>OW028623.1:2502500-5002500 GCA_932294325.1 Allophyes oxyacanthae | reverse complement strand
AAATAAACATACGTCGTTATTATTTATAAAAATAGATATACATTACATACCCTCGCAAAGTCACGTGAACTATCACGTTAACGCAGTGGTTCCCAACCTTTTATTAACCAAGGACCACTATGACGTTTATGTACGGTGTGGGATCAAAATTGGAAAATAAACTTTAATCATACCATCACTTTTAGCTACGCAATAAAAGTTTTTTTTTTATGAGCCTTTTTTATTAATTCAATATAATTTTTTAGCCACCTACATAAATATTGCGATTGGATAGCGGGACGAACTTAACTCTTACTAAAAAACACTGGTCCCTACTAGCAAAATCCAGAAGTGAGTGGAAGAGGACAGGGGGAAGCCTTTGCCCTGCAGTGGGACAACACAGGCTGAAAATAATACATAACTTGTTTCGCGGACCTCTGGTTAGGAACTTCCGCGCTAATATCATTCAATTAGCAAGTGTCTACAGCCCTTAATTGCTACAGTATCCAGACTGCGACCGCTACAAATAGCCGCCTTTGTTAACTATCGGAGCGTGTAGCCGGCTTTAGAGCACCTTAATGCAACTATTACAAAGCAATTCAACGTGGCAATGTTGCTAGTCTTCCAGGCATGCTACCAATTGACAGCGATGAGGAGGAGTACTTTGACGCCTAGGTGCTCAGTTTTCTATTTGCATTTTAATTTCATGTTTTGACGACACGGTTGGCGCAGTGGCTAAGCGATTAGCCTTCTGCGCTACGTGCCGCGGGTTCGATTCCCGCACGGAACAAATATTTGTATGATCTACAGATAGTTGTTTCGGGTCTGGTTGTGTGTGCTTGTGACATGTATGTTTGTAAACTGTACCCTCGATACAGGAGAAATCCTAGTGAGCGGCAACGATTATTAAAAAAAAAAAAAAAAGTTTTAAATAATTAGGCTGATAACAACAAAGTAAATAAAGAAGAAAGCCTTTAAACCGTACATTAAACATTGTAAATAAGTAAAAATAACAAAGCTCCGTATTAAATTGTCATCTGCCAATTAGCACCATAATAATTTAAATAAAATATTATAGTTTAAAGAAAACTATAGAACACGTATTAGTCATCCAAACTGAACATGTATGCAAAATTTCAGCTCAATCGGAAACCGGGAAGTGGGTCAAATTTAACTTCCAAGATTTTCTTACATAGTTAGTTACAGGTGAAGCTAATAAAAGCGTGTTAAAATCAATTGAAGTTTTTATACTTCTTATTGAAGATACTAGTAATAGTTATATCAAGGTTACGTATCAGTTTATTATAATTGTTACAAGAGCGGTCCAACAAACACAGCTAAGTATTCTGTAAGAATATATCGCATCTCGGTTCGAATAAGGAATACAAACGTTAATATGTCTGTAATATCAGTTAGTTTAAGTCTTAGGGTGACCGTGAAGTGGCCAATTAGTAAACATCTTTTAACTTGACAATATATTGTTTTTGCCTACCATTTAAGAAATGTCTGTGCACGCCACTGTGGCTGCTTACCTCTCGAGAAGTACAAGCGTAATGCTAAGTTAAGTAATACCTACTTAGAAGATTGTCTAGCTGACCACTAAGTACTAATCTTAGATTATAATTCACTAACTTGCTTACCAACCGTATTAGCTGAATGTGATGACCTAATTAGTAGTTGTGTTTAGTAGTGGTTAGTTTTTTTTCTTTTTTTTCTTTTACATGTTTTATTCTTTTATTTTTTGTTACTTTATCTTTAAAATTGTTTTTGTGCTGTGTCAAATAAATACTTTTTTTCTTTTTTTTCTTTCTTTCTTTCTAATTACCCTTAAATCTTATTAATGTCAAAGGCTGTTCATTTTTAACGAATTAATGAACACTTAAGGATTATCTATACATATATTAATACGTTTAGGGAAAACTTTGTATGAGGAGTGTGAGATTTGGTATACTTAAAGTTTATATGGGGAAAGAATGTAGAAAGCCAAAATTTATATATAATATCTGGTCGAATTTCGACCGCTGAGTGACCTCTAGTTAATATAATGAACAAATTAATTAACAATTAATATGCACTCACTGAAAACAAGAACGGTAAAAGAATAAATAGTCTTACGTCAGTGAGAAAATGTCTCAATTCAGAGGCATTTGGTGAAAAACGACGTCTAAGAGACATATTTGTGTTTGTAAAACGAGTTTGACTTACTACAGTCTTGTTTAAGTTCCTCCCGGCACTGAATGCGATCAGCGTCAAGGCTAAATACACCACATACGGTCTGCATTTCCGTACGTTCAGGCGCGGCCTGAATAAAGACCGCATCGTGTACAGCGGCCTTAATTCTGATCGTGTATGACGACCATAATTCTGAGTTGTCATGTCGTACACGCATAGAAGAACAACGTTGACTTTAGGCCTTCAGTTAAATAACAAGCCTATTATATTACCGTTTCTAGGGCCCACTTTCAATATAATTAGTTTTCTTAAGTAAGAATCCAATAACGAAATTGTATTATAAACGAATTTGGGAGCCTAGCTCTTGGTATTTAAGTAAATAACTTTTAAATAATTAACCTGCGCAGGCTCTTTTTTTTTCAATATTGACGTTTACAGGCTAAGAAAAAGTCTTAAAATATTCTGGTAATCAAAAATGTACGGACAGCAACAAAAATCGATTATCACAGAGATATTTAATGTTCTTTGGCTAGTATGTTAAATATATAAAAACTACAATTAATTACTTAAATAATTGTTACAGAATCTAGATGTAGCTTTATTATTGTGTATAAATCATTCTGAAGTCGTATTTTTTTTAACTATTGATGTTGGTAATTCATCTGATAATCTGTGGAGGAACCAAATAAGGTGTTCCTCTATCGAAAAGGGAGGATCCTCCGACCAGGCGAGGTGATATGGCTTGGCAGGCCGAAGTCCGACAGTTACGGACAGTTGTATATCTGTAAGAAATTATAATCTTCTTCCTTGCGTGATGCAGGCTTCGTAACCTGATTCGTCGAATTCGTATTGTATACGCTCAGTGACGACCATTGTAGTTAGCTTACTACGTTGCAATATAGTTCCTTTTTGTGGCACTAGGAGTCACTACAATTTAACTTCAGTTACTGACATCGCCTTTGTTGTGTTATTCCAGTAATAACTACTTATAAACGACGAAACCTACTAGTTACTAGAAATAGTCTAATAGTTACACATAATTAGTAACTGCACCCCGATAAAGCTGAAGCGACACGTGGGCACGAGTGCAGCATTTCCTGAATAGATCGGATACGAAACGAGAACGGACTGCGGCAGCCTCGTCGTACGTGACATGTAGACAAGTTGTCTGAGAGTCACCCAAGATAACGGACACGTTTCGTCTCGAATCTCAAGCCACGTTGGGACATATGTCCCCAACGTGACTCTTCTCCTATTAGACTTCTTATATCCGGAGTAGGAAGGTATCTCTAACGAAGACTACTTTTTGTAAGACTTTTTTTTGCGGAATTAACGCGATCAGCACCTGAGCATACATACCATCGCATATAGAAAAGTGCCTAAATTGGTTAAATTGTCAGTCTGGCAATTTTATTGTCTTTCTGCGCTAGGTGTTACTGGAATAGAATAGAATAGAAAAGTTTTTATTCAAATATACCGAATATTAAGCACTTTTGAAACGTTAAAGAACTCCACGGATACTCTTTTAAAAATAGGGTTGTTACAATTTTGTACATTGCATTTATGTAGGATAATATGACAGAACAATGAATACTAAAAGGTTTAACTATATAGAGTAATAATAAATAATATGAGTTTTGATAGAAAAGAACTAATCCCTTTAGTAGGGGTAACATTGTGCTCACATTTACAAATTATAGCCATATATTATAAGTTCCAAGTGAGTTTACATAAAAAAAAGAATTGAAAGAAAAAAGAAATATTATTTAAAATTCCCGTACGGAACAAATTTTTATTTTTATTATTTATTTATATAGCTACTACGATATTTTGAAGCTTAAACTGTACCAACGATAAAAAAGGCCTACTTCAAAGATTTTAATAATCACTATTTATATGGAAAGCAGCTTTCAATGCCTAATCCAGTCACATAAATGTATAAAACATTAACCTTAAGTGGAAACTTCACACACAGTGAGTAAACTGTCCTCAAAATTTTCTTTGCGGAAAATTTATTTACTTCCTGGTAAAAGATAAAAATATTTTCCTCATAAGATTGCGGTGACGTGAGGTTTCCAAACACCGTTAAGCTGAGCTATAAAATCCCGTTTATTTCGAAAGCTATTTCATTGCTATAAATTTAAAGCTTTAAAACTACCTGAGATGTTTGCTAAATATATTTTTGAAGCATGTTTGTGTTTTTATGGTGTTGGCGTAGGATATAAAGAACATACTTAATTGCTTTCTAGGCATAGCAACCCACGCCAGTGACATACTCGTAGATTGAGAAAGATTTGAATCAATGGGTAGATATTCAAAATAATAGGTACCTATTTTTATATTAAAGACCTCCACGACTACGGTAATATGAGGTCTAAGAGGCAAAAGAGTTTTTCAACACAAGGTTAGTCGGATAGCGTATTTCTTCGTGATTTCAGGTTTGGTCTCATTGTAAGTTATTAAATTTTTTTGGTGCCTATCTCTCTCTGTTGGCTTGGGATCCCTTCCCTGCTTAATCGGTAAAGTGATGAGACCAGAGGGCCTATACCCAGGCAAGAATTTAAGCAACAAGACGGCTAAGGGCACCATGTAGTCGGAATCGAGCTTAGGGCGTTTTTGGGGGGCAACGAGAGGCAACTTGCTGGATCTGGATAATAAGGGACTTATTTGAAGTCTAATGGCTCAGCGCGGGCTGGCACGAGCAAGGGTCAGGGTGAGAATGAGTACAATAACCCCCTTTTGGATTTATATAGCCTTTCCGATATCACACAAAATTAAAACCCAGTTATATAGTTTGTTTATCTTGAGAATCAAAGTTAGGATCCCATCCGTGTCTCTAGCAATTACGCGAATTCTAAATTAGTTAAAATATACAGGATTTCTACTTATATAAAACTACTTTACTTCGTTATATGCATGTGATTCAACGTCGCGGCTTCACTTACGTGTATTCGGAATTGAAAGAAAGATTATCCTCAAATCCAAAAATCCTATTTGCGGGATCGTCGGCAAAGAAAGTTCTATGCAAATTAGGTGCTTCCCTACTTTCAAATAGATTTCAAAAATATACGATGTTTCATTGATGGTACGCGTAACATAGCAAGACCAGCAAACAGAGAGTTCTTAATAATAATAAAAAAGGATAAACAAATCAAATATCTGGACTGGCTCACCAAGTTGTCGATATGTGGAACGGGAAGTCAGCAATCGTTATACCGACAGTCGTAACGGCTAATGGCTTTATTACCAGGAGCGTAACCAACACCTCGAGCGGCTGTCGCTGGGTGGCTGGCTGGCTGACTTCATGAATAACATCACATCACTCGCGATTGCTGTAATCTCATGTTTATATATTGTTTATGTCACTCAAAATTGAAAAATAAAATAAACTTTAAAAAAAAGTATAAAACTTTTTTTAGTTTTTGAAGTCGGTTTTAAATTTTTATTTGACGTTTATTTTATTCCTCCATCATTCACAAAATCCACGACATTAAGACCAAAAATAATGACTAGCTTGCTTGTTAGCAATACACACTAAAAATGAAAAAGAATGCGCTAGCTTGGTGAAATATTGGCTCAGTAAAAGCCAATACAATGCCATCACTAAAAAGTTGCGCTAGACCACAGAAAGCATTATATAGTTCTTGAAAATTCGCTACAGTTCAGTTGAAATATACTTTATTTTTCTTTTATTGGCTATATAAGCTCAAGTTGTTTTAAACGCATAACACCGAAGAGTAATTTTGGCGAAAATACGTTGTTAAATATTAAGAAGTTCTTACACGATCATTAACTTTTAGTAGTTAATAACGTTTACTACCCACTCAACCACTGCGCCAACCGTGCCGCTCTTTCAACTCAGCCTATCACAGCCCATTGTTTGATATAAGCCTCTCCCAAGTTACACGACAAGAAAAACTAATACAGCTGATATCTTAAAATATTATTTTACACTGAAGAAAGGAAACGGCTAGAAATAAACAAGCTATTGCTATTTACAACCGAGTACTTAGTTCGGATGGAGCCTATAAAATAACATAATCTGCAATGAAATAACGGCTCCAAATAAACAAATTATTGTTATTTATACCTAATGAACTACTTGGTTCGGACGGAGCATAAAAAGTTAACTTATCTGCACTGAAATATCGTAACGGCAAGAAATAAACAAGATGTTGCTATTTACAGCCAAATAACTTGGATGGAGCCTGCAAAGTCTTTTTTTAGTGTAAAAATATAAAATACGTATTTATTTTGAAAGAAAAGAAAGAAAGAAAATGCATTTATTCATTCCGGACATTGACAACACACAAGAGAAAAATAAAATAAAAATTAACATAAACATGACATAAACCTTTAAACAATATCTCAATCTTTTTATCTTTACGATAGATTGTCTCGATTCATAATAAACTAGTAAAACGTTAATAATACTTCAAAGTCTATCTAAACAAATTTAACAAAATTGACAGAATAATGAGTACAAATAAAATCCATGCAATCTGACTTCAAAAAGCGCCGAAGGTAATTTTATTTAACCACGCTGGCACTGCCAGAAAGCATTCCTATTTTCACCCACTGGCACTGCTCCGCCTTTCAATCGGTACTGGATCAAACATAGGATACACAGTAAATTCTCGACCAGTTTCACGAATATACACATACATCAAATATTTAAATAAAAAAGGAAACGAATGTAACGCGGAGAAAAAGGTTTAGATCTTTTAAACGTCTCAACCAGCAGTATAGTGGCTTAGTAGCGACCTATATTCTGTGGACTGCCATAAGCCTAGTTAATTTATTGAACAGGTAATATCGTGCTATTGCTACAAAAAATAAAAGAGTGTTCAATCGAAATCACTATTTATGGACGAATCGATAATTATATCAAACGATCAATGATAATTTGAGAGTATTATCGTATGGGTGTTCACTTTTTAGAAATAAGTTTGAGATTAATACCCTGTTTAAAATGGATAAATAAATTATTATAAAACCAGATTTCGTACCACAGTGGAGATATCTTCGTACGGATATCGGGAATAATCTGCGAACACTCTATGCTATTCAAAGCTGTATCATCTTCATCATCCAAAGCAAAAGATATCTTCTAAGAAAGATAATGGTTCTGCATGAACGGACCTCGTAGATCCTAGAACCCCGTAGACTGCTACGCCGTCTGCTACGCTGTCTGCTACGTCGTCCGCTACGCCGTCTGCTCCATGTTCCGTAGTAGATGGCGTAGTCGTCTACAAACTGATTTATGATAATCCTTTTATTATTATAAAATTAATATCCTAAACGAAGAGTAAAATATGTATGAATTGAATCAAACAAACAATTTTAATTGATGACTTACTGTTATCATTCACAAACCACATTAATTTATTCATTAATAAAAATTCGGCCTGTTTTAAAAACCCGCATCAAACAATGATGTATTTGTTAATTGGAATGTGTCCCTACCTTTGATCATCCTACTAAAACATCAAACAGAAATGTCAATAAAAATGTAAATTAACTGCTAACTGTTTGTACAGTCAGCGTTATAAGTAGACGAACATTACTGTATTTTTTTTTAAATCAGTTATCAAATAACATAAATTGTGTTTAACAAATCATCATACCAATTGATAAAGTTACGCTATTTCATCATAAATTGTTCCAAAATTAATATAATTGGATAGTTTTCATACATAAAAATAGAATATACCTACCCTCTCATTTAAGTTTCTTTTTTGGTGCATCTACCTTCATTGTCTCTGCATCACCCTAAGGTTGTCTGGTAGAGAATGCCTACGGCATTAAGACCGCCTTTGTACATTGTACATGAAGCATTTTAAATAAATAAATAAAAACATTTACGCCGTCTAACAATACCACAACAATTGTGTTAAGTTACAAGATGTTTTAGTTTTTAAAATTTTCTGTACACCTAAAATTAAGATCACATACAATGTAACGCTGAACTGAATATATTTATTACTTACTTATTTTTGAAACATAAAAAATCTAGAGCTACTTTTGTACCTGATTGTATCTATCGAAATTAAATTCCGTAGCTTTCCTGTCAAATACTTGACTTTTGAAGGAAAATTTATCGTAATTTGTGTTATCGAAGCTCTGTTCAAAGAAAGTGTTGCTGGGCGCAAGTTCTTTGTTTAAGTTTCTAGAAGAAATTATTGTGTTTTGACAGAGACACTGACGACAGTTCGCAGCTTAATGAAATAATCTACTTGAGCGAATTGATTACGAAAAATAATAAAGCAGTACATTTTGTTTGTAAAAGCAAATAGACAAGTAAAGCAGTGATTTCTCAATAGTTATGATTTACACCGTATTTCTCTATTTTATCTGGCTGACGCGCGGCTCTGGCCGGCAAAGTTTTATTAAAGAAAACGAAGATAAGCTTTGACTGAGTTCCCAGCTCAACTGCAGAGAAATAGAAAAAGAGCCCCTTCATAATCAAAACAGAAGTCGATGAAAAACTTCGAAAGTTCTAGAAGTTGCTTTTAATGCATTTTCTTCCTGTTAATGTTGCTATGAAAAATATATTGCTGAGTTTAAAAGTAACAATTAAGTTATTCTGTTATTTGTATGCCAAGCAGTTAACGGCTAAGCTCTACAATACAATATAATACAATGTACGGAACGTAACACAACGCAACGCTTTGAAAATAGAACGACTAATCGATTCCTATATCGTATTTACTGATCGATATTAGTAAAAGGTACGACTTCTCATGGCTCTGCAATTAATACTGAAATATAGTCTCTACGGCCCAGCGTAGTAGGCCCTCCCATCTGTTAGCGGCCTGTAAATATAACGCCAGACATAGGAAGATAGTTTACACCATGATTAATGACAACACCAGATAAAGTGGAAGAAACCAAGAGAGGACTATACACAGCAGTTGGTAAACTCGACGGTGGAAGACGATAATGGTGGTTGGTATATAATATATAGTATATCGTCGCTCGACAGTGAAAACGTCGTAAATGTAATACAGAAAATTTTACAGGACAAAGAAAGAAATCAACATAGAAATCTATAGAACTAATAAAACGTTTTTGAAGAAATTGGATTTACGAGCAATAGTTAAAACCATGCTAAGTTTAAAACACAAAAGTTTACAGGAGGAATAAATAAATACATTTATCAATTTAAAGAACAAATATTTTTTTTTAAGAAAATTGGATTTATGTGGTTTTCTCTGCCGAGCCACGATATGTGGTCTCTAATAATAGAAGGAGTACACATAAATGCTACCTTACATTTCCAATCATTTGTGAATTCATGTATATCTTTTATGGAGACAATAAAAAAAAATAAAAAAAATAGAAGAATACTTTATTTTACACCATTAGAAAATAACATAATTAGTTATATAACTTATTTATATGCAATAAACCTCCAACTTCTTAACTTCTTCTGTCTCTATTACCACTACCATCGTCTTCTATGTGCAGAGCTACATACGAAAGCAAGTACATGTGATGCACTTATTTGGCAATCATGATTAAAAACATTGAACTGAAACTTGAACGATTTTCCGCCTAGCAGATGATATGCTAATGAGCGCGCAACCAACGCGGTAAAGGGGAATATTCGATATTCTAATGCGAAGTAATAAAAGTCCTGTATTAGCATCAGAAACTCTCGACCTGGGATTCGTTTGAGCTCTCACACTTAACCCCTGAGTAAGGCTTGGTTTATATTATTGTTTGTTTGCTTTGCAGTATTTAGAATGAACGCAAATGTTTACGTATTCCGAAAAATAATGCTATGAAAGCAAAAAGGGAATATAGAAGACAGACTTTTTGTAGGTCTGATTTTAGCCTCAGACTGTCGGTCGTCGGTAAACCAACCAGAGCTTATACTATTAGGTACTATGTGTTAACGATATCACCAGTGGACCTTCCCCCTGATTACGTATGATAAATATGACAGTTGTTGTCGCAAATAAACGTCCTATTTTTTTTGGAACGTGTTTTTAATTTTTACTATTGTTTTTGTCTTCATCTTTTACTTTTTTATTGTTTTAATTGTTTACTTTTTTATTTGTGTCGTAATTTGTGTAAAAATAAATTGCTTTTCTTTCTCTCTATTCCGTATCCTCTTATGAAAACATCTTTAAGCGAGAAAGGAATGCATTGTTTGTTGGTCGCCATGGCTGTTCGATTTTCTTTACGTAATCAAGGCGCTTAACTGTATAGTAATAGTAGATATACCTTAAATTGATCCGACGACTTTTATACTGATGATGATAAAAACTAGTACCTACTTCACGACTAAATTGGCAGACAAAGTATATCCGACCGAAGTAAAGCGTCGCTTGACCATTTCTGAAAATTGGTGCGCACATGCTATTTTAAGCAGCACCCTAACAGGGTCATGTACCAGGTTAGGTTATAATTAGTTAGTATCATCTTATGAGAAAGAAATCTCATCCAGAAAACGACGTCGTACGTATAAGTTCTGTTTGTGTTTGCTCCTCTAAAAATATTGTAAATACCTGCTAATAGTGTATACAAGTGCTGTGGAAGGTGCAGACCGTCTGGATAACTTTCGCCGCAACAAGTTTGTGACAATTAATCTGTGTTTTAGTGCGTGATTTATCAAATCTAGACCAAATTAAACCAAACAATTTGTTTCATCTACCGCCAGCAGTAATCTATCGGTGCATCGTGGTAAAACGCGTAAGCGCCCCGAGTTGCACGGCGCTTACGACATTCTTCTCGCGAGCTTTCTGCACTGCGGGCCTTTGTTAGCGTGCGTTTTTGCCAATTGAACTGCATGGAGATCGGCAGGGCCTTTAATAGTGTGCTGTTTTAAAAACAGGATAAACACATTGCATAATCAATTGCTCGAGTGGCTGAATTGTTTTTTGTTGCCGATTGTCTAATCAGCATGGCTTTTTCAACATTGTCGTGGGGTTGCTGTGCCAACGATAACCCTGAGGATAGCATGCAATTTATTAATTGCATTACATGCATTAAGTCGTTCCATTTCGTGTGCCTATCTATCCCGGAAATTGCCTCTGACTCCGAAGCCTATCGCAAATGGAACTGTTCAAGTTGTACGACTTTCATCTTGAACTCCTCTAAAAAGGAGAGTACTCCGAGTCGCAACGTTACCACTATAAGAGGAAACAAGAGACCTGCCTTAAACTCGCCCCCTCAAGCAACGGCTATAACCTCCGAAGACGTGCGTTCTGTTGTCCAAGAGGTAATAAAGGCTGAGTTCGCTTCTATGCTTCATCAAATGAACAACATGATACTTAAAATCGTTAACAAAGAACTTGAACCGATAAGACAAGATGTCAGAGAGCTGTCAACATCATTGAGTTTCCACACTAAAGAGTTCGAAGACTATCAATTAGAGCATAAAGCGCTTCAAACCTCAGTACAAGATTTGAAGAAAGAAAATACAGAACTCAAAACAGCAGTGGTGGACTTAAGCCTCCGCGTAAATTACTTGGAGCAACAGACACGTTCGAGCAATCTTGAACTACAATGCTTGCCCGAAAATAAACAGGAAAACCTCTACACAGTCGTTAAGCAGCTGGGATCAGTCGTCGGATGCGAGCTGAGCGACAACGACATTCATCACTGCACCCGTGTAGCAAAATTACAAGCTACCAATACACGCCCGCGCTCCGTTGTTGTCCAGCTGGCCTCTCCGAGGATTCGCGACCGGCTGTTGGCTTCTGTCATAAATTATAATAAAAACAAGGACAATAACGTGAAGCTCAATAGTGCAGACCTGGGACTGGCAGGCGAAAAGAGTCCAGTATTTGTGCTTGAACATTTGTCCCCTTCTAATAAAGCATTGCATGCTGCTACTAGACTAAAAGCTAAGGATATGGGATATAGATTCGTCTGGGTAAGAAATGGTAGAATCTTTGTTAGAAAGACTGAATTAGCGGACCATATCATAATAAAAAATTTGGACTCCTTAAATAAGTTAATATAATACGTTGTTTTTTACACTTAAAATACATGTAATTGCAACTAATACTTTATACCAAATTCGATAGTTTGCAAATATTTTATCAAAATAGTAGAGGTTTGAGAACAAAAACGCATATGGTTTATCGCAATGTATGTTGTAATAACTATGATGTAATCATTATCTCGGAAACTTGGCTTAATGCTACCGTGCTGAGCAGTGAGCTATTCGACGACAGATACGTAGTTCACAGGAGGGATAGAGAAAGTTCTTATCTACAAATTGGAAAAGAAGGAGGGGGGGTTCTAATAGCTGTTAAAAAGTCCTTAAATTCAAAACGCGCTTTGCAATTCGAGAGTAATTGTGAAGACCTTTGGATAACATTGGATCTACCTGTCGCTCGATCTGTATGTCGAGTGGCTCTCTGTGCAGTATACCTGCCACCACCCGTACGCATATCTTACTTGGAACATTTTTTGGACAAATGTAATGCAGCTTTTGAACAGCTTAATAATTCATACGTGTGCATTATAGGCGATTTCAATCTAGGTAATATCGACTGGCAAATGGTCAATACTTCTAGTGGCCTCAAGCTACCCAACACCAGCGAAGCTTTGTTAGATTTTACGTTTGTTAATAGACTCAATCAATTTAACAACATAAATAATACTTCAGGACGTATGTTGGATCTTGTATTGTGTAGCCATTCACTGTGCACTGTAAGTCAAAGCATTAGTCCAATTAGTAACATTGACCACCATCATCCACCCCTTGATATAGTAATTTCTCTGAATAAGGAGGGGAAACTTCCATATAACATTGCCACAGGGAGACCAAATTTTCGTAAAACAAGCTATATACCAATTCGAAAATACTTAAATGAAATTGACTGGGAGGAGTTATTGGAGGCACACCATGGCGTCAATGAAATGTTGGACATATTTTACGACGTTATTAATACAAGTATACAAAAATATATATCTTCTCGAATACCGAAAAATAATAAATTTCCACCATGGTTTAACCGGAATCTAATTAAAATGTTAAATTGCAAAAACAAGATCAGAAAACGCTACAATGTTTACAAGAACCCCTTAGATAAAATTGAATTAAAATTAAGTAGTAAGCGCTGCAATGACCTTGCAACTCTCTGTTATAACAATTATATGAAGCAATTAGAGGATGAACTCAGAAATAATCCCAAATTATTTTGGACTTATGTAAAAACAAAACGGGGTGGCTCTAGCACCTATCCTATTATCATGACAGATGGCGTTACTACGTCATCTGATGGTACAACTATATGCGAGTATTTTGCATCTTACTTTTCTTCTGTGTATAGCCCTGTTGAGGACGGGTGCAAGGTACACAATACTGCATTCTTAAAAACCCTTCAAAATTATAGCTTACGTTTATCGGATCTAGTTATTAGTCATGAAACTCTATACAAGAAGTTAAAAGGTCTAGATTGTAATAAGGGTGCTGGGCCAGATGGAATACCACCTATTTTTATCTCTGAGTGTGCGGCTGAGTTGGTCATTCCACTGTCAATTATCTACAATAAATCTTTAGCTACTGGCGTTTTTCCCTCAAGATGGAAGGTAGCAAAGGTTGTACCCATTCATAAATCAAACAATGACGATTCAGTTTCCAACTACAGACCCATATCAATACTATCCACCCTCGCTAAAATTTTGGAGTCACTGATCTGTTCATTCATACAAAGACACCTTAAATTGTACTTGAGCGAAGAGCAACATGGCTTTGTGGAGTCTAGATCCACAAGTACTAATCTTATATTATTCACCGAATTATTAACAGCAGCAATCGATTCAGGTTACCAGGCTAATGTCATATATACAGATTTTAGTAAGGCTTTTGACAAAGTCTCACATAAAATACTGATTCACAAATTACAAGCGTATGGTATCACTGGATCGTTGCTTTTGTGGTTGAGTTCGTACCTTGTGGATAGGTCCTTCTTTGTGGTGATCAACGGGTTCCAATCTACCTTCCGATCTATCTCTTCTGGTGTACCTCAAGGATCTCATTTGGGTCCAGTCCTATTTAACTTTTTTATTAATGATATCCCAAACTGTTTTCAGCACTCAAATATTTTCATGTATGCCGACGACTTAAAATTTATTAAGGTCATTAAATCTAAAGAAGATGCCTCCTACTTACAGAAGGATCTGGACAGGCTTGTCCAGTGGTGTGAGCTCAATGCAATGCATCTAAATTCCGGCAAATGTTATCATGTAAAATTCACGAGAAAACTGAATATAATAGAACACGACTATTACATCAAAGAAGTTAAAATTAATGAATTGAATACAATAAAAGACCTTGGTGTTACATTTGACAGTAAATTGACCTTCATTCCACATGTAGAGAGTATAATAAAAAAGTCCTCTAAGATGCTGGGATTTGTTATCAGAAATTCCAAACAATTTAGGTGCTCTAAGACTAAAGTTATGCTTTACAATAGCTTGATTCGAAGTTCATTGGAATATTGTAGCGTGGTCTGGCGGCCACACTATGCCACACATTCGTTGCGTTTAGAACGTGTCCAAAAGCGATTCCTATGGCACCTGGCGTTTTCCAGCGGAATAGCCAAAAAAACGCGTTCCTACAATAATAGGCTGAAACATTTCAAAATGTTGTCGCTGGACAAGCGCCGTCGCCTAATTGATGCAATGTTTGTGTGCAAAGTAATGGCCCACAAAATAGAATGCTCACAGTTACTTGAACTTTTTAACTTCCGTGCGCCCTCAAGAATCCCTCGTAGGCCAATAACACCACTCTGTCCACCGCAGAGAAGAACTGTTTTGGGTGCCAATTCCCCTGTGGCGAGGTTATGCAGGGTTGCGAATAGTTGTGGCGACCAGATAGATCTGCACTTTGACTCTCTGTACAAATTGAAAAGCAACATCCTTAAGTATCTCGATCTGAATTAGCATTTCATCATCTCACATGTAATGAAAATTTGTTTCAATAATATAGGTATTTATTTTTATTTAATTTTTCTTTAAATTGATGTCAACGTTAGTCTTTTTTTTTCTGTAAAACTCTTTATACTAATGCATGCAGAGTTTACCTGTAAGTGATTGTTACACTTTTGTCTTATATATAACATGTTACCTTTGTCATGATACCAGTGTAAGCAATTGTTGGTGAACCAATAAATAAATAAATAAATAATAAATAAATAATTATGTGTACATTATGGCAATAAATAAATTATTTTTCACCTTACGTATTACCTCTGTACGTGAGAGGGATTACCAATCAATGCAGCTGTCTGTACCTAGAGTACAAAAACTACTACTAATCAAGGACTTACTTGTAATCTTGATTACGTACTTATTTCGATCCGTCCAAATTTTTTCGTAATACGAAAATATTTGAATAGAATATGCCTGAGGGATTTACTTGTCAGCCCTACCCTGGAGATATGTTTCCAGTAGTGATTAGTGATTCGTCTCAATATATTCTTTTCCCCGTCGTAAATGTCAATATGAAAATTCGATATTACATATTATTATGATTATTAACATTTTTGCAATGTCTTGCTTCAGGCTTATTACCGTAGCATTCGACTTCAGAAGCCGTGATTATAGAAGCCAGGCAGCAAAGTTAGTAACAGGTCTGACAGTCTAGGATGCGTCGTACTTATATAAATGTGATCACTTGGCTTTGTCCATGTACCCTGATTTTTAAGGTGATGACCAAGAGAGAATGTTGAACCCAACGTACAGCAAATAAACTATGAAATCAGTTTGGCTGTTTTTAACCCCCGACAAAAAAGAGGGCTATTATAAGTTTGTAGTGTGTAACTGCGTATCTGTCTGTGGCATCGTAGCTCGAAAACGGATAGACCGAATTCATTGCAGTTTTTAAAAATTGAAAGTTAGTTTAATCGGGTATCATCTTACCTATGTTTCATGAAATCTCTTCAGCCGTTCAAAAGTTACAGCTCTTTTTCTAGTTGGAGTCGGAGGTTTTTGACGATTAGGTTATTTAAAAATCGAATAAAAACATAGACATTACACAGGTCAAAAGTTTTGCTGGCCTAACGTAGAAAAAATCATGCGCAATACATCAATCTACGTTCAATAGCTAATCTCTGCCATCCTCGGAGGAAGAAACTTTCGAATTAAGGTTACAAACTTTTTCATTTATGATAGTAGGTCGAATAGGGGTTATAATGTCATTTCGCCACTTATCTATTCGTAATGTTGGTTTTTCTTGTTAGTAAGTACCTATTTACAAGCTATACATTTATATATTTATTTTTATCTTAATTCGGGGTTTTTCATTTACGACGCCAGATTATTACAGAAAGCCATTTTAATTTACATTCAATGGGGATTTACCCATTTTTTAATTAGTTTTTAAAAAAATGTTTCAAGCTATCGGAATATTCGCTTAAATTCCTTATACGTAGGTATGTATTATTTTTTCACAAAAATCTACTTTAAATATTATTGATTTTAATCACACGAATAAACGAAAATTCGCCGAATTATCTATTCGATAATTTGTTACTGGTGTTTTTCATCAAGTATTGTTACATAAATTACATTTACTTTTTATACAGTTGTAATTTTTCATTGACGATAAAAATTGCGGGATGGTGTATTTTAAGAAAAGTAGTAAGTACCTATGTATTTGTATAAAACCTTACCGAGTTTTTAAACATTGCATAATATCGATGGTTGTGAATAATAGTCAATTCCCTATAATTTTCTTTAAAAAAAACAGCAATCTTAAAGTAGATTCCTCTCAAAATTATCTAGACATCAAAACAGATCAAGTGTGAACCTACCTTAACACCTAGGCCAAGAGACTCGTCATGAATACGGTATTTGGCGATTGACGTGAGATCCTCACTTACAGCTATGCCCAACTATCTTAGAAACTCCACTTTATCTTGGGCAACTTGTGTGGTTTGAATTTGCTATAAATCGACTGCTTGAAAATGTCCTTCTAGTGGAGGCATAAGTTTGATTTAATAACCATCTACAATAAATGACTATCAAATAGATCATATTATTATTCGGACCAATTAAAGCGATTTTAAACAATTGAAGATATTCGAATCCAGACATTTTTTTTGTAATTTCGATCTTTCCATTTTCTTATTCACTTGAGGGTTTAACAGTGATACTTAATAAATCCCCGACAAAAATTAGGGGTGTTATAAGTTTGTATTGTGTATCTGTGTGTCTGTCTGTGGCATCGTAACTCCGAAACCGATTATAATTCCCTTTTTTTAATTGAATCGGGAATCATCTTAGCTATGTTTCATGAAAATCTGTTCAGCCGTTCAAAAGTTACTGCTCTTTTTCTAGTTGGAGTTGGAGGTTTTTGACGGTTAGGTTATTTTAATTAATTATTGTGCTACCACGCATTTTCAGTATTCGAAATACGTCAACAAATTTTGAGAAGAAGATTTGTGATAAGAAATTTTCCTATGCTTTTTCAACATCTAAACTTAATTTTCATTCCAGCTGATCGATTTTGAAAACTCACCCTTTAGCTAACAGTTAATTTATTATTTTTCTGATCTTTTCTAAGGTTCTAATAATAGTACGGTAATGAATCTCGCTGGAAGCAGAAAGTTACAATTTATTAGTTTCTCTCCTACCAGCTGATTTAGGTGACCTATTTCCGATAATGGCTTTGCAACAAGATAAGTCTTAAGTGGAATGGGGACGTTTTTCTATAGAGATCGATGTGAAAATGTGTGTATAAGAAGTACCTCGGTAACGTGGGAAAAGTCAAGCGGTACAGACTTTGTAGGGTACGCTACTTCGTCCCACGTCACATAGGAGCCAAATCTAGTACATATATTATGCAGAAATGATCACACATTAAAATTAGCAATAACTAGCTTCCATCAGTGACTTCGCCCGCGTGAAAATATTATAGCATATGTTACTCAGTGATATTATAGCATTCTGCTGGTGAAAGAATTTCTAAAATCGGTCCATTAGTTTTTGAGTTTATCCATTGCAAACAAACAAACAACCAAATCTTATCTTAATGAAACAATTCCAGAATTAAGTTTGTCTGTTCTTACATCATGCAAAAACTATGTTATTAACGAGACTTTCACCTTATGTTTTTGTGTTTAAATTAAACTACCTATAGAATACTTTTTCCAAACTAGAGGTGTGACTGGAGTCGCCGGTAATAGTTAGATACAGTAAAAGTGGTCATGGTTTTGATAATTACAAGTAGCGTGCACAGACATTTCTTACAGGGTAGACAAAAATAACTAATTGTTGTATAGTGTATTGTCAAGTTATATAATGTTTGTGATTGGTCACATCACCCTAAGACTTAAATTAACTGATATTACAGACATTATTAATGTTTGTATTACTTAATTTATTAGTGTAGGCAGTGTCTTTTTGTCTTTATGGAGTGCACGCTACTGATAATTGAAAGAAAGAAAGAAATATAGTTTAAGTTAATTACGTCACGAAAGTCTACAAAACCCCAAGTTTGAACACTATTATAACGACTGTCTCGAGCTTTATCTAGCACTATTTACTCAAAACCAGCGGTTAGCCAGAAAAATAAATTTACAAAGCGAAATAAATTCCAGACGTATTCCTTGAGCAAAATTTTCATTACTTCTACTTATGCTTGTGCCATCTTGATTTCCATTCAAATGCCGTTCGTTCCACTCCCCTGCAAATAATGATGGCACGATACGTAACTATACCTACGATCGTATTGAAAACATATTTTAATCTCCCATCTTCCCTGCCGTATTGTGCCATTGCAGTATTCATAAAATATGTATGTATATACTTACATGTAATGGATCCTTCGACTGGAAGGAATACATTCTTTTTTCCATGAAAATATCAGATACTAGCTGTTGCCCGCGGCTTTGCCCACGCAACGGCCAATATTACTGATTTAATTAAAACAACAAACAAAGTTTCGAACAAACTTTCGTCTCCTAATTACCCCTTTAAGGGAAGAATTTTTGAAAATACTGGACCACGTATTTATGACTAATACCTACTTTTATGGATCTAACTTTAAAAATGACGGATTTTCATACAAACTTTGGTGCCCTATTTTACCCATTAGGGGGTTAAAATTTCCAAAAAAAAAAACCTTAGAAACGCAATTAACTCTCGATACATTTGCAACTATCAAACCATTCGTGAGGAGGTAAAAACACAATCTTGAAATATTAGCGCTCCTTGAAGCACGTACACCATTTGAGATTCAAAGACTGCAATAGTGCGTAAATAGTGACAGATTGTTTGCTTATTGCCTACGAACACCATTAATTTACCCGCCCCCCTCCCCCTCTGGCTTCACAACTTGCCAGGGAAATTAAGCAGCTGTCTTACAAACAAATATTAGCTTGGAAAATAGATCTAAATGGAAAACAGGCCACGTGGTTCACGGCAGTGGTTAGGCACTTCTCTTACGGGTAATGAAAAGTAACTATGGTTCCTCAAGAGAATGGGCTGAATCCTCCTATTGTCTAGTAACAATAAACTGCGATTATCGATCTCTTTGATTTGCATGCGCTGTGTCAATTATTTGTACCTATTATGTAAGTTGTTACATGCAAAATTGTCCATCCAAAACTGTACCTTTTTTTTTTAATTTGCCCCTCACTTTGATTTCTCCTGTATCCAAGGTACAGTTTACAAACATACATGTCACATGCACACACAACCCAGACCCGGAACAACTATCTATAGATCATACAAATACTAGTTCCGTGGGGGAACGAACCCGCGGCACGTAGCGTAGGAAGCTATTCACTCTTCTCCTACTTCTTCTTCTTCTCTATCTCTCTTCTACATAGTATATAATAAAGTCGAACATTATGCCTATTCGTCGTTATGTAACTTAACCTTTAAAAACTACAGGCGTAGGTAATGATCGAGAATAAAAACGTGTGAAAGATATCGTGCACACAAATAGTCAATTTTAGACTCGTCCGTTCTCCTCTATTCAATTTGTGTAAGTATATTATTATGATACTTCGGATATGAAGGGGAGCGTGTTTCAAATGGAAACGTTGGAGGTGAATTCAAACGACCCGTTTACGAGTATTCATTTGGTCGGTTCTACACAAAATGATAAATTGGTCTGTGCAGCTTTCGTTTTCAATTGTTTTTTACTCTCATTTTTATTTCTTACAAGTTGTGCCCGGCATGCGTTCCTATCCCTTTTTTTTTATATTTTATCAAAAATATTCACGGTCGCGCGCTCTACATCTCAACAAAGTTTTATTGTAAGCGGACGAATGGTATAGAACACAAAGAAACAAACAAACATTTATTATTATATAAGAGATAATTCAGCCCATTACTGTCCCACTGTTGGATACGGGCACTGTATACATAATCTAAACAGTAGTACCCTACTGTACCTTACATACTATCGCACCGAATCGAATCACTCACACAGACACGCTCTCTACAGGACCTTGAAGTGAGTTTCGGTATTTACTGCATAAGTATCGAAACTCAACATTACTTATTATTAATTATTTAGGAACAGAGACTGAATAATTCCACAAATTCGCACACTACATAAAAAAAAATCCTGTATA
This sequence comes from Allophyes oxyacanthae, assembly GCA_932294325.1. Classification (NCBI taxonomy): domain Eukaryota; kingdom Metazoa; phylum Arthropoda; class Insecta; order Lepidoptera; family Noctuidae; genus Allophyes; species Allophyes oxyacanthae. Next base: position 4,981,795 of record OW028623.1, on the reverse strand, counting down.
ATGAATAAAGAAAATAATAGTAATAGTAAAGAAGTTGTAATAATAATAGTAAAATAATGATATAAATAAAAGTTCAGTCACCTACATTAGCGAAGTCTCAATACAAATGAACTTAATGAGATGCTTTGAGAACATTATACCGTGAACCGCGAATAATGCAATAATTATAATCTCTAGCGCAGTAATTACACAAAGGATTCAGCACTTTGCTGCATCGCAATCATTTTACAAGACCTCGTTACGAATGCATAACAAGTTTGTTAATAATTTGATATTTAGTTAGTTTAGATTCTAGGCACGTAGTTACTTTAAAAAAAACATCGAGCGATACAGAGGTTTATTATTTATAAGGACAACTTTGACTAAAAACTCTTTTTTATACCGTCGTTTTCGTGTCGTCCTTAAAAATAAATTAATAATCAAACAACACAAAATAATTCGGTTCACATTGTACAATCAGCATCAAAAGAAGCTGAAAGTTACAAGATTTTTTAAAATGAAATCTTACAAATTTAATTACACTGTAATTAATCATTATAGAATAGTTTATGTTTATTCATTAATGTAAAGATTAGTTATGAACAATAATTAATTTATATTTGATAAATTAATTTCAAAATTAAAAGTTTATTTGCATATTTCGCTGACATACTGTCAGCGAAATATACAAATAAACTTTTTCAAGTTTTTTTTTTCTGTTAGTTTCAGTTTTAGATGCACTGGTATGCCAGTAACGTAATCGCAACAACACAAAGTTGACAGCACGTTTGGAGCTGTGGCTAAGCGATTGGCTTTCTAGGCTACGTACCTTGTGTTCGATCCCCGCACGGAACATTATATTTCTATGGCCTACAGATAGTTGTTCCGGGGCTGGGTCTGTGTGCATGTGACATATATGTTTGTATACTGTAACCACGAAATATGAGAAATGATAATGAATTAATTAAAAACTATAAAATCGAGCTACTCAACAGTCCATGAGTTAGAAATATACATAATCATCGATGATTTGGAGTGAATCATAATACCACTCTACTTACCCCAGTTATCTTTAATTTTAAACCAGTTGGTTTAAACAGGGGTAAGGTTAGGTTAGAGTTATAACCTAACCGTCAAAACCCCCGACTCCAACTAGAAATGGATGTGTAACTTTTGAATGACTGAACATATTTTCATGAAACATAGATAAGATGAGACCCGATTAAACTAGCTTTCAATTAAAAAAATATTGCATTGAAATCGGTTCATCCGTTTTGAAGCTACGATGCCACAGACAGACACACAAATACACACTACAAACTTATAACACCCCCCTTTTTTGTCGGGGGTTAAAAAGTGCTGTCATAGTGTAATAGTAAAATCAAAGTCATATGGCAGGAAAAATGTTTATAAACCGTAACTACATCACTACTCTAAATCCATAAAACTTTCATCCCGTATAACACTAAAAATATTTCATACATCACGTAAGGCGTGTTCCGCTGACAAATGCAAATATGGCCGGAAACAAATAACAAATGACGATATTCAGCCCATATATCCACGTCGCAACGAAATGGGTGCCAGGTGCTTCCGCTGAAAATTTCATAATAGTTTAATTTTCGAGTCCGCCCGTCCGAAAAAGCAGATTTCAACTGTGTTAAATGTACGTTTTAAGTTATGGAACGATTTCGTATCTATTGTTTTGATGGTGAGTGCTGGGAACGTGAAAACTGTGGAGCTGACAAATTGTAAAATGTTTTGATGGAAATGTTTTTGCGTTATTGAAATAAAATATTAACTATGTTGTGAATCAAATTTGCGTTTTTCGTTAAGAAATTAATCGAATACAAGAGTCGAATAATAGTAAATTATTATAATAATTACCTATACCAATGGCTAGACATGGCACGCCTCTCGCAAAGTCAAAGTCTAAAGTAAAACAGCAAGTAACTGGATCGGTTATGTGCAACGACTGCGTAGCAAGTGTAGCGGCGATATCTGCTACGCCGTAGCAGCCGCGTAGCCCTTTATACCAATCACCACAATACGCACGGCTACATATCAAGCTATAAATTTTCAGTTTAAGCTGACCTCTCATTGTACGGGAAGTCTATACAAAGCGAGGTCAGCTTATACTGGAAATTTATAGCTTGGCATGTAGCCGTGTGTGAATAATCTGAATTAAATATTATAAGCGAAAATCTCAATTATAAGCAGTTCCACTATGCTTCATGTCACAAGCTCATCATAAGCCGTCCACTGCTGAATATCATCTCCAATCGCACGCCATCTAGCTCGATCCTTGGTTAATCTCATCCAGCTGGTACTAGCCACCCTGTGAAGATCGTCACTCCACCTACCTTGAGGGCGTCCTACCCTGCGGTTAGTACCACACACAAGCTCATTCTATCCAAATAGATAAAATATCTCCGCTAGACTAGAAAATAGATTTATAACATGATTAGGTAATATCTCAAAAGAACTGCGAGTGAATCTAGGTACTTACTATCGCTATTGCTAAACCCTTGAAGAATGAGAATACTTTAGAACTCGAGGACGCAGAAATAGCGATATAAAGAGATAGCTTCGTTCAGAATCCAAGTTACAGGTAAAAAATTCTCGCCTGACTTTATAAAAGTCTGGGAGATATAGCTCTCGAAGCGATGAAATTGTAGACTGGTTTATATTCTTGTATATATATATATATATATATATATGTACACCAGTGGCGAAGAGTGACATTTTTAAAAGGGGAAGCCGTCCTAAAAATGCCCTCTAAAAATTGCTGCAAGACAAAAATCCATGTTTCTTGTAATCTATATATAGTCATGTCTGGAAGAGCTCGACCTAACTGAATAACAAGCCTTTTATTTGTAAGTTGGATGAGTAAATAATAATAATAATATTACGTTGGTCTATGCACTAACCAATTCCTAAAGGGAAGCCGATGGGAATCGGGTTGTATGGACTCTTCGCCACTGATGTACACTATGTATAAGTGTAACTTGGTATATATTATTCACTAGCGGCCCGTCCCAGCTTTCTATGGACATTTATTTATATTAAATTATAAATTTATAGGTAATTTTTTTACACATTGAGTTACATTATTGCAGATTTCGTTGCGATTCCTAATTTTTTTGAAAATTAAATATTGCCTAGTTTCTCAGTGATAATATAGCATTCTACCGGTGAAAGATTTTTTTAAATCGGTCCAGTAGTTTTTGAGCAAACCAAAATACAATAATACAAATCTTTTCCTTTATAATATTAATTAAAATGAATATAGATTATTTTGTGAATGTTGCAAGATAAACAGATAAATAAACACTTGTCTGTATACAGTGTGTAAAAAATACCAAAATTGAATATAGTTCGTTTATGCATTACTTGCTACTGAATCGATTTCAGTTACTTTTAATACAGGTATGTTATTCAAAGATAATAATAATATATTCACCAAACTCACGGTCGATTGAGTCAAAGAAATTAAATCTTATATCAAGTTATAAAGACTCAATTTTAAATTCAATAATAAACGCTAGGCTTACTTTAAAAATAAATTCATTATAGTAATCTTTCACAAAAAAAAAGTTTTGGTTATGGTATTTTATGCTCTTACCAAGGATTAAAGTGAGCACAAAAAATATCAAATTACTATGAAAATTAAACGCGCGTTGTTTTAAAAAAATATATTACCTACCTCTAAAGCTAATAACCATTTCATTACACTTTTAATATCGCAACTATGGATATTTTTATATGTGTATCTGTCTGTGGCATCGTAGCTCCAAAAAAGGATGGTCCGATTTCAATGCCGTTTTTGTAAACGAAAGTTAGTTTAATCGGGTATCATTTTAGCTATGTTTCATGAAAATCTGTTCATCCGTTCAAAAGTTACAGCTCTTTTTCTAGTTGGAGTCGGAGGTTTTTGATGGTTTGGTTATCGCTTGAACGCCTGTCGTCGCATGGAATATCAGTTATGTACAAAACATTTGCTTACGATTGGCACGACGACAATGAGTGCACTCTATAGCTCGCTTATCTGTATACTTTAAGTTTGAAACGCACCACCTTGTATAATATTATAACATTATTAAAGAATGTTTTTCTTTGCTGAAGATTACTAACACAGAGCTTATTCATTTGTTGTTTCTTTAATGTCTTTGGGAATCGTTTACTTAAAACTAATTCTTTTTCTAGACGGATTTTTATTTCGTTTTTTAATAACACTCTCCTTGCTTACTTTCATATATTTATATTAAACCTAAGCTTTGAAAACATAATAATCCCAAATAAATTAAAATGATGATTACGTCTTTTGATATCGTCTTTGATAATATGGTATGAGAGACATATTAATATTTGCCAAGGAATTAACGTTCTAAGATATTGAATGAGGTAAGTATAGGTACTATATAAGCGTACTCTTTATCTACATGTTATCATTTAACATCTAAGTACCTACATGCTTTGAGCCATCTTGCTTGAAATTGAACCACAATAATATTTTTCGGTATCATATTTTCATTTTTCACATCCTTGTTGAGTGAAAATTTCAATCTGTTATAATTTATATTGTCAAGTACGTAGTTGACTATACCTACAGAGCGAGTCAGTATGGGGATACTGACCCATCTTGATAGTTCACTCTGCACATTTCTCTATCTTATAAAGTTTCAAACTTCCTCAAGTTTAAAACGTTTTTAACGAAATAGAGAAATGTTCGCTCTATAGTTTCAAAGTCTCTTAGGTTTCAAATAACATAACAGGTAGACTAGGCCATCTTGTAAAAATTTTGCTCACTTAAGTGAAATAAAGTAAGTACATATATTATTGATCTCGACTGTACGATGAGGCAAAAACATGGAAAATACCAATATTATTTTACGGGTGAACTCTATATAAGACATAACATAACATGACTCTACATGCTTACTAAAAACCCTACCAAAATTTAAGTTATAAAATTAACGTGGTAAGCGAACGTGCAAGTATTCCTCCCTTCCACTTTCCATGACTCAGTGGTAATGATACCAGGGAGTTATGGCGGCATGAAGGTAGCTAGTACGGCAGCCACTAATTGCAAGTACTGAGACGTTCATACACTATTACCCTTACCGTAGCCAGCCATATCTTTATAACGTAAGGTACACACAACGCTGCGAAATGAACAAGGCCAGTAGGTAAAGGAGTTTCACATTGCAGTATTGCGGTGCAGCTTGGTTGTAAGGACAGCTTAAGTTTCAGTAAATGACCGTTGTGTACACATATTTTATTTTTAAGTTTATATTTGAGTAAACAGTTTTCTGGTTATTTTGAGGGGGTCGAAGTTCCAGCCTAGGCATTATTTGAAATAACTTTTTATTTTAAAAACAGATAAAATATTTTGAAAAGAGGTTAGTTATGCGATTTTTTTTAGTGAGCGTATCTACTCTATTGTTACTGTATCGGATGACCGAAAATCCGTGTAACATCTTCAAGTTTTTTTTTTTTTTTCATAAAAACAGAATTTAGCGGCTTTTCCGAATAGCCTCATCTTAAGCTTTTACAATTACCTAGAAATAAACGCCTATGGATGATTAATTCATAAAGCCGCAAATGGTCGCTAGCGCCCGCAAACAATAGATTTTATATTTATTTATTTAAAATGCTTCATGTACAATGTACAAAGGCAGTCTTAATGCCGTAGGCATTCTCTACCAGACAACCTTAGGGTGATGCAGAGACAATGAAGGTAGATGCACCAAAAAAAAAAACTTAAATGAGAGGTATAACTATTATACTATTATTATATTGTGTCTACGTATCGTTATTGACCAGTAAAGACTTTCATAAACGCGATACTCCCTACCTGATGAATTTATTTCTATGAAAATCAAAATGAGTAAAAAGTCAAATTATAATAAAACAAATTCTGTAAGTCGATCATGTATTGTGCCAATAAATCCAATCGACCGAAAGCTTTTTTGACATAAGAACCGATAGTACATGTGACTACATAAGTAATGTAATAAATGTAGCCAAACGCACGGCTCCCTATTTCGTGTGAGTGGCTCCTTACAAAACGCTACAATCTCTCTTACCTCGGCTGCCAACCGGAACGAAGCTAAACGTGCTCGGCTTAACTTCTTAAAATACTGTAGAAACTGCATTTTATTTCTGTTAGTGTTTATTAAAAATGTTTAGACTTTTCATATAAACTTACTAAAAATAAAAATAAAAAATCTATACCTATATAAAAACAAAGTCGGGTTAGTTACACCATTTACAACTCAAAAATAGCTGGACCGATTTTTATGATTTTTGATTTGTTGGATTTATCTCCGCCATGAATAGCAGATTAAACTGAGAAAAAAAAAATCATTTTCTCATTCAATAACCAAATGAAACTCTAACTGTACACGATGCGGCCAATATTATCGATCTCAATTAATAGGAGTTGGAAGGTTGATTAGGATTATTAATCGCTTATGAAGAGTTACAATCATATCAATTTTAGGTGGTACGAAGTTCACCGGGTCAGCTAGTACTTAACATACTAAAAAGTTACGTAGGGCGCAAACAGGGGCCTAAAAAGGCCACATTTAGCTATTCACTTGGGAACCTCCATGGTAACTGTCAAACAGATGGTTGCTGAATATGAGCCTTACGCGTATGATTTTAAGAGTCATCAATTAAGTGGATTTTGACATTTGTAATATGAATCTTATTATGATTCACTTCAAGCGGCCTTTTTAGACCCCCAGATTGGGCGTACGTGACGTTATGTTCATCAAAAGCCATCCACTGGATATAGTTACCCAAAAAGGATCCAAACAACATTGAACTAGTTTTGAGATAGTTCATTTTAAAGTTTACATCGTAATTCTCCATTGATTCAGTGCTGTACATTTGTTCGTTTTATTGGAATTAAAGGGCAAATTTATATTTTTAACTTTAAAAGGTGTAGTTAGGTTTGGTTTAATAATTTACATGATATTATAAAATTAAATATCTCCAAATCTAACTGAATATGGATTGGATCCTTTTCGTTGACTACGTCCAACTTTCATGTCATAATAATAATATGCAAAATAGCATAATTCTGAAACAGACTTCTTCTTCTTCTTTTATTTTTATGGCTCCATCGTAATTCGATGATTTTGCCAACGTCAAGGTAGGAAATGACACGTGATCAGTATAAAAAAAAAAAAACGTGGTGAAATTGACCGGTATTTGTAGTGCTGGAAAAAGGACAAAACAGTGTGTTAATTGACATAAAAACATCAAAAATGTTATGGGATAAACATAAAACAGATGGAAAAGGGGTGTTAATATTAGCTATACTAATTAGGAAGGATAGGTATAAAATAGATATAATAAACTACAAACGGATTTCATTAATTCTAATTTTATATAGGACTTTTACCAAAGGAGTATGGGCTAAGGTTAAAAGGAATGGAATGTTAATAGGTCGGGGGATATCAGAAGGTAGTATGTCATACAAAGGGGTTATTAATCGAGGACACGAAAAAAAAAGGTGCTCCAGAGTACCCTCCTCAAGACCGCACTCGCACAGAGAATGAGTCTTGTGAGGTCGTTGACAGTTTCAAACGTCATAATTATAACGTGCTGTCACGTCACATAAGGCTAATCTGTTTGCATCCTTAGCACATAGTTTGTCCAGAGTTTCCTGCGACTTGATGGCCTGAAGCACCTATTTATTTATTTGCCAACATGTACATCAACAATAACATATAACAATGACATTAGTAGATTGGAGTACATGAACCCTGCTAGGACACTGCAAAAATTTAATACCTAAGTATTGAGTCACATTTTGTAATATGGTTAATTAATCATACAATGCAATCGAGTTAAATAAATTGATTGTTACAGCTGAGATTTCTAATTCATTAAAATTAATAACATTAATCACAAATTCATTAAACATAATTATAATCTATAACATAATTCATTAATTATTTAATGTGTGTAATGATCTTCTGATCCGACTATTGTATCAGACAATCGGACAAGCCATTCGAAAATATGTGTCCAGTCTTACGTAATACCCCTTCGACATGAAATATTACAAAATCAACAATAAGGGCGAAAAATATCGTACCAATTCATTATTTACGTAAATCGGTTGTTTTATTTTTATGTTTGCTATTGAACTCAATGGTACGCTTTAATTAATCCGCAATGCATACGAGTGTAATCGAAATATCTCAATAAAATACGAATCGATTCAATAATTGTTTCCTGAACGATTCATTTATAATTTTTATTGTTGTAGGATACATACTGCTGGTATTCTTGTTTTAAGTGTTGCCAAATTTTAATTACTGACTAGGAAAGAACACAGACGACTAATATAATAAATCGGTGGCTGATATTTTGTTGGGAAAAGTCTTGAAGAAATAGATGATGATTTGAACGTTGAAATATTATGTATGAACATACTTTAAAAACAAATATTGTAAAGAATATTATGGCTTCTAGTTTCTGACTGATATAGTAAATATCTCGATATTGCTTTGTTTATTATTATGATTTATTCATTTAATTCAGGCAAAAAGACCCATGCATACATATACATTTTAAAGACTAACATACATATTATAAACTTATACAGTAAACTTGAGAATTTGGTCGTGCTTCCCTGTATATTAGGAACAAAACTTCTGCCGACCAAAAGTCTGCGCTGGGGAAGATAGACTTTGTCGCAGGAATCTAGAAAATGTAAGAGTTTTATACCTTTAACCACACCACTATCAAAATAATGTGTGCCATTAGAGGAGTAGTAGTAGGAATAATAATATTTCTTCTAAAATACAAGTCATATCATCAAGAAACAGAATAGTTAATTAGCCGTTAAAAGATGTGTCCTAAAATCGACTCTCGTGAGGAATACCCACATCTTATACGGTAAAGGTGCATGATCAAAGAGGTTACTAGGAAACACTAGCTACATTAATTATTTTACGCTTGTATCTATTATATTTCGGTAATTATATATTAATTATAACGTCGATAACTGCTATCGGATTCGCCTTCATTTGACAGATCAAATTAACGAGAAATTGATTCCGTCGATGTAACGTAATTGGATTGCAACTGTTTACGATAAATAGCTAGGAGTTGATTGAAAGTCCACTTTATTATGATGGTGTGTTTAATGAATCACACCTCGCAGTGCCAGTTCAGCGCCCATTGCATTTTATACACACATAAAATGCATGTAAAAGCCTCGAAACCAAACGAGCGCGGAAATAAAACTGCTGTGCGAGTCCAAAATGAAACTGTTTTATATATTTCTTTCTTTCCGCAGACTATATAAGAAGACTGTAGGCAGACTATCCCTAACAATGAAAGAAAGCGATGAAGATGTGCACATCTTCATCGCAAGACAACAACAAACAACAATAACAAGACGTTTTAAGGCCTAGGTTAACCGGCAATATAACAGACAATTAAGACAAAAATCTGCCACGTAACACGAACTTTTGTACGAGTAGGTGGTTTTCTTTTTAAACACCTGTTATATTGCTTGTGAACACAGCCTTACTGAGACTAAAATATTATCTTACGTCAATGCTAAACTGTTTGCTTTCTTCCGTTATATGAGCTGTTTGTGTTGTTACTCTTTGGAAGGGGCACATAAAGTGCATACCATAGAGCAAAAGTGCGAAATTGTTGATAAAGCTTGGCAGTACGTCAGTACGTACGAACCTTCAAATTTCGCTTCGATTTTTCTCCCTTACAGAGCAAAAACTCGTGCCTAAACATACCAAGGGTTTAAATAGGCAGGCGTCGGGCTCAACGGCCGAGACACGACAAACAACATGCAAATATATGGAGATGAGTGGCGGAAGAGGACGCGGCAAATGACACGCGAATCTATTGTCGGGAGCTGTCGGGAGCTGTCGGGAGCCATCGGGAGCTGTCGGGGCTGTTTGCCGCGCCACAAGTACACGTCGGTGAAATATTTATTAGCATATATCACTTCCGTCATCGCCCCTTACACGGTTAGATAGCGATCGGTTACTGACGCTATTATACTTTATTGGATATCCTAATAGCGCAAAGTATCAGGGGGATTTGACACTATCAAAGTACGAAGACTATGTATCAAAGCGTAGGTATCACAGTACAAATACAATTATCAATTAAATAGTTTATTTTCTTCAACAAGTTTTGTACTACATAGCTAGTGATTGAATAATCCTTTTAAGCAAAAATTCTTGTATTAGGACACTTCCCTCTTCCGTAACTTAGATTTAGGTAATGTACATATTATTAAACAAGGGAAAATGATTTATTCAAAAAGCGATTTCAGGTTTGGTCCCATAGTAAAATTTGTTCATAATGATGAGTACAATAAAGCAGGTGTCTGTTTAAATATACATCCTGTATATAGGTCATACTCATAGTCCTAGTTATAACATAGACCACATTTGGTGTCAAAAATCAACTTCGGAGGAGAACAATGGGTTTTTGATTGAATGATAAAAAATTGAAATTCAAGCGAACGAAATCGCAAAAGCTAGTTTAAAATAAAAAGTAAATAAACGTTTATAGTACGGCTCAAGTAGGCCACAACTTGCAATAACATTTTGACCAAAGGCCAATTTTCAGCCGCCAATCATGTTTTGATCCCCCAGACATTTCAATTACACCGAACAACTTCAGAAATTGCGTGATCTACCAATTGGTTGTATAGTTTGGGAATATTTGTACTGTAACTGAAGGCTCTGGTGGCTTTACTTGAGGCTTCAATCGAAATGTTTTCCTCTTCGGACAGTGTTAGTGATATAAAAAATCACAAGATACACCGTTCTTGAATTTAATGAAGTGTCGCCAACTGCTTACTAATTACGCAGTTACAATAATCGCTTTAATTATCGAAAGAAATATAACCCCTTCTTTTTAACACGCTTTTATTAGCTTCACCTGTAACTAACTATGTAAGAAAATCTTGGAAGTTAAATTTGATCCACTTCCCGGTTTCCGATTGAGCTGAAATTTTGCATACACGTTCAGTTTGGATGACTAAAGCGTGTTCTATTGTTTTTTTTAAACTATAATATTTTTATTATTTGTTAAACATTCTTTACATCATATTTTTATAATTTTTATAGGAACTAGTGGTCGCCTAATGGTCGAGATTCGACCGTAATATTAATTTTAACTTTCTGCACTTCTTCTCCATAAACTTTATCTATGCCAAATCACACACACCTCCGTGCGCGCAATATGCTGAAAAAGGGGTACATACAAAGTTTTCTCTTCACGTATTAATTTATAGATAATTTTGCTAAAGTAACGAAAAATAAACAACATAAACGCATAGTTTCAGTATGTGCACATCTTCTTCGTCACTGAATGATCATCTTGAGGTTTTAATCTATAGTGTTTATTATTGACGTGGGACTTCCCGATTCCAACCCTTTGACGCACAAAAGGACGTTGGATCGTTTTCAGCTGAGAAACCCTTTTTAACTTCCCTCGTTAGTGTACCGTAACTTCGGGTTGAATCGCAATCCGAGCAGTCTTATAATTACATTTTCCACGGCAGCGAAATGGATGGTGCATTTCCCGCGTCAGCACGTGGGGAAAATTATTACCTGTAATATTAAGTTTTCTACAAAAAATTATTTGTGGTATAATGTAGGTAAGTTTTTCGGCACGTGATTGCTGAATAGAAACTTGACATTAAATAAGTGACTTTATGTAAATTTTTGAACAGAAGTTTGTTGTAAAAAACGTACTCTACAAGCCACATCACTACCCGAGATTGTTTGTTGCAATAAGCTATTATGGAAATCTATAATTAATACGTGAATAGAAAACTTTGTACCCCTTTTAAGGCATATTGCGCTCACGGAGGAGTGTGAGATTTGGTATAGTTAAAGTTTATATGGAGAAGGAGCGCAGAAACCGAAAATATATTTCTAATTTTACCGTCGAATTGCGACCACTAGGCGACCTCTAGTTGTATTAAATGGATAAATAGAATCATCTTTACGTGTGCCTAGTAGTAAAATTAATTGTTACTATACAATAATATATACTACGGTAACTTGGTCTATATGAGACCTACAGTTGAATGGCGATAACTTAGTACCAAGCGTACGACTAGTCCAAGCAAAATGTATCCTGAAAAACACTGCGTTAAAAACTAAATAAATATAAGAATATTTGAGACTTCCTAACATCGAACTGTTTTGTTCCGATTCGAATCTCGAATCTGTCTTTTTGTCTGACTATTCCAATCCACCATACTTACTACCTGCAAAGGACATGTCAAAGAAAATCAGAGTTTTGGCACTGCGGAAATTTAGCAATACCTCAAATACTGCGTCGTAAACCGGAGATCTTCAATATCCGAAGAAAAATCAGCTCTAAAGATGTTTCGCTGGAGGCTTATATATGTCTACGTGACGGTGGGTTATTACGAATTCGTGCAAATAGTCCTTTGCTACCATAAGAATAAGAACCTTGTGCTATATTCATTCGCTCTGTCGTAAACACTGGCAAAAAGTTATCTCTTAGGAAATCGTAAAAAGAACAGCTGGTAAGAAACAGCTTTATTTGCGGCACGGTTGGCGTAGTGACTGAGCTATAATAGGCTTTTTGCGCTACGTGTCGCGGGTTCGATTCCCCGACGGATCAAGTATTTGTATGACCTTAAGTAGTTGTTCCGGGTATGGGTGTATGGTGTATGTTCTTATTATATTTGTGTTTGTAAAGGCACCCACGATACATGGAGCAATAAAAGGGAGCGGCAAAAGATTAAAAACATGTGGTGTCAGTAGATTGAAAAAATATGTTTAAAATAAGATAAACGCAATATCAATTGATGATATAGGATTTACCTATTTTTAAACTTTTTTTTTATCGAAACATGTAGATTCTTTCGCTTGTAAATAATTCAAAGACCTACATTTACATATTCATGAAGGTTACACTTTACTTTTTTGTTACAAACACAAGTTCATAAATTATGTAAGATTTGCAAGAATCTTTGGATAGATTCTCAGAATCTTACGTAACAATGAGGGTAAGCCGCCTCATTTTACGTATATTTTTATAATGAACGGTGTAACACCGGTGGTGTTTAATGGCGAGAGGATAAAGATGGAAACCATGGGATGGTTGAATGGAAGTGGTATGGTTGTCTATAAGAAAACTATACGCCGACACGGTTGGCGCAGTGGCTAAGTGATTAGCTTTCTGTGCTACGTGCCGCGGGTTCGATCCCCGCACGGAACAAATCTTTGTATGATCTACAGATAGTTGTTTCGGGTCTGATTGTGTGTGCGTGTGACATGTATGTTTGTAAACTGTACCCTCGATACAGGAGAAATAATAGTGAGGGGCAAAGTTAAAAAAAAAAAACTATACCCAAACGAACCTGGAATAAGATTGGTGAGACCTTTGTCCAATGATGTAATTTTTTTGTAATAGTATGAAAAATTGTACATAATATGTTTAAATAACATATGCATTACTAGGTTTTATGAATAAATTGGATAATTGACATATACACTTAGCTGTACAAGGTGTTTCAACTTGTATTGATCATGATTAACATGAATATGAGTAAAAATGTATCCTACGCATCACTTCGCCTTCAGTCATGCATTTTAAATTCAAAATAAATTTTCAAAAATCTATTTAATATTTTATTTTTAATCCACTTAGTCCAAAGTGTAATTTACATAAAATCTTGCAAATAAATTATATTGCCAAGAGTAACTTAAGCAACAATATAATATTGCGAAAGCAACAACCTCTAATGCAGAATGGTCAGACCATTCTGCATTTTTCAAAGCGCGTTTAAAATTTTAATATTTTGCAAATGCATTGTGATATAAAAATCTTGGTATTTCAATATAAAGTCTTCAGATTTATTACGGTTCTATTCCGTTAGAAAAAACCGTCACGCTCTAAGGTAATTCACAAAAGAGTAAGCAGAGATTTTACTATTTAATTTGTCAAGAGCGATATATTATGTTAAGGGGTGGACTCAATCCCAGTGGGATCTCAAATAACGCAAAAAATCTATCACTCATCGTTTCGATACTGGACCACAAGGATAATATTTCTTCGAACAGGAAAATACTTCACGAGTAGCAATAGGGGTATAAGAGCAGGCCCTATAACAACCCACTTGGAACCGTGCACCTAGAATCATGACGTTTTGAAAGTGACTGCACAGGCCCAGTTGAAATAAAAAACTTTGACTTTATAATATTAAGCCATCGATTTCTATAGATATGCTTAGTGAACTCAAAAAGTGAGACGTGTCAGGTAGGTACTCCATTTTCAGAAAAATGGAGTGGTTGATCACCAGTCAAATGCCGTTTACAAACATAATTATTAATTTGTGTATTGAATATAAAAATATTTACTGAACATAATTAACAAAATATTAAAACTATATAGAAACTTAAATCTATTACAAAAATAATAATAATATATAATTAAATATTAGATATAATCTATAAATAAAAAACCTCTTCAAGCGTACCGCAACGTATTGAATAAAAAATATATAATAACAGTAGCTATTCCATTAGTGCCTGTATCGCTGTTCTATTTAAATATAATTCGAACATTGTTGAATTTAGAATTCGACGTCTTCAAAAAATACGTCTCATTTTTTTAGCTTCCCTTTGTTTGACAGAGCGTATCTATAGACATCGATGTATTAGGCACAGCTGAAACAAGAAAGAAAATACATTTACCTTACCTACCAGGGTTGTTGCTGATGCATATTTTTTTCACATCATCGGATGCTGATGCTGATGTTTTATCATTGCCATCAGCGGATGCTGATGCTGATTTTAATGATTTTCTTAAAAAAGCAGGAAATAAGTAGTGACCATTATGAATTTATATCTAAAAGTTGCACAGTTTTCCTTGGTATTGAAATAAAAGATTGTTTCAATAATTTTACGACTTAATAAAAAAATTGAGTCAAACTAAGTACCTACTTTAGTAATAAATAATACTAGATTAGTAATTAAATACCTAGAATACCTAGTAGGTATTCTGTTTATGTAGTAGGTAGTACCTAGTGCATAATGAGACAAGTTTGTGTTTGATTACAATTGCAATCACCGTGATCGACCGCTGGATTGGTCAAAACTCGCAAACGAAAACAACACGTGCTATAAGTCCCGCCCTCTTTACGGTCATGTCACGACTTGAACATCAGCATTAATAATCAGCATCGATCAATGCGGATGATGATGGTGATACTTTCTAAGTAACATCAGCTGCTAATTCATCAAAATATTCCAGCCTTCACAAGTACCTAAATTAAATATAAACTTTTACCATCAATCTTTAAAGTAAATGCGTAAATATTTATGCCTAAAATCTGTGTAGCGAAGCTCTAACGAACCGTTTCGTACATCATCAAATTTCAAGGTCAAAACATATAAATATTATTCACAGTCTAGTTGGCACGCAAATTGAAACGCCAGCATGATATTTTCCATAGAATTTGGTAAATATAGCAATTCTGAGAAGTCCCACAAGCCTCATTTTCCTGCCATTAAGTCCAAACGATCAAGACTTGATCAAATTTAGCGCACATCTGCGACTTCATCTAAAGTGCTTACGAAATAATTTTATTTTTGTAATAACGTTTTTAGTCCAGTTTTATACGCTTGTCAAGTGCTTGTGTTTTCTACTTATGGTTAAGTAGGCACAGATAGTGTGCATTGTGGTTGTAAACAACCAACATCTGTATTTATATAACTGTATATATCTGTATTTATATAATGTGAAGAGAAAACTTTGTTTTGGTGCTTCAACATCACGCACGGACGAGTGTGAGATTTGGCATAGTTAAAGTTTATATGGAGAAGGAGAGCAGAAAGCTAAAATTACGGGCGAATTTAGACCACTGGATGACCACTAGTAAGTATAATTATTATGAAAAATTACCTACATACAATTAAATTGAGAGACTTATCTTCTTCTTCTTAGAGTGCCTCTCCGACTAGCGAAGGTTGGCAGTCAGCTCTGTATATTTCTTTCTGTCTCTCGCGAGGCGAAACAGTTGTGCAGCACTCGAGACTCCAGTCCACTCCCGAAGGTTCCTCAGCCACGACTTCTTCCTGCGACCAACGTGTCTCTTGCCGACTACTTTACTCATCATAATAAGTTACAGAAGGCCGTATCTGTCGTGAGAGACTTATGATAGGATTAAATACCTAAGTTCAAAACATGTTGCCTTTGTTCCATTTTTTGCTATCCTAAGGACACAATCCTTTATCGGGTTGAAAGTATTAGAACGGTAGTATGCATCTTCGTCTGCCTAGCCCTTTCCCGACTACAATGGGGTCTGCTCCCAGTCTAACCAGATACGACTACAAATAGTAGTAAGCATGATGACACTTTTTAATGAGGAACCTGGAACCCCTAATGTATAGAATATAATTGATCTTTATTTCATGTAAACCAGATACAGCCACTTATAAAATGTCGAGACTCAAGGTGCGCGGTTCCAAATAGTACGTCCTATGGAGAAGAACCGGCACGAAACTCCATGGAAACTCTTTTAAAATAATAAGATTACTATTTTTATTTGTACAATGTTGTGATAAAAGCTACGAGAATAATGTAATTTAATGTGAATTCAAAATAGAGTAATAATGATTTCCCTCTGAATAAGATTGTCATGGCAGTTACAGGCTAACCTGAAGGGTAATAAAAGTGAATTATTTATCAGGTAGTATTTTTGTTATGTCATCAATAATAATGTTAAACATACAAAAATAAAATAACTGTCAACAGCAAGCCATACAACGTAAAGAAGACGAATCGTCTTATTAGCATAATTTTCAATCCTCATATTTTTGGCGCAACAAAAAACACGAGAAACAACCGCAAATAAAAGAAGCAGAAAAATGTTTATTAACATAAAAACATGTAAATGAAGTCAGAATACAAGATATAAATCATTTACATTCACGTGAAATGAGTTCACGCACCTAACATAAACCTAAAAAAGTAAAAGGCTACTTAAATGCGAAATGCAATAAATCCAAACATTTTTGCGCAACACCCCTATAAATTGTGTGACTTGGCTAGTTATACCAACGTTGACTTATTTATTGTAATCGTCGTAATATACGGCTATATTTTAAATATAGCCCGGGTTTATTCAAGCGTTTTGAACTTAATATAAACATGAAACATGGCGATGATATTCATTTTTGAAATATCCTGCGCATTATGCTGTAAATATATTGTTTGCTTAACATTTTTTACATGGTTAAGGCGGAATACAGATAAAATATCGAAGACACCTACACATTTGTCACGCATTTTCTTTTTGTGAGACAAAATACTGCGTACGATATTAATGTTTTATTTGAAACACGTTTTACTTAAACCTATTTCATATTTCGAAAGTGATTTTGAGTTACTATGAAATCATGTAATTTTATTGATCATACAGTCGTACCGAAGAATCTGAAAACCTAATGAAAAAATATTATCATAATAAAATTAAATAATATCTTGCAAAGAACTTTGGAAATATTCGAAGAACTTCGTAGATAAGATGTTTGTGGATTTCCATGAATAGTATGTGCTGAAATATTTATTGAAGTACAAATTCTCTTTACCGCAAAACTTTGTGGAACTTTCTACTACCGCAAACAGGAGTTAACTCGTAATCTTTATGAACACATAGGTAGACGCCATTTAAAGTTGTTTATGGTTTCTTTTTTTTTTTAAACATTGCCTCACACTCGAGTTTCTCCTGTATCGTAGGTACAGTTTAGGCCATACAAATATTTATTACGTACCGCAGGAAACCAGACATTTTAAAATAAATGCCAAGTAGTCCTAGGCCGAAAATGGGTCACTCTGTATCTTCCGCTGGCTAAGTGTGTTATTGAATATATACAGAATGTAAAAGGATCTTTCACATAGCCGAAGTCTACGCATACAGAATATCAAACCAAGTAACATTTTGCAGAAATAATTGCTGGGAAACTTATTTTTAAGTATTAAATACAGCTGTTATCTGTGACATCAGGTGAACCGCAAGCTCATTTGTCGTGTTAATACAAACTTTCATGAACTGAAAAATTTCTTCAGGACCCATGAAGAGTGAGCGAACGAAATGGGCTGAAAAAGAATAATTACGTTTAATATTTTCTCTGCGATCATATCATCAAATGTTTATTTAGTATCTATTTGTTCCAAATATTTTGATACTTAATTATTAATTGAGTCCTTCAACTCTCAGAATACCGACATACAAAAAAAAAACCTGAAGAACTGCATGACATTAGTCATAACACGTGTGTCATAAAATGCCCGTGGAGGATGCAAATTAAGTCACATTTGTCATTCTTGGAACAAAAAATATGCTATGGAATGATACATTTATTTATGTAACCATACTCACATTATCTTATGGGGAAACAAGAATAGAAGAGATGAAGCAATATTTTGAAGTTCTTTGAATAGAATAGAATGATTAGGTATATCTTTATTTCATATAAACCAGATACTTAGGTACAGGCACTTATGAAATGTCGAGACTCTTGCTGCGCGGTTCCAAATAGTAGGTCCCATGGAGAATAACCGGCAAGAAGCTCCATGGAAACTCTTATAGAAAAATAGATTACAATCTCTTTTAATACAATGTTGTGGTAAGAGTTGCGAGAATAATGTGACTTATTGTAATGTGAATAAAAAATAAGAATAGCATAATAATGATTCAAAAGTTCTGTTTTTTTAGAGCCCATAATTTAGGTTTTCTATTCAAAGAAAATATTGTTAGCCGCCGTCTAAATAAAAATAACAATAACCCTTTCATTGAGTTGACTTTTAAATTTTACGTGGGAGTTAAAACAACTGTTTTAACCAATAATAACTTTTGTTAGGTACTGTTCTAATTCCCGGGTGCGGAACGTGCGCAAGTTCGAATATAATTAGGTACACTCATGTGTAAAACCAGGTATAACATAACATAGCATCACGCCTGTATCCCCAAAGGGTTATGCAGAGTCACTGCACATCCACTTTTCGATGATGTTGTTATTGAGTCCCATATTATTATAATTACGAGCCTTTTGGCATCTACCTGGCACAGTACTAAACTCCAGACTGCTACTAAGAATTTCCATACAGAAAAACCTAATAACACTATGCGCGACCCGGGAATCGAACCCAGGGCCTAACTAATGAGGCAGTCACTAAGGTAAGTTTTTAAGAGGATAGGCCGCACCGTCTTCCTATATACAAGTGTATATCATAATAGCATAACATCAATATCAGTCAACACGCAACCTCTAGAATATGTTGAAGACTACATATATCTGGGACATCTTATATCATTTAAACTATGTACACAAAAAGAAATAAATAGAAGGATTAAAAGCACCTGGAACAAATCCTGGGCTATGAAGGAAATTTTTAAGGGTAAAATACCGACAAAGCTAAAGACGAAAGCGATGCAAATATGTCTCATACCTTGCTTGACTTACGCCTGTCAGACTTGGCCAATGTCAAAAAACGCACTGGACAAGCTTGGGGTTTGTCAAAGAGCTATTGAACGAAGTTACACAAATATAAAACTAAAAGACCGAGTACCAAACATTCAAATCAGAAAAATGACGAAAACTAAAGATGTAATCAAACAAATCCTCAAACTCAAGTGGAAGTGGACAGGCCATCTACAGAGAGTCAAAGATGAAAGATGGGCAAAGATCGTGACGAACTGGATGCCGCTAGACAGCCGCCGTAGACGAGGCAGACCCTACACGAGATGGAGCGATGACATTGCGAGAGTAGTCGGAAAGCTTTGGACAAGAATAGCAAGGAACAGAGATGAATGGAAGCTATTGGAGGAGGCTTATACCGCCAAAGGCGGTCCTTACACTAATACTAATACACCGTAGATTAGGAACTAACATAACATAAAGAGTGATACTAACAATACTAACACACCTATTTCTTTATATAAATACATAGTTGTAAGGAATCAATAAAGCTTATAAATAAATAAATCATAATAGAATCACCAATCCCTTCGCCGGTGATTATTTATTTCTTTGCTTTTGGTTTCATAAAATGCCACTTTTAAACTTAATTCGCCACAAATATTTAGCAAAATGTGGCCACAGAAAAGAAAAAGAAACGGTTTGTATGTTGAACAAGTGAAATATAAAACTGCGCCGGAAATTGGCGTCGTACCAAAACTCTCGTTTTGGAACGATTTGACGTACGTACCGAGGAAAATTAAACCGCAACCAAAAAACAGACTCGCTGGAACCACAAGTTTGAAAAATTTGTACTGTACTGGCACAAATATTTTTGCTTGATATTTGTGTGAGAAACTGTGGGTAAATAGTTACTTTGCATTCCTTTCCCACAGGTTGAAAAAATAAAGCCTAAATGGTTTTCTAGAACTGGTAGCAATAGCTACCAGTTCTAGAAAACCATTTAGGCTGAAACTGACTGATGATAACTGATGTGAAACTGACTTTAGGTTCACCGATATAATAAAAGACTTTTAAAATATAATCATTCATTTAACACGAACTTTTTGCATGGGTAAATGTCTGTTTTCCTTTTATAATATATATAATATCTTTTATTCAACAGGAGTTAGGGTATCCTACAGGTAGTAGTAGCATAGAAATACAGGTAACATTATTAAGGGTAAGGTTATTGGTTAACCAATTATTATTATTATTATTATATGTATATGGTTCGGAAATGTAAAATAAGGGAGTGGTGTGCGCTTGACAAGGCGGACGATGACGGGTTCCTTCGCGGTGACGGCTAGGGCGTAGTGATATAAAATTATTTTCGTTCAAATTAACATTGCAGTTTTTTTCTTGACTTCCTTTTGATAAATAAGTGCATCCCTATACATTGGTCTTTCGAGCCGGATTGTTCTCAACATTTATATTGTTGGTGAACATGACCCGAAGGTGGAGAAACTAAATCAAACTACCAAAATTACACTTGCATGTGTTAATAGAACTTAAGGATAGTAATGATTGGTTTTCATAGACAATAACATAGGTTAGCTTACGAACGCTAGCCGAATACAGGCCAAACGCGTTTTTTTTTTTTTTATTGAAACTGCAGCCCCGCGACGCTTTATATGTCCGATGACCCACACACGATTCATAAAATACGTGTCCGTCCGTCCGTCCGTCGTGTATTCTTAATTATATATAGAACCGTATACATACAATATACAATAGTATCAAAAAAAAAACGAAGTGCGATCGAAAAGTCTGTTAATTTTACATTAGCGACCCTGCAATGCACCCGTGTTGAATGTATTAGTACTTTATATCTACTAATAAATTCTACACGTGTAAAGCAGGAGGATGTAAAATTTCTAAAGAATTAGATCCTTGAATTCCTCCGTATAGTTCTCGATATTATAAAGGAGAAACTTGAAACAATACCAATCTGTTTCTGAATCAACGCGAAAACACTGGACGCTTTCAACATTGAATTCGCTTTTGTACAAAGTAGTATCAAAAGCCGATATTAATTTACGACATAATACGAAACTTTTACTCTCATGTCACAGCGCTGCGGAATCCATTTTGAATAAGTACTGGATCCGAATGTGATAATGATATTCTCCCAAGTTAATCTGAATAATAAAACATTTTCTTTCAGCTGAAATGTTTCATTTAAAACATTTTAAACATGCCGTCGGACTGTCAAGAATTAAAACGATATTTTAAATGACTTTCAGAATTAAGTTGAGAATCAGAAACTATTTGAAGTAAATAAACGCAAATCAAGACAACAATGTATTTTAACGTGTTTCAAATTCTCTTGTCACTCTTGACGTTATTTAGATTAGTGTAACAATTTAGGCGTATCTTGATAAATGTTCATTATACTTTAGCAAAATTTCTGACCTTTAACCTCATTTCTGAATCAGAACTGTTCAGGCCTAGCAATTTATGTATAATTATTTCTCTTGGTAAAATAAAATTGTAATCAATAATTCAACATAGATATTTTCAAGCCTTTTCTATTGATGGCCATGTATAAAAGAGCAGTTATTATTAGTTAATAGGAACTAATTATTTAGCTCGTATTATTTAAAGCAAGCTAATGAAAAAGCCTAATAATAAACAGTAAACGCTATACCAAATGAACTGGACCGAAAATTCAACAAACAAATCAATACAACCAATCAATAATTTGGAAAGGCAATACGGTGGGCACGAAGCCGTGCCGTGATCGCATTATTCCCGGCGAACCGAAAAGCGTGAAAACTGACGGTCGTCTGTGTACGAAGCGCTTTGATACAATAATTGTGCACCAGCCCTAATAGAGACGCGCGCGGTCACAAAGGGAAATCCGATAAATGTCACAACAGGACGTGGCCAAGTTTTGTACCTCGTGTAGCGTCCGTTCCGAGCACGGAGGAGTAAGTTAATGGAATCATAGCCCTATATAATTCGGCCCATAAACATACATCGCTAAACATAATCTTCTACAATGAACATTCGGGGATAAATAAAGTCAAAATCACCACTCTTCACAAATAGATTTGAGTCCGTAGTTTCTTGTTATTAGCACACAAGAAGTTGTTGTCTACCCTGTTAATAAAATATTGTACGACTTTCCGTTAGGGAATGAGAGTGGGTAGCCTGTTCTTTGGCAAGAACCACTCCGCCAGCTAAATGTTTTCAATAAATGGAACGCAAACGTCTGAACAACCGATTAATGATCGCAGTTCGGCGCTATAAGCACAGAAGGATACCACTGCTCAGTCTCTAGTCAAAATGCAAAGCAAATGAAACGGTGAGGTGCATGGTAAAATTGTTGCTATGGACGTCACCATTTCATTTGCTTCTTTCTCCGTGATTCATAGTCGGAATACGCCCGTCTCGGTTCTACGTGACTATTCTCCGACAGTTACACTGTTGCTGGGTATATCTCAAAAGGAATATAGTAAGGAATATTATCGGCGAACCATTTCTGTGGGACACGGGATTCTTATGACGTCCACTTTAGTTGAAAAGCGAACGGAAAAGGGAGTGGAAAGCTGTGCGATGCGAATATCTGGTGTCGCAACTTACTTTTTGTTGAAGCTTAGTGAAATAAAATTTTATTCTGAGGAAACTAAGAGGTTTCTACTTATCTTGGAAAATAATATCTCTATTTTTACGGTCATTTTTTTCTTTCGCACTGATGTGAATCTATTGGATTTATTTTACCTATCTACTAGCGATAGTTTTGCTTAGATGTTAAGCTTTTCTTTAAAGGTAGGAAAGAGTATTCCTCTTGCGCCCAAGTCAAACCAATTTCTTTTTATGAATTGGTTACGTGTCTGGATTTATTTGTTATCTCTGTCCCACGCTGGTATTTCTCCATTATCATGGGTCCAGTTTACAAATATACCTACATGTCACATGCATATACACCCAGACCCAGAATAACTATCTTCTTTACAAATATTTGTTCCCTGCGGGGATCGAACCGCGATACTTTGCGCAGAAAGCCAATGGCTTAACGCTCCGCCTACCATGCCGTTGTAATGTTACTGTTTATATATTTCTTGCTGTATTATTGAGTTTTAAAAGGTCAAAGATATATTTAATCAGCTGTGAGTGTCATCGCAACTGATAGGTGATTCTCGAAAATAAATTCAATATCAATCCCATTCTAATGTATAGTACAATAAATATCTGCTGATCCCCTCAAAACTAAACAAATGTGGCTTTTGTGAATCTGACATTACCTAATACTGGAATTATTTTCTAGAGGTCGAACTTCAAACTCATACCAAGTAACAAAAGGTAGTGAGAAACTAATAATAACAAAATAGAAATAGTATAGAATATAATAAAATGGTAAATAAAGGTCGAAATGTCTGTACCTACATTGAAAATATTTTCGCGAAAATAGACCAAGGAGATTAGAAATTAACAGTAGAACACGAATCAACCAGTTTTATAATTTTTGCTTGTCTGGACTTTCACTGTAGAGCTAATTAGTGGTCGACCTATCATTTAAAAGGTCGACCACTAATTAGCTCTACAGTGAAAGTCCATATGTATCATCACGCTATCGCTCATAGAAACTGAACAGTAACATTTTTTTTCAAAAACAAAACTTCTGCACCCTTTCTCCACGTGGATAGAGTCGCGGGTACAACTAGTATCTACTAAAAAGAGTTTCCAGCTGGATTTTACTGCCACTGACATTTTTCAATTGAAAACTCCGCACAGAAGCCGCACAAGAATAGAAACGTTTCTGAAGCAAACCAGAGTTTCAAACATTTAGAATCTATTCGCAATATTAGGAAAAACTTGTTATTTATTTATCAAAACGTGTGGAAAAGTAGCTTAGTAGAACCTTTTAGGCCCAATCAGACTTAGGCTACATAAAAAGCAAAGTCTCAGCGAAGTCACGTAAGACAATTCTATTTATAAATCATGCTATTTCATAAACAACATGACGATCTTACGACATGAAGGCCCAATTTCACAAGAGGGAATAAGTCTTACTCGCGAGTAAATTAGCAGTTATTCCAAGAATAAACAATTTACAATTTACAAATTTAATAAACAATTTGAATATTTGGTACGTTCTGTGACCGTGCAGAAAAAATCAATCAAATCCAATCAGTAGTTTAGCTAACGGTTTTTTTTTTTTTTTTTTTTTAATTGTACACATATCACGATCTCTAGACACAATTTGAAAAGTCTCTAACCTATTCTTACCAAAATAATGTTTATAGAGGTAGAATGGATAAAGATGACCACAAGATGACATAAGTTTCTACTTTAATGTCGCTTCACCTAGACGAATGAGAGTAGAGTAAAATACTATGCAAACATGCATGCGTGAAAATCGTTGATTTTTTTGTGTACCTACGGCTTCAGAACGTGATACTAAATATCAATGTCGTAACGCCGACGTCGGCGTTGTCACAATCTTGCATGATACATGAAAGTTGATGGCTTCTGACGGACATAACATCACCAGGGCCGGATTATCCATAAGGTAGTGTAGACCCGCGTAGGAAAGGGGCCACGTGCGGCGAGAAAAAAAGTTGAAAATGATTAATCGACTGAAAATTTTATTTGAAGATTTGTATATATTTTTATAGTACATCGTCATATTTCAAATTATTACCCTCTCAAGTGCCCACGCGTGCAAAATACAGCTTCGCAATGAGTGTCCCGCCCCCCTTCTTCCCACTTTCTAAAAAATGTATTTTAGGAAGTTAGAAAAGGGTAAAGGGGCCCCGAGAATTGCATTGCCTACGGGCCCCAACATGGTTAATCCGGCCCTGCACATCACGTCACGTCACGTAAGCGAAATGTATATGCGCCTATGCTTGTCGAAACAGGTTACAGCGTTCCCGAAAAAGGTAAATCTTAGCTGAAGGTTCCCTGAATAATTAATACAGTGGGATCCCATCAATAAATTATTCAATTGATCTTTAATTGCATTGTTTCGGGGTAATCAATTACTTATTCAGAAATCGATATTATGGAAGTTTTGGAGTAATCTGGACCTCGTAAATCATTGAGAGCTTTTGGAAGATGAGAATGAATGGGGTGGTGTAAGGGACTTGACATCCAAAATGAGGTATGATAAATTGGTTTCGTAATATCAATTTATATATTGTTTACAGAACATACTTTAACTGCCTCATTGATCCTCGTTGGCTCAGTGGTTACGAGTGCGGCTGTTGAGGTCGTGGGTTTGATTTCTAGGTTGGGCAGAGTGAATAACTCTTGGGTTTGTTTGTTAGAAAATTCTCATACGATACTGCGAATGGAAATTGTCTAAATGTTTGGAATTGTTGTCCGGTGGTTGGCTATAAGCTCGCCCGCTATTATATGGTATGCTATGATGTACAACAGAACACCACTGCCTAACCCTTCGGAGAAAATAGTCGTGATTCTATGTATGTATGAAAAAACATACATTTATAATATTTCTAATACTACAAAGAAAACTTGAAAAATGATTGACACTGGCAGGACTCAAACCCATGGTTGATACGAACATAGACACGGCAGCTTAGTTGGAAGAGCGATGGCACGGTTTGCCAGAGGTCGTGGGATCGAATTCTGCCCTTGTCAATCGTTTTTCAAGTTTTATTTGTAATGTTTCTACAACGTGAAATATGCTTAACATAGGCATAAATGTTTATTAAAAACAGGCTATACAGGCTTGGCTTAACTTTTTTACGGTCGGTTTACTTAATATACTTTAGTACTCTTCCTAATGTAATTAATGATTTTCCAACCAAAGCTTCAAAAATATACGATGGACTCAACCAATCTGTTATGTCAGTCATGCCACAAAACCGCTTAAACCTATTTATTTTGTTTACAAAAGGCTCTATTCGCATTCATAACATCACCATTATTATAATTATGACGGCTTTTGTCTATTATTTTCATATTTACCGAGTAAACATGCAAAACTAGACTAAAAAAGACATATTTTTTAAACGATCCTTTGCCTAATCCAGCGTCATCTAATTTAAAAACGAAAAATTCACTGTCTTGTTCAATTTAGTCAGACAATGATTTATATTACATGACTAGCTGTGCCCGCGACTTCGTCCACGTGGAACCCTAATTCTTTTTCTAAAATAAAAGTAGCCTAAGTTACTCCTTATAACATCAGCTATCTGCCAGTGAAAGTCCCGTCAAAATCAGTCCATCCGTTTCGGACATTAGCCGGAACTAACAGATAGACAATTTTTTTTATAATAGATTTTTTGTATATCCTTTGATTATGCATTTAGTAAAAAGCTGTAATTTTGACATTACAAACAGACAGTTCAATTTTATTTATTTGTATAGATTTGTTCAAATTAAAGTCGGAAAGTAGACATTTTCTTTTTTACCGTGTTTTCACCTATTTTTATCTTTTTGTCCCATAAAAGTACCTACAATTTTTACATGGACAATTACTTGATACTGGAATAAGTTACTAATGTTTACCCAGAACTGTGTTACCGCTCGAACGAACCTATTAATTAGATACCAGTAGAGTCGAATTACACGGAACGTGGGATGAAAATCACGATTTCAACACAAAGAAACCAAAACATTTTTTTCCTCAAATATATCAGTAGTCTCACTCAAGACGATAATAGCGTGTTGAGTACTTAGACTACTGAAAGTGTGTGATTATTTTAAACATTTCCTCGGAAAATGGATATATTTATTTAATCATTTATGTACGAAAACATACAGAAAACATTAAATAGGAGAACAAAGTACAAAGGTTGTTGTTGTTTTAATAAATAATTAATGCCTCGCATAAGAAATATTTCATCATCTTCAACAAGTCCGCGAGTCACGTTACTGATATACTGTAGCCGTTCGTAGCCACTGTTATTTGCTACAAGCGTAGCTTCGTAGCTAATTCGTAGTTACGCTACGTACTTATTTCTTTGTCTTGTTTTTAGTTCTATTCCTGTGATCTGAAGTTCTATCAATTCTACTGGTGTTAGTTGTAGCTTGTATGCATAAAGCGTTCAAAATCTTCACCAGAATTTTTGTAGTGACAATTTGGTATTATTAGTACTACACGAGTGATTTTTATGTTAAATACCTTAATTTAGTAGAAGGCGGAAGCAGTATAAATGCGGTAGATATTTTGAACACAAAGGCTCTACCCGTTTATATGCTCCAAGTATTTTACCATTCAACAAAAAGCATTTCAGTCGAATGAGCCTTTCAAATACGCATTACCTACTTATTCCAGCGACTCCGAGTACCTAAGATAACATTATAGAAGAAATATTCTATTAAGGTTCGAGAGCAGTCTTACGAGGTCTTTACAATTGCTATTTGCCTTCACAGGTGTTCTTAAGTAGCCATAACGCTTTACCCTCTATTAAATCAATTTGTTAGTCTATTAACCTTACTTTCTATAATATGTATGTTTATGTAAAAAGGTCCAGAAATAATGTTCTCAATTTGCGCATTTTCTTTCATTCTGTGCAATTTATTTTCACTTACTTGGGTTTTTTTCTTTGCGGAGAAGTTTTAGCAGTAGTAATTAATGCTAAGTATTCTGTAACGCTGTGTGGTCCCCAACTAAGTATATTCCGCCCCTTCGGTGTCGTTAGGGATTATATCAGATCGTTGGGATCCTCCTAGAAACTAATAACATCATACTGGGGTCACTAATCGGCCTGCAAACTGTGTTCTCTATGGGGCACATGTTACGTTAGGAGACAGTTCTGAATAGACTTTAAAAAGAATTATATAGAATTATTTTTTACAGGCTTTCGTATAAAGTAATGCCGTAAAATTAGACACAAAACTATCAATATTTGGTTGATTCTAAAAAATATTTTAAAAAATCCAGTAATTTTATTTATCCTGGGCTGCGGCAACCGAAATATTGACCAGCCAGTCCTTAAGCCCTTAAGTCGAGCGATAAATAAAAAAAATAAAACAAAATACGTCAAGCTGCTACGACAAGTGCACGGACACTGAAGGCAGCCACATACTCGTTCTGGCTGCCGAGTAATCACGCGCGTTTTTAGGGTTGGGCTTTCTGATAGCTGCCAGAGACAGGAATTCTAGGCCGCCCGATGCGTGAGCTCGAATGAGCCATCATAATGATGGATTGGCAGCCGCAGCCAGGCTGGCTAATGCGCGAGGACCCGTAAGCAGCCTGACGAATAGCCAGTTCATTTTTTATTTATCGCTCGACTGAAGAGTATCATCTGGCCGTCAACTGACTGCTAAAATTCGCTACTCAACCCTAAAATCGACCTCAAGATCTAAGTGTGGGTCTTTAGAATCTTATTCTGTTCTTCAATTTTTCAGTAAATTAGCGAAGGACCATAATTTTTATTTTTTTGTGATATAAGCTGTTTCCTACTTAGAAGTTGTGATGGCAAAATATACTTATAACATTATTTATTCAACATCTTAGTTGGTCAAAGTTATAAGTTTATGGGACATATTTCCCGATAGCAACATCTCCAGAGGATTGACTTATTAAGTTGGTAGGGTACGGTTCGACGAAAATAAATAAGAATATTACTTATACATTTTTCATAATGTTACACATTTTATTAACGTTACAGAAGGCAAGACTTTATTACAATTCTTAAAAAGTACAAAAAGATACGCGACTATGTTACGTAAAAATATATTTCTTGTAGAATTATACAATCTTTTATATCGAATATAAGAATGACTCAAGTTACTGTTATTGTTGTATCTATACTTTATTGAACAGAACAATAGGCAAAATACGGCGTATTTTAGTAAGGAAATATAGGTAGGTATAGAAATTAACCACGTGTTTGCTTCCAGCAGGGATCAACAAAGCATAATGCTTTTATAAACTATAAATGACAATCAAGATGAGCTGGAACTTTACGTGAAGGAAAGATTTAAAATTTATTCGTGTCTTGGCTATATTGGATGAATACATCACGTATGCGAATTTTTATGGAATTCTTTCCTTGAATATTAAAATAATGTTGAATATAAATAGACAATACAATAAATGGGAACTTTTCTTGCAAAAGGTGATCATAGAATAGAATAGAATAATTGTTTATTTGCATAGAATGTAGGTACATAAATAAAGGTGTTAACAAACTTTTCTGATCCTAGTACATTCTACCTTAATTTAGGCAGAATGTACTAGGATCAGAAAAGTCAGAAGTCAGATCATCTACCATAATGTCTTTGTAATATTACTTGAATTGCACTCAAGTGTAAATGGGATACTACTATGAGTGCTATATTCGATGCTTACCCACAATGCAGTAAATGAAGGATTCTCTTGTGACCTAATGACTTCTGTAATTGTAACAGCTAGCTCTACACTGTCGGCGACGCAAAATGAAGTAACGTGAGTGAGACTGTAGAAAGGCTTCTAAACGCCTCAACTCACCTCATCATGGCGCCGATATTTGTCGGTTTTTTTTAGCGCCAGCCAAAGGAAGTCGGTAAATAGATATAAGATGCAGAGAATAATTGAGCATCGCAAGAGTGTAGACGTTGTCGCCTTGCTTCGCACCGTCTCAATTTGTTGACGTTTGCGTCCCACTTCGTCTCATCTTGCGAGAGTGCACAGCCATTATAAGATTAGTATTTTATAATGGTTGTATACTCTCGCAAGATGACCTCTGCCTTAACAAATTCTTCTGAATTATAGGTACGATAAAGCTGCCATTCAAATATCTCAACCAAATTACGAACAAATAAAAAAACATTAGTACCAATTAAGTAGGTATTTACGAAATTCATCATGATTCTTAAAAAACACGTTTTGGTACGGTCTAACGTATTAAAATTGATGCTTTCTTTGAAGTATGATTTTAGTATACTATTAAAGTTGGTGCTGCCTCAGTGATGCCGCCAGAATACTAATAAGTTAAAAGTGCCTTGACCCGTAATCGTACGGCCAGTTAGGCCTCAAGATAGGGGCTCATTAATCATCGGATTTTGTTACTTAACCTTACAGAAAGTGCTTACATCGTGAACTGGACTAAAACGTTGCTGGCTGCTTTTAGAGGTGGTTGATGTTTTCATGCCTCGTAGAATTGAAAGAGATTATGAAGACCGTTTGGTTTCAAATAAGCTTTTAAGAGAAACATTACCGATTTTCAGTGTATTGATTTCAGCTATTCGTGATTGTCACAGAATTTTTGACATTTTTACTTTTTTTATCTTAAATCGCATACTCCTTGTCAATTAGAGAATTCCAGAATTTATTCATTATTAAAATTTATTAGGTACGTCGAAATTAAATGTATTTCATTACTATAAATCGTGTGCATGAGTATTTTCTCTCCAAATTCAAACAATTTGTTCTAGCACTTGAGTTAGTGCAAAAATATTTCTGAAATAAAAGCATTTTATAGAGAAACTTTAAGTTTCGAGTCATCTTCGTAGCGGTTCGCAGGACAGTGTCAATTGCTGCAATTCAACTCTACCTCGCCGTTGCCTCGCCTCGCCTCGCCCGCCGGTGCCTCGGTTCAGGCCATTAGCACGGTTTAATGTGGCCTTTTATTAGTTTAATAAATGTCTACGTGCTCGCCAGCCATGTGTGAAAGCGAAGTTTTATTAAGTTTTTGTTTGTTTTTTCGATGTCGTTTTAATCGCTTTTACCGATGAAGCGATTATCGTTCCGTCGATGTACTTAATTATATTATATGTTTAATTAATTTAATGAATAGTGTACAATTTAATTTAAGTTATATTTCAAACACTTCATAGTTATAAATATGGGACATCTTGGGTGGAGAAAATAATTTTCCTCCTGGTTTTTTTTATTACTATATAATTTATTGAGAAACATTAAACTATTTACAACATTATGTAACCTGGTTAAATAATAAATCTGACGATTACGACATGAGTCATGCCACGATGGAAACATTTGCCGGTCAGTAAGGTTCTTAGCGTAAGTGACTGACAACGTGGACCAGATAATAAAGGTATCATCACTTGTTCAAGATGCAGATTTCGATGGTCAAAATACCTACAATTCAAGTCCATTCGTAACCGAATCCTGCAGTTTTCCTCCTACCCTACATTTACATCAATTTCGCAAATTGATTCCCAAAAATGCCAAAACACAATGGGAGCATTCAATTATCTGATAGGGGTTCAAATCTATTGTCCGGTGCGGCTTCCTATTCTCATAGAATTCCTTTCAACTGTGTGTCTCCGTCACATGTAACTCATACATATTTATATGTATGGCTTCTAAGAATATTTATTTTCTTGCTTGACTTATATCGTATTGGGGATGATAACTTGTTATATCGACAGCCTAATATGTTACCCTGCTTATAAGATGCGGATTTTTATACCTTTTTAACCGATATGCGCTTTATTCCTTTACAATATAGCAGATAACCGTAAAAAAAAAAGTCCTGTTTTTTTTAAATTGAATTCATTATTTTTCATAAATTATGTAATTTTGTTAAAAATGGATTTAGCATCTTATTATGCCACCGATAAGCAAGAATTAATGCTTTTTTCAACAAAGTTACAATTAAAGCCGGAATACCATTCCTAGGTATACCTAGTATATTAACTTTTTATAACTTTTACCTTGAATTGTATTTGGTATGAAACCAGATTTTATATACCTTTGGTGAAATGGAACTTTATAAGCTTCACTACACAAAATGAATTTTCGATCGAGATTATGGTAAAAACACAAAAAATTTAAGAAACAAAAATTTAAAAAGTTTGCAGTACATTTTGCAAACTACAAACTCAAAGTAATAAGCTACAAGATTTTAATAATTGTTTATTGCCCTGCATAAGTTGTCAGAAGCAATTGATTGAAACAGGATATTGAGTCCTTTTGTAAGGCATACTGTCACAATAGGCTGGCAAAGCAGTAGAATAAAGAAACAGTTATTGAGTTGCTTACTTGCAACCGAGGAACAGATAAATTGAAAACATTATTCAAGAAACAATTCCAGTAAAATTGTGAACTATGTTTAACGAAGATATTGATATTAATAAACTCTTCACTTACAAACATAGTATTGAATTTGTTTCAAGTATAAGGTCTCAATATTTGGTTACTTTTTATGTCTTTATTATAAACGAGCAACGAAATAGATCACGGAACGAACTTGATAAAACAAATAATGAATGATTCACACTGGCTCTAGACCGATAAGTCTGGAAATCATAGGGGAAGGTCTTTGTCCAGCAGTGGGATGATGCAGGCTAACAGTAACAGTAATAGCTGTGAGAGAGACATACTCGGATTAAAAAAACTACTATGTTCACCAATTGGTTCAGTTCACCAGGTCCTTGACATCTAACTAAAAAAGTCAAAGTCAAAGGTTTTTTATTCAACTGGGCCTTTGCAGGCACTTTCAAAACGTCGTGATTCTAGGTGCACGGTTCCAAGTGGGTCAAAAAAAATCGGTTGTTGTTGTTTGCATGCCTTAAACAGGCAGAATGTAGTATTGTACATTAACCACCAATGTTAAATCTGATAACACCTGTATTCTATGCAAATAATTATTTCTTATTTCTTATCAAAAAGATATTGTAGATACCTATATACTCTGGCGTGCGTTTTGACTTCCATTTTCGGTAATCTTTATCTTTATAATCAATGAGGTGCACTCCATACAGACAAAAAGATACTGCCTACCCTTATAAATCAAGTATTAAGTAATAGAAACGATAATATTATGTCTGTAATATCAGTTAGTTTAAGTCTTAGGGCGAGGTGGCCAATCACAAACATTATATAACTTGAAATTATAACACTAAGTTGTCTTTGCCTACCCTGTAAGTAATGTTTGTGCACGTCATTGTTTATAATGTTCCATCGCAAGAAGTCAAAAAGAAGAAAAGGTTTGTTGGAAGAAAACTCATTCTGAGTTAAGCTTACCTTTGTGCATTTATCTTTAAACTGTTTTTTAGATATTCCATATATTACAATAAATAATAAGAATATGTACATAAAAGGCTATGCAATTACTCTCTCTTTGTCTCCTCTCAGTTCTAACAACACCTTACATCAGCTGATGTTGACAGTTTGGTGCCCGAACTTGTTAACCAGTTGATTGCCTTGCTCCTATGCTATGGCTAAGGTGCTCTAGCTAGTACCTAAAGTGCCCTTTTTAATTAAGGCTCTGTTGATAGTGATCGGCCAGTGACGTCACTTCAAATCCGAAGTGGAGCATACTTTGGCTTCTAGTGGACCGTTGCAAAATTCTCGTCTTTGTTTACTTTAATGGATCAAAGGGTGAAGTTGAGGCAAGTTTCGTTTTGATGCAGCTTGCAAGATATTTTAGTTTTGTAATGAACTTGAAGAGGTCCAGAAGATTTCCACTAGAAGAGAAAAATATTTGGCGACACTTTTTTAACTGTGCCCCACATTCATTGCTTTTGTGTCGTGGGAGCAGTTTACAGATATAAATGTAACATACACAACACACATATCCAGACCTACAACTTGCTGCAGGTCATACAAACATTTATTCCGTGTGGGAATCGAAACCGCGACACGAAGCGCAGTAAGGCAATCGCTTAGCTACTACGTCAACTTTGCCGTATCTATTGTACTGCAATTGGACTTCAAAACTGCAGTTAGTGCTGCAGTCCAGCTGCGTCATAAGTGCAAACACAATTCCAAAATATGTCAGCCATTTTAAAACCAGCACTGCATCGCAACGCAGAAGTTACCTAATCTAAACAGCATAACTATTTCTACAGAGAGTGCTAAATACAGAACACGAAACAACAATTTCGAAATCGAAGTTTACTCGTAGTACAATAAACAAGTTTAATTAAACTGATTATTACCGACCCGAGTTCAATATCGCAGTGTACTTCAAAATTATGAAAATGGACGGCCATTCATTGAAGCTCCTTTATTAACTTTATCAGACGTTTCTGAATCAAATATAGTACTTTTAGTGACGTAGACCTGGCTTAAGATAGCCCTAAAGAAAATTAGCTTTACCTGTGTAACAACCCGTGAACAGACGTAATTCTTTGATACACATTGCCCTTATGTTTTAGATCTAAGGTCAGAGGTTATTTGGCAGACAATCGTAATAAAGAAAACACAATGCTGAGTAGCAAATTGGTACAAATAAAAAAATATCTGCCATGGAAAAGGCAATGAGGGTATTAGTCTTTTCACTGTGATCATGGCAGTTTTTTTTACTCTTCCCTTGCATCTAATTAGAGGCGACTAAGGGTTCTTACAGACGAGGGACTATATGCCGACAACAAGGATAACTGCACCCGTCACTTGTTATCGCCGGGCTGCCGTCGACACGCCAGGATCGGAATCCGCTTATCGGCTGCAATTAGTTCTGTTCTTCTAAATTCAAATAATTTACATACTTTGTATGGGCACTTGTTACAAACATCACGTTTCCAACGAATTGTGTTCTACAAAGCCTACTTTATTCTTCTATGTTGACCTCACTTCGTGCGAATGACGTCACTGTAGTGCTGAAATACGGTTTCCAATACGAGCCAGCCAAGTTTGGTGAAATACGCGACGGAGCTGGAAGGTGTTCACATTCCAGTGAAGTGAGAAGTGAGGCAGTATGCAAGAACATATTACTAGCCGGATTCACTTAATTGTGTTGTGACGTGTTGTGGCGCCTTTTGACGGAGTGTTATCCAATCAAAACTCGTTGTGATATGACGCACTCCTAAACAGAGTTGTTTGATTGATGGCCAATCCTGCTGCGTTACAACACAACACGACACAGTAATAAGTCGGACGCTTTACTCATTCACAATGTAGTTATGGGATGTAAGGGTACGCTATGCTATGAGGACCACCGGACGCTTGATTACACAAATATACATACCACGCAGTGGCGTGCACAGACATCAGTAAACCATACAAATATTAATTCCATGGAAATTGAACCGACATGTACTGCAAAAAGCCAAGTGCTTACCCACTCCACCACTCGTGTGGAAAAACATAGGAAACACTGACTTGAGAATTTGTGACACCTACGGCGAAGCGTAATAACTTAAGTATCTCAAAAATACTTTCTACTCAGTGTATTTCCATCAGATTTTCCGAGACCACAGAAAGTACTATTAACATCAAAGGTCAACGTATTTTCCTCATATCGCATCAAGGCTTAAGAAAGAAAGAAAAAATACACGTTAATTAGAAAGCTAATTTGTGTTAAAAGCTTTCATCCCACATGCTAACGAAGTAACTTTTATTAGTGTGCACAAAGCATGTTTGACACGATAATATAGTGTAACATGATAGTACAATGACCCCGTTAGTTAGACTACCTAGTTTCATTATTTTAGTAGTAATTATTGTTTACGCTTTTTCGGTATTGTCACATTAAATGTTTGTGTTCTGTGTTATACTGTAATTTTCTTTGCCTTTGCCTAAGAAGGCATCGGTATCCATCTAACAGGAGTTAACCCCAAAATACTTTCAGTATCAATCCAATTCTAATATCTATAATTCGTTAATCCCTTCAAAATTCAACAAATGTGGCGCTAATGATGATGATTTAATGTCTGCAATCTATACATTTAGTAGAGTAATATTGAATTATTGGTATGAAATAGCAAATATTTCTTCGCGATTTCAGTATTCGTCCCGTAGTAAAAGTTGTTCATAATGATGAGTACAATTACCCCATAAAAGGATAGGAACAAGGAAAGTTAGACCTTGTATTGTAGTACTTTAGTATGTTAAAGTAAAACATTTCTAACCTCAACTTTTTTTATGGAAACTCAAGCTTCATACACGAGTATTAGCGAAATCTCTTATTCCATGAGCAAGCACGTAAAATCAGGTAAATCTGTTCAAAGAAAGTAATACAAAACATTTCCACAGTTTTGACATTATATTATAAGCTTATTTATTTTTCTAACCGTGTCTTTACGTTGTAGCTGTATTCATAAAAACGAAGTAGACTTATTTTTACTCAGGAAGTAACGTTTCTAACAGGATATTAGATGCAGGAATACTGTAATAACTTTTCCTTGATTAAATGATGGAAGTAAAAAAGTGATAAATATATTATGAAATATTAAATTATTCACTATGTGACTAATTGATATAGGTACAAGTTATATAATGTTGCTGCCTTCAATCATTGGATACCCAACCGCTGTTCCCACATTGAGACTGAGGTTTTAGCTACCATGCGAAATTCAATAACAGTCATCAAAAACTTAACTAGTATAGGAAAGATGACTGATTGCAAAAAAAAACTACTCTTCCATACATTTAGTAATATTGAATTATTTGTATGCGCCAGCAGCTTTTTTTTCGCGATTTCTTTGTTGGTCCAATGGTAAAAATCGTTCACACTGACACATCGTGTATTTGCTCGCTCACCCAAATGAAGACTGACACGCAATTAGTCTACTTATTTACGTTTAGTCTACATTCGGTGATGACATTTTTGAGCACTGAACCGAAGTCCAGGTATTTCTACGTCAATGTTGTTGTGTGTTGGGTTGTTGAGCCTTCTTTATGGTTGAGCTTAGCGATGCTGACGCGTGCATCATGCTCGTGAACGGGTGCCGTCGGTCGGGACTGGTCAGCTTGTAACTGCTATGACATTCTTATTCAAAAGCAAATCTTTATTATATTATTTTTATTTTTTATACACATTAAATTACATTATTCTCGCAGCTCTTACCACAATATTGTAATCAAGATTGTAATCTATTATTTTATAAGAGTTTCCATGGAGTTTCTTACGGTTCTTCTCCATAGGAGCTACTATTTGGAACCGCGCACTTAGAGTCTTAACATTTCATATGTGCCTGTATTTAGTTTACATGAAATAAAGATCTATTCTTTTGGGCATTCTTTTTAAGTAAACTCAATTGCCCTCTACGAAAATACATGTTCTAATAATTGTGTACCTATCGTCTGCATTCATTCGTATACTGACTTATTGAATAGTGTCTACTAGTGCTGATGGTAAATAATTAGGTTCAATCATAAACCTTAAGGGTATATCAATAATGCCAGTTAGCTATTGCATCATTAGCTTTGTCAAAGGGGCAATTTGTCTCTGTAATTACACTAAATGCGGGACTGATATTATATAACAGCAATTACAGTTTATAGGGCTGCATATTATCAAATATGTCAGAGAAGATAACTGGTATATTGTATAGTGTATAACACAAGATATACAATATCATCTAACGTGTATGGTGTTTGATCTAGCACAATAAATAACCTTTAGTTAGGTCATCATCATCTGCCTGGCCTTTATCCCAACTACGGTGGGGTCGGCTCCCAGTCTAACCAGATGCGGCTGAATATCAGAATTTTATATGGAGCGACTACCATCTGACCTCCGCCACCCAATTCTTGGGAGACACTGATACCCGAAGGTTAGACCGGTTGTCAGACTTTTTGGGTTGCGGACTCCCGGAATGACTATCAAAGGTATTTGTATAACAACCGCGCCCAACAGCTTAACTTGCTATCCGAGACACAGAGCGGTATCGATGTTCGAAGAAACGGTCACCCATCCAGGGACTGACCGCTTAACCCCGTTGATCGATTGACGATCTATTAATCTATTATTTGAAAAGAGTTACCATGCGGAGTTTCTTGCCGGTTCTTCTCCATAGGATCTACTATTTGTAACCGTGCACCTTTTTATTTTTACCATTAAATTACAACTACGTGCAATAACTTCGTCTCATGTTCTTTATGTAGGTACACTGAGATACAACGCGCAGCTGAACATTATTTCTTAAATACAGGATATTTTTTTATGTAGTGCGCAAAATTGGCAGAGATTCAGTGTCCGTTACCAAATGCGTCCCCAGTTCTAAAATTCACTCCAAAACAAAATTATAAAGTTTGATTTTGTATGGCTTCCGCTAGTAAATTATGCGTGTCCCTCATACTAACTCGAATTTTCGTTTTGTTTTAAAGTGTATCCAAATACTGCGTTTGCATTTAGGAACAGAGACTGAATCATAATACTTTGCGCATTACATAAAAATATATCCTGTATATTAATAATGAACTAATAACATAGGTATATTATTTTGTCCTAGTCACCCGGTAAAATCGATAATATCAACAAGGTAATATTTTTATTATAATATTTTTTACTAATCCCACCAGTTAAAGTATTAAAAAGAGGCGGATAATCAAAACGGGCAGCAAACTTAAAAATAAAATATAATCTCCTTGGCATTATGCTAATGTTATGAAAAGCGGAGTGTAAGAGCTCGGCTTTTATGAATATTCATTAGATCGTCATTACAAAACTTTTTTTTCCGTTCGCCTTTTTGTTCAGTAGCAATATCTAGGATTGGTATTTTTTTTTTATTAGAATTTATTTTAATGCGAAGTCAGCTTTTGTCCCAGTGACACGTTCGACTGATTTAATATTTTAATTCTGTTCATAAAGTGTAGCATTCGTTTTGTTCATTTTGCGTGGAGGGTTTCCAAACCAGGACCATTGGTTCTATAAAATACTTGTCCTCCAGCTAGTATCACTATATGAGTCCTAGAGTAAAATACTTGTAGATGCACGTGGTAGATAGTCAGAGGCAGAGCAAATCAACGCTTATTGATTTATTAGTAGAGGTGACATGACAAATAAACGTCATGCGCCACACGTGTGAAAGAGGAGAGTGGCGGGGTGTAAGGGATTAGTAAAACAGATGCATGAAGTGCGGCGATATAGCCGCAATTGAATAGGACAGCGTAATGAAGTGTGGTGTATCCTCTACTACGTACTACAAATAGCTATTGAGCTCAATGTATACGCTTATAATATTCACATCTGATTTTCTGATACAAATAAAGCGTTTGAGGGTTCGTTCATCTATGTCCAGCTAGGCTAGCACGGCATAAAAGTGAGAGAGAAAAACTGGGACAAAACCATTTTCTTTCTCGATTTTTCGTTTTGTCTTCTGTCAAGGCGACAAAGGATGGATAAAACGGGATTTTCCACCCACCATGCTAGCCCTGCAAGTTGGGACTCCAATAAAGTTAGGTCTTACGTTTTAAGTAATTATAATAATAGGGTTTCTATTGATAAATTTAATACTTAAATTCATTATTAAATTCCAATGTAACCCTTTCTTAATACCTTTAAAGGAATGTTTTATGTAACCCTAAACTGCGCCATCAAAGAATTATGCCAAGCTTTAGTATCGTAAAAATTTTAAGTATTGTTCATGGCAAAGCTTTTGTTTAGCAATATTTTTGGTGCTTCGTTATTTCTTTTATTTTGGAGAATAAAAGGGTTGCCTACCTTATGGCTGAATCTTAATCAGATGGCTAATTAGAATGCATGTTTTATTTTAATTTTTAAGTATTTTTCATGGCAAAACTTTTGTTTAGCAATATTTTGGATGCTTCATTATTTAATTTATTTTGGAGAACAAAAGAGTTGCTTACAATGGCTAATTAGAAAGCATGTTTTATTTTTTGCAACTTGCTAATTTTTATGTCCGTTTTGAAATTATTTTTTTCTTGGCCTTTAACTTCCAGTTCCCAGCCTTTCATTATGAGTTAGGTTTCAATACAATACAATAAACTTTCTTGTACACCAGAAATACAAAAGATAATTTACTTAATTAAAAATATAAACATGTACAATGGGTGGTATTATCGCTAAACGCGATGTCTTCAACCTAACCTAAATAACCTTTGGATGGACATGATTCGAAATAAATAGAAAAATGGCAGTTTGCGGTGTACCATACCATTTTGTGCATATTATTATAAAAGATAAATAACAAAAAAATATATACAGTGTTAATAAGACGTGGTATTGGAGGAGTAAGTATAATATTTTATAACACATTTGCTCGTAAAGGGTCTCTTATTACACCAATTTCAATATCGTAATGTATCTCATTACGCACTTATGCGGTAATGTAATGTAAAACGCACGGTTTATCAAGATGCTCCGTCTAAAACAATGACGTAAGAAGCCTCGTCTAAAACGAACGGTACTTTTTAAAATCTTAGCAAAGAGTTTTTATGTCAGAAAAGTGGTCAACATTTTATGAATAAAATTAACTTTGGGAGATAAAATATAAAAAATAAACGTTTAATTCTTTAATTTTATCTGTAACAAAAACAAAAAAATATTAATTTACTTTATTAGTAATACCTACTGGCTGTTTTTATGCCTTTGCCTTAAAAAAAAGGTCTGATGCGCGCACATCGCTAATTTGTGAACAAGTAAAAAATATTCCGCGCGCTTTTTGTTTTCGTTGTATTGTTTTTATTTGAAAATTCCTCGCAAATATGTTATAAAACGTCGTATGACATACGTGCGCTTTGATAATTACAGCCTCTGCTTTCTTGTAGCCCTCGCCTACGGCTCGGGCTAGCAATATCGCCTCGGCTGTAATTTTCAACTTACCGCACTTATATCATAATGTACTATTACAGCATAATAATAACATTCTTACTAAATAAATAGGTAGAGCAATATTTTAGAATTGAATATGACTGTGCTCTTCTTACCGAAATG
Organism: Allophyes oxyacanthae; assembly: GCA_932294325.1. Classification (NCBI taxonomy): domain Eukaryota; kingdom Metazoa; phylum Arthropoda; class Insecta; order Lepidoptera; family Noctuidae; genus Allophyes; species Allophyes oxyacanthae. The sequence goes on along the minus strand of OW028623.1, from coordinate 4,940,814 downwards.
CAGGCAATGCATTCCATATGCGTGAGGCTTGAACTGTAAATGATTTATCATATAGAATATCGTGGAATGCATTGGCATCTCAAGTCTCAAATTATCAGATGATCTTAAGAATATAGCATGTGTCATGCAGAAACTGGTACCGGAATTCGGTAAGTACTATTTGAAAACAGGTGCTTTTGATCAAACATAAGACTTATAAATGATCTAACTCATATACTAACTTTTATTTATTTAACCAAGTTGCTCCAAATCGACATTGTATAAACAATCTGTTTTTGATATATTTACTTTTCCAATTAGTAACAGATGAATAAGTCTTCTCTCTTGGCGTTTTACATAAAAGCTATCACAATATTACAATTTTTAGAAATAGAACTCAATTGTTCACAGAAAAATTCAGTTTTATCAAAATATATTTTAAGCATAAGTTGATCAATCATTGTTCCAGTGATTTGTTAATTTTATAAAAGCTATCGGTTTTCAAAAACGTAATATCAAATTCGTTATTAAACTAATTAATGAAATATAATATCTAATCAATATTGAAGGTAAATATTTTCTAGTTTTATTCTGCATTGTTTTGAAACTTACATAGTCACCAGGAGCACTGAAGCCAAAACAAAATTATTTAAAAAAACCTAAACTTGGTACCTACAAAAAAGCTACCAGAAAGAGAAGAAAATATACAATAAATAGAAAAAGAGATGTACAAAGGGCGGTCTTATCGTACTTGGCGATTTCTGCCACCACCTAGGGATGGACAGATTTGCAGGTTGAAATAAAGAGGTAGTCCGTGGACTCAGACCAAAGAATACCTTCGTCTGAGTTCGAGTTGTAACTGTAATAAAATAATATATAATACCTTCGTACAGTCACGTACAATAATATTATATAGTCTGTCAAGAAAGTCATGAAAAGGATAGAGGGCGCCACTTGTATATTCTTTTGTTTATTTTTAATATATTAATGCCGAAAACATTTTTTTATCACAAAAAATCTACACAGAATAGTAAAATAAACACATCGTTGTACCCAAACTGACACCTACGGTACTTGTTTAGGGTTGCGAGCGAAGAAGAATTTTAGTTCCTTCAAAATCCTTTTCATGACTTTCTTGACAGACTATCGATCAAATTAAATATTAGTAAGTATAACGATAGTCAATTAGATATTTTTGATTGTGACTGTACATAAATACATACTTAATACTAATTCAATTCAGGTTTAGATGGTACAAAAAGAATCTGTAGTAAAAAAGAAAATTGAGCGAATTTTTGCAAATGGCGTAAAGATTCAGCTACAAAAAGTAATTTATTCTCATCGATCAGCTCCCACGCAATATTTGACGGTGCTAAGTCATTTGTATATAATATTCACATTTTATACCTTTTAGCCTTATTATTATTCCTTAATAGTTCATCCTGTTGCCAAGGGTTCGCTTTCCGCAGTTCTAGAATACAATCTCATTTTCTTTAACATGCCTCTTATATACTCTACTTATATACTCTTATATAAGTATATACTTATATACTCAATCTTTTATTTGCATTTCTTTTTCTTGCATATTTAGTAAAAAAATACTTCAAAAATTCCTTAGCATATTTCAAGAAAATTATTCACGCCATATTGGAATAAGCCGAACTTTAAAATATACAAGAACTTAGCAGAAGTTACGAGATGCAACGTAAAAATAGCAGGAGGCGCCAAAAAACTTTAGTTATATACGACACGATGCAGTTTCTAGCTCAGTGGGCTGTTACGAACCCAGTTGATTTTTCCAATAACTGCTCTGTAAAAGCACAGTATAACAATATTTTCCTAAAGCTTGCAGCCAGTAAAGGGTGTGTTTTGATATAAGGTATGGAAATTTTGAGAACATTTGTCTGTTCAAGGGCAGACCGCACTGAGTGGAACTACACTGCAGCGGAGTCACTCAGTCAAATATTGTGTATATGAAATCGTTATAGAACGCACTACGCGACAGCAGAACTGCACGGCGCGACACCATTTCATCAACACTAATATTATAAAAAAAAAATATTTTTGTTTGTAATGAATAAACTCTTAAACTACTGGACCGATTTTAAAACATCCTTCACCAGTAGAATGCTATACTTATTATCACTGAGAAACATAGGCTAATTATATTTTTTTAAATAGGATTCCCTTTCCAATCACCAATAGTGTAAAGAAGAACGAACTCTTCTTCTTTCTTTCTTCAATCACCAATAATGTAACTTATGGTGTAAAAAAATGACCTATAAAATTTTGTTCATAATGATGAATAAAATAACCCGCTTTATATCTTATTTTAATAATCCAAAATATTTTAAAGCTAGGCTCTATGAATCGTATAGAATTCGTTTCAAATAACAAATTAAAGCTGCAATAGATTCAAAAATTATGTTATTATATTAAAGGTATTAAGGCCAGGTTCTCTCACCGCACAGGCGGTGCGGCGCGGCGTCGCGATTCCTATGTGTCAGAGTAGCCGAGCCCGCTATGTCATGTGGTCAAGTTCATGACCTTATTGCCAGTCTAAAGAAGCTGCCAGTATAAAGAAAAAATAAGACCTTATATATATCCTTTCCGACTAACCGTGTATAATAACAACGATTTAAAAAAAGACCTATTACGCACGGCTACATAACAAACTATAAATTTTCAGCATAAGCGGACCTCTCATTACACAGAAAGCCTATGCAACGCGAAGTCAGCCTATACAGGAAATGTATAGCTTGTTACATATCAAGCTACAAAACCGTGAGTACATTCTCTTAAAATTATTATCTACTTTAGTCGTCTTTCATTATACCCACGGGAATAGAGTAACATATTTCCAGCCAGGGACCACACGGCAATTTATTTGTAAAGAACTCACAAATTGTGCCTACTAGCGACCGAGGCGACCGAGTCGTGAGACCATTGCACACAGGTGTGTTAAAAATGTAAATCTTTATTACATCTACGGCAAGGTTGACGCAGTGGCCAAGTGATTGGCTGCCTGTGCCAAGTGTCCTACGTTCGATTCCCGCATGGAACAAATATTGGTCTGGGTGTGTGTCTGTAAACTGTACCTATGATACAGGAGCAATCCTAGTGCGACGCAAAAATTATTAACCAAATTAAAAAAATGTGGAGGAATACTCTCACCACCTTATTATAAGGGACATAATAACGGCATTGACAAAATATGGGTAAACCTACTAATTCTTCAGGAAATTCAGACTTGATGCTACTTTTATATTCAGCATCATAATAAATAAAAAATAACCATAATGTCAAACATTTAATCAGATATGGAAAAATTATAAAATTTCACATTCAGAACGAAATTCAAATACAATAAATTCATATTACGCAATACTCTATGAGAGATTATGAGAGATTTGTCGGTAGAAAGCACGCCGCACCTGTCAAAACAGACCAGCGTATGCGCTGCAACGCCTTATAAAGCTTTGCCGATGTCAGGTGGCGCCAGATCAGGGGGCCTAAAGAGGCCACATTCAGCAATTCAGCTACGAATCTCCATGGTAACTGACAAACAGATGATTACTGAATATGAGCCTTATGCTAATGATATTAAGGGTCATCAATTAAGTGGACCTTTTGACATTAGTAATATGAATCATTTATGATTTATTTAAAGCGGCCTTTTTATACCCCCGTTGTTTAACTCTGGTCGCCGTGGAAGGGGGTTCTGCTTACACTACTTACCTTTTCACATCTACGAAAGTACATTAATTTATAAAGTCGAACACGATCACATTGGCAATAGTTATTGATCTAGCTCTTAGTTTACTTTATGAACTAACTCGTTAATCCTATCAAACGTTTTGGTTAAGATTTATAAGTAAGAATTATCGTGACAGGATTTTTCGAGGGATTTATTTTTGCAAATCCCTATGTTCAAGCTAAGGATTAATTAAAATTGAATCTGATTCACAGACTGAATTAAAACAAAGATAGATTACGAGAAAACAAGAGAAATCTAAATAATGTAGCAATTTTAATATAAAAAAACATTTATTGAAATAATTGAATTTGTAACTTTTATTGAAACGAACGTAATTAGTTAGTGGCCGCCTAATTAGATTTCTGGATGATTTAACAATTAACAAATATGAAATATTTTGAAACTTAATGACAAATACACATCACAATTTATTTACAAAATCAAATATGATAAAAAAATAACAAATTAAAAAAACCTAATACTGGTAGGTAATAAGGTTGCACACGCTTCGAATTGTAGTTGTGGACACCATTCGCCGGAACCATAACATTTTAAAAATCTAGTTTTCTAGCCCACATTGAAAACAAATGAAGTGTACCCAAATGAAATTACATCTCATTCAATATGGCCACATTGGGTTCCCAGCGGTCTGAAAAGCACTTAGATTACTTTACCACCGACAAAGTTTACCCAAACCTAGTTGCTACGTGATTACCCTAGCGTGAACCAACTCCGCGTGACAGACCCTAGAGATTTTTCTACCGCGGGAAAATTATTGCTGACTACCCGCAACTTACTCTGTGTTATCTAGAATTAATACCTCGGAGAGCTCAGTGGTTACATTCCGTTACAATCCAGGATAGATAAGGAACAGTTGAAATACTAGTCTACCTTTTTTCACATAGGAGGCAACAAGGAAATATCTCGAATTAATGAGTAAGATATACATACGTAATCCTTTTACTCCAAAAACTTGTAATTTTGAATCTCCTTACTAACTCTAACTCTCCCTTTGAACACCAATTCTGAGAAATCTATTACCTAGGACCTTAATCGAGCGGAGAGGTTGACTTATACTTGTCCTTGTCATTTGTATGATTCAGATTCAGATTCAGATTTTTATTGTATGTAAATAATTACATAAAGTCACATAATACTGACATAATAATAAACTATAAACAACATCATAGCATTTCAGGTAATAAAGATTAAAAATAATTCATAATAATTATATAAATAACAATATACACCATGTCCCAAAATTCAACGATAAGCGGGCACCAGAGGGTTGACCAGCTCATGAATACTCGAGAAAAAAATAATGAAAAAAAAAAACTATATTTTTAAGAAGTTACATAAAAAAATTGAAATCCTACAAAAATTTACACCCCTTAAGAGATTTTTAATTACCATGACCACAATGTTTCAAATATTTCTGAATTTCTTTATGTACCGGAAACCTAAGTAGCACTGCTATCCACCACAATCCTTGAAAATCCCAGAATGCCCGTAGATTTGGCACAAAAATCAATCAAAATTATATTTCACCCTAAAATTTTGATAGAATTTTACTTTCGGTCCACTTTCACTCATCGTGGTGTAAAAAAAATGTACCGAGACTACCATGGCAAGTTCTTTCAAAAATTGGCGCAACTATCCAAGATTCCAAAATGGTATAATACTCTAGGAAAACTAGCCTCAAAAAAAAGAAACGCGTACTATTTCTGAACAAGAACCAAATTTCATAACTTTTACTATGTGCCCAAAATAGGTTTTTTGTTGTAAATTCTTCGAATTTGAATGGAACATGTGCGTAGTCAATAAAATTTAGAAGTTTCAGAGAGATTATACGTTAGAGAGAGATAGATAGATAGTATGTAAAAAAGGAAATAAATCGTTTTTAAAAAATATACCTCGTTTCTCCACAACTACAACAGTCTGCTAGTACGTCTGTGGCGTGATAAACGCTAAACAGTCCAAAATACGCTAAAAGTTTATAAAAACAGCAACTTCTCTACCTATCCCATTGTTACTCACAACGAAAATCTACAGCGAAATCCTAAGTCTAGTCTGTAGACAGATGACAGGTGATAGTACGCCACAGGCGTACTAGCAGACTGTTGTAGTTGTGGAGAATCGAGGTATATTTTTTTAAAACGTTTTCTTGCCTTCTTTACATACTATCTACCTATCTCTCTCTAACGTATAATCTCTCTCTAACTTAAAATTTTATTGACTACGCACATGTACCATTCAAATTCGAAGAATTTACAACAAAAAACCAATTTTGGGCACATAGTAAAAGTTATGAAATTTGGTTCTTGTTCAGAAATAGTACGCATTTTTTTTTTTTGTGGCTAGTTTTTCTAGACTATTATACCATTTTGGAATCTTGGATAGTTGCGCCAATTTTTGAAAGAACTTGCCATGGTAGTGTCAGTACAATTTTTTTACACCACGATGAGTGAAAGTGAACCGAAAGTAAAAATCTATCAAAATTTTAGGGTAAAAAATAATTTTGATTGGTTTTTGTGTCAAATCTACAGGCATTCTGGAACTTTTAAGGGTTGTAATGGATAGCAGTGCTACTTAGGTTGCTGGGATAAAAAGAAATTCAGAAATATTTGAAACATTGTGGTCATGGTAATTAAAAATATCTTAAGGGGTGTAATTTTTTTAAGGATTTCAATTTTTTTATGTAACTTCTTAAAAATTGAGTTTTTTTTTTTCTCTTTTTTTTTCTCGAGTTTTCATGAGCAGGTCGTCCCTCTGGTGCCCGCTTATCGTTGAATTTTGGGACATGTTGTATATGCCAATGAATATAAATGGCAATACATAAGGCAATGACTTAAGTTCTATTTTAGTTAAATAACGGTTATTCGTCGTTTATAAGTAAAATATTTTAGAAGTGTATTAGATTATTAAACGATCAGCTTAATTAAAACCAGCACCGAAAATAAAACGCATATATGAAAACTATAATAACCGACTTCAAAAAACTAAAATAAAAATATTTTTCATAAAAAAATTAACAGCTTCTGATATCGGTGCCAAGCTAAGTTGCATCGGAGAATTAAAGGATCCGACTTCAAAAGCTGCAAGTTTATTCGTTTTTAATTTTTTAAAAGTATATCCAAGACCATACTTATCAAAATAAAGAAAATAATATTTACCGAGATCGATTAGTTTCGAGTGTTCTGTGACAATGATGACATCATCGAGATAGGCAAAGTGGAATAAATACATACATATTATTGACGCGGTTTTAAAAACTACTCAACCAAAGTCATTAAAATTTATATATGACCACCGCGCGAACTATCAAATAAAAAATCATGTAAATCAGCCCAAAAATCTCGGAGCGCGCAGAGTAGGGACTCTGTGCGCTCATACCGAGTGGCTCCCAGGAAGACTTTAGCAAGTGGTGGTCATGTGTTCTGCGCAGCGAGGGTAACGGGGGAACTCTTAACAGTCTCCCCCGGCCCGTCCCTGGGTCAAGGATCTCTGTACAGTCTACCCCCACGAGATGTACCCCAACAGGCGTGGCAACGTGGTGGACTTCAGCGGGGTTTTCTAAGAGATCACTACGCTAAAAAAAGACTGTCAGGAACTTAATAGGCACACCGCGTTGTATATCTATATTGTGGATTCGTATATAGTAGTAATTCTGTTGACACATGTCATAAATGTAACGTGTTTGATTAACAAATATAGATTTCGAGATTAATAATATTGGTAAATCTAGAAATAGGGTTTTACTATCAAATTAGTCAGTGCTCAGTGTATTGCTTTGAATTGTTTACCTTAGATCGTGCGTAGACGGGGCGTCATTTTGCAGCGTTTCTGACACGATACATAGCCAGATGTTTGCTATGCAGACGCGGTAAATTTGATTATGTATTGTAAACTTGTAGGTACAGTCGGCATCAACAAGAGCTATTCATTATAAGAGGTTTTATAAGTTATTTTTGAATGAAAACTTGCATATATAATTAATTAATGATTCGATTTAATAGTTAGTTAAGATCAATAATTATCTTCTTTGATAAATTAACTTTAATATTGTAGCGACATCCAGCGCTATTAGAACAAACTACGTAGCAACGTAGCAAGCTAACCACAAAGAGCGTATACAATACGAATTCGACCAATCAGATTACGAAGCCTGCATTACGCAAGTAAAAATATATTATCGTATCTAACACATATCAATCGTCAGGCTTCGCCTCTTCGCACCTCGCCTGATCGAAGGATCCTCCCGTTTCAATGGAGGGACACCATACCAGTGGCGAAGAGTCCATACAACCCGATTCCCATCGGCTTCCCTTTGGGAATTGGTTAATGCATAGACCAACGTAATATTATATTATTTACTGATCCAACTGATAAAAAAGGCATGTTATTCAGTTAGGTTGAGCTCTTCCAGACATGACTATATAAATTACAAGAGACGATATAGATTTTGGATGTCTTGCAGCATTCATCGGTGAGTGTGCTTTTTTGGAGGGCTTTTTAGGACGGCTTCCCCTATGAAAATTTTCACGCTTCGCCACTGCACCATACCTCGTTCCTCCACGATATCAGAAAAATTTCATTTACTATGTACATAGTAAAATAGATTTATTTTATGTGAACCTAATACAGGCACTTTTGAAATGTCGAGACTCTAGATGAGCAGTTCCAAATAGTATGGAGAAGAACCGGCAAGAAAATCCATGGAAAGTACTATGCTATATTTGCCTAGTTTCAACTGCTGCGTTTGAATAATAATATGTGCGTAGGTTGATCGATAATAATGTGAAATAGATTCCAAGCAAATTAATTTAGAATAAATAATTGCAGTATTCGTAATATTCCAATATTTTGATCGGAATGTTTCGGTAACCTGTTCCGTATAATGAATATTCAGCGAAAAGTTTGTTAGGTGCCCGTACTAAATTAATTTCAGAATTTTATTGAAGTCTAAACCAAAATATAATTTATTCATGTTAGCTTCTATTTCCCCCTATCGGTATGGGCAATTGCAATGCTTGACAGCATACCTATATATTTTTAAGAATTTTATGTATTATTTCTTTTTGTCTCTTTGTGTGTTATTTTTATCTATATATGTATAATCTTCTCTCTTGTGTTGTCAATGTATCTGTGCTGATTTTTTTTTTTTTTTCTTATTTATTTTGCAAAAGTTAACATAATGGGATACATCTTTGACATTTGGAAAATGTCACAGCGCTGGTATACTCATGGTAATGAACAACTCTGCAATAGAATATTTTTTTAGAATCAGCTGATCGTACTATTATATGAGGGAAATATAAAAAAATAATTGCGTGGATAAGGTTTTCCTTTTGCAAAGCTGTTCATTATCACAACTCTGATCATTCGTTAACGTATACGAAACGACATAAAATTCACCGAGTATAATACAAAAACAATACTATCTAAACCAATGGGAAAGATACTGACAGCAACTCATTAATATGTGATTAAATTCTCTTAAGTTTTGTAAACGTGTCTGTGGTTCCGTAAAAGCCCCATACTTCTGGGTAGAAAGTACCCGTCAATCAAGAGAAATAAACACCCTAAGATTTCCTGTGTAACGGTGATATGGTTGCTATTACACTATATAGGTATACAATACATATACTTAACAAATCAAATGAACACACACGTTTCTCAAACAAACCGAAGCTGGAGGCTACACAAATGTTTGTTTCATTCCGGGAATCCAAACCATGACCTCGAATGCAGGAGCAAATACAACGTTACGTCACTTGAGATGATCGAATAAACTGGTTAAATCAGTCGGTTTTAAAATAAATACACAAATCTTATTTAAGATTATCTATATAATAATACGTGAAGAGAAAAATTGGTACCCTTTTTTAAGTATATTGCACGTATGGAGGTGTGTGAGATTTGGCATAGTTAAAGTTTATATGGAAGGAGTGTAGACAGCTAAAATTTATACATAGATACCTAATATGTGGTCGAGTTTCGACCATTGAGCAACCACTAGTGATCATAATTGGCTATAATTTTAGAAGAAAAATTTGTACAGGTAGGTTATAGTTCGAATCGGGATGAGCAGCATCCTCTCGTAGGATAATAACGACATACTTTGAACCCTAATTGGAGCACCAAGCATCAACTATAATAGCCATATTCCCCTCACGAGCCCTCATTGTTGCTGTCAAATAAGTTCATTTTCTAAAATTGCGGTGTACTAGTTTATAATGATCAATTAAAAACCTATCACTTATGCGAGTCTGGCTTCGACGTGTAGAATTTCTATTCTATTCTTAGAATAGAAATACTCTTTATTGTACATACACCAGTTAACATAATTATTTACAATTAGATTATAACAACATAATACAAACAGAACTATAAATAAAAAAAAACTATATTTTCAATATTCTAAAGAGGTAAAATTTGTTTTGTTTGTAAGTGTAGGGGGTAAAATATGGAACTACTGAACCAATTCTTAAAATTCTTTCACAAATAGAAAGGTTCACTATCCCTAAGTGATATAGGCTATAATTTATTTTTAACACCCGACAAAAAGAGGGGTGTTATAAGTTTGTAGTTTGTATCTGTGTATCTGTCTGTGGCATCGTAGCTCAAAAATGAATGGACTGCAGTTTTTTTTAATTGAAAGCTAATTTAATTGGATATCATCTTAGCTGTAATCCATAAAAATCTGTTCAGCTGTACAAAAGTTACAACTCTTTTTCTAGTTGGAGTCGGGGGCTTTTGACGGTTAGGTTAGTGATAAAAATATAATAAAACGCGCGGCTGAAACAGCGAGACACTGCTAGTTTCTTTTTTTTCATATACCTAATTCATGTCTTATTGAAACTATGCGATGGGGCTAACAAATTGGATTTTTATGTACTTTAAAGGCAAATCAGCTTAAATATACGTTGCCACTTACCTTCAAATTCGCCCCTATCCAATAAAACGTGCCCAAAAACCTATTAAAATAACTCTTCCAAACCGCTTACATTAAAGATTCCAACTCTACCGTGAGATGGAAAAACTATTTTGGAGCGTTCGAAAAAGGTGGGAAATACGTTAAAGTTTCGGAAGCTTAAGTTGCAGAGCTCTTCGTGACGATTCAATTCCAGTAAAGTTGGGACAAAGTGGACTGTAGAGGTTGGTAGACCACTTTGAGTGGTAGAGACTGAATTCCTAGCGCTACCAACATAATTGTTTTGATAGATGCTGACGATTATAGGTAGTGTAGGTACGTGTATTCTTTTAACGGTGTTGGAGTTGTTTATTTTTGTGATATCTATATGTATATTAATAGATGAAGAGAAAACTTTTTATCCCTTTTTAAATATATTGCGCACACGGAAGAGCATGAGATTTAAGGAGTGCAGGAAGCTAAAATTTTGTTAGTAAAAGTTAAAAACAAAATACGAATACAAGCCGTAATTGTTTTTTTTTTAACTGTTACTTACTAACATTAAATTTTAAACTTCATAGGTATTGCAGGGAATCAAGGCAAACAACACACAGTAATAACATATTTGTACAAGCTAGCAGCTGAGGTAATAGAACAAAAAATATGCAATGATTATAGAGATATAATAATATACTCTTTGACATAAGAACCTCAATAACGTGTACCTGAACTTAAAATAAAAATGATTACAGTCGAATTTCAACCACTCGGCGACCCTAGTTGTTTTAAAACGATTAATGCGGAACACACGAATATGTAAGAATTTTTATATTTAGAACCATTGATGATATTGGTAAATGTTTTCTTTGAGTGGCTTCCATTAAGACCAACCACACACACATACACACACCACAGGACCACATTACAGGAGAAAGAACAGCCAGGACACAACAACAGGTGCTCCAAGCCAAAGAGCCGTCGATCTGGCCGGACAAATATAGAGTAGCCATCGACACGTAAAGAAAAAAGAAAGAAAATATGTTTTCTATATCACAATCCCAGTAAATATAGGTTTCTAGCAATCAGATTATGATTTCTAAATCACAAACATTAACACTACACACCTACCACTTAACTACTCCATATAAAACTACTATCTATACCACGTACGGGGCAAACCCCTGAATATCACTTACACGGTAAAACTGCGATCCTATAACGGTAATAGCCGTTATCATAACAGCTATAACACTAACATTTACCATAACTGTCTTAAATAACGTAACGTTAATTAAATATAACACGCGAACGCCGTGTTAGGCATTTACCTTCTCGATAATGGACCGGAAATATCTTGGTATTGCCTCTATAACATGTAACATAATAATGCGTTTATTATTAAAACTGAAAGTAGTTTCTTAAGAATGCCACTGAATCTATTTCAACCATTTTTAATATCATTATTTTTTTAACCCCCGATAAAAAATATAAGTTTGTCTATCTGTGTATCTGTCTGTGGCATCGTAGCTCCAAAACGGATGTACCAATTTCAATGCAGTTTTTTTTTATAGAAAGCTAATCGGGTTATCCGATTAGCTTTCGATTCTTATCTTAGCTATGTTTGATGTAAATCTGTTCAGCCGTTCAAAAGTTACAGCTCTTTTTATTTTAACACGCTTTTATTAGCTTCACCTGTAACTAACTATATAAGAAAATCTTGGAAGTTAAATTTGACCCACTTTCCGGTTTCCGATTGAGCTGAAATTTTGCATACACGTTCAGTTTGGATGACTAAAGCGTGTTCTATAGTTTTTTTAAACTATAATATTTTATTCTAGTTGGACTCGGGGGTTTTTGACGGTTAGGTTATTATATTTCTAACCTCAGTCCTTTGTTTTATTACCTGGTATACAATAAAGAGTTAAATAAATAAATCTCCATTCAGAATAAGTTTACATGTCTTTTGATTTATTTCGATGGTATGGTGTGGTGTACAACTGTACACCTAAGAACATGCTCGCAGACTATCCCTCTTTTCATTTAGATAACAGAAGGTGCCGTAATTATTATTCAGTTCAATAGTCGGCCACATTTACCAATATTCTGAGAACATCAAACTGCCCGTGGTATGTCCATAAAGAAAAAAAGACACTGTCGACCCTAATAAATTAAGTATTGAGTAATACAAACGTTAATATGTCTGTAATATCATTTAATTTGAGTATATAGGTAGGTGAGGTGGCCAATCACACATAATTTAACTTTATTTATTTAACTTTATTATTTTATTTTTTATATAACTTTATTTATTGGTTTAATTAGGTCTATCATTATAAAATTATTTATTTTTGTATTAAATTTTAAGATTCCTAATGTTAATTAATGTTTTAAATCTCTGTTCTTTTTAAGTAGGTACCATATTGTAAGCACTCCTCCCGCCTGTGGCACAGGTTTATCCTAGTACAGGCACCTAGGCAGTGAAATACCTATATTTTTACTAAGATTTATATTGTATTGTGTTTTTACCATTGTAATTTTGAATAAATTTGATTTGGTTTGATTTGATTTGAATTTGACAACAACACTAAGTTGTTTTTGCCTACCTTGTAAGAAATATCTGTGCACGTCACTGCAAACTTCATATAAGCCTATTTTTTTTTATATCTTGGTTCGAACTTTTTACTCAATAGAAGATAAGGCAATGGTGAAACCCTTATTATACAAGGTGTAAGGGACATCGTAACGAAAACTGATACCATGGATTCAGTACATGAATCTAAACACCTCAGCATATAAAAAATTTACGATTTTGTTCGCAGTTTTTATAATTACCTAAAAAATCTGCGAACAAAATCGTAAATTTTTTGAAAAGACCGGCGCTGAATTCTTACGCTGATGTGTCCAGAATCATGTACTGAATCCATGGTATCAGTTTTCGTTACGATGTCACTTACACCCTGTATATTTCGTTTTACGCTGACCTCAAATGGTTTCGGTTATTATTATTATGACTTTGTTATTGAAACATCAACGTAATTTTCCCCATCGTTGACTTTTAATACTCTTGATATGATAATGGATTTTTCTGCGACCGACGGTTGGCAACGTTTGGTGGAACATTTAATGTAAATAATATGCAGAATACGGTCGGGACAACCCGCCATTACAATTTAATTTGAGCTCACTACTTATGTAGGTCACTTCCAAACTTGCTCAAATAATAAATGTTTAGAATTATATAGATCCGTTTTATTTATTTTTCTTTTTTAACTAAGTATTCTATTGCATGTGGAGTGTCACTGCAACCAAATAAATATTTTTTCTTTCTTTCTTTATTTAAAACATTTGTATTGCTGTAGTAAATATTTTAAAGCTCTTTAGTTACGGATTCCTAAGATGGCGGTACCGCTATCTAGAGACCGTTAAAACCTAAACGGTAACCAGAGGTGTCTAATATGAACCGTATTGTCCGTTCACCAGTGTTGACATCTCTGGTCATCATTCAAAAGGCCATTTTTTACACCAACTACATCTAAAACTCTATCTTATCTCAACATAATACCTATATTGCAACAAACAAAATAATAATAGCATTTCATTTATTCCAGCAATACGACTCATAAATTTTAAAATTAAACATATTTCAAGCTCCCGATGGTCTGTCCGACGATATTTCGTCAATCGACACCGTAGACTTACTTATGGAATAGGAACTTAACCCTTCTCATTCCGAGAAGAGGCAAATTATTATAATTTAAAGATTTGTGTTAAAACAATATTAAGTTAAAATATATCTAATTAAATTATGTAATAAATCTAGTACTCTATTATTTTGTTTACAAATATGAAAGCTATTATAAAGGATAACATTCCTCTTTTTATCGTAATTATATCGCGTTATTATCTACTAATTGGGTTTGAAAGCAGTCAAAATTAATTTGGGAAATGTATTCCCAGTTAATAAATATTATAATTACTCGTATATGTGAATTACGTTCTACTCGTATATAATATTCACTGAACATGATGATATTAATATTATTAATATGAAAGTTCGTGAAGGTTTTTGGATATTTAGATGTTTGGAACAAATTAAAGTAAAATAAATTACGTATTGAAAAAAAAAAAAAAATATATAGATAGATAGTTGTTCCGGGTTAGGGTGTGTGTGCATGTGAGATATATGTTTGTAAACTGTACCCACGATACATGAGACCAAATACGTGGTTTCATTTATTGTCGTAATGTTGTCACCACCCTGTATACCTACAAATACCTACTTTGTATACTAGAGCAGGTAAGAACATTATCATTACTGTGGGCTATAGGCTTATACATTATAAATTCATATACCTCCATTATTATTCAACATATACTACACATACACAATCGCCGTGTGAATTATACCGTAACGACCCGTCTACTACTAACCCTTGAGAAATTATCGATAACCGTTAGAGTACAATTACTTATAGGACGTTTACCGCAATCATGACCCTAACGTTTCCGAAACAATACGTAATGCATAGTCCCAAAACTTTAACATACAATGTTATAATGAATAACACGTGTAAGACTAAGGGCCATAGCACACTAGCGCTTTTACGATTGCATTGATGGTTTATCGCGTTTTTGCGATTGCATCGATGCTGCATCGCATTTTGGCGACTTGCTTTACCTTTGAGCTGGCGATTGCATGTAACCGTAACCAATAACGCCTTCGGCACGATTGATAAATAAAGTGAGACGCAGGGCAGCTTCATCAGAATCTATAGTAATGTTGTAGCTTCGTCAAGATCCATTGAAACACTAAGCTATGTTCCGCAGATGCTAAAGTCTCACTAAATTGACTAAATGGCTCGTCGCTGTTGCTAAGAGTTTGCGGAGTTTAGAGCTTAGTCGCTGTGTCAAGCTTCCGAAAAGCGATTAAATCGCTGATCACTTATGCCAAAAGTATCATGTGTGCTTATGGCCTAAACGTGGCTGCTAACCGTGAGATCCTGAGTTCAATTTCTAGGACGGGCATAATTCACATACAATGCATGAAAGGTTCTACGAAGAGTAGCGCGATGATTATAATGTGCTACGACAGCTACGTCGTAGCAACTGAGTAAACTTTTTCTAAACTAATATTATAAAGAGAAAAGATTAGATTTTTTTGTATGTTTGTTTGTAATGGATAAAATCAAAAACTACTGGACCAATTTAAAAAATTCTTTCACCAGCAGAATACTACATTATCAGTGAGTAACAGAGGCTATAATTTATAAATATATCACGCGGGCGAAGCCGCTGGCGGAAGCTAGTTGTAGGATAAAGAGATTATTTCCCACCATATCATTTGGTTATTTGAATTACTTATATATACTTTGTAGCGGCGGCGTACACTGAAGATACCAGTTACCTAGAACCTTGTATATTGTTCGAAGCTGTATATTCTTTTTCGTATAATAACGCTTCGAGGACACGACAGTATAGAAACATACATGACTAATTCCACTTACATGTGCCGAATTACGACACGAGAGTTCAACCTCTCTGCTATATCTTCCTCTACAATAGGAATTTTTCCCATTGAGCTGATTCAATGAAGTGTAAACGGGATAACACGAATGCCTTCACATCTAACAATGGATTCCTTGTTACCTTAGGCTCGGTGCACAAGGATTGCAGTGTTATCGCCATATTGAATAGCGTTTCCGATTCGTTTTTATGCCTTAAGGATGCCATATGGTCTAGATTTGAATATAATAATGGATCTTTTGAGAGTAAAGCGTTTATCGAAAGTATAAGCAGCTTACAGACGGTGTTATAGTCGTCAGAATGTAGCTAGCACAATAGGCTAATTCATGTAACTAAAGAAGTGCAGTTGCCGCGCAGTTGCAGCAAAATTTGGAATAAATAAACACATTTGTATTCTCTTAGCTTCAGCAAACGCTGTCAGATACGCTCGCGTCAAGATCGAGCAACACAGCAATATGATCGGCGCGTCATAAAATTATGTGAATTAGCCTTCAGGGAGATAAGGCTGAAACAAAAGAAGCATGCATATTTGTTTTTGTTTCTAAAATCTGGGGGGCTAAAAAGGCCGCTTTAGAAGAATCACAATATGATTCATATTACAAATGTCAAAATATCTACTCAATTGACGACTCTTAATGTCATCCGCATAAGGTTCATATTCAGTAATCATCTGTTTGACAGTTACTATGCAAATCAGTAGATGAATTGCTCAATGTGGCGTTTTTAGGCCCCCTGGTCGTGTATAACCACAAATAATATTAAATTAATAGCTTAAAGACTCGTACAACACAATATTTTGTTCAGTATGAGTTCCACTGTTTGACGTGACATGTTTAGATACATCACTCATTTTTTTTATTAATAACTTAACCGTCATAAACCCACAACTTCAATTAGAAAAAGAGTCGTAACTTTTGAACGGCTGAGCAGATTTCATGAAACATAACTACGATGATACCGGAATAAACAAGTTTTCAATTAAAAAAACTGCATTGAAATCGGTCCAACCGTTATGGAGCTACGATGCCACAGACAGATACACAGATCCACAGATCCACACTACAAACTTATAACACCCTTCTTTTTTGTCGGGAGTTAAAAATAACAACAAGCGAAAGTTAAAAATTCAAACTGACAGTAAATAAGATAAAGACAAATGTTTATTTTTCTGACCACGACATAACATGGTAATACAATTGAAAAAACACTCATAATAATAACAAGATCTGAATGAAATGAAACAATATTCTATAATCATAACAGTTCGCCGCTTGCGAACTTCCAAAGTGAAATATATTGAAGTTTCCGCGAACTTTCGGCAATACAAAGCTGTTAATAAAGAAATACTCGCTCTTCGATCAGAGGAGGAAATATTACTTCCTGTAGGGAAGGGGAGGGGATTACTTCCTGTTTTCACCCAAACTTTTAACGGGAAATATGATTGAAACGAAAGTTATGGGGGACCGTTACTGCCAGTGATTTAATGACTATTTATCTCCCTATCCGTATTGGTATCGACGTTTTAATTTATCAAAAAAGTTGGTTTGCGCTATTCAATTAAGCTTTATATCCGATGTCATTGAGTTAATTTCGTTGTTCGGGTTGCATATTAGAGATAATTTTATTTAATGTAGGTAATTATCTAATTTTAATTAATATAACTACTAATATGCTTAAAGTGATTAAGTACTATAATTATTTGTTGTTTTTTCTATTAGTTATATCTGCGCATAGTTTAGAGTATGCAGTGCTCTTCTTTAAGTAATGAGGCACTTGGAATTAAGTTCGAAATGTATCACTACATATTAAAAAACAAAGTCGCTTCCCGCTGTCTGTCTATCCCTCTGTATGTTTAGATCTTTAAAACTACGGAACGGATTTTGATGCGGTTTTTTTTAATAGATGGACTGATTCAAGAAGAAGTTTTATATGTATAATACTTTCATATTTAATGCAAGGATAATAGAGAAATTGCACCCGGGCATAGCCGGGGACGGGTCGCTAGTAGTTGTATATGTAGCGGTGTACTCATTGTTGAGGAGCCAAATTGTGAAATAAATAAAGCATGTAAGGAAAGTAGAAAATAAAAGTATAAAGTATTATAATATCATATAATAACATAAATACTAGGTAACATTCTCAAATATACAATATCAAGTCAAAATGTCTAAATAACCATACCTCTACGTGTAATTTTGACATTTAAACCTCATTGTTAAATAACTGTTTCTGCTACAGCGTTGTGCACTCACCTTATAACGAAATGACAAGACGCCTCGCCTGTACCCTGTACGCTGACTAACAACATCGCCAACGGCACTTTTATACACCAATTTCATTTTATACATGCATGTAGAATGCATTTCGGTGTAGCGTATGCCGTCGACTTTTATTGAAAATCTGATGATAACGCCCTTTGCATGGATACACACCGGCGCGTTTTGTGCTTCGTAAAGCTCGTTTGCAAGTCGCAAAGTATGAGTTGTCTTTATAGATTTAAAGAGGTAGATATCATATTGAGGCCAGAGGAATAGAAAGAGATCGGGGAAGAATATTATGAGGCCATTGCCCGGCCGTAGCAACTTATGTTAATGAAAAATTGTTCTGGAAAAATTTAATTAGTTTGTTAGGTCTGTTGTTCCCAATATTTTAATGATTCGTTTTTACTTTCTTTGTAAACGATACAGGAGAAACATTCGGGTGGAGCGTAAATTAAAAAATGAAAATTCACACTAACTTAATATTAAAAATGCGAAAGTAACTCTGTCTGTTAGTTACCTACCTTTTCACGACTAAACGGCAGAACCGATCTAGATGAAATTTGACAAAGAAATGGATCGCTCTGTACATTGTGAGAAAATATATAATATCTTTTTTTTCTGTAATCTCCTCGTGGACGTAGTCGCGGGCACAGCTATTATCTCATAAGTTATGAATATCAAATTTCAATTAGGACGAATTAAAATTAACAATGATTAGAAACGAAGCAGTACCTTAGTCTTTGTGAGAAGCCTAATAAACGCTTAATGTCATCTTAATAATTAGCTTCAAACAATCCAGAGTGCAGACCTATTTTCAGGAGTAAACATTTACGAGCAATTATGAAAGTCTAAGAAAAAAAGAGCTAGTATAGGTAATTCCCAAAGAGGGACATAAATACCTACTAAACATTGCTACATGTTAAACTCCTCACATAATAAACACCTTGCACGCCGCGCCGGTTCCAATGCTAAGGAAACAGGACATGACCTTTTTAAAGGACATCCCCAATAAGGCTCTAGATGTCATTCGTAGACATCCCGAGCCGTCCCTTCCACTCACATTTGCACTATAAATCTTTTAGGCGGCCTTTCCGTCATCCTTTTTTGATGGCGGAATGACGTGACGATATTCTTATATCTAAAATACGACTAGTGACCTAAAAATATCATATTGGGCAACTACAACGAATATCCATTTGCATGAATTTAGATTTCATAAAGTGAAAGAATTTTCGTCCAGTAGTTTTGAAATTCTATGTTACATAATTTATTACGAACCAGAAAATTATACTTATGGTGTGATTATTCAGAACATTAAAATTATTTTTAAATAGAGATATCTGTAGTAAAATTATAAACTAAAATCGAAAACAACATTCGCTTATGAAAATCATTGTGTGGAGGAACGAGGTATGGTGTTCCTCCTTAGAAAAGAGGATCCTCCGACCAGGCGAAGTTATAATTATTGTCTAGCGGGCAGAAGACAGGTGTTTTTTTTTTTTGTAATTGTCTCTCACAATTTGGTCGGACTTGTGATGACGCCTGAAGGGCCTCCAACGTTATATAAAAATATATAATTATATAAACAACAGCGCGACTAAGGGCGTCTCATAGTGGGACACTGGCCTAGGGCGGCTTAGGGCGTCGCTGAGGGGGCATCAAAATAAGGCTTGCTATGTCTGGTTTTGGTTTATATTATCATAAGAGGGCATGTTTAATACTACTGGCTTCACACGGGCTGGCACGAGCGAGGGTCGAGGGCTTCGACCGACGGTTGATGTCGGACAGTGTAACGTATGTGTTAGATTCGCGGAACACTTTCATAGTGCAATGTAGGATCTGAGTTGCCGCTATATTCTAATAGGCGGCGCTGGTGTAGCCTACTATAGTTAGTATTCTTTGCTACTGCCATGTAACTCTTAGTTTTTAACTGTAGCAATAGATGTCACTAATTGTATAATTTATGAATAGTAATAATTTTTTCTCAACAATATCTTAGTTCTTAAGTTACGAAAATCTCCAACATTTGAGCAGGTATTTTAGTATTTTAAACGGATTATATAAATCTGTACAAAAAAGCACATTTTACTATGTGCTTAATATATATATATATATAATAATAACAATCATGTCAACAAAAAGCAGTCATGGCAGTAAAGATAAAATAAATGGCTTCTTAATTAATAATTAAATGTTCATTCATATATACCTAACATAATTAACGTTAACGGATTTCACGAACGCATGTGTTTCCAATTTAAATTGTGTGTAGTATCGTTCAATTTATCCTCAACATGTGTAATGAATAAACACAGTTTAAATCGTTTTATTCGATCAGGAAATTAAATCGGTCAATATACGTGTTTATTAAACAGCGACTAATTGATATCAAACAATCAAATAATAAAACTAGCTACGACAAACGCTAACAAATTTATTTTATCGTATTATTTATTAATAGTAATAATAATATTACATATAAATTTTAGCTTTCTGCACTCCTTCTCCTTATAAACTTTAGCTTTGCCAAATCTCACACTCCTCCGTGCGCGCAATATATTTAAAAAGGGGTACAAAGTTTTCTCTTCACGTATTAATATATATATTGATTAATAATCATCACGCCAGAATTCTCCAAAGGGTCAGACAGTGGTGTAGTTATACATTTTGCCACGTTATTGAGATCTATGTTATAGTGGGAAAGCCATTTAGTATCGTACTATTATTAGTATTATTCTAAACTCCGAGCTCAAAAACTCAATAACTCTTTGCCTAAGTCGGGAATCGATCTCACGCTCAGTGGCGCACTAACGACCACAAGACGATCGAGGCCGACAGTATTAATAGAATTTTAAACATATTTTTTATAAATATCGTTATCTACTTATTACATTTGGAATAATGATTCATATCCTTGTAAAGACGAGTACAAAAACCAAATACTATTCTGATAGAAGTGTTTCAAAAATATTTCATACGGGTTGAAAAGTCATAATTTATATTACAACTACCCTATCCTTGTTGTATTTTCTTTTTTTCTTTCTTTTTTATATATCGGTTTTCCAACCGCAAACCATAATAATTAATTATTGAATTTATTTTGCAAGTGTATGGCACAGACATGGTGTATGGTACCTAAGTACAAATAAGAATCCAAACTAATACAAATTTCTGGACCCTAATATGTAACAACATGTATCAAGACAAACATGTAGCAACAAGTATCAAGTATCAAAATCTTATCATACTGTTAACAGCTGATATATTATCCTCGTTTTTTATGAATCTTATAAAACGGTCTCTAATGAATGCCAGCGGTATCTTGACAATTTGTCATGGCGTGGCGTCGGCTTTTGATGACTCCGAAGTTTGGCCCATGATTTATGGTAGGAAAGTTAAAAAAGTTTCGATTGCGGCCATCCAAGTCTTAAGAGGACTTGATGGTATAAGAGCCCAGAAGATAGGAAAAAGAGACGTAAACGGACGTGTAATTTGGCTGGAATTTCGTGGCAAAATTAGGAACTATAATATTACTAAGCTTCCTTATAAGAATTTAGGTACATAATACTTCAATAATAAAATACACAGTTGTAAATGACGTGTCATTGGGGTAAGCGCTTGTTACGATGATGGTATCTCAAAAATACACCGGTAGTTAACAAGCCATATCGCAACTCGCGTTCAAAAAGATCATACCTAAAGATTTTTTATCAATTTAGACCACAACGACGATTTATTATCACTCGGTAGAATTATTTTCGGAACTTTTACTACAACAACAATCAAGAATCTATCAATATTGTAATAACTATGTATTACTAATCAATATTACTTTTATAATTATCATTTATTCACTCTTCACAATTGGTTGACTTAAAATTAAGTACATAATATTGCTTGAGACTAGATTCAACCTATGTGAGAGACATAACATAGATATACATGACATTACATTGATATGATGCTGTGATAGACATATATGAGAATAACGATTATATTAAAAAAGTTTCCATGAAGTTTCTTGCCGGTTCTTCTCCATAGGACCTATTATTTGAAAACGCGCACCTAGAGTTTCGACATTTCATAAGTGCCTGAATCTGGTTTACATGAAATAATATCATATAATAATATTCTATCGTCAGAAGACTAAATATAAAGGTGGTAGTCACTTTGCTAATATGTGGTATAGGTAGTCATAGTCATGTGAAATTAAGGTCAAGGTTGAATAATGTTCAAAGAAAGAAAAGTTATTATGAGTCAGCTAAAAAACAAAACAAACGAAATTTTAAATAATTCAATCAAAGATGTCAAAATAAGTTTAAATATCTAAGATTTTTTTTTAAGTAGATAAAGTACTTAATTCGAATTTAAAAATTGTTCCGAAGGCCAGCTAAATGAATAAAGATGATAATCGTATAAAATAAAAAAACCCCCAATATCATATATCGTATATTATATATATATATGCTCTCTATTTATCGAAATAGAGATGGCAATATATCTTTGAGCTAGTTTAGTTAAATATCGTTTAGTCATCGTTTATTAGTTTATAGGTTTTACATCAGTTTGCTAATGACAATACATTTTTAATGAGATACAGTCAAACCTAATGCCATTTTTCGAGCGCCATTTCCCGTCATAACTTAGATAATTATTTGTTCTACAGCAAACTGATAAAAAATTCTAGAACATTCTCATATTTCCCAAAGAATATCCAAATATTTTCCTGTACCTAAATCTAATAAAACCCTTATACCTAGTTTACTCTTCAATCAAAACTTCAGTCCCTGTGAGTCCTTCCACGAATTGTAAACAGATTTTATCGATGTTCACCGTCTGAGTAATAATTAATCACAAACTCAATTTTGACTAAATTTCTAGGTAAAATTATAGAATAGAAGTTACATTATGGGTCTCAAAAACTTGCTTTATTATATATTAAACTAGCCTTTGGCCGCGGTTTCACTCGCATCCTAGAGGAACTACTTCATGTACCCACATATAAAGTATCCTATGTCCAAAAATTTGGTCATGGTCTATCCGTGTGAAAAATTTATTCCAAATCCGTTCAGCGGAGGTGTGGTTGATTAATAAACATGCAAGTTCAGAAACTTACTAACATCCAAAGATTCACAGTGATAATAAGTAGTAGAGATTAACTACGATAACATGGCGCGCCCCTCCAAATTACCGTTTCAATGCTTCTAGTCACATCTCCTTACCGAGCAACAAATCCTTGGATTTATTTTTGTTTGACGGTGGTATCAGTGCGCACACATGCGTTGTGAGTCTTGGTGGCGCTTTGTACAAATACTTTCAAACGTTTTGAATTTTGGAGGGACGCGCCATGTTATTGTGCGAGCTATTTTCTACAGCAGAATCGCGCGGATTTTGGCGTTCAAAAATTCACTTTTTTTAAGCAAAAGGCAGCCAACGAACGCGAAAATGCACGATTCTGCAGCAAAAAGCAGCTAGCGTGCTATGTCCGTAGCGCGTTATAAAAGTTCTATTTATGTAGTTTTAATCAGTTCTTATTAATAATACAGTATTTTATTACACATTCATTTATCTCACATTCTATTCTCAAATCACCACATCAGCTCGCAATTCCCCAGTGACGAATAAAATTTGTATTTTCAAACTTCGTGATTACAAATTTTTGCCTAACTACCATATGATGCTTTAAGTAGTGAGAAACTTTTAATTCAGAAATGCGTACTTCAAATAAATGCTTAAAAATGCCCCTAGGATTTCTTTGTACCTAATTTTAATGAAAAACAGATATAAAATAATTTCTCAAATGAAAATAGATACTTATAATGTGCATGATATGAATTGTTGTGTGAGTTTGCTGAACGACAGCTATTCCCAACATTGTTTTATACTTATTAGCCCTATTAAAAACGTGGTATATATTTTTTTCTTTTATTAATTATTTTCTGCGCATTTGTTAATATTATTTATACTATATTTAAATAGTTAATATTGAATTGTCATCTAGTTCTGAACTATGTTTAAAGTTTCAAGTTTCTGGCTCAACGGGAAGTTAGTTTAAAATCGATTGCAAAATTTGTACCGAACAAACAAACACCGACAAGAAAGCGAGTTACTAAAAACCGCCCAAGTGTGAGTCGGACTCGAGCATGAAGGGTTCCGTACCATTATCTATAAAAACGGCAAAAAAAAAACACGTTTGTTGTATGGGAGCCCCCTTAAATATTTATTTTATTCTGTTTTTTAGTATTTGTTGTTATAGCGGCAACAGAAATACATTACCTGTGAAAAATTTAACTGTCTAACTATCACGGTTCATGAGATACAGCCTGGTGACAGACGGACAGGCAGACTGACGGACGGACAGCGAAGTCTTAGTAATAGGGTCCCGTTTTACCCTTTGGGTACGGAACCCTAAAAACATGGTAAAAAAGAGCCTTTCGGCAAAAGTACAAATGCCAAGTTTCCAGACACCATTGCCAACATAATTTATTCAGAATGCATTTGACAGTTCTTCATAGGCAATTTAATATACTCAATAGGCATTGCCATATTAATATCGTGTGAATAGTACCGTCGCTCCATGACATATGACATGACAGATCCATCCACCGAAACATACTCGTATTCTCATATTGAATAGACCTTTCACAATACATGGATTATTTTTTACTCGTAAAATATGACGCTGGTCGAGTTTCTATCGTAAATTCCAGGCATATTTGTAAACTAAAGCTTAAAAGCTCGAAAATTTTGATCATTTTAAACTGACGTAACGTGAAGCAAAGTAGAATCAATACAAAAAAATACTGTTTGCGTGCGCCAGCGACCATTCACAGCGTAATGTATTAATTATCAATTTTTTTATCTAGTATCTATGAAAATAATAGAAAACCCAACCTATTTTTTTTGTCATTATTTTTGTTTCACAAATCAAAATACAACCGGAATTACCTATATATGCAATCTATCTTAATCTTAACTATGACTGCACCTATACTACCTAATTAACTAAAAGATAACATTAAAAAAATACACATATAAAACTATACAAAATGATCAGTTCGAAAATTATTTGAATTGATAAAAATCTATTAAAAAATATAGGATTTGTTTTCAAAATCTGGTGAAGGCATTCTCGGTTTTTACCGCTAACATGATTGCGAATTTATGATTGCGAATCGTCACTACCTTCCTTTATGCAATCTCAAAATACATTATTTCAAATATACTTCTTTTTTTTTCAATTATTTATATAATATAATTTATTTTAAGTATTAGATAAAACATATTATTAGATAAAATATAATATCTTCCACGCACCACCAAGTTCATGAGACACATTGCAACAATTTGCCCTCACCTGTATATAAAATTATTCAGTTAAACAGTTGTATAAACACTAATCACATTATTTAAATCACACGCGTGACTTGATTGTTCAAAGTTATCTCGTATTTACTTAACAATAGGACGGCCTTAAGTTGTGTACTTTAGTAGTTATAGTTGGACCCTTATGCCCTGCGTTACGTTCCTACGTAATGTTTGAACTGCAAACGTGTGCCTTCTTCCGGTAACTTCCTGTTAGTTAAGATTGTCTTCGTTCGTTTTGAGGTCAACTTACTCTTTTGGGACACTACTTTCGTTTATATGTTTGATTTCGCAAAAGTTAGAAGCGGTAAACAGAATTGTTCTACAGAATGTATTTTCTGGGATTATCCATAATATAAATATAATAAACAACTTTAATGATGATTTTCCATTACCAATCAGAAAATCAGCCGAATAAATTATCATTTAAATTTTATTTAATTAATTTTTGAGAAAAAGGTATTTACATACATAGACTAAATATTTACAAATATTTACAAATATTTACAAATAAATTAAAAATTAATTAAAAATTAAAGATAAATAAAAACAAAGAGGGAACACTTAGGCGGCGTCAAAGTACTCCTCCGCATCGCTGTCATCCGGGAACGTGCCCAGAAGACTGGCAGCATTGCCACGTTGAATGGCAATGCTAATTCTTTGGCCAAAGAAAGAGCCAGCCCTCTGGTCACGCGAAGTGTCGACCAGACGGCGAGAGATTTCCTTAAAAAGGTGACGCGCACTCGGACCCCATGACCCGAGCGTTTCGACCCCAAATGGCTCAAATCTGTAACAACCATTAAGGTTACAGTATTTGCGCCGCTTGAGGGTCTCAGCAGCTGCAGCAGCAGCGCCTGCACAGCCCGCCGTACTTGCAACGTGAGATGGCGCAAGGGTGTCGACACAAGTAGCGTCCCACACCAAAGGCCTACCCACCTTCCAAGGCACTAACGTCATGCCGTCCGGTCTCTTTCCATCGTCACGTACCAAGCCGTTAGGTTCTAAAACCGCTGGTACGCCGGCGCTGGCAAGGGCTCGACGAATAATGTCGTTAATGCTGGCGTGCCGTGTTATGCGACCTGCGCTCCTGTAACAGGACAGGCCATGGTGTCCGAGGCTGTCGACAGCTTCACCACAGTGACACCGATGCGGAGCAACACAAGGAGCGCCCAAGCGTAGACTTGTAGCGAGCCGAAAAGAAGAGTCATCCATCAAGGTGCCAATGGTGGATGACGGGAGAGCCTGAAGCCACAAACCCGACTCCCATTCTCCCACAGCCAGCAGACGGGCACGATCAACAGTATTGGTAGAAGTGTCTAATAGGGTATTCCTTACAATACTGCAGAGCGGCTCGTCCCACCGTCTTTGGGAGGACAGGTTGTCGGGTAAATCCGTATTGGGACAAGCCATTTTCCAAGCGTTCAACGCATCGGACAAAAACGGTACCTCAAAATCAACCAGTGAGGAAGACAAGATTTTCCTGGTTAACTTTTCAGTACCGTGGACCGATGAGAGGAATGCTGGTAAACTTAAACTGGAGATTTTGCGGACGCCGAGACCACCCAAACGAATGGGAAGTGTGGCTTGTTGCCATGCTCGGTCGTCCAGGGCCACATTAATGATAGAACTAAGGGTGTTTCTGATAATTTGGTCGACCTTTCCTAAAAGTTGTGGATGTTTCCAAAGATAAGAAGAACGTAGGTTATAAGTGAATTTTGGTCCAAAACAGCAGTAGCGGATAAGGGTAAAGGCCGAATGAATGTTAATTTTGAACAGTCTCTCCGAAATGTCGTTAAAATTTTGAATTTTTTGTTCAAAAAAGGTAGGAAACGCTTCCTCAAAAATCGGGGACCCGAGGAGGTGAAGAGATTTTTTATCCATAATTTTTATATTGGGAGCCAAAGAGTTAAATTTTGAAATGGTGGACTGTCTGTCAGTAGTTTCAGAAAGGTAAATTTCACATTTCGAAAGATTAAGGTCTAGGCCGATGGAACTGAAATTTTCTTTTAAAAAAGTTAAGTCTTTTAAAACTGTGTCTACATCACCTCCCAGGGTACCATCATCTAAGTACCATACATTGAATTTGGAATTTAGTTGTCGAATGATAGGATTTATGCCTAAACTGAAAATGACAGGCCCAAGAGGGTCACCTTGTTGACAACCCACGGCTGATTCCAAAAGGTGGCCTTTATATAGTAATTTTGAGGGCTTTCTGTAGCATTGGTATAAGAAACTGTAAATTTTGGGTATTTCTTTTTGAACCTCTGACAACAAGGTGTCCCTATTTACGGAATTAAAGGCATTCTTGATGTCAACCTTAAGAATGACCTCACCTTTGTTACTGTGAAGATAGGTGGAAAGTGCGTGTACCGCAGCCTCACAGCCCCCTTTGGACCCGAAGCCTAATTGTAGGGGCTGAAATTTGCTGGCCAGAGTTTCACTATAAAAGGCGCAGCAAATTTTGGCTGCGATACGACGATAAGTTGACCCTACGGCAATGGGACGAATGCCGCCATCTTTTTTACGCAGGGCACACAGATTGGCACCGTACAAAATGTCGATGACGGCCTCGTTCACTTTGCCGGAGAGCATTACATTAATGAGGGCCGTCAGCTCCTTCAAAAGGGACTCACCAGCTTCCCCGGCGCCTGAACATAAAAGGTCCTTTAGGTGTTGAGGTGTCAGGCCGTCGAGGCCGCCGGCTGATCCACTTCTAAAGGAACACACGGCCGCTAAAAATTGCTGAGCTGTAATGATTAAGGAGTTGGTATCTGGGTCGGGAGGGTCAGGAAAGGAGAGGTCATTTGCAGGGGCGGGGTGTTTGCTCTCCAGAGCAGTAAGGGTCTCTGGAGAGTACGGCGCCACCACATCGCTGCTAAAGATGATCCTAGCTGCACCACTGATATCACCTTCGCCGAGTTTAGATTCTACATGATGTAATAAACCTCTATCGGGGAGGTGTGCTGTAAATTTTGGGTCGAAACTCAGGGCCGAAATATTACAGTTTTCTTTAATTTGAGCGGTTAACGTTTTTTTAGGGGCCAAATTTTTTTGTACGTGTAGAACTCTAAATGGGAAGGTGAGTAGTTGCTCCCAAGCACTTTGAGAGTTCTCTCGGACGGCGACGCGGACACAACGTGCCAAACTTGACGCTACAGTAGGTCTCGCGCCACGAGGAACTCTCTTCAAAACCGGAGAAGTACTTTTTAATTTTGCAAGATATTTCCAAAAAGGTTGAGAGGGTGGATTAGGCACCAGGGGAGTTGATAATCCGGGGCAGGTTGAAGGTACATTGAGGGGTTTATGTTTTTTCCCCAAATGTACCTTCAAACCTCGATCACCCTTAAAAAACCGGGCTTGGGAGCAGTGTGGGCACCTCACTAGGCCATCCAGCGAAGTGGAAGGTTGACTGGCACTTCGTTCGACGACACTACAGTCATTGTTGGACATGAGAAAAATTAAAACAATACTTACGATTAAAATTAGACTAAAATAAACATTAAAATATTAAAAAAACCAAAAACACAAAATAAAAACATTGTCACTTATTCACAAATTGTCACTGACGTCAAATAGGCAGGCCTGGCGCAGGCGGCCTGGGGCGCCGCGTTGACCACAGTTGAAGTATGAACGGAAAAAATATAAACAAAAAAGGCGCTGTGACACGCAATAACCCTTCATCCGCTGTTGTTTATTTATACAACCGTCTCATCGCTCGATGTAAGGGAAAAAAATTTTTTTTCATGGCCGGGTTGGCGATTGGCTGCTACGCAGCAAGACTCTGGTACAAAACATAATTCGCGTGGCCACATGGAGATTACATGTTCGTAAACGCATCCACAATACAAAATTGAAAAAGATAATAAATATTATTGAAAATTAATTTTCATATTTTCGAGTGACAGTTGACACACTCTCAATAATCATTTAAATTATGTGTTTAATAACGATTTTTTTTTTTTCATTTCATTAATCATTTTATTAAATAATTCTGAGATAATATTCTGAAATTTTGATCACGAACGAAAATATCTTTTATTTAAATTAAAAAACATAAAATGTTGCGGTCAAATTTTATCAGATAGGTACAATTAAGTAGATGATAATACGGAAAATAATTCTCTTTAATATGTTTTATCTAATACCCAAAATAATTTATATCATATAGGTGAATAGAAAAAAAACCAAGGTATATTTGAAAGAATGCCTTCTAATATGCATAATGTATATACGAAGATACCACTCGTAATATACTGTTTAGCGGTAAAAGTAAATAAAAAACAAGAATGCCTTGCAAATTGTTGCAACGTGTCTCATGAACTTGATGGTTGCCGTAAAGTCTCATTAAGTTTTCCATTACCTTCTTACATTAATGACTAATCTAGGACAGGAGTATAATGAAACAAGAATTTAGGACTGGTAATTAGGTAAAAGTACCAGAGAATATTTCCTTAAAGGCGGTGTGTTTGAGTAAATGAACTCCAAAACATATACAGTCTTTAAAATTATATATTATGATTAAAATCTTTATTATTTAATATAATTATACAGAAGTAACCTTCCGTGACACAACGAAAGAAAAAATTATCAATTCAACAACAATATCTATATTATTATTATAAAGAGATTTTGTTTGTTTGTTTGTAGGGGGTAATCTCTGGAACTACTGAACCGATTAAATAAAAAACTTTTTCTAATAGAAAGCTACATAAAAATAAAACGCGCGGATGAAACCGCGGGTAACAGCTAGTCTTTATATATTATAGTATAAATAAATTAATAATAAATCAAAAAACCCGACTGCTTAAAAAGTGAACCTTATATATAAACTGAAAAGAAATAAACAAGTCCAGTAGAATTCTCATGCGGAACATAGCGACTTTAACATAACATAACATGACTTTAACATAACATAACATGACTTTAATTTAACGGAACATAGCGACTTTAACAGTCGGGACCCATTTTAAGGAAGATTTGAGCCGGTCACTATTTTTAATTATATTAGGTATCATCATCGCGTGTTCGTATTTCCGAAGCTAAGCGAAAATTGCCGATGCGTATACTTTTAATCATAGTACTGTACCTACCTTATAATTCCCCTTATCCATACGTTTAAGGACTAAAGCATGGCGGAGCATAATTTGTCTGAAGAAGTTACGTCTGGCTTTTGCTTATTTTAGCTTTACTCTCAGACTTAATACGGTTATTCAAGCGTAATAGTTATTAATGCTACTAAAGTTGCTTCTGCGCTACTTTGTCACTTTACTGCGAGTAAAAAACCTTTAAGAAAAATGTTATTATTAGACCGTTTTTATTTACGGTTATTGTTACAGTAGTCAGGCTATTTTTTTAAAGGATTTGCGACTTAGAAGCGACCAAGTAATATAATCGAGATGGAGTATCGCAAATACAGAATAGAGAGAAATTTTTTTAGGCTGTGTAATTTCAAAGGTTTGTTTTTGTGTTTGTAATGAAGGTTATTTGGTCTCTCTTCCATGTTGTCATAAGAGCAGCATCAGCTATATAGAGAAGTTCTCGGACCAATATGTTCTCACACTTTCTCACCGAAAGAAGTCTAATGAAACGGCGTCCATCTTGTCTCATCTTTTTTTCATTTCAAATACAGAAGTACGTTAAAGAATTAATGATGGAATTAGGATGTTGCAATTAAAATTACCTACGTGGAGTGTCCACCACTATCGACGCAATAACATAGAATTATGTAATGTTAAGATTTTGACTTCATTTCCAGAAAATAATAGGCTTCCCCCTCTCTATAGGGTGTTTTAAAAAGTGAGTAAGGGATTGTCAAGAATATGGGAAAAGAATCTTCCTATGTGTAATAATAATGTAATAACACGAACCCGTTACGAGGCATCTAGAAGGTGACACAATGTTCAACAATACAGTATCAAAATGTTCTTTATTTGCAGGAAAAGATGGTTTGCGCAGTTCTTATTACATAGTCACAATAAATTGCCACATATTTGACCATTTAAATAGGTTAGATATCTATATAAATTTAAAATAGATACAAAACTTTGTATCCCTTTTTAAATATATTGCGCGCACTGAGGAGTGTGAGATTTGGCATAGTTAAATTTTATATGGAAAAGGGGTGCAGAAAGCTAAATATATATATAATATTACGGTCCAATTTTAACCACTGGGTGACCACAAGTGTTGATAAATAGGCTACATATTATTTATTTATTTATATATACTTTATTGTACACAAGTTTAACAAATATACACATAATAGCACGAACATAAATTGTACACTAGGTGGCTTCATCGCGCACGGCTATTTCTCCCAGGCAACTTTTGAATGGACAAGAGTGAAATGAAAAAGTTATGGGGCAGTCTGTTATGTACATAATATATATACTATATAGCACTTATAATATTATGATATTACATTAATAATTACTATTATACTTACTTACTACTTAATATTATATTATTATAATAGTTCCATGTATAAGTTTTCATGGAAACCAATTAATAAAGGAATCCTTCATATTGATTTCAAATTGGTATCTGTTGACGATGTCTACGATATAAGCTCTCGTATCAGTTAACTGATTACCTAAAATATGTCTAAGAGCCTGTGTTTTCTGAATCGTGTAGATTCCATTATGACATCAATATTAAGAACCGCCTTATTAGCCCTATGATAGAACGGGTGCTTATCTCGAAATTAGATACGGGTTCTAATTGATCTCAGAGACGAACGAAGTGGCAAATATTGGGTTTTGGCAAATTCACGATTATTACTCCAGCTATGGAATCGTGCCTTTATATAAGGTTCCATTCATTACATTCATTCTTACACTGAATATTTTAAGACTTCTTCTCCATAGGACCTACTATTTGGAACCGCGCATCTAGTCTCGACATTTCATAAGTGGCTGTATTTGGTTTACATGAAATAAAGATATTAAAGGTTGGTGAAGATTTGTAGCAATTTTTTTTTTTAATTAAAATTTAAATTTATTATGCGATGTTGCTTTTTGATGTGTGTAAAATCATACAGGCAGTCACGCTGCCGCCCGCTTCAAAAAAACTAGCGTAATGGATGTTGAAAATAATGAGGAGTCAGTATTATTTGTGTTATTCTATTCTTTTATTGTGTTATGTAAATTATTTCAAAAAATAATATTTCAGATTATGTTCTATTTCAAGATATAAAATTAATATCAACAACCCATTAACTACGTCTGCTTTGTACCTTAAGCGTAAAGAAATTACTATTTGCAATTTGGTTATAATTAAAACTGCATTTCGCAGTAGTCCTCATAATGTGAAATCAAACGCTGTAAATTTAATTACACAAAGTATATTTACTATTTCTAAATCAAATATCAAAAACCTAACTGAATTTAGCGTCACTAGATGGTTTTGTGATTGAATACATAATATATACTCGTCAAAACAAAATAAGGGCCACTTGCAAATTTCGACATTATGGGTGATATAATGACCATTATCTATATCCATGTGGTAAATTGTACAGCGTTGTATTATCTTAAGTGTTTGCGAACATTTTAACAGCATTCCGCTTGAAAAACCGTTAAAATGGGTAGATTTTATCAATTTTTTTGAAACCAATTAATTTTACCCTGTTTTTAACGTGAACTTTAGGCTCATTTAACATTTGTATTGTACTGAGAACAGTTAAGTGTGTCGAGATAGTGCCTACATCAGCATTTTAAGAACGTAATTCCACAGGTTCGACTTCAAATAGACTTGACTACAACGACCAAGACCATAACACTCATCCAAGAAGGCTATTCGTAGCGATCTGTAGTTTTACAGCCCAGATTTTCGCAGCGAGCGATTCAGAATGCCTGGAATTGCTTTTATGAGATCCAAAATTTTGTCAGAAGTCAGGAATTAGGCAGAGCCAGAGGAACCACCGCTCAGGAAGACCGCTACATAGACTTACATGCACGCAGAGAGGGCACCGTCACTTCCCGCTCTTTGCAAACCCGCTTGTGCCTGACCACAGGCACGTGACTTAGTGACCAAACAATTAGAAACCAGTTTTATGAAGACCAGCAATTGTCCAGGAGTCAAGTGGTGTGAATTCCATAGACCAGTATTCATCATGCAAATCAATAAAAATCCGCAAGGCAACAATTGGACTGTAGCGTAAGTGACTGAAGCACATTGCTTTTTACAGATGAGAGCAAAGTAAAAGTTTTTAGTGTTGACCGTTGCATAAGGGTGTGGAGATGAAAAGGGAGCAATTTGCAGAAGCCTGCATCCACAACAGTGATCGATTTGGGGGGCCCAATATTATGGTGTGGGGAGGCATAAGCCAAACTGGAAGAACAGCCTATAATTCAGAACCAGGGTACAGTAACAACTTAACGATACATCCAGGAGGTCATAAGACTCTATGTGGTGCCATTTGCATAGCAAGTGGGTGTAGGTTTCAAGCTGTTGCACGGCAATGCACGCGCTTATATTGTTAGAGACACTAGAAGAGGCTTGTATACAAGTGTTGCCGAGGCCAGCGAACAGTTCGGGCTTGAACAGAATTGAACACATGTGGGATCTGTTGAAAAGAAGAGTATGAGACACAGATTGGACAATGAAAGACAGCTCTTAAACGTCCTAAAATCGAGCTAGGAACAAATCTCTCAAGAAACAATGCGCCATCTGATAGAAAATGCCCTCTAGGCTTCAAGAATATGTTCAGAAAAGAGGAGGGTACACCAGATATTGATTCAAAAAGGAAGAAGAATAAACGCCCTGGAATTTCATTTTTAATTGCATTTTTAGTCCAAGTGTACTTTTTGCTGAAATTGCACTTTTTCTCGAAAATGTTGTAAAATTGTTTTTCTTTCCTGTGGATTGTGTAAAATTTAAGCCCATTTCATTAAAAACAAATCATTGCAATGAATTTTACAACTTAGAAACCTAGGAACCTCATAATTTGCTCAGAAGATCAAAAATATAAGGTGGCCCTTATTTTGTTTTGACGAGTATATAATAAACTGACTTTTAAGTCTGCTTTAATTGCTTTACATGAAAAGGTTAACATTTGAAAAAAAAACTGAAAAATTAATTTATGAACTCATAAATTTTAGAGTTTGTCTGACTCTTTGTTCGGTGGTTGTGCAAACATTAAATCTCGCTCAATTTGTTAGGATAAATGCCAAAAATTCCGCCCTCCTGAATACTGAAATGATAGTCAATCGTAAATATCGAAAAATACATTTTGTATTAACTAATACTCCTTTACCACAAAGCTTTTGATCTATTGGTTTGAAATTATAAACTGTCGACTCAAATTATAATTAAGTACTGCTATAGTCTACGTAATAAATTACTCCTTTCAACCTAAACTCTCTACATTCCGACAGGAGTCTGTAAGAGTAACGAGTACCTAATTTTGATTTTGTAACTTGAAGACAACCCATCAAGTAGTTCACCAAATACTATTTAATTATTTCTAATGGCCATAACACTAGATCAAAGTAAAATACGCCGAAATGTTCGGAAAATTCGCAACAATGGAATTTCGGCAATTTCCCATTTAATAGAATTCATGTTGGCAGCAATCGTGTTGGAATTCGACGAAGGCACAAATTCGCTGTCTTCTTGGTATAGTGCTTGGATTTTTAACGTATAAACTGTTTCTTGATCTATTTATCTGTATAGGTTTTGTAAGAAGCTAAATAAAGTACGCTTTCTTTTAGATAAAGCCTGAACTCAGTGTGAAATCCTTATTGACAACATGTTTTATTTGTTTACTTTGAGCTCACAGTAAGCTGTGTTACAAACGTGCAAATTTCCCTTCTATACATTATATTTATAAGTCTAATATTTGGGTTCCCAGTTGTGGTCGACTACCAACCTTACCAGTTGCAATTGATATATTATCAGTATTTTGAAAGAACAAGCACAGTCTGACCTCTACAATAAAATAAGTTAAGATATTCTCAATACATTTATTGTATGTGGTTGCAGAGGTTTGCTGAAGGAAAAATCATAAATTCCATCATAGTTGGGAAAAGGCTAGGCTGGTGATGGATCCACATTAAGAAGAGCCATTCGTTAACTAATTAAAACCATTCCTCCTTCAAAATGTAAAATGGACATTAGTATTCAACAGAATACACGTCCATTGCACAACAATGTTAAAAGAACACGACACGACGCGTAGCATAGTGGGTCGTTTATTTGCTACGACAGCGTAGCTCGCGTAGCCAGCGTAGCCGTGACGTCATCGTGCCAATTACATCGCGTTGCAATCTTTACGTACTTAATACCACAAAATATGAATTGGTACAACATTAAGATTCAAGACACGATAGTAAACTTATTTTAACCTAAAGCTAATTTGCTTGGGTCTAATAAGTCGCCAAATAAGATTCGTATTGGCTTGAGATATTCACTGAAAGTTTAGTTCATCGTCTGACCACGACAAAGGAGGACGATTGGAAACTTAATTAGTTCGTGACCTCGATCCGTGAAGAATGTTTTTAATAGGATTTCCTTGAAATCTGTACGAAACCCTAGCGTGTATAATTGCAATCTGTACACATATTTTGTAGTAATTTCATTCGTGAAACCAATTTGGCATAAATGGGATTGTAACTGAACTAGGAAATTTGTTGCTTTATTAATTTTATTCATTATTGTTGTCTTTTTTCGACCTCGTCGGAACACGGTTGCGAAGCATGAGGTACTGGGATCGATTTCTAAATCGGACACAGTTCATTTAACGGCATTTTTTGAGAGGAAATTGTCACTTACAGGTACGGTTGACATGGTTTTGATTGATGACGACATTATAATGCTAACCCGTATAGATTTTAAATCGGCATGCTCGTGTAGGTACGACTAAGACGTCTGCCGCAATAGATAGTAATTTTTCTTTGCCCACTCATGATTTCCAAGTCAATATCATTATCATTTGATGGCAAAAGACCACGTTATTCGTACAGACAAATCTGGAACTTCAAATAACAAGTTTATACCCACAAAATGAGCAATTTAAATAGTCCATTACACCAGTCATACTATGAAGTTCACAGATTCCAGTCACGTTGGCGGGTACAATTCATTTTTATGATGTCGGGTATCAGCTGGGCTCGGGCTGGGCAAGCGATATGAAGTGAGCTACGATTGTTTGCCCGCATCGTGTGTGTGCTGCAAATACTGCTTTGAAATAGGCATTGGCCTTACTATAGAGTTAAATTTACCATGCTACATGATTCGTGCTTTTTTGGAAAATTATCTGGAATTACGAAGCTGTATAAGTAATACTCGGAATTTAGATACTGCTGTTAATATTTTGTGGTACTCAAGCTTTTGAGTTCCGTATTGATAATATGCTATCATGTAAAATCGATCTTAATTATGCTTTTGATAACTTTTGAGAGCTGGTTTGATAAAAAACGTAATGACATTAATATTTTGACAGATAGGTAAATAATTGACAATGTTGAAAGCAACTGTTTATAATTATGGGTCCGCGCCTGGCCGAGCTATGTACGAGGTGCATTCAATAAGTACCTAGCCTCATCGCCAGAGGGCGCTGTAGTTTCAAAAGAGTTTTACCACAGTGTAGCACATTCTTTTTAAATTCTTTTTTCAAATTTTCATTCCAATCCCTTCATTTGTTTTAATTTGACAACTTATGGAAGCCAACGTGTCGATCGGTTTTACAAAAATGGAAAAAGAGCAATATCGTTCGGTGATTCGATTCCTATTTTTGGAAGGGAAAACGCGCATCGAAATCAAAGAGCGCTTGGATGCTATGTACGGTGACTCTTCTCCATCGATGGCCACCGTCAAGAATTGGTTCAACGAGTTTGCACGTGGCCGTACGTCGGTTTTTGATGAACCACGTCCAGGTGCACCGAAAACAGCTGCTACGGAGGAAAACATTAAAAAAATCCATGATCTCGTATTGGCAGATCGCCGATTGAAGGTTCGGGAGCTAGCTGAGA
This sequence comes from Allophyes oxyacanthae, assembly GCA_932294325.1. Classification (NCBI taxonomy): domain Eukaryota; kingdom Metazoa; phylum Arthropoda; class Insecta; order Lepidoptera; family Noctuidae; genus Allophyes; species Allophyes oxyacanthae. The sequence continues at coordinate 4,903,044 of OW028623.1, read as the reverse complement.
CTGTAGGCATTTCAGAAGGAACAGTGCATCATATTCTTCACGAGGAACTCGGCATGAGAAAGCTGTCGGCGCGATGGGTGCCGCGTTTACTCACACCAGAAAACAAGCGCAACCGTGAGACCACATCGGAGACGTGTTTGGCGCTGTTTAAGCGGAATCCAGCGGAGTTTTTGCGTCGTTTTGTGACCGTCGATGAAACCTGGATCCACTGGTACACACCAGAGACCAAGGAGCAATCAAAACAATGGATCCAGACCGGGGAACGTGCTCCAAAGAAGGCGAAAACTGTAAAATCGGCCGGAAAAGTTATGGCCACCGTTTTCTGGGATTCACAAGGTGTGATCTACATCGATTACCTCGAGAAGGGTAAAACAATTACAGGGCTTTACTATGCCGATTTATTGGGCCGATTCGACGCCGAATTAAAGAAAAAACGACCCCACCTGGCGAAGAAAAAAGTGCTGTTTCACCACGACAACGCACCGGTTCACACGTCTGCCGTTGCCATGGCCAAATTGGTCGAATTACGCTACGAATTGCTGCCCCATCCACCGTATTCTCCAGATTTGGCCCCTTGTGACTTCTTTCTGTTTCCTAATCTGAAAAAATCACTCGCCGGGAATAGATATGGATCGAATGAGGAGGTCATCGCCGCCACGGAGGCCTATTTTGCAGAGTTTGACAAAAACTATTTTTCGGACGGATTAAAAAAGTTGGAGCATCGCTGGGCTAAGTGTATCGAACTAAAAGGAGACTATGTTGAAAAATAAATTCCCACTTTTCCAAAATTTTCGTTTACTTTTTGTAGGCTAAGTATTTATTGAATGACCCTCGTAAGTACGAAGTATCGCTTTTTTTAGAATATACAACCGCGTCTAATCAGATCACATAGGATAAATTACAATATTCCATAAACATATTAATCAATGCGACCAAAACAAATCTCTAATTTGCCTTAATTCAGGTAGTTTCAAAAGCAATATTTCCTTTTCCTAAGTAAAAAGTTACGGAGAAAACGAGCTGATTTATTTATGAGAAGAACCCCTCACAGATGTTCGTCTGTTTCATATTTCCGTTTCTCTAATAGAATATAAATCATATTATTTTGTGATAATCACGAAGGAAACTGATCGGATAAAAATAGTGTTCCCGAGTGAGTGGAGATCAAAATAGTATTACATATTTCGGCGAATGGGTCCATGTTTGATAACATGAGTATTGATAAAGAGATCAACCGGATAGAACAGCTTTTGTTGATCTAAGTTCATTTTCAGAATTAAGTACTTACAACTAAACTTAAATATGTATACAGCTTAATTATTTAAAACAAAACATAAAAATATAAAACAGAACATAAAAATATAAAACAAAACTTAAAAATATAAAACAAAACATAAAAATATAAAACAAAACTTAAAAGTATAAAACAAACTAAGAAAACAAAACATAAAAAATAAAAATACAAACATAAAACTGAGCACCTAGGCGTCAAAGTACTCCTCCTCATCGCTGTCAATTGGTCGTGCCTAGAAGATTGGCAGGATTGCCACGTTGAATAGCAATGCTTATTCTATCTTTGCTGTTGTTTGTGTTTGTTTAGGATAAAAACGGATTAGGCAAAGGTTTACGATACATACAGTCTATTAACAACGGTGTTTCATGTGATAAGCAGTATTTCCCACCCCCCAAGAAGTTTTAAAATCCCCCTAAAACCCCCTAAGTATAGGTTCTCGTCAGATCACAAGAGTGGGGTCACATTGGGTCTTGAACAATACTAATGTCTGGTTTTCGTCACTTGATGAAATAATAATTCTCTGTAGTAGGCCTATAGTCGCTCGTAACTCATAAAATTCTTTCATTTCGTTCGTTCCATTATATGCACAAGGCCGCGTTCGAGAAATAGTAGTTTTTTTTTTTTTAATCAGAATCACAATCACAAAGAAAATCTCGATCTTACAGTTATTTCATTCCTGCTGTAGTTCGATTTAATTGCAGGTTTTGATTAAAACCCCTAAAAACTCCAAAAAAAATTCGCTTTTAACACCCCCAAATTGTCACCACTGAATAAGGGGCAAGCCTTTACCAAACATTGGAAACCTAAAATTCCAATAATACCAGTGGGTGGTAAAAGGTTGTCAATAATGATGAATTCAGACCTGGAATCATAAGTCCTCGTAGATTGCAGCCGTGTTCACTGCCTTTAGCTAAACTAATGAATAATGACAATATCTTCTTTATTAATTTTATATACTCACAATTTTTTACATTTTTAAGTAGATGCTTAGTAAAAAATAATAATAAAATACACATTTAAAAACAATATATAAAATAGGAACCAACCGGCATCGGGAACAGGGTCCATGCTACCGGTGGCTAGGGCTCCAGAGGGAGGAACTTCCTCATTATTATCCTTTATACATTAATAAAACATACTACATTTTAAAATATTTTCATAAAAAATAACATTTATAAATATAAAGAGTTATTATTAATGTGTCGAGAAGAATCTAGATTTGATTTACGCATACTATTTAAAATGACGTATAGAAACATTCCTGGAATTCTTTTATTTCTAAAAGAATTCTATGAATGTTTTATTAAGGGACGTCTCCATTATTACCTATTGTAAATTGTATTTTGATAAGTACGCTAGACCATAGATCATTATGTATTATAAAACGTAATAGAAATCATATCATATTTGGAACCGTGCACCTAGAGTCTCGACATTTCATAAGTGCCTGTATTTGGTTTACATGAAATAAAGATCTATTCTATTCTATTCTATATCAAAAGATCGTACGCAATCAGAAAGTCGTATTCAAAACGCATTTCTGACGGAACGACACCAACAAAAAACATTGTTATTCACGATGGTCCTCCGAGCAAAATGTCTGACTTCAATTAACGATGACACGATTTATATTCATCCTGTGGATTATCCAGCTTTGCCTCTGTTTTATTTGCATATTTATCACTGTAACTTTATTTTGTTCTTAGTCGTTGGAATACACAATTACTCTTGGTTTTGAATTAATTCGCCCTGTCTTTTTACATCCAATTACTACGTCGTTTATGAAGCAGCTTTAATGAAATATTTCATATTTTAGTAAGATATAAAATTACGCTCCCTCTGCATTTAATAATAAGGGATGATCACAAAGACAAATCTGTTGAAACTGAATTTCACCTAAAATACCTATATATTATTAATACGTGAATAGAAAACTTTGAACCCCTTATTAAGCATATTGCGCGCACGGAGGAGTGTGAGATTTGGCATAGATTAAAGTTTATATGGAGAAGGAGTGCAGAAAACTAAAATTACGGTCGAATTTCGACCACTGGGCGACCGCTAGCTATTATTTATTTGTTGAAGTTTTACTTTGTTATAAACTTTACTGAATTTTTTTTTAAATTATTCTTGATTAAATTCCGTATTATGTTATCACATTCATTATGACTATGTAATCGTAATTATGTAATAAAAGGAGCGCATGCGCAATTTTTTTTTAAATTTACTTCATCACATGCCAATATCCTAAAGAAACCGTTCATATTATAAAAAAGGATCAAGGCACATAAAAACACAACTTTTCCATGCCTCAAGATACACTGGATGACATTTCCGTCTAGAAAATAATATGGTACGAGTACGTGGAACAGAAGCTAACCAAAGTAATTATTTCATACCATTGAGTTTATCCAAAAAGACACGTGAAAAGTAACCACACTACAAGACGTGGGTATGCACCTAACCGCTCTAGGTTTTTATAGCGTATGAATGGAAATCACGCCATGTTTTACCGTCCAAAATTGACTATAAATTGATAGAAAGATTTAAAAAAAAAGTAAAAATAAAATTTTCAATGTATCTATGCCATTAGCTTCTAATGCCTTTACCAATCATACCCAATTTAAAAATAACTAATTATTTTAATTATTATTTAATAATAAATTTAGTTTCTTTCTTTCTTTCCTTTCTTTGAATTTTTTTCCCGACGGTAAAAAAGTCAGCCAGTATAATACCAAGATTATATTACCAAAGTAAGTCTCAAGCCAAGCATAATTTTACCGCAACCTAGACCGTAACAACTCAGATCAGTTTTCAGACTCAGTGTAATTTAGTAGTTAATATTACACATACGCGCTGAAACCTTCAGATATGTATATCATGTACCCGCAATGCGGATTACACCGTGTCGAATCGTGTCAACGCAACTTAATAATTCATCAGATCGAAATGGTTCTGAACACGACAAATATAATTTAGATCGATAGCTTTAGTCTGCTCTACATTATAATATTACGCATTTAGAGGTAAGCAAAGACGCATTGTTCTATCCCAATTCGCCGTTGAATCTCCCATGAAATAATGGACGAGTTGTTTGGCAGTTACGGATCTCAAATCCAAACAGCGGACAAAAACTAAAAAGTCTTCTAAATGAAATCACTTGTTACACCCTAATTACGTAAATATCACCTGACAGCGACCCGACAGCCACGCGACAACAGATGGAGCGCCATTGGTCGCGCCAAACCAATTCGTATTACATTTGTTTTCGTTTCGTATGGCATTCGTCCGCCTGTGGCTACTTGTCGCGTTTGCAGCGCCAAGTATGCACTTTTTAGTTCGTTTATTGTCAGCCAGAGGGTGAACCCGTGAGCGGTGGCTGTCGCATCGCTATCGACAAATACCAAAGTGATGTTTGACAGCAGCTACCGCGCGATTTACGCCTGTCGCAAACTGTCTGCGACATCGGTAATTAGGGGGCCGGCAATCAAACTCACGCCTCCAGACTTGGTCTCCACGCTTACAACTAGACCAAGGAAACGTGCTACGCCATTGTGCTATAATAGTTGCAGAGAAGTGTCAGTGTGAGTTATTAAATAATTTAGAGAGACTGCAGATGTATGGTCGTGAATTACTACCAACATATAGAACTCAGATGCTATGCTGGATACAGTCCAAACTTGTCATAATATAGACATATTATGACAAGTTTGGACTGTATCCCAAAATTGCCATAATTTATCGGAGCCAAGACGCAATTTAGAACAGGCCTATTGTTCATTTATGGACTGCAATAGGCAGGATTGATAGAGGTTTGATGGATTAATATATGGATACCTTCGTTCACAAGTGATCTAAGTAACAATTTGGTCAAAATCGAGTTAAAAGCATTACGATTTTTTTTTTGTGCCAGGTTCTTGTACAACATTCCATCATTCTAACTGCATTGCATCCTTGAAAGAACCTACTTGTATACATAAGATTTGTTTGAATAGTTTGATGCATTTAGGTCAATATCTCAAAACATATACAATGTTACTTGGATCACTTGTAAACTAAGGTATCCATATTTTCAGCTACAATTCCCAGATATGCGTCGTCAATGCAAGTATTCGTGGGTAATGAGCAATCGAGCATTTACATGCATTACAATAAACCGAGCTTACCTTTTCCATCACACCGAGAAAATATATCTCGTTGTAGTGTAGGACTCGCCTTCCTTCATATATTATGTACTTAGATGTAAGTGATATGTAACCGCATTCATTATATTATAGACTCTACACCTAACAAGACGTCTCTTTATTAGTCACCTAAGTCCCCACATTGCATGGCGACCCTGCCAGTGCTGCCACGTCGGCAGCGCTGAGCATAAAAATATTGAAGTGAAATAGATGTGTCTCCTGGATCTTTAGAGATAAGAAAGAAAGATAGAGTGAGAAATTCCTGGGGCTGAGCGAAATTCGTCTCTGGATTTATAATTAACTATGTGTATGCAGCAGGGAGATGTTGGTGTCCAGGGTCAGGGAGCGTCGAGAGGTCTCCGCTACCCTGCTGGCCAGCAAACCAGATGTCAAAGTTACGTGTGCTGGATGTGTTTAAAAAAAAGTGTAATTACAATTAGTGACTGAGTGGTGACGATGAGACGTTATTAGTTAGGTACATTAATTGATACTTAGGTATATAGACATGGTGATAAGTTAGGTTACTACCTATTATGTAAATAGGTAGGTACTAAATAAGTGAATTTTGTTTTTTAGATAAATATTATTGTCTATTATTGTCAGATATCTGCATAAATTCTCCAAATCAGAATGCCGTTTATGTGCATGTTAGATATAAACATATTATCAAGTTGCAGCTCGTGCAAGCGTTATGTCACTGTTGTAATTCCATGTAACATGGTTGGAGTCAGATATCTGATGCTTCGAGTACTTTATGTGAAATAATTTCACGTTTTATGCTAACTAAGCACTGACTACTTAGTAAAAGTGTGGAATGTTTAGATTCTGGATTACAGTATTGATAAATTAATTAAATGTTTAGATTTTGGATGATACCTAGTATGGAAATGAATTTGAAATATAATAGTACAGATACGATATGGATTAGATTGTTTTGGGCTGTATGAAAGTTTCGTAAAAGGTAGTTGGGAATCATTTGGTAGACAAGATTTTGGATGCGAAATAGGACTGATCATCCGAATTCGATTTTAGACTTTGTATACCAAAGAATTCAGTTTGTTTATGTATTGTTTCATTGTGATTGTGTGGTTTTGATATTGAAATGATAACAGTAAAAATATTATAAGATAGGTACACAAAGGTACAATAATAGGGTTCATTTCCTTCAAATTCGATCATGGTGTAGACGAGATCTCTCTGTGAGAATAGTTGGAGACCAAAGCTGTCTTAAATATGTCCCTAAAGATGATTGTTTGATGAATCAGGTACCGAGAGTCCTGAATAAAGTAAAAGTACCAAAATAAAATTATAAGACCCAGCTGGGTTCAGTCATAGTGTACCTACTGACACAGAAAGGGATATAGACTGTAAAGAATGAAATATGAATATGAAAGGATATGATTATAATTGAGTTTGATTAACGACTTAAAAGAAAGTGAAAGACGGAGATTAAAGATGGAATTGTGAAAAAATCTATTTTTTTTAAAGAAATTTAAATGTATTCAATAGTGTACTTCAACCTATAAATATAAAAATATTAGAATATAAATAGGAGAGACACCTATTTAAGATTTTGTAAGTTTGAATAATTAAGGCACATTAGATTAAGTAAACAAAAAAAAATTAATTTCATTATTTTTTTTCTATAAATACGGGGGAGGTGTAGTGTGGGATTCGCCTTCCTTCATATATTATGTACTTAGATGTAAGTGATATGTAACCGCATTCATTATATTATAGACTCTACACCTAACAAGACGTCTCTTTATTAGTCACCTAAGTCCCCACATTGCATCGTTGTAATTACAAAAATTCTCGTGCAACAAGAACGTGACAACAAGAAGCATTTAGTAAACTTTTCCTCGTTGTTGTCATTATAATTATTTTTTTTGGAAGGGAACACAATTTCTGTATTTATAATTAGAATATTCATTATGGAGTACTAACGTTTAATCGATAGAACTTACTAAAAGTACTGATAGTTTTGGTTTTTACAATATTTTTAGAACACACGGAACACATCGGATTCAAATTCAAATTCTTTATTGCGAATTAAGTGTGTGTGAGGGGGTGAGTGTGTGTGTTCAACTTTCATATTCTCGTGAAAAAATTAATACGAACACGTGCACGCTCGCTTTCGAATACTCACGGTAAGGTAAAGTAATGCCACTAGATTTTTGTAACTAGTGGCACCATACATACAGAACGCCGTATTTTACGGCTGAAGCCGCATCACAATATTTACGGCCACTAGATAGCGTATCGCTCTTATAGGAAATCCAAGCTTAACTCAATCCTACCGTAATGGTTGATCGGATTTGATATAAGAGGTAGAATGTATCTGGGCTTTATGCACTTGGATGTGGATACTTTTAATCTTGGAAAACGAAGGACATTTTAACTCGGATAGAAACGTGTATCCATAGTGGGTACCTATGGCTGTGTGTGATGTATGTATGTGTGTATAGATGTCTATGTGGTGTGGTAGGTGTGTATGTCTATGTCTATCATTATAGTGTGTCTTGTTATTTTGTGGCAAATAAATGATTTTTCTTTCTTTCTTTCTTTCCTACCTACTGTCATTAGTAAACTATTATATATTGTTACAAAAAAAAAATATATAGTTTGGTTTAATTTAATAATGCTCATTGTCGTTACTTTTACTCTAACGTGTCACCACTATGCACGTGCTTTCTCTTTGCCAAATTATGGTACATATTTACATAAGTCACACCTGAGCATTACGATCGAGCAGGCTTTTTTATTAAACAGAAACGGTCACCATAATAATATAGACCTATAAAAATCTTCTATAAAAATTCGAGAAATTTCGGAAGAGAATAACTACTCAATAAGTCCAAAATAATTGCAAACATGTTGCCGATCGCGAGTCTGAAGATGTTCTACTTCAGCAAAAAGCTTTCCCAAAAAGTTTCACGGACTAGACTTGAATTCGTAATGCTGAAGATTATGAAAAGGATGTTATCGATTTAGGAACATTCGACATTAAAATGTATAGAGCTTCATAGTCGCCGTGAATAAGGCTAACTGTGTTATTATTGACAGAATATAGATAACATAAATAAAAACTAATATTGTATTGGGTATTTTATTTAATATAGGTACAACGTCCTACCTTTCTAGTCTCGACCCCTTTAAGGGAACATCTTTATGAACAACTTTTAAAATAGGACTAACCCTGAAATCGCGCGAAACAAAACAGCTGTGCAACAAATAATTAAATTACTGGACTAATGTCCATATATTTAGTCGATATTATTCCATAATATTAGCTGATAGTGCTTTTTAAAAATATTAATAACAATTATAATAAAATTATCTAAAAATATATAAAAGTATGTTAAAAATTAAATAAAAGGAATTATAATATTAATAAATGAAACATACATAACTGGCTAACAATGTAAACGAACTGGAAATAAGTTCTAACATATTAATTACAATTTTATTCTTGATTATTAGAGGGTCTGCCCCAGTGAGCCCATTCAAATAAATTTATAATGAAGCACTTCGGTAAAACCGATTTACTCAGAACTTTTAGTTGTACACGGCTGGCTACGTACCACAGGCAAACAGACCAATATTAATTTCATATATTGCTTAAAAACTTTATATAATAAGTAGGTAGTAGTCTCGCTCGTGTAATCATGTTATACTTAGGTAACTGTTATCTATATGTATACTTCTATACTTACTATATATACTATTACTATATACGCCGGTAATCAATGGATAACCTTGAAATGGCTTACAGCAGAACTAATAGCCGTTCCAGAAAATATATAAAAAAAAATCCCAAGTACCCAAGAAACTTTTTTTTTAAATAATAGTTTTATTTTACCTTGACCACAAATGAATTAATTTCATTGGTTTTTTGTTGATAACATACTTTACGTTAACTGTGTCGATAAATAGGTAGCAAATATTATGACTATTTAATGCAGATAATATTATTTTTTTAAACTTTGAATTTCGTTCTTAATAGCAAAATTTCTAAAAAAAAATTTTCTTGGTAAAAAATATTTTATACCAATAAGGTGACAAACAAGCATATGGCCCACCTGATGGTAAGCGGTTACCGTAGCCTATGGACGCTTGCATACCAGAGGCATCACACGCGCGTCTCTGACCAGGTAAAAATCATTTCACTCCCTTTTTAAAAACCCCATGCTAGTCTCTTATTAATGACAAAACTTTACATTTGCAAGTAACGCATATGTGCGTAAACTAATTACCATCCCACATTGTCAAATAACCGTTGGTAACCCAAACGATTATTTACCAATCAAGCATTCCGTTCACCGAAAGCGCAATTCATTGTCCACACAGTAGCGACGTAACGCGTCAATGACCACTCAATCAGCGCAAGTTTTACCCACGTCACAACCATCGAATCACGCAATTAATTTAGAAGGTCACCCGTCTCTGTTTGGTTTGACAACCCCTGTAATCGAGTTTCGAGCGGCGCATACTCCCAACGGCTGTAAATCATTAAATTTAATTCCGGAGCGACGTTTGCATTTGAGGCCAGTCTTGCGCTAGTCCTAGTTGTATTGACGTGTTTGGCTCCCGCTAGTGCGAAATTAAATTCTCTTTCCACTTTACAACACGGTTTTACTGTAAAATGTTTCGAGTCCAAAGATGGATATGAAATGGTTTTTTTTTTTCCTTTTGCCACGTCAAGTGCAGGTTAAATACAATTTGTTGAGTTGAGGATTATGTATGTGCATGCAAATTTAATACTGCGCGGCCAATGTATGCAATTGCAGGTCGGAGACTGGAAAGATTTGTATTTTGCGCAGCAGCCAACCGCGAGGTAGGTATTAACACTTTGGTAACATGGCATATTTATCTCAGGGAACTAGCCCGAACCATTCACAAAAATGGATGTGTTGGGTTTATTTCAAAAAACTATCTGTGATAAAATATTACAGCATAAGTAATAAAGTAGTATTCGAAGACTATTATTGTTATGAAATTAATTTTTCAAAATTTTCTGTTCTGCATTTCATTTTAGAATAATTGTATTATTTTTAGCCATGTTCTTTTTAATTGTGTTCTTTTTGTAAAATGTGCGCTCCGCTCACAAAAAAACAGATGACGATCTTTCCTATAATTTAGATACATGCGAGATTTAAAATGAGAACATAACGGTTAATTCTGTGTATTTAGTTAGTAAGCCTTTGTAAATAAATAAAGTGAACATATAATGCCTTTTTCTATGTTACAATTTTGTCTGAATTTTGTGCAAAATGTTAGCCTAACCAATTTCCTTATAAAACCCGTAAGTTGACCGGAAAACGATCACCAAAAACTGTTCCATTACCCAATCGCCGGAAATCGTGCATAAAATTGTACAAACCCACAGTGTATTTGTACTTGTCCAACCGTATTTTTGCGTTTCCAATCAAGTGAGCAAAACAAACAGTATTCGAACATAATGACTAATAGCCGATCCGTCCGAGATAAAAATTGGAACAAATAAATACAATGGAAAAGGCGAACGTACACAAAACTTTTCGCCACATATTTTTACGTGGCACAAACAAAAGCAGACCATTATCCCCTCTGATTCATGTCAAAGATAAAATCTATTTGTCTGAATATTTCACTTTGATCTTTGTTTATGCGAAAGTGTGGATCCCAATCCGTATGGCAAACTTTTGAATCTAACTTATCTCATCTTATGCTAGGATTCAATCAAATACGGTCCCTTATTGATTTTAACTCTTCTTCGTCCTCTTGTGCTTGGCCAATTTTGCAAGGTTACCTGCCAATTTCGTACACTTATCCTCGTCTATTGTGAAGCAAAATAGTCGTTTTTAAATGTAACCAAATATCGATTGCTGATCACTATACAAAATAAAAAGGTAGAAATCTAAATATAATCACAGTCTCCGCGTCCCACACTGCTTACGTCTACCGATTGGCAGTCTCAACTCACAAACTCGTCTATTCCAACTGGCTGATTTCCATGTTGATAAATGAATGAAGAACTTGATAAATAGCCTTAATTTGCATGCCTTAAACAGGCAGAATGTAGTATTGTACATATATATACCCACCAATGTTATATCTGGTAAAACCTGTATTCTATGCAAATAAATATTTCATCCTTTTTCTATCTTTCATGGTTATCCTGCCGCTAGCCGCCATTTTTTATCAGTAAGTTTCACCACGGACCAACTCAAATTAGTTTTGTAAAAAAACGTTTCGAAATATCAAAGCCTAACCATTAACAAACCATTATCGCACATCAATAAATATGAGTATGATTCCACAAGTGGCAACTAACTTATTTATGAATAATAATAATTAACAGTTAATATTTAACATTTTAAGTACTTTTAATTGCAAAATAGGTAACAATGATGTTTAATAATTATAATAAATACATAATTATGCACATTAGTATCTACTTATTTCATTGATCATGTTGAATTTAATAAAATATTATGAAGACTGATAATATTTTACCAATATCTATTTGATAATTTCCAAAACCTTAGCTTCAAATTTGACTGACGGTGCTTCAAATATACAGGCTGTCTCAAAAATGAGTGGTCATATTTAAGGGTGTGGGTCAGACTATCAAACTGAACAACTTTCTTTACGGGACCAACATCGTAATCGCGATTTCGATTCGTAATCGTAATCGCGTGTTGGTCCCGTAGAGGAAATTAGGAAGTTATTCAGTTTCATGGTCTGATCTACACCCTTAAATATGACCACACATTTCTGAAACACGTTGTATATTGACAACCACAAAAACAGTAAATAATAGAATATGTTAAAGCAGTGATGGTGATTAAACGCTCTGCGAATACGATATTTTGTTTGTGAGCAGGATTTCTAAAACCCTTAACTGGTTGTTAAAAAAAACATTTTCCCCAACGAATTTATTGGCAAATTCCTCTACAGTTTCAACACGCCAAGCTTCCAAATATAAAAATAGAACAAGTACCGTGGCACGACGATAGTATAGATGTAAAAACTAGTGAGCAACGGAACTCGCGCGTCCGGTGTCGTGGGAACCCGGACCAGTCACGTATTGTACAACGTACTGCTGGAGGCGATACACTGTTTAATTTGGGTCGGAGGGCAAGGCATAAGCGAAGGGCGGGTTGGATTCTGAAGAGTGAGAGACTTCATCCGCCGTATCAGCACGCGCCCTTACATTGAAATAGTGCATGTCATGGTGGCAGATTAGCCTGTCAGTAAATCACAGTTGTTTCATAATAATTTAAAAATACTGCAAGTATTTTTAAAGTTCAATAAATATCATGGGCTAAACGTGTATTTTTTACTCAAAATTTGCTTACATTAACGTTACAATACGTCAAAAACATTTGTGCTAGACCTGCAGAGCTGTGAGCTGAAGTTGGATCTTTTAGATCGTAACAAAAAACTACCAATGTTTACAGTGTAACTAAATGAGAATATTTTTCCCATTCTGTAACACAACAAATTGGGGTGTGACAGAACGACAATTCAGAAATATAAAAACAAAAGAAAAAGAGCCTACACCATCCTTAGAGGTCGGCAACGCATCGGTGACTCCTCTGGTGTTGCGGATGCTTATGTGCGGCGGTGATTACTTACCATTAGGTGAACCGCACGCTCATTTGCCCCCTATATTATAAAAATAGTACCTAAATCACCGCTATGAGTTTATATCTTGCATCCCAAAATAAAAAGCTCTCAGTCGGTCAGCAATATTAACTTACCCACCTCACAACCGTGATTGAGTCACAAATTGTTAATTAAACATTTCTCTTCTACGTTTCCTTTTGCTGTCCTATTTTATTTCAATAAACAACTCACTTTTCAACTTTACAAAAATATTTATGGATTTTTACAAGTCAAAAAATTCTTAAGATTTAGAAATGTTTTTCTTGTTGTTTGTAAAATACCATGTAGTGTCTGTGCACTATTTGAATTTATACCTTCAATAGCGTATTTTTAATAACCGCCAATTGCAGCATTCTGTATGTTCGCTATTTCATTTTACCAACAATAGTAAATCATCGATGTCTATAGATATGCTTAGTGAACTCAAAAAGTGAGACGTGTCAGGTACTCCATTTTCAGAAAAATGGAGTAGTTGATCACCAGTCAAATGCCGTTTACAAACATAATTATTAATTTGTGTATTGAATAAAAAATATATAATAACAATAGCTATTCCATTAGTGCATGTATCGCTGTTCTATTTAAATCTAATTCGAACACTTTTGAATTTAGAATTTGACATCTTCAAAAAATATGTCTCATTTTTTTAGCTTCCCTTTGTATGACAGAGCGTATCTATAGACATCGATGTAGTAAATAAGCTTCAACCTGAAATGATCTGCATTTTTCCATCAATGTTTGAGTCGATTTCCGGCCTACCTGAAGTACAATCGGTAATTTTTCCGGTCAATCGTTTGCGTCCGGCGTCCTAACACAAAGTTATTAACTCTAAGGGGGCCGGAGCCGTCCAAAGCATTTTGTTTGCGAAATGTATCACCGCAACGTATTGTGACTGTACATGAATTATCAGTATTTTACATGGAACCTGATAAGCTTCAACCTGAAAATGTTTAGTTATTTAACCCGTCAAGCAACGCACAGTAGACACAATAGAAAATCTATTGATTGCGGGTGCCGACGACCTTTCACAGCCTAATGAATTAGATATAAAAAACTAAACGTAATAGTAAAATATTCCGCATGATTACCGCCTTGTGCACGCTGTGATAAAACATAGACAAACATGCACAAAAAAAAAGGAAAGCATTCCTTATTTAAACCGTTCATTCGAACTTCTCTCCGATAATTTAAAATTAAACCAGTATTGAAGCTGACACGAGCTTTAGCAGACCCAAGCTACGTAGTTAAGGATTTTAATAGAAATAAACTAATTGTGTTTAACTTTGTTTAATTAACCGGCTCTTTGACAAACTTAACTTTGGAAATGTGAAACAGGACCTTCATCTTAATTAATTTCAAAAGGGGTTTATTACTTTAACTTTAGTTGTGTTTGTAGCCTCCGATTAGCATAGCTAGAGGAGGTTACCTGTCTCTTACATTCACGGGATTGTAAGCGTTTGGCCTGAATATACCCTGTAAAATTCAAAGTTGCCTTTACCGGAACAAAACTTACCTTAAAATAATGGGAGGTAAGTTTTATTTCACTATCTTTTTTTTTTTCATCTGTACCTACTCGTATATATAATTCTCACATTTGTGAAAAGCACCTAAGTAGATATTAATAAATATTATGGAAATAAAACAACGTCCCTTCTTTGACTTGTTAATTTTAATTAAGGTACATAATTATTATAATTATGTTAAAAAGTGACATGTTTTCGTATTTATTTTATGTTCTCATTATAACATGTTTTTGCTAAAGCACTAGAAGGCATTGCGCGTTGTTTAAATAATCAAAAAAATAAAACGGTTAGACTTAAATCTAGTTTTATTTTAGGTAGTTAATTGAGGTTTATTTTTTGGTAAAAACATGATTTATATACGATATAATTATATGGGCCCAAAAAAAATTGTCTCCTGTGTCATATTTATTGTGTTTTCGTGACCCGATTTTAAAACTAAAAACTCTCACTCGCTTAAAATATCCAGCTAAGCTCAGTCGATAAAAATTTGCAATGCATAACGGGTTTCAGCAATATGAGATTAACTAGAACCTCAATCATTGACAGATAATCCAATAGGCAGATAAAAATTTATAAAGCAGAAATTATAGCACGTTTATTCGTTTGTTTGTCGCAACAGTGAAAAAATACAGAATACGTGTATTTTTTGCGAACATAATATTCGTAGCACGTTATCCATTTACAAGTACATCGCACTCATTGGTGATGACTCAATCTTAAATAATTTATCTTCGTTATGATTTTGAGAGTCAAAGAGAGAAATTAATTCATAACACAAACGATAATATGGATTAAGGATTTTAACAATATTCCATCACCGAGGTTTCCAATCTCCATCCTTCTTTCATTTTCGTTATATTTAGTTTTTGCTATCTTAAATCATAAATCAATTTATTTGTAATTTTCATTACACGTCAAAACACAATACATACAATATGTATATACAATACAATTTTAAAAAGTTACTAATTAGTTAAAACATAATAAATAAGTTCAATTCAGTTATAAATGTTAACTGTAATTATTAAGCTCATTGCTTCTTTTTATCTGTGTGTGTGTAAGAGTGACCTAAGAGTGAAAGACTAAGAAGAAAGAGTGAAAGACGAAGAGTCTAAGACTGAATAAAGAGTGAGTGAATAAAGTGAGACCCCGCGCCTTCCCCGGTGTCGCCTGGAGGCACATGAGGTGAGGCGCCAACAAGTAGGTTTCAACCTTTTGTTTCATTTTCCCCTTACCGATTTTTATTACGACTTCGATCGAACGATCGTTGTTATTTTTTTTGTTCAACAAGGGAAATACGAACACCGTAACTTATTTTTTTTTAAATTGACTATTTCACTATTATTATTATTTAATAATTAATAACAATTTTATTCAGTTCTATGTTATATTGTATGCAAAGACATTAAATTAGTAGGTAGGTTTAATCTCTTTGATTGTATGTTATCTTTATTTTAGGTATACAGGTTTTTTTTAAAAACTACAAAACTTGTAATTTCACATAATTGTTGTCGTATTGTTGGACAGCATTTATTAATTGATTTTATTTGTATTATTTTTATAATGTTTCTTTTTATAATGTATTTGCATGCCATGAATAACGGCATTTTAACCGTACATTTTTTATGTATAAGCTTGAAATAACCTTATTAAACTTTTATTAATAAAGGGGTTAATATCAATTACTTCCGTTCTATTTACGAATAGACATCCACATAACTATCCTAAAGGTATTGTTACAAACTTTGCCGAATCGATCCCCAGTTTGTGTCATGTTCATTGACAAGCGATACTCTTGGAAGAGAGGGAAGGGTAGGTAGTTACGACATAAAACGAGGGCATCCAGGCATGAAATTAAACAGCTTGCACTAAGTTGTTAATCGTCTGGACTCCAGCCAGCGCCCAATTTGAAGAAATTGCTGACGAGTCCGCTAACTTTCAGCAGCGTCTACTAATTGAAGGCCTTATCTTTATAGAGGTAAAGATATCCAAAGAAATTAAAGATATAGATGAGAAAACTGATTCAATAAAAGTGTAATTTATTGACATTGAAAAGTAATTATTTTCAGAAAAACACTACGCTAGAATTCTTGAAATAAACGCAACAGTCATTTCATGGAAAATTTATAGACACGACACAAGAGTGAAATCTAAAAAATATTTTTCTGCTTGGTATAAAATATTGATGATGATAGTAAAATATATGTAGTATATTTAATCAGCAAGAATAATAAAGGATACTGTTTTGGGGTTACCGTTTGTGCATTTGTATTCAAATTAGAAAAGGACAGCGCATTTTTACTTGTTCACTAAACAGGTATTAAATAAAACCAGCCCATTGCTGTCTCACCGCTAGGCACGGATCTCTTCTCAAAACGAGAAGGATTAGGCCTTTGTCCACCACGCTGGCCTAGTGCGATTTGGCAGACTACACACACCATCGAGAACTTTATGAGGCTCTCTCAGGTGTGCAGGTTTCCTCACGATGTTTTCCTTCACCGTTAATGCAAGTGATAATCAAATTGCGATCCACACGTAAATTCGAAAAGGCAGAGGTGCGGGCCAGGCTCAACATCAGACCCTCCTGCATGGAAGGCAAGAGTTCAACTGCAGGCTATCACTGGTACAGGTATTGATTATGATTAATTTTATAAGAAAAAATAAGGTTCAATGGCACGCATCACATCGCATTCAGGTTCACGCTAGGAATAAAGCCACTTACCTTAATGTTAATGACCTATTTATTTAATTCTGTTATTTTATTTTATTTTAATGTGACTGTGTGTGTATTTTTATGATATTGTAATGAGTCTATGAAACTTAAATGATAATAATAATTGCCGTATTGTCACTTCTAAATATATTTATCTATACTAATAAATATTTGTTTTGTAATCTCTAGAGGTACAGACCTGATTTTAAAAATTCTTTCACCAATAGAAAGCGACACTATCTTTGAGTGATATAGCTACACTTTATGTTCATAAAATAAAATACGTGGGTGAAACCGCGGGCAACAGCTAGTATCAAATAAAACATCCACTAAATACTATGCACACTTCGACGGATGCAAAACACAAAAGTGTAATCAACTTTTACGAACTCCTGTTTTAATTACTGAATCCCTACAACCTTTGATTCACCCTTTTCTACCGTAAACGGAATGTCGAAATCAAACTGCGTATTAACAGGATTCAATTTACGTAGCTTCTAAGGGACCGTCCACACGGACGAGTAGCTCGCGACAGATCCGTCATACTAAGCCGAGTACACAGAAATAGCCTCCACGAGCTTAGTGGAGGATATGAAAGAAAGAAAAACAAAAGAAACACTAAACAATTTTTTTTTATATGATAAATTAAATTCAAATTTAAAATTCAAAATTCAAATTGCTATAAATAGGGTACATAGAATGTGTGTTACATAGAATAGTTCAAGCCCATTTAGCCACCACAAACAGCATGCAAATTTTACTTATAACTAGGAGTAAGTAGTTTTAGATAACAATAACATAACAACAGCACAACAACATTAATTATGAATGAATGAACAAAATAAAAGGGTTCCTTTGCATAATTATGTGCAAATATGGGTCAACGTCCAGCATATTGCTGAGATGTTGGAACGGAATCCCAGTGCTGTTTTTCATTGCGATAGTCGATGACCATGTGACGTATTGACGATATCTAAGTTACCCGGTGCACCTTGAGTCCAGTTACGAACCTTGCTAACTAGCTAATCGTTCCACTATGATATGGCAAATTGTAATGTGAGAGCTCATGGCGACACACGAGTGAACAAGAATCACCGTGTAATATAGACGACCGGCGAATATTCAATCGGCGTATCGCTTGCGACTCGCAACACCTCGTTGTGCGAAAGCCAACGCTGACGTACAAAGGGCATTCCGCGTTACACTGCGAACTCGCAGCGTGGCACCGCGTCACAAGTCGCTGGCGTCGCGGCGGCTTTACACCCGACGAGTCAGTGTCGTTTTTCTCGATGTATCGCTGCTTTGAAATCGCTGTGTAGAAATTAGCTCGGACCATCCTATTGAATTTAGGCGCACGGCGATATAATTACCGTCACGATACAGTCGCCCGTGAAAACGATCCTTAATACTCTAAAACAGTCTTTCCCAAACATTAAACATTTTATTTTATGGTCGCGACCCACCGGTGGGCCGCAAACGAATATTAGGTGGGCCCTAAGAAAAACATATTTTATAGATAGGTTTGGGGAAAAAATGAAAATGTTCGACACAGTGAACTGAATTTGTTACCTATCTCAAGATAACTAATCAACAGACTGAATTATAAACAGAAGCATTATTGGTTTATCGGAAGATACATCGCTGAAGAACAATTTTAACCGCAAGACATTATTTTTTAATTTTGTTTTTTAAATATTTGCCCCTCACTATGATTTCTACTGTATTGAGGGTACAGTTTGCAAACATACGAGTACATCTCACATGCACACACATCCAGACCCGAAACAACTATCTGTCATTCATGCAAATAATTGCTCCGTGCGGGGATCGAACCTGCGGCACGTAGCGTAGAAACTTAATCGCTTAGCCATTGCACCAACCGTGTTTTTGTGAAACAATCGTTTCAATTTTGGCTTCTTGCTGAAATTTATCCCTATATTTTTATGTGAGTTGCGGTTCATACTACTTTGAGAACTGCTGCTTTAAAACATTCTCTATATGAAATTGCAGTTTGTAATACACTTATTGGAAATGAAAAGCTTTTCAATCAAATTATTTCGTTTGAAGCGGAACTCATCCCATTGATTGACACATTCATCTATGGCCGTTCCTGTTTTTCTGTGTAACAAGTTGATATTCTGACAGTTGATTTGGATTCGCGTGATGTGAAATAAAATGTTTTATGTTGGGTGAAAATTTTGTTCTTTTGTTTCCCTGTCAACAAACAATTTGTTTTTGTTTCCCAAAACACATGAGTTCTGTTTATTAGTAGGTATTTACGTAGGTAGTTACAATTCAGTAATGTGTATGTATATCACCGGAAATGTGTTACGCCATTATTATATTTTTACTTTTATCTAAGTTTAGTATATCTGCTCTAGCAAAATTATGACTAAGCTAGTATTATTGTGAGGACATATAATTGGCCTAATACTGTTAAAATGTTTTTTTTTAATAGATACTTTATGTCATCTTGGAAAAAAAAAATGTACCTAATGTATAGGTATAATGCCTAAAATCAGCGGCAAACTGAAATGTGAAAGGCTCGATTTAGTCTCCATAGGACCTACTATTAGGAACCTAGAGTCTCAATTTCACAATTGCCTCTATTTGGTTTACTTGAAATAAAGATCTATTCTATTCTAAATATATGTAATGACGCATCGATTTCCTACATTTCCTAAATCAGCTCGGCACTATATGCTTAAAATTATATTTTTGGTAGTACTGACTCGTAAGTAAAACTTTTGAAACTTCGGCAATGTGCATATAGCCACGAGTAACATAGGGCTTACCGGTGATTTGTGTACTATGCTTCGTCGACGAAAAGCGTTTCAAGAGTTTTGGCTTACACCTCGGACGAAGGATTAGCAATGACAGCTAGGCTACCAGCCTGCAGGGCAACTTGCCAAGTGCCAGTCCAGGGAAGGATTTTTTAAATTGGCCTGGACTTTTTAATGGTACTTAAAAGCTATTCTGGAAATTTATGACCAGCTTCAATCTAAAGAAAAAGTTTTTTATGTCCTTTCATTGTGTAACATTTGCTTTTGTTTAATACTATTTATGACTATTTGACGTGTTCTGGACACAAAGCGATATACTCGTATCTCCAAGAAGATCTGTCGCGGACAATGTACAAATACATAAACTAGCACAGATGTTATTCTTATTAAATAAAATGAACGCTTTGTGTAGCTTAAACGACTTTCTAATTTACGTAATATTAACAATAAAAAAATGTAAATTATTTTTCTTTCTTTCTTTCTTTTTTCAATTAAAATAATTTATTAAATACAAACATAATTCACAAAATTATCAAACAGTATTTTTTTATCACCCCATCCTTTCTCACTCCAGGGTAAAGACCTCCCCCAAGTTCTTCCATACGTCTCTTTCCTGCCCCATCGCCACCTTTTCTGGGCCAGCCTCGGCAGCGCGTCATCCATCTTCAGACACCCATTACCTACAGTAATAAATAATTCTAATTAACATTAACAAAATAATAAATAAGATTCCAAATAATATCGTCAGTAATAAATTATAATAAAGCATAAATAAATTAAAACCATCGAAAGCGTACGAGCACCGAAGCACAGATTACGGAAAGTGAATTTTATCCTGTAACATGAGTTATTATGATATCTATAGCGACGTATCTTCCGCAGGATTTCACTACTTTTAATCATGATAATATTTTATTCATATAGGTACACGGTACGGTAGACGTAGATCATCACAACGATTTATCTTGAAATGATTATGTCGTAGGTACTTAGCAAATTGATGTTCCGCGTGTTGCGATCAGTATGCAGTGGATGCTGCTCAACCGCCTGACTGAATCCCTTAGTTGCCTTTACGACACCTACAGGAAACGAACATAAAAATTAACATTTTTATAGATTCTGTGACCTATTTGAATTACAGAGCCCAAATTTCAATCCTACGTTTTATAGCAATCAATAAAAAAGTTATAAGTAATTTTAAAGCCAGGGTTCACTACTTTTCGTTCACATAAACTTCACAAATTTCATTTCCTCGCTGATTAACTATTAATACTAACTTTATTGAATCAAACCTACCGACGCACTGTGGCACGTTCAAGATCCCCGATACCGCGAACCTTCAACGCGCTCAGTGGTCTTCTGGATGCTAAATCGGATTGTGATATGTTTGCGGATGAATGGAAGGTGATATTGTCGGCATGCATGGAGTACTGCGAGAAGAAAGCATGATAAATAGTGGTGCCTGTGGCTCGTTTATTTTTTATTGTTATTTTGTTTTTATTGTAATCTTTATATTAATGTATACATTATATATTATATTTACCTGTGTTTGTGTCAAATAAAGTTTTTTTTTTAATTCGATTTTTTACGTCAAAACTTGACATTTTCAGCCACACAAAAAACGATAGCAAAGAAATCAGCTGGATTTTTCCAACTCCGTCCGCAGACTGAACCGGAAAACCTAATTTGTATATTCTGCATCACAGTGGATAGCTCAAAGACCTAAAAGAAATTTGCATAACTACTCCACCTTTACCTCAAAACCCTTCCCGCGAAAGTATTGTTCTGACGTGCGAATGTAGCGTAATTTTTTTGATAAATACGCGCACTCAGAGGTAACGCCAGGGAAAGTTTGGGGGCAAATGCAGGCTACATGTGAAACGCGAAGGATAAAGGATATTCTAAAAGTTCGGCACATGTTTTTAAAGTGTTGTTAACATGGTGATCAGTTGCTCCGGAAGCTTATTTCCCTTTGAAGGTAGTTGTTTGTGAAGGAAGTGCAAAGTTTAGCAGTATCTGTTACAATGTAGGTAGTCGGTGTTGTTAATACTTACAAAAATTTGAAAACTTCCTCTAACAATTGTAAAATTTGATCTCTACAAAGTTGATCTGCATGATGGCAATGCGCAGCTCTCTTATACAAAAAGATAGGTAATGTTCAATCACCAAGAATCAGAAACTTCAATGACATTCCCATGTGACTGTATGAGTGGTTAATGACGATTATACTTTATGGCATGGTAGTAGCACGTCTGTAACTCTAAGCGAACGTAAAGAATACAGGGAACGATAAGTAGGTACTTTAAGCACAGCGAACGAAACAAAAACTATAACCTAACCGTCAATAACCCCCGACTCTAACTAGAAAAAGAGCTGTAACTTCTGCACGGCTGATCAGATTTTCATGAAACATAGCTAAGATGATACCGAATCAAACTAGCTTCCGATTAAAAAATTGCATTGAAATTGGTCCATCCGTTTTGGAACTATGATGCAGATACATAGATACACAGTTACACAGATACTCAGATACACACTTCAAACTTATAACACGCCTCTTTTTTGTCGGGGGTTAAACATTCTTTAAAATCGAAATAGACTGTACAAAGTGTTTCTAAACACAATGAACGAACCTGTTTGCCAACAGCAATACCGCAACACTTCTCCTGCTCCTCACTTCAAGAGTTCTTCCGAGTAATCGATTCTTCACTCAAACTTCTGAGAGCTTCGCTTTAAACGAGTACCACGTTCTATTTGATCGCGACAAGTTTCTCTGGGCTACTTCGACCGTACACAAATATACTGAGTCGCTTTGTGAGCTGCGATAGGTACTTACAGAAACTAACATAAAAACTAACGATAACACGGAATCTCCGACAGTCATACATTACAGTCTAGTCTAGTTTTACACTTCCCTCAATTACTGGAATTACGAGCAAGGAAGCTTGTTTTTGTTCCAACTATAAAATTAATGCGCCAAACTTTCCCAATGGCAGTGTTCCCGAGTAAAGTGAACAAAAAGAGACCGTTTCTTTCATTCGTCAGGGCAGAAGCACTCTGTGAATAAATTCGTAGTTCACTGTGGTTAGTTCAGCTCGTAATGTGGCCGCTTGCGCGGTTTGTAGCGAACTTTGAACAAGTTTAACTCCAATTAGTCATAAAATAGGTTACGGAGCGAATCGAGGTGTTACCTCCTTACGACAGACCGATTTGATTTATCGCGGCCCCGACACGGAAGCAGGGGAACTTTTGTCATATTCATTGATTTGCGTGTTGTTGTACTAAGGAAAATAAAAGACAATTACACCTTAAGTTTGTTTGCTGTAATTAGAACTGATATTAAACCTTATCGACGATTAAATTAGAATGTCTTTATGGAGAAAATTTTCTTCGCTTCGTTCTCATTACATTGAAGGGCTCTTTCAGAATAATGAGAAAACTATTGTTTTCCTAATGGTCTGAACAAACCTTCAGGCGGTATCAAGTTTAGAAGTATCATTATCACTGGAGATAAAATTAATCAAAACCTTAGTATATAAGGTACTCATAACTTTGAACAATATGAAATAATATAAACAATATAACTATGCAGGGAACAACCATGAAATCGCGAATAACAAAATCTGCAATTCCATTTTAGTCGAGTTTTAATTATTAGTGTGGAATAGCTGATAATATTTACGCGATTTCAGGTTTGGTCCCATAATAAAAGTTGTTTTTATTTACATACAATAACCCCTTAAAGGCATCGGGACTAGAAAGGTAAGAACTTATAGTATACTAGCGACCTGTCCCCGGCTACGCCCGGGTGCAATTTCTCTATTATCCTTACATTAAATATGAAAGTATTATACACATAAACCTTCTTCTTGAATCACTCTATCTATTAAAAAAAACCGCACCAAAATCCGTTGCGTAGTTTAAAAAATCTAAGCACACATAGGGACAGACAGAGGGAAGCGACTTTGTTTTATACTATGTAGTGATGGGAAAAAAGTCGAGACCAAGCAGACAGCGTAGGATGGAAGCCAGGTTTTATGAAGCGGAGTTTACTGGAGCACGTCCTATGGAAACTTATGGACTTTTGGGACTTTAAACGATGAATTCGGAGCTTGGCACTTTTTCTTTTTTGACGTGGTGGTCAGAGGGTTAAAGGGGTAAAAACACATGTCGTATATGTATGGGTAAAAACACATGTATACGCGGATGAAGTCGCAAGCTTCCCAGCCAGGGTTCCAAGAATTTTACTGGTAAATGACGATAGGGGCTTGCCTTCTTAAACAGGATCTATCAATACCGTTATTAGCAAACTAACTGGCAATACACATCCGCCTTCTCCTTTGGGGATCATTGGTTACGTTACGTCAGTCAATGCGAACTTTCTTAAAATAATTTAGGCCTGAACACGACATGTATTTTTTGTGACAAATAAAACACTTTCCATTCCCCAAAGAAATATGTAAATCGAAGACTACTTTGTTTTGATTTCGTGGCAGCCAACAAATGTATTCCTTTGTCAAATCAATCCCATCTCTAACGTAGTGACGTACACTCAATTCTTTTACCATCAGCGACTAGCGATTTAGTCGCTTTTCGAAAGATTGACACAGCGACTGGGCACTAAGCCCTGATGTACACTTTGAGTATCGGCGTTTAGCGATTTATTTGTTTTTCGGAAGCTCGATACAGCAACTAAACACTACAGTCCGCAAACGTTCGGTTGCCAATCGCAGCGAGCACGTGCTACCAACCCCACCCGCTCTCCCCCTCGCTTCACCTCTCTGCCAGCCGATGTAGCATCTGATATCAGCATTTGATACCACGCTCAAACGCAGAGAGTCAGCTAAACGCGACGCAGCATCGACGTCAAAAGCCCCCGACACCAACTAGAAAAAGAGCTGTAACTTTTGAACAGCTGAACAGATGTTCATGAAACATAGCTTATATGATACCGGATTAAACTAACCTTCGATAAAATAACTGCATTAAAAAATCGGTCTATCCGTTTTGGAGCTATGATTCCACAGACAGACATCCCTCTTTTTTTGACGGGGGTTAAAAACGCGAGACTTTTTAAACCTACACTCAAACGTAGCGAGTCGCCAAAACGCGGTGCAGCATCGATGCAATCGCAGAATCGCTACTCTCTGAAGCTAAAAGTATCAAATATGCTATGGCCCTAACATTTATTTGTCAGATACACAGAAATATTTATAATATAAGCTATCAATAAAGATGTCTGGAAAACATTTTCTTTTATCTCAAAAGAAGTTTTCGTTGATCTGTGTCAGAGATTTTAGAAATGTAATTTCAAGTAAAATCGTAATCCGCTGCCGAATATGGCATATTAATAGTCGGATTTAATGAATGTCCGTGAGGTCATATTGCTAAAATAACCAATTAGGCAAAACTGTTCTCCTTGAAACAATGTTGATCTTTTACTACACCTATAGGAAGAAAGAAAGAAAGAAAATTAATTTTATACCGTACGGTATAATGACGGCGTAACAACGGTACACAAACAAAAAACACAGCAGAAAAACACACAACCAGAAAAATAGGTAAACTTATAAAATTAAATTAAAAAAGAAGAGTAGAGAGGTTCGCCTTTCTCTATTCTATGCTGAAAACCACACAACATATCGTTCCATTGGTCTACATAATATTGTGAAGACATAGTACGGATACCTAGTTATAATATTTCCCGTACCCCGGAGCTAAATGAACTACAATTAATTAAACTAATATGTACCATACAGTTCTGGACGTTTTGGTGTACGTAGAAGTTTAATTAGCGCTCATTTCATTCGTTGAGAACCTAGTTCAAATGAATAATTTAAAACACATTCGGTGGACTTTTCTGGCGGCATCAAATTCAAATTCTTTATTTACTATAAATAGGGTACATAAAATAGATGTTACATGGTAGAATAGTTCAAGCCCATTTAGCCATCATAGATAAACAGCATACAAACATATTATAACTAGGAGTAAGTATTTAAGTACAATTAAAATTTCAACTATGTATTATTTAAGACTTCTCGCTATAACATCACCATCATCATCATCATCATATCATCTTTCGGAACACTCATTTAAGTTACCAAATTGATGATAGATTAGAATATAACCTAACCGTCAAAAACCCCTGACTCCAACTAGAAAAAGACCTGTAACTTTTGAACGGCTGAACAGATTTTAATTAAATATATAAGCTATATATGATATGATATATGATACCTGATTAAACTAGCTTTCAATTAAAAAAACTATTTCAAATCTCTTCGTTTTCAATACGCATTACGTATCGTATCGTATCGAAGAAAGAATATAACGAAGCCAGTCTGCCTTATTAGGCACCTAGTAACGAGCGAATTAATGATGTGTGCGCAGAACTATAGAATTTTGTTTGGTATCCTAATCCTCGCTAAAATCAACGTAAGATAAATTAGCTAGATCTTCAGCAAGGCTTTTGGTCTCTGGAGACTATCCAATAAGGAATTTGCCAAAAGGAAATTCCTTAAGGATACTAAAAGCAATCAGATATTTATAATTACCTAACTTAGGTATAGTCAACGTCAAAAAGATGTTTTAGCTTAGCCAAATTCAAAAGCGAATTTTACAAAAATTTAAAAATAAAAATTGTAATCTCTAGAAATTTTACACATACCTACTTAGGGCGCGTTCACACCATACGTATTGTCAACCGCCGACTGTGATCAAGCTCACTGTGAACCGCAGTGTGAATATGAAGTCAGACGATTTTTCGTTCACACTATGCTGACAATACGCTGTAGTTACGGAGCGAATCAGGGTCTGCGGCGCGTAGTGCGAGTGTAGCCGAGAGTCAGCGACTACGCATAGCGTAATAGCGGATTGTGGATTCGGTGCAAACTCGCTCAAAGTCAGCGGCTGACAATATATTTGGTGTGAACGCACTCTTAGTATTCACTAATACTAAGAGTGCATTCCCTTCTTCTATTTGAGGCTAACTATACTTGAAATTGGAAGCTGGGAAACTTTGTTAGGAGAGATAACTACAATCGATAGAAGCCACATAAGAAGTCACTAGTTGAACTAAGTCTCAACTGGCTCAGTGAAACTCTGAAATCACAAACGCTAACTACGATTAAAGCTTCGACAAGATTGTTTATCCGTTTACTGAGGATTAAGTAAATAAGGAAAATGAAGAATTGCTTTTCAATCGCTAGGAGTCTTGTCGTTAAGCCCACTTAACAAGCTAGCACAAAAGCGGTAATCACCACAGACGATTTCTAAGGATCATTTATTCAATTCTCCGCAGTCCTTGCACTAAGGAAGCTTTTAGGAGACTTGGCTTCTAGGACAGCGAGGCAGTAACAGTTTTATCTAAGATTATGTAAAAAACATTGTAGGTCATTCTAGGTACTTAAAATAGTGGGTCATAGCAGGCGAAACGGTAATTAAACGGGAACGAGAGTTTACTTAACATTGCTCCGAATTCTACAGAAAAAAGGTTGAATTAAAAAAATGGTATTCACTTGATTCGCATAATTTTGATTGCTTTAATATTGATTGGCTAATGTTTGGGATAAAGTTTTTTCGCGTAATTATTATTGGCGTATTTGATTCTGAGCATATTGGTTTTATCAAAGCGAAACACTGTTACCTACAGTAGGTTAAGGTAAGGTAATACCGCGAACATGTAGGTATATACTTAAAATAATTGTGGCCAAACGCGAACACTGGTATTATGCCTAATAAGGTTATGCGGATAGACGTTATGTGAAATGAAGAGTATGCCAGTTATGCGACAGCATAATATGACTTATAAATTTAGGTGAGCCAATATAGAACGAAAATAAATTTTTAACTACCAAAACCGGCATAAGAATCTTGGAGGGGAAATGTTCAACCTAAAGTGTGAAACAGGAAGTAACTCACATAATCATAACACTTTCTATTATCTTTAAACTTTAACATTTTCTGTTCCCCAGACACTAGTGTGAAGAGACCCTGCGTTACCCACATTAACATATCACTAACTTAAGCTCGTAACAAACCGCAAACCGAGTTCATTCTTGGCCTGGCTTAAAGCAACACTTGATGTAGAATTAGACACGCCTGCTGCATTAAGCCAAGAGCTTCGAGAGCCAGCAGTTATTGTGGCAACATAAAACGAAGCCAGAGCTAATTGCAAGACGGACGTGCTACGAATAATGGCGTTCTTCATGAGATATTGCCTGGGTTACGCGTACGCTTTTTATTTTAGCTAGTTTTTTTAGTTTGCAAGCTGAATGTGGGGTGGTTCCTAAGAGGGTTTAAAGAAAATTAAGTTTTCTCTATATGTAAGTTTTGTAGTGGACATTAAAAATTGAGCATTCTTTATTCATCGATACAAAAACAAAAGCAGAGTCGCATAACAGTACTATAATTTATTCTATGCTGATATATGATCCCGATACCGGTGGTAATAATACTCTATTAATAGTATTTTATATTTTTATATACTTTTTTGTAAATATATTTATAAATTAAAAAAGTATGTAAATAATTGAGTTAGGAAATGATAATAATATTTCCTTTATTTCAGGCAACTTGGCCCATACAAAAATACACAAATATAAAACAATAACTGTAAATAAACTAATACATATTACTTATTAAAAATTGTAAACTACTGCTGCAGTAAATGGCTGTATAATAAGCATCAGTTTTCCGCAACTTTTCACTGTCTTTATGTACGAGTCATGTATTTATTAAAAGTTTTTTAAGTAGAAATGTTTAGCCACATCTGCGTAGACGTAAAATTGTTTAGCAAGAAAATGTTCGTAATCGGCTTACTTTCTAACTTTACTTATCATGTCAAAACTTTGTTAGCTGCAGCTCAATGACAAGAAAGTATTTAGAGGAACACTGTATGAAATCTAGACCGTTCGCCAGGCTCTAACAAACTATCTTACGTTCGTACAACTTCATTATAAATTTTACGACGCCGACGCATAAAGAACTTAAACCAAGGTTGGAAGAAAACCGTCTCAAATCTTCACTAATATTAGAAAGAGAAAAGATTTGTATGTTTGTTTGTAATGAATAAACTCAAAAACTAAAGGACCTATTTTAAAAATTCTTTCACCAGTAGAATGCTATATTATCACTGAGAAACAAAGGCTTTATTTTACTTTCAAAAAATTAAGGATCCGTAGGAAAGCTACAATAAAGTAACCGAAGGTGTAAATAACCTAACCGTCAAAAACTCACTCCAACTAGAAAAAGAGCTGTAACTTTTGAACGGCTGAACAGATTTTCATGAAACGTAGCTAAGATGATACCGGATTAAACTAGCTTTGGATTAAAAAAACTGCACTGAAATCGGTCTATCCGTTTTGGAGGTACGATGCCACAGACATATACACGTATACACAGATACACCAATACACAGATACCTACAAACTACAAACTTATAACACTCTTTTATGCCGGGGGTTAAAAAATGGCCTATAAAATGTTTAATATGTCCACCCGTGCGAAGCCGGGACGGGCCGCCAGTTTATGATATTTTTGTTAACTGCAACTAAGTTATAGAGAAATCTAGCTAAGTTTTAAGCACCAACATTAACGACTACCTAGTACCTGATGAATATTTATGTTCGTTACATTGCTTTCCACACTTTGTGTTAGGAACACAACACTTACATGAGGAGTCATATTAAACAATTTTACCATCAATTATCCGCGTGGGTGATTAGGTACTTAATAGAGTGAGGAGTAAACTATTTAATAATAGATATTATTATCTATTATCTGTGTGGCTGAATATGTATTAGTTAGTTTAGTTTAGAGCTCTTATTTCTTTATAAGTGACACAATAGGGTAGTTAAGATAATAATTATAAACATAATACATACAGGATATTTTTTTATGTAGTGCGCAAAATTTGCAGCGCGATTCAGTGTCCGTTCCCAAATGCAACCGCAGTACTAAAATTCACTCCAAAACAAAATAAAAATTTGATTTCGTATGGCTTGCGCTAGTATATTATACGTGTCCCCCCATACTAAGTTGAATTTTCGTTTTGTTTTAAAGTGTATCCCAATACTGCGGTTGCATTTAGGAACAGAGACAATCACTCTACAAATTATTATGCGCACTACATAAAAAAATATCATGAGTATACAGATATAAAGAACCTATACAGTACATAATTAAATATAATATTCTCTTGACTTCTTCGCAAGTATTCTGACACCGATTTTAGTGTGAGGCAAAAGCAGTGTTCATAATAAGGATCTTGAACATTATAAATTGTACAGCTACTATTTTTGAGTGAACTGGAGTCAGTTAGCAACTACGATATTAAACTGTCTGATTCCGTAGTTCACTTTTGTCATCAAAACAATGTTAAGATCTTACAAAACTCTTATTTCAAATATGACTTATTGTTATATATTCCATAAATCAAGGAATTAATTTTGAGATGCACAACAATAATCATCGTATCACCTTAATCACATAACATAATTTTTTATAGTATAGGTAAGTGGCAAACAAGCTTGCGGTTCAGATCATGATGGTAAGTAATCACCGCCACCCATGAACATCCGCAACACCAGATGCACTGAGAGGTACCGATGCGTTGCTGACCTTTTAAGATGTTGTAGGCCTTATACTAAGTCCAAATATTAATACTTGATTAAGAACTATACAATATGTAATGTGAACTGAAGTTAGATATTGCGATATTGCGGGGCTCTTTTTCACGAAATATTAACCCCCAAATAGACGCTGTCTTTTTCTAGTCCTTGATTTTCTTAGCTCCTATTTTTTCATAAACACATTCTGACATTAAGGTGCTTACATGTCGTAAGTAACGTTCATTATATTTCTGGCGAATTACTTTTATACACGTATGTAACATGTCTCTTGGCTGGGTGAAAATAAAATTATGTCGTATGAAAGAGGACTCTGTTATCCTTATTAATAAATTTGGTATGTTGTCCATATTACTTACGCAATGACAGCAATGTTTGTAGATAAAAAAAAATGTTTGGAATAAAAATAAATGAAGATCGTGGGGAAGTAGTTTGATGCAAACGAAACCCTTCGACATGGAAGTAGTAATAGTTAGTATTCTTTGCTATCGGGGCGTGAGGTGATGATCTGAAAAGACTGCAATGATGATGAATAACAATAAGACATATATTACATATTACATAATAATAAAAACACTTCTCTCTTTCGTATTCCTAGCGGCTAGCTTCAACGTATGACGTTTCATAAAAATTTGCATTTTAATTATCAATTAACAATTTTTATAGCGTTTAACTTTAAATTATATTTTGTTTTAAATTAAATTAGGATAAGTTAGTAAAATTTATCCATAATATTCTTTTTGTTCGTTTGGATTTTACTGTTTTGTGGTTTTTTCTTAACATGCCGTGTTCATCAGTAAGTGATAATGCAACTAACTGTAAAAAATAGATGTAGATATAGTATAATTACGGTTTATAATTATCGTTGGTAAACCTAATAAAGCTAATAAAATAAAAATATTATAAGCAAAATAGTTATTAATTACGTAGATCTAGCAAATGCTGACCTCATAATTACTGTAAAGGTAGAGAATACGCCAGGGATTAATCGTGACGCCACTAATATGATTGATTTCAGAGTGCTTAAAGGGTTTTTAATAAATCATGTTTATTTTAGTATCGTTTCCCTCCTCCATTTGAATCCTGTCACACTCAGTCACTCCTATAAAGCCCTCAGGAAATCCCTCGAAGTGTAGATCCAGGTGTAATAACGCGCACAATCTACCGATGTCATTCAGACATGGGTACAATTCACAGATTTCAACCTATTTTATTTTCAAAAGAAAACGCCAATTACCTTCTCTTTAGAAGAATTGAGCATTGAATCTAAAATTTTTGAGCAATACTTTTAACTAGGTACTGGACCCATCAAGTGAACATTGAGTTTCTTGACCTAGGGGCTTACCACCATCTATTACATGTTTTGTTTAAAGCTTAATGTTATGCAAATTCGTACGACGACCTTTGTCTATGCCTTGCTCTAAAAAAAAACGAGTCGAATGGTCTACAATGACGTAACAAAACTTCTTGGCAAAACAATATTAGAGTTATCATACTTTAAGGCCGTTATAGTACGAAATTTTGATGTAAGGTTAAAACAATACTGCTTTAAGAGATGGCGGTGGCCCCCAGATCGCAATCTCCGCGGGTTAAACCTTAGTGACTAAAGTTAAAGTTAGATAATTTATTTACTTTTTTTTACATTTAGTCTAGTTAGAGCGGCCGGGCGGCCCAGTGAAGGCCTCTCTCTACATCCAGATCAAGTGTGCTCTCCGCCGGTCTAAGCTATGCCAAATAAAACGGGAATTTAAATACCTATGAATCAATAACTGTCTACATTTTAAAGCGTTGTGTGCTTTCCCAGCTTTCACCACTAAGCCGCGTCATTTCGCGATTATTAATAACACGCATTACCAAGAGTGGGAAGTTCACACGTATTTGCTGTTAACTGATACTCTCTTACATTCGACATTTTAATTTAAAGATTAGGAGCGATCGAACGATCAATGGACCAAACCTACTTTGAAATTCGGAGGATTCATATACCTAAGTTGAAAATCCTAACCATTTATATAGAAACCTCTTTTCTATTTATATCCTGAAGCGGAACGAAGAGAAATGGGAATTGCAATGTATGCATTTTTGACAGCGCGAGGTGTACCGAGCAAAGCAAAGTTTTGTAAGTAAAAAAGACGTGCTTTTGCCTCGCTGTAGAGCGAAATCTGTAAAAATATTTCTCTCCAGGTTTTACCAGTGAACTTGTAATTCTTAGATGCTAAACAAACATTGAATTTTATCAACTTTCATACAAGAATAGTTTGTTTTGGATTACTTCTTGTCTACCTGCGTTTGTCCACTATCATTTATAATACGCTCTAAGTTTAGGCACGGTTACCTAGAAGATGCCTATTCACTCGTAACTCACAGATTGTAAGGCTTCGTTTCAAATGGAGCGGAGTGGAGATGTGACCAAATAACTAATAAGATTCCAGTATTTTCTAGGTATCTAGGTACGTGATGTGATAATACTCGTATTCAATTGGTTACTTTTCTCTTCTACGTTCTGCTCAGCTGCAGTGGAAACCTTGCACCCTTACTATCGGAAAACAGACTCGGACAAGGAGTTCCACTCTTTAACAGTACGTCGTATAAAAATAAATCCGCAAACGTCCAGACCCGGTACAATTAAATAGGTGAATAATTACGTTAGCTAGGTACCAAATTGAGATTTGAACCCGCTTATTGACAGGGATAGTCCGTCTTTCATCCGCCGTCGTCCCTTTGTTTGATCAATACAAATAAGAAAAGTAATATATTTGATGTCCTGTGTTGTGAGTTGCAACACACGTAGAATTTGAGAATATAAAACTGACTCGTTCAATATCGGAATATTTTGTAATCTAAGACAATTTGCTGAGTTCGTGTTCTTCCAATCTTAATAAGCTGTATAGAGATCTGTACCAAAAATTTGCAAATATGGCCATTCCAAGGAGACTGACATGACGTAGCTACTGCTGATTACATTTTTCATTCACAGCAGCAATTTTCAGGAACACTTCAAGTCGAGGAGAATTCACATTTGCAGCATGCTGCAGTCAGAATAAAAAACGAACTTCTCCTTGAACAAATCACAAACCCACGGATACGAATTTTATTTCTACTTTTTCGTTTTCGTTTTCTCACTGCTCTCCTTTGTCTGCAAACCTTTACGTAGTGAGATTTGCATTCGCACTTGAGGAGTATTTTTTTTAAATTCGCTCTTTCATATTATTGCTTGTTAGAACTTTGTACGAAAAAGAGATTTTATAATTTTACGATCATTAAAAAATTGCTTTAAATTATCAATAACCGAAAACCCGCTGGTAAAGAGATAAAAGAGTGATTTAAAGAGATTCTTCAGGCCTCCTAGGAGACAGGTACAATACGAAGGATCGTGAGAGAATTACATTTTCATTTTGCCATAATTACCTACCACGTTTGACGTTTAATACGGATTGGTATATTAATTGTAATTAACACATGGAAATCCATGTAGCCTATCTTCATGACTTATTAATATTATTTTATTTCAGACAGAGTCCATAGCGTTAGTAACAATTTACTTAATATTTATTATTAAATACAAGATACGGCATATAAAACACAAGAGTAACCGCCAAGCCAAGCCAAGCAGCCGTAGCGAGCCATAATTATGCGGAGTTACGCAAACTTCATAAATTTTTTTTTTGCTTCGCTTTCGATATTTTTAAATGTGACCGCTCTGTTGTTGAAGTTAAAAACAAAGGCCATTGTGCATTGTGAGCTGTGAATGTGTGAAACTAGTGAATGTGTGATCTTGGTCTCATATTATGAAATATCAATGCAGTTGCTCTTATCTTTTATTATATTCCGTGGTAGGTACAGACATAAACTTAGGTATAACTATTTAAAATAAATACAGTATAACTGAAGACTGAGGATAGTTTAGGTAACTTACTGCCACGGACACGTAATCAGAGAGGCAATTCTTTCCCTAATAATGGCGGCGAAACCAATAATATTGGTGTCCGCAAACATCCCTGACGCACTACAGCGCCATGGTAGCCTCAGTAGTAGGTACTCTCAGTGTAGAATAGATCTTTATTTCAGATAAACCACATACAGGAACTTAAATGAAACGTTGAAACTCAAGGTGCGCGGTTCCAAATACGTCCAATGGATAAAAACCGGCAAGAAACTCCATGGAAACTCTTATATAATAATAGATTACAATCTTGCTATGTACAATTTTGTGGTAAGAGCTGCGAGAATAATGTAATAATTTATAATAATGATTTAACAGTATTGGACACGCAGTTCTCAAAAAAATGACAAGAAGTAAAATTGACCCGGCTGCACGTGTCGAAGGACAGACAGAAAGATTTGAAAAGTGTTACTTTTACTGGTTTTTTCGTCAATCTCTATGATATTGAGTACCTACCTATAATGTTAGCGAAGGCAGATCTGTGCCTATAATATAATAGATACTTACTTCAAAGAGAGCGATTGGTTTTTGCCGGAACCAAGCGGCTAATCTTATAATACAATACAACCTCGTTTCATCCATCTGAGTACATAACAATAAAGTATACCTATTTAAATAATAATTGTTGGTTTAAATCCTTTTAAAGACAGCCAAGAGCTAAAGAAGTTAGCAGTGCAGTCGCAAGTCATGCAAGTTCGCATAATGGGCCTCCATCTGTCTTTTTAAGCGGTACATTTAAGTCGAGCTCAGCCTTCGTGATGTGAGAACTTTAGTATTCATTTGAACTCGGATTTCATTATAACTCTTGGACTGTGAATAATTTAGTTTCACGAAAAGTCTAGACACTTATAGGTTCACGTAGGTAGGTACTTACCTATCTACGTCATCTATATATGTGTAAAACTGAATCACTTCCAATATTCTTTGAATTATTTTTTCTGGATGTAGGATGTAATCCTCAAGCCAGTCTTCGACGGGGTGGACAGCGCAGTCTAGCTGAGTGACAACGTTTCTTCGCCTTATTAAGGTACGTCTGATCAATACAGTTCGCATAATACGTAGATACATATCTCATTCATCACTCTATTCTCTATTTTGTATAGTATTTGACTGAATGACCGTATACCTACTTCTATACACCCTACGATTGAAGACATGTCAACGTGTAGGTATGAATATATCTCGACGTTTTAAAAATGCCTCCTTTTAAAATATTGAGACGCTAGTTTTATCCGTTTACTTTAAAAGTCAGTCTTCGGACAGTTACTCACACACTCAATCAACTCGATATGTTTACACCAATAGGTACTCTAAGGGCCATGTTTAAATTGTTCAATTGTTCACCGTCAATTTAATAGAAGTTCAAAAATAAAAGGGCCCCTGGGCTATATTAATTTCATGTTAAACGGCTGATTTTGTCTTAAACATCTGTTATACTTTCGGTGAAGTTGGACCTAATAATAATATAATTTCGGAAAAATAATCGAATTCTTCGTTTCAACGACATCTACTGACTTTCTCACAAAACACAGGCTCTGATGACTTTCTAAACAAACGGCTCAACGGCATCGGCATCACACGACCTTACATGTCATTAACTACATGTGAAAGTAAAATAGATGTCGCTACTCGTATGTTATTATCATTATTTACTTTTTGTAATAGTAAGATGCAAATTAACCATTTTCTAGAAAAACACTCGACAACCAGGTAAATGCAGAATGTACAATGATTGTATCACTAATTATTTGTATGGTACGCTGAAATTAATCCTGATGGTAGTGGCAAGTACCTAGTGGTACCTGAGGCTGTGGCATTCATAATAGGTAGGTACCACTTGTCCTAGCTCAGCAGCGGGATGCGTCGCGACCTTAGATTATAGAAGTATAGGTCGCGACTAATGCATCGTCGAGTACTGCAGTGCGTGGTGACCGTGTCTTTTGTTTGTAATGTTCACATTTCTGCTGAACGCATTCATTCGCATCCTGTTCGCTTGGTCTGACTTCTGAGGCTATAATGTAGTTTCTTTGATTAAAACAATCTGGAGTTTACGCATCGAATGCGTTCGTCGTGCCGCGGCCGCTAAGACCCACTGCGAGCACTGCATACAAATTACAATAGTAGTAATAGTTAGTATTCTTTGCAATAGTACTCTGTGCACCATCTGTGCACTACACCAATCGGAGCCAATCGGAAACGGAGTGTCCACCGCGGTCGATGCGTCGGGAATTCGGAATACGTCAAAGGCGGGTACACGGGTAGCGTGGACG
Source organism: Allophyes oxyacanthae (assembly GCA_932294325.1). NCBI lineage: Eukaryota > Metazoa > Arthropoda > Insecta > Lepidoptera > Noctuidae > Allophyes > Allophyes oxyacanthae. The sequence goes on along the minus strand of OW028623.1, from coordinate 4,866,050 downwards.
GAGAAAACGGACTTGTGAGGATTGAAAGTGAAAAATAACATACTTAGATATATAAACTACATCTATGAAAGATAAACTTGTACTACTAAAAGAAACTTACACTAGGACTTCTGTGCACAAAAATTAGGTAGGGAGACAAGCTAAGGAGACAAGTCAACAGTGAACGTTTGATAGGTAATGTATCGGCTGCCGGCTCCGGCAGCAAAAATTAAGTTGAATAAACTTTTGTCCACTGTTTAATTTATTTAGATTTTCTCAAAAAAATTGTTCGTTTAAGTCGAGCTCTAGCTTTTACAGTTATGAAAATACTGCACCCAATTTATATTTATATAATTAATTAATGTTTATTTCGATGTATTCTTATTATTGTTTTATTATTTATTGTTTTAACAGTACCTACATACATATTTTTCTTTCATTTGGTATAAAATTGCACGGTTTGGGTTTTTTTACATTGTTTGAAATAGCAACACTGACAAAGTACACTTTTTAGATACTAAATAAATATTATTAATATTATGATTTTTTATGTAACTTTATTGTAAATATAAAAACATATTTACGTAAATAACATTATCTTGGTTTTCAATTAATAATTATTTGTAAAAAAAGCATAAAAAAGGCATGATGAAGACCCGTGCTTAATGTTTGCCATGTATAAAAAAATAATTGAGTGACCAAAACGCCCTCTCGCGGGAATTTCTTCATCAAAGTACATCGTGAATGTGGCGTGTGTTGTTTGGAATACTGTGACTCGTAAATAAAAATGCTTTTGATGCATTACTAAATCTTATTGTAAGTGAACTTCGTGTGTGTTAAAACATTAAACAATCAGGAAACCTTCTGTGAATAACAAGAACTGGCCCAAAAAAGTGATATACTTTTGGTATTTTGTCATATGTTGCACGCCTGCCTTGGGATCTCAATGAAGACAAAAAAAAATAATCAGTAATTCTGATGCTAAATGATAATGCAGTAAGTTTTATATTATTGTTTTTGTCATACATTACCGATAATTAGTAGAATCAATGTAGTTTTATACCTGAGACGGTGTTTTTCTACATTTATTATTGGCAGGTTACTTACGTTAGTGTCAAGATCTTGGGAATCTTATATTCGAAACCATATTCTTCAACAGAATTTTGACATTATTATTGAAATGAGACGTCATGATTTTGAACAATTTAAATAATAAATAAATGTTATCAATGTACATAGGTACTTGTGGTGTATTATTATAACTGGAACATTTGTTTGTTACAGAAATAGACACGACCAGTCTTCCGGCACGTTATTGCGCTTTCTCGTGACAATGCGGTGCCTTATGTGCGAATATATTTTCTAAAGTGTTCATATCATCAATTCATGACCATGGTTGTTAGAGTTGAAACTGAATAATATCAGAATGAGTCACAATCTGGCTGGAATGCCATCCTACAGGCTGCCAGGCCCAGGGCTGGGGCCTCCAGACTTCAAGCCTCCGATGGACACACCTACACCCCCAGCTCCAGCAGCGAGCAACCCGAAAAAGAGGAGGAAAACCTCAAATGCCAACAATGCATTAACAACTCCTCAACCTCCACCAACGGCACAAGATCTCCTGCCTCCCCCTTTGACGGGATATGGAGACACAATTGTTGCATCAAACCCTTTTGATGACTCTCCTTCCACTGTATCACATAATGGCCCTATGATGAGTCAGAACGGATCAATGATGAGTCAAAATGGTCCTATGGGAATGATGGGCCCAATGCACAGTATGGGTGGCCCACCAATGAGACTCATGAGCCCACATGGTATGAGCCCAATGAACCAACAAATGCCTCCAAGAGGTGGGATCAGTCCAATGGGTAATATGAGCCCTATGGGCCATATGGGTGGCATGTCACCTATGGGTGGCCCAAATATGAGTATGAATAGTCACAGTATGGGTCCAGGAATGGGTCCTCAATCAAGATCAATGGGTAGTCCAATGAGTCCCATGAATTCTATGCCTATGGGTTCTCCTATGTCATCTGGGCCCATGGGAAGTCCTATGAATATGGGTTCAATGGCAGGAAGCCACATGAGCAATAGTCCTATGGGACCACCTATGCACAGTCCTCTTGGAGCAGGATCAATGAATGGGCCAATGAATGGTCCCATGGGTGGCGGAGGACCTGGCATGAATGTTCCTCGTATGAATGGCCCAATGGGACCTAATTGTTCAAATGGGTCTATGGGACCTAATAATTCAATAATGTCTTCAAACCCAATGCAAGGCAGTGGTATGGGGCCAGGACATTGTGGCCCCATGAGACATGGCAGTCCAATGTCCTCTGGGATGGGAAGTGGCCCTATGGGCGGTAACGGACCTATGACCTCCATGGGCCCAGGTCCACCATACTCCAGCAGTCATATGGGTCATGGTGGACCTATGGGGATGGGAGGAAATGGATCTATGGGAATGGGTCCAGGTCCAGGAAGCATGGGTAATTGTGGTCCACTAGCTGGAATGAGTGGAATGGCGATGGGTGGTCCTGGAGGACAAGGAGTAGGTCCAATGGGGCAGAACATGGGAATGTTTGGACCCAAACCTATGCCAGTTAGTGCTGGTAAAGTGTACCCACCAGACCAACCTATGGTGTTCAATCCTCAAAACCCTAATGCCCCTCCCATATATCCATGTGGAGTTTGTCACAAAGAAGTACATGATAATGATCAAGCAATATTATGTGAGTCTGGGTGCAACTTTTGGTTTCACAGGTATGTTATATTTTCTAGTAGTTATATATTAAATAGTATTATAAAATTACATGATATGAATATTTATTTACTAACTTATACTTACAGTAAATATACACAATACATTATGTTATTGTCAGAAAAAGAAAATCACAAATGTTTTTAATCTAGTTTAGTACTGTGAAAATACACAACAAAATCAACTCCTTAATCAAGTTTAGATGCATGAAAAATATTTATATCAGGGACAAGATCTATTTTCATTATTGCATTTTTATCAAAAATATGGTTTATGTAAAAAAATAAGTAGGTACATTAATACAAACACGGAATACAGGATCGATTCCTGTATTCCATTGGATATATTTTTCATATAGCAAATGTGGAAAAAGATGTGCTAAATTTTTGATGAATTTTTGATGTGCTAATTCTATTATTATTTATTATTAAATCATCTGCACTTATCTGTTAAACAAAAGAAATTTCAGAATTTATAGTCTTTTCTTACTTAATATAAATATTTTAGTTTAAAATTAATAGGTACAATGTTGCAACTTTCCAGGGGATGTACGGGACTTACGGAGCCAGCGTTTCAGCTGTTGACAGCGGAAGTGTATGCGGAATGGGTTTGTGACAAGTGCCTGCACTCCAAGAATATACCCTTGGTGAAGTTCAAGCCATAGCGATGCGCCTTGCCCCCCTCACCCCCTCTCCTACCACCCATTTGAGTCAAAACCCTCCCCTAACATCACAACATATTTATTTCACTTCATCAAATAAGATGTAAAGATGGACAGTATAATGTGAACACAAGTATAGGCACGGGCATGAAGTCGGTCTGTCTTATCAACTTTAAGAATGGTCTGTTGGTATTCTAGCTAAGGAAGATCTCATCTTGGATAGTTACATTAAATTAAGAAAACTAAATGTATTGAAGACTTAAAATCGATTTTAATTTTATGTTTAAATCATTATACAATTTGATTGCTAGTAACTCCACAGAATGGTTGGTGATAGGTTATTGATGAAATTGCAGACGGTCCTGTATGTCTAGTCTGTTATGATTGTCATTTTATTTATTTTTAACCTAAATCTAAGAAATCGTGGTTTATATACCTAGTATGGAATATACACCCTGTATATATAATCAGGGCACCTGATTGAAGGGGTTATTGTACTCATCAAAATTATGAACATCTTTTACAATGAGACAAAAAATGAGATCGCAAAAAAAAAATCTGCTGTTCCATACATTTAGTTGAGTAATATCGAATTATTTGTATTACACACCACATTTTAATTCGCAATTTCAACATTGGTTCCATAATAAAAGTAGTTCATAATGATATTTAGAATAACCTCTGAAAGCAGGTGTACTGTTTAAATATACAACCTGTATATAACATGTGTTCCTCATAACGCATATCTGTTGAAGCAAATAAATGTTAAAGTATGTATTGGTAGCACATAAATGGAAACTGAACTCCAAAGTATAAGCAATAAAAATGGCTGCCCAACAAGTTTTTGATGCCTGTTATGCGTGTTGCTTTAGTCTCTGTGCATATTGTAAATATTTTATAGATAATAAGTTATAAACATTCTCCGCCTTATGAAAATGGTGAACTATATTGCATTCAATTTTGAATGGAGTACACATCAGATCTATTGTTAGGTCTTTTACACACTGTACTGCTGTGGTCAATTATTTTAACTAAGCTTGATAACGGCAGTACAATTTATAAGATACCTTGACGATCTGAGTTTCACTATACATATACATTTATAATAATAATAATAATGTACTTATTATTTCGGTGCCCTAGTTTGCATGTAACATTACGCGCGTTATCTTTATGTACTTGTAAATATGATGAATCCATACGCTTTGTTAAGTATAAGGGTGTTAAATGTGTTTGTCAATTTTTTAACTTTTGGAGATTTTTTTTAATAATAATAAACTTTAACTTAGGTTCTGTAAATATACGATACGCGTGGTTGTGACGTCACTTGATCGCGTAGTACGGTGATCGTGTGCAACTTTGTTTTAATTATTTTCCCTATAGATAACTTTTTTGGAGCCAGTACATATACTTTTGCGAATCTTTGTTTTAGTCATTACAAATCAATAATTTATAGAAATCAATTGAAGTTATGCCCCCACTTTACGGTGGAGAATGTATAATTGCCTATACAACAGTTAATTATGTAGATGAAGGTACAACTTGATGGCTTACTTAACAAATGATTAACTTAAATCGAATTACTTAAGAGTTTAATTATCACCAAACAATGTGAACCCGTGAATTAAAATGAAAAAATAAACATGAGATCTATTTTTGCAAATATAAATAAATCGTTAATTATTTGATTTGAAACAGCATCTGAATAAAAAATATGTAACAATAATATTGATGTAGGTACCTCTGTAAAATATGTCTTATGTACATCCGTCTGTATATAACAAAAAGTGTAATTTAAAAATTTGACTAATTAAATGGTGGACTTAGCTTAACATAAATTGCGTCTAGTACTAAGAATGGATAATGTCGCTGTAGGATCGCATAATTACGCAAAGTTTTGCGAAAACTCTGATTAGTTATAGCGTTAATTCAGTAGGAACGCGTAAAATGAGTTTACTCTATAATCCGAGCTTTCGCGAAACTCTGCGTGTTTTCGCAAAACTACGGATTACGCGATCCTACGTCGACAAAATTATTCTAAGATCCACTTAACAGTTTATATTGTTCCGTAAAAGTTAATATGCAAATCAACGGTTTTGACACGGAAACGAAGGCTCTTAGATTTATTTTGTTAAGTACAATTAGACAGTTACTTTCGATTGGCCATCATCCTCAAAATGCGTTCATAATAAATTAGCTAGTTTATATAAAACATGGATACGCACTTAAATGTTTATATATACTACTTAGGTTGTGCAAAACATGCAATATTTCCGTAAATCTATAATAATTGTCTGTATTTACAACGGATTACCAATTTATTTTGATATGATCTACCTTATTGTGCTTAAATTATTTTAATGATTTATTCGTTATATAAACTTTTAATAATTTTCATTTTCTTCAAGATGTTAATATAAAACATACTGTGAGTGTTTTATTATTATCTTTACCTCATTGTACTGTTTGATAGCAAGTTGTATTTTACCAGTCATATAGCCCAATGTTTTGATTTTTTAAATACCTATTTATAATGCTGTATCTGTATAAATTACTTTTAATCCTGATAAGAATTTAAATAATTATGTATGCAGCAGAGTTAAATAAATGTAGTTAGGTTCAAATCACCAATCTTCCTTAGATTTTGATATGTAAGTACCTAATCAATTTCTTGATTTATTTTCAAAACCATGACATTGATTTAAGTACATAATATTTTTTCTTGAAAGTCCTCGAAATTATTTTGTCTGTAATAGTTTTTCATGTATGAACACTATCGTGAGGAAAATGTTTTTGTATGGCACCGTGTATTCAGAAATATCCCACGAAAGTGCGACACTAGGAACTGGAAGGTGCTGCGCAGACGGTGGGCCGGTTAATTCTGCCGTGATGATAGAGCTTATGAAATCCTATGCAACTACGCATACGGCGGACATAACACCGCTGGTCCCCGGCGATGGTGTACAAAATAACCACTGTCTGCGTAGCACCTGATTCCAAAGACTCTATCGTTGCTTTAATATTGGTCTGCACAGCGCCTAATATAACTAATCTGTGTGGATCACGAAAGTTCGAATTCACGCTAATACCACTACATCTGAATTTCTACGACTGTTGGCGGGGCAAAAGATTCTGGCGTTCGCTGCTACACCAGACGCTTCGCTCGCCTCCTTCGCGCTGTGGTGTAGTCACAGTTATTTCTAACCGACCGAATATCATTGGTGATGTATTGTCGTACTACACTAGTGTTGACCTACCGTTTTTCGCACTAGCGTGCATTCAAACTCAGCATTAGCACAGTCTATATTCGCAATCCTGTCGCACTTCCGTAGAGCGCTGTGTATTTTAGTGCTAGCATTTTATCGTTCATAAACGATAGGCAAACGAGAGAAATACTTTTTAAGTATTTAAAATTGTGTAAATATATTTAATATGACTACGAATAATTGCCGATAATATTGTACAGTTAAATAATTAGAACTTTATCTAGGATATTCGGCCATGAATGTAATAATAATTTTAAAGCCGTGAGCACATCACAATTAGTTGACGGGGACTGCTGCTGCTATTGTATATTAATTTCACTTGTAAATGTTACTTATGGCTAAATTACACTTTGATTAGTGCAAATGATTAGTATCAATTAGAATTAGGTACTATTACTTACATTGATCGTTACAAAATCGGAGTGTTGGTTTACTTGGTTAATTTATGTGCGTAGTCCTACTTATCACTCGCACATTTCAAAGTGTAATCCGGCCTTTACGTGTTACGCAATACATGCAACGCAACAAATAAATGTGAATGTTGGTAAGTTGTAATTCAGAATATTTTATGAATTCTAAAATAGAATATCAGTGGTCTTAAACTTGTGCATAGTTTATTTTGTATTATGTGAATAATAACAAGCAATAATAAAATTGTTATTGAGGAATTTTATTTCAATTTGACAATATACCCAAATCCTGAAGTAGAGAAATTTTATTTCACCCTTTGAGCTAATAGAATAATTAAAACAAAATTAAACCGATAAATTTTATACTCTCACTACTGGTTGACAATGCCCACAGAGGACGCTATTTGTTAGCAGATTTCATACAGAATAGCCTAGTTAGGTAATTACTAGTTAGGTACCCTACAAAACTACATTCGCCGGTTCTTGGGTTTGAATCCAGGACCTTCTCGCAAGCCAAAGTAGCTGTACGATAGCCAATCTACCGAGATAAGGTGGTAATAAAAAAAAGTCGACTCATTTTAAAGCTACAATAATTACTATTGGAAATTTTTGCATAGCCCTGTTTTTTGGTTGAGGGTAAGCAATTTGCCAATGATGGTAGGTATAATCATTATTATTATTTATAATAGTACCGACCACAGAACATAGGTACCGACATATGGATATAGGTCCCATTTAATTGGATACGAGCGAGCTAATTTGCTTTTACTGGGCAAACTAAACGGCAAAATTACAAACCCTGAATTATTTAGTAGACTAGTAGGTAATATTAGACCGCTACTTAGCATTTCCTAAAAATAGCAAATTCCCGATCTGAGAATCAAACCTTTAACTCGCTACCTACTGTGAAAGGGTGACTGTGATAATCTCTGCCATTAACCCGTCTTTGTCGATACCGACTTAGTTCGTTCTCATGATGCGCCAGAACAGCAGTAGGTAGGTACGAATACGGGTTGAAGATTTTTATGAATGGACGATACCTCAACGTGGTCCACTTGACCTGCGACCGCAGTTCCCGTGAACTCCTTCAATTCAGGCGTCAGTAGGTAAAGTACCTACGTAACAAAAAGCCATTTTTATACGGTGATAAGGGTGACCACAATGGCAGTACTTATGTTCCGACCGACCACAACATAATTATTCAAACAATACCAGCGAGCGAAAACGTTTTCAAATAAATTATAATTTTGTGTCGGTGTCAGAAGCGTAGAATCCATTTCAAATAGGTACCTATTCAGTTTTTATCCTTTCTTTATTGCCAACGATTGCCAAGCAAGCGAGTATATAATTATGGAAGCCGTATATGGGTACGCACATAGACAGAAGCGAAAATATGCTAAGTCTATTGGTACGCAGCAGGGCGAACGGGCGAATTTCGCCTCACCTATCTACACTGATGAACGTAGTATGTACTTAATAATTAAAGTAGGTATGCGTCGGATGAGGAAATATCACTGATGGCAAAAATACAAATATAATATTTCTATGGGAACTATCGAATTTCAAGCACTAATCTTTTGTTACATAAATAATAAAATTAACTTGGTTGAGTATCATTTTATTGACTGTAATGTCAGTATGGCATACATTCACTAACACTATGTTATGTATTTCTTGCTTAAAATATTTGTATCAATACAACAATAAAAATAAGTCTACAATCAGCTAAAACTTTAATAATCTTCTGATTAAAATATGATAATAAAACTGCATTGACCATAATAATATTAAAATATTTAGGTATACAAAAACATTTCATAGAAATAAAAAAACCAAGAATTACCAAATTAGAAAATTAAATCTAATATTTAAAGATAATGGACAGATTACACTTAAATAATATTGGACAAGCCGTTATATGTATTGGTAATGTAAAAAAATTGAAGTCCATATTTCAAAATCAGTCACTTGATATGTTTCAAAACATTGAAACTTTTGTACTTTTCTACAACATTTGACACCAGTACAGTACATACAGTTTCTCTCAAGATTTTTAAATATCACAATAATACATTTTATTTACATGATTTTGTAATGCAGTAACAGATGTAAACTGGGGGTACTATATTTATTATGTTAAAATACTGATTTTATGGCAGAACTGCACCTTTTTTATAATTAAAAACTATTTGTGCCTAATAAGTCTTTATAAGCAACATATACCTATAGAAATATAATTTCAAATTTTAATTATAATGAGAACTACTATTAGCCATAATCTGTTCCAAATGTAGTCAATCCTTTACTCTGTATGGCGAATAAAACTGCAGTATCAAGGAAATCACAATGATTGTCAACTACATTATCAACACCATCACAGGCAGCATTTGAATTTTGATGATTTGCATTAAGATATTGGTATGACAAGCTAGATGTATCAGGGAACAATGGGAATGTTGTCATGTCATTACTCTCATTTTTGTGATCATCTGAGTATGACCATGGCATGTCTAAATTATTCGAGGAATTATCAGTATCGCATTCATTGTTATTATTCAGTAGTTCATGAGATTCATCATCAGATGGTAAGGGGGATAAACTCCTGTGAGGAGATGGTGTGCGATTGGCAGTACTTGTAGGTTCACAAATCTCTTCTGTGTCTTTACAACTGGTATTACTAGAATTTGAAGTGTTTTGTAATCCATGAGCAGATATTGCCATAAGTATTCCTTCGTTTTCAATACTGTTGTCTCCAGGGAGGTTGTTAATAAAGTCTGCAACATCAAGAGCCAGAAATCGGGAACCATCCTCTTCAGGTGGTACTGGTACTTGTATCCAGGAATCCAGAACACGGTTTATTGTGTTGTCAACAAAACCTTTGGCCATCTGGAAAAGAAAGCAATTATCTGTATTTAATTGTTTTTAAACATTATGCACTGCAAGAAAACATTTGTTTTTTATATACACCATGTCCCAAAATTCAACGATAAGCGGGCACCAGAGGGATGACCAGCTCACGAATACTCGAGAAAAAAGAAAAAGAAAAAAAAAACTCAATTTTTAAGAAGTTACATCAAAAAATTGAAATCCTTAAAAAAATTACACCCCTTAAGAGATTTTTAATTACCATAACCACAATGTTTCAAATATTTCTGAATTTCTTTTTGTACCGAAAACCTAAGTAGCCCTGCTATCCACCACAATCCTTGAAAATCCCAGAATGCCTGTAGATTTGACACAAAAATCAATCAAAATTATATTTCACCCTAAAATTTTGAAAGGTTTTTACTTTCGGTCCACTTTAACTCATCGTGGTGTAAAAAAAAAGTATGGACACTACCATGGCAAGTTTTTTTAAAAATTCACGCATCTATCCATGATTCCAAAATAGTATAATACTCTAGGAAAACTAGCTACGAAAAAAAGAAAAACGTACTATTTCTGAACAAGAACCAAATTTCATAACTTTTACTATGTGCCCAAAATAGGTATTTGGTTGTAAATTCTTCGAATTTGAATGGTACATGTGCGTAGTCAATAACATTTAGAAGTTAGAGAGGGATTATACGTTAGAGAGAGATAGATAGATAGTATGTAAAGTAGGAAAAAAGACGTTTTTAAAAATTATACCTCGTGTCTCCACAACTACAAGTCTGCTAGTACGTCTGTAGCGTACTATCACCTGTCATCTGTCCACAGACTATACGAGGTATAATTTTTAAAAACGTGTTTTTTCCTACTTTACGTACTATCTATCTAATCTATCTATTTCTCTCTAACGTATAATCCCTCTCTAACTTCTAAATGTTATTGACTACGCACATGTCCCATTCAAATTCGAAGAATTTACAACAAAATACCTATTTTGGGCACATAGTAAAAGTTATGAAATTTGGTTCCGGTTCAGAAATAGTACATTTTTCTTTTTTTTGTGGCTAGTTTTCCTAAAGTATTATACTATTTTGGAATCTTGGATAGTTGCGTCAATTTTTTAAAAAACTTGCCATGGTAGTGTCCTTACTTTTTTTTTACACCACGATAAGTTAAAGTGGACCGAATGTAAAAACCTTTCAAAATTTTAGGGTGAAATATAATTTTGATTGATTTTTGTGTCAAATCTACAGGCATTCTGGGATTTTCAGGTATTGAGGTGGATAGCAGGGTTACTTAGGTTTCCGGTACAAAAAAAAAACAGAAATATTTGAAACATTGTGGCCATGGTAATTAAAAATCTCTTCAGGGGTGTAATTTTTTTAAGGATTTCAATTTTTTGATGTAACTTCTTAAAAATTGAGTTTTTTTTTTCTTTCTCGTGTAGTCATGAGCTGGTAAACCCTCTGGTGCCCGCTTATCGTTGAATTTTGGGACATGTTGTATATAAAGAGCTTATTAAAATTACTAATTAAGCTTATTTTTTTAACCTTGTGTGATTGTATGCTGCTGTTTCAAAATAAAACAAGATATTGTTATTATGTACCTGTCTAGCCTGCCATCGGGCTATGCACTGATCTTCTGTGTAATTCTGTGAGACCATTGACACCGAAAGAGACTCAAATTCATTACTGTTGTCAGTAGTCCTTAGTAGATTGTTAGTTACATTACTGTCATAAGAACTAACATATCTTGGGTATTGTAACTTGTCTGTTGACACACTTGTACTTGGTTTGAGACGAGATTTGTCAGGATCAGCAATCACAGAGTCCAAAGTGTTGAAGTCTTGTTTCAATAAGTAATCACCTAATATCTCAAGGTTTTGTTCTGTGCCCATATTGTTACTATTACTTCCACTGCCTGATGAACCAGCTATGTCTGGATCTAAGGATTCTGTTGATGTATTAGCCGTATCACTTGCATCTTTCTTTAGGTGGTATTTCCCTTTAACTTGCCACGCGAAACGTGCTTTCTTGAGTGGGCGCTCAGATCCATTCGATGCGTCGCCATTTTCTTGTCCTTTGCACGACGAACCTCCTGCCGATTCTGCTATATTCATAACGAAAATTGACAAAATCTGTGCTCTTTAGCTTATTGTATCATTAGTAAACAAACTGACATCGCTAATTGCAAACATATGATTGAGTGACAAGTAGATAATTACACGTTATCTGCTGTTGTTAACTTTGGGGCACTTTATAATAAATCAAATTAAACATAATTGTGTATTTCTTAGTCGGTATTAACTTTAATTTTATGAAGTTAAATTTACTAAACTAATTGCTATTGTTTTACTGTCATCACAAGATTTTAATAGAAAATAATACCCGGATAGGTCCCTGATCTATAATCTGTGGCACCGTTCGCGAAAAAGTTTGACCTTGCCTTGCCTCGACTAACTTTCTCTGATAATATGTCGAAATTGAACAGTAATACCTACTTGTTTAATGTAATTTTTTTAATGGAATTATGATAAAAAGATAGACATTGATATATGTATAAAAGCTCCCCAATCATTAATAACAATTCTGCAAATTAATGTTGAATCTGGACGGTTTAATTTAAGGCTGGCAATAATTGCATAACAACTAGCGCCATTTTTAAACAATATTTTTAAAGTCTATGGGCACGGTCTATGGGTGATACAAAATCCGGCAATTTTAAAATCTTCAATGAATTTTATTGCGTGCAAAGTTTTTGAGAAACGGTAGGTAAATAGGAATCGCTTTTTCTCAATTTTAATTTAACTTAGAAAAAAGTAGAATTTAACATTCATTAGGTAGTGAAACATTTTTTTCTGGGAAAATTAATTATTTTTCGTAGAACGCTTGCATGCCTTCATGCAAGGGGATCTAAATTCGAATCCGCAGGTTAATCACGATCAATGCTTGTAATCGAAATCGATTCAATTTTGACAGTTCTAAAATGTATACAGTACGCAGTACTTTTTTTTTATTTATTCACATTTTTGTTGAGGCTTACCAATGCTTTTTTATTGAATCGATTTTACGAGCGTGTATTTTCATTATCCTGCCAAAGAGTATAGTAATATAGTATCCTGCCGATGCCCGGCGCCGCCGCGCCGCACCTCTGGATTTTCGATATCATATTGTGTGGATTTGATGAATTAATTTGATTAGGTAGGTACCTATCACTTACGTTAGCGGTGAAGAAATCATCGTGAGGAATCATTTCTAATATTTGTTATCAAATACCATAAAGAAGTAATAAATAAAGCGCATGGCATTGATGATCACTCTTTTGTCCAGTTATTTAGCTTCAAGAACCAACCAATTAAATGTATTAGATTACAGCCAACAAGCTTAAAAAAATTTTTTATTCACATAACCTAGCCATTATCAAATTCTAAATACCATATTAATGGTAGTTACCAACGTCAAATTCAGTCATCATTAATAATTCATTAGTTACCTTTACTAAGTAATTATATGAGTACCAACTCATTTTAGTTTATTTAACCCAATACATAAATAATCTAAATGCGCAGGAGAATCCTTCGAATTCATCGTAACTACTTATCGTAAAGCCCTCTATTCTGAGAATAATCATCACACAAAGAGGGGAGGACCACATTCCCGGTCACAATATTAACACGATGATTGCAGCCAGTCGGTCCCTAATCGTTGGTCAAGCGTAACCCAAATATTTGAAACTGTTTTGTACTCCGAAGTTCAGTGGTAAAGATAAACTAAAATCTGTGGATAAATCGGCGTTATTTACTAATTATGCAGGTAAGAATTTATAAATAGGTAGATATAATATGTCGCAAATATATAAAAAAATCGTTAAGATTTATTTTTATTTTTTATTATAACCAAATATTTTCCTATTTCTTTTACAATGTGGAATCCCCCGATTTACTAGTTCCTCACGTTACTTATAAAATATTGCGTGGTTGTTATTCAATCGGTTTCAACGGAACTTCGTAATCGTATTCATTAAAGCAAATCTTGACTGAGTCATCGACACAGCCGGGTCATGGCATTAGAAATAAAAATTGGAGAAACGAAAATACAACTTGAAACCCCCGTTTGTGTAGTAATTTACTGTTTACTTATTGTGTATTTTTGTACTCGATTTATTAAAGCCTAGTGGCCAGTTGTTTAACTCATTATTACCAGCATTAAGAATAAATTTAACAGATCACGAAACTGGTTTAGCATGTATGAACAAAATAAATTAAAAATGGTTTGCTGTCACTTAGTTCTAAAACTGATCTCAGAACAAGGTCTATGTAGGCCTTAGACATCGACGGCATCGGCAGGGCTAATTACCTAATTGAAATTTCGAAACTTTGGGATCTTTATAGATTTGCTAAATCGTATAGGTACAGTCGGCCAAAGATCAAAATAATGACGTTTCAACTCTAATGATGTTTTTATTTGATGGGAAGTTCGGTTAAAATTAATATAGACCACTTTTTTGGCCGACCGTACCTACCTACATAAAGAAGGCACCGCTGCCGTACAATAATAAATATTGACTCAAACTTTGAAAGCTTTTTAGAAAGGTACGATACCCGCTAAAGTAATAAAAAAGCAAAAAAAGACCATAAACATAAAAAGGTCCTAAGCTTTATTTCTTTTTACAGATCATCGTATTTTTAGGCGTCGTGTGTGTGAGTTTGGTGGCCGGTATGCATGTGCAGGCTGGGCCACAAATGTCTGATGCGCAGTTGGAACATACCCTAGCAGACAGGAACACGATGCAGCGACACATCAAATGCGCACTGGCTGAGGGACCCTGTGATCCCGCCGGGAGGAGACTACGAAGTGAGTTTCCCGTGTTGTAGTAATAAGTTTTTAGATTTATGTTCCTTTTCTTTTCTTTTTTTTTGAGCCCCAATTCTGAGAAATCTATTATGTTCGCAATCCAATCGGACCTTGATCGATCGGAAAGGTTGAGTTAGGTGTGTGCAATGTCCTATTAATTTGATCAGTGACTAAAATAAAAACAGATATTTAGCACCAGCTGTATCAGATAATTATCGTGCGCTTGATCTTAGATAACGGACTTTTGCACCAAAGTTTAAAACACAACACATTTAAAACGTCATAATTCTAGGTGCATTGTTGCAAGTGGATCTGGTACCAAAGAGCACTAAACAGTGCACATTGCACAGACGTGTGATTACTGAAACGGATAGATCACCCACTATGGGATTTTGTCAAGGGGATTGGCAACCAATTCGTGCTCCAATAATACCTTAGGTACAGCGGTCACCCTTTCGCTGCTAAGTTTCGTGATTATGACATCTATCCCAGAATAACTAATGGGCATATTGTGCAAGAACGTTATTGTCTGACGAATTGACATACAATAATAAACGCCTATAACATAATAATCATGATTAGAGCATGTTCACTGCTCCGTTATCATGTTACCGTTCCTATGTCAATTACCATTTTAATTATTATGATATGAAATGAAATGATCTTTATTTGCTTGAAGCATGGTACATAAAATAAGTTCTTAATGAGTTAATTCAGCCCGACATACTTCGCTATAGTTTTGTGGCATGCAAAATTTACTATTAATTATTATATTGCAAAACTATTAATTAGGTACTAATTTAATTAAGTAAATAATCTGAACAGTCTATAAAAATGCACTTGACAATTATTATGTTAATCTATAGGATTATAATCAATAATAATTTATTTATTTATTATTATGTTATATTATTAAATTACAATGAATAAATTAAATTTGCATTAAATAATATCTAAAAAATTCATTCGTGTCATAAAAACAATGCTCTACCAGCCATTTATAAAGTTAAGTATTTTTATTTACGGGCAATTCTCTAATGCCTTTCGGAATTATGATCATTACATAACAATTTTCGTGGAATAGAGCAGATTTACATTTTGGCATTATAAGTCTAGTGGGATCCCTTATCTTATGTTATATACCTAGGCAGAGATCGAACTACAGTACCTTATAGGGGCTAATCTGTGGATCGAACCCGCGGGACGGTACCTACCTAGCACAGAAAGCCGATCGCGCCGTGTCGTCATGTTTGGAATATTCTACCAATTTAGTCATAAATATCGACTACAATCGTGATATTATGTGGTACGTAAGTTCCTAGCCTCGATTGTTAATGCCATAATCATATTCGTGGTCATCCTCCGTGGTTTTGTGACTTATTTGTACATACTCATTATTCATAGGTTGATGCATACCTATTGTATTAGTTTCTTTATGGGCATTGGTGGTTACACCTACTCATACGTTTCTATCCTCACAATAAAATAAATAATGAGTATTACAATTTTATTATTATGGAAATAATAATAATGTATAATATACTTAAATTAAAAATTGTTTTTGAAAGGTTGTATTATTATCCATCCATAGAAAATCTATGGATGAACAAGCTTAAGACAAAACATAGAGTAGGAACAGACCAGCTATTCTGTAAGAACATCTCGTATCTCGATTTGAAACTCACTGTTATTGTTTCTTTATTATTTCTTTTTTTTATTAAATATTTATTAAAAAAAAACTAATCTAAGACTGCTAATGGAAACCGTTGTGGTTCCTTCCTTTATCTTTAGCAGCCAGGTAGTTACATTCTTAGTTTAATCTAATCCTTAACCTATTCCCTATCGTTACATAAATAGTGCTTTTTAAGTAATTATGTTTATATTTCTCGCCATTCATGTACACATTTCAAATTTTTGGGCTGAATTGATGTTTGTAAGTTCATATTTGATGAATTGACATACGATAACTTAATAACGGAGCTGTGAACATGCTCTAGTCATTATTAAATTACATTAATCTAGTCATTATTACAGCTCCTGTTATTAAGTTACACAGTATGTCAATTTGTCAAATATCAACCGACAACGACAACGACACACTCAAATGCAACATACAAGCCATAAACCAAATTTTGTGTGATTATAAATGTAAGTTACGTCATGGTGTCCCAATAAAGATTACTATACTATTACTAATAAGAGTGAGATTCGAATCGAGATGCGAGATTTTCTTACAGAATAGCTCCCCAGACCACTTGTATCCATTCCTAAGCATAAAGTTATTATTACTAGTGGTAACTTTATGTTCCTAAGACAAATTTTGACAGACTATATCTGCTTATTGAATGTTAGGTGATCCTATTACCGACAAAAAGTTAAGTTCAAAAACTAAAACTCGACTTCTGAAAAAGTCTAATACCTCATTTATCGAACTATGATAAGTAGTTTAGAAGATAAGAGGGAACAGATGAACATACATATACATACATACCGGTCAAACATATAACCCTCTCCGTAGTCGGGTAAAAATTACCGAAGCTTGTCTACTATTTATTGAAAAACATTGTTAACTTCAAATCCACAAAATATTGCGCTCTAATACGTAGGTAATTAGGTGTAGCGCTCTTGTTGGCTGCTGTCCTGCAGAGACCTCATTTAGTAATTATAATTAAGGCACCAATTATCATAAAGTCCATAATTATCATAATTATGTAGGGAGGGAACCTGAAATAAATAGACCGATAAAAAAAAAATACTTAACCCATTCTTAATGTACCTACTCTATAATAAAAGGTCATAATTTGATATTACCATAAAATACCTACAACGTTTGGCAAACAGATCATTATACAGTAGGTTTGTTGTTATTTTAGCACAAGAGGATGCTGAATATTCTGTATTGACATAATCACTTACTCACCGTTTACGCCACTCACAGGCCATGCTGGAAAACACACTAGTTACGCATGTTTATTTTATTACCTACGTTGAATAATTTTAGTTTTAAAATCTAGTTTTACAACTTGATTCGACTGCAGGCAATAAATGGCTATTCTCAGACACAATGCCTAAATTATTGCAGAATTTGACACTCTAGAAATAACTAACTAGGTTAAGGCTCAATATAACAATACATAAGTCAAGTAAAAAATACTGCCGTTCATGAATTTCTTTAGTAAGTATGTTTTCTAACTTTTCCTGGATATTTTTTACGAGAAAACGTGCTTTTTATCTTGTAGTACAATAGCATGATCGACGTCAGTATTAGGACCACAGTAAATTCCCAGGTTGGGTTCCAATAGTAGTTGGATAATTGGACTTTGTTATTCGAAAAGGATCCAACCCACATTGAGCTAGTATTGAGATATTTAATTTTAAAGTTTTTACACCGTAATTCTTCATTGTTGCAGTGCTATAAATTTGTTGGTTTTATTGTAATTATAGGGCAAAAATTTTATATTTTTAAATTTAAAATGTGTAGTTATGTTTGGTTTCATATTTTATATGATATCTATATACATGAAGGGAAAACTTTGCATATTGCGCGCACGGAGGAGTGTGAGATTTGGCATAGTTAAAGTTCATAATGGAGAAGGAGTGCAGAAAGCTAAAATTACGGTCGAATTTCGACCACTGGGCGGCCGACCACTAGTAAAATTAAATATCTCAATACTAGCTGAATTTGGGTTGGATCCTTTTCATTTAACTACGTTCAATTGGGTTATCCGAAAGCTGTGAATCAAGTGTGGAATTAGAATTGGTCTTAGTTCATCAAAACTTTGTATCCCTTTTTAAGCATATTGCGCGCATGGAGGAGAGTGAGATTTGGCATAGGTAGTTAAAGTTTATATGGAGAAGGAGTGCAGAAACCTAAAATTACGGTCGAATTCCGACCGCTGGGTGACCACTAGTTATTATAATTACTTACATTTTATTTTTGGTTCACACAGCACCTTGTTTTCAGTTCTAGCCCCATTGGTGCTTCGGGGGGCATGCCCGCAGTGTTCGATGCAAGAAACGCGCCAGATTCGGCGCACCCTGGCGTTCGTGCAACGGAACTACCCTTGGGAGTGGGCGAAAATCGTTCGTCAATACGGTTGAATCAATTTAATATTATGTAGATACAATACTACCAACCAAACGTAACGAATTTTATTTTTTTAAGTAAGGAATATCGATATTTCGCCTAAATCCCAAAGGATCCAGTAAACAGTGGTAATGGAAGAAGTTCAGTAATATTTGTATACTAATATTCATGTACAAAATTGTTTTAAAAAGAAAATCAGTTAATAAGTATGTCCAAAATTTCACTTTTGCAATTTTTCCCAAGTGCCTAATGAAGGGCCTAACAGCATCAAATGTAAATAAGGAAGATTGTAGCTAAAAATTATGATTACTTATGCCAAAGAGACAGATTACAGTGAATGACGAATTTGTCAAACTTATGTGTATAAGAAATTTTGTGGTTTTTTTTATTATGTATAATGTAGGTACTAAGAATTTTACTGTTACGTTTACATCATGAGTGTCCCAGTTTCAAAAGGCTGATCTTACTGTGTATAAGTAATCTATATGAAAAAGTGAACAATAATGGGAAAAATTACACGTTTCATTATTATACATTTCACTGTACGTAAAGAGATAAGTTAATTGGTTTTCTATGTTTCTTCAAAGGGAATAGCTGTTAAAAAAGTTTAGAAAAATATAATAAGTAAATAATAATGTAGGTAGTCATTCTAATTAGTATTGATTCATGTAATAAGCATGTATTCTTAGGGACTATCTTAGATATCGACCAATAATTAATATTATAATCTAGAAGTCTAATTTAACTTCAAATCAATGTTATTTGCTACACCTTAATTAGGTTGATTAAATATTTGCTAAAAGAATAAATAAATTGGAAACAATGAAATTCGTCAGAACTAATTATTAATTATTTTGTTTACCCAATTAGCAATGTTGTAATTATTGACCTACAATACCTTTAAACAGGATGTAACATAAATCGTCGCTCTACTGCTTATTATGAACAACTTTAACTATAGCACTAACCATGAAATTGCGATAAAAAATCAGCTGTTCCATATATTTAGTCGAGTAATATTTAATTATTTGTATGAAACAACAGATTTTTTTTTCGGTTTCAGAGCAGTAGAGCGCGTTTTTTTTATAAAGGAATTTACCTACACGGTTTTTGTTACACTCTGTATGGTATTCTTATTATTTTTATTTTGTATCCTTTTAATATTTTGTATACAATATTGCGTTATGCGTACTACTGAACATTTAGCAGATCAGAAGATGAAGCAAAAACATATTATGCGCTGTCAGTACTATCAGTACTATTAAGACTTTTTTTATTTTCACACACGTCATATAACACGGTCAGCTTCCTATTCTCTGTACTGTATGTGCCTAAAATGAAATAATAATATAAATACAATAATAATTAAGTAGTGTTTTATTCACACTGAGCATCGTCGCTCACGTAACGTTGCGTCGCGTCGGTCGCCACACAATCGCGGTGCAGCCCGTCCGAGTATGTACAGCCAAGTTGAAATAGAGGGGATTGTGGAGTTAAGTAAGAGGTTACGGCACCACGGCTCGCTCCAGCATTCTCCAACCAGACGTACGCTTAAACGCTTCACTGGCTTCGAGAAAATATCGTGAAATACTGTAGAAATCATAACACTGAGATCCGGGTCAATCGCTAGCAAAACAGCTCACCAGTGCACCGAAAGTAAAAGTGTTTCGATTCTTCTAGCTGTGGTAACTACGTCACCAAACATGCAGGTAAGTTGCATTTAAGTATTGCAATTTCTCTATAATATCTGTTTTCCTGTTGGCGACACGTTTCGAGCTTTTGTTAATGTCGGTAGGCTAGTGAAGGACGGTTGGTTTCTTGATTTTACTACATGTTGAGGTCCACACACTTCGACTATACAAATAAATACAGGTTTATGTTATAATTTCCCCTGTCGTTAATTTATGTTTTTATTTTTGGCACAAAAGATTGATATCTTAGAATTTAGATACATAACTGGATAATCGTTTCTATCAGTAATCAGAGCTTAAGGAAACCAGATAGAAATTATGTTGCAGTTAGTTACCTAATCTAGTTTCCTAAATAATTTGCGCAAAAATTATAGCAATCTTATGCACGCATCATAGTTTTGTATCGGTCAGCGTTAATGGTCAGTTACATAAGTAAGACGGTGTTCCAGTTAAATTCGTATTAGGGACTATGGTCCACTTGACTTGCGGATTTCGTTATTATAAGATAATTTTAGTAATTTGTACCATTTCAGCACTTAAATTTGCGTAACACGTGCAGATTAGGCGCACGAGTGCGACTTTATGTCAACACCTGTCAACAAACGTAAATTTGCGCGTTCCTAGAAATTCGTCTTATTGTTTACTAATGTAGAGTATTCATAAAGGTTTAATTTTAAGCACTTTTACACTTAATTACTCAAGTACAAACTTCTTAGGAGTCTTGATTTGTTTTTTCCTAAACGGGTTCCCTTTTTTTTGTGAGTCGCTTCTTCGAAATTAAGTCACGCATGTAGGCCCAAAAAAATGGAATAGGCTGTGAACACGGCTTCAAGTTCCTAACCTGAATACGTCACGTGTCATGAACAGGGTTCAAAGCAACGTATGTAGGTACTCAGTATCCACATCCAGGTTCAATCAACTGCGAATACGATTATTTATTTTTCGCCCTACATTGTTTCGGATTTAAGATTCTTTATTTACTCTCCTTAGCTTGGACTGTAATTGGTATAAAACTCCCATTATTGTCCCACTGCTGTGTACGGGCCTCTCCTCAGAATGAGAAGGGCTTAACCCTTCATCTAACAATTCCACCACGCTGCCTTGATGCGGGATGGCGGACTACACAACAATCGAGAACTTTGTGGAACCCTCTCTAGTGTGCAATTTTCGTCACGTTGTTTTCCTTCACCGTTAATGTATGTGATAATCAAATTCAAATCCGCATTTGAATTCGAAAGACCCTCAGACCTGCATAGTATGGGTAGATAATGGGATACGGACGATATATTGTGATAGAGTAAACTCTGCATGGAAGACTACCCCGTCTTAATTTAGGCGATTTCATAGTACCTACATAATGCTTGTCGAATATATCACAACCATTATAGTGTTCGTATCTATATGTTTTAAGTATTTTTTAAATAGTTTTTTTCTTCTTCTTCCTAGCGACATTGTAACTTGTTCCCTAGTTCTGCTCTCACGATGTCCAGTCATTTTTACTCGGGTCACTTAAACGGAGTCTCTTTTCTATATACAGATTACAGCTAGCCCAAGTCATAATTGACAAGTACTATACAATTGACAAATTCAAGTACAATGACATTTACGTTACTTTACTTAGGTACCTGTCTCAAATGTTTCACTTCAAGCACCAATCTAAGTTACGAGTATCTTCTCATCGCGCAATTAACCTGCACTAGTTTTAAGCATTCGAGATAACATCATAATCCTCCCATTTAGATTCTATAATAGTCATTTGGATGTAGGCGAAGGGCGTCAGTTTCGTTTATCACGTAGTCGCGTCGTCGCAATTTTACATCATTTGTGAGAACGTTGGAATGATGGATCCTATTATGGGATTGTTTAGAATGTATTACATGGTCGCTCGCTGTTTACAAAAAAATGAGCATTTACAGAATAATCCAAGGTTTTATCTGTATGCTTATGAGACTTATGATAACTACCTTCACTACCTACTGGGTAAACCACAGAACACAGACCTACGTAGGGCACGTCCTGTCGACTGATTGATCTTGCTGCGACAATCTACTTAACTAGCTGCTTTTGTATGTTTTGTTCTTGTTTTGTCATCTATTATATATTAATATCTACGTGAAAAGAAAACTTTGAACCCCTTTTGAAGCATATTGCGCGCACGGAAGTGTGTGAGATTTGGTATATCTAGTTAAAGTTTAAATGGAGAAAGAGTGCAGAAAACTAAACTTATGGTCATATTTTCAACCATTGGGCGACCACTATAATTTGTAGCATCAACTATGAAAAAGTATGTGGGTGTTCCCTGACAACTTTGAGACGTGAGAGACCATCACTTTCTGATACGAGTCGATCATCAATCAATAATCTAGAGACAAAATTAAATCCCTCTGAAGATATTAGACATGGATATTTAAACAACATTGTAAACGATCACCGCTGAAAATATAGGCCATACGGCCCATAGAATGTTGCAAAAGCAGTGGAAAGATTGCTACAATCATCACGCTTTGTAAACGGATTGGTAGTCGCATTACGTTGAAATTAGCGCAAGAATAATGTAGCATGCAGCCCATGTCCCTAGAGAAAAGTTCTATATGGGATGAGACTGAGAGCATTGATAAACAGTTTGTTATGATGACAAAAATGTTTGCCCCCTAATAAACCATTCCGAGCTTTAAGTATATCTAATGATGGATTCTTGAAAATAAATCGAAATGTAACGAATTTCCCGACAGCCCCTTACAAAAAGTAACAAAGAAAATGAGACTTTCTGCCAGCATTCCGTTAGACTGCACTTCAAAACTGTTGTAATGGACCAGTAAAAGAAACTTTTTCATATGGAAATGTCTATTCTTGTAGTAAAAGTTTCACTTACATACATTACCTTCAAACATGTTGTTTTGAGTCAGAACTGATGGTTGTATTTCGGAATGAAAACTGAAAACATATTGTTATGAAAGAGTAGAATAATTTATCGGAATCGTATTAAGATTCTATATTAATAAAATTTATAAACTTATTGCCCAAAATATTGTACAATCTGTAGTTCTAACAAAAGATATTACTTATATTATAAATGTTACGAGACCTACTTGTAGTCTGTGTGTGTAGTTGTAGAACTAAGTACAAGTTCTCGTAACATTTATTACCAGTGAGCTCCAAATTAGACTGTTAGTCAGTATGAAAATGAATTTCAAAAATTACGAAATTCATGAACTTGACTGAAAATATTTGCTACCCCAACTAACCTCTAGGTACCATTTTTATTCACTCTAACATTGAGTCGTCTTATAAGGTAAATATTTTAATGAATTAATGTTAATAAGCATATTAATATGCTTTATATTAAGTGTCAGGTCAGGTTTATTAATATATGGTGTAATTATGTAAAATAAAGACCAAGCATTAGATACGATAAATTACAGCGTTGATTATTTAGGCTAACATACTTACCTTAATACTGTATGACTTAAAACACTAATTACAACTGAAATAGTTCATAATAACTTTTCATGGAAATAATTGCCATGAATTTAGCAATTATTTGCCTGAAGCTTTTTCTACGTTAATTATTAATTATTTTAAAGACGACGTGCAAGCAACAACTATCTACTGATATTAAAATAAATAATAAATAATTAATTCTGTTTCTACTAAAAAAAAAACACACTCACTCACAGTTCATCTGTGTAAGCGTAATGATTCTGAAATCCAGTTCAATGTTTTTGGATTATCAAGCCCACAGAACACAGAAAGAGGTCACTGTCACACCTCTTTTCTGTGTTCTGTGATCAAGCCCATAGAGGGCTATAGCCACAGACCATGGGTTTCAAAGGTGAACTATCTATGTAGGTATAGAATACCTACCTACATAGATAGTTCACTTTTGAAATCTATAGGAAATAATACAGTTTCACACAAAACTAATAATAAAAGTTTTCTAAAGCAACATAGAGTCTCGACATTTCATAAGTGCCTGAATCTGGTTTACATAAAATGAATATCTATTCTATTCTAAAGGGCATAGAGGCACAGTATCTATATGAATATTTTGAAATATTTTTATTTTACTGCAGTAGAGCTTGTCCAATCTTCCAGCCTTGGTAATCAGGATATAGGAAACTCAATAGGGTAACAATATCAATTGCGTGCTACGTACTCCAGCTAGAACAGATTACATTATTTATTACTGAACCATCGATCATTTCGATTACAGATTCATTAGGTTTCTAAGCACGTGCGGGTCGTCGATAGTGACTCTTTGTACCACGTCAGAAAACGTACAGTTAAAATCGTTAAGTTAATTCATTTGTTATATTAGCAATGGGTTTGGGTAGAAAGTTAGCTTTTCTTGACTTTTGTGACATACATATTATACAATCTCTTTAGTTATTTTGACAACTCCTTGTTCACATGTCGTCCAGTTAAACTTAGCGTAAGCGGATTCTTTATCTAAAAAGTACAACTATTGTGCGCATAGACTTAGGATTTCGCTTACGCTAAGAATCTGTGATTGTACCCGCAGCCTATCCTCCGAGTTGGGTAAGGAGTACGCACGGTTGATAATATTATTATCAAGTTATACATTAGCAGTATAAGCTGACCTCTCATTGCACGGAAAGCTTATAACAATGCGAGGTCAATTTATACTGGAAATGTATAGATAGATTTGTAGCCGTGTATAATGTTTTATCCTCGAATTAATTTCTTTGGTAGTTTCACTGCTTTATGAAACGTCATAAAACATCGAGCGTCATTAATAGGTTTTTATTTTGTGATCATTGATAATTTTGGCTGATACTTGTTGTCCACCGCGCCGGCCAGAGTAGGTAGTGGGATATGATCATTATGTACCAAGACATTTTCTTTGTACTTAAATCTCTGACATACTTTTTAAAGGTTGAGTAGGGTTAAGTATATTTATTTACATGAATGATGACGTAAAACACAGAGCAGTGAAATACAACAAAAAAGGTTCTGTATTTATTTTCCCTTTGCTCGTCGCTTTTGTTTGCAACTGTACGCACTTGCAAATCGGACAGTGCTCACTAATAAATAGCTTTGTCCTTACGACTCTCGCGAACCTTGTGCAATTATAATTTAGGTGGCAATTATGCTTGACTATCAATCGATTAAAATTCGTGCCTCTAATTCAACTGGGAAAATCTTAATTTCGACTTGTTATTTAACTACCTACAAGTTTAAACTGGAAACCTGTTTTGTGTGGCTATTTACAGTAGGTAGGTATATAATAACCTACATCGATTTATTTTGAGTACGAGTGCTAAGACTTAAGAATAATTTTACTTAGGTTATAAAGAGATTACACTACAAAATAATTTCAATGAATGTCATTATTATTTATTTTTATTAAAAAAAATGTTTTGTTGAATTTTAGATTCTTATATAAATTATTGCTTTTGAATTATACAGGGTTATATTTAAACAGGATATTTAAACAGGACGTTGCTTTAAAGGGTTAGATAGTGTACTCATTATGAAAAACTTTTACTATAGGACCAACCATATTGTGCAAAATTCTAAGCTAAGGCAAGATAACAATTCGAAATCTTTCAAGGCTATATTTAACTTTGTTTTCAAATCACGTAAATTGCCTAAATGTGGCAATGCACAAGCAATGAATAAGTAATAGATTGCTGCCATGTCACCGACAGACGTGGGTTGGCAGCGATCAAACTCTTGTCATTTAATAAACACGGTGGGTTCAAGAGTCACGGTAGAAGGACTTCGTACCTACCTAAGCTATTCTAGTATTAGGAACGAACAGAGCTAATGTAGGTAGTCCCTAATACTTAATAAATGTATAGTCAGAGTCAAAAGTGAGCTGATCACTGTAAAAAGTTTGATAAGTTTTTCTATAAATGAAAACTAGGTACTTCCATTACTTTTTGCAATTAATTATGAAAGTTAGAATAGTGTTACTTTAATTACTAAATTTCTCTGTGGTAGATAGGCTTGGTATTAATTTGTAAACCCAGAAACCGATAAAAAAAAACAGTTCGCTGATAATATTGAAATCTGATACAGGTCTGTCGCATTTATCTGGCTCTATTAAAACTTTGAAATACAACACACAATTCAAACATTTTGAAAACTTTTTTTCCGGAGTCAGGAATCAATTTGACGGCACGGTTGGCGCAGTGGCTAATGGCGATTGGTTTTCTGCGCTACGTGTCGCAGGTTCGATCCCCGCAAGAAACATATATTTGTATGGCCTACAGATAGTTGTTCCGGGTCTGGGTTTCTGTGCATGTGAGATGTACCTACCTATGTTTTGTAAACTGTACCCCTACCCACGATAGGAGAAACCCTAGCGTGGGAAAACGTTTAACCCTATACTTGGCAGGACATTTTTTCTTAGAAATGTTGGTAAATTTTACATAAAATGTGGTCTTAGGTGTTAATTGAAGGGAGAAAAAATAAAATAAAAATTATAATTTTATTAATTTATGATATATTGAATGTATCACATAAGGCACATTGCCAGACCCTCGACAATCAACCTTATAAAATCTATGTATCATATAAGCCGCACTGCCAGGATTTCAATGAGATTTAAAGATTATTTTAACAAAACAAAAAACTGAAATATTACATTCTTACATGAAATAACATAAATTTTAAGACATACGGTAGAACTAACGTTGTTCTGGATCATGATACGAAGCTGGTACTAAAAGATTTCGGGTATTTTTTCAGTTACCCTGTATTGTTTACAGCTGCCTGCTTTGGTTCCTTTATGTGGAACCATTATTTCATCAATACGCGTCTCTTCTTCTACTTGTAGACAGTTCTCACATATTCTTTGATGAAGTGGCCTCACTTTGTGATATCTTTCGCCATCGTCTTTCAAATTGTCATTTGACAAAGACATCACAAAGTGAACTTGAAAATATCGCCTCAGTAACTGGAACTTCTTCAGGCTCATTATCTCAGCTTATACACCATAACAATACTCTAAGAATTCTCTAAGAACAATAATCAGTATAAACGTGCATTTTAGGACACCCATAAATAAAAGGATCACCAGTTTTTTTGACATCATCTTCTGTAATATTTATTCAGCTACCAGTTGTCTGTATACTATACTTGGCTTACATATTTATTTGTTGCACTATGGAAATATAATGTCACCTGAAAATAACTGCTTGAACTATTCAATAGCACTGTTCTCTTCACGTGGCTCAAAAGAGTTATCTTTTACTTCTGCAGAATCGGTGAATTTAGAGCTACGCCAAGTAGGTTCTAATATTTTAGCTGGTACCGATTACTTATCGCTTTATCACGATAACTCTAGGTCATTTTGATCAGTTTTGATCGAGTAGCCGACTAGCCGCTGAGGGACAAGATGCAAACAATGGAGGTGGCACCTGGTTATGACGCATTAAGTTACTGGCTGGTGGTGAAGGTACTTAAGAGGAGGATGCCAGTGGAGAAGGTGAACCTACATAATATAATAAAGATGGTTCCGGAGATAATGGACTGGCCTCAGCACAATGTAGGTAGACCTGCCTTATTGCAGATGGATTGACCGATAAAATTTATGGCGAGAAAGGGTTGATTGACTGCGATGATTGCTGGTAGTACCAAATATGTTGAAGCAACCACTTGATTTACCTCATTATTGTCATCTGATAAAATGTTAAGATTTTCTATAGAAGAGGGCAATGATGGAGGCGGTGAACTGCTGTCGGAAAGTTGACGTCCTCTTCTTCATTGCTGCATATTAAGCTGATGGAGCACCTGTAACTCTGCTATACAAATCAAGCATTGTCGCATATTTGATACATATAAAAAAATATCTAGAGTTTTGGCTATCTGGCAGTGAGGCATATCTGTTACACTCGAAAAAAACACTGGATAACATACGATTTAAATCCATTTTGATACACAAAAATTGCGTTTCCTACTAGCAAATATTGTAATCTATTCGAATTAAACTACTTTTAAAAACAATTTGACCAAAATATATTAAAAAAAAAAAATATTTTTACCTTGCGACGAGCAGACGCCTTTAATCGATTCGCAATCTTGCATTCTACTACATTTTCGGCGTTGCAATTAACACAATTGTATTTTTTGGTAGAATTGGGATTATATTTGCTAGCATATTAAATAATAAAAGTTTTGAAAATATGTCTCTGAACGTCCCTAGATTTTTGAAAAGTTCAACGTATCAAATTATCCACCGTGCCAAGAATAGGGTTAAAAGAAAAGAATAGAATTTAGGCTGATGATGAAATATTCCTATGGCCTATGGTTTATACTTTATACCTAGCAATGAATAATTATTATTTTTATGATAGGCACTAGAGCCGTTCATGCGGGCGTAGGACGTAAACTTCATACTTTCAACCGTCTATACAATGTTGATATCGAACCTGAAACTCAAACATTTTACGTGGTGAAAACGCAAACCACTCATTCTAAATTCTTGGTTTTTACAAAATTGACACACTCGCGCCTTTGATTCCGTAATCCACCGCTATCAGACGCAAAATAAGTTTTCATACATTTTGACGAAATACAAATTTTACGAAATTAGTATTCGCTAACAATTTCATAAAGACTTATGTACACTAGAGGTACTGATGATGGTAATGAAAGAAAAGGAGGAGAATATGGTACTTGAAATTTCAGATTATTCAATCATCCAAGTCTAAAAAATTATTACGCTTTAAAAACAGATATTTAGATTAGTGACATCTTTTTGGACCTGATTGTACCTAGGTACCGCTATTTGCATAAACGTGTGAACATGAACAATAATCACACAATACATTGTGGTTTTCATCAATGCTTGCAATGGGGACATTACTTTAATATAAGACGTATCTACATTTTTCTCATTAACTTTATTTCCAATTAACATTTCTGTCAGGGGACAAAAATCAATTTCCCTCGTAAAAAATACTGTGTACGAGTAAACACTTTTAACTTTTAAAAGGTAACGGGTGCCTCCCTTTTGGTAGTACAGAATTAAGCGCTGCCCACATCACCTCGGTATGCGGTGGTGGTGGCGGACAGTTGTAAGTTGTAAGGGTTAGTTTCAAAATCCCCTTTCGATATCTCCTTTAAAAGGGATTTTGGGACTTTTTGTCTCATAATCTCCTTTGGTGCTAGAAGTTCTAGCTGAAGGGAATTTTGACACTAAAAATCTTAAAATCCCCTATTAAGGGGAAATCATAACTACCTATTTACTATAATCTCTTTTCCATAAAATAATTCTCTTCCAACTATTATACTCAATCAGGTGTTCATACTATCTGACAGAGGAAATCGAAAGGGGATTTTTATATTAATCGTTCAAGGGGGAGTTGCATCTGATCGCGCGATCCGGTGGGAAGTTTCTCCGATATCAGATGCAACAAGCAACGGATCGCGCGATCCGATGGGAACAACCCGGATTTTAGTGTCAAAATCTCCTTCAGCCTGAACTTCTAGCTTCAAAGGGGATTATAAGACTAAAAGTCTCAAAATCCACTTTAAAGGGGATTTTGAAAGGAACCCAGTTGTAAATGGTCTATCTTGTATGGGACACCTCAAACACATGCGGTGGCGGTGGGGTACAACTGAACCGCTACCACCTACCGCTTACCGCTACCGCCACCGCGACGATGTTGATAACTTGCTTGTAATGACAGATAAACAACATTTCGCCAAACAACAGATATTATAGTCGACTTTATGACTTGTTCAATATGAAAAGCAACTACATAAACTTCCTTTTCGTTTTTTCAGATCACATACGCAGTAGTCCTATGTTGCGTGGTCGCGACGTGTGTTGCGCAGTCACAGCGGCCGCCCGTGTCCGACACAGCTCTGGAGGAGGCTCTCCAAGACAAGAGGTTCATACAGAGACAGCTCAAATGCGCGCTCGGTGAAGCGCCCTGCGACCCCATCGGAAAAAGACTAAAGAGTACGTTGATTTTTATCCTTATTTTTGGGTTCTGAATTTACAAGTCTATTCCTATAGTATGATTACGAGGTTTACCATTCAAACTAGATCTGAAGATTCAGTAATTTACACGGAGAGATTTCCATTTGACATCCGTAGTTTGGATTGAAATCGCTCTTTATTCTCGTGGATCACGGCGCGGGCGCCTCGCTTACAGATGCTGGTCCAGAAGTGAAGAACACCAAAGTGTTCTACAAAGGTATAACTGCTTGATACCCAGGCAGCGCATCAAATGCGGATTTGGTAAGACGCCCTGCGATCCCACCTTGAAAACCGGAAGACATAGCAGTTGATGACATTAATACCTACTTTTTGTTACCAAACCATATAGACCTTTCCTACTACTTAGGTAATAGGTATATTTCAGCCGACATCAATCTAAAAGTGGTTCTAATAAATCTGTGGTGCCAAGGTAAAAGGGGATAAACTCATAAATCAAAAATATTTATTACACATTTAATAAAAAAGGAAACACTTCTTTGGTTTATAAATTAAAGTTATTTATCAGAAATTATACCGTGCGTAAAATACTCATACCTATTCTGCCTTAGATAAATTGGAAGGGAGCGATATCTAGGCTAAGTAAGCAAGTAGTAGGTACTAAGTACCTAAACTTTGGACCTCGCTACGTAACAGTTTGAATTAGTCCTACATGAATAATAATACAATTTATTTTCCTAACCCGACATTTATTTTATTTTAAAAAAAGGTAGTCTTTTATAAATTTATAGACCTACGTTGCCACGAGAAAAACTAATGGGTTTTTCTTTTTAAGTTAAATTATTAATTAATTTATTATTATTAATTTAATATTATTAATCTGTACCAAAATTTATTGAACACCCAATGAACGAGGCGTAGGTACATTACTTACATTATATTCGTATGGAATTATATAATTATTGACCTCTTGTTATTTCCAGCCCTGGCACCGTTGGTACTCCGCGGAGCCTGTCCTCAATGCACGCCGCAAGAGACCAAGCAAATACAGCGCACTCTGTCGTACGTGCAGCGAAACTTCCCGCAACAGTGGGCCAAAATCGTTCGTCAATACGCTGGCTAATCGATAAACAAATTAAATGTGAAAGCTTGTGAAAGACATGATCGGATAAAATCATTAAAATTGTGATTTTGTTTGTGATTTGTGCATGTGTAAATAGCTTGATAATAAAACAGCATAGAATGCATGAAACAAATCACCAAAGTAATGTTAATTAGACCAAACATTTGTAAAGTTATATTTTTTATTAAAGTTGTAATTATTCAATTCTTAGAAAATATGATCAAATTAATTTGATGATTATGTATTGTATTTTCTGAATATATTATGTACCAGTATTTAAATTAAATACTTGTCTTCAAAACGACCACAATCTAGATTTAAGTAGTTAAGTAATATTATTTCGATTTCTAAATCGAAATGGTTTTATGTCTTTGTAATAAGTTGACTTACCATAACACAATTATGTTAGTGATACAACTAAATTATATTATTTTTGTTATGTATGTAAATTATGTTTCTGAATAAAAAGTATCAAAATAAACCGCGTTGAAATTATTTGTATTGAAAATGCCTTTGATGAATATACTATTTATGCGCAGATGTTAAATGCTCTAAGTTTTTAAGGTATAGTTACAGACTTCCTAGGTTTCTTGAGGACTAGCGTAACATGGGCATGTACCCAAGAATAACAATAAATGTGGTATCTTTAGCGGTGGCCGGTGAGGCGTATTTATCGTCACAGATAATAATAAGAGATATTTAAAGATAACAGTTACAAATTGTTCCTGCCAACGCTAATTATTTGTTATAAAAAATAACAGACACTTTCATTCACAGCAAACCTTGCTTGTTATTTTGTTAAATAACAGTTTTGCTCTCATTCTTACTAACTGGATTGACGCTTGCTAGAAAGACAGAAACCTAGTATTTCACACATAAACAGATTTAAAGTACTACCCACATACTTTGAGCAGGCTAGGCAGTATTATTCTCACGCATCCTGTCTTTGGCTAAGGCTTACATTCAGAGACGACAGAAACGAGTCTAAGCGTGAACTTACGCTTCCGTCAATTTTACGAACAAATTTTGACCTGATGGAAGCGTAACTTCACGCTTAGACTCGTTTCTGTCGTCTCTGAATGTAAGCCTTAGTGTGTCTGTATGGTTATTTGTTGTTTAAACGGTTTTAGGCACTAATTCCCTTATTAATAAATTATTTGACATTATTTATAGTATAAACTAGCTCATAGGTTTATTTCCATCTCACATCCCATTTGCAAATGACAAATAAAGTATAATAAAATCAGTGTTTATTACTAGGGGCTAAATACATAACAGGGTTGTTGCTGATGCATATTTTTTTCACATCAGCGGTTGCTGATGCTGATATTTTATCATTGACATCAGCGAATGTTGATGCGGATTTTAATTATTTTCATAAAAAATCAGGGAAATAATTTAAAAATCTAAAATCCTGACTGCTTAAAAACTGAACTTTAAATAAAAACTGAAAAGAAAAAAAGAGTCCTGTAGAATTCTAATGTGGAACATAGCGACTTTATGCAGTCGGGTTCACAGACTACTTAGAGATACTACGTATCAGACTGCCAACTGTAGTACAAAAACTCTCACCACTAAGTTTTAATGTCGCATGACGTTTCTTTTTTTTTTATTGTCGAACCTTTCCCTGGCCTCGTGGCAAAGGAATTTGACTGATACAGGCCAATACGCCAGTAGGGACCGATTTATATATTTTCATTTTCTGAATTTATTTTGAGGTAAAATGATTAAAACAGCACATTACTTATTAAACGATTTATTTTTCAAAAGCCGTTTTTGCATCGCAGGCAATACACGATTTTGAGTGGTATACATCAGTGCCCTTTAAAATTCTATTTATTGAATAATTTATGTACACACATGAAAAATAACACAGAAAACATTAAAAAGGAGAACAAAGTACAAAGGTACTGCTTATTTCATTAAAGAAATTTCTTCCAGCAGACCTGCAAGAGGAGAATTTAAAACACTATATGTAGACAGTGATGTCCAAGAATAGACTAAAACTACAAATTAAATACAATAATATAAACTTAGGTAAAATACCAACATAAAACAAATACACATAAATATAAAAACATACATAAATAAATACAAACACATATATACATAAATTGCAAACGGAAGATGCTATGACAGGGAGAGATAATGCTCTTTGACACGTTTTTTAAAGGTTGAGATAGTTTCACAGTTCCTTATCTCAGGTGGGAGTGAGTTCCACAACCTAACCCCATGCACAGAAAGGGAATAGGAATAGAAGTCAGTTTTGTGGGATGGGAATGTAAGAAGTAAGAGTACGGGTTATTTATTGTGAACCTAATAGTTAAGGCAATGAAATTATTGAGGACACTAACTTGTCTTGTGTTCAATACAGTTGATGGAATCAAATGGATACTTGGATATAATTATAGCTTTTATATTTGATTAAACACTATTTTGATGGGCATTGGTTTCCAAGTATTCATTTGTTTCATAACTGTAACTGTACTGACAACACCTTACTGCACCTTCCGATGGATAGTTCAGGAGATTTTTTGCTGCAATATATTCTCTGTGTCTTATCCAGTCATGATGTTAGTTTTCTTACTTGTAACATGTTTCCTGGCATGCATCACAATTTAATTGTAGTTTTTTTTTTTTTTAAACACCCTTCTACAACTTTAGTTTTATAAAAGTTATTTCTCAAACCCTTGATGAGGTGCGATGGGTCATATATTATGTTCAGGTTAGCGTTACATAATGTCCCTATGCCATCTGGAATATAAAACAGTAAATTCAAATTAAACTTACAAAATATGATAATATGTGATTATTGACATAATATGAAATAAAGGCAAGAATTATCACAGAAATATGTTAAAAGCATAATTAGAAAAAATAATACCAACCTGGTTCATGATTTGCAAGTATCTGATCACGCTTCGCAATCACATTTTTCAGGATACTTTTTAACTCTATTCCTGAGGTTGCCCCTTTGCAAAAGTCACTGGTTGCTGCCACTTATAAACTGCTCCCCTGAGCATATACAACAGCATGGTTGGCAAACTCATTTCCCTTTTCATCAAGCTTGACAAAGCCGTTAATTATGTCTCCGTTTTTAACATATGTCAAGGCAGTCAAAGATTACTGAACACATCTTCTTCATCTTGTCCCATGTTGAAACCTAGAAATCAATTTAAATAATTACAACTTAATAATTATATTCTTTGTATTATACAATAAGTATTTAAAACATATTTATAATCAGTGCACAATAACATATTGTGCACTAACTATAACTATAACTATGTCATACATAGTTATAGTAATTAAATAGACCTTTACAAACTTATGAGAACAAGAGTAACATATTAAAATAATAAGCAACAGCAACACTGTTGACTTTTGTGGCATACATCCCTCAATGTAATACTGGATGAACTATACAAAGGAAGAAGTACTTAGTTGTTATACTAGACTTACCGGCAATCTCCAGACATGGTGTTCAGTCTCCAGAGATGGTGTTCCACTCGAAACCTCGTCTCCAATAAACAGAGAAGGATATGCTTTGCCTATGAGACGTCATTTGCCAGTAATGAACTTCTTTTCAACGTGTTTTTGACAAACAAAATGCTATGAAAGTTCTGGTGATAATTTCTTCAGATTCACGGTTTAGACACTGTAACCACTTTGAGTCATTTCTCAGTGTACGGAAAATGGTGTAAAATAGCGTCCTCTCGTAAACTTTTCCAAACACAACTTGTAAAATTGTAATACATTTTGCAAAAAGCAAAATAACCTCAGGTGAGGCACGGAGGGCTTTATTACAGATAAACCGGAGAGGATAAGCAGTAACGACTATAACACAGTATAATTTATAATTTTTGTCATTTTATAATTTTTGTTATTTTCACGTAATTTTCATATTTATTTACTTGTCAATGTCAAACATCTTTCAAAATAAGCCAGCCGCCATCAGCGTCTGCGCCAGCCAATCACAGCCAAGGATTAAAGAGATAAACGTCATACGACATTAAAAACAAAATGGCGCTACGTTGAAATTATTTTGTACGTAGATTATCGGCCGTGGTCGGGTTTCTAAGATGTAGCATTTCTCATTCCAAATTACTATAAATTGAATATATTTTTGTAAGCTATATAGAAAACCCCAACCAAATTTAATTGTCACAAAATATAAGGGCTATTGAGTATTTTTAATACTTGTGACTTTAGTCGGATTCGCGATATTATCACTTTTAGCGCAATTCGGACCGCAGGGAAAATAATGGTACACTCGAAAAACATAACCCTCTTTCGGGTGCAGGCGGGTAAAAATTTGTGACCATTATGAATTTATATCTAAACGTTGCAGTTTTCCTTGGTATTGAAATAAAGTAAAAACATTTTGTGACTTTTAATAAAAAATAGAATCAAACTAGTTGTCGTAGTTGGTCAAAACTCGCAAGCGAAAACAATACGTGCTATAAGCCCCGCCCCTCTGTGGTCAAGTCACGACTTGAACATCAGCATCGATCAATGTGGATGCTGATGCTGATGTCGCAAATGATGCTGAAATTCTGCGGATGCTGATGCTGATGTTCGCAACATCCCTGATACTTACTAAAAAAACCGCACTGTGTTTGAAGCTGATGCAGTGTGAAATCATCTTAAAAGTAAAATATATTTTTCTCTATGGTTATGATACTGGCAACTCTCAAGTTAATTTTGGTGTATTGGTATCTGCTGACGCCGTCCATTTTGAACATTTCCGGTACAAACGTTTATATTCATAATACATATATTTCCTTTCAAAATGTTAGTATTGCTATAAATAGTATTTTTTTAAATATCTACTGATTTATAACTTGCTTTACTTTTATTATTTCGTGTTATGAACTCTTATTGCAACTTCACATTAAATCAATGCTACCAACCTTTGTATGAAATAAAATAATTTCGTACGCAGTCGGTGATATTTACAAGTAATATTTTGCCAATGTTTTGACAAATAAAAGACAAATTCTCACATTTTCTTTTTACTGAAGATACATTTGACTGCTGCGGTGATTAGATATTGTTATACGAGTTAGTTTGAAGGAAATGTTGTAATAACTGTTGCACTCGGCATTCAGTGACTGACTATTTGACAAAATATGGTCGTGCATTTTGCCTGAACATTGTGGTGATGTGTGAAAAGACTGAAGTTAATTATTTGGATGGGGAGGTGGTATGGGTGAAGCTTGGGTCCTGCTGGTGGCCTGGCGAGGTGGTCGGTTCGGAGAAGCTGCCACCAGATGTCCTGCCTTCTTTTCGAAAGCCACCAATAGCGGTTGTCAAGTTCTTCCAGGAGGACACATAGTAAGTTTGCAAGTATAACCTGGAATGGTCAGGCGGTCTAGAAATATAAAGTATCATCGCACTGATTGCATATAGTTTGTGGTTTCTTTGTTCTACAAGCTAGACCAGGATGATATTTACATAATTATACAAGCTACATAGGGTGCATTCCAGACACCCTGAAAGCTAATTATTTTTAACATTTCACAAATTGCATTTTCTGATGACAATTTATTTAGTGTTTATTAAAACACTTTCCAGTGATATTATTGATAATTTCGTGATCCTAGTAATAATAATAAAATAATAATTCACGTTTTTTACTTTTAATTACTTAGAACTTGTTTATACAAATAGAGTTGTGTGTCATCTCTGTGTAGTAGGTATTTATTTTTTAAATATATAGGTAGCTTCTGTATTCTCTGAAGTAACATGGAAAATCTGTACAGTCAGCGTCTTATTAATCAGAATATGACATAACATTCTTCAAAATGGCTTGGTTTTTTTAACTCGGTGCATTCTGATGCCGACTGTACTGTTGAACACTGTGTATACCCACATGCTGATGCATATCTAACAGGCAGAGAGCTTATTGTCATCCACTGGGCACTCCAGACCGCTTCTATCAATTTTCTAACAGAAAAACTCGATAACTCTGCAACTCATTGTTCTCGGCTATGCTTGCACTCTGTAGATATATGAAGCAGTCAAATTTTTATTTCAGTGTTACCACCCTTTACAGTCCACCTCAAGTGAGAGTTGCAACATAATAATTATTGACTATTAACAACCCGCTCCTGGCTTCGCATGGATGCAATTACTCTACTATCTTTACAGTAAATATAAAAGTATTATAAATATAAACCTTCCGGAAGAAATGCTCACAATGATGGTGAATACTGGATCAAAATCCGTTGTATAGTTATAAATGACTTAGCGAACATACAGACAGATGCGGCAGGCGACAGTATATTTATACTATGAAGTTACTTAAAATTAACTGGTTTGAGTATTTGGCTGTTATTAATCTAGAGCAAATACAAATACTTACTGACCAATTTTAACAAATCTGCTAATTAAAACACTAATATACATAATGTATGCTTTCCAAAACTATTTATTTATAGCATCAGCATATATGGTATTGTAATAATAGTATATTAGTAAGAGTAAAAACCCAAAGGCAAGAGATACAAACATGTGTGGTTTTACCAATTGGGTTCATAGATACACTGGGTTATTAAAATTGCAGATTTACGACTATGCTGTAATATAATTATGCACTTTATAGTAGGATTCCACATCTTATTGTAGTAACATACATACCCCGGAGCAACAGTCAGTTTCTCACTACTGTTCACCTCGAAGTGTCAGTAAGAACATGAGAGATAAAAGCTACTTAAAATTAGATTTTTTTTGAATTGTTTCTATATTTCAATATTAATTTTGTGTCCATGGTTCAATACAATATAATAGGAAACAGTACACAACAACCAAGTATGCATTGCTTGGGCTTTTAAATTAGAATACACCTATATTGTTATATTATTTACTCATGTGAGCTATCTACCTACTTGCTGTGCTATTAAATCCTAAGGCCACGAGCACAGCGGGGAGCGAAGCGCCAGCGGCGGTGTGGTGGTAGCTTCATATAAATACGCAAATAGCAGGAAACATTTTTATGAAGACATTAAAGTTTTCAGCTTTTGATACATAATTCTGAATGTTGAACTCTGTATGTTCAGAGGCTAAAGTCTCTTCAAACCCAATATATACACTTTATACTACAGTCACAAAATGAATAATAGAACCAATATTAAATAAAACCTTTAAAAAAAATTGGTTTAATTTTAGACTTATTGTAGTACAGGTGACATAAAAATTTTGGTGATAAGAGTTCTGGACTTAGGAACTTATGGTGAATTTTGAAGATATTAAAACCCCATTATTAGTATTTTGAAGAAACTTACAACCAGCAAGAAAATTATCATTACTAACAAAAACTTATGTAGGGCTCAATCCACTATTACCCAACAGAAATTTTTCCACCAAACAACTGACAAAATCATACTTACCCAAATTGAGAAAAATACACAAACCAAATTCCCATACATTTTCTATAAAAACACACAATCTAAAATAACTTGAACTTAGACTAAATAAATTCATCCCTTTGATCAGCGCCTTTACTGGTGGAATTCATGAAAAGCTTTAATTAGGGCAAAAGTAGGATACTGTGGTCATGAAATACCACGGCGCGAGACGCGAACACTTGGCTTATTCTTTGTTGCAAACTACATGGCACTTGTATAACAAGCTAGATGATCAATATCTGATAAACAAAAAGAGAATACACAAGTGCCCATAATATTGGTAACTAGATAGTAGCAAAATATCTCTTATTTGTGTGTTATCTCTAAACACACAACTAACACAACACATAATAATATAATATGATATTTTTACCCGACTGCGCGACGCAGAGGGTTATGTGTTCTTGACTTAATTAAATGCCTGCATACATTCCTGAGGCAAGGCAGTCTAGTGACAGATCTAATCACCCACCAGTGCCTGTAGTTCCTGCTTGCCTGATAATATTGAGCTGACTTCAAGTATGAAGGTAATTTCAATGTCACTAACAGACTTACTTTACTGGTTTCTTTCTATTAAAATTCTACAGTTATATATTATGCATACAGTGTCTGACATTGGCTTCCCCGGTAGCCTACAGATGATAACAAAAAAAAAGTCTTGACATCTCAAATAATATTGGTGAAGATTATAAGTACATTTATATTCTTCTGTGGAGTCAGCACAAGCTATCACATGGAAGTTGCTCAGGCCGTAGTAGATAAAAAAAATATGTAACCCAGTCAGCAATGGTTGTGTTGCCAGGGTGAAACAATTTCAGGTTTCACCAGTCATAGAGCTTTTTTCCTTGCACTCACGTTAAAAGCGCATCAGAGCGCACAATAGTTTGTTTCAGATGTTGATGTTTGAGATGCAACGTCAGCGGGTCAACTATAC
The DNA here is from genome assembly GCA_932294325.1 of Allophyes oxyacanthae. Lineage (NCBI taxonomy): Eukaryota > Metazoa > Arthropoda > Insecta > Lepidoptera > Noctuidae > Allophyes > Allophyes oxyacanthae. The sequence goes on along the minus strand of OW028623.1, from coordinate 4,826,086 downwards.
TGGATTTCCAAATTCAAATTCTTTATTTGCTATAAATAGGGTACATTGAATGGGTGTTACATGGTAGAATAGTTCAAGCCCATTTAGCCATCATAAACAGCATGCAAATTTGACTTATAACACTAGGAGTAAGTCCACTGATTTGAAGTGTTGTTGCCCATCATTTCCTTCGCCACCTTTGGAACGAGTGTCTGTTTTACGTGATTGTTAACCTGTCATAATAATTAGTTATCTCAATTAACTCGTAGGCAACCTACAAAGCAGGGAAGCAACTAGTTCTTTGTGAAGCTTAGCTAAATATTATATTTCCTTGTTTCAGTGAATATGTCAAAAATGATAATGCGATTGACAAGTATGAATGCAGTCGCAAAAATGAATTCATCAATAAAGGACTATGTAAGTGGCTTTTTTTTAATTATATTTTGTATGATTAGATATTCCAACACATTTAAACAAGTTTAAAACATCTATTTTATTTTATATTCAGATATGTTTAGAACCAAACGTGGCCACATGGAAAAGTTTCCAGAAGATGTAATCCGGGCTGAGACTGCTGTTGGAGGTGACATAGAAATTCTAACCAGAGAAGAGTTCCAAGAAAAGAAGAAAGAGAGCTATGCAGGCATTTTTGGTGATCCTACCAAGAAAACACCAGGCTCTGGTAAAAAAGGTGAAATTTATGTAATTCAGCTATTACTTTTCTACTACCGGGCCATTTTTCAGAATCGAAGGGTTCTCATGCATGGAAGGCATGCGTAAAACCGCTAGGCTATCAGCTTTTTAAAATTAATATTGTATGACGATAATAGAAGTACCGATTATACATATTTATGCATAACACTTTTTTGTTTCATTAGTTTTAGGTCGAGGTGGACGAGGGAGATCTGCAGAACCATCACGAATTTTAACTCCAATTAGAAAGGTAATAACTATGAAATGATTTACCAATATCAATAGAGAGTACATTAGGCCACGTTTATAGAAACGCACAATCAAAAATATGCGCGGTACACAACGTCGCCATAAACACTAATATACGTATGCATACGTTCGAATTGTCCGCTTTAGGTAGCCTAAAGCGGAATGGTTAGTACCTTTTATACAAAACAAAGTATTAATATGGCATTATACAGTAAAAATATTTTTCTTTTCAGGGAAAAGAAAAAGTAGATTATAAAGTACATATACTGGTACAAGGTTCAAAAACTCCCAGTACAGACACTCCACTTCCAGAAGCAACAACATCCACTCCATCAACTAGTGCAGAGCCAGGATCAGACATTAAAGACAAAGTGCCACAAGAAAATGAACAAAAAGATAAACAAGAAAATAAAGAGAATCCAGTCTCAACACCTGCGACTCCGACAACTTCAAGTTCGGGAACCTATGCGTGCCATGCATGTTCTTTTACAACAACACGCCTAAATGTTTTAATTTTACACAACAAAACACATAGTGTATCATTTACACCATACACACCATCGCCAGTAAGAAAAAAACTTACCACAAAGTCTTCAACCAAATCAACTCCTGATATAACGAAAACACCAAAGGCACGGCGACCACGAAAAGAGAAAACCAAAAAAGAGGCCAAGAAGACATCACAAAGTAATAAAAAGCGTGCCGCAGATGAAGAATCCAATAATGCTGAAACGAAAAAGGTTAAAACTGACGAAGAAATCAAAAGCAGCCTTTTGGCTGACTGGGATGATGGAGATGAAGAATCTAATGATGAATCCACAGCTATGGTCATGGCTGGATCTCCTGAAGTACCAGAAGCTGCTGCTGAATCTCCAGCTGTGCCAACATCAGCTGAATTGTCGAGTGTGCCGATACTGCCTGAACTATCATCACCCACTGAGAAGAAATCTAATGGTTCACCTACAAGTGAAAAACCAGAATCTTCCAGTGACTCAAAATATGAGTTTTGTGAAGATGAAGATTGGCCTCTGGAAGCTGATGGGGGTAGAAAAATACCCCGTGTTAAGAATCCAAAACGCAAGGAAGACACAAAGAGCGTAAGTTTAGATGATGATGATATGGCTAGGGAAGTCGCAGAATTACTTAATAAGACTACTGTGCCGGAATTACCTTCGGCCCCTGAACCACTCAAAGTAGAAGAAAATTTTCCTGAGCCCTCTATTGTAAAATCTCCCGATAAACTAGACAAATCGCCAGAAAAGTCTGAAAAGCCTGCTGAAATACCACCGACAAGAGCAATTTTTAAGACCAAAACATTTTTTCGAAGCCGTCACTCTAGAAGCCAAGACGCAATCGGAAAATATGTTGCAGAACAGCTGAATGCGAATGCTGTTGATAGGATGGACATATCTGAAAGTGAAATCAATGGTTCAGAAGTAATCTCCTCACCTGAAGCTAGAGAGTCGCCTCCAATTGAACCCGTGAAAGTTGCACGTCTGGCGCCTAAAATACAACTCAAAAAGATGAAAGCTGAACTACGCGAAAAAGAGAAAAGTAATTTCGAGCATTTTGGAGATATTCCTGATTTCAACCAATTCGGTGATATAGCAGTAGCAAACACAATAAGTCAACAATTAGTTACGTCATCCGTTGTTAAAGACAAATCAGATAAAGTACTACAAGATGTATTATATCCGACACAAGAAATAAAACCCGTCAATACAGACATACCGGATCCAATCAAAGCTACTACAGTCAGAGATGAAATTAAAGATGACATCTCAAACAAAATAGAAATTATAGAGGACATCTCTAACAAAACGAAAATTACAGAGGTTCCTAAATATAAAAGGGAAATTATTGATTTCACTTCTATCCAAGAAGAAATAATAGAAGATACAACAAGCAAATCAGAAATAATACAGGATATAACTAACAAACCTGTTGATATAGTAGAAAATGCAAACGTAGTTGAATATATGGAAGAAACAACAACTGAAGGAAACACATTGACACCGAAAGGAACTGAAGGACTGAAGGAGTTAGTTGCGGAAGCCACAACTAATAAGGCGGAAAATATTGAAGTAGAATCAAATCAAACTGATATTATTGAAGAAGCTTCTAATCTTACTGAAAATATAGAAGAAACATCTAATCTTACTGAAAATATAGAAGAGACCGTTGTGGAAGAAGCTGTCTATGATAAAATGGATGTGGTTGTAGACGATAAAATGGAAGAGGTTATTGACGAACAAATTGAAGAGGTTATTAACGAAAAAATGGATGAAGTCATTGACGAAAAAATGGATACCACTCCAGAACTAGTTGAGGAAGAAGAGATTTCAGTGCCTGTTGACAAATTTTCTGAAACTAGTATTCAAAAGTCGTACGAGCCGTATATGAATGAATCAACTGCGTCGGCAGTGGACGCTTTATTAAGCGTATCTAGAGAAGCTGACAGGGTGACGAGAGTCATCAGTGACGATCCTCCTGAAGACTTATTTGAAGATGACAATAAAGACAACAGTGGAACGTGCAATGATATGAATGGTTTCAATGAAAGTATTAACATTGAAAATAACGGTAATATTGTAAAATTCCCAGAACCCGAGAAATATTTAGAAGAAACTGAAGAGCTTAACAATGACTTAAATGAAATTACTAGTGTGGGAAATTGTGAAGTTGTAGTTGATACTGTAACTATATCAGAGGAAGATAATATTATGACATCTAATGAAATTCTCATAGACAGTCAAACGGAAACTATTGGTAATGCTCCAAACAGCGATATCGATAATGTTTCCAACAGTGTTATCGAAAATGTTCCATCTGAATCAGATCTTCAAATCGCTGAGGCACTTATCAATTTGCCGTCAGCTGCTATTCAAAATAAAACATCCGGTAGTCATCAGACAGAACAAATACATTTGTCCATTACTGACGAAATTATCCACGAGGAACTTCCTCATCCTCCGGAGAGTATGGTTATAGAAGAAAAAATTGAATCAATTACAGAAACGGAACCCATTATCCATCAACCAAAATCCCTGTTAATCTCGAACAACGAAAACATTATTCGGTTTGAAACTGAACAAGAAAAAAGTGAAAACTTAAATGCTGCTCAATCACTTGTTCAGATGTCGGAATCAATTGACCACAAAATAAACATTGATCTTAGTTTAACTAGTACTGTAAATAATAATAAGGAAATATCTGATAAAGGTGTATTTAATGTTAAACAAAATAATGGGTTAGATAGTGTAAAAACTGTGGAACAAAAAATAGCAATCATATCTAATGACAATAACAGTGAAAATACAATCGTTAAAAGTACTAAAATGGACACATCGTCATCGAAACTATTGAAAATATTAGAAGAGCCATGTACACCGAAGTTTCTTACAAATAAACCTGCATCTACCAAACAAATTATCTCTGGAAAAGAGAAGATTTTGAATTTCGATGTTGCCAAATCGTCGTCTTATAAGAGTAAGTGCGAATCTCCCAAACAGAAAATAATAATTAGACGCACCGCGCCAAGCAAAAATACTATTAACAATATGAGCGAGATGACTACACCAGACAAAATTATTCTATCCCGCAGTAATAACCCCGCACAGGATGGATCCGTACAAACATACACTATACAAACATCTCCAGAAGCGCCATCCGATGCCAATACAATTATAATACAACAGAAGATAAGGAAAATAGCGAAACCGCCGGCCAAGTTACAGAAAATCAAATCCGCAAATTCGCTTATCACACACACCCCTCCCCCACTAAATGAAACGTCAAAGATAATAAACGATTCGGCCGCTGATGACGCTATGTTTGATATAAATTCGATGCCTATCGTCTTGTCTGAGGATCTTTTGACTCCTGAAAGCATTGAGAAAATGCCGATTGTGATGTCAGACGGCAACATTATAACCCACACTCCAAATCCACCCAAACTTGTGAAAACTAAACAAGCCGTAGAAAGCGAAAAAGTAGCTATAAGTACAACGTCTACGAAATCTGAATCGAAAACTTTACTAATGAACCCAGTCAGTGAAGTTACCAAAGTAACTACTCCAAATATTCTTTCAAAATCTTCAAAATTACGTGGGGCGAAACCTATGCTAGTTATTGATAAAACTACAGGGAAGCAGAAAATTATTATGACTAAGGGTGAAACTACTGTTAAAGAAGTCAAACAAACTCCAACTTTAATACAGTCAGTGCCCCAAAACACAGGCAAAGAAAAGTTTATTATTTTACCTACACCGAGTTCACCGCGTCCCGGCAGGACACAGAAGATTGTGATAGATCCACAAACAGGTAAGGCTCATGTTCTAGTTTCAAAAGGATCAGAGCAGCAGTTAAATTCTACAGACAACAAACCTGTTTCGGCTAAGTTAATTCCATCATCCACTGATGCTAGCACACCCGGAAATACCGTTATGATCATAACAAATGCTCAAGGTGCACAATCTAGAATAGTTCTCACCCCAGAGCATGAGAAAATGCTATTCCCAAAGAAGCAACAGCCAAACGTATCGCAATTAAAAAATATAGCTCATAGAATATCGACGAATACAGGTGCTGTACAGAAAACGGTTGTTACATCAATCACATCGGCAAAAACGCAGAATGTTGCACCGGTGAAGACTCAAACGAGAGTTGTTTCTAAACAAAAGAATGCTATTATTACATCTAAAGGCCAACTTATCGTGGGTGGAAGAGTTGCTACGACAGCACAAAATATAGCGCCAATGCCTGAAATAAGACCGGTTCCAAAGCGCATAATGGCATCCGAGCCGAAAAAACTAGTACAGACAATTCAGAAGACATCTTCAGAACCTTTGATATTTTTACAACAGAAATCTGGTGCAGTTATGCAGCTAACTGCAGCTCAATTTGAACATCTACAAAGAACCGGCCAAATTGTGCAGAAAACGACCACACCAGTACAGGAAAATAAAGTCATTCTTCAAAAAACCTTAACTCTTACACCTAGCGAGCCAGTTGTAACTAAAGTGCATAAACCAAGAGTGCGAAAGACTGTATCTGAATCTCCGACACCGGTAAAGAAAATTAAACAAGAAATAGCTATAGCCCCTGCGCCTGCAACCTTGACGCCTATGCCAGCCTTGGCTGCCTTAAGTAATAATTCTCCATCCATCGTGCCATCCGTATCAAACACTGTATCTGTTGCCACAACGAGTAGCTATCCCGAATTTGATAATTTTGAAGAGCTTTTGCCTTCGACTGCCATTGTAAGGCAACAGCCGGAACCAGTAGCTCCTCCCGTAGTTCAGCCGGAGCAGCCTGCCGCGCCTCCGCCCCTGTCTGATGGCCAGCTGCTAGCGGTGCCCGGGGAACACTTCGGTGGTCCTCTGGGCTCGTTCTACCTCTGCATAGAAGATAACGGCACTTTAACTCCTGTTGACAATCGCCCTCTAGTCCTAGATAATAATCAGCTTGTTCCGATGGCCGTGGAACCTCTTCCAGTCCTAGCGACGCAGCCGGAGCGCAGAGATATTCTTGAAGCTGCTTTAGCTAATAGCGACGTTTTCCACGCGGATACATCGCGAGACGAAGCCCCTGATTTTCGCGATTTGAACGCGAACGTGTCGGTTCATTGTCGCGTATCTGAGACCAGTACGACACTGAACCAGCCTATCATGACACCAGTGGAAGTGCCTACTAAAATGGTTAGCGAACCGGCCATTACATCTAATTTAGAAGATGGTCTTGCAGTTATCGGTGTTACTCCTCAGACTATACCGACTTCCCTCGAGTTGCCCATCACCGTGACAGACCCTAGGATAGCGCCTGTCAAGACGACTGACCCGTTGAGCAATAATAATTATGGTTCTAGTGGAGCTTTGTTGGCATCGCCCAATACAGAAATGACTTATGTGACCACAGAGGAAGTAGAGGTGCCAATGGGTGGACCTATTTCAATGCCATTGCTTACAGAGGAAGAGTCTGTTGGGAAATCTATGCCAATATTGACAGACGACATCACGGAGAGGACTGTGTCTTCAGTGGATTCGACAGTTGGTTCTCCGTCGTCTATCGATGTGCGGGAGTCGGAGACTGAAGACGGTGGCCAGTGGACTCGGCGGCTGCTCACTCCTGGCTCCGACACATCCGAAGCTTCGGCCGAAATTCCGTTGCAACCGGCGATTCAGCTGTCCGTGAACGAACTATCTCGCCACAGTTAAACATAAGAGAACAGTCGAACATTAACATCACTTGAAGTTAACTTATGGCAGTTGTATTTGATGTTCTTAGAATTTTATTTATTTGTGCCTATTTCATAACTCAATATGTTACTAGTGCAATAGATTGTTTTAACTTGTTTCTTTGTTCGATCTTGGTGTATCGATTCTATATTTTATATCATTATAGGAATTAATTTGTATCTGTTGTGAAACCTTGTGACCGAGTTATATTATAAATGGTGCCGCTACTTGAGGATGATTCGTGTGCGTTTGAAACGCGCTCAGACAGAGACGTGATTGTAAATATATCTATTATATAGAACGCGAGCTAAGAAAATTGAACCGTGTCCAGGCTGGACTTGTCATATAAAACAATTAAGTATAATGCATTACTGCATACAATATTTAGATTAAGAATTTACGTTTGTAAATTAAATTTGAATTATGATATTTGTGTAATATATGAAAAAGTAGTTATATATTATTTTTATAACGTGTAGCGAGGTTGGAGTACGTGTGACACTGTCGCGTACTTGTACATGGAAAGTGCTGTTATGTTATTGTGTGTTCACACGGGACAAGTAATGTTGGAGTATAAGAGAGATAATATGTGAGTGCGGCCGTCTACCGTCAGTTAAAGAGGATACATTTCTTATATCAATAATGTAGGTTTAATATTAAGTACAATATTGTTGAAGTAATTTTTAAACATAATGTCAAAAGCACTTATTGGTTTGTTTGAGTGATCTAAGTAAAATCTAGATCGGACTATAAAATGGAGTCTTTAGTAATAACCTCTGTGTAGTTTTAATAAATAAATTTTAATCAAGATCTTGTTGTTATTTCAACTTTTAAATAGGTTTACGCTGTAGCATCATTCAAGCAAATAAATAAAAAACAAGATAATTAATTTTGATGATTTACTCATTGCCGTTTCAGGCGACATATTACTTAATTCAATAAATCTAAGGAACTGAATGAATTTAGGAAAATATATTGCATTGTAATTAATAAGGTGTTTGATGGTTTTGAAAAATGCACTTATATACAATGCAAACGATTTGATACAAACTTTATTATATCACAACTCGTGTTTTATAATGTACCTACATCTACACAACTACAAACTACGATAACAATGGTAATTTATAAATTCGTAATATTAAAATAGTTGCAATAATATACAACATGGTAATGAAATGATCCTTATCCTATAATACTTTATCCAATAAAAGATATGACGCGAAACTTTTAGTCTGGTTTATAATTTCAAACAAATGTATAACTAATAAGTTATAACAACCTACAACAGTCAATTACTTTATTTACTAGGAATATGTATCGTTCGTACTTTCACTTTATTTCATAAATAAAAACATTTTTAAATTAATATAAAACTATTGTACAAATATGTAAAAAAACTAGTTACATCAATGGATCTTTCGATGAAATTAACGCTTAAATTAAAATAATGGTAGATATCACATGGCAGGCCAAAGGTAACTCAGATAAAATGCCGTAATTTTGAGTCTTCTTCGAAATTGACATTACAAATAAATATTTTTGTACGGCAAGAAAAAGGTCGAGTGTTGTGGCATTAGTCTGAGTGATGGCGATGTTAGGAGAGGGCCTGCCGCGTGGTATTGGGCAGGAAGAGGCACATGAGGCCGCCGCCGGCCAGCAGCACGGCCACGATGAACGTGGGCGCGGGGCAGTACGTGTCCAGCAGCGCCGCGATCACCACGTTGCCGATGATGCCGCCCAGCCGGGCCGCCACCATCGACACTGCTACACCAGTTGCTCTGCAAACATAATAATTATATTAGATACTCAATTTATAGATCTATTGATATAGTGTCTTGCCGGCTAAATAATAGACATAAAATGATAAAACACGTTGCGAACATGCCATTCGATGGTGAACGGATAGGTAGTGCTGCCTCAAGTTCTCGAATCTCCCCGGCATTAGGTAATTAGGAAGCAATCTGCCAGTGGCGTGCACTCCATAGAGACAAAAATACACTGCCTACCCTAATAAATGAAGTACTATGTAATACTAACGTTAATTTATGTCTGTTATAATAATATCATATAATTTAAGGATAGGTATTTGGGTCGGTGTATCGTCTAGGGTGAGGTGGCCAATCACAAACTGATTCATCATCATTTACCTTGACAATACAACAATTAAGTTGTTTTTGCCTACCGTGTAAGAAATGTCTGTGCACGCCACTGCAATCTGCACCTTAGGTCGTTAGGTAACAGCGCCATATTGATCAATATATTCTCGATACTATTATCTAGGTACGGTATAGTTGTGGTACCTACATTCCTTCATACATCTGATGATGATAATCATAAAGAAATCTTACCGTAAGTTGGTAGGGAAGACTTCTGTGATGAGGCAGTCCAGTGAGGCGTTACCACACGATATCACTGAACTGAAGATGGCGCTTACGATTAAGTTGTTAGTCTTATTGTACACGAAGTACATAGCTGCAGAACAAAACCCAGCTGAGAATGTCGCGAACACTGGAAAATAAAAAAATATTAATAAAAAATACCTGCAGTTACCTACTTAAATAGGCTCACCTACACGAGAAGTAAAGCCCACCACACACGTAGCTATAATATATATTAATATACTGAGCTATATATTACATTATAGCAAGCCCCCATACGTGGTAGCTATACTATAACATATTTTGATGACGTAATAGAAATATATATTATAGCTGCGTCTGAGGTCGCTCGAAGATTAGGTACTATGGAAAATATATCGTAATATGTCTTGCTATAATATATATTATAGCTACGTGTGTGGTGGGCTTAAAACCTATATCTGCGAGTAAAACCGTCATCAACGAAATGCTAATTTGAAAACAACTTACAATTGCTATTAATAGGACGTGCATTAGACATTGACATATCAGATAAATAAACATTTTGTGAACTCTATGTAATATTAATTACATCCATAGGTAAGATTCCAGATTTTTGAAATGCATATTGAAGAAAAAAATCCTTTCAAGATTGTTTTAAATAACCTAAGCCGAAAGAGTAGGTAGGTGTCGAAGCTTGTCCACTAAGACTCCAACTTACCTATACAATAAAATCAGCCTATCGCTCTCCAGGTCTACATAGGCTCCTCCCAAATTCAGACATTAGCCGAGCTATTCTGTTTATCGAAGTCTGTTAAGACAATAGATCTTTATTCCTTACCGAGGAAAAACTTCCTGCCGAGTCTGTCCATGCCGAGTACAGCGAATATGTTGGACGGTATGGCAGCGGCCACAGTGATGAGTGACTCCATAAACACGTCTGAATGGATGTGAGCGTCACACTGCGCAGACGCAGAGTGCGTGCCGAGCTGCGTCACGTAAGCCGTCACCATGCAGATGTCGGCCTCCGCGTTGTCATGCGTGCGCGACCACTCGTCGAATCGGTTGAACATCTCGGGAAACCACATCATGAGGCCGTAGTATCTGTGGAACACATTTAGTTTTATTGCCATTTGCCATGATGGTAGATAGTCTCCAGCAAGCACGTCCGTCTATGACCGAAATCGGCCCAACAATTCATAATCATCAATAAGTAGGTACCTATGTACCTATCATGACTATTCATGAGTGACTTCTGGTACAAGGTAGGTATTTTATACATTAGGTATCGTTTTATTTAAAACAAAAACCCATCTCAATTTCGCCTACCAGGGGATCGAACCCTAGGGCATTCCCAAGATGCTCTGCAGTCGAGTGTGCTAAGTGCTACTAGACCATTGGGGCGGCAATATCCTTCCGTGTATCTATCATTGTTTTTAGAGAAAGTATGAATATCAGGTTAGGTAAGAAAAGAAATAAAAAATATAGGTACAAAAGGGTAGGTAAGTACTTACCCAATATGGAATGTGAAGTTGATAGTGATAGAGATCATAGTAAATTTGAGGATAGGCGGCACAAATAGCTGCTTGCTGTGTTCCACGATATCGCTTAACATTCTCCTCATTTTAGATTTAGGTTCTTTAGGCTCTTTCGACTCAACCTTCTTGGGCTTGCTGTGTATCGGCTCCTCAATCAACAGCTGTTTAACTGGGTACTCTTCCTTGCTACGACCAGTGTTCATCATGTAGATGCCTTTGAATACTTCTAAGGCGTCGTCATGGCGACCAGTGGATATTAAGAATTTAGGAGACTCTGGCAGCAGGAAAAGTAATGCAGCTACCGCGAACGATGGCAGTGACATTACTAATAAGAAGATACGCCAAGAGTTGTATACGAATCCGTTCGTTACTCCTCCAATTTCTGCAAATTAATAAGACTTAGATAAATCACAAAACTTCATAAATGAGGTGTAGTAGGCAAGTGAAATGCGTAACATCTATGCCCCTCAAAAATCAACAACATATTCTGCCTCTATCATATCGCTCTAAGGATTTTACTGTAGGCGGGATAGGTAGATATAGTTCAACTTGCGAGCCAATATCGTCCGGACCAGCCGTTGACGACAACGTATTAACGATTAAGGGTAGGATACCTTAATTGTCAATACGTTGTCGTCAATGGCTCATCCATCCTCATGCTCATCGTGGTTACCATCCACATCGTTGAAATCATATTCCTTTTAGAGAGGAGCCTCCTACCAGTAGTGGAGTGCTCTTAACTGAGTAGGTATTCAAGCAGTAAAATGATTGAAGATCTAATTACCGCTAGGGATGATCACCCACGCCAATCCAGCGACGAACAAGTTGCCGAGAGTCCAGAAAGCTGCCATGAAACTCAACATGGCTCCTCGCTTATTTTTCGGCTGGAACTCCGCGAAGTACGACCAGATGACTGGACCCGATCCACCTAAGCTGTAAACAAGAATCATGAAGTCAATTACATCAGTTTATTAGCCTATTGGGCTCACATCCGATCTAACCAAATCCGATGGAGTATAGAGTAACATCCTATTTTCAAGCTAAAACCAATTCAGCAAGTAGGTTATAACTTACAATCCTACTATACCTACATACTACCAGATCAAACCCACTTGTGTTCTACGGTGATACTTACATATCTCATCACCATCTTCTACAAGCAGAATCCCTACAGCTGAATACCTGCTATAAATACCACTTTTCTTGTTTCTGTGTAAATGCGTTTATCATACAGACAAACCCTTCGATTGTCTTTATATCGACTACCTACCTAATTAAACTCAAAAAGCATGAAGGTACTTCTTTGCAAAATTACCTGCGTAATATGTTATCTTTTTGATAACATAGTTTTGTAACGGTATAAATTAGTCCGCTTTCATAAAAAAACGTCTTCGAGTTTGGCAAGGTTATTAACTGAAAAAGTATTTTTTTGCTCGTTACCTTAATCATATCCTGAGGTACCTACACAACTACAGTACCTGCATTACGAGATATCCTGTGTAATACAAGCGATACGATATTAATATTACCGCGAGAATAAATTCAAGTTTTTTATTTGAGAGTTTGAGGCTGTTCCGTTATTTCTGGCAGAGGAAAAGCCTTTTCTTCTTGTGGGTATCGTTAAATACGGCTAAGGGATAATGTCTACACTCTGTAGATCAGGGGTGGCCAACCGGTTGATCGCGGCTATTAGTCCAGTCGACCGTGGCAAGACAAAATTAATATACATTTTCATTTAAAATTTCAAGAAGTATGTAATTGATAGACCGCACAGGGTTTCGTCAGTAAACAGTAGATCTTAGGTCTAATCAGGTTGGCCACCCCTGCTGTAGATACTCCAAACAGTAGATAAGGACTACCTACAAATTGACATACAATAACCTAATAACAGAGCTGTGGACATGTCCTAGTCATTCCCACAGCTCCTGTTATTAAGTTATTGTGTGTTAATTCGTCAAATATCAACCAACAATAAGAGTGAGATCCCAATTTAGATGCGATATGTTCTAACAGAATAGCTATGATGAACCTCATGTTTCTTCTTTACAAAGATTGATTGAAGCAGTGATTTTGCATTGAAGTCAAATACTTATATCGGGCCTCGGCTGCATCTGACCTCCGCAACTCTGGGAGATCTACCTACACCAATATCCGCTAACATAAGGTCATAATAAGTTATCGCAGTTGCTATTAGCTTTCTGCGCTATGTGCTGCGGGTTCGCATCCCGCACGGAACAAATATTTAGGTATATGGCCTATTGATAGTTGTACTTCCGGGTCTGGGTGTTTATGTATGTTTGTAAATTGTACCCACCATAGGTACAGAAGGAACCTAAGAGCGGGGCAAGGTCTTATGAAAAAAAAAAAAAGTTTTACTAATTTACTTACGCAGCACCGTTGATGAAGCGAAAGACCATGAAGAGTTCGAAGTTTTGGCTGAAGGAAGAGGCGACGATGGCGAGCGCGTTGACGATGGAGATGGCGATAAGCACCCGCTTGCGACCCACGGAATCCGCCACGGAGCCCCAAGCGTACGCGCCCACCATCATGCCGATGAATATTATACTGTTCAGCCATCCCTGTAAAAAAAAACAATTAATTAAATAATGAACTTTTTCAATCGCCAACTCGTTTATCGAACAAAGTACACAAGTACAAACAGGTGTCAGGCAGGGGGCTAAGGCTACGTTTCCACCAGAACGTGTCAGAACTGTGCGAAGTAGCTAAGCGGTGCGCGAGAAATAAATCAACCAATAGGATTACTTCATTAAAAGTCCGCAGAAATCCTACTGGTGGTTTTCTTTTCTTGTTGAAACGCAGCCTTATTCTCTATACTGATAAAGTGTCTTGTCACGGTTTAAGCCACGCTGACTTACTTCCTTCTTATTAGTAAATTTGACAAATAGTATAACTGCGGTATAGGCCTCCTCCTTTTTATGTCATGTTTCTCTGGTCTGTACTAATCACATCCAGGTCTTTCCAAAGATTCTTTGCAGATCATGTCCATCTGGCTGTCGGTCTCCCAACACATCTTCTACCGTCTATCGGTAACCAAAGCCTACATATCCCACAGTGCAATTACAATAAACTGGGTACAGCCAAACAAGTGTGATCAATTATTAATTTTTGACTGATCTAGTGCTTGATCCTGCGACGCTATGGGGCGCCAGCCACAGCTCCTTTTGGACTGTCACGACTGGAATAATGATGTCACTACACTTTGACTTGCCCATCGAGATCCGAGGAGAGAAAGTGGAGTCGAATCGTGAGCAGGAGTGATGATTGGACGGGGATTTTTTTTATTAGCGTGGTGGTCATGGACTATCTTCGGGTCGGAGGAGTGTGCCGATGCTTGGACTGGCCTACTATCCAACAGTAACACCAGAGTCAATCACACCAAAAGACGTTACTGACGTGTATGTAATGTACACTTAGGTACATTAGTGGCGAATGTAAAGTCGTAATGAGACCAATAACATGACCCTACTTATGACAATTGTGTCCAAATGGTTCGAGAGGCCACTGACATATTATGTACTAAGTTCAAAAGTAAATACAAAACGCCTGATCATTCAATAAGATAAACCTTGAAGAAAGCTACCATACTTTAGTACTTACATAGTACACATCTGAAGGTCTTATTACGAAATTTGCACGGAATTCGCGTACTACAGTTAAAATTAAATTCCCAAAATTGACAGGTTGGTCGAATATTTACAAAATGTCCAAATCATTAGTTGTGTCGAACGTGTATCTAGCGGGCACTATAAACATTGATCAATGATCGCCACAGTAAACATACATATGTTTGCAAATAATTCGCACTGTGTGAAACTGACTTGCTACTGAATGACATCAGGTAGACACTACGAACCGACAATCTGATTTACTGGGCATTTGAGTTTCCTCTATATTCTACGAATTATGATCAGTTCAGATGTTTTGTAATGCGGCAATTATTTATTTACTTAATGCGTTAGCGCGCTTAAATAGTTTTTTATAGTATTGTGTCAGAGACTAAAGGAAATATAGAGGCATCACTTTTAGGATTGCCAAAGTTGGAACAACCTTTGACTTGTATGGCAGTCACGGAAATTGACTCGGGATATTAAACACAAAATATGGTGATCAAGGCCTCCTCATAACAAGTCTTCGCGGAACTTAATACATGAGTTCAGCCCAATGGTAAATCCATATACCTAATGAGAAAACTACGGAAAAATACGAGCGTTACACACGTGAAATAGTTTTATAGAACCGTAATGTTAAATGGTTTGAACTAAGATATTAATTAAAATCACAGCTAACATACGTTCATTGTTTCTGGGTCAACATGGATGTAGCCAGGCAGATCTCGACAAGATACGTCTTCGTGAGTAGTTATAGACGAGTAACACCGGTAAATTCGAGACCAACGCAGTTTAGTTCCCATCGTATCGAAACCCCAAGCAAGTCAAAAAAGAGGGACGTATGAAATTATAGAGGCTCATAAAACATTGGCATTGGACATCAACAGTTATTGTCTAGTAGCGAAATTATGTTCGGATGAAACATTTTAAAAACAGATGCAGCTACTTTACTTTATAACCGCATCTTAAAAAAACCTTTTAGCTAATAGAGTTGATCACTTTATATCTACCGGTACATAATTGATTTTCGAGAAAGATACAAAGGATGAGTATTTATTGGTTACCTATCATACTGCCGAAATTTTTAATTCCGAATATTATTTTCTCGAAAACATTTCACTTTCTATTGTTTGATGTTTTTCTCGTTTGCCCGAAAACACAATTCCCATATTTTCAAATATAATGATTAGTAAATTTCACACTCCACGATAGATTTAAATACAAAAAAACGTTTTTCCGTGGTAAACAAAAGTCAGAATATAACATTTTCCTTATCTTTGTTTTTCCATTTATTTTATTTTCCATAGAATCATATTTCCGAAATTGTAGTCAAGTTGACACTATTGTTTTCGAGATTTTTTAAAATCATGTTCGTTTCTATCGCTACTAGACAGACTTATTTGATAATTTCACGAAAACCGGATCCAGTCCCCGACCGGACGTAGTAGTCCGCTTCGCGAAATTACTAAACTATAATGAACAATTCAGTGGAATCGTGTAATGTGACCGAAATTTTATAGAAAACGTAATTGTTGTCTAGTAATTATTTAGCAAAAGTTGCTTCGGTCTTTCAAAACATAGAACAAAAAATATGGTTGTCTAAAAAAATGGTACCTACTGATAGTCTAACAATGTTGCTTTAAGGTGTTTGGCAAAATATCACTTCTGTTAAGTGTATTTAAATTCGCCAGACATGAAGAGCTGAAAAGAACATTGGAGGGGACTTTATCGTCTAGGTTGCCTAGGAGCTTAACAGAACACAGATAGGCAAAAAATAGACGAGTACAGAACAAAACAAACTTAACTAAAAAAATTGTACTTACTTTAGTCTGTGTGGTGAGGTCTAGGTCGCACTGTGCCGAGGGGAGGATGAAGGACATCGAGATGACGTCCATCTCCTCGGAAGTGCTGACCAGGCCGCACACCGCCAGCAGCAGGTAGTGGAACCGTCCATATCCTGTGCAAGCGTAAACAAATACACGCTTAGCATTGTAGGGCTGCCGATACAACTAATTGTTCCGCTACTTCGATTGTGTGGGCATTTTCAAAACAATATGAAGTAGTATGATCATGTTGAGATCAATATATCTAATACACTGTTTTGTCGTGACTTTAATTTGAAACTTCTCTAAATAAGTCCGACAAATCAATTAGAGTCTGGCTAACGAGTCTTACACAAGGGTTAAATTTTCAAATTCTGTAGCTGCTAACATTGCGTAGGTATAGCCGGAAATAGTAGATTATTAACCAAGGGGATAAAGCAGTGTCTTCTGTCGCGGGTGACGATTTAAATCGCGAGTGTAACGAAGGACTCGAGGTTTACTCCCGAGCGTAGCGAGGGTGTTAAAAACTTAAATCACGAGCGAATCGAGGGATTTAAGACGAGTCCTGAGTGTAGCGAGGGATTTAAGTTCACCCAAGACTAAGACAGCTTTATCACTGAGGAAAATACTCTACTTTTCGTACCATTTGCGAAAAAATTAACACAATAATAATATGAGATAAGCATTTATTAAAAATAATGACAATTAAAAGTAAAAGTTAACATTCGAAACATTGGTCCAATTATCTCATACGGCCTCGTCGGTTTTCGTAATTTTCTTTAATAATCTTAACTGCATAATAAATAATGCGTATTCCTTTTTCAAAAAGATGTATAATGCTTTATATACAAACTCAATGGTGTAAACACAGATGTAGTTCAGTATCGGTAAGTATTCCAAATTTAAATCACATTCTCCCCCTAGAGGATGAATGAAATTCAGTACAATTTTCTTTCCCTGTTTTTAACAGATTAAAAATGACTATTGTTATGTTCGCTTTTTGTGGCATAGAATGTCACTTTTTTGAGCAAGTGGTACGAAAAGATAATTTTCTTACCTCAATTTTACACCATATTTTTAAAGGCAGTCGATCTAACAGAACAAGGCAACAAAATGATTTTTCTAATTTCTCCCGCTCTCATTGACACTACCTACTACCCAGACTCTACCGAGCTTTTTTTCCGCAAATCTATGTATCCTAATTAAGTGCAAGTTTGCCTTTGTTTACGAGAAAGGAAGAAATAATAACAGAGGCAGATAACACCTTGAAAACATTGGCTGGAGCTCGTGTAAGGGCTCATGTTTCAATCAAGGAGTCCTATCGTACGATGTGTTTCTTAGAAAGAGTGTCATGTTTACACCACGGAACTGACGTGCGACGCGTTTGTCGAGGAATGCATCGCGAGCACTCTTCATTCATAAGTTCTTTCGACTTACTGTTATTTACTAACTAAGTATTCGATTTCATGTTGTTTTTATAACGTAATTGAATGTCAACAATGCATTCTAATTGCGCATTATGGTTTTAATTTCGTAGGTCGCGAGATCGATTATCAATAATATTTCATTTGAAATGATATTTGATAGGTATAGCTTGACTTCTGCTATTATTCCTGGGGGCTTACTACGAACTCAAGCATGGCTGAAATTAAACTGCTCAGACAATTCCAGTATGAGCTATTACAACCTCGCACTGTATAGGCTTTTCGTACAAAGAAAGGTCAGCTTATTCTGGAAATTTTTGGGCAGTTCAATTTCTGCCCTGCTATAAGAGCTCGTATTAAAACCCCTGTTCTTTATATTTAGGAAAAAAATTGCTACCTATATCAAATCTAATATGTACGAACAAATAAACAATAGTTCGTAAGCAAAGATATCTCCTACGGTACGGACGTGACCAACCAAAAAGTTGTATTTTTATTTCGTCTCAAATAGCCATTGACTGCTCTTTTAAAAACACGTAGGTCATAAATACCCAATATAATATTTAGTAATGCAGTAGTAATGAGGTTGCAGCGTTTATTTCATTGTTGTCCACTATAATGAGGCTGTTAAACCGTCTCATAGATAACTTTATTGCTGGTTCGTGATTTAAATAAAGTAAATATCAATGAGATGTTTAGTTATTCGTTCATTTGTTAGATAAAATAGTGTTTGGAACATTAATATTAGTACTACGACTAAAGATATGCGCCTCGGCAATCTTCGTATATCTTCGGAAATAAGAACGCGCGATGATGATAGCTAGTATAGTGATAAATAATTTATGCAATAATATCTCGTGTGTAACTGGCGCGACGCGGAGGGCCCGACATAGGAAGCATTTTTTTAATGATGAAGGTAAAAAAAACCTTTCAACGAATAGGTAGGTAGGTACCTATTTATACTTTCTGTTTTTTAGGTATATCTTAAATCTTTTCTTCCACGTCTTGGCAAATTTTGTAACTATAGCAGTAGAGTCGTGAATTTTTTTAAACGTGGTGAAATTCTTTTTTTCCTTTTTTTGGTTAACCTTCACTAACTCATAGGCACAATCAGCGGGACTCTGAAGCTCATATGTGCTTAGGCCCTTAATTGTTCAGGGTGAAGATCAAATCTGCGATCCACATCACAAAGAGCCACTGCGTCGATAGGGGCCGTCATTAAATAAAGTAGAAATATAATAAAAAGAAAAGTTTACCGGTTAATTCGATAGCCCTTTCGAAGTCAGCTTTTTCCGAGTTGGGGCCTTTCTCGGGGTCAAGCTTGACTGGTGTCTTCAGCGACGGTACGACGGCTGCAAGAAAAGAAAACATTTGATTACAAAACTGTATCAAAGTGTAATTTATGTTACTTATGTACAAAGAATTGGTTTTTATCAAATTGGGCCAGGGTTCGAAATTAAAGGCCTCAAACAAATTGAATTAGTTAATTTTTCAAATCTAGTCAACGAAAATTGTAGACTTCTTTAATGTAAACTTGTCACAAGAAATATTTTTTATTTAATATAGGTACTACCTATAATATTAACTTTCACTTTCATTTTCATCGACGAAGGCCTACAACAGTAGGAACAAAGAAGCTTAGATCGAGCCTTATTATGCGTATGGATAGATATGATATATTTATGAATTTATAAAAAAATATGTAAACAGACTTCTACGGATCATGGACGCCTCGCTCATACATTAACAATGAGCGATGTATGAGCGCGGGGTCCAGAATTCCATGAAGTGTACAAGCGGCCATAGACACAATAGAGAATCTATTGTATCCGGGCCACCGGTGTCTTTCTGTAAGTATCTAATTCATACAGGTAAAACCACAGGAGAGTAAAAACAAGTTAAGTTTATAATGTAAAATGTAAAAACTGGTACTTAGTGTGAGGTCTGTTAAAATCCCATAAATCATCTAGTACCTACCTACCTTATAAATCAATTGACGTTATAAAAAATTTCAATGAACACATAAATACTTTGGAATAGTCGAGGTTATGGTAAGGCATTATACTATTATAATATTATTGTCATATACGGAACATCTTTCGTAATTTTATGAGCTCCCGATATTGCGATATCAGAAACCCCATGATCGCAGGATGACTAGAAAATGCGGATGGATGAAATAAATTATTAAGTGAGTGCAGACAAATCTGTCTACCCTCATTCTTGGTCTTTTGCTACGCGCAATACTTGGAATTCGATCGCAATTCGCACGTCACGATTTATCGTGTAAGGAATGTAGTTTACACCAAAACCGCCACCGGCATAAATTGTGGCTTACACCACTTTTGCGCTGATGACATTTGGTGTGAACCGGGCCTTAGCAATGGATTCCACACACTAGAAAAGTATGAAAAGATTTTCACGATTGAAAGTTTTGTATTTACCTATTTCAATTGCTTCTTTAGTCAGTCTTGGATATGTAAGTACCTCTAACTACTTAATATGGTCCGTCGCGATGGCAGAATACGTGGCTTGAGTTATTGGGGCTTGCAGCCACTATGGCAGATTTTTTTATACGTGCATACATAATAATTCAAAAGTAGTGTGTACTTACCAAGCTCGGCGGTTTTGGAACCTGGGCCGTTTAGCTGGTGGTCCCTTTTTACATCACAATCTGGAACAAACAAATTATTCAATTAATACTTCCGAACGCAAAACTTAAGATAGGTAGGTACACAGTCATGTTACTTTGCGGTGATAAATTTCGGAAAAGCCCTAAGCCACTGCGTAAGAGTAAGTAATAGCTGGACGGAATCGACTCCAAATAGCTAAATTAAGTTATACCTTCCAATAAGAGTTTTGACAATTGGCTTCCACTGCAAAAGAAAAATGAAGAACGAGTTGGTTATTAACTATTTTGACTAGTTCTGTCCTCTCCGCTAGACTCTTTGTTGGTGTAAACACTTTTATGAAGTTTACCGTTGCGAGTCGTAGTCGACCGAAAAAATTGCCAACTGTACTTCCAAGACATAATTTGGGCATATTTGGGTGTTCATTTAGGTCAAAATTGTTACTCGATAAATATTTATTTATTATTTTATTTATTTTCCGGCGTGCAGTAGAGGGTAGTATCTTAAGTGTCAAATTAATGCATAAGGTGCGAATCACGTACACACAAACCGCGCGAAAAAAGAAACCAATAACGTAGCTCTCCACATCATGGTAGAAAGCAAAAGACATGGCACTGGAGTAAGCTAGATGTTGTACCACACATAGTTATGCGTACGATACTATTGTCACTTCAATTACTCATACGCAGACAGAAACTATAGCATAGAGATCTATGCCATAATTGAGGAGGTTCTTATCTAAAGTTGATAATTTCACTTTTGCAGTTTTTTCAGGAAATAAACAAAAAAAAAGTTATTAATGTATTGAAATAAAACACTTATGATTAAACAATGCAATTTAATGATTCTTTGTTTTGGATTTATTACATTATGTAAAAATTCTATTTCAGTGAGAATTTTTTTATATAAACCTATTCAGTCCATGTAAATTGGAATAATCATCTGGCACTCATCTTCTAATAACAAACCAAAAATCACATCTAACTAAAACCCATTTACATATTGGTGAATGTGACGCACAACATTGGGAGGTGACCAGCAAGGTCTCGCTAACAATATTTAGCGTAGCATACAATATGTCAGGAGGCACACAATGTAGCGACATGAGTACGACATGATTAGATAGAATACTATTTATTAACGCATTAACGTTAAACAGTCCACCTTGAGATGTGCATAATCTGTTTTGTATGAAGTTACGAAACAGATTTCAATAAGGTTCTCATCGTGAACAAAGAAATCTGTATTATAAACAAATATTACTTGGAATTCCTAATTGTGAGTCATTGGTGCCGATTCTGTTGCACATCGCACTCAACTAATTTTAATCACACTATCTCTTTCTCACACACATCATTGAAAAAGGACAGAAAATATTTAGAACTGTCAAATTAGTCTGTCCGTATAGTTTATGGGAAATTAGAGGCGACTTATGGCGATGGCGATGGCGATTAAATTCACGTTGATAACAAGCAAGTGGACTAATTTGACAGGATTAAATATCTTCCATCCTTTTCTCATGTATTTTTTGTTAGAAAGAGACAGTGAGACTAAATTAGTTTAGTTTGTAAACAACAGAATCAGCACCATTATCACATTGTTGGTATTATCATGTGTCAAGGTAGTCAAGATTCGGGAGCAATAGTCGTTTATTAAAAATATAACTTAACCGTCAAAAACCCCGAGTCCAACTATAAAAAGAGCTGTAACTTTTAACCGGTTGAACAGATTTTCATGAAACATTGCTAAAATGATTCCCGATTAACTAGCATTCAATTGAAAAAACTGTATTGAAATTCGTCCATCCGTTTGGGAGGTACGATGCCACAGACAGACACACAGATACACACTACAAACTTATTATACCCTTCTTTTTAGTTGGGGGTTAAAAATACTGTGATCAGAATTGAATCATTTACTATAATTTTATACTACATTGGTGTCAATTCTGTTGCGTACTTTGACAGAACTAAACTAAGGGCGTTTGTCTCTTACTGTTTCAATAGAAAAAGAAAATGTAGGGAACTCTTATTTCTAAACTAATCATAAACTTAATATATATACTTTACCATTAGTATAATAGGTATGTTTATGAAAGTAATATAATATTACCCTTACGAATTTATGGTTAAGACCGACGAGCACAGTGGGCCGAGCACATAGAAATAATAAGTAGGGCTCGCCGAGCACGAATGTTTTGACGTATCGTAACGTAAACGTAACCAAATATAGAACCAAAAATACACGGTTAATCCATGTTTTTTTTGGAAATACATGCAATACTTTTTCATTTTCATGAAACAAGTGTGTTTGTTGCATAAATAAAAATTGAACAAAAATGCGATAGATTCATCGTATTTCATAATCAAAATTTGCTTACCTATGTTTACGTTACCATACGTCAAAACATTCGTGCTGGGCCCTCAGATGAAGATCCCGTAACCCGTTTACCTGACGCTATAGTCGCTATAACCCAAAGAATGTGAAAGTGGGGAACTTGTCAAATAGAACCATGTGTTATCGATTGGTCGCATTTGTTATTGACCGTTGAGGATTTCAAAGACACAATTTATGTCATTTGTGAATGTGAATGGTTTAAAAGTAAAAAGGGCCTTTGTAGAAAGTTTCAAAGATGTTATTTATGTTATCGTTTTTGCGAATGGTAAAAAAGGGCCAAAATTTATTGCACGGTAAAAAATTTGTCCTAACTAATAAGTTTAAGATGGTTGACCGTTCATTACGTTAGGGTAAAATGAGCGTTTCATAACTAGGTATGGCCCTAAGCCACAGTAAATATTATATTTAGATTATGTATATTGTGCCTAAGCATTTTCTTGATAATTAGGTAAACAAACCTGCTACTCTTGTTTTTTTAAATAAAATTTAATGGCAGTATGGTATGGTGCTTTAATTTCATTTTCTCGACTCCAATCAGCGTAAGGTTGTTACCCAATTTCACAATAGCTTAATTTTCAAAATATATTCGTGTTTGTTTCACAAGCATGTTTGCGTAAATTATAAACGGCTCAAATTGTAGAGACCTATTTATATTCAAACAATATTTTCTTTGCCTTTGTTAGTTTAAAATGTGTGTGACTTGAAATAATCACCACAAAAGAAGTGTTCTAGTACAAAACATATGTTTATTTCACACTTTATTAAGTACCTTATTGTAAAAGGTGTCAAGGAACGCCTCGCTTCCTTTTATACCTTCCTTTGAGGGTTATTGAAGTACCTACATTGAAATAATGATTGTCTATGAATGACTAATTGCCCGCGGTTTTTACCGCGCGTTTTATTTTTATCAAAATAAAATATAGCATTAATCACTCAGGGATAGTGTAGCTTTCTATTAGTGAAATAATTTTCGGTTTAGTAGGTAGTGCCAAAGGTACGGCTTACATACAAACAAAAAAAAAACTTTTTTTTTTCTTTGTCCCTTTCTAGGATTTCTTCTGTATCGAAGGTACAGTTTACAAACAAACATCTCAAATGCACACAGACCCGAAACCACTATCTGTTAGATCATACAAATATTTGCTCCGTGCGGGGATCGAACCCGCGGCACGTAGCGCAGAAAGCTAATCGCTTAGCCACTGCGCCAACCGTGTCGTCAAAAACACCCTTCACAACTTTTCATAATATTAGTACCTATAGATTTATAAGTAGATCATAACATAAAAAGGGAACAATTTTTTTTTATGTATTGACAAAGTGTATCATGACCATTTTATGATTGGCACCTTACTGTTTAGGTTTGTTATTTATTACATAGCTGTTTATGGTAAGTCTTTTTAAGACTATGAAAAACAACAACACGTTTAACACGAGTGAAGTTTGAGGAAAAGTAGATACTTTGTAAAACTTGTGTCGTGTTAAACTTAGGAATGATTTTAAAGTTTTCTTTACGACTGAAATAACACTGCACTGCACTATTACTGAGATCCTTGTCAATGTAACATACAAACCTTCTTTGTCAAGTGGTCCACAGCGCGGCTTCCAAACGTGAGGTGCTAGGATCGATTTCGATGTCGAAACGGATCAACCTGGATCAACTAACATCTGTCGTATGAGACCCCTATCCACCAGAGCTGTGCGATGCGATGTGCGATGTAGATGCGATGTAGATGTTCATGCATGGGTAATAAATTAATAATCCACCAATAGGATTACTTAATTTTTGTAGCCTTGCTGAGCGCAGCTCTGGTGAAAAAGAGCTTAGCGGAACTAGAATGTATAACAATTGTATACATTTTATTTCCCTAAGGGTATATTACAACAAAATTTTATATATGAGAAGTATGATGACTGCATTTTACCAGTGACAATAAATTAATTGAACTGGAACTAGGGTTGAGCATCCACTGATTGGCAAGCTCTGCTCGCAGATGCTTGGCCACGTGTCTCACGCGCCGTATGTTGAAGTAGTTGTACAATACATGAAATATGACTTACTGTGAGATTTCTTGGGCCCGGGGTCAGTTTCTACCATCCTATGCGGGCGGGCGGCTGTGTATGCTGGCGGTTGCGGGTTCTCTGACTACTCTTACTGGGCTGTGGGTCGTTTGCAACGGCGCACGGCTCGTCTGCAACAATGTGCATAGCTATGATTAATATACATAGTCAAATAGATAAAAGTAAAAGGTGACACCGACGTTTTGCCAAAAGGACAGCGGCATTCTTCTATGCGCCAATACATTTGTTAAGCTTGTGGATGTCTTTCAAAGCCTATTGTGGTGGTTTATTAGAAGTGGAAAGTTACTAATAAATGTTAATCGTACGTATAGACACGTTATTACAAAATGGAAAATCCAAGGTAAATCTTAGTAAGGAAGCTAATTGAAACATTTATATATGTATATGAACAACAACATATCATATCTATATTCTGTAAAAAACCTAGTTCTAATCTTTCCTTCCTGCAGGCGTAGCATGTCCACCATAGAAACAGGTTTTTTTCTACGGAAGAATAGACAAAATGACAGATTGTAGAAATATTTCTACTCTTAGGGAGGATGTGGTAGAATAACTACATCATTAACTACTTCCCCATTGAAAGAATATTTTATCTTTGTTTACGTAGAAACGCGAGTCTATGTCGAAAGGCATAGAAAGGACATTGTCTATTCTTGGAAAAGTAGAAATGGAAATGGTTATGCTGTGCGCTGGATTGATATCATCAAATCGTGTAAACTATGCACATAGTATTCTTAGCACAATTTGAACTATTATCAATCGAACATTATTATACATAGGTATGTAGGTAACAGAAAGCTTTAGTTAAATCACTACGGATGAGTAACTCCAAATAATTTCTAAAAGCAACGCTCCTAGCCCCATTTTACTATTGTATATTAACTATTATATACAACAAGGTCCTATTTCCTAACCCAATAGGTATGTGTAAACAGAAATATACCTTTGTTTGGGTACATAAAAAAGGCCTGTTGAAATAGCGACCTACAGAATGTACTAGGATTTTTTCAAAATAATCGAATCATAGTTTACGAATGGTTATATTTTATTTTAGGAAAATGTAAATCTTACTTTGAGTTTTCCAAAGAATTATTAATTAATTTATATTTTATTTACTTTATACAGATGCTGTAGGCATTTACTACCAGCCAATCGTACGGTGATGCAGAGAAAAAATGATGGTATGGTGCACGGACAAGATAATTAAAATTGTAATAAGCATACCTACTTAAAATTATGTAGCATTTATATACATTATATACAGGGTTACTGGTAATATGACGGCAATCCATTATGGGAATGTAGGATGTAGATCATTTGCAAACAAATGACTCCTGATGACTACTACGCAAATGTCAACCATTTTCGAGTAATATGACATTTTATATTTTTTTTAAATATTTACATTATACAACTTTGAACATTGATAAAAAAAAATCCAATGCATACAATATTTTTATATTAGTATTATCTGTTTGCTAACATTTCAGTACATAATATTCAATGATAAAATGACAATTATCTGCAATAGTTTTGAAATCAGAGCTACAAATCGTTACGCATTTCATAATTTTGAGCAGGTCTTGTGACTAAAATGGTCGATTTCTGCAAAATAACACGGAAGTACTTTATCGGCAGAACATTTCGAAAACATGTACAACTTTTCAGCTATCCAACGAGATACAATAATCTAACAGAAATCAGAAATTGAGTGAACAGAATACAATTATTGTGATAAAGACAAAATCAACTTCAAACAAAATTGCATGCTGTCCTCCGCCTGAGGGGGGCGGAGGGGTGTGCCGGACTCCTACCGGCTAAACTCACCACGGTGGTCCACTTCGGCACCTACAGATGGGTTTCGGGTACTCTTAGAAAACCGCGCCGTACCTAACCTAACCTAACCTAACCAAAACCTAACCTAACTTAAGCTTTTTTTTTTTTTTACTTGATATAACTGGTGACTTGAGAATCTCTGTTCGCCAATGGTTAGACGCCAACTTTCCTAATCGATGGATTGGCAGAGGAGGCCCAATTCCTTGGCCAGCAAGATGCCCAGACTTAACCCAATGTCCGGCACACGCCTCCACCCCCCCCCCCCCAGGTGGAGAAAAGACCTATGACGGGTTCTCATCAAGTAAAAAAAAGCTTAAGTTAGGTTAGGTTTTGGTTAGGTTAGGTTAGGTTAGGTTCGGCGCGGTTTTCTAAGAGTACCCGAAACCCATCTGTAGGTGCCGAAGTGGACCACCGTGGTGAGTTTAGCCGGTAGGAGTCCGGCACACCCCTCCGCCCCCCTCAGGCGGAGGACAGCATGCAATTTTGTTTGAAGTTGATTTTGTCTATAACACAATAATTGTATTCTGTTCACTCAATTTCTGATTTCTGTTAGATTATTGTATCTCGTTGGATAGCTGAAAAGTTGTACATGTTTTCAAAATGTTCTGCCGATAAAGTACTTCCGTGTTATTTTGCAGAAATCGACCATTTTAGTCACAAGACCTGCTCAAAATTATGAAATGCGTAACGATTTGTAGCTCTGATTTCAAAACTATTGCAGATAATTGTCATTTTATCATTGAATATTATGTACTGAAATGTTAGCAAACAGATAATACTAATATAAAAATATTGTATACATTGGATTTTTTTTATCAATGTTCAAAGTTGTATAATGTAAATATCTTCAAAAAATATGAAATGTCATATTACTCGAAAATGGTTGACATTTGCGTAGGAGTCATCAGGAGTCATTTGGTTGCAAATGATCTCTCCTACATCCCCATAACGGATTGCCATCATATTACCAGTAACCCTGTATATTACATAATACATATTAGTACATAAATAAAGTTATCTACTACATAATATAAGTAATAGGAAAGCGGAGATGATTCTGCCAATTTGGTGCGAAGGTGCTTACGTATTTTTTTTATTAAAGAAATAGCGACGGGAGGCCGGAGAATTCTAATTATATTTCTTTTGTATTAAAAAAAACCGTTAAACCTAACATGAATGTCGGTTGATGTTTGTTGAAAAATTTAAAACAAAAATATATAGAAAGTAATTAATTTAATTAAATTATTAATTAATTTCATTAATTATCAATAAAAATATTAAAACAGCTACACAATGTGCGATTCTTTCGCGGAGTGTGACTCATAGTGACTCATTTCACGATTCATACTTCATACGTCAACGAGTGAGCGCGTAATCTTCAGCTTGACGTTTCATTGATTATAATTTTCCGTAACACACAATTGTCGGGTTCACATTGTGTGCAGAAAACTTTGCAAATAAGATAAATGTAGCAAAAAATCGTCCGTTTCCACTATCGAATAGTTCTAAATTTGGAACATCCATCGAGTTTTATAGCCATAACATTGAAATTACGACGAGCACGAGGTACACTGATCGTAAAAATAATGGAGTTTTCCAAGTCGTTCCTCGCTTTTTAGCAGACACCCCATATCAACAAATCTGAAGTAAATACTGCAAATAAATATTCTTATTTATTTTTGAATCATCCAGAATTAACTCTGGTGGGTTTTCCTCCTGAAAGTCATCCGGTTATAACTTTATTTTTGTGAACTTTATAGGAATATTTTTTTATAGATTTTGTATCTCTTGGCTAGGTATCTACTGCTGACGCAAATTAAACAGGTTTATGCAATAGTACAAGCACATAAAAAATATTTTTACCATAAATTATGGTAAAAATAAATGTTGCAATTTTAGATAAAGTATAAAGTCCCGGTCCCTTTAAGGGGTTGTTGTACCATCAAATAAGAACAACTTTTACTATGGGACCAAAACTGAAATCGCGATATTAAAACACCTGTACCATACAAATAATTAAATATCACTAGATTAAATGTATGGAACAGCAGATATTTTTTCGCGATTTAATTTGTAATCCCATACCTACTAAAAGTTGTTCATAATGATGAGTACAATAACCCCTTTAAGGGATCGGGAGTAGAAAATTGAGACCTTTTATTTTTGACGTAATAAGCTTAACATAACTTTACACAGAGGTATAACTCGTTAAATATAGGAAAAGTAACAAAGATGGTCATAGAGTCGACCTAGAGCCTAGAGTCTTATCTTTTTTCTCCGTGCTACCTAAATTAAGTAATAGACAAATTAATTATTATATGACGTGTATTATTCTTCTGTTGAAATGTAATATATATTATCACTGAGATCTTTTAGATTTAAAATATACATAATAATTATGTGGAATAAGTAGTAAAATTTATTATCTGATTTTAGACATGGTAAATATTTATAAAATTTAGATCAGTTATTTTTTATAGACAAATTAAATTATACTCATTGCATTTTGTTTATGAATTACCTAGGTAGATCGATAATTTCTGCCTGCATTACTGAGAAAAATGAGAGACATCTCGGCAGTCGTATGATGTGTTACTATAAGAATTTTACACGCCTGTATATATTTCCTTAAGAAAATTCTTTTCTATAAGTAATCCCAGATATTGATAATGAATCAATATGCTCATCAGTTACCTACCTATTGTATTGTTCCGAAGTATAATTATTGTTAGGTAAGGGATAAGTTTACGAAGATATTATTAATAAAATATATAATATAATCGATGAGAGAAAAACATGAAAAATGGTGTAAAACGGTAACAGATTGGTACCCCAGGAGTAGTAAAAGGAGCAGGGGAAAACAACAAAGGAGATGGGAGGACGAGTTAAAACTTATAGCGGGTCCTAACTGGAGGAGAGTGGCTCGTGATGGAATTCAATGGAAACAGCTAGAGGAGGCCTTTGCCAAGAGGCCTGCTGAATTGAGGGACATAATTTAACAACATACAAAAACAGAAAAAGCAATTCAGAATAAAGGGGCTTATAATAATAATAATATAATATAATCATAGATAAAGGACCTACTTTATCTATTCGTAATATGTATAATGTTGATGCATTCATTCCTGATTATATTAAGAGTTAAGTGTAATAAAAATGTCATTTGTAAATCGTAATGTGACACAATTGAAAAAAACATGAACGAGGAAAGTTCTCATATCGTTTTGAACAAATTAATTAATTTTCAATTCAATAACAAGAACTAAAAAGATAACTTAATCTTGAAAAGTGGGTTAAAGGAGCATATCGTCGCTTTCAGGTGGTAAACGGAGTATTTCCATGGATCCGAAGACACGTCTTTCAAGTAATTTAATCATTGGTAGATAAATATTATGCGTTCCAATTAAAAATAAGTTGCGTGCATATTAGAGCTATGCGTTACGGCAATGTTCGTGTTTCCGAATTATTAGTACAATTAATATGCAACCAATGTCTGAAGGTCTGCGTCTCGTTGGACACTCACGAGATAACATTTTTTTATACTATATTATCAAACGTTCGTATTTCCGAAGTAAGACGAAGGTTGCCGAGGCGCGTAACTTTAATATTAGAGGTTTTGGAAGTATACATTTAGATCGCCCTTCCTAGCAAAAAAGACTAGCAATCTCGTTGTTCGAAAAATTCAATCGAAAGAAATAAAATACAATGTTACCTACTGTCATAAAACTCGACCAACCGAAATGATTGAAAGTCAAACAAAATTATGGTATTTTCGAAATACCCCACTTAGCTGATTAGCTGCGTACATACTGCGTGTGGTAGCCGTCATGTTACATAAAACTAAGATGATAGCAGTTTTACAAATCCGCCATGATGAGCTATATAACAAAAGGCGGGAAGCAGCCGTCACTGCGCGTGAGTCGACCGCCAGACTTGGCTGGCTCCAATGATATACCATTATTTAACTCGTTGCTTTTTATTGCCATAACACTTATTTCTTACAGTAAGTTATTAATAATTAATGACATTATTAATTAGGAGTTTTAATTTTAAGCGAATCTATTCATAGAACGAATCTTACAAACATTCTTTTGAGTTTTAAATACATAAAAAACAAAAATAACACAATTTAATGATTACATTTATGAGCCTAGATTTACTACAGGCATGATAAGATACTTAATATTGAAAACATGACAACCTGCTGTGACTGCAGGCTTCTAGCTGGCATTACATTTGCAAGGGAACAATATTTGGGAGATATATTTTAAATCCTTTGTGCATAGCATAGTGCAAACTTGTAGATACTGTCCAGCCTCCATATTCCGTTTGGAAATAAGCGATTATATAGTAGGAAATCCATTCCATTCGACAATTCAGGTGTAGGTAATTGTTTAATTAGTATAATTAGCATAGTGTTCCACTAGTTGATTGTCTGGTAATGTGTTACAACAGACCTCGTACTCTAGTAGTAGCGAGTCCTTGGCATTGCATGTATCTTGCGATTAAGATGCACCTTGGAATTCAAGAATGGACTATAATGATAATAGAGATTTTATATTGCTATTATTGCCCAACACTAATTTAATCTTCAATCTAGGTCTTCGAAATCGGCATAACATCTAATATTATTATTAATCGGCATAGCATTTTAGTGAATAATACAGTCAGTATACATTTTTATTGCTTGTGCTTATAACAAGGATCAGTTTTAACATACAATTTTACCTACCATTTTTTACGTCAAAAAGCAATTTATAACAAAAATAATTGTAATCATAAGAACGCTTAACAATTCTGAGAACAAAGCCATAATAAATTTAAATGAGCACAAAACAGTACCTACAGGAAAATATGGCTTAATGGTGTTAGAGCTTCTTATTGTAGACGCATTGAGAGCCCGGCGTCAATCAATCTGTTTTACAAAAGAATCTCATAGATACACACGTTTATGATTAACGTTCAAGCGATTTAAATCAATATGCCTTAGGTTATACCTATGAACAATATAGAGAGGAAAAACTATCAGGAAAAGTGAACCATTATATCTAAGTTACACTAAGATAAGTAATTTTAATTGGAAGAAACGTAGGTAGGTAATACTTAGTACTCTACGAAGATTAAAACGAATCGAAGGTTAAAAGGTTACGATGCAGTTCGGCCGGCCGCCATTCGGCGAGAATTTGAAGTTTATCCTATTCAGTAGATGCATTGAACTGAACGTTCATTGTGCTCGTTCTAGTTTCGTGATACGATGGTATTTACTTATTTGTGTGACTGGCCGAATGTTTGGATAACTGGTAACGTCACTCAGGCAGGTTAGGTCACACAAAAATAAATAATACAAGATTTGAAAAAAAAAACTTGTTTTGGTCATCCGGGTCCAAATTCGGTTGTTAAATATAAAAAAGTATTGAAATGAAAATTCACAAGAGCATAGAAATCAAATTGCGAATTAGCACTGAAGGACCGTGTCCGTTGGTCCTACGGTACAAATTCTTATAAAAGTCACTTAGAGATGAATTTATTTATCCTTGCACAAGTATGTACAGAGAGCATATATCTTGCAATATTTTTATGAATGATCTAGTAAACCTGAATTGATTGAACATGTGATACAAGGCTGTATGATGGAAATAGACGAACTGATTTTTATCCGCCAATGAGTCGTATGATCATAGACCTACTCTGATACACAATAGGATTATAGAAGGCTTCACTTTTCAAAAATAATTATTAACATGTTTTTTTATATTTTACCAAAATAATAAGACGCACGGATGGTATGCGGTTTCCGCGCTCACAAGAAGAACTTCCTTGAGACGCCCAGGTTAAACCCTAATTATTACGACTAGTGGTTGCCGAGTGGTCGAAATTCGACCGTTATTCTATATATTTTTAGCTTTCTGGTCTCCTTCTCCATATAAACTTCAACTACGCCAAATCTCACACTCATCCGGCGCGCAATATGCTTTCAAAGGGGTACAAAGTTTTCTCTTCACGTAAAAAATACAAATTACACTTCATTAATCTATATATTAACATAGATTAATTAATTCGCCTATTTTTTTATCACACATGTAATTGTTGAAGCCACAAATCACCCCGCGTGCGCCATTGTTTCGGTAGGCTAGACAATAATATATAGCTATAGAAAAATAATTGTATTCTGTAACAAAAGTTTTAAATCACCTGACAATGAGATAAAATATTCGTGGGTACTAAATAATAAGTAACATAAATAAAACTGTTGTCTATCACATAATGGGTTGAGACTTATTTAATTTTTTATTCCATTGCCATCACCTTATCAAACCGTTGACGGCTGGCGCTTTGTTTGATCCACTACTTATTACGTCTTTTTAAAAGAACTATTTCTATTTACATTCTTTATTTTTATACGCAGGTGCATTGACAGACGACAAAGGCTGTCGCATATTGAAGGCTAAAATAAATTGAATTCATAAACGCGTCTACTTCGATATGACTTTTAAAGATTATTTAATTAAAGCTTAAATTGACGAAAATGTTAAATAGATGTACATAATTAAAATAAAACTTAATACCAAAAATATATGTGTGGACACAAACGTTTTAATATATTATTGAACAATTAATTAGTTAATATAAAATCGAAAGTAACCGGTAAAAAATATAAAGTATAAAATATTAATATATTGTAATAAGTTATTGAGCTCGGAAGGCATGCAGTCAACCGCTAGCTTGCACTAAGCATACTTACACAGGTTGAAATTATATTAAAAGTGAAAAAATGTAAAGATGTCATGACTTCTGATGTTATGTCTTCTTCTGTTGGAACATTTTTTTTTTAAATATTTTTCAATTAATATGACCTGATTGTTAAACTTACACATGTTTTATCAAATAAATTTTTATCTTATCTTATCTTATCTTATCTTCTGTCCTTAACAATGATATTTTTTTGCAGAACCTTTATGTGATACTTTTGCCACGAAAATAGTATAAATAAAATAATGATTTTTCAATATCTATAGGTACGATCGACAATCCAAAGTTAGACTTAGAATATTATAATTCAATATTACTCTCTAAATGTATCGAACAGCAGATATTTCTTTTTCGCAATTTCAAGGTAGCTTCCGTTATAAAAGTTGTTCATACTATATTTTAAATTATAAGATCTGTAAATGACCATATTCAAACAAATAAAGATTGTATTGTATTTCATAATGATGAGTATAATAACTGCTTAAAGGGATGGGGATTAGAATGGAAGGACCTTGTTTAATATAGTTGGGGTGGTATAGCCTAGGCATGGTGGTCAAGGTTACGGGCAAACACGCGACATTGCGACCAGATTTAAGGCTTGGCTGCAATTTAAGCTTTCATTTATAATTTTCATCTTTTCCCTAATTACGTTAATAGGTAGTTTGCGAAATGTAATGGGTAACAGTTGGCATGTATGTTTTTCTACCTAGTTTTAAGTAAGTTTTTGATATATTTACATTTTTTTTTTTTTAAACCTTGCCCCTCACTAGGATTTCTCCTGTATCGAGGGTACAGTTTACAAACATACATGTCACATGCACACACAACCAGACCCGAAACAACTATCTGTAGATCATACAAATATTTGTTCCGTGCGGGGATCGAACCCGCGGCACGTAGCGTAGAAAGCTAATCGCCAACCGTGTCGTCAAAACACAACAATTTAAACAAGTGGCATGAAAAAGAGCCGTGGAAACAAAATTCAAAATTTTCATGGACATTATAACAACATACCTAAAGCAACATACAGCTGAATCAATATCAAGAACTACTAAGGAACCTGTAAAAAAAGTCATAAAGAAGCAACGACAGCAACATCCCATTTTATCACTATGGCAACATTAAATGCAGTTTGGTACTGCTCTGCCGACTTCACTTGACCAAATATTGAAATTGTATCAAAACCAGGATTATAATATACAAAATTAACGTTTTATATTTAGGTTGGTAGTAAAAACACCATCATCCATCATATTGGTTTCGGCAAAGACAACAACATCCTTTACCACCCACCATTTCTTAGCAATTACATTGGAGATTGGTGGAAAAATTAACAACATCCACAGTCCACACATTGGACGCAAAAACTGCATTATCCTTAGTTAATTAGCTATTTTTGGAAAATGAGGAATTTATTAAGAACTAAGAATTTCTGTTTCAAAGTATCTGTTAATAACAACATTGTTTATCTAGACTTGTTTTATTATCTAGAAATAGCTACAGGCAAAGTCAATTAAAAAAAAATTGTCTACCCCTTTTTCAGTAAAAGTGTATGCTGCCTTTGCTTTTATATGATAGGTACTCATTTTGTACATTAGATTACATTTTCCATTTTTCCAGATTTTAGGAATTAGACAATTTCTACGTAGCTAACTAGCGTGTTTAGTAATTGAAATAGTGATTCATAGCGTAAATCAGATACTTGTGTGTAAGGGCGTGGTGCTTGCTTCGCAAAAAAATAATTTCAAGCAGTTCGGTTTCAGCTGCTAAGTTTACGATTGCTACGTAATATTTATAATATGTGATTATGTGTCTACATAGATCACGGTTCAGATTCACGGTGATTTATAGTCACTTTATATTTGTAGAATACTCACGGTTATCGACGTAAACAAATTAATCGATTGATTGCACGTGGATCTCGTATATGTAGAACTAAGTATATTTTATAAATTAACACGCAAATGTGACGCAACCAATACGACATATGAACATGATAAATATATCATTATTTAAAAAATAAATTGATAAACCAGTTTAATTAATTAATATACTTCCATAATTATGGTCTCAACGTAGAGTAAGGTACGTGTGTAGATAATAACATTTTTTATAATAATTATTGGTATACCAACATGGCATACGTACAGTCCGCGACAAAACTTTATTAGCTTGTCATTGCACAAAGATAATTTTTTATGAATGAAAACTTCCTTTAATTTATTTTTGTTATTTTTGTAATTAATTATTATAGAATGGCGTAACTTCATCAACTAGTGTAATGATAAGTTAAGAACAGTAATTGGTGTTGATTCTGTTGTACATTTTGACAGTACGTACTAAACTAGACTAAACGCATCTATCACTTTCTTATTCTATTGAAACAGAAGGAGATAAACGCGCTTTGTTTAGTGTAGTCCTGTCAAATTGCGCAAGTAAATCGACACCAATCACTAATTACAATTACAAAATTACGAAAATTTTCATATTTTTTTCATATTTTATCTCCTTGTCGCTGTAGAAATTACGCATATGTTTTTACAATGTGAGTCGTATACAATGGTAGACATTTTTTTATGTATTACTTAACCTATAAGTACCAACTTGGCCTCGGAAGCTGCTCGACCGCTCTGAATAACTTACTTTATTCCGCGTTCAAGACAAGAGTTGGTAAATTATTACTTATGTCGAGAACTCTATAACCAAAATGTTTAACTTAGTTATAATATATTCAATTGATGATTTCTCTCGAATAAATAAATAGCGTATAAGTCCTTTGCCCTACTTTCTTTTTATTATGCTGCGATAGCTATATTTTCTCTACCTATAGAAACAAAGAAAAAATGTTTTGTAAAAGTAATATTAATAAAAAAGGGCTACGTATATCTTAATTCATGTTGAATTAATTAAATGATAATTATTATCATTTGACATTCATTGATACAACTTCTTAATTAGAGAGTGCAAAGAACCAATTAACCAAACTGTGTTAAAGGCTTATGAACAGGCTGCATCGATTAATTAATTACATTGCAGTAATAAAATAAAAGACAAAACAAAATGTCCTTCCTTTATTAGTACAATACATAATCTAATGATATTGATTCACTATATAGTTATACACGTTTGTTTTTATTTATTAATAAATAATAACCTATTTATTATTAATTCCGTGAAAATTATATGTATTGTTCATTTAACACACTCAAGAAAATTAAGGTTATAGGTACCTACACAGATCAACGATGAAAACTGGAAAATATAAAACATCCGGTATAGTAGAAGAAATAGAAGCAATATAGAATTACCTACCCATGATTAGAACCCTATACGGGAAAAAATATATACGTTTTTATATATATTGTAATGTATGTTTAACATAGAATATATATTATATTTATTTGATTTTAATGTAAATTTTGAAGCTAATTAGTTTAAGCTACACAGTGGGCTATCCTCGTTGATGTTGTTGATGTTGAGGAGAAGGCCCATTGTTGTACAATCTTAAAATTTTAATTGTAATTATTATGTTCATTACTCCTTTTTTATCAAGTGTACAATAAAGAGTATTTCTACTCTATTCTATATAGTTTGAGGGAGCACAACTATACAGTCAACCTAAAAATATTAACGATTCCTTATTTAACATTTTTAAACAGATGTATCTAGAAAATGGACTTCCGATAAGATCGATTACCAAATGTTCGTAATACTCAAGAGTAATATTGTTTTGTTTCTCGTAATGTTGAGTGAACTTTGTAATGTTCTTTTGAAAAATAAATTCTTTGAACCGAAATGTATATGAATTGGAAAGCACATGCATTTGAAATAGTCTACCGTGACTGTAGGAGAGTTAATATGTAGGTATTTATTATTATCAACACTGTACCGACCGACCATGTCGATGAGTGCTGAAAACAGTAGCTTACTCGTAAAATTGTAGATTAATACACATAAACAGCTCTACATTACTTTCAACAACTTCAAGTATTAATTAAATAATAAATACTACTAAATAATAAATACTAATTAAATAATAAATAATATAATTGTAATAATTAATTAGTTAATTGTTGATAATAAATTAATTATTATGTAAACGTCTGCGATCGGTCTTTTGTTTACGCGACAAATAAGCAGCTGCTGTCCAAACTTTAAAATACAAAGTAATTAAAAACCCTATTGTGTACAAAACTATATTAAAAATATTAATTTCATTCAACCAGACGGGTTGAATGAAATTAATATTTTTAATACATTATTTTAATGAGTTTAATGAAAACATTCATAATTCACTTAATTAAAATATAACTACGTATAGTACCTACAAGTAAAAAATATTCCGGGTAAAAAAATTAATGAGGTTTTTATTTACTTTCGAAAGCCGTTATGGATTGGTTATGAATAGGTTATATATTTATAATTGTCAGTACTTGCATGGCCTCTAGCGTGCATACCGATTGGTACAGTGCACAGTGGTATAATTATTGCGACAACACTTCCTAGTCCGTAGGCGTAGGTCGCTGGTCGACCTACGGGCCCTAAAGGACGGTCACTCGTTCTAGCTGCACCAAAACTTATTTCCGAAAGTTGTTCATCATCATTTATTTATAGTTATGGCACGTGATTGTTACAAACAAGATAAGGAAGGAGAATAAAGGTTAGAATGTTTTCATAATAATAATCATGCTAAAGTGTGTTTCTTTTCATAATTCCGCAGCAGGATGGATTCCGGATTTTTCTCATACAATTCAATATCCCGTTGCACCCCTTAGAAGTTTATTTTAGAAACAAATATAGTGTTATGACTTACTAGTTACGAGTACAACGGAGAATCCAAAATCCTTTAAGTGGATCATTAGATTACCACAAAAAACATCGCTGCTTTATAAAATTAGTAAAGATTATTCGATTAAAAAAGTAGAAGCGACCAACAGCGATTACAATCGCAAAACTGATGCAATTATGTTTTTGCTATAGTGACTTATAATTTTTTAATTATTAGTACAGAAAATAGAGCAAATCAATTACAGTCGGCACCATTGCCTGCAGTCAATGTCGGTCAGACATATTGAGAGCATTTTTTTATGAATATTTAATAAAATACACTGAGTAGCTGGCACTTGTCACAAGTGATACCTAATACCGTGAACTACGGCCCCAGATTCGTTTTAAAATACAAGATATTTATTTTTATATTTTATAGCAGACCTTAAGTTAAAAATATAAGTAAGAAAAGCGGCACATCGATCATTATTATCACGGCATGAGTCTAGTCATTGATATGCCTTTAGAATAGAATCTTTATTGGTCTGAGAGAATAGATAACTTTTTATTTCATACTAGCAGTGCCCGCAACTTCGTACGCGTGGAATTCGGATGGTCGATTTTTTTATATATTAAAAATACGATATTTAAATACAATAAGTTATAGTGCTGGGACCGGATTCGAACCTGATACAGCTGTCAGCTTCTATCCTACCATTTAGCGCTAGTCTGTGTGGTTAGTCGCGATATGTGTGCACATAACCGTCTCTAATGTAGAAAATATATAGTTTAGTTCCCTTTAGATTATAGCCGCAATATTAGCAGTAAACAACCAGCATACGTCATTTGAATACAAATCCTAATTACCTACTATAATTATAATAAAAAAATCCCTGCTTAGGTTTCTGATTACTTCTATCGATAAATACAATCCTTCTGTACTTATCTCAATTTAAGTACTGGATATATGTATAACAAACTCGGTCGAATCAATAATAAAGCCACCTAGTTTAAATAAAAGTTGTTCTTAATGCATAATTATCATTGTATAATTCCCGCACCCCGCCACGCACGTGATCCATAATTGTATTTTTCTATATTAAAACTTTCTTATTATATTATTATTTTCAATAGATTGTTTATTTGCTTTTATTTCTATTATAAGAGTTTTTATCTGTATGTAAAACAATAAACTTAATCGATCAGTGTAAGATACAGTGATTTAAGATTACGTTCATACGAAGGTATGCTTTCATAGAATAGAAAATGTACAGGAAATAGTTTTTTGTATTTTTCTCAAATTCGGCAAGTACGACTTCGTCGGTTGTTTGGAAGAAACATTCCTGTTGGGAAATAGAGTCCCCACTTAAGTTTTTTGAGAAATGTCTATTTTCTCGCTGACCGCTCTACCTTTTTTCATTAAACTGAAATAGCGTGATGATTTATATTACACATTGTGACCGAACCTATGAAGTATACAAATATAATATTTCATAAAGATTCGTCAAGTAATAATGAAGTGGTAGCACCTAATAGTAAACAGACATATTGTATTTCAGCTCATCCCCATTAGACAATAGCGTGATAATTTATAGCCTATATGTTGACCAGCCCTTCGGCGGATGGCACTGCAAAATTTCAACTAAATCTGTCCAGTAGTTTTTAAATTTACCCGTAACAAACAAACCGACAAACAGACAAAAATTCTAAAACGTGTGTTTCCGGTTCTGTATCGTTCCTAGTATACGTAGCACTTACTTTTTTCCAAAAATATTCAATGTACAGATTTAATTTATTTAAACCATATATAGTATATTACCATAGTAACCATGTATGTATAGTAGGCACATTTGAAACGTTAAAGACTCTAGCTTGGTGCACGGTTCCAAAAATATTATTCCTATGGAGACAAAATAGGAAGAAACTCCACGCATTCTCTTTTAAAATAAAGTTGTATTTTTTTTTATCGTACCTTTATGTAGGACAATGATAGATAATAATGTAATGTAGGGTGGATTAAATACTAAAAGATGTACTTAGGTACATAATTATGTACAATAATAATAAATATGTCCTTTGATATAAAAGAACCCATACCTTTAGTAATGGTTACATTGTGCTTACATTTACAATTTGTAGCAAATTATGTAAATTACGAGTATAATAACAAAAAAAAGGTAGTTCTAAGCAACAGGCGACTTGATACAGCAAGTGCCCCGGGAGCGCGGACGTAACGCGCGGGCGCTAAATATATGGCGCTCTATGAGCGCGCGGCGGGCTCTTGTTGTATTTCGTTCTATCATAGAGACCCATACATTTTGTCATCACAGCATCCCGTCCGTACGCTCGGGGCATTTGCTGTATCTAGTCCCTAAGTTAATTTTGAATTGGAGTTCTTAGCATTGACTGCAAGTAGAAGGACAAGATAGACTAAAAAATATATGAATAAAAATCTACTCGAAAATCGCATATCTTCGCGCAGCTTGAAATATTTTTAGGTCAGTCACATAACCAACTAAAAAGTTTTGTCAGTAGAATAGCTTGCTATACTTGCTAAGTGCTAAGTAAAGGCCTTTCTTTGCCGCCCCATGCCATACGTTCATATGGTACTCTCTAAATTGCGAGGTAATACGAAGTAGGTTATCATCTCGAATATTTCTATTTTTGTTCTTTTTAAAAACACGCTGCCCCCACTATGATTACTACTGTATCGTGGGTACAGTTTACAAACATACATCTCACATGCACACACACCCAGACGCGGAACAACTATCTCTAAGCCATACAAATATTTGTTCTGGGGATCGAACCCGCGACACGTGCGCATGAAGCCAGCCACAGCGCCAACCGTGTCGTTAAATTATTGATATATAGTGCAACATCAACAACGTGGATACTAGTAACAGTAGCAACATGTGTTACTATTACGTGATTCAATACCTACTTATTACGTTATTTAGTACAATACAGTAGCACGGTGCATTAACAATGTGATTTGCAGTTCATTAAGGCGACTGAACTAAAATCATAAAATATTTGTATTACTGCAGTGCTCATTTTAAATTTAATAAACATTAAATTTAAGGATCAGGAAGTCTGATTAACATTGTATGTGAGCTGGAATTATGGTCTATAGAACCCTCTTTCCGTTTGTAGGGACTACAGCAAAAAACCTTCATTTTGGAAGAGTGAAGCTTCCTATATCAGTGAACTTACTACGATGGGCTTGGTGATGATGATGATGAAGAGATATTTATGTACGCGGTAATTGATATGACGCTTAAAATACTTTATATCTACCTACATACATGTCTTCGTAATGTTTACATACAGTTTTTTGTTGCGTACGATTGCACTTTGTTATTAATCGCAATGAATAGGACGTAATTGATGTGGTTATTTTAATTACAGTACAACTATTCAAATCCATTGCAGGCCACCGAATACGTAATTCGTAATTTTGTTCGTTTCCTACTGTATTTTACATGTCTGCGAGCCTGTCCACTGAACCATTAACTTTAAATTTTTAGGCACGTTTAGAGATACAATTAAATTATTGGCAAAAGTAATAAAATTGGTTTGCTTACCAAAACAGAGGTACACGTAGCAAAATAAAAAATCAGTTTTCAGTCAAAAGTTCCAAATATGAGCATGTTTTCGTAAAGTGGTATAGTGCGAAAATATTTAACGTCACAAAATTTGTTGAAAACTCGCGTCAAATAACACTTTTGAGAAACATTTCACGTCACTTCCGGTTTTGAACGTCCGCATAGGGGGAATAATGTTTCCGGGGTCCCAGAGCTGGGGCTCGTGGCGCGGGGAGGCTGCGGCGCGCTGTTTGTTGTGGTCGTGCGAATGGTCGGCGATACGCGGCTGCGACTGGCGGCGAGGCGTGTGATCGGACAGAGGCGGCGCGGGAATGTGACGTTTGAAGGCTCGCAACAACAGTTTTGCACCTCCTGGCAAACACCGCCCCACTCTCATATTATTGTTTCTGATAAATAACTTATTTTAAGGTTGCAATAATTCAGTTCCGCGAGATGTTAAACGATTGGTGTCTCGCAAATAGGAAAATCGTTTATGATTCAAGGTATCAGGTGTCATCATGATTGTCAGGAAATATAAGAAATCTTCCTAGATCATTCCTCAATTTAAATTAGATACTGATAATGATTTCGAATTAATTCGTAAGGTTGCCTAATGTTTGCATATTTTAGATCTCCATGGTATAAATGTTAATTTAAATACTTTACGGACCATTGAATATTATTATGAAGTTTAGACCTTACTCAACAGACATTAATATGTAAAAAACAATATTTTTGATTATTTATTTAATATTTTCCTCATGAATTAAGTCATACTGATGAAGTGATGATTATCTTTTAGCCCAATATTTTTTTCTTGACCTAATCCGCTGTCACTATATTTTAATACGTAGGTATAAAATATTTTTATAATATACCTATTATATTGTGTAATGTTTACGTCTAAAAATTTGTTTTTCTTTCGAAGTAGAGTCAGCTCCAATTTTGAGCGGAATGTCTCATTATGCCCTACCAGTCCACTGTTAAAACAACAAATAACACATAATAAAGTCCAGCCCATTACTGTCTCACTCTAGGGCACAGGCCTCTTCGCAGAATGAGAGTTTTAAGGTTAGGCGGTAGCCCACCACGCTGCGCTGGCTTGGTGCGGGTTGGCAGACTACACACATCATCAAGTATCTTATGAGACCCTGTAAGGTAGGAGGTTTCGTCACGATGTTTTTGTTCACCGTTAATGCAAGTGATAATCAAATTGTGATCTACGCATTCGAAAAGTCAGAGGTATGGG
This sequence comes from Allophyes oxyacanthae, assembly GCA_932294325.1. Lineage (NCBI taxonomy): Eukaryota > Metazoa > Arthropoda > Insecta > Lepidoptera > Noctuidae > Allophyes > Allophyes oxyacanthae. The sequence continues at coordinate 4,782,860 of OW028623.1, read as the reverse complement.
CCAGCTTTGAACTCAGACCCTCATGCATGGAAGGCAAGCGTTCATCCACTAGACTATCACTGCTATAACACATAATTATTATATGAAAATATTATACTATACTCTATTTCCTATTTCATATAACAATAGAACAAAGGAAATGTATAGAAAAAAGCAACGTGTTTGCAGGGATTCAACATAGCACCTTCCCGGTAAATCTAGATAGCTGAAACTATACTTGAAGGAATTGATACAGCAGTATATTCGTGCCTCGCTGACCACTTTCTCTATTGGTAGATAATAAATCCCTAGAGTCTGAGAGAGTGCGCGTTTATTAACACTCCATTTATAACTTGTACATTTTTATTAATGATATATATTGGACGTAGTTAAACAAAAAAGATGCAACCCACTTTCTTGCGAAGCTAGTTTTGTGGTATTTAATTTTATGATATTTATATATTTATATTTATATTTACATAGTATAAAATAAAGTCGCTTTCCGCGTCTGTCTGTCTGTATATCCGCTAACTCCTCCTTTAGTAAACGGATTTTGATGCGGTTTTCACCATCAGTTAGACAATTTTTCACGGAAGGTTTATATGTATAATACTTTTATATTTAATGTAGGGATAGTAGAGAAATTGCATCCGTGCGAAGCCGTGGATGGGTCGCTAGTATCATGTAAAATATGAAACCAAACACACACACACACACAATTTAAAGTTTTAAAAGTTTACCCTTCAATTCTAATTAAACCAACAAATTTACAGCACTGCACCAATGAAAAAATACGATTTAAACTTAAAAATTATAGGTATATCTCAGCTCAATGTAGGTTGGATCCTTTTCACGTAAACTGTACATCTTCATTTATAACTACAATCACTCTACTACATATTGTTGTAATAATACGCAAAAAAATTCACAGAAGTAGAAAAACAAAACAATACCTATAGGTACCTAATGTATCCTATGTATGTAATATAACCTATGTATGTTTTATTTCGTAAAATTTTATTTTTTATGGTTTTAAATGACCATAACAGACATACATATTTACAATACAATACAATAAACTTTATTGGACACCAGAAGTACAAAAAATACATTATCATATATAAAACCATAGGACGAGCTATGTACCTATTATCTTATTTTAATAAAGAAGATATTATGTATAATTTCATATAAATTCATGTATGGAACTGGGTGACAATCATAGCATCATTAATTAAGTATAACTGGTTTATAAATCATTTAATTATAATTTATATGTAGATACTATCGCTACGCTACACAAAAATTTACAATAACATTATAATAAGATAAAGAGTTTTTGCGGAGATTTTTTATACAAGGTTCTACCTTTCCAGTTCCAATCCCTTTAAGGGGTCATTGTACGCATCGTTATTAACAACGTGTACTGTGGGAAAAACATTAAAATTCCGAAAAAAGAAAAACAACCGTTTTTATGCATATAATTCAATGTTACTCGACTAAATATATGGACCAGCAGATATTTTTTTCGCGATTTGTTGCCATATTTAAAGTTGTTCATGGTGGTGAGTACAGTAACCCCTTATCTCCCATCTGAGGGTCTACTGCGTAACTAAAATGGTAATGAACATCGACTCTGATATCAAATTTCAATATGATCCTGAGATATAGTACGCGCAAATCTTTATGAGCCCTCTGAACCCCTGAACCTGATAGTACGCTTATTATAGGTGCTAGAGGGAGAGAGAGAGAGAGAGAGAGTTCAAAGGTGTAAAAGCAACATACATATGAGCTGTCATGATTTGCTTCAGTTTAAAAAACCACGTACAAAAATATGGTCTAGATTATAATGACGCCAGGCGTTACGTTTACCGAGTAATTAATTAGTCTAGATTATCTATATTTTATGATTGATTATCTAGCTCTAGCACTGCCTTCTTGTGTCAGATTCGCACTAATGTTTTAAATCTCCTTATTATCGTACATTGGCTTTTGCCCCCAGTTTTAGGAAATGAAATGAATTTATTTTTGCAAGAGCATGGTACAAAAGTTCTTATTTTAAATACTCATTCGCATCCTCAGGGAACTACTTCATATACCGGGATTATAACTATCTTATGTGTTATTCCAGGAAATGGTATTTGTGTAGGGCTACCACCTGTCCGGGTTTCCCCGGATTTGTCCTAGTTTGGAAGGGCGTCCGGGAGCGACCGAGGGGTCTCAAAAATGAGACCGGGAGAAACCCGGGTACACGTCACGTTGACAATCTCGTAGCACAGCACACACACATGTATATGACTTGGGTGAAAAGAAAAGAGTTCCTAATTTTATTATTTTTGTTACCTACAACTGTTCTGTTGTTCTGTACTGTTCTTGGCGGTTCTTCTCCATAGGATCTACTATTTGGAACCGTGCACCTAGAGTCTCGACATTTCATAAGTGCCTGTATCTGGTTTACATGAAATAAAGATCTATTCTATTCTATTCTATTCTACCTAATTTCTTCAATAGAGTACCTACGTACGATATAATTTGTGATGTATTTTGGCTATAATTATTAAATTTCATATTTTCAAGGGCGTCCGGGGAAAAATCCCGGTTTCGATCAAATGTTTGGGTTTTTTAAATCTTTGTCCAGTGTTGGCAATTGAGGTGATGGCAGCCCTATCTTTGTGCCAAGTTTCATCTAAATCCCTTTAGCTGTTTACGCGTAATTGATTAATAAACATACAAACATCTTCACAAACTTTCCCTTTAAAATTTAGATACCAAAAAAATGTGTAAAATAGACTGCCTCTTTGGTGTAGCTTTGGTGTAACATTTCCAGGAATATAACGGGCGTGATACTTTGTTATGTTATACTCTGTATATATTATTAGTCATCACTAAATATATCTAAGTACATACATATATTCCTAAAACCGCAAGAAATGCTTGTATGTCTGAACAAATAAGTAGATGTGCCTACTCTACTTGTTTGCGAATAAAATTTTGAATAATGATCTTGAGGATTTTAAAACCCTGGCCAAGTTCAAACTAAGGTCAGTTCGAATCTATTTATTTATATAGGTGATTATAATAATTACTTGGGTGGTGCTATTCGCTCCGCGTGATTTGAGACAAAAAATAGGAAAGGCCCTCTCGTTCTGTGGCCATCGTAAAAGGCAGTCTGTGTAAGATCATAAATATACTATATAACGCCTAATCATGCATGGTGTCGAGAGCATTTTAAAAATTAATAATGTATATCCAGCCGAATCTTGGTAATAGAAATCGAAGCTAGAGCCTCAAGCTCGGCAGCCGGTCTAAGATCTTAAACCAAAGAGGCGTTAAAATTATATTGTCTCCTGGATAAAAAGATAATAAGATACTAATCTTAAATTACTGACTATTATAATGAACACAATATTTCTTAATCAACCTTGAAAACACTTTAATTGACAGAAGGTGATAAATAATAGATGTTTAAAGGGAAACCCATCAACAGTTTTGTAGTACTTCGTTTTTTACTATTAGATTAATAATAGGAACAATTATTGTCAATGTTGCAGTCTTAGCTGTGTGTTATTGAGATTAATAATAGAGAAGTTACCTTCGATTAAGATCCAGGCATTTGTCACGCCATCGATCGTGTTTGACCAGATCTATATTTTCTGGTAAACTAATCTGACCTTTTGATTTATTTATGAGACACATTAACCCTGTTTTCATTCATTACTTCAACGGAGGATCTTATTTCATTCCATAATAATAGCTGTTTAATATCTCCATTGACATAATTGCTAACCTGTCAGAATAATTACCTAGTATTTATACAAAATTAAATCTAGATTATAGGAATTTAATGATTATTTTTGCGGAGATCTCGTTAGCCATTCTAATAGATTGAGCTAACTTTATTCAAAACTACATATAAAAAAGACAGTAAGTTTCACGGTAATAGGGAAAAAAATGAAAACGTGAAACCAAAACCACAGAATAATTAGCACATGTTAGTGGCAAATCTACAGAAAGATGTGAATTTACTTGTGCAAGAAGGTGCCAGTGCCAAGTGCTAAGAGTACAGCCATAATAATAGAATATCTACGTATATTTATGTACTTTAAAATATCAAAAATTCTAGTAATTTAATAGGAGGTTCCCGGCTACGCGCCGCTAAAAAAATTGCCGATAATAAGGCCACCACTTTTCCCACTTTTCTCAACATGAAAATCTAGAATTCGAAATCGGTTGTGACATCAAATAAAAGTATTATTTCTGTCGAAAAATAAAATAATTTGCTTCGTATTAAAGTTTTTAGATTGACAACAATTAATTGCAATTAATAATGACATAATAAGTAGTTGTTATTATCGAGATTATAATCATTACATTCATAAATAAACTCGTTACTTTATGTTAAACATATTATGGACAGTAATATTGGAAAAGTTAAATACAGCTTTAATAAACTTAATTAACTTATCTTTCTCTCCCGATCCCTTGAAGGAGTTATTGTACCCATCATTATAGACAACTTTTAGAATGGGACCAACCATGAAGTCGCGAAAAAATAGTAGATAAGCTGTTTCCATACAATTAGTCGAGTAATATTGAATTATTTGTATGGAACAGTTTTTTTTTTAAAGCGGTTTCAGGTTTGTTTCCATAATAAAAACAGCTTGAAGGGTTCGGGGCTAGAAAGGTTGGCCATAAATTGATGTATCATATTGTAAAAAATTATCTAAGTAAATCAAAATAAAAGTTTATTTTAACAACATATATATAAGATTTACTTTTAGAAAAAAAGGAAGTAAAACCTTGTAGACTGAATGAGGAAAAAATACAAGAAAACCGAAAGATTGAAGATCTTATGATAAAAAACTAATATTTACAGATCAAAATATTAAAGATTGTTTTCCAAGTGTTACCTACTGGTGGTTCAAGTATTAACTTGATCAAAAGATTCTCATAAAACTTCCTTATTAACTTACAAGTCATGTTCAAGACCCCATGAATTGCGAAAGTTGTGATATTTTGTTTATTTTCACTAACAGAACTAAAATGTAAAATAATAATTTTGACGGATTTTCTATGTAGTTTCAGTCTTACAATATCGGAAAAAACCGGCCAAGTGCGAGTCGTACTCGCGCTCAAAGGGTTTCGTACAATTATCTATAAAAACGGCAAAAAAATTATGTTTGTTGTATGGGATTGGGAGTCACCTTGATATTTACTTTATTCTGTTTTTTAGTATTTTTTGTTATAGCGGCAACAGAAATTCATCATCTGTAAAAATTTCAACTGTCTAACTATCACGGTTCATAAGATACAGCCTAGTGACAGATGGACGGGCGGACGGACGGACAGCGGAGTCTTAGTAATAGGGTCCCGTTTTACCCGTTGGGTACGGAACCTTAAAAAGCGTCACGTTATATAATATAAGGTCTTTCCATTCATACACGAAATATTCTAAGAAGAGGACTCTCATCTCTACTACTCATTAATATGAACAACTTTTATTGTGGGACCAACACTGGAATTGCGATAAAAATAAAAAGTTTCATACAATTTCAACCTTGCTCGATCAAAATGTAAAAAGTTTGAATATTTTTTTTGCTGTTACCGTCTACTTCTACTTCGTAAATTATTTCGTGTATGAATCGAAGGACCTTATACTATATTATCTGTCCTTATTGATCCCGATTTTTCTGGTTTGTTGTTTCCAGCGATTATAACAAGCACCTATCGATCAAGCAGCGACCTCGCGCGTCCCGCACGTGCAGCCGGGCGGCGAGCGCGCCGGCACCGGTCCGGCAAGGTGAAGGCTATTTGCTCAAATGCTCAGTAAACACCTTACTGCGACATACTACTTATGTACGTTGGAAAACGATCACCAAACTTGTGAGGCTTGTCCCGAGTGATGAAATGACTCTGTATGAGTGAATTAAGCCAACCTCAGGAAGCTTCTGTCGTTATCTCAACGAAATTACGGGATATTCTAAATTTTGCAATATTTTTGGTGCTTTTATGCACGTTGACACGCAATAAAGCAGTTTAGTAGTTTCGTAGTTTAGCAGCCATACCTTAATCGCACCGCACTACACACAAATATCGTACTAAAATATTTACAAATTCAAGGCTGGATAACTCATAAAGTATTAATTAGAATTTTATGTAATGTGATGATTTATCATACATGTGTTTGAAAACGCCTTGGACACCAAAATATTGAATTTTCTACCTAGCTATGAATAGTTCCGAAATAAATGCCGTCGTTCACTTCGCGGCTACGTGCGTAGCTGAGCGGCTACGTACGTAGCGGCTTGTAGCCGAACAGCTACGTACGTAGTCGCAACGACTGTTTGCGAAAATTCGGCATAAATTGCAATCTGTGACCATTCACGCCATTGAGGTTTAATCAAGACACGCCATCTTTAGAGTGAACATAAAAAGGGATTTTTGGAAGAGAACTTATGGTCCCGAAACCTATAATGTACTCTGTTTGGAACGGCCCGTGTCCTACACGCTATGTAGTAAGTAAATATGAACTAATCTCTATTTGTACATATCTGCATATTATGCATAAGATCGTTAGTCTAAAACATTTGTAATGTGCTCCTCAGTTTACTTTTATTGTTCTTCGCTATAAATTGATGTGTCAAATCAAACTCAAACATTATTTCGATTTATTTGCATGACTGATGATTTTAAATGTACTTGGGCTTTTCCAATAACCTGATGACTGTGTCGTTATTCTAACAAGGATGCGATAATAATTTGTTTATCGACATTAACCTGCGCACACGCGTCACACATCTTCAGTACTTTACATTCGAATCGAAGAGGCATAAAATACAGTGATGAAACTGAAAAAAAATATTAATATAATTTCTAATAGCAAAGCATGTCATTAGACTACCAGCCTTTAAACGCCTGTTGCTGATCATATAAACGCTTTAATAAACTAGCATTCATGTTTTAATTCTAGGCTTCTTCTTGAGATCTGTAGAGCGTACTTAAACTTTTCTCAGACTTTGCTTTGAAATTAGATACTTTCTTTATTGACTTTTAGACTTCGTCTATACTTTCGGCCTTAGCGTAGGTATGCTCAGTACAATTTCAGCGTTTATAACTATAGATTCCAATCAAAGTATAAGGTAAGCTTATAAATTGGAGACACCGTTGGCCGCAGTGCCCGCAGTGGCTAAGCGATTAGCTTTCTACGCCACATGCCGCAGGTTCGATCCCCGCACAGAGCGATTATTTGTATGATCTACAGATAGTTGTTCCGGGTCTGGGTGTGCGTGCACGTGACATGTATGCTTGTACACTGTACCCTCGATACAGGAGAGGTGCTAGTGTGGTGAAACGTTTTAAAAAAAAAAAACAGAAAATATTGAATAAAGAAATAAACTTAGCAAAGTTTAAGTAAAGTCTGAGCTAAGTCAAAGTATGCACTATAGATCTCAGCTGTATACATCCAATGACAGTCTCTAATTCTTATACCGAAATATTTTACTAGAAAGCTGGTATCCAGCTAGACTTTCTCTGTCAAGATAAGATAAATTTTAAGCCATTTTTTATAAATAAAGATGGTAGATCGGAACAAATTCTTTAAAATAATTATTAATTCATAAAACGAGTTATAAGCAAATATAAGAATGGAATTTGCATGTGATGTATGTCGCACTAACCGGCGCCAGCGCAGTTGACTGACACCGAATTATGCGACCACTTTGCAAGGTAAGTAAAAGACAAGATGCAAATCTTATGACGTAAATTTCTGGTTCATGCTTATATATACACTAGGGAGAAATGAATCCGGGTCAATAATATCTGGGAAACTAAGAATGTTAGCATAATCAAATAAAAAGTATTTTATAGACTATTTAACACTACTCCAATAAAATTGAAAAACGTTTTAATTGTTTGTTGTACTTATTAAAAATACATAAATTAAAAATCCGTTAATTTTAAAGCGTTTTTTTTAAATATCCCTATTTTTTATAGGTATATAATATAATTTTCTCACATTTCAGTACTTTTTATTACCTCCGTGTATTGTTAATACAGATGTCATGCGATTCGATCGGCACAAAGTTTCTGGGACGATGTTGGAGAATGTTTTCGCATTCCTCTATCAATGCCATTTTTAGTTTCAAGCGTATTATTTAAGTAGTATTAAATAGTCTATATATAAAATACTCTTTATTTGAGTAAGCTATCTTTATTAGTTTCCGATATATTAAGGTTTATTATGTTGATGACCCGGATACATTACTCCCGAGTGTAATTGTACTATATTATTCTAATCTAATATAGAAACATTAGATATATATTCAGGTGTACCATAAAATATAGATACTTATATTATATAAATAATTTGATGATCAATTTTATTTTCGCTACGAAGCTTTCTTTTAAAGTAGATAATTATGTAAGAATGCCACAATAAACTGTTATTTTAACAAACCATATTTTTTATTTATTTTAATGAAATAAAATAATGATTTATTTTCTCTAAGTTAGTAATATAAATACATACATAAGTATACAGTGTTACCGTTTATATTATCAGGTGGGAAATACATAGTTTTCGAAGAGCACACACAATATTTAAAAAACGGAAACTGGCAATTTATCGTGCTATTTGGCGGGTAGGAAAACTTACAAGTCGATTAGGTATAACTCGCTATATTACACAAAAAAAATTGTTCTATACCTTTCGGAATGACATACATAAGGTATAGTCCTTGTGAGGTTCAAACAGAGGTCAGAATAACATCACGATTGATCACGATGGGGAAGGGGATGTCGTGATAATCACGTGTATATTTTCGTGCGATCACGGGAAATCCCGAGCGAGTGAATTTGTGTCTAAAAAGCAACATAACAACAATATTTCCCTCTCACACCCACATTCTAACCTCTTTGTGCCTTTCAGTTTGCAAACTTGCAACCATCATGACTGTCTAGGTACCTGAAAACTTTAGCATAGTGTTTAAAGCTTCAGGAATACTAAATTCTCAATTTTATTATACAGTAGTTTTCAGAATCTGATTTTATAATATTTTTTTCATTTTTTTTTGATAATATTTGATGATTCTGAAAATATCTTTAAGATATTTTTCCGTAAAAAAAAAATACAAGTGTTGTTGGGAGAGAGGAGGTGGTGTAGCCTCACGACGTTTCACCTAGGGGGAGTGGGGGGAGAGTAAAAAGTAACCTAAAAAAATCTCACCTGATTAAAGGACGACATAACGCCTGTCTTCCCTGAAGGGTTAGGCAGGGGTGTACGGTTGTACACCCACCTTTTCGGGCGACCCTATAGTCTATATTCTAAACTCCAGGCTACTGCTCAGAACAGGAAAACCCAATAACAATTTACCCGACACGGGAATTCAACCCAGAATCTCACGCTCAGCAGCCACGCTTGTGACTACTAGACCAATACGAGTCAATAGCACTACTATTTGTGTATTTTTGGTCATGTCGAATGTGAACCTCAACTTAACTTGAGGATAAACCTGTGTGAGCACGATGCCTGGTGTTCACCAACATTGTAATAGACTGTCGACGAATCACTGGTGTACAGAAAAACCTAATGATTTATGTTTACACTTAATCTAATTGTCCTTTACGTATGTTTTTGTCCGAGTAATAATTAATAAATATATAAATAAAATAAATTTAAGATTTTTATTTCGTATATTACAAATTACAACCTTGTATATCAATGGTACAGCTGCGTATTTATTAACTACATATACATAATATACGTCATTGACACTCCGGTTAAACTTTTAACAAATCATGGACAGTTAACTTTAATCTACTTCAAATTCAATGTTCTACTTGATTCATTAAAATAACTAATCCATACCATAAATTAATTAATATTCATACTAAAACATTAAATGTTGTTTAATTCAAGGAAGTAACCGTGACTTGATTAATGATTAAACAAACAAAGTTAATGTCTTTGACATTGTCAATTCTTGTCTACTGCCGTTGCTATTTTTTTGCACCTCATTCATCTTCATGAAACTGTACTTTACAAGTATTACTTATTACGCAGGAATAATAACTCGCCTATTGTTCTAAACGGAACAATTTTCCTATATTTATTGCGATCTATCGATCATGTTCCTCGCGAACGCTTAGTGCATCGTGCAACGACTAATTAAAATACTATTAGGTCAATCTATTGCACTGTTATCACGTGACCACGGCAATATTGGCCAAATAGATAGTTTAGCACGCTTTCAGGTTAATGGTAAGCCACAACAACTAGAGTTTTATGATGGTAATTTAAGTACTGTTACATTAACATGAACTAGATCTAAAAACGTTAAAAAGGGGTATTAAATATTGTTGATAACATTAAAAATACCCCATTTAACGTTTTTGCTTGATATCCTTACAGTAAGCGAAGACTCGTTGGCCTTAAACCCTACAGGTTTTTGTATTATATTTTAACAACAGGAAAATCTCAAAACATTTATCACGACAATTTCGAAAATATTGTATGTACGCGACAATAATTTCTGCCACTTCAGAAACAGTCGAGAAGGAAGTATGATTTAACGTGAATTGAACAAATTATTGTAATTATGATTCATTCCATTTATTTCAATCTTCTTGCATGGTACTTTCATAAGCTTGCAATTCACTTGGCGTATTGAACCCTTTTGTAAGATATACAAATGTGAATTCGTTTTGACCAAACAAAGGAAATATTTGTAGAAATACGCCAAGTGAAGTGCCGCCTATATAGGACGAACAGAAATATTAAGCCGCGAACAGACTGGGCTTATGTGACGTCATTTATTTTTTATTGCCCCAGATATTATTGAAAAATTTGTTTTTTGAAAAGAGTATGCATAGAGGGAACCGTGTACCTAGAATCACGTCGTCTTGTATATGCCTGCAAAGGTCCAGTTGAAATAAAAAACTTTGACTTTGAATTATTAGCGACTGACGCGACGTCACATATGTCTAAGTAAGTCTTAATGTTGTTATTTCGTATATTATACAGGAAACTTGATGGCTTCTGATGGACATAACATCACGTATACGTATAACGTCACATAAGCTTGACCTGGGGGGCTAAAAAGGCCGCTTTAGGTGTATCATAATATGATTCATATTACGAATGTCAAAATATCTAATTAATTGACGACTCTTAATGTCATCCGCATAAGGTTCAGATTCAGTAATCATCTGTTTGACAGTTACTAAGCAGATCATTAGATTAATTGCTCAATGTGGCCTTTTTAGGCCCCCTGTTTGAGCGTTTAGGCTTATTTTATATCAGTGAGTCGAGCACGAACGTTTTGACGTAGGTTTCGTAACGTTAACGTAAGCAAATTTAGAATCAAAAATACAAAAAACGAATACAAATCCATGATATTTTTAGAAAATAAATGCTGTATTTTTACATTTTCATGAAACAAAAATGCGATGGATTCATTGTATTTTATAATTTTTGTTACCTTACGTCAAAACATTCGTGCTCGGTATTAAGTTTCAGGCACTCCATGCATTCAGCTGACAATATAATTGTCAATACATAATACTCGACTGACAGGAAGCCGTTTGGTTACAGAGCGTCATTAATTGCTAAAGCCGTGTTATAATAGGTGGCAAATGTTGAGCATTACTGTGAGTGTGATGTTTTTAGGCCTGTGCGGCGTCACGTATAGATAGTTTGGGAATGCCTCATTAGTTTCAGAATCAAACGAAGGCTCTTCACCTCATCGCGTGAATAGATCTTCAAGGCACAAGGATTCGGATTTTTGTTGTTTAAAAAAAAGTTAGGTACTAGCAATGTGGTTAACGAGAATACTATGTGTAAGTATTCTCGTTCATTTAGCTTAATTGAAGGGTTTCAATTAAGCTAAATGTGCTTGTGATAGGAATGGGTTCACGTCAGTAGTACAATGAGTGTTTGGGATCGAACGCACAACCTTTCAATCGCCAGTCCGGTGCCTTAGCCATTGGGCTATTGCATTTGCATGTACTATTGAGGAAGAAATGCAGACTTTCTGTTTTAAAAAAATCGCAAACGTGAGTAATCTAAAAACAGCGAGATATATGCGAATATACGTGGTCGAATGTAAAATATTTTTGAAATTTCGGTTACATGGTATTATGCAGTGTGCAGTTATGAACGAAATATTGACTTAGCGATGTATGTCGACGTGATTTATCATTGTTTGTCATTATATTCCTGTTTGTGCTCATGATTGTTGATCTGAGATAGCGAAGAGGATGCTGTCAGCTACCGTTCTGCCAGTGTGACTCGAATCAACATTAGATAGATGCGAAAATAGACATGTTCTTAGAATAAATTGTAAACATTTATAATGACAAAGGAAATAAGTTGTTGTCAAATTTTTGGTGATATTCAAACACTTGTCGTTCTCGTCTGCTTTGTTTGTTTAATCTTTAACGCATGGCAAGTTCTAATTTAAAAATATTGTTTTTCATGGGATGCCATTTGTGAATAAAGAATTTTGCTAAATTAGACATTTTATGAGGTATATCTACCTACATGCCCTTTATTACCGGGATCTAAGTAGACCTCGAAACACTCGGTATTAACAGCCAACCCCATATCGCTGGTACAGTTCGTTATATTGTTCCTGTTGTAACACCTACACACATAATAAATTATCTTGTTCAAATCTACCCATCGCATGTGTCATCTCTTACGAATATCATAAATTCATAACATAGCTAACATCGTGTGATTTTCTAAAACTGCAGTGATGTAAACTAAAACTAAACTATATCAAAACAAAACTAAATCGTAAAATGTTATAACTAGTTTCGTAAAGGAAATATAAGGTCTTGTCCTACATTCATCTCACAAAGTAAGTAATGACGGATAATAAACCACGATCACGTTGAAATAGGACGCACTAGCTTCTCGTTACTGTACATACGTGCTCCACAGAACGTAGAATCTTACTGAGTATCGCTTTGTATTGTAACGAGAAAACCATTATTTTTTCACTGAATTATAGAAGAAATCTTCTTGTTCTGAGGTGAAGCCCATACCCAGAAGTAGACAGTAATGGGATGAATTATATTATTATTATATTTTCCAAGAAGTCGGAAAATTTTAGAGAAAATTTTGACGAATATATGACACAAGCGGATGACATGTTCCTCCAAATTTCGCTGTGTGACTAAGTCGGTGCTAATTTTGGCGGAGGTCTGAGAAGAGTTCGTGAGTTACCAATTATCAAGCATCACTTACCGGTCGGTCCGATGTGCCTCTCCTGCTGCCTCGTGAGGTGAAGGTGTTCCGCCACTGAGGTGGCTATGAACTAATACTTGAATGAAAGGTGAAGTGAACTTAAGGCTACAGTGGTCGTCTCAGGGAACACTCTCGAAGGAGTGTGAGGCCACGCTTCGTATCTCCTCTATATATCGAGCGTCAGGCCTCGAGCAATCAACATTGACGATCCTACAGCAAATACTACGCAAAACACCTAAATACTATTTGATTAAAGATTTGTTACGTCGACGAGCGAAAAATGAGCCGCAGTTTTCAAAGGAAATGCTTTTAAAAACTTATCAAAGTGACGCTGCATTATCACGTTTATTTTCATATGGAGTAAGCAGAGCTTGAGCTGAATCAACGGCTGTTGATATTACTTGGATATAATCAAGTAAATCAATAACCTTTATTAATTTTATTATACTTAGTCGAATTCAAATAAGTTCAGCATGCTTGATGGACCTGTACCTATCATCTAATAAAAATTTCCGGAAACGTCATCAAAACAGAATTCCGGTCATACCTACATTTTTTATCTATGTATGCGAAGTCATATACTCGTGATACATACATTATTATTGTGACTGTGCCAAAAAGTACTTGTATTTACGCATACAAATACGCAAATTATGTAAATACACCGCAATATCCGATACTACTCAAAGGTAACAAGTAGCAATAATCAATTAAAATATTGGGTAGAACCAGAAAATTTATACGTTAGCCTATAAGTCTAGGGTGTAAAGAAAACCCTGTCCGGAACAGCTGACATTTTATTCGCGATTTCAGGGATGGTCCCATAGTAAAAGTTGTTCATGATGATGAGTTCAATAACCCCTTCCAGATCGGACACGGTTTTCTTTTCACCCTGTATAATGGTAATAAATACGCAGTATCTAGTATTGTCTATTGATTCCAGTTTAAACTTACTTACTCAATAATGCTTAGGTGTCATTACATTAGGTAAGCTGCTGTAACAAATAGGAACATGCTTTATTTTTATTTCGTTTATTAGAATGCAAAATAATTATATTCGAAACATCTGCGGGTCTACCGCGTAACTAAAATTGTATGAACATCGACATCGGTATTAAACTTCAATACGATCGTGAGAACCTAAACTTTGAGCTAACTTGTATTTTTTTACCGATCATGAAGATAAGTGTCCCAACTATATGACAGGTAATTTTTTTACAAGTTAGCTCAAAGTTTAGGCTCTCACTATCGTATTGAAGTTTAATACCGATGTCGATGTTCATACAATTTTAGTTACGCGGTAGGGGTGCTGGTCAGTCCACATAAATTATATTTTGGGAAAACCTTAGTGTAATGACTAATGACGTATGAAAGTGTTTTTTTCATAAAAGCCACAAAACGGCAAGAGTTATCTAAATATTTCGCGTATTCATAAATCATTGAATTTAAGCGAAGGATTATTTCGGTGAAAAAATAGTATTAATAAGTACTTTAAATTTGTAAAATATTTGCATACTGATTGTGAATTCTTTTTATTTGAATATCCCTAAATTCAATGATAATAAGATTTCTCCACAAAAACAGAAAGATGTTTACATGAATTGTAAAGAATGAAATACTATAATTATGAAAACTATTGTAATATACCTATTTCCCTTGTGATATCTTGTACAAGCCAGCTTTGCGCTCACGCATTTGAGTTATCCGATATAAACGTGTACCATTGTTATCGAAAATAGATTGTTAGAACTTAGAAATAGAATCTGATTGAAGGTTCCGAACAATAAAATATAAACGTAAACTAACGGGCAAAGTGAAATTATTTTTAAATTTTAACCGACTCTTCAAAAAGGTTGATGTTCTATTTTCGACTGTATGTTTTTTTATGTTTGTTCACCGACTTCCCTGTCAATTGCGAACCGATTTAGAAATTATTTTTTTGTTTGAAAGGGTATACATTCGCGGTGGTCCCATTTAAATTTGGTGAAGATCTGATGAAAACCTTCGAAGATAGACGAAGAAATTATTCAATGGAACAGCAAATCACTCGCCATTGCTGTTGAGTGCATATTTGTGTATTGTATATGCCACTCAAAATAGAAAAATAAAATCAACTTTAAAAAAAAGTATAAACTGACTTCAAAAAACTAAAAAGTATAAAATAATTTTCCTAAAAATCTTAACAACTTCTGAAGTGGGGCGTTTAATTCTTCAATGCACCTTAGTGGCACCGACTTCAGAAGCTGTTAACATTTTTATGAAAATTATTTTAAACTTTTTAGTTTTTAATAAAAGACTTTTCATTCAGTATGGAAAACGCCGCATGATGGCGGTTTACGGGCCAGGCCCTCTTTAAAGGGGTGACCCAAGTCCAAGCAGTGGGAAAAACCATCTAAGGTGGTTTAAAGAGAATAAATGGAAATAATGCCTGTATGACATGTAGGTCATGTAACCCTGCAATATGGTGATCTGTGACGGGTGGGATATACAGTATTCTAGACTTTCAAACTTGGGTCCTCAAACATACAAGAATAATAACACATATTTTTGCCGTGGAGATAGGCAAATGATAGAAACCGCCATGAGCTATGAATGCTACGAACATAATATAATCACATTAAAATAAAACTGAATGCTGTCATCAAAATATAGAATGGCAATGCTTTTTAACCGACTTCAAAAAAAAGGAGGAGGTTCTCAATTCGACGCGTATGTTTTTTTTTTTTTTTTTTATGTTTGTTACCTCATAACTCGCGACTGCGTTAACCGATTTTGACGATTCTTTTTTATTTGAAAGCTGGTGCTTCCCGAATGGTCCCATTTAAATTTAGTGAGGATCTGATGAAGATCTTCGGAGATAGACAATGGAACTCTTGAATGAATAACAGCACATCACTCGCGATTGCTGTAATCTCATGTTTATGCCACTCAAAATTGAAAATAAAATAAACTTTAAAAAAAAGTAAAAACCGACTTCAAAAAACTAAAAAGTATATAATAATTTTCTTAAATACTTAATAGCTTTTGAAGTCGGGGCCTATATTCTTCAATGTACCTACCCGTAGCTTGGCAGTAGCCCCGACTTCAGAAGCTATTAAGTATTTAAGAAAATTATTATATACTTTTTAGTTTTTTGAAGTCGGTTTTTACTTTTTTTTATTCAATGTGTCGTTCGGCAGTAGCTTTAGATATCTCCCTGAAATTTGGCTTGTACTGATGTAGATACCTTAAAGTAGGTACGTGGAACTCCGGGCGGAAGCGCATAGCTTTACTACATCAACGTATGCATTCTGAGAGATTGATATCTACTGCTTACGTATCCACTTATCTTGAGAAGAATAAACAAAGCCCCGAAAATAGGCAACATACATAATACGTTATGAAAGTCAGTGGTCATATCCGTCCGCTGTTATAATAATATATGTATCCGTCTAAGTATACTTACTTAGACCATAAACTTATTATTACTTTACTACTACGTTTATTGTAGGCGTCATGAATCTTTGTCTTTCTAAATCTTATCTAAACATTACGTAGTAACGTAAGTTGTGGAATCTATATATCAATACGTGAAGCGAAAACGTTGTACCCCTTTTTAAGCATATTGCGTGCACGGAGGAGGGTGAAATTTGGCATAGTTAAAGTTTATAAGGAGGAGGAGCGCAGAAAGCTAAAATTACGGTCGAATTTCGATCACAGGGCGACCACTAGTAGAAATTAATAGTTATATTACCTAATAAAATGGCCATAATAAACGATTAACACTCTCGAGTTCGATAAAATAGTGTATTAATGGGTTATTAACCAATAGACGCTCCATGAAAAATTAACTCAGGTATTATAAGGCCGTTGACCTCACATTGTTATTTCATAAAAAGACCTGCATATATTATTTCAGATTACAAATTGCTAATCATGTTTAATTACGTAGGTACTATAAAACGTACAAGTAATTATAATTGTCCTCTAGTAAGTATCACACAAACACAAAATAAACAAACAATAATTATAATTATTCTGTTTTCTGTGTGTACATAAATTGTTAAAGAAATAATGCCTACCGGGGGTGTGGTGAATGCGCGAGCGAATCCCGTGTCTCCAGCATTACAAATATGGTGAACGAACACTTTGTGATTTCACAATATAGGTAAAAATAAAGGTGGGCCTTGGACTAAGATAGATTGAATACAATAATTCAGTTACTATAAATAGTTCCATCCCTGGCCTTCCCTCGAAAAAGAGGTAGTTCCTGCTCACTGCCACTGTCACCACGTTTGGCAGGCGGCTTGGTAACATAGAGTCGGCTTTCCAACTATTTCGTACCTGTGGCACTGGCCCGCCTTCAGCCTGGAATATATTTGCTAGTTTTTATGATATTTATCCCATCTTTCGGGGTACTTTAGAACGAAACGGTACAATCGTTCAAGATTAGACTGAAACGCTGCAATGGCTTATTGAACCGAACTTTTATAATCTGAAAGAAATTATTGAATGACTATTTGATCTTTTCCAGTTGTTATCTTTCATAATTATTTATTTCAATTGTGCAATATTTAATGTTTGACTTATAATATTATTACCACTATATAACTATGAACTGTAATTAAGTTGTACCTATTCAATATAATTATAATAAGGAATGGATTATTCTGTGTCTCCATTGCATCATATAATATGCAAGAGAAGCACAGGATGCATGTCAAGAAGTGATAGAGAGACATCTAACGACTATTATGTATCTACTATTTTAAATTGACCCAGTGTTGGATACGAGAGGCGTCGTTATATTATTATGTACTTGTTCTAAGACACAGTACTAAGAAGTAGTAAGCAGGTTTAAAACTACCTACGTCTCAAATTTCCAGGAAAGTTTGCTTGCAATGAAGGATTTATTTTATAGAAACTTCCGTACCTTTATAAGTGCATGTAAACAAGTTTCAATCTCAGCTCGGATTACTTGATTTTTATACTATCTAACTGCAAGATTACCTAGGTTACTAAAGAACAATATATTTTAAATTTCCGTCTGAGAATAAAACCATCACGTTGCTAGGTGCAGCCACCCTTTATCTTGACAGAGTGACATTGTAGAATTAACGAGGTGTTGCTGGTCCGCACTCCGGAGTGTGAAGCTGCACTCGACACGCTAGGCGACAGATTAAGCAGCAAATTGACGGCGCGGCAATTTATCAATAACGACAGTATCAAGTGTTCCGGCTGCGTGTGCGACGCGATTTCGGCCATCATCATCGGCTGCGTCCGCTCACTAGCGCGATCACGCGATCATACACAAATAGTGCTAGTGTTACTATATTCATGGTGGAGGTTCTAGGAATAACAGGTTTTATAGGAAGAGGAATTGTCAACAAACTGTCTGCTACAGTTCCTATTCCGTTTGTTTTGAAGTAGGACTTTATATTGAATATAGAAGAGATACCAAGACTTACATCCCAACTGTTTTCAGAACAAACAGCTTTTGTCAGTAAAACAAAGCTTTTTCAGTAGATACCTATATAATAACTCGAGTCTAACCGCATCATCATGCTATCCCTACGATAATAATAATTATTTATTATAATAGTCGAACTAGAGATCGTAATTAATACCTAATTAAAATGCGCAGACAGTAATTTAATCAAGCAACATTGGATATCCAATGTATATCTTATTTTTAATACAGCAAGGAGTCTCCTTAGTGTTACTTTCACGGCTCCGAAGAATTCGGTGCAGTGCCACCGCATTGATCATAAGCGTGAAGGTAAACAAGTTTATAAATAAATGCAAAATGTAGCCTTACACTTTAGACGGCATCATTTCTCAACTTTTTTCGTAATTTTATGCATATTTATTGACTTTTGACATAAACAGATTAAATGATATGATATGTTATTACGTTTATTTATGTTGATTTAAATAATTAAAATTAAATTATGTAAATAACATAAACATGTTGGAGATTAATTTATAACGTCTTCCTTTAAAGTTATTTACGAATGTTTTACACGAGAGGAGTCTCATCAAGAAATACCTAAAGATTTTCACATTATAAATATTACTGAAAATAAATTGTAAATAAAAATTGATAATAAATTGTAGTAAGATAAATAAAGTAGGTAGTACATAATCGTATCCGCGGTTTTTACGCGATTATCCGCAAAAAAGCAGTTTCGCTACGGAGAATGAGAGACAGTCACAGCTGCATCCTGAGAATTGTAGAGGACAGCTTCTGCTCTCCGATTGTAAAGCAGTTTGTGCGGAGAGTGATCAGGTCTAACACTAAATAATAAACTATCATAAGTTACTAATACTCTATGGATTCTTTATTGCCGATTTTTTTATTATTATTATTTAATAGATATAATAAAATTTAATTCTTTTTGGTGTCGATTATACAAGAAATAGACCGAATTAAGGATACCTACCTACTATAGTGCAAGTAGGGTTGCGGACCGTAGGTAAGTACTCTAGAGTAGGTATTATACTGTTACGCAAAACTATAAAACAACGCAGAATTGTTATTTACCGCAAAAAGAACAAAAAAATACTTTTTTATAAGTCTGTAGGTACCCACTCTTTAATTACCTTCTCTAAAATCAGATATACTTTATTAGTGGATCTTGTATGCCTGCATTTACCTACGTAGTAGTTATCTATTTTTATATAGTTAAAACTTATTTCAATATTCGTTTAACTGAAATGTTTTGTATTGCTGACCGTAAGCCACCCAAATAAAATAAAATAACATAAGTTTATTTTTTAATAGGTAGTTGGCAACCCTAAGTGTGAGCAAGAATTAGCTTTCATCCACCAGTGGATGGTTACAGGCTGAGGTGGAAGGATTCGAATCCAGTAGTGGACCGCTAAACTCTGAGCTGATTAATTAAAAGATTCGATTTGGTTAAGTGCTACGAAGGCTTCGGTTCAAGTCAAATTACAATGCCTCTAGTTTCATAATGAAATGCTCATATCATGGCATTGTAGGACCCACCTACCTAGTCATAAGTGAAAGCGTCGATATGAATATAACAAATAAAGGAATTATACATTATCACTCACGTGAGTCATAAGGCCTATCAATATCTACGTCTTATGAATGATTTCATACGCAAATATTATAAACGTCTCTACGTCATAACGTAGGTAAACGTTTGATAATCAGTTTAGCCTTATTGTTATTAATATGTTAAGATTCAGTGTATTTACTGCTTAATTTATAAACGTACGCTAATATAGTATTTTCAGTGTGTATTCAGTATTTACCTGCAATCACGTAACTCTATATATTAATACGTGAAGGGAAAGCTTTGTACCCCTTTTTAAGCGTATTGCGCGCACGGAGGACTGTGTGATTTGGCATAATTAAAGTTTATATGGAGAAGGAGTGCAGAAAGTTAAAATTACGGTCCTCTAGTTTTATTTATTTTGCTACCAGAAGAACCTATATTAAACGACTTATGTAACTTAACGAAAGCCCACGATGAAGCCCGGCTAAAATAAAAGCTTGAAAATAACTATTTTGAGTTGATATTTTTGTAAATAATATCCTTATTATTATCTTCATGCATTAAATGATAACAACCCGTGAGACAAATAGCTCATTAAAATAAACAGTGAGCTACTAGAGATAATATAAATTACCAAAGTATCTAAAGAACACGTGAAGGACGTATTTGTTCCGCTTCTGTGTTGATAATTATATAAACAATCGTACACTCACGTAGATGTTAGTAAAGTGCAGTCAAACTTACGAGAACATTATTTTGCTTCTAGGGGTTGAAACTGTTACCGTTGCACTTAGATGGTTATAGTCCCAGTAAACCACCACGACCGTTTTCATGCCGCGTATTACGCAAATATACACTTTTAATAACACTGCAATTCGGTGTACAATTTTATGTTAGGAAATACACGTGTTTCTCGTAGCACTTGAACACAAGAGTGCGTCTAAGCTGGTACCAGTCGAGGAGTGCCGTTAACCAGTGGGCCAGCGCTGCCGTTGACTGAATAATAGCGCAGGATTGCACGTCCTGTCACGTCGACCCTACATAATTTCACTTTATGAAATAATTTTATTATTACAACTACATTACTCATACGTAATTATGATCAATCAATCAATTACGGCCTAGGACGTATTTTTTATGACCGACTCATCCTCTGGAAGTATGTGGAATGCTGTAAATAAGTTTGAAAATAACAAATTCGTGGATGTAGGACAATTCACTCATTCAATGCATCGGCCAAAATGCTGTTGGTAGAGGTACCTACACAGTGTAGCGACCGGAGTGATGAACAGATTTGGAACAAATCCATCAAGTCAAGATAGTTTCATCAAAAACTGATTTTCGTTACCATATTCCGCGCGTTAGTTTGTTATCAATTTATCACATATGTACCTATTAGAATTTACCACATAGGTTTAAGCTGAAAACCGAGAATGTTCGCTATCTATACTATAATAAAATCGTAGAGGTCGAAATGTCTGTACATCGAAAATATTTTCGCGAAAATAATTCTTGTCTGTCTGTCTGTTTGTTACCTCATAACGGAAAAACGGCGAAACATATTTTAATAAAAACAGTACAGTTGTATAATAGGTATTAGTCTAACTTAGCACCGAATGTATATTTCATCTCAATCGGTTGATTAGATCCGAAGATACAGCTTGACTCCTATATTTCAAGCAATCCGATTGATTAGTTGCTAAAATAATGTTGTATTGGCCCGATTTTGATGGTCCTTCGACTGAAGGGTAATTTACGGGGCCGAGGCCTTATAGTAAATATATATATATTAACAGGAGCTGAGCAGTGTACCACATTATGCGTATTATGTAGGTATGAAAAAAATAATTGACCGATTATGATGAGAATTTCACTGTAGCACTACAGAGTGGACGTTCTAAAGTAAATAATATATATCATCATTACGCTATCACTCATGGTAACTGAATAGAGTAACATATTTTTTTGTGTACCTACTATAGTCATTATTTTATGAAATTGTGATTTATACGAGTTTGATCATTAATTTGTGATTATTCTGAAGAGAACTAAGCGATAGATTTTTAATGTTAGGGACGGCTATTTGATCACATATCGCGACAGGCCACACAACCTAGCGTTTTACGCTAGGATAGAAGCTGACAGATAAGACATTCGATTCCGGTCCTAGCATTGGGACTTTTTGTAATTATTTCATTTTCGCTTTTTTTTCGTTTTATATTAATAATTGATAAATTTAATTTATTATCAGAAAGATGTATTTTCAAAAACAGAATGCGAGCACCCGAACTCCACGCGGACTAAGTCGCGGGCACAGCTAGTCACAAATAATGCCTGAAACTATCTAACCCCCCAACGTCTTTCACTAAAACTTGCGCAGGTTGAGAATCTGTTTTATAAGACATGGTATACTTTTTCTTTAGTAGGTATTCTTAAATAACGTTTTTACGCTTATTTTCATCGATGTATTTATTTCTTTCTGGGCGCTGTATCTAATTCAAACTAATTTCTCTAATATATTTCCTTTTTGTCTAATAGCTGCATATTCTACTGTGTCGAATTGCAGACGTGTTCAATGTATTCATTGAAAGTTGAGACGACATTTAAAATTTGAATATCCAATACTACAATGTGAAATATTGTTTACCAACTTATTTTTATTTTTTTAATGTCTGAGTCTAGGATGCAAAAACATTTTCGATGTGAGAAACAAGATTGATTGACAATCCATTAGATTAATATTGATTCATTGTTATTATACAGGTGTCCCAGGAAACCTGTACCAGCGAAGGTCTGTGGTCAGGGGACACTAATACTCATCGATTGAACCCCCATGTATGTTCTACGATATTTTGTAGTTTTCGAGTAATTAATATTATTTTGTAATATTTTCTCCGAAACAGATTTTTTTATCTTGTGTTAGAATTTGGTTGTTTTGTGTTTTTAACAGGTGAACACACATTCTAGCCATAATACTGACAAGAAAAATCTCAAAGAAACGCCACCCAGAAAAAGTTATAACGAAAACCGCCTACAATTTTGAAAAATCTGAAAATATTACAAAATAATTAATTTCTCGAAAACTACAAAATATCGTAGAACCAAGAATATTATAGATAATATATTATAGGTATTCCCACATCAGAGTCGCCAGTTGAGACTGAGAGGGAATTTATTAAGATAATATCAAAGCGCAACATGACTCAAGCAATCGTCCGCTTCCGCTCACACACTCATCGCTAACTGCCGGACACATTTCTTAAATATTTCCCTGTAGATAAACATCCCCAAATGTAGGTTGCATGCTTTATTGTTATTATTCACGGAACCACTTCCATTCACATGCCATACTAGTATCATAACCAACAGAACTGATCCGAACTTATCTTGACAAAACAAGTTTTGTTTTTCTGTAAAACTGACCTCAAATCCTAGTTGTTTTTGTCATTGAGAGGTTCATCCAGCCTAGACAGTAGGTAGGGAGCCAACATTTTGGATTCAGGTTCGTCTATCGTAGAATCAGTTTTTACTATCTATATCTAAATATGTCTGTAGTAGGTACTAGGTAGGAATTCTATCAGGTATTTTCCTCAGGCAACGAACGGAATTGTGGCGAGAAACAACCGAAGCTCAACCTTAGGATCTATTAGGAATCACATAGTCCCTTGCAATAAGTGAACCAAGATATTAAGTTAATAAATGTAGGTAACGATGCGTACGTCGAATGCGGGCGGACGCTGCGCCCAATCTTTTCATTGCGAGTGACCCCAGTTACGCAGCGGAGCGGCCGACGCAGCCACGGGACAAATCGTAAACGTACATTGTTATTTAAGGTCAATGTTAATCCATACATTAGGTAGGTCCCCCACTTTTGTAAGACAAAGGACTATAGGTATAGTCAAGGTTTCATATCGATGAGAAAGAACTGGATTTTGTGCTGGGTGTGAACGTAAAAATCATGTATTTATGGTGCGGGTTGATGTACATAACAAAGATGATCAAGAAATACCTACGTACATACAGTATACTTATTATAAAGTTACTGGTACTGGTACCTACTTATATCGTATTTATAGAGCCGGATTGGAATTTGGTACTGCCGACTTACCACGTTCAGTAAGAGTTTTTTGTCTACAGCATTGGTCTGCAGGTCTCGTACTGGCAACTTTGAGTATTTAACACACTGGCAACGGTACTACACTGTTAACCCAAACCTTCTTGGGAAATTTCCCCAAGGAAAAAAGATCACGCCTAGTTTCTCAAGAGCTGTTAAAATCGAACCAGCCATCAAATCTCATGTCAACGGATATGTTTGATCGTTTAATTGAATAATATTGATTTAGTAAACCATTCCCAGTTGCAAACATGCGATTTGAAATAATCAGAGATTTGACTGGCCTTCAATCAGTTAGTCACCTGAACTCCGTCATCCAACAAGGCAGTCAATGGAAGCGAAAATAGTTACTTGTTCCGGTACAAAAAAAAATTATAGCTTTACCTACTGTAGAACTACAGAGCCTTTCACTACTTATTGAATCGTCTCGACAGAAAATTCTACGAAAGTACCTACACTTAAATTTCCAGCCACGCGAAAGCTAGGGGTCTACTTTATTTCAACCATAAAAGTAATAATAAGTTTATGATTTCAACTTGAATAGAAGAAGGTAGTACAATCAAAAGCACGACGAACATTGACGACACGGTTGAGATGGTGACATAGGTATATAAGTTATTGGGTTTCTGCACTTACGGGTCAAGATTTGAATTTCGACATAGAGAAACTACCTACTTGTATGGCTTACAGATAGTTGTTTCGGGTCTGAGTATATGCGACACTTGTGTGCGTTACTGCAGCACAATCTGTTTTTTAACCGACTCCAAAAAAAAGGAGGAGGTTCTCAATTCGACGCGTAAGTTTGTTACCTCATAACTCTCGACTGCGTGAACCGATTTTGATGATTCTTTTTTCATTTGAAAGCTGGTGCGTAATTTGGTCCAGTTCTGACAATGGGATCCATGAGAAAACCATATAAGTCTTAAATTTACATTAAGTATGTGCGCGACAAATGGTCGAATAACTCAATATCACGCCAACCGATTTCGATGATTTTTTTTTGTTTGAAAGAGTATACCTAAGTTTTCAAAAATAAAATTCATATTCAAATTCTTTATTTGCTATAAATAGGGTACATAGAATGGGTGTTACATGGTTCCCATTTAAATTTAGAGAGGATCTGATGAAGATCTTCGGAGATAGACAATGGAACTCTTGAATGAAAAACAGCACATCACTCGCGATTGCTGTAATCTCATGTTTATGCCACTCAAAATTTAAAAATAAAATAAACTTTAAAAAAAAAGTAAAATCCGACTTCAAAAAACAAAAAAGTATAAAATAATTTTCTTAAAAAACTTAACAGCTTCTGAAGTCGGGGCCTATAATTTTTCAATGTAGGTACCTACTCGTAGCTTGGCAGTGTAATAGTAGTTTAATATTATGTAGAATCACATGTTTTTATGCGCACTGTACTACGCAGGTCGTCATTACTACGTAGAATAGCAAGAATGTTTATGTTTAGTGTGTTCAACTACGTATAAGGATTGTAGAAGGCTCCATTTCAGTCCGAACAAAGTATGTACTTCCTCCCTGCCGTATTCGGATAAAATAGAATAGTTCTATAACCCATTAACAAAATAAGGTCCAATAGAGTTTTATTATTTGTTAAGAGGCCGTTTACAGATTTCCTATGAAATACGAAAGTTTGCCGTTCTAAGAATTACTAAGAAATGGAAGTTTTTTTTTGAGGCATCTGGCTGCAGCAGTCCACAGTATGGCTAGGACGAACAAAAGAAACAAGAATTTGATCCAATTTAATTTATTATTAAAACATGAGTTACAACAAATGGCATCTTATAACATATAAATAGTAAAGCTGCTCGTTATATCAAATAAGTATTTATAACACTTCAAATACCCCTGATATGTGTAAATAGTTTGAATTCTTTAGAAAATAACAATAAAGGGTAGTGCAGCAGCTCCCACGGCCTCGTTCTCGAACGTTGGCCGGGCCGTTGGCGCAGCCAGGTTTATCTCGTTTTTACCTCATAGCGTGACAAAAATACGTCTTAATTTATAAGTTGATTTCATTTTATAATCGCTAATAATTTACTTCATATTTTCAGTTCATTAATTATGGTATATAAATTCTTAAAAAACAAACTATTTACACTTGTATAAGAGAAACAATAAATTTTGATGTCAATTGGAAAAGGTAATATAATTTTGATCCCAAATTGTTGATTATTTGAAGTTGGCTCAGGGTATGCTGTTGAATGGATGCTAATCATCCGAGAATTTAGTCTATGTGTAATACTTATAACACACAAAATTAAAGGCGATGAAATGTAAATCTTATTTCTAAACTATTATTGACTATTGTAAACTATTTCCTTCACTAGTTAAGTACATATTTGAAAATTTCCTGAATTAACTAACTGTTACTATATGTAGATAAATCCATGGATATTTTATTTAACAGGAATATCTGTGGTACGAATGGTAGACTGATTGTTACATAACTACAAGGCGAAGAAATCATTAGTTAGGTGCAAGTGCAAGCGAAAATCAAATATATTTTAGATATAGGTACTTAAAGTATCTGGTTTTAGTATTTACTGTCAATGCTGTCGATTCTGTTGCGCACTTTGACAGGACTAAATGTCTCTTTCTGTTTCAATAGAAAAAGAAAGTGACACATGCGTTTAGTCTAGATTAGTAATGTCGAAATGCGCAACAGAATCGACACCAATGTACTACTATCTAAGAAATTGTCTTAAAGTGCACTCTGTTTTGATTCTTAATAACATAGAAGTGTAACTGTAATAATATTGTAACATTGTAGAATACTTAATGTAAACTGTTTTTGTAGATATACTTTTAGATCTTCACATTGGTATGAATGATTATGATGGATATTTGTACTAGGTTTTGGGACCAAATGACCTCGACATAGGCTGCTACAATTAATAAGATTAATATGTGTAAACCATAATAAAGGCAAATACTATAAATGGTTACTTAATAATAAAAATCACTGAAATGTTAAAGTTACTAAGAAAAGTGTATAAAAACTAACAGTAATTTACAAATAAATTAGAAACAAAAACAACTTTGTTCTCTGTGATCACAATTTCAAGGCTAGCATGAAAGACGTGCGTACGACGTACGGCGTGCGTCGTACGGCGTGCGTCGGATAAACAAGCAGAGACACTTCATAGAGGACTAACATAAGGTCCGTACAGTAAGCAATATATTATCATCTTGATTTAAACATAAAACAACCTACCACCTTAAACGCTACTATATGTACAACTTATTTTAACCAAGTGTGTAAAAAATTAGAGAGATTTTAGTGCGTGACGTAAGGCATGAGAGTGCATCCCGACCGTTCGCTGTGAGCACGTATATAAATGACCAGACGATTGAAACATAATCTACTTCCTCTAACTCTTACCCTAGCGGAAGATGATTAAAAAAGGATAATAATAATTAAATACTAATATTAAATTAACAACCTCCCAAACAACATTTCTGTATCTAACCTCTATTAAAACTCTTCAACGTTCAACATCAGTTCGCACCAGTGGTCGTTAATTAATAACTTCATTATCCTACATCTCGTACCGTTACATGTATAAATAGCTACAACAATACTCGCTCATCTTATGTAAAAATATAACTATTCGCAGTACTCTACGTCTAAGTTGGGGAATAGGGGAATAAACAAATTATGCTGCACTACAACATCCGTGTCGGAGCACGAAACTTAAACAATAAAACCTACATTCGTAACTTATACGAGAGATTATATCCGGGGACGACGGGGCTAACGAGTGAAGATCCGAGGCACAGTCGTGCGTCTGCCATCGGATAAACGCAAGGAGCTCCGCTTCGGAAGCCTCGGCATCCGAACTTATAAAAATAGTCGGCACTTAGCATTCGATTGAGTCAACATAGGCCGTCAGCGCTCAGCACGCGGCGCGCGCGGCCGGCGCGGGCGCGCAGCAGGGGCAGCGTCAGGACAGCGCGCGGCCGGCGCGGGCGCGCAGCAGGGGCAGCGTCAGGACAGCGCGCGGCGGGCGCGGCGCGGCGCCAGCAGGTACGACGCGTCCAGCGCGGCGCCGCGCGAGCCGCCGCGCGCCAACAGCCGTCGCGCGATGCCGTTCACGCGCTCCTTCTGCGCCTCGCGCCCCCCGCCCGCCCCACCCGCCCCGCCCGACGAGCAACCCTACGAGACAATACGTTATTCATTACGAAACTTCCTGCCATCGGTATCAATTAAATATTATTTTGAGCAGACTTCTTTGATGTCGTACGAAACGCCGACAGCGGCAGCGCTGAGACTGTTACAAAACTACATCAGTGCCATTCAGAAAGCAACAGTAATAACGTTACCTACCTCCTTGCAAAAAAGACACAAAAAGAAGGAACAAACGTCTTTAACTAACCTTCGCGGCATCCGCAAGAGAAACGGGTATTTTCTTTTTCATGTCCTTGGGCGTATTTTTGTTGTTCTTTTCGGTGGTGACAGCGTTTTTAGCCGCCTTTCCTTTTAAATATTCAGGCGAAACTTCGTGAGGCTGCAATAAAAAAATAAAAAAGTCTCATGAATAACCAAGAAGAGTGCAAATACAGTGAAGAAGAACACCAATCCATTTGGTAGTTGATAACACTTGTACAGCATCGAGCTCGTTGGATACTGACGGCGTAGGTCCGGGTGATCTTGAGGCGGTGCGGGAAGTGGTCGAAGGCGTAGGCGCGCGTGCAGATGGGGTACTTGGGCCGCGACACCTTCGTGAACAGGCGCGCGCCGCGGTCCACGCGCAGCTCGCAGATGTACACGTGCGGCTCCAGCGCGCCCACCGGCCGGCCCTGTCAGCAACGGACTACATATTACTACAACATTAATTACTACAATTAAAAATTAAATTATATCATCAGTGCTCCATCAGTGAAGGAAAAGATGAAGAAACCAGGGTATCCTAATAGAACCAAAATATCGAAAGCTTGTAAAGTTTTTGCTTGTGTTGTTTCCGCACTGGGCTCGTGTAATAGATCACGGCCCAATCCCCACGAAGAAGAGGACTGTTGGAGCATTAAATGGCTATTAATGATGACAAGCCAAAGTAACGCTAAATCCAGGGCCACATTATTAGGCGAATATTTTCTTCGTGTGCTTTCGCTTGACACCTCTAGTTTTCGCAGTAAATGAAGACTCGTAACGACGGGTGACAATTTTTTAAATATGTAACTGGTATAATATTACCTTGCAGTACGTGTTGAGGTCCATAACCCAACATTGCGACATGACAAGTTCTATCGGCACTGCTTCATACAGCGGCACGCGCATCACCTCATTGTGGAAGAATCTGGAAGTTAAAATATTTTATATGAAGATGGCATGTAGCCGACCGCACTTACTGCATCCTTCGTTGGAATTTTCTTTTTACCCTATTTTACGAATCCAAAAGTACTCAATATCCTCGTCTAAAATATATTCGATTTTCTTCTACTATACTCATACAATTTGTTTTAACCATTCTGTCGAGATTGAGTAACTAACTATTTTTAATAAGAGTGGGATAACTCACTTCCTGGTGGGTTCGTGGAATGTCTCGTGCGGTCTAAGATAGTGGTGGCCGTACACGTATCTCTCCTGCGTGTCCTTATGCTTCCACAGTCGTTCCACACGGAATATATCGAGCTCCGACACCGGTATCTCGCCGATAGTTTGGTATGTATGCTTGCGCACTTCTCCCTCCTGGAAATAGAGAATAAGTTATATGTACAACTGTTACGTTCTATTCAGGATTGGCGAATTTCTGGCAAAGAAAAAAGCTACTCGACTCCACCCGTGACTGTCGTTAAGGGGGCAAGAAATTAAGTGGACCATCCGTCCTTTTGTGTACTAAAGTCAACAACTGCGATCATATCTCTCAGTCAAGTGGTTAGCGTGGTAGTTATGGAAATATGCTTGACAATAAATTTTTGTGTTGGTTATTATATTTTTGCTCACGTTTTTATAGTTTCTTAGAAGACATTTATCTGCCACACTACAAATCACCTTTCGATGGACCTCAACTTAATCTGTGACTACACCCAGACGTCTTATCACACATACCTTATTCTGTGTAGTTTCGTCAGTCTTATCTTTCCCTTTGGCGAGGTTCTTGACCTTCTTCCTGTCCAGACGCTTGGTCTTGGGCTCGGCGGGCGGCGCGGGCGGGGCGGGGGGGGCGGGCGGGGCGCGCGGGGCGGGCGGGGCGGGGCGCGCGCTGACGTCGGGGTGCGCGGCGTCGATGGGGATGTCGCGCAGCACGTACACGGTGTCGCCCTGCCGCACCTGCAGGTCGCCCCGCATCAGCGACAGGTAGAACTGGTGACCTTCTTCTGTGTACTCGTCCAGAGGAATCTCGCGATCCACCTGCGAAGATACAATCAAAATCTTGAGCTTTTCCTATAGGACTTCTCGCGGTTTCAACAAATCGTAGATTATAATCATATTGCAAAATAGGATTTCGTTATTTTCACATGTCTCTCTTTCTACGTCTAGAGTAAATGAAATAGCGTCCTCTCCATACAATACCTTTATTCATAGGTATCTAAGTATGTACATTCGGTTCCTAGCACTCAGCCCAGACCTTGCTAAATGGTTAATCTGCCTATCTTTTTAATAAGAGCTTGTTCTGTTGGATTATGAATAATTGGAGAATGTTGCACGACGGAAGAAAAACGAGAGGAGTACATTACCTTGGTATTCTGGCAGTGATGGCAGTAGTGCGGCGCGCGCGTGTCGGCCACGCGCATGCAGCGCGCGTGCTGCCACACGGCGCACGCGGCGCCGCCGCACTGCACCATGAGGCCCTCCTCCACGTGCAGCCCGCAGATGCACATGATCACCTCTTCTGCGAACATATTCACACGTTAAGAACGCTGAACACCAGCGCGGCAATTCTATAGCGCAACCACCGCTGGCGGCCTCATGATCGCGATGAGACAACGTTGACAGGGATTATCCCGGAAGCGATACGTCACAATAGACGACCAGTGCGTTGGCGGTTAAGTGTGCAGTATAGAGACTATTGAGACTCGTGACGATCGTGACGATATGACGACGATTAAGAACAGAAAGTATAATACTCACCAGTCTTGGTTTTCTGCAGGAATCCGGAAGGCAGAGGCTCCTCCGACCCGAGTATTTTAGTTAGCATTTCCGCGTACTCCGACTTAGCAGAATTGTATGCCTGCAAGTGAAGACCATATGGTATAAGTAAGTATCCATGAAAATAAATTATACTTTCAGAAAGCTTTAAAATATTTACCTTCTTGAGCTGAGCAGCAGCATTGCCCAACGTGGAAGCACGGCCGTGTTCTCGTAAGACGGCGCTGATTAACGCAGTGACGTCAGCGTCAAACTTGGCCAGAGTGGTGTAGTGTCCGGCCTCCACATCGGCTTCGATAGCCGCTACATCAGCCGGCCCAGCCTCTTGTGGTTTACCGCGTTCGGCCTTAGCTCGTACTAGCTGAATACATATTGGTCGATCCTTCTCGTCTGTGAAGATAACGTACAATTAAGCGATACTATATAAGATAATGCGGAAGTTCGGTGATTGGAATTGGAAACAAGTTCAATTCAAAAGTAGAGCTGGTTTAGTATTAATTTCAATAATGAAGGGATATGAAGGTTTCCCTTCCCAAGTCTTGTTGAAGGTGGGGATCGGCAACTTACCCTTCGGTTCCTTCAGCGCGCGGCAGATGGCTTTTAAGACATTAGCGAGTCTCTGCGGCCGCGGCAGTGCGGGATCGTCCTTGGGTCGCGGTGCTCGCGTGACGTCACGCAGCGCCCGCAGGCGAGCCAGCGCGCCCGCCTCGTCCAGCCCGCTCGCCGGCGCCAGCGGGTCCACCGAGCACGCGGGGGGCGCGGGCGGGGCAGGCGCGGGCGGGGCGGGCGCGGGCGGGGGCGACGCGGCCGGCGCGAGCGGCGGGGACGGCGGCATGGCCAGGGAGAGCCGCTCGCGTATGCGACGCACCTGCCGCACACGAATAGATATTGTATGTACAGTCTAACAAAGAGATAGATATACAGGGTCACCAGACATAAATGAAACTTTCTATATATATTGTATTTTTTTTAATAACTATAATTCAACTATGATTGTCTATTAATTAAATGATATATTACTTGAATGCAATCATAATTGCCTGAGAAAACTTCATGTTTATCTGACGATCCTGTATAAGTATTTCTTTGTCCAAGTGACCACAATTACATGATTTTTGCATTGATTGCTAATGAAACACCTTAAAGAACAACAATAAAACTTGAAATCAATTAATTAAAGTTTATACTTTACTCACATTATCCAAGTTCCTCAGAAGGAAGCAATGTCGCTCCCTAACGATGTTCTTCTCCTTAACAGTCAGAGGTTTCATCTGAGGTTCCTGCCACAACTTGTTCAAGTGTTGTTGGTACTTCAGTATCGTCATAGTCTTAATGTCGCACGTACTAACGACTTGCTGCTCGGACTTCTTGTTACATTTCACTGCCTTGCGCGGGCGACCGACGCGCGGTTGATGCCCGTTTGACCCCTGCGATTGGTTCGACGCGTTGGATGGTGTCCGCGATTGCGTTTTCACTGGTTGTTTTGTGATCCTCTGAGATTTGCCACCAATTACTCCACGACAGTCTTCAGAGTCGCATTTGCATGGCTGTCAAAATATTTCCTTATTAGTATACTGAAATAAACCTTGATAGAATACCTGTATGACAATTGACCATATTTAAATAAACGTACCTGGCCAACAGCAGGATTAAATAGTGAAAAGTTGTAATCATAAGTGAGTTCTTCACCAGGGCCGATATCTCGAAGCGCAAAGAGAGCCATTCTGAAGGTGCCTGAAATAAAAATTTAATTGTTAACATTAAATGACAGAAGAACACAGAAAATGTGTTGCGTGGTTTCCGTACGCAACATCCATTAAAGACGAGGTTTTGACTACTGACATGGGTGTTAACTATACAACTTACCAGCTCTTTACTCTAATGATTCTGAAGTCACCAACTTTAGGGCACTCCCGTTTTTGGAAGCCTATAGTAATCGGTGATAAACAACGTAGAATTATTTCATAAAAAGTTTGAAAACAATAATGAAAAGATTAATGCAGCACTCTGCGGCATTTTAATTACTGTTACCAAAACGGTCGTAGATACAGCGAAATGAAGAAAAGTCTGGGATATATGACTCCAGCACCATAAGGGATAAACAGTCGAGAAGATTATACTGACCGTTAGAGGTCCACTTCTGCATCTCACAGTTGGGCCTGCAGGAGTGGTTCACGAAGCGTCCGTCGCCGCCCATGCGGTGTCCGTCGATAACGAGCCCGCCGTCCAGGTGCAGGCAGTAGTGGTGCGTGTCGCGAGCGTAACGGGTGGCCATGCGCTCCTGGGGTACACAGATTAGTTAAAATTTCTAACAATTTATAATTTCTAATATTTGCGACTGTTTTTCTATTGCCGTTTCAGATAAATAATAAAGAGCTGGCTGTCCTAAAAGAACCTGTTCGGAACTTTTAGAATCAATTCACACCGAGATGGCCGCAGCCGGCTGCTAAGCGGCAAGCAGTTTCAGTGCCAAAAATCACACAGAATTTTAAACTTCCTCATTACTAAAATACATAGTATAAAACTGGAAATAGGGACTACTACTTTAATAACAACTGGACCATTTGTATGTCTTCTTACCTTAAATTCTTTATCCGAAACAACTTCACCAACATATTCCAATATAAAATCTCCCGAAGTAATCCTGTGTTTGGTGCGCACGCCCCATCCCTTGTTCTCGGTCATGAACTTCTCTAGCCCCGACGCCCATTCGTGCCGCTGTATGCGTTGGTTTTTACACCTATCGCTGCAAATAACAAACAATAATTTTATACCGTTCGCGGAAATACTATTGAAAACAAAACTGATTTCGAAAGTAACAATGGCTGAAAAAAATGTTGAATATTAATGAAAATTAATTAATATGTATTTACCCGCAAGGACACAGCTGTGGCGAACATTCCGAGAACACCAATCTATTAATACAGTCCTCGTTACATCCCGATGATGGAGCACAGTTACACGCAACACTCTCACATTCTTCAGCAGATGGTTTCACGTCGTAATAAACGTCTACAAGAACAAATGATTAAGATAAAACTTGACGTGATAATTTCCATATTTCGATACTAAATACACAGCCCGATATAAGATATAAGATACCGACAGGTAAGGTAATTAGTAAAAAAAATATCTGTCATCTGTTTACCCTTGAAATAAGTGTTAAATGAGAGGACATGGGTGTCCTCCTACCCAATTCATTTAATTTAAAAAAGCTATCATATTTTTACTTACTTGTGCGGATCTTTTTATAGTTCCATGATGGTACAGGCTGGTTGTAATGCTGTTGCCACCAGATGTCATAAGGCAGACAAAAATGTTGTAATCTTCGACGGACCCAACGTTCACAGTACGAGGGCGGGGCTAGTAAACCGGGTGGAAATTCTGTTTGGGTCACCAGATTCTTTCCTTTTCCTTCAGGTCTAGGACTGAAATTAAAAAGACATTGATAAAGAAATTGATGCAAACCTACACAAAATAGAGACATCATTTTAAAGAAATCTCAACTTACTCTTCCTTGTAGTAGTCTGAAAACAAACCCGCGGCCAAGAACTTCTTTCGTAATCGCGGATTCCTTTTCGATATAACAGGTTTATCTCTGTTGTCCACACTACTTGCCGGACTATCGTCACGTGATGAGGCTACCCGCTTTTTACAAATAATATTCTTAGACAATACATCAATACTTTTCTCGAAATCTATTTCCTTTTCGTTGAGTGGCAGAGGATCATTTTCAAGAGTGTCCAGTGAAGGCTCTCGAGAGTTCAAATCATGTTTACGACTCACAACAGTGTCTAGAGAACTTTCTCGTGAACTTGACTGCACTTCTCTCTTCTTGTTGACTTGGCAAGATCTTGATTTCCTTCTAGTGGCTATACCTTCAGGTTTAGTTACTTTCTCAATTTCAACTACTGCTTTCTTACTTTCTGTTTTCTTTGCCTTTATTTTCGGCTCATCGGTTGCATTATCTGCACTCCTTGTTAGTCTTCTTTCACTCGGACAAAGAACTGCAAGACTTGATTTCGGCCTCAAACTAATTTTACAATTCCTTTCCACAACTTTTCTCTTTGAAAATATTTCCTCAATTTCATGAGAAGGAGACATTGCCCTGGTCTTGCGTTTCAATCTTTCAAGATTATCCAAACGACAGACCGGTATATCAGGTTTTAAGTTCAAAAGGCTCAATGGTATGCTGTCTTCGGGATCATTACTAAGAGAACTGGCCAGGGATGGAATACTGTCTGTCTCACTGAGCACTTCCCACTTATTTACGTGATTTTTAACATCTTTTTCAGTCTTACTCTTTAGCTGAAGAGCGGGTGCTCTTAAAATAGATGAACTCATAACCTTTTTCTCTGTAACTGTATTATCAGGATTGTTGCTTATTTTGTTATTGTTTTCACTTGCGACTTCTTTTCCTTGTAATTTCTCAAGTGCAACCACTGTTAACCGACCTTGTTTTGGGCATTCGTCCTTATTGAGCACTATTTTCAGTTCAGGCTTTTTGCTCTTAGTTCGTTCCAAGAAGCTGCTCATGGCTTCACCATCCTTTGGCACTCTCTCGAATGCAGAATTATTATCAGTATCAGAGGTGAAATGACTATCCGAAGTAATGTTTTGGCTACTATCCATTTTCTTCTTTTTCCTTTTAATATTTGGAAAACCAGTTCTATTAATCGCTTTACGCCTTCTTGCTTTCTTTTTTGACGTTTCAACTGCTTTGCTGTCACTAGAGTCGTTGGCTTCTGTCTTTTTAGTGCTCAAGTTAATTTTCTTTGTAGTGTCAGTGATCGCTAGGCGTTCAGCTTGTATTTTTGGAATTAACACCCTAGTTGGCAAAACTAATTTACTCTCTCTAATAATATTATTAGTTTTCTTCTTTTTCTTGTTATCGCATGCGTCGTCAGCTTCGTTATTCAAATTTCTTTTAGTTTGGCGTAAATTGTGACCACCAGTTTCTTGCAATTTGTCAGATATCACTGCGGCGATAGATTCTCCTCTTTTTGGCCTAATAATTGGGTCGGGTGTTTCTGATATCAACGCCAATGCTATCTCTGATTCGGTATCAATAGGAGCGAGTAATGAATTAGTAGCTTTGATGTCACTATTTTTTGTTTTTGATTTGGCTTTATTTGCATCAGCTAGAACATTGCTTACACAAATTGAAGATTTGGGAATTTGATCTTCTAAATCAATGGATGATTCAAATATGCCTGTTGGTTTATCAATATTGATAATTGTTACAGGTGTTTGTTCTATAGGAAGTTCTGTTGCTTTTGACTTCTTAGTGTCTAATAATTTTCCTTTCGACACTGGAGATTTGATAACTGTGGCTCTTGTGTTAATTTGTGATGGTTCTCTATTTTTATTCTTTTCATCAGTTGATTTATTAGAAGGTTCTGTACTGTTTTTTTCTTTTTCCAAAATACGAGATTCTATAGATTTACGTATATTATTATTTAACAGAGTATCTAATACTTTAGTAGCTGCACTAGGATTAATTTTGGAAACTAGATTACTCGTTAGACCTTCGAGTCTGTTTTTCTTCCGAGTCATTATTTCAGATTTTTGAGCTGGTGGAATGGAACTTTTGTACAAAGAACGAGCAGACATACTCTTCAATGGATCAATAGATGTGTTATTTGAAGAAGAGTTATTGTTACTACCTGTAGTCCCATCAGACTTTTCAAGCTCTTTATGATCATCCTTAGAGTTATTTTGGTTAAGATCCTTAGTTTCTTTTTGACCTGGTGTAATAGATTTATCGTCAGATAATTTTTTAGATAACGACTGCACAACATGATCTAAGCTTGAGTTTGATATAACCTTTTCTGCTTCTAGTCTGTGTCGCTTCTTTGGTGTAACAATAGGTGCGGAATGACGAGTAGGTGAAGATTTGTTTTCAGATCTTGGTGATGACACTTTATTAGTTTCTTGTTTATTGGATTCTGATTTGACCTCAGGATCTTTAGACTTTGGTAGAGATTTCTCTAATTCATGAACCATTTTATGTACCGCCTTCAGTTTCTCAGATGTTTCGTATATCTTTTTTGAGAGTTCAGATTGTTCAGGGGTCGGCTTTTTGATAGACAACTCATCATCAGTTGCATTTAAGGAATTTGGAGAAAGATTCTTAGTAGGTGTACTAGAAGTGTCATCTACTTTGATTGTTATATCTCCACTTGATTTAGTATTTTTCAACGTGGCTTCTGAATTTTTGGCGTCTAGAGAATTAGAAGCCTGAGCAGAACTTTTCGAATTTTCATTCAAAGCATTGTTCTTTTTACCCTTCTCTGGTGGAGTTTTGAGTTTAGGCGAAATTTCAGGTGAGTTACTTTGGACTTCTCCCGTGCAATCAGTTTCAGTGCATAAGAACTTTTCAGTACTAGTACAGTTTTTTGAATTCTCGTCAAATTCTGTCGTCACCAAGCTTAGGCTTAATGAATTGCCTGTAGAAGAGTTTATGTGATAATGTCGCTTTTTAAGCGGCAATTTATGTTCGTTAGTATCCTTCCCGCCTTTACTCTGAGATTCTGCTAATTGTTTTTTATGCCTTCGTTTAGAAGTAGGCGTAGCTATTTCTTGATTATCTGATGTTTTGCGTTTCTTCGATCCCCTTTTGACTACTTTAGTAGGTATCGACTCCGCTGATGACTTCTCTGTAATTTTAGGCGGATTTTGTGTTACATTCGTAATTAATTTTGGTGCTATTTGACAAATCCTGATAAAATTTGATATGAGATTATCAATATCCTGGCTAAACTTTTGATCTACCAGTTCTATAGCTTTCGTGTAAGTTTCTCGGCATTTCGAAACCGATCTTGATCGATGTCGCCTTTTACTTCTATGTCTATGGTGTTTGTTTTCTGTCTTGACAGTTACCCGTGACAATCTTTCCGTAGGTTTCAAATTTATTTTAGGTGGTGCTAAAACAACTGTTCTTCTATGTTTTCTGATGTGAAAAGACGGCTTAATATGCGGTTTCTTGAAATTCAGAAAGACATTTCTCGATAAGGACTTATTTGGGACATAACTATTTTTTGATTTTTCAAATATACCAGGGAGCGGTTTAGGAGTAGCTTCTTTCTTCGATCCATTTAATAATAATGTATTTCCGTTTTTTAACTGCTTACGGTTTTTCGGAGAAAGTGTCCTTGGAAAATATTTGAAACTGTTATCATTTTCCTTCTTTGATCCTGGTAATTTGGCAGCTGTACAAATTGGTGACGATCCAAACTTATGCGCAAATGCTGGCTTTAGTGTTGGCAAAGGATTTCCTACATTGCTTACTTTACTTGGAGACTTAAGTAATGTATTATTGTTATTGTTGTGACTAACTTTGAATATATTACAAGTTGTTACAGGGCGTTGTAAACCACTGAATACTGGACCTGGAGCAAACGGGTCGGATGAATTCAGTCGTAACACGTGCTTTTGATTCATTTTGGAAAATCCGAAG
The DNA here is from genome assembly GCA_932294325.1 of Allophyes oxyacanthae. NCBI lineage: Eukaryota > Metazoa > Arthropoda > Insecta > Lepidoptera > Noctuidae > Allophyes > Allophyes oxyacanthae. The sequence goes on along the minus strand of OW028623.1, from coordinate 4,743,947 downwards.
TCGTATTTTGAAGGTAATGGGTATTTTGTGCAGACACTGATGTACTTTGGACTAGCACTGGGTTGCCGCAAATAACTGTCGCACTCGGAATCACTTGAAGTATGTCCCAAAGTTAAACTGCTAAATGTTTTATTTGTTAATAATAAAATCTCTTGATCAGACACAAAGTGTTTTTGATTTTTATAATATGATCTATCTCTCACTGATCTTGTCTTCTTGAGTTTCCTCATTCGCCTCCGCATGCTTCTAACACTGTTGTCTGTTTTATATCCCGATTTATCACTTTTATAACCAGACTTATGGTCACTCTTATAACCCGAACGGTAGTAATCACTTTTATATCCAGATCTACAACCATAATCGCTCTTATAGCCCGACTCTATGAGGCGACTACAGCTTTTGTAGGGCTTGAATTCGTGGTCACTTTTATAACCAGATAAGATATCTTTATATTTTGGATTCAGATCGATTTGTTTCCAAGTTGGATCTAACGGATCATCTGCAGCTGCTTCATTTTCACTTTGATTATCTCTCCAAGCATTACCAAATGTCTTATTATTTTTCTTGGGTATATTGGCAAGTTTACTATTGAGTTCTTTACGTTTGGCATACACTCCCGATAACACAGACCTGTTCGTCGGTACCGAGTCATCGTCACTATCACCAGAATCATACTGATTTTTATCTTTCAATGTTTTGGGAGTATTCTTAGTTGATTTAGTTTTACTTTGTGGTTTACGACCTACTTTCTTCCTAGGAGGATATAATACTCTATCAGTAGCATACAACATTCTATCTAAAGCTGCTATATCTAATTTGTGGTCATTCTTCTTGTTCTTATCAAATTTATTTTGTTCTTGTTTAAGTGGGACCGGTGATGGCGCTTCTGTTTTTATTTGTTTGATTTCATTTTCTATTCTTTTTTTCTGATAATCACAATCACTTGAATCTGATCTGATCTGAGCACGGCTTCTGGTTTTGGATTTGGATCGCATAGCTCTTCTTGTAGTGTTTTCTTTTTGAATAGATTTCCGACCTAATCTGTTGTGGCCTTCATCAACATCATGCCGCCGCAATGGAGAGTGTGTAGGTGAGTTGTGATTCGACAGAATACCAGAATCTGGCGAAACATTGGGGGGATCGTTATTATTATGAAAATTGATTACATTCGCTACCGATTTCTCCTCTTTATGAGATTCTACACCTTTGTTGTCAAATTCATCCGCTTTTCGAACTTTGCGAGGCCTCCCTCTTTTTCTTCTAGATTCTACGATAACATTTTTCACATCTTCTTGAGATTCAACGGAATTCGTGCTGATTGTATCTAACTTTTGAGAATCGATTTGACTTAAGTGGTTTAAATCAGTACTAACTACGGTAATAGGAGAACTTTTTAACAAATCACTGGCACTCCCTAACTCTGTGCTTCCTTGGGTAATATCCAAAGACATGAAATCATTATTATCAACACAATCTTCAAGACTTGGTTGATTAGGTATTGATATACCCACAGAGTCTGTAACTGAAGTAATTTCTTCAAGATCTTTATTGATTTGCGAAAGTTCTTCTGTTTGTTGGGGACTCAGGTGTTGACTTGATGTTAAAAAGTTTGGCGCTATGGGCGCTATTTCGGGCAAAGTATTTATTTGTCCGAGTACACAATCACTTATGGTTCCGACGCCTTCGATTGTACTAGGGTTTAATCCGCACGTTAACGATGAAGTCGCTGCGGTACTTATAGATGTTAATGGCGCCGTACTGCTCAGCAATTGTGTTTGAGCTACGAACTGCTGTAACAGGCTGGAAGCGTAGTGTGTGGGGATTTGATGCCCGGCATCAGAGTTGGAACACTCATTTTCGGATCCTGATGAATCAGCTGTTGCCCTTTGTATAGCAGCTGTCACCAGCTGGGGCGTGAGTTCCATTTCACTACTGGATCCATCACCTGAAATATATACGTCTTGTTGAAATTTAAGTTTTATTTTTAAAATTTAAGCTTTAAGTAGGGTAGAGAGCTCACCGTTGTCGGCAATAGACTTGTCGTCGTTGTCCGGCGCGGCGTTATGCACCGCAAAGGTCGAGAAATTGGGCTGTTGCGCCGGCGCGCTCGATGTTTGTTCTGGAAATAGTTCCGCAAGGTCTGCATCGTCGATGACCTGCAAAACATATTTCTGTATATCGCTCCAAATAGACACAGTAAACACAGACTAGTGAAGCTGCCTATCTATGCAATGCTTGCAGCGATCGCGAGTTAACACGACGACCTAACTGTTGGAAATAACTGGACTTATATTTTTTTGCTAGCTTTGTTTTAAGGAAATAAAATATTCAGGAAATTTGCCTTTTCCTCGAAGCGCAGAAAAACTTATGAATGGTAAATATATTTAATAATCACTTATGTAATAATTTGCTTGAATGGGAGGGATAATATGAAAAATTCCAATAATAATATAATATAATAATATGGTGTAGGCTACGGACAGGTACGTAGTTCTTACCTGTAGTTGGCAAGCAGCCGCGAGGGCAGTATTGGAGTCATCGGCGGAGGCTTGAGCGGAGCCGCCAGCGGCGTCCGCTGTGTCCGAGTCCGAAGACGATGATGATGAAGAAGATGACGAAGACGACGAAGACGAGCTTGAAGATGACGAACTAGTACCACACGCCACGCTCTCCGCCGCACCAGACGTAAACTAAAACAATAAGGCACGATAAGTCTTACAGAAGATCGTCGTGAAGCTGGAGGTTTGAGATGACTCCATCTCCAATATGTACATTTTCCTTTATAATAACAAAATAGCTTGATCTCGAAATACTTTCAATTATGTATTACGTACATAGTTGTACTTATTTGGTTGAATCAAACGTAATTGTGGTACTTTGATATTGCAAACTATTTCAACGGCGAGAGGTGCGATTAGCTCAAGATTGATTTGGCGCAACCAGTACCGACAGTAGGGTGACGCAACACACCGAGTAAGTTCCTCGCTGACCGCAATACACACCTTAACACTCGTAAGTACCCATTCAGATCTCATACACAGCTGCATAAAATTTTACGATCACCAATCGAATCTATAAACATATATTTGTGAATTAACTTAAATTTGACGTGTTCTGTAATGTATAAACGTGACTACGGCCATAATACACTTAATTAGTCTGGAGTTGAGCCATAAGCATGCAGCAACGATTATTTGGACCGTGCATGTATTTGTCCTTCTATTCCCAGATTGCCTTTTCAAGAATGAATGTACAGCTCACGATTCTCGATAGTACAATGAAAGCAAGGGATTTACAACACACTCGTATTATTTGACTAAACTAACACGGCTCGATCGCTGTAACTGGTTCGCGCTCGCACGGTTAACTATAAACTAATAATAGGGAATGGCCCTATCTCTATCAAACAGCATTTACTTGCTTCGTAGAAATTCAATAAGCATTTGAACCCGTTAGAGTCTAATGAACCGATGCCTATTTCATAAGTTAGTTAAAGAAGTCTGAAAACTTCGCAAAAACCTTATTGTATAAACTAACTTATAAGAAGCCATTGCAATGAATTGTTTGTGTCAAAAGTAAACCGACAGAAAAGTTTACATTTCGTAAAGTTTTCTTTTTGTATTTAAGTTAAAAAGTGTACTAACGTTTTTATTACATAAAAGTTTTCATTTTTGTTAAGTTCGAATGACGCTCACAGATCTATTACAAGTACATTTGACTACATTTTAGATGAAGGCACACTAATTCAACTGAAGTACCATACATACTAAATAAATAAAAAATAGTTCCACGATAAATATGACGACGTGTGTGTTGTTTTCACTATTAAGTTAATTCTCCGAGGGTGCTAATCAATAAGGCGGAAGGGCGACCAACCCTCGGCACTGGAAGGGGTTGAGCAAGTGTCGCGTGGCCGCCGGTCTTATCACGGCTAGCATATCAAATACAGCGGAAACTACCGACCCTAAGTCCCACAACCTGTGTAGACAACACAGGTAAGAACTGCCCTCAAATACATACATAAATTCAAAACACCTTAATTTGCAATTGATCATAGCGTCATGTTAGAGAAAAATAACCGTTATAGCAGAACACTTTGATTGTGAGTCACTTCGATTGATTACAGACAAGAAACTATAAGTATAAAACATAAAATTAAAATAACTGATCAAGATAACTCGCATTATCATGTCAAGATCTTTTTAAGATGGAAATCACACAAGTTTATGATACATTATACAAAGAGCATCGTAATGCTACCTGTACATGTATTGGATAGATATCGATCTGTAGCACGGAACTAAATCTTACAATAGCTGTACATAGACAAATATGAAAGCGCGGAACATTTGAATCGACAATGGGATAACAGTACCTATCTGAGACGGCGCCGACACGAATATCACATTAACGACCTCGTGATCTATGGAGATTTATATCTGACAGCAAACGCCAAACAAACGGAAAATGTACAGTCAATAATATTTGTATATTTACATTGATTAAATAAACTTTTAAAAAAGTAGAAAACGACTTCATAAAAATAATTTTCTGAAAAATGTTAACAGCTTCTGAAGTCGGTGCACTTCAGAAACCGTTAAAGTTTTGAATGATTGTTTTATTATGAAGAGTGGTATAAACAATGCATAACCGTGCGATTACAGCAATCGCGAGTGATTTGTTGAAGAGTTCCATTGTCTATCTCCGCAGGTCTTCATCAGACCTTCACCAAATTTAAATGGAACCACCACCTCGGGAGAATACTCTTTCAAACAAATAAGTGTAATACGAATTCGGTTCACAGTCGGTGACGATATCGGTGAACAAACACAAAAACAACATTATACAATCGTATTGAAAACCTCCTCTTTTTAATTCGGTTAAGTTAAAGTTTTATAGAGTACTTTAAGTGCCTTACGGTCAATTCTATGAACATCGGGCCTAAATGCGCCACGTACCATTGCGTATACATACCATTTTACATCTATCCCCGAACAAAATTTTCTTAGTTCGATAGTCTGCTCAAAAGCTAACATTACCTATCAAATATTTATCAATACCGAAAAACAGTTGTTTATGGAAGTTTCTATGCAATTTTCTACTGGTATCCTTTTCTATCAGAAACTAGAACCAAGTGAGAATGCTCCAAGTTCAATAATAAAATTTTAAGTCATTAGACAGGTCAAGGTAATTTTGAACAGGCTAATACTAATAATAATGATGGTGGATACGTGAAATACATCAGCGATCTATATAGTGGTGTAGACCCAGATGCCAAGCAGCCAAGAATCAAATTCTTAACGCGGCTGGAAACATAACGTAGCCTTCATGTGAAAGAAGATATTGGAGTTAAAATTTCTAAATAAAATATAAAAAGCAATAATAAAACAATGTCAAATCTATTTTTGCCATTATATCTCAGTAAACATTTGATAGATATGGTCATCGACCCCGCGCCAAATGTCGAAAACAATACACGTGGAACGCTTTAGAAATGATTGTATCATATCGACATACCTACCTTAAATTAAATAGAGTACAATATTATAATGGTTATAATATAAAAAAAGACCTCGTTGACAAACGTTCCGTGATGGAACGTGTTTCTGCATTCGTAACAAAGAACTAGGTATAAAGTGGAGGGGTACTTAAATATAAATTATCCGGTGTATGTAATTGAAGGAGATCTGAAAACAATAAAAGTGCAATATAATAATTGACTGTTGTAAGTGATTTGTGAGACAAGGCTATCAATTGCAATACTTTCGATTCAATACATCGCGATGATAAATAAAGAGTAACGAGACAGAACGAGGAAATGTTGCGGAACATTGGCCGAGGAGGCCGTGAACTTGACTGTGACAGAGAATATCGAGCGTCGCGTCGCGCCTCCAAGCAGAGCCAGTGTCGGATACTCTCGCGTGGTGAGAGTAAGTTTGAGCTTGCGAATAAGGCGCGTTCAGAAATGCTCATTATTAAAATTAAAATACACTTGAAACACAAAGACCAATAATACCTTCTCTACACTTCCTACAAATAAATGTTAGGTAACATGTTTGCTAAGTCAATGTCATTTCCAAAAATAGTTTCCTAAATTATTGTTAACATTGCTGACGCTACTGATTAGTCATATCACGGCGTTTTTTGCTTTGAATAAACTTATTCGTATTTTAAAATCAGTTGTTAGGTGATAAAATATTCAAATTGCCCACATTTGTCAATTTATAACTGAATTCAGAATAATACGCTAATACGCGTAATAAGCGCTTTCTACATAATATTATCGTTTCATACCAGATATAAGAAATATAAAAAATGTATAAGCATCCCGCCCAAGTTGAAGCCGATTAATAGAAAACAGGAGTTCCTGTTGATCGTGGAACTAAAAGTACACGAACAATGGGACTGGCAAACCATATATTCCATCTTTACGTAATGACATCTTAATAATTTATAACCCATTATATTTTTGTGTGTCAAATCACAAATGTAGTCGCTAACAATTCTCTGAATGACTCCAACTCTAATTACTGTAACTTGTTCTTAAAGACACTCAACTGGTTTTCCTCTTATGACTCATAGCGTGTACTTGCGACTTCGATTTACTCTCATCTGATATTTCGGTTGATAACTAGGTATTACACATTAGTTACAAAAGCAATGTGACATAATTGACAAACGTCGCCTTATTGCGCGATTATTCCGTGGATTTAAATTCGATTTCATTATTAGTACATTAGTATTTATGCAGTTGGCGACAAAGACCGGCGAGCTTGTCTAGTGTTTAGAGTTAGGGCCACTCTTATTCGCAGTTTGTCAGCGATGGTTTCATAACGTCCAGCATTTGTCGCGGTGCCGATGCCGGCGTACAGCGGACCGGCCGGCGCGCCTCACGACCACTTCGCCTCAGACCAAAAAGACCAATCAAATTCCCATTCGACAATTCATTTTCTCCCTTACATGCCACCGCAAAAAGATCTTAATCCTTCGTAGTATTCGCTCGTTACAGCATTTCTGCAAAGATTGATAGTGCTGTACGAGGCCGAACACTCACGTAATTGGTAACGATTATTAAGAGAATTTATATTCGATAAGTTGACAGGTCGTGGCTCGAGTTAAATTCAATTTAATCTGAGGCTGGATTTTACACGTGACATGTTTACGTACTCGTTTCGATTAAAACATATTACTTAGATGGCTGGATGTATGGGGACATAAATACTGACTGACTACCGGAAATCTCTTCAATCGTTATCTACATTGGTATCGCTTATATTTCTTAATATATTTGTATGTAAATTGATTTCTGACAAGATTTGCTGTCAGATATCAATTGAACATAAAAATCTTTCAGATCCATAAAAAAACTGGTGCCTTACCTACCTATAATTAGTTTTTGGTTGCTTTTCTATATAAGGAAAGACTTTTCAAAAACACAAAATGATTAAAAAAGATTAGGTCATAAGACGACGACAATACAACCTAAGCTAGTAAACAGCTAAACAACACGTATGTAACAAAGTTGAGATATTTCATTACCACTCCGAGGCGCGTATAATCACCTATTTACAAATACGGCTAGTGGTCCGCATTTGAGCATGTATCGCCGGCGACCGCAGCGCTAATAGGCGTTTCGCGCCCATTTATTTTCAGTTTTAGTTTTTGTCGTCACATTTGCTAGCACCTACGCAATATCGATAATCTAGGGCTGCACTATAATGCCTAAGAATCCGTGAAATCTTATGATTTTAAGCGATTTGGCATTACGTTTACTTTAAAATCAACTCTAAGCATTGAATACATACTTCACGAAAGCAAGTCATAGACTGAAATACATAAACAAACTAGTTTACGCAACAAGTGGACATTAAACAAGTTGAATTGAAATAGACTCCGCAACTCGCCTTACATGTAGTTAAAATATTAATTGGCAGCCCTGAACGGAGACGACTATCCGGTGGCGGTTGATTGTACTCATCAAGGATTTCTGCACTCAAGGACGATGGCGGCTAGACGATCGTGGCTGTCGAACGCCTCTTATTATTTCTCCTCAGACACATCTTGTTTTTGTCTTGACTCATTTATATTCATGATACGTATCGACGGTTATCTCTATAAATTAAAATATTTCCATTCGCATCTGATGGAAATCTATCGAGCGAAATACTTGAATATTCGTTAGACTGCTATAGATCATGTTAATCTTAGGCGTCGTTAGCAACGCAGTGGACGTGATAAAACAGTTTACATTTTCTAGCTGTAGTCTATTCAGATTATTTTTGTATGATGAATTGATGACTTTTAAATTTTAATGCTACCGAATAAAGCTACCAAAACTGAAAGTATATCTATGCTGAACAAATATTATAAATTGATAATCTTACAACAATAAATCAACTCTACGGCGTTAAGGCAGTAAAAGAAGAAACAAAGAATTAAATGAGCTGCTCTTTCAATTCTTCAAGCGCATATACTTAGGCAAAAGATTTCTGTTTTACTACAAGTGCAGTTATATCATCAAATTATAAATCCAATGCCAAACGGAACAATGAAACGAGTATTCATAGAACCCCCATATTATAATAATGTATGACGTAGCATTTCACTGTCCATATTTCAATCGCTGTAAAATTACTGTAATTAGCAGCTGCTATGCTCACTTTAATGCCATTAGCCACCTATTCGAGTTCAAATGATATTGAGTACAAACAAGCGAGCGCTCGTTGAGATATATCTCATTGCTTGGAGCAATTTATTTAAAGTAGTTTTTGTAAATCAACAAAAACTATTGACTATGTTCTGTGCACGGGTTCACTCACCTCAATATTTCGAATGTGCGAACCTCATTGTCTGCTACTATTTTTTGTGGCATATGGCTAGTTCATGGCAATTTAAGCAGATGCTAAATATTACTATGTAACTTTATTCTTATAATTACGTAGAACTTTGTTGTTTTGCGTTAAGACTTGGCAATGATATGTTATGAACATATCATCATGTGAACAATGCAGTTACATTTGACAAGGCAGTCGTCGAGTCAAGGGTATATGCAAATACAAATCACGTCAACAAAGCGCATTGCTCGCAGACCCAAAAACAAAACGAGCATAACATAAGGACAAAAGGACTACCTACCAAAGAAATCGTAAGTAAGGTTTGTATGTCCATGGGTTCATCCAGACTCAAAGCTTTTAAAATTTTCAATTTATTGACAAAATATATCGACACAGATAATTAAAATATTACCTTATATGTATGCATTCAATTTATTAGGGACATGAACATGTGTGATATTTTAATTAAAGGATCAAGTATTGTGTGTAAAATGAAAACTTAAAATGTAATAATGAATACTGATGAAATACAACAAAAAATACGAGAATGCATCAGCTGCTCGTCATCCGGCGCAAGCGCAAGTCGGAGCGAACTGAGTTATTGGGTTACTTAGGTGCTCAGATTGTACGTAAAACACACTAGGTTGCAGTTTCGTTAACTTTACTTACATAGCTTTAATGATGTACTATTAGCAGGTAATCAAGTGACTATAAGGCTCCAAAACTCGAATAGTAATAAGGACGTGTATTTTCTATGAATATGATTTAATAAACTTGTTAATAATGAATAAAATTCGTTTTTTATTATGAACACTAACGATAACATACCTTACAGAAAGAATACGTGTACATTTTATAAACAAGATGACGTACCGACGCGGTTAATGGATACGACCTGGTAAACCCGCGTAAGTAAATAAGAGTAATGTGCAATGCACTTGCATTCGCCATATAATTCAACAAGGAGCCCACGCGACTTGTATAAAAATAAATACCACCACAATTATGACCACTTAAAAGTGTACCGGATATTTCAAGACTGATGAGTAAAGAAAATTGATACGACCCAACAACCTTCTTAACACCAGTAAATGTAGTTCTTTAAACACCCCAAATATTGTATTTTTTGTACGGTGTCTAAGTTTAGATAATCATAGTATTAACAAAATTATGTAGAAACGAGCATAAAAGTAATATACTGAAAGTTTTTGCGCTCATTGAAATGGCCGGAACGTTTACAACTTTCATCAATTAACACTGCGTTCTCGTCTATACAGAGGTAATAATTTATTGGCGTCCATCTGCTGCTTACATTAACCGCGAATTTCGAGTTATTTAAACCCGGGCACACGTAACGCAGGAATTTTATGACGGCGTTTACTCTACCAGAACTTCCTAGCTGTCCGGCTAAATTAATGACGCCACAAACTGCAAACATCAAACCACACAAATAAAACATCTAATGTTGCTTATACGTTAAACCTGTTTTGTATCTAGAAATAAACAAATAAGTATACAGAACCTACATTCGCCGGTAAAAGGTAATATTAGGTACATGATCATAGTTGTGTTTCAGATAACCTAACCGTCAAAAACCCACGTTTTCAACTAGAAAAATGGCTCGGCTGAACGGATTCTCATGAAACATTGCTAAGATGATACCCGATTAAACTAGCTTTCAATTAAAAAAGCCGCTTTGAAATCAGTCCATCCGTTTTGGAGCTACGATGCCACAGACAGATACACACTACAAACTTATAACAACCCTCTTTTTTGTCAGGGTTTAAAAATTATACTTCGCCATCTTATAAAGTGAAAGAAATCACAATTTCGCGCTACTTCAATATTTGAAACCAATTATCATAATCTGTTTAGCTTCTCTTTTAACACGCCGATTAAACGTTAATCAATTAATACTTGGGGTCTATCCTCTACAATTTGTCTATTATACGAGTAAATGACCTCATGTTAGTTCTTGTTGGCACGGGCGTTAATATTGATATACGTGATATACTTATACTTTACACATATAAAAATACCTTATCGATGTCAATGTCAAAATGGCTTCTAATTTAAATGAGATTCATGTTGATAAAGTTTCGATGTTCTCAACATTATTATGAAAAAAAGTATATAATTATAATATGATCGACCACATGTGCCGTTTAGCGTGAAGGTCATTTACACGACTCACTGGAACTCAGACGGGACGCGAAGAATTATGACATCATTACTTTTTAGAGATCACTTGATTAAGTAATTATCGGTAAGTAGGTACAAGCATGCGGTGCACCGTGCATGGTGTACCAAGTCAAGAAACCGCAAGATTAATCCAACAAGATGTGTGCGCAACAGATCTTGATATAAAAACATGTACACATCACACACAAATATTTTTGAGTTATAGTTGAGTTAGAAATACTCACAGGAGGAATTAAAAATATAAAATCAAAAAATCGCTGTCGGTTGAATAAAGAATTAAAATCGGTGGAGTTAGTAAAAAATAAAATACTGCGATGAGACGTCATAGGATGAATACGGAACAAACCCATCTGGAATCCCGTGATCTAGCGACCGGAATAAAGAAATTAATTTAATGGGGGCTGGCAAACGGGTGCGGTCAGAAGCTAACTAATAAATCACGGTCCCTGGCGAGAATGTCCGTTCCAGCGGTGCAGCGGTGGCGTTACCGACCAATACAAAACCTAAGTCAATTAGAATTCTTATCTTCTAAGTAACATTTCAGCAATTTTAGAAGCATTCTAAATATAAATATGTTGTTTCGGAGATTTATTAGGCCATTATTTAGAGCCATATTACATCGAGCCGTGGGTCGTGTTGTGAACTCAAGACTTATTTGCGAATTATGTAATTAAACCAATCAAAGTTTATTTTGGATTCTATTATACGCGAAGGTACCATCAAGTTAATCTGAGAAGAATAATACTTCATTACTGTTGAATAAAATTTTGTCAGTCATTCAGAAGCACGGACACTCATGAAACGTGATGTCACTCATTTGCTTTGTGACGCTACGCACACAAGTGCTTGGAGTCTGTTCCGAAATAAAAACATGAGACTGTTTGTGGGTTTATAGGATACACTTTAAAATTAATGCATTAAACGACCAAAAGGAAGATCGCGATACAGGAAAATTAAATTCTAAATACTCATTCATAAAATGATACGCGTGAAACATGTTTTATACCAGGTTCGTCGGTTGTTTCACGTTTTTTTATGTATAATTTAAGTATGAACGAATTTCTACTATTTGTTGCTACCAATAAGTACAAGGAGGCATATACCTGGTTTTTCTAAAGGTCTCCTTAAACTATCTGATAAAAAAGTTCAATCAAGCCTGCTTATACATGCGCCCAGAAAAAATCTTATTGTTAGAACGTTCTTTTTTCCACTTCATTTTATAAATATAATTATTTTCATACAATGTCATTTATTTAAATTGCTGTGCTATATCGTTTACGGAAGTAAATGTGCAGTATAATATTTATACATGCTTGCAAATTAACATAATACAAATAATCATTAAAAAATATTTTTATAATTAACTTCTGCCGTTTAATTTAAATAATGAAGACAAAGAAGCACAGGGTAACCCATCGAAGCGATAAAAAAAATCTGTCAGTCGATACCCTGTAAAGGTTCCGTCTAGGTTTGCCACCCGTACTTTATAATAAAGTATTGTACGTTATTTCGGGCAAACGTAGTTTTTACTTTATGGATACTATAAAAGGATAAGTTTAGTAAATGCAATCATTTTTCTTTTTTAATTCAATTCTATGGGACGCCTAAACATGGTTCAGTTATTCATTGAGGAAGTTGAATTATTTCCTGAATTCCCTTTCGTGGTGGTAATGAATGAAATTTCAACAGAACAAAACGAACATCTGTTCTTTTTACGTGGCAAAGTGTGCCTACCGTGTTCAAGTGTACCATTACTTCTTCTCTTTTCCGCCAGTTCCTAGTGGAACTGGCAGAAAAGAGAAGAATAGAAACGAAGACAAAGTGATCTTCTCCATAAGTCCGGAAGTCCAAATTTTCTTTCCTCTGTCTTCGTGTAGCTTCTTCCTAGTCTTCTTTCCTTCTATCTTGTCAATTATGTTATTTTAATAAAGTCTTGTCCTTGCTCTTTTTTAATCCCCGACAAAAAAAGAGAGGTGTTATAAGTTTGAAGTGTGTATCTGTGTCTCTGTGTATTGGTGTATTTGTGTATCTGTCTGTGGCATGGTAACTCCAAAAAGGATGGACCGATTTCAATGCAATTTTTTTTAATTGAAAGCTTATTTATTCTGTTATCATCTTAGCTATGTTTCATGAAAATCTGCTCAGCCGTTCAAAAGTTACAGCTCTTTTTCTAATTGGAGTAGGGGGTTTTTGACGGTTGGGTTATTGAGATATTCACACACCCCTACACATAATAATATTATGTATACTTGGTAGGGCCGCGATCCGTCCGGATTTCCCCGAATTTGTCCTAGTTTGGAAGGGCGTCCGGGAGAGATGTCAAAAAGTACGCCCGTTTCATTGACATTTTTGTTCGTTTTCTATTCCAGCAGGTAAGTAGTTCCACGCAGCCCACGCACGTATACCTAATATCAATAAGTTTATCTCATAGACAGTTTTAAGAATAATTTTATTTGTTAAACTAATTAGGTACCTAATTATATGATTTATAATTTGTTGATCTTTAGAACTTAAGATTTTTATTAAACTACCTAGCCTCAAGACGATTTTATTTTATAATTTGATGCCAAAAAGTAAGGAGTTCCAAAGATATAATTTAATTGTATTGTTCAAGTTATTTAAGGTGTTAATTTATTTGTATGTGAAAATTAGCATTAAATAAATAAAAATAAAAATTCATTTTGGCATGTTTAACATAAAAAAATAAAATGTCAAATATTTTAATATTGTCAAGGGCGTCCGGGGAAACATTCAGATTTTGACAAAATGTCCGGGGTTTTTTAAATCTTTGTCCGGTGTCGGCCATTTAGATGATGGCAGCCCTAATACTTGGTAGATCATTACGATTTTATTAATGGCCAATTATTATTGATAAAAATAAATCTTCTTTTTTTAAAAACATTGCCCCTCACTAGGATTTCTCCTGTATCGAAGGTAGGTACAGTTTACAAACATACATGTCACATGCACACACAACCAGACCCGAAACCACTATCTGTAGATCATACAAATATTTGTTCCATGCGGGAATCGAACCCGCGGCACGTAGCGCAGAAGGCTAATCGCTTAGCCACTGCGCCAACCGTGTCGTCAAATGAATACATTATTTTATTGTGATGATTATGACCCACGTGGGTTTTCTTATGCTTTGTTTTAGTTTTTTGTCCGGTGTTCAGAGGGTTGGCCCGTTCCAGACGGGCGCACATTATAGCGCGGTACGAGCCGCGCCGGCGCCGATCCGTCCGTGACTCGGAATTAGGCGCACTATTACCATACCTGCAATCACAATCTACCGCCACGGATCCCGGCTACCTTAATTAAAGCATACATATTTAGGGTGCGAAACGAACGGAAAACCTCATGTAATAATACCCTCAACGTTTAATAACATTTGTGCCTTAGCCGAAGACGTGTTTGTTATGCTTCAGTGTGCGATTCAGAGTCAAGAAGGCTGTTTTAATAAACTTTCATTATTATTTGACGCGTGTCGGACTATAAACCGAGACTCGGACGATGTTAATTCTCATTTATGTAAAACATTACATTCCTATTTAACGTGGGACTACCTACTCAATAACGGAACAGTGATAACTGATAAGCTCTGCGAGGAAATCGTATTACTACGCTACGGGTTTACTAAGGAGAAGTTCAAAAACATTCACTGAATTTATTATTAGACACATACTCGAATAAAAAAAAAATTACATCTTTTATTAGGATCACTCAATAAAAATACTATAAATGATAAAAAATCTGATCATCTTTTAATATGAGTAATTTTTCCTAGTTATCTTCCGTTTTTTATGTAGATACTTACAATTTTAAAATATTTGTCTGTAAATTGATATTGAACAACAAAGGCTACGTATTATACCATAACACGACTTCACTTGTTACTTATAGGCACAGTGGCAGCATACTTGTCGATGACATGATAGCAGCCCGCGACTTCCTTATCCGTTACGCGATACAATCTACTTAAAAACGACGTCTCATTTGAATAACTACCGACCTGCATTTATTACCTAAGAAAATAACTGACATCCTTGAAGAAAAAATATAACCCAGCACGGATAGAACGCTCATTATAAACGCAGTGAGAATTTAATTAATGGATAATAAATATGAATTTAAAACAGGCAATGTGAAGTCGACAGCATAACATTTTATTCCATTCTTGATTAGAAAGTTCATAAAAGGGAATCAAGTCATGGAAATGCCGAGTCGTTAAAACAGCCGAGTCAGTGTGTATCGGAGATACCGCCATTAATATCTGTGTAGCATTTACGTTGGAATTCTCTAGAAACTCTCCCGGGTTCCCGCGAGGTTCAGATCGTGACTGCGCGTCGCGTCGGCGCAATTTGCTTACCCATACAGTGCCAGTGTGCGCCGCTCTAATCATGTGTAAAATATTGCCGTGCCTCGTCACTGCAACACGGAATCAGGACGGTACGTCAAAAGTCACAGAAGTGCAAGATTAATTGACTGCGATAGCTGCATCACGATAAAGGTCGTCGACACTCGCTGCTTTAAGACATACATACACACACACACCACAAAACGCTTATGATCACTTAATACATGGAGGGATATTTTTTTCTTCTGATTTTTATGCTCAAGCTAACTGCAATTTACGAATCGAACGAACCTGTGCCTGATATAGTACAGAATTTCTACAAACAAAGTTTTTTTTGCAAGAGTTTGTAACTAATAATTTTAAATCATTACATTATAGAATCAAAAAACAATTTTCACGGCGACTTGGATTCCGAAATAAAGCAATACTACTAAATACAAATATTCGAAAGCTATAACAATACAGGCAGCATAAAACGACCGGCAAAGTAGTCGTTCAAACAATTCCCATATAAGCGTAGAAAATCGGCAAGATCAAGTTGAACGCGTGACCTTAAGTCGAGTAACGAGACGGGTGTTAGTATGAGAGGCGCGAGCGAGGGCTGAGGGCCCATTAGAACAATAGTAGCGCGCAAGAAGCGTGCGATCATAAAGTTACACCTACAATCAGCGCGAAGCCGTAAGAATACCGGACCTGCCCCAACTTAGCGCCGCGAGTCTTCGATAGCTTTCACTGAGCTCTGGTTTAACTTGACATTACACGAACATTTCATTACTAGCTTTTGTCCGTAACTTTGTTCACACGACAGGGCAGCATTTTATTGATTAGTAAAGATAAGTCTCTATAATGAAAGGTACCTAACAGATTTTTCTAAAACTTCCCAGTTTCGAATGTCCCAAGCAGATAAGCACATCAAACAAAGCAATGTTAAGAATCACTTTGTTTTGACATAATTATCAAGGTGATACTTGAAAATGAATAATGAGAAATTCCTGAGATAATAGAGATGCGACCTAAATATTTTAGAATAATAATATGTGTCGGACTCAGAATTTTAATTCTCATCAAAGAGCGATACAAATTTTTTTAGATTGAAAATAGCCCAAATTCCTCATAAATATTTGGCAAGGATCCCACATTCTCAGAGAATTTACACGTGTACACAAACGAGAATTAAGAAGGCTACCCTAATATACGAGTAACACTTATGACTTAGTTTTCTGGTTCCGTAAATAAAGCTCAGGAACTCATTCTTTTTTTCGGTAATGGTAATAAATTACCAGGCAAGCGCCATAAAATTATAAATTGGACTTGGTTATAATATAAAGGAATTAAAATCAAATAGCTTAGTAGTAGAATTCTGTGGGCCACCTCGATCCGCGGTTTATAAGAATCCTCTTGAGCTGCAGACCTCAATGGTAAATTAATAGCATTGTTGTTGATTTTCATTTGTATGCATTTGTTAAATTCTGTTAAAATTTAAAAACCACATTTGTTGTGTAGTACCTAAGCTTCGATTTATGAAAAGAGTACCTATCCATGGAGTTTCTTGCCGTTATCTTCTCCAGGACCAATCCACTTGGAACCGTGCGCCTAGAATCACGACGTTTTGAAAGTGCCTGCAAAGGCTTCGATCCCCGCACGGAACAAATATTTGTATGATCTACACATAGTTGTTCCGGGTCTGGTTGTGTGTGCATGTGACATGTGTGTTTGTAAACTGTACCCTTGATACAGGAGAAATCCTAGTGAGGCCTAATGTTTTTTAAAAAAGAGAAGAGAGAAGAGAAAGGCCAGTTGAAATAAAAATCTTTGACTTTGATTCGTTTTTGAAAAAGACACAAAACCGTTATCCATTTACGTCTCAGAGGAATATTCACTACCTTTAACCTTTTCGTTTACGACTCCTACTGGTTTACAAATGGAGCTATAAAGGTTCTTCGCGACGCCCAGTTTGTGGTGTGTAAAAAGGGTGTGGAGCAATGCTGCTAAGGCATTCCCACGCATACAGGCCGACACACGCGGATACGCCGGTTCCGATCACCGCCCGCACTAATTGAGTAGACGATGCTATGCGACTACCAAGGACGCAAAGCCGACCTACGTCAAATGTATCATCATAAATACATATTTTCATCCCAATAATCCACAGATTAAGAGGATAAAACTAATTTTTATTTCAAACTTGTTTATTTTTATTATGTCGACTCAAGAAAGAAAGAAAGAAAACGTTTATTAGACATCAAATTGAAACCGTCAGCGAAATAATAATAAAAAAATAACCGAAAAACCAAAAATAAGAACAAATAACATTAATAATAATTGTAAAACTAATTAAAAATATACGTAATTAGGACAAAAAAATAAAAGTGGAATTTAATGAAAATGTGTCAGGCTTTCTAAAAACTTGTATCTACACTATCTACGTAATATATTATACCTATTGAGACGGCAATAAACTTCTAACAGCAATAGTCGACCGCATCCTATATTGAGCAAATATTTAAAGAAGCTACGCACGCACAGCTCAATAACGAGATGACATGGTAGGTAGGCTCACAAGCGTAACAGATGCTAGTTCCACGTTTACATGTTTACAGTTACTTAAACAAAAATACATTTTGTGTTAATTGTAACGCTTTACACATACTCAATGTTCCAGAATAAGTAATAACGATTTTGCGTAGATATTATTACTGAGAATTATGATTTGACGTCTATGAATCACATCACAATAAAGGTCTGATGATGATTCCAATAACTTTGTTTGTAGCAATTGGTTTAGAAAGGATCTGAACTGTAAAATTAAGGCCATATGAGATAAATAAAAACATCTTATTGTTCCCTTGATCATAAGTAACGAGACAGCGGCAATCGGCCAAACGATGCGTGGGCGACGATTATCCGATGTTATCGGTACCAAGTGCTCCTCAGTGACTCGACGTGGCTGATGTTTCGCCAAAATAACATTATTGCATATAAATGCAATAATTCTTCCATATACGGAAAAAGGCTTGACCACAAATTAACGAGAAAATTACATTCGAAACGGATAAATGTATACTAAACTTACATAACATTATCAATGTGTTTGTAATTTGCAATCGATTAGATGTGCAGGTATATAATAAGCTTTCAGTATTCAGAGAAGAAATCTAAATACTCAACGGCAATGAAAACCAAAGATAAACAAGAATCTCGTTAACAATACTTCCCTATTAGCATGGAATATCTTCAACTGAACAAAAACCGCAAAATAATGTTAAAATAAGACCTTGTCGTGGAAGTAAACAGTGGTCAATTACGGTGGTAGCGCCCAGTTCTATGGCGCGTTCAGAAACAATCGAAGCGGTGCGATGGGAGAGATACTGGCCGGTAATAACTCTAATGGCGAGATAAGACCGCCACTGCCGCGGATACATGCCGTACCGACCACACAAATGTATTCCAACGTTGTGCGTACGCAACATCCAGATGTGGCATATCATTATTTGCACCTCGAACTGATTGCGCAGATTGATTAATTAGTTGAACGTAAACCAAAGCGACAGTCACACAATCACTGGTTACAAAAACTCTCCATAATATAAAATACTTCGTAATGCTAAACTCATGCACACCTAGGACATTAAACATACGCTCTTCAAAGTATGTTTCAGCGCATGTACTTCAGTTTTAATCATAAATGGTAAATCTGCGATGACTATTGGTAATCGAGTGTGATTTCCTACGTCCGTGTGGTATCGCGCCGAGGCTCGCTGAGACCAGCGGGACCAGTTTACGCCGACAACCATGTAAACGATTTATTCCAGACTCTCGTTTTGCATTACCCGATCGGAAGCCAGGGCTGGATCACCGTCACATCGCTCCATATTGCAGGTGTTTTTATTGCATAAATTATATTGAAATGTATATTCATACATTCAATTATTATTTATTAACTTCTCCTCGAATCTTACTACATGGAATAAAGAATAAATAATCGCCATACATTTAAATAAAAACGTGAGAATGTTTCTTTGGTTTCATATCAAATCCTTTGATCAAAGCTGGCTTTTCGTTTGGGATCAACTTCATGGTCAATGATGACATTTTAGCAACAAGACAGCCCTGTTAAAGCATGCAGTTGTCGCGGGGGCTTTATTAAACGACGATACCTTGGTAAGACGGCCGTTGGACCGGCTTATCCCGATCCGCGGTGCACCCTTCACACTGTTCTCAATACGCAATGCTTGTTTAATACTTGTTTATTTATCTAATCGCATGAAAGCACGTTATATGCACTGACAGCTATTAATATTATCATGCATTTATGTATTGGTTACATTTTTATATCTACATGTATGTATCGGTCACATTTTCATTACCACTGATCCTAAGGCTGAAGGAAAACTGGAAGAGGAAACCGGCATGCACAAATAAAATAATTATAAAATACGGCATCCGCAATAAACTTGTGTGATGAATTACGACCCAGTATCTTTCGCATAAGAGAAGACAGCCCCAATTTAAAGCTAAATTATAAAATTAATAACTATATACCGTTTTATTCACTATATTCACTTTTTAACTAAACAATTACAAATTAACTAGGTATCTATTCTATTCTTAATCGGGGCCACAGGGCCATTGAAGAGTATCGCTTTTCAACTTGATTGGAAACAGACAAGATACTAAAGTAAGTCTCTAAAATATTAAGAGAAAGTCATCATGACAGACAAAATCATAAACATCTGAGATAATGGTCAAAAGAAATACAGTGAAGAATGCCCTTATAAATATTTAATTGGCACATGAGGACGAGCCTGATTGAACGCGTTTATTATTAATACAACAGGCCCCTATGAGGGTCGGCGAATTATTTATAAAGAGGCCGATTGAATATGAGTATGCGGCGATGGTGCATATAATCGAAGCGAGCGCAACACGTGACGACCACAAACGCCAAAACCATCAACTCGTATAAATTCCTGGCATGCATTTTATTCCAGTAAGCTGCCAACCGATAATTAACCACTTACTCAATTAACATTACTGCCAATAAAATCAATACCATCATTGTCCTTGAATTTACCATAACAATACTGTTGTGGTTACGTCAACAAGTCCTTTAAGTATAAGCGTAAAATATAAAGATTAAGTTTTCTATGAAAAAATATGATTGAACCGATCGATTAGTTATGCGTTATTAATTTCTTGTTATTAAACTACGCGCGTCATAAAGCGGCGTCAAACAATAACAGTGGATTTTACATTTCGATTACAGGCAAAAGTATTTAGACTTATTTCAATAGAATCATTATCCACTGAACGGGGTTGGAAAGTGGGAATACAACGCGTTCGTCTACATGTACATGGAATAGACGGGAACCAACCGGTTCAAATAGCAATTCCAGCAAATCAATGCCTTGTATAATGAGATCCAGTAATATAGCAAGCGACTGTGGTCGTTAACTGCGGTATCTGCGCATCGATTAAGAACCATCCAAACTCACTTGACATGCCATTGCGCACTTTTTGCGGATATCACCAAAAGCCGGTGGTTGCGCGGCGACAAAGGTGTCCAACCGGTTTACGTTACCGCCGCCTCCCGCCCGTCGTCATAAGCGCGTCTGCAAATTCAACACTCGTCAAATACCGCAAAATGCAATACAACCGCTATGTCGTTGCGGCATTAATGCAAGCATCCTTAGACGAAATATCGCGTATAACCTGTCGGGCCCAATAACCATTATGCTCGTGTTGCTATAATTGATGATTATGATTGCAAAATACATAAAAGTCGTAATAAAATATTTCATTATACATCAGCTTTGCCATAAAAACTTTTTCTCGTTTATGTCTAAAATCAAGACTAACAAAAAAGGCAAATGACTTCGACCAAAAATTATACAACATAAAACGACATTAATCTTTAATTTCCTCAGATCTCAATATTACTTAAGAAACCTATCAGTCAAGAAAAGTATCCCGATTGTACTTATTTCTATAAACAACATTAGATGAGCTTACTAGGTAGACAATTATTCAATATACGTCACTAAAAAAAGGCATGCAGTAACAAGAATACACACATGAATAAACTGCATTGAATCATCGCCTACATTAGATGAAACTGTATACGTTGCGTAATCGGTCATTAAAGTAGATCGTTATAATAACGGCGGGATCGCTCTCAATGACAAACAACGACCCATCGAACAAAAGAATATTGAAGTATGCATAATGAAGACTCACCATGTAGTGGCATATAACTGATACAACGCAACGAGTTGCGTACTCTACATCTATGCAATAGACCTGATTTGCAAAACTAGTTAGAAATTATTGAAAATCTTTATTACACAGCTATTTGCATAGACTTTACGAGATGTATATTTCGTAAATAAGTGAAAAGTTACAATTATTGCCGGTTTTCCTGTCCAGGTGCACACTACAGCGATCAAGAAATATTATTATGTAAATTCCTAGATGGGTACCGTAATCTCGTTAAACCCATTAGATAGGTAAGATAAGATCAAGCAGGGCTTTAACGGCGAACGACATCAATCAGGATTGCCTCCACTCTGCTATTAAACATTAACTACTTTTTTTTTTTTTTATACTAGCTTCTCCGTTCGTCGTTTGGATATCCCATAGACTGATTATGTTTGTGACATTTATTACTGTGTTAACCTTGATCATGGTCAAGAAGATTGTTTCATCAAAATTTACATAATAATAATTTTATAATATCTAGATTAAATATAAAAAAAACTAATGAATTTAGAAATATAATATGGAATGGACTTGGTTTATGTATTGTATATCTAATTAATCTATGTTTACTGTAGTATTCGTATATCTAAATTAGTATAGTCTTAGTGCTAAATTAATCGTTTTAAAATAATTAAAGATAATTTAGATGTCAAAGATATACAACTGCGTGAAATATTAATTAAAATTGATATTTATACTGTTAATCTCAATATCTGCAATTAGAGGTCTTATCATAAATAGACAGTTATTTATATTGATGTGAGTGTGTTCCGTAGTAAGTACGCGAAGTAGTCACGCTCGGTCGATTACAATTTCACGGTCAAATAGACATAGTTTGATTTGTCTATTACGTGATACTTCATTGCTGCTATTTGAACAAACAAGTTCAACGAACAGTAGCCAAATTCAATGTACAATTATCGTGTAACTAATTTAATTCTGATTATTACCGTTTAGTTTGAAATGGTATGGAAGCATATACATCATAATATAGGAAATATGAAAAACAGCTAATATTCAGTATGGTATTTTCCAAGCTGAGAGTGCTGTTCTTACAGTTCAGTTAATGGAAAGATTAACATCTAAGGAATGGCCAATTCAAGAATCAATAAAACATCGAATTGATTGCAAGATTGAGTCTAAAGCTAGAAAGTAAATTAAAGAAGATTAATTATCTCTAAGCTCATCCCAAGAATCAATTCCCTTGGTGAGTCCTGTGTAATTAGCATACGTTATTCGTGAAAATCAGGAGGAGACCAAGTATAATACCTTGTAGAACACCTTATGTAACTCGGGCGTAAGAGTAAACATGTTCTTTGATTTTTACTCATTATGTTATTGTGTACATACAAAGAGAAAATCTTTAATAAAAAATCCCCCATAATGCCAATCCGATCCAACTTGGAAATTGAAATTGAAATTTTTATTTTAGGGACAAAGTGAAAGAATCGAAACTGTCGAGAGCTTCGGTTAGATCGAAAATAAATGATGAAATGAATAAATGGATGACATGTTAAGAATACGACATAGTGTATATTGAGTTGTAGTTTTGCAACGTTCAAGGATGGGCGTACTCCTTGAATGTCGTCGTATGTTGTAGTAATTAGAAGTTTCACAATAAGTATTGCTCAATCTACACTGTAGGTACTACAATAATACAATGTTCACATCGTCAGGACGACTATACCTACTACCTGTGAAGTTAGTTTTTAAATCTAAAGGAAAAGATACACATTCACAAATTATTATCTATCACTTCTATCAGCCATGACGTTAACTAGGTCTTGTGCATGTCATTAATGCTAACAACATGTGAATTACAAGAGGCGTTAATGGGCGATGTGAGCTGTGAGTCACACGTGTGTTGTGTTATTATCGATGCGCTCGAGTGCTTGGAACGTGTTTATGTGTATCTAGAGAAGTAGAGCACCTGGCAATCATGTTGGTCGTGGTACGAGCTGACGAGTTGACTGACGTACTCCCAGACTTCACCGGGCGCCGTCCACGCCGATGCCGCATTCGCCTCGTGCCGCATCATGCCCGCATTACGTGCCACCTAATATCTCCCAGATTTCTAGTACTATGGTATTAATCCAATCTCGCACTTCACTAGCACAAACACTGTCCGTAACGCACTAGTTAATGTTACGCGGGCGGTTAGTTCTCGCCGGCTCACGTCCACTAGCGTTGACGAGCTATTTATATTGTTTTATCCTCAATCACGCGCAACTAGGTCGCGATCTACATCAAACACGCTGAAACAGATTTACGTCGGTACGAGCCTTAGCACACCTTATTGTAAACAATCAATAATAAAATTCTTGCTTGTTCTTGGGATTAATCAGTCTATTGATAGGTTACGTTAAAAATTTGCATAGCTAATTATAATTGAAGAATCTAAAGTTTAAATAGAACAAAAAAATTTAACCCAATATTTTAAGACTTATTTTAGAAACGTCATACCGTCATACGTTACTTTAAGTTTTTTTTTAATCTTCTGACTTAACCAGTATGTTCAAGCTACTGTTTATTATTTACCCGACTACGGAGAGGGTTATATGTTTATCATCTCTACATATCAATGAACTCCAATGCTTACTGAGCTTTAACTTTATTTATTTTAATATTAATATTATTTTAAGTCATTTCAGATACGTTAACGAATGATTGTACTCATGGTAATGAACAATTCTGCAAAAGATGTATGTTTTCGCCGCGAAAAATATTTTTCGACTATAAATACCAAGTTAACCAGCTGATCGTACCATTACGTATGGGAAGCCGATATTTTTTCGCATCGAAACGGTTTTCATTTTACAAAGTTGTTCATCAGTACTATCATTTGTTAACGAATCCGAAACGACTTAAAATTCACCGTGTATAGGCGATTTATAATAAACATTAATTTATGATCCAAAAATTAAAAATGCACCGATATGATTAGTGCAGTGATGCGCGCAATCACAGAACGAATCCATTGGCGTCGCGCGACCGAGTGATAACGCGTGACCTTGAGCTGCGCTAAACGTTTGATAAGGGAAATTCGGCGACCGCCCCCGCAACCGTCACTATGCCGCTCTCAGTCGCTTATCGCACGCCGTGTTTGTTTTGCATGAAATTAGTGTCGCGGCCGACATTATAATGCGGTGACATGATCACGAATTAATGAACTGTTGTTTAGCGATAAGAAATACTAAAGATGATATTCACGATAAAAAATCTTATTTTTTTTTAAATTTACTTAAACAAACTTCTGAAAATTAAAATTATAAAGTAAACATATCGTTAATTTTAAAAACTGTATCCCAAGATCATCAAAAATTTTGCCAAACCAACCACAAGGCTAAACACATGCACATTATAATTCAATCTTGAAGACACTTTAATTAGTTTTAATGTATATGTATAATAATTATTTTATGTACACTTGTTTCACTCTAAAGCACATGATCAAATCAGCCAATCAATCCAAACGACATCGCGCGTTTGTACACAATATGACGGTTGTGTGCGGTACGCGTTCTCAGCACCGCGTACGCAAGAGGTCGGGACGCGCGCGCGCGTCTCGCCGCGAGCTAGCTAATGACCGGCATGGCGCGTATTCGCGACCCCCACTCCGCCACTGTACGCGCTATCAAACCAGTTTACGTGAAAAATTTTAATTCCTCAGCGCGGGTGACGACCGGTCGCGCTTTCCTCGCACGGCATGGCCTCCCCCGGCCACAAGGAAAAAGCGCAGCGCCCCCGGGGGCGAGCCGGAAGTGCACCGCGGCCGGCACGCGAGCCAAGCGCACCCACCGCCTTAATTAAATGCTGCACGCTGCACACCTACCCCTTCGTAACAACACTGCCCCCGTGCACTATCAACCATTTCTATTAATATCAGAAAACTATTTCATTTACTTTAACAGTTTTAGAAAATAAACATGCTATTTTGATTTGATAATAAGATTCACAAAAAGTTATGACTTATTGGAACCTAGGAGAAAGCCTTTCGTTGATCAATTTTAAACGTAAGCAGCAATGTTCAGCTGTCTCTAGTGAGACTGTGTGGTAACGATAAGCAGTAGAAATTAATTCGGTCACGAGTGAATAACCGCTCTACAGGCGTATTATGATGAGCATACATCGATCTAGATACTTTCACGCATCTACCTACCACAATCATAATGATTCACTCGTACGCTGAAAATTCTATATCATGTACTGAAACTTTCTCACCTAACTTCTAATATTTAGCATGTAAACGATTCTCACCAATCCTCAGTCTCATTGTCAACTTTACAGATAAAATATTAATCAACATTGATGTGTTTTGATTGCTCTGGATGAATTTTGAATGAAAGTTTACCAACGGGCAGAGCTATTGGACGTAAGCCAAAAATCAATATTATGATTGAACATAGCGGTTTAACTAGACTAAACTAAACTTCGAGATGAATATTTGCCGCTTATTCATTGATTTAAAATTTCATATAGACGCAAAAAAGAATTATACCCAAGCTTTATCGTAATAGTCCTAGACTACAGCGAAAACCAATAATTAGGTCGTCATAAAAATTTCAGCGATTTTTATCGAAATGAATAACTATCATTAAATGTTAAATGGATTACTGTGAGATAACCGTCATAAAATCATACAGAAGATTACATTTCCGCTCCATAAACTGTCATAATATAACTATAATTAAACTTATTGTTGGACAAATAACTTTATATGAGCCACAGAGTTTAATAATTTCACATACATAATTCAACATGGCTATTAAAATACGAAGAATAAGATCACATGACACATCTGTGTCGGCACTGGAACGATTAAAGTATAGGGGAATTATTGCTCAAGCCAGTGGGACCTTCTCATACACAGAATGTACTCATGTGGTAAACAAGAATAATAAAATGTGAAGAAAAAACCGGACCAGATTAAGGCGCCACAAAGGGGTCCTTTTGGTTTCAATAGTAATTCATCCATACATTAACAAGTCCCCTTACTAAGCTTATCCACTCTGCTTTACAAACAAGTTAAACAGTTACGAGCAGCTTTTTTATATTTATTTAAAAGGACTATTTATGAAGACTGTTTAGAGATAATTGTATCAAAACTGCGCTTCTAGTGATTCATCAGTGAAGCTAATGAATAATGCTACTTATAATATTATCTAGTCTACTTGGGTCTATTGGATGAAGTGGTAAGATTTGATGAAAAACGTTCAACTACTTAGATCAAATTATCTATATTATATATATTAAATTATCATATTATAGGGGGGGGGGGTTCATTAGAATTAAGTAGTTCCATTGTGCTCATATATCTGTAACATTTTTATTACCATGTTTCCTTGTGTGACCTACATAAATAAATAAATAATTTCTTATGAGTAAATTGGTATACCTTATCCTATTAATTATCTGCACATATAGACCACCTATGAACTATTATAATTTTAAGTTTTTAGTCACATATTTGCCACATAAAAAAAAAGACGAGGAAACATGATTAGTCACTTGATTAGGCACGATAAGTTCATTACTCCTTATAATGTAGCATCTGGCATTAATAAGTTAAAAAGTGGTAGTTCTACAGGTCCCGATGGAATACCTTCACTGGTACTAAAGTACGGCAAAAAATATCTGTGTCACCCGCTCTATCATATTTTTAACTTGGCTTTAAGAACTGGTGTGTATCCATCCCAATGGAAGCTTTCGAGGGTCGTACCGATTCCCAAGAGTTCGCAGCGTACTTCAGTTGAGGAATACCGTCCTATAGCCATTCTATCATCCCCAGCAAAAGTCTTCGAGACCATACTCCATAGCTACATATATAGTCAACTTGATAAATATCTATGTGACGAGCAACATGGCTTTAGACCCAAGAGATCGGTTAACTCCAACTTGCTGACCCTCGTTGATTTCATATCTGCAAGACTAGACCGTGGAGGTCAGGTGGACGTGCTCTATTTTGACTTTAGAAAGGCATTCGACAGGATTAATAATGACATTCTACTGGCGAAGCTTAGTGCTATCGGTGTGGCTCCTGGACTTCTTACTCTTCTTGCTGACTATCTTCGTGATAGGAAACAATTTGTCAAGTTGGGAATCTATGAGTCCAAGCCTTATCATACACGTTCTGGGGTGAGTCAGGGCTCGATACTTGGTCCTCTGTTATTTTTAATTATGATCAATGACCTACCTACTGTTCTTACACATGCCAAGTGTCTACTCTATGCAGATGACCTGAAATTGTTCTGTGATATCAGCTCACACGGTGATTGCATCGCACTTCAACGTGACATCGATGCATTGCATAAATAGGCCGTCGATAATAAGATGGAGTTCAATACCAACAAATACTTTGCAATGACTTTTGGACGAAAGCGGCATCCAATCTGCTTCGACTACCATCTAAATGCTGATGTTATTACCAAACCTATTGGCATCAAAGATTTAGGTGTCACTTTTGATCCTGGACTCACTTTTCACGACCATATCGTTGCAACTGCTAAGGAATCCTTTTATCGACTGGGGTTCATTCTGAGAAACGTTAAAGACTTCCGCAATAACGACGTAGTAAGTATCATTTTTAATACACTCGTACGCAGCAAACTTGAAACCAGTGCCTGCGTATGGAATCCCCACGAGACCAAGTACACTTTGCTGCTGGAGAAGGTCCAGAAGGCTTTCCTGAGATTTCTATACAAGCGCTTATTTGGATACTATCCATTCATGTATCCCACCAAGTGTCTTTTGGGAAGCTTAGGGTACAACTCCTTGGAGGTCAGAAGGAATTTTGATCAAGTCAGAACTATGTACAAAATTCTTCACGGTAAAATTGTGGCACCAAAGCTACATGAGGAGTTATCCCGGCTATTTGTCCCTAACAATTACAGCCGGAGCAGAAAACACAGGCTATTCGCTGTGCCGGCTTGTCGCACCGTAGCGCGTGCAAACTCGCCTGTACCTCGTTCCCTAACTGCACTCAACGCTCTCCTAGAGGCCAGTGCAGGTTGTGATATTTTTGCTGATGAATGGAATAAATTTATGTTAGTATGTCTGGAGTATTGTGAGAAGTCTGTGTGCTAGTTGCGTCTTAATTAGTGTAAGTGGCCTGTGGCCGTTCTAATTAAATAAAAAATAAATTACCAACATTATAGAAGGAAAAATAGAGGCAAAAAGAAAGAGGAAGACCAAAAAGAAACTACATTGATCAGCTGAAAGAAAAAGCGAATATAGAAACATATAAAGATTTAAAAGATTTGGCATTAGATAGGACTGAATGGAAATTGCTACACCGACAAGTGTTTAGCACTTAAATTTTGGATGGATAGATTTGCCACATATTTATTTATGAGAGTCATCTGTTACCCGTTGAACTAGTAAATGCCATTCATTCAGACTGCAAATAAAAACAGCTAAAAAGATTTTTTAGATAATCTAAACGGAAACACAAGCGCAAATATTATCAGTAAAACACTAAGACCTTTCCCAACACTGAGTCCTGCATTTCGTCTGGATATGTTGCGTATGTTAGAAGGTATTAGTGGATGACATGAAGAAGGCAACTTAAACCAATTAGCTTCTTTAGGTCGCACGTAATTTTTTTCGAGTTCCTGCTCCCACACTACAAGTCCTTGTTCGTGGTCTCCGCTCACGATCTTGGGCATGTGAGCCAGTAGGAGCAGTTGGAGCAGTCGGACAACCCTCGGAATTTCAACAATCGTGGCTAGTCTACCCCAGTGGCGTGCGCTCCATAAAGACAAAAAGACACTGCCTACCCTAATAAATTACGTATTAAGTAATACAAACATTAATATGTCTGTAATATCATTTAATTAAATCTTAGGGTGAGGTGGCCAATCGCAAACATCATTTAACTTGACAATACAGCAATAAGTTGTTTTTGCCTACCCTGTGAGAAATGCCTGTGCCTGTGATGTGTGTGCTGTGTCTTTAACTTGTCTGGTTAAAACTCTCTGACTGAAGAAATTGGTTTTGGCATTGTGGAATCTCTTTCGACCGCAGATTGACTTCTGGCTTTCAGAAGGTCTGAGCGGATATGTGCCTGGGTGGATATCTGCTTATCTTGATGTTGTTACTTCTTTGCCAAAGGATACATTATTTCCAAGCCATATTACGTACTTCGTCAATCTCCAGTATATTATCGATTCCAATCAATCAATAGCTGATGTGATCTCGAACCACCCCAGGGTTTTGAAGATATCTTTAAAGACTACGGTACACAGTTTGGGACATATAGTGTGAACTTGCCCCACCATATTCATGAAAATAGGTTTGATTTTGTTATCTTACAAGCGAACCTGCACCATTATCGCCAAACTGTATAGCTTCCGAAGTACGTCCACGTATCGTCTACTGCGTCAGCGGTAGCGAGAGTTCAATATACCCTGGTATTCGACATAGTCGAAGACTTTCTCATAGTCAATAAAAGCCATGTACAACCCCGGTACATGGCTTTTATTGACTATGAGAAAGTCTTATTTACATATATTACCGAGTGTTTTATTGACTGTTCTCCATCAGCT
Source organism: Allophyes oxyacanthae (assembly GCA_932294325.1). NCBI lineage: Eukaryota > Metazoa > Arthropoda > Insecta > Lepidoptera > Noctuidae > Allophyes > Allophyes oxyacanthae. The sequence continues at coordinate 4,713,753 of OW028623.1, read as the reverse complement.
GTGTTACTGTAGGAATATAGTCGATACCTACTAGAAAAACCACTCCGAAAGCCAGCCAGCTAGGTAAATCTGTGGCGGTCAGTCTATTGCACAAGACCTAAGCAAAGAGCTTCAAGATTTGGCAGGCAAGACTAACAGAACGGTAACCGTCCGGTTTCCACGAAAGGCAACGGTACCACTTTCCTAAACGCCAAAATAATAAGGTAAATTGACACTATTTTTGAAGAACGGAATCCCGGATTTTTTCATATAAGATAAAATTATTCAGAGTATGTTCATAATTACGAACCGTTAGAAAATGATACACTGTTTTATGCTCAATGTTTATAATAATAATAATGACTAAACAGAAAAGATTACACCTAAGCAGCAACTTGCTGTAAGGACGACAGCTGATGGGTCATGAAGGTTACATAATAAGAATACGACTATTCGCTGGTAGAATGTAGAACATATCATATGGAAATGAGCCTAACGAAACCCTATAAGAACGGCATTACAATTCTGGGAATGGTTCTCTCGAGAATACAAGCTAGTTTGGATAAAACAAAAAATATTGTAGGACAATAACAAAAGTAATACCGACATAGAGTGTATCACGCTGATTTTAAAATGGAAAGAGTAAAAAATACATTTCCTACACTCAAATAAATTATCGATCAAGTCGGCAAGGACGAGAACGCATGTACGACGTATGTTCGTTATTTGGTTAAACTCATTGATTAAAGTTTACTTCAACTTTGAGGGTGAAGTGCAGTTAGTTTTGAGGGAAAACTACCAGTAGTCGACTTGAAACTGCACAGCCAGTTTCTAAAAAGTATTGTAGTCTGGAAGTAGGCCATAAAACAGAAATAAAAATAAGACTGGTTCTGCTTCTACCTTCTGCAAGATACAAGCTAAGAACTGAAATACCATCAAAATATTGATAACACAGTCAAGTTACCATAAAAATTATGAATGTAAAACAGAATTAACTTTGCTGACAGGTTAATCTATCAATCATAAATTATGACCTTTGGCTGATTGACAGCTTTCTGAGCAAGGTTGGTTAGATTCTGCGCATTTGATCAACATCAATAATAAATGCGATGGATTTGTACGCACAAGAAGGAAAAATTTGTTTTACTGGGTAGTTTAAAAAAACTCTCTGAGCTTTAGTGATACAGGTTCATCAAGACGACTCTATTAAGCTACAATGACGGCCAATTTTAAGTCATTTTAAATTCTTTGCTGGACTACATGGTAATGTAATGGGGTTAAAATGTGCCAATGCCTATAAAGAATAAGAATTTCAGTCATTTTCGTATGGAGTCACTATCATGTGGGATTAGTGGAATTAGGCAACAGTGGGGTAAAAAAGAAATATATATTTTTAATTAATCTCATTCAAAAATCCACCATGAGACTTTGAAGATACCTCAAAAGTCAAGTATGAAAACCAAAAAAAATACTGGTGGAATAGAAATATTTATCAAGTATATACAATGTAAAATCACTGAAGCATTACACTCTTGACTTACCTTTGTCTGTGGTTGTCCCCTCCCTCTCTTCAAGGCTGTATCATTAGATTCATATTGTTTTTGTTTTTTTTTCACTTTAAGTAATATTGTCTTAAAATATGGAACTAATTATTCTAACCCAACCAAATACTTTTATCAATGAGCCGCTTGTAAATAAGCTCCAAATAACATAGCATGATCACTAGAGTAATATTTTTGACTTACCTTTGTCCGTGGTCGTCCCCTCCCTCTCTTCAAGGCTGTCTCATTAGATTCCTCATTTTTAGGCTTTTTCACATTAATGTTGGACTTCGAAACACTTTGTTTGTCTTTGTTACTATTTTTGGCTGCATTGTCCTTGATGTCACACAATTTTCTCCCCTCATCAGTGTCAACCTTATTTGTATTCTTTACTTTAGCTGATGGCTTAGCTGAACATTTTGATGGTAATGTTTTAGAGACAGCTTTAAGGGGCAAATCATCATCACTTGAAGAGTCCGATGAGCATTTGCTGCAGGATTCAGAGCTTGAAGATGTATCAGAGAGCTGAGATTTCTTTTTAACCAGTGTTCTATCTTTACTTTGACTTTTGTTAGTAGCCAATTTCTTTTTTACAGATGGTTTTGATGTTCTTTTTGGTGATACTTTTCTCGGTGGAATAGCAGCAATCTTGAGTTTTAATCCAGTATCACAAGAAGTTACTGAGAAGTGTGCCTTACGGGATGCACTCTGCTTAGCATCAGAACACTCCCACTCACTTCTTGATGAACCACTGGAACTAGTGTTCTGGAATCAAAATTAAATAGTTGTAAATAATTATTGTCCTACTAATACTATTACTATTATTTTTATTTTACCTATCAAAAACAAAATATTGAAAACTGACATTTGACTTTAAATAATAATCATATCATTGTTGATAGTCCCATACCACATAATACTGCATAATAACATGTACAAAAAATCACATTTGAGTTATTGCTTCTATTAATTGCCATTCAGAATCAGCTATGTCAGTAGCTGATTCTGAATGGAAACATGAAAACCCAATTTAGTTTTTAACACATATAATATGTGGTATTTAACAATGTTAGTTGTGCGATGTGCAACTATCAACAACTATATTTATTTAAAATAAATATTTTTTAATTGAATTCAGTGCAGTGTGCAGATGGATAGTATTGTCATGGTTTCAAGAATAATATCCAAAATAGGTAAACATGGGCATTTTAACGAGGCAGCTTTGCCTGGTTACGTTGTAAATCCCTCCTGCTTAATGTAATAGAAGGATTTTCAATTTAATTACATATAAATAAAATTCCTATTGTTACTGATATCAGTATTCTGGTAGGTACATTGAACATGAACTGTATATCATAAACAAAAATATTCAATAATATTATTATGATATCAAGATACATACCTCAGAATCACTGTTTGAGTCTGAATCACCACTTGAATCATGCGTTTTTGGCAACTCTGTGCCCATTTCTGAAAAAATATTATTTTCTAGTAATACAGAAATCATTAAACTAAACTAACCAAAACATTACAGTTGATCTTAATGTAACCATGAACTTGAAAAACAACAAAAACAATAAAAAGAGTGTGGATTATGCAAACTCTAATTGTGGCACTGATAGCACAATTTAATTGATTTGATATAGTGTACTATTCGAAGAAATATATAAAAGCAAGTTAGAATTCACAGTACTGAACTGTTATCATACTAAATAATGACTATGATGACGCTATAGTGCTAGTTCCAAATGGTTGAGGTGCTTACTTCAAGGTTGGTCAAGATGTTTCCAAATACAACAGTATAATTGTCTTCATTTCAGTCGCAAATTGTCCATAACATTATAGTAATCTGAAATACGATATTGAAATCAATCAAAGTAGTCTAAAGCCTGATTTTATGAAATATTCTATTTCCACTCAACATAATTTGTTGAAATGACAGATCTGACGACACTCGTAAGACCAGTTTATTCACGATGGAACTTGGTGATGTTGTACAACGCAGTCAAGAAATATCACTAAAAAACTACGAAGTTACATAAAAAGAGACTTATTTGTCGTAAGATAAATAGGTGAGTATAACGGTCTTTTAGGACATTGGCGCCAAATAAGTGCATACGTTTACATTCTAGTGGAAAGAAAATGAGCAATAATGATGGGAAACACTACATTATTTTGATTTTTGAGTAATGAAAAACTATGTGTTTTACTAACCACATCAGAAAACTTCGTAATACAAATAATACAAGGCTAAACGATGAAATTACTTCACACTAGCATAACACTTGGCCTCCATGTTTACAAATCATTTCGTATAAAAATTGTACATACCTACGTAACTCAAGAGAAAGTTAGTGAATTTTGCATCTTATTCTTTTGCTCATATGAAAGTTGCGTATGAAAGAATGAGACTTATTACCATTAAATCTATATGAAATGCGGCGCAAAATGGCGTCCCCTATTATCATGAAACTCATAAAATAATTTTGTTTAATAGCTGTTGATAAACTAAATGGTATTTTAATAATTTCAATGGTTAAGTACTGGTTCTACACTCATCAAAATATTTTGAAATTATATGAAACTGATAAATAAAAGCTAATTTGAATTGTACACTAACTACAGGGTTGCCAGATGGCGACTTATTTTTCTCGTACCAGGGCTGTCAAAAATCTCGTAATTTCAATACATAATCTCGTAAAAGTATATATTTTAAATGTTACCTGCTTTTTTTACAGTCCATCCTCCCTTTTGTGTTATGAAGATTCACTGTCATTACTCATTATGTTAAATTAACCACTGAATAATTAGGGTGAAATTCCGAACTGCGCTGGAACTACAGCTACTATACGCGTACTAGCGTAAAAATACATTGCCCCACCACACTCACACGTTTCAGTTAGTGCAAAAGAGATAAGAAATTGAATCAATATACCTAATCATTAGTGCATGAAGGACAACAACAAAAAATACATCTCAGAGGGGATTCCCCGGTAACGAGTGTAATGTAATGTAACTAAAGATACATTTAATGATGAGCCGATGAGGAAATGAATCTAGTGATGTGTTAGGGCCATCGTTTTTCTCTTTTTTATAATGTTTTTGGGTTATATATGACGCAGGCAGTCAACATTGTTAAAATCTCGTAAAAAAGTGTACGAGATTTTTATTTTTCTCGTATCTCGTACAGATGTGGTAAATCTCGTAAAGTTACGAGATTTCTCGTACGTCTGGCAACGCTGACTAACTAAAATGGAGCGTAGCGCCATCTCTTGAAAAATAAATTGTAGCCTTTTTGAACTTCCTTCTATTCTAAATAGACTCACTGATGTAATTTTACCATTTTATTTTCTTCAGAACAATAGCTTTAATTATTGTTCTGAGTTATTTTCCCTTGTTTGAGCAAAGTTTCCCCCATTTCTTAAACGCCGAAGCCTCGCCACCCGCGCCGCGCTTTTGCTAGACGCGTTTCACGGTTCGCCACCCAGCTTGGATTATGGGTTACCTACTTACCACTAAGTTACTTATTATTAATAGCATAGAGGTTATTATTAGAATAAATTATTCTTTTACTAAAATCTATAGATAATCTATTAAGGATTACTGAAATATCGAATGATTATCCTTCAACAATGTTGCCCTGCGGTCCGAATTGCGCTAAAAGTGATATTATCGCGAATCCTGCGAGGTCTGTGCTTGCGCTATTATGTATGAAATTATCACGTCATTGGAAATTATGCGTCCCCCGAGAGGCTTCTTTGATCATTGGTCCCCCCCAAAGTAAGTCGAATTTTCATTTTGTTTTAAGGTGGGCGCACACCTGTCCGATTCGACCGCGCCGAACGAGCCGAACGAAACGAAGTTTCTTATGGCCCCGCACACCTATCCGCGCCGAAAGAATCGACTTCGCCGACCGAATCGACCGCGCCGAAAGAAAAGGCGTTTCGTAGCGTGCATTTCCTTGACGCATATCGCACGTTCATTACGTTTAGTTTCATAATTTGTTTTCTGAAATCACAGATTTATTAATTAAATATGGTTTTTAAAAGAAACAGAACAAAATACCTAGACTGCTTATGTTATATATTTGTTATAAGGTTCTTAATATCATTCAGATTTTATATAGATTTTAGTATATCCGAATCGTCCGCGTCGACTCTGATGACGTCATCCGAATTCGTCTGGGATTTGGATGCCTACCGAATTCTTCCGGCGATTCGTCCGATTCGGCGCGGATAGGTGTGCAAGGTTTGGCGCAGTCGATTCGGACAGATATGCGTCCACCCTTAAATCCAACAGATATTTTGAGCTCGTTCGATTGGTCACTCGCGTAACGCAGCTGTGGATCACCCGAAGCCGTTCAATAATTATTCCCGATCATTTCCTGATGACCGAGCGACATTCGTACGAGTGATTTTCACACCGAAAAATGAATTACTGAACGTAGCCAATGTTCCGTGGCCCTGGTGGCCCTGGTCACACTGGAGAGTAACTGTCAGTTGTCACTGTCAGTTCTCAACAGTGTCAATGTCAACTTTCAAGAAATCAAAGTCAAATACAATACCTAGTGATCAAAGTTATTGAAATCGTAGGTATAAATCTACGTTTATAGGAACTCCTGATGATAACAACAAAAAAAATTGGTAATATTGTGTTATTAGTGAACCATCATCGTGTTCCATAAATGAACAAAGTAATTTTGCATTATTAATTGAAGTAACATAGAGAAAGTAACCTGTAGGCTACAATATATTCTGGGACAAAGTTTGTATTCATCGTATTATTTTTACATTCATTTACTGCAGCTGACAACAGTCAGCAGTTATTTATGTGACTGATCTAGATTATTCAATTTTAATTTAGATACCTAATGGATGAACTGCAAGCCTGGGATGATCTATCGAACATACCAGCTGATCCACCTGTAATGCGTCAATTATGTGCGAATTGCAAGTAATTATCCCTCATAATATTTTAATTCTAATATTATAAGCTTGTTTTGATGTCATCTAAACTAATATTATAAAGAGAAAAGATTAGATTTTTTGTATGTTTGTTTGTAATGGATAAACTCAAAAATTACAGGACTGATTTTAAAAATTATTTCACCAGCAGTATATGTATAGTATATGCTATATTATCACTGAGTTACATAGGCTATAATATATACAGATATCGCGCGGGCGAAGCCGCTGGCGGAAGCTAGTTTTATATGTAAATGTAAATAATATGCTTGCATACATATACATTGTGGACCATTTATTTGCAGGAGACCGGCAGTTGTATGTTGGTGCTCAGCTTTGCCACCAGATAGGCTGAATCCTCGCAGCACAGTAATTTTACTACAACACCCTGCTGAAGAAAAGAGGTGTCTTCGTACTGCACCAATGTTGCAATTAGGTCTAGCTGTTGATAAGTGCCTTATATTCAAAGGAAAAAAGTTTCCACAACCAAAGCATGATAACTTAGAAACTTTACTCAATCAACCGAATACACTTCTATTATATCCAAGTAAAACTGCTATAGATATAAGAAACATGGAAAATGATACTGACAGTTACAATATTATACTTATAGATGGGACTTGGCCTCAAGCTAAAGCTATATATGCATCAAGTCCTATACTCCACAAAATTAAGCAAGTCAAGCTTCTGACAAGCAACACAAGCAGTTATATAATAAGGACACAGCCAACAGAAGGGTGTTTGAGCACACTTGAGACCGCAGCCGAAGCTTTGTCACAATTAGAAAAGGATCCAATGTACACTGAACTATTATTACAACCATTGCACACATTATGCAAATATCAGTTAGAAAATGGGGCAGTAACTCATCAGTCTAAAGAGTTTCTAATGAAAACCAAAACATACCCCAAATTGATTGGTAAAAGATTATCAAAATTATTAAGATCTACAACTGAGGAAATACTTGATCAAACATGAATTTTAATAAAAATATTTGGTCTGCACATTTATGTTCTTTTCAATCAATTAAATTAATTTATTATAATCATTGTCACTTAACATTACGTGAGATGGGGGACAAAAGCATTCTGCATAAATTAAAAGAAAAAAATAACTAGGTACATCCACAATCAAATCATCAGCCACCAGTTCAACCTTTGAGTACTAGACTAGAGACTTTGTGACTAGATACTCAAAGAGTTCAACACATTAATAAATTAATATATAAATCCAATAAAAGTACTAAAAATTGGGTTCCAATGCTAATTCGCTATGCCGTGTCATAAATAAAGCGCCAACCGTCTATTATAAAAATACGTTATACCTAGTTAACGCGAGAGTGATAATACATTATTTTGATATGGCTAGCCCAAATGCTTAGTCTAAATACTCAAAGGGCTAGCCGCTTGTAATAATTATAATTATTGTAAGCTTGTATCCAAATACATTATAAGCAAATAATATAATTATAAGGCCCAGGGATCGGAATAGGTCAAGAACCTTATACATAGAACTAGGTGGTGCTAATTCACCTAAACTTCGAGGCACAGAGACCAATGACGTAAGAAGCCTCTCTTACAGAGACTAGGGCTTACATTCAGGGACGACAGAAACGAGTCTAAGCGTGAACTTACGCTTCCATCTGTCAAACTTACGAACAAATTTTGACAGATGGAAGCGTAAGTTCACGCTTAGACTCGTTTCTATCGTCTCTGAATGTAAGCATAAGAGACAAAAAGTGGAGACTTCTTCCTTACGACAATTTTTTTTCTGGGACAAAAATTGACCCATGTTTCGGGACATCACTTATGTACATTATTAACAATCTTCTATAAAAGGCGTTTATGATATTCCAATATTTTGTAAAAGCAATACATGAAAAGTTAAAAAAAATTGGAAATCTAAAAACTTAAATTACTTACAAAAATAAAAGGCGCATTGAACTAAACAATTTAGTTATTAAATAGACTATTATTTAAATAGAGATTGAGATCTATAGTATTCTAAAGCAAAAAGCCACGTAGCCCGATTATATAAAACAGTATTTTTACTAGCAACTCAACATTATTTTGTTGTCACTTTGACGTTTGTTCATATATCTTTCCTTTTCTTTCGGTTCTGTCAAACAAATCGGAAACATGGCTGAGGTTTGTAAATTATTTTATAAATTTAATCCACTATTACAATGGAAATCATTGGCAAAATCTTGAATATTGTGACGGTGCTATCTATAAGTGTTGTTAAAGGATTGTGCTCAAGTGCAATTTTCCTGAAGTGAGAAACAATGTTTACGTTTTACAGGTCGATGAAACTCTCAAGAAAAAGCGTACCTTCAGGAAGTTTACCTTCCGAGGTGTCGATCTCGACCAGCTTCTGGACATGCCCAAGTAAGTACTGTTGATATTTTATTTGAAAGAACACTATTGATTTATTGCCAGGACTTCAAAGAGAAACTGTCACAAACTCACTGTAAGTAATTAAATCAGCAGATGTGGGTGTTTATATACAAAAAATTAACTTAAATAGCTGTAATTTACTTAATTTGTGTACCTATCTAAATTATTTTACTGATAGTACAAGTTCCGGTATCATAACCTCAAAATGTAACTTTCAGTGAGCAACTCATGGAGCTGATGCACGCCCGCGCGCGCAGGAGGTTCGCCCGCGGTCTGAAGCGCAAGCCGATGGCGCTGGTGAAGAAGCTGCGCCGCGCAAAGAAGGAGGCCCCGCCAAATGAGAAACCCGAGATTGTAAAGACACATTTGAGGAACATGATCATTGTCCCAGAGATGGTTGGTTCCATTGTTGGCATTTACAACGGAAAGACTTTCAACCAGGTTGGTTATTTTGTTATTATTAAAAATGTTTTACTCTATTTTTTTAGAATGTTGCTTTCAAAACTGCCTAGGTAGTTGTTGTTATTATTATGGCGAGACTACTGTTACCTTTGGTCAACAATAGTACTATTGATTGAAGACTGTACCTGACCTACAAACCCTGTTTCACATGTGGTAGTATGTACATAGGGACCTTTCTCTATATTATTAAAACACCATATTGGATTCCTTTTTACATGATGATTTACTGTCCTGCTTTTATTAAAAATAATTGTCACCTTTTATAGTAACATATTTGAATGGTGAATTCCATGTAATTTTTCAAATTCTGTTATTATATATGGCAATGGCAGTTTATACTTTTGCCTTTTATGTAATCCACAGATGGTATATTTTTATGCCAGAAACTGCACTGTACAAATAAACTCAGTTAAACGAAGTTATTGTTTTTAAAACATTACATTGTTAGCCAGGCAATTAGCAAAATTACCAGTTTTGTGTATTTCTATAATTTGAATATTATTTTTTCAGGTTGAAATCAAGCCTGAGATGATTGGCCATTACCTTGGCGAGTTCTCAGTCACATACAAGCCTGTGAAGCACGGTAGGCCCGGTATTGGTGCCACTCACAGCTCCAGGTTCATCCCACTCAAGTAGTGCACTGACCACCACCTAGGCTTAAGTCTAAACTAAAAAATGTGCACAGGAGTACAATAAAAGTATCTTGTGTGGCCATATTTGTTTTATTTTCTTCAATAGGCTACTTCAGTCTAACCATGGTCATATTCCATTAAAAATCGATTGTGTTTAGTAGTTCTCGTAGTTGGCTGCTAGTGGCAAGTAAGCTAATGGTGTGTTCAAACAGATGAACACTATTCATACGTCATCAGCACAATAAAGCTAGTGAGAGTAGTAGAATATTAACCTGAGGGGTTTATTATAACAAAGGACAGGAAATACTTGGGTTAATCTGTGGGGTCAATAGTCTTATTCCAATGCAGTGACATTGCTTTAAAATAATCTGTCTCAGACCAAAAGAAGTAAGGCTTTTGGTATGAGATGGTCTATCAATGTGTCCAACATGACAGCAGGCCTAATTTCTCGCTGTTTTTATCGTAGGGGAGCCCTACTTATTATTTCTGTTTTTATCCGACTACGGGGCAGCAAAAGTAATTAATTAAATTTTATGTATTTTAGTAGGTAATAAAAACTGTCGAGTGTTTTGTAAGAATGATAACCGGGTAGTAATTTTGGGTTTTTTCTAAATGGAGTCAGTCAGAGTTTAGAATTGAGCCCGGTAGATGGCAATAGGCTCGCCCCCTATTACATGAGACTCAATAACCGCATCAGGCGTATGGGAGCCGAAATACAGACGTGATAGGTACTAATTATTATTATGTTCAGAAAGATTATGCTCACCAGTTTTAGGATAATGATTTAGCACTTAGATAATATACTTCTGAAAACTTAACGCGAATGCAATTTCTTTTTAAAGTTTTTGGTATTGGGGTCTACTCGTGTAATAAATAAGTACGTTACAAAAATCCGCCGCAATATTTTCTAGAGTAAGAAATAAGATTTAAGGGTGCGTTTCCACTGAAGCAGAGCGGAGAGGAGAAAGAGTAAATAAGATAGAATACGAGTATTTTAATCGCCCAAGACTATTTTACCCCAATACGCACACACTAACTTGGGGTGTTTTTGTATTGTAGCCGACTTGAGATTCATTGGTTAGGTACTACATATCTGCGTCGCCTAATATTGTGTTCAGTGGTACGCACAGACTACTTAGAGATACTACGTATGTGGTACGTTTATTTTGGATAAGTTCATGAAAATAATTTGACGAAATGTGAAATCTAAACTATGTATTAGGTATGTCTTACGATGATAAAATAACACGGCATCACGCCTGCATTCCGGCGATAATTAGGAAGCGTTGTATCTATCTACACCCATTTTGCCTATAACGTTATTAAGTAGATCCTTTGTAATTAGACGTGAATTGCCATCCACCGACACTATTGAGACTAGGCAGCTACTGAGAATTTCCTAACAGAAAACACTGCCTGACCCGAGAATCGAACCGAAGACCACTAATATTAATATATAATATACAAGGTCCGAAGGACCTTTCTAATTCCGATCCCCATAAGGGATTATTGTACTGAGTACAATGTACTCATCATTAAGAACAATATTTACTCTGGGACTGGCGCGGCGCCTTGATTACGTAAGAAAAATCTGACAACCACAGCGATCAATAAACAATGTAGGTATTCCTTTCTCGTTTATAGACGTTTTCATAAGAGTATACGGAATAGGAAGTTTATTTGCGACAGCAGCTGTCATATTTATCATACGTAATCAGGCGGCGGGACCAAAACATAAATAGCGAAAAAAAACTGCTGTTCCATACAAAAAATTGAATATTAGGTACCTACTCGAATAAATGTATGTAACAGCTGATTCTTTTTTGCGATTTCAGTTTGATCCCATAGTATAAGTTGTTCATAATGATAAGTAGGTACAATAACCCCATAAAGGGATCGGGGTATAAAGGTAAGACCTTATAAATAATAGGTATGTACTATGTACCCACGCATGTAATAGGTACCTAATTAGGTACCTACATGATTATGATTCATAGTCTTAAGTGGATAACTTATCAATAAATAACACTCAAAGCCTCGGAACAAAATGTATCGTACGCCATCTGCGTTGATACTACTACTACTATTTATTAAATATTTTATAATTCTTCGTATCAATTAAAAGGCTGCCTGTGACGTGGAACGACTGTGTAACCACATCGCGTTGGGGTTAATAGAAGTGCATTACCCATCAGCATGGCACATCATGCTTGGGTGGACATCTTGAAACTAGCTGAATCCGGAGCGAGCCGCCGCGGACCGACCCGCCCCGGCCGCGCAGACGCCATCACTTCGCGAGAAACGTTTGTTTGGCGATTGTCCCTTCTTGTCTTCACTTCACAGCGAACGCCCTACATGGACATACGAATCATTTATACATACAGTTAAGTTTGTAAATAATATTTGCCTCGACCTATTAAGTGTTTTAAATTAGGTATGTAGCTGTTAGGTACCTATATTTAAACAGTTTACGATGTTTCTAGCCATAAAATAAACCATGTTATTGGTATTTATCGAATACCTGTGGCTTACTTTGTAAATAAAAGGTGACTATGTTGTTTTATGATTACCTAAATCCATAGGTAGTGCATCCATAGTGCATTTAATTAATTAGTGTAAGTGGCCCACGGCCCTTCTAATTAAAATTTAAATAAAATAAATAAATAGGTATGGTAGGTACAGACACAGAAGATACCGAATATCACCGATTTATAATAACGTGCGATAAGACCGCCCTTTGTACATTTCTTTTTCTAATTACTGTATCTTTTCTTCTATTACTGGTGTGCAATAAAGTGTATTGTATAATAAGTAGAGAGGACAATTTAAAGGCTATATAATATGTATTTTTACCATCATTCTGTGATCTGGGGTTTATTTTAAAGCCATGGTAAGAAATCGGGTTCCGGTAAAACTTCTCACTTTGCCCAGACTTCTAATTTTGCCGGGTATAATATCGGTAAATCTGCACGCCTGAGTTAGAAGTCAATTTGCCTAGTACTTAGGTACCTACCTACAACGTTTCTGGATCATTAAGACAACCTGTAGGTAATTGAAGGCTTTCTATCCAAGGCAAAGTTAGGAATCTAGGCAAAGTTGGACAGTTTTAGGTACGTGTTCCGAAAATTGACAAATGCTAGTTACAAGTCATATGGCAATACCGTTCATTAATTATTAATTTCCAGTTGACGGCAGTTCCACTAGACCACTGACTTCATCGCTTAGGAACGCTCTCGTGAAATGATCTTGCAATTAAGTAATTTGTATGTCGTAAATCTGAATTAGTTATGTCTATAAGTACTCTTTATTGAACCTTTGTGAAGAATATATTATCTATTTATTAATACGTGAACTGAAAACTTTGTACCCCTTTTTAAGCGTATTGCGCGCACGGAGGATTGTGAGATTTGTAGTTAAAGTTTATATGGAGAAGAAGTGTAGAAAGCTAGAATTATGGTCGAATTTCGACCACTAGGCGACTGCTAGTTATTATGATTAGGTGTTTCCATTAGGAGACTTTGATTAACTTCTTCGTCTCTGTACAGTCTACGTCATAGTTTTCATCATTAGTGACGCTTTTGATTTCAATTGATATTAAAATACAGTTACCTACGGAAATTATTAATCGATTAAGCGTGAAGTCACATAAAGCAGTAAATACTAGATATAATAAAAGTACCTAACCTACTCCCGTATCCACGAGAGTTTAGGTCCATTATAATTACTGTGAGACTACTCCGCTCTGGGCCCGCGTGGTGGTTACGGCCCTATCCCTCCCAGCACAGACAATAGTCCCAATCCCAAATGTAGGGAACATTATAATCAGGCTGATGACAACATTATAATCAGGAGGATGCTATCTACCACTCTATTAGCTGTAGTTTGTTCCCCCGTTAATAAAATTGAAACTCCAAAAAATATTACATAGGATTCGATAGATTTCTTAGTCAATGTCCCATTCCTAATATTACCTACCTGAGAAGGTTTCCACTGGTTGATTCCTTCATAGATATAGCCACTGCTTTCCGCAGTATGTTCTCTTCTTACAACGCCGAGAAAGCAGTATCAACTTTTTCAGTCCCCGTAATTTTTGGGTTGGTCATCTTGGGTCATGTGTGACCTGTTTATGGGGTCTCGGCGTACAGCGGCAGGGTGTATCTTGAGCAGGGTTGACTTTCAGGAACCAAACCAATGTTCACGACCATTTGGGCCGTTTTAAAGTTCAATAAAATATTACGCTCTATCAATAGGAACATGAAAATATTTTAAATACCTACTCGGGGCTTCCTATTCTTAGATCCGATCATTGAATCAATTGATTGTATCTTAAAATAATCAGTGGAATAGTCTGCACAATGGATATCAATCAACACATTTTGGACCTAGGACAACAGTAAATATTGTGCAGTAATACCGTTAATACATAATATGTAGTTACAGATAGATGTGATATGTGTTATTAATTTTTTATTGTTATCAGAATTAGCTCTTATTATCTTTATGCCTATAAGAGAGCCCAGGTGCGCCAGACGCCTAGTCACTCGGAGAGCCTATTTCCTAAACTCTCACTACACTAACATTTTTGATAAGTGTGTAATTGGTTCATCAGGTGGAATCCAATCCTAACCACGAAGATGGGTGGCTTCCTCCTGCGCACTAAGAATAACATCAATAAACAACGATCCCTGAGCGGTGATTACCAATAGGATAGGCGGCAGCATCGTTCAGTCTTACAGAAATTTAGATTTCTGTGTTCTGTGCGCTAGATTTGTAGTGGCAATATAGTCGATCACCAACCGAGAGGACGTTTCTATAATCACAACAGTTTTTAATAATCATTGTGACGGTCTTTCGAGGCCCACAGACTATTTAGAGTAATTTGAGGAAGCCAAGGTCTACAGTCTGATTATGATAGCAATCGCTCTGTGGCTACCTCACTACGTCAATACCTCAACCCACAATATTTATCTAATGTCAACCATTATGCCTAGGAATAAAATAATATAGATCATGATCATCAGGTGGTACACGGCGGTTCCCAAACTAGGAAAGCCTGTAATTTAAAAATGTTATTTATTTTATTAGTATATTTTATTTATAATACCTTATACTTTATACATATACACAAATATACATAACTCGTTAATTAGGAATAAGATCCATATGGATAATTTCTTATTTTGTTTTTTAAAATAACATTTTAATTTAGGTCATATGGTAAACTCGTTATATATATGTAATTTTTTAAGCCTATTTTGCATACTGTGGCAACTTATTGTGACTCTATGTAATAAGAACTGTACAAACCCATATTTCCTGCCAATAAATATCTGAACTGATTTGATTCTGTATCTTGGGAATCTTATAACTCTGCGACCACCTATTGCGGTGGATTCATGTAAAGCAGTAGATATTTATGGGCTCTATTTGTTTATGGTTGATGGGTTAACCGCAAAATAAGTCTTTAAAGAGATGGGTTATAACAATGAACCAATACTTAATGTATTTGTAAATTGCATTCCTTTTGACATTCATACATAATTTAATATTTAATAAAAAAAATATAATTTAATATTTTTGAAGGTTTGATTGTAAAGTTTACATAATATCAAGTAGCCGTGACACCCAGGCTATATACCGTAGGTACCTATTAATAAGCAATATCCAATCCCAGCATCGCTTTTCGGAGTGTCATCCATAGTATAGTTGCGGTCGAAATGTAAGACATTATGGATAGTTATCGCCTTTTACGACACCCACAGGATGAGCAGGGGTATCTATATTTTTGACGGCAAGTCTTTTATCGAACCGCAGTACCTTAGATATGAGAATACACAGAACTATTAGCTATCCGCGATGGTGCGTATGTGCTTATGCGACCTTCTGAATTCGAGTCCGGGATACGTATTGCCGTTTCTCATGTATTGTATTTCTCAGCCTTCATCAATGATATCGATGATTTGAAATTTTTATTTGAGTTTCCTATTCAAAAGTTATTTGGCTTATACAAAGACACATCTACCTAAATATATTTTGTTACTGCATTTTTTATCATTCACAACTCACCTAGAACAAGGATGTATTTTTTCAATTCAGGTAAATCCGGTTTTCAGATACTGTATAGTATTTTGAGCTATCGCACGAAGTCACAACTGAGCTCTACGTTATCTGTAGGTACTACCTATGCGGTAAGGATTATTAACAGAAAGTTGAGCAAAATCTTCTAAAGTCAGCTGTTCATGTGTGCATGTTAGGTCAAGGTCATTTGATGATTATAGTTACAATCATTAGTTTGACACTATTGTTTGCGTTTGCCAAAGTCAAGCTTGTGCATGACCCTATTTGGTGAGCAGAGTTTGCCTTTAACCAGCATATTAGACCACGAATACGAGAATACGACAGAGCATGTTTCAAAATTAACCTACCATGACTGATGAAGTGATAAACTCATAAAGTTATTATTATACCACTAGTAATAATAACTTTATGGATAAACTAATGACACTTTGAATATTTATCTATGCTTATTATAAAGAGGTAAAATTTGTGTGTGTAGGGGGTAGTCTCTGGAACTACGAAACTGATTTAAAAACATCTTTGACTGAGTAACAGAAAGCTACACTATCCCTGAGTGATATAGGTATAGATACTAAATAGATGATTAAAAAAAACCCCGACTTCAACTAGTAAAAAGGCTGTAACTTTTGTACGGCTGAACAGATTTTCATGAAACATAGCTAAAATGATACCCGATTAAACTACCTAGTTGTCAATTAAAAAAAAACTGCTTTGAAATCGGTCCATCCGTTTTGGGGCTACGAAGCCACAGACAAATACACAGGTACACTGATACACAGATACACACTTCAAACAACATATGAATCATAAGTATGATTCGTATGTTGTTTGAAGTGTGTTATAACACCCCTTTCTTTATCGGGGGTTAAATATAAAACACGCGAGTGAAACCGCGGGCAACAGCTATTAACTCTGACAGGATTTATGATCACTAGGTAAGGTTCTATCCAGTAGAAGTTATAATAAGGAAATTCATGTAAATATTTAAAGGTCTTCCTATTTTAGATCGTTGATCATTTTTTTAATCAGACTACTCTGATTTAATTAATTATTTATTAACGATAGAGTGATTCAGTCACCAAAAAATTAAGCAAAAAATTGTAGGTAGGCTATCATAATATGAATTTATGATGTTTATTTTAGTTAGTTACATAAGTATACCTTGTGGCAAAAAAGTACGTAGGTACCATTGTGTCAAATTACTGGTTGAAAGATTTTGAAATGTAGGAATATTATCTGTTTTCTGTGGATGCTGCACTTACCTATAATATATAGCTTGGTATGTACCCCTATTATACTTAGCAATATAATATGAATCGCATTACCAACTCAGTGTTCATTGGCTTTTAAGAGCATGTGGTATGTGGATTACCGAAAATTTGTTGAACGGAAGATTTACGATCGGGATAAAGCTACAGTAATGGCTGCGGGTTATATGCGTGAAGACGTATATACGTATGAGCATATTTTATAGTCGTTTCACTTTAGAGCAATGTAAATAAAATTCAGTATTGACTAAAAATAAACACATACCATACATAAACAAAGTAAATGAAATGCTCGCAACTTCGGCTTGCTCGACAAGCGGTCGCTGAAACTGGCAGAAATCTCGTCCTAACTAGAACGAGTAATTGTTGTAATTAAAAACTGTCGTTTGTAAGGGCGCTTGATGTTGGTGTGTTTATAAAGACTCGGGGCAGAGGCTTCGCGGGCTCTGGTCGACCGGTACTGCGCGACTGATCGCACGCGCCATTGCGATTTTCTGCCTCGTGAATCACGTCGCGGGCCGACGTGGTTTTGTACACAAAAGTTTTGTAAAAATAATAAATTAACATCGAAATTCTATAAACTGTATACAATAATTTTTAAAAGATAATTTTACATTGTAGTGAATAGGAAACTTGTTGTGTTTTAGTGATTAAAACAGTGATATTTTACTATCTTGTCAAGTATTTTCAAAAGGACGTTTTCTTCACTACAAACATTTTGAGGTAAGGAAATGGCTAGATACTTATGTCTTATCTGTAGGTATTGCATTAATTTTATTTACTGAGTAGACTCCGGTTTGATACCGGTGTCTACTCAGTATTTGTAGGTAACAGCTGTTTCGTCTCGATCGGTAACTCGGAAAAAATATAAATAATTGTTATACATTATATCAAGCTGGGTACAGATTATTTGCAACACAACATGCAATGCAACATTTTCCATACATTTTTAATGTGTTCGCGAGAACACTGCGTGCATGCTGCGTGAGAAGGAGTGCAGAAAGCTAAAATTTAATGTTAGTAACAGTTAAAAAATATACGAATACAAGTTGTATTTGTGATTTTTTCTTCAACTGTTAGTAATATTAAATTTTATAGGTATAGCAGGGAATTAAGGCAAACAATACACGCTAATGACCTATTTGTACACGCTCGCAGCAGATGTAAAAGAACAAAAAAAATACTATGATTTAAACAGGTAATATACTTTTTGACAAAAGAACCTCATTAACGTTAAATCTTAAAAAAATGAATTACGGTCGAATTTCAACCACTGGGCGACCACTAGTATAAATAGGTCCCAAAAATATCATGTTAATTATATCAATTATTCTTTATCAGTTAATTAATATTATTATTATATAAATATTTAAAGCAATACTTAATTAATTAAACACAGTGAAATACCTAATGAAATAGTTTTGTTTTTAAGTTTACAGCCTTGTAAATTCTAGCATCAGGATAGAATCAAACTTTGTAACATTAGGTAACAGAGACATGGCCATAAGTACTAAATTCCACCGTTTTTAACCAAGATAAAAGAAGAAGGAGCCTCCTGTTTTCTTCCATTTTCCTCATACATTTGACGCCAACATGGAAACAATAGCATTTTTTTAAAATGTGTGAATGTTATCGCTTCTCTGTCATTAGCGTGATACACCGTAATCACCTTGAAACTTCAAATTATTCTTTGTTACATAGAAAATTGTCACATTAAGTTAATTGGGATGCGACAGAGCGAATGTTGAACAAGAATATGATGGGCGACGGTAATCGCTTTGTGTTAATTGCGTAGGATTAATTAACTAAAACACTTAGTAGGTAGTAGGTATCAACAAGTGTCGTAGAATCGTAGATAACGGATGAGGACACGCTTCTGAGCTGTGCTAGTATCTTATGGAACTCTATTCAGACGGTATCTAAATTCTAAATCAATTTAAGCACGTGTTACGGAATGGAAATTGTTACTAAGAAAATTGTTAAATTAATTAGATTAATTAATCGAACTAAATTATCCAGTAGCGTTCTTCTTGTAGTCTTCTTCTTTTTCTGTCATCCTTAGATACTATTTTAAATGCGAAAGTGTCTCTGTTTCTGTATCTGTCTGTTACCTTTTCACAACTAAACGGCTGAACCGATCGCGATGCAATTTGACAAGGAAATAGTGTGCATCATGAGGAAAAACATAGGCTAGGAAGGGTATAGGAATACAATAACATCCCTGCTTCTTATGTCCACGCGGATGGAGTCGCGGACATAGCTAGTGTCGCTATTAACGAATCTCAAAATTGCTCATGCTTTAATGGAAAAATTGGCAGTCGACAAGGTTCGTAGCGGGGCTAACTTCCTGGTGTGTACCTACTAAGAACCGGACGAAGGTGCTTATTAAGTTGCCGTCGCTCGGAAGGCTTGCACCCGTCCAGGCCGGTGATGAGTAGGTAATAGCTATTAAATCTTAAAGAATAATTAAATAATCATTATAAATCCAGCACAATACTGGTCCACTGCTGGACACGGGCTTTTCAGAATGAGAAGGGCCTTAGTCGGCCACGCAGTGTGGGTTGGCAAACTACACACACCATCGAGAATTTCATGTTAGGCCCTCTTAGATGTGCAGATTTCCTCATGATGTTTCCCTTGATAATCAAATTCTGATACGCACATGAATTCGAAAAGCCAGAGGTACGGGCCAGGTTCCAACTCAGAGCCTGCTTCATGGAATTCGAGCGTTCAACCGCTAGGCTATCACTGCAATAATAAATATAAAGACAATTTGATTTAGGTAGCAGCGTCACAGAGCAGACGGATGGTTTTTACTAAAAACCTGTTTCCAAAACTGTTCCCCAATAACATTAGAAGATGAAAAAAACATAAATTAATGATTGACGTAATAACTTTTTGCTACAACTTTCCGCATTGCAACTGGCAGCTATAAAAGATGGCGGGAATCATGCAAAAAATATGGTTGAATTTGGAAGCAACCTGTTTAAAAAAAATAACGACTGTTAATGTGGAACTGAAAGCTATTATGAAAGCGATCTGTGTAAACGTTTGTGAATTAATTAACGGTGAAATTAATATAGATAATATTTAAAATTCTTCTTCTTCTGTCGAGTCGAGTCGGCACGAGCTTTCACATGGGAATCACTCATGCTGTAGTGGAAAGATTTTGCCAGTCAACAATGGTGGTATTGAGGCCAATTGCCAGTGCCCAGGGTGCGCCAGACATTCTCAATTTTCATCACTCGGAACTCAAACTAAAATTAATCATAATGAAAGAGAAGCAGGTTGGTAACATAAGTGGTATAAAACTGACAACGGTCAATCTATTACGTCTCTTTGGGAATAATTATTAATAATATCTATATACTATCTTTATGGTAATACCCAATAAGACGTATGTAATGACTGTATGCCGTTGTAAAATACTATAAAATACCGTTTATTCATTACACTATGATTACGTTATGACGTTTATTTCATTGTTTTAAACGGGAGCGGTGATCTACAACAAAAGTGACGTACGCTGAGCATGCGTAGAGTATGAGTAGGCAATGATTCATAACCATAGAGATAATACATAGTACTTGTACTATTTCTATGTTCATAACCTTCTCTAAAACACAGTCTGACACACAAGTAGATACAGTTTTTAGAATAGATTATTATTTATTGATGAATTTTGTAAACATTGATTTCCGAGGTCAATCATTTTAACATTTTACTCATGTAGATACTATAATTATAGCTTTGCCTCTGAATCAAAGGATAAAGAATACAGTTTACAGTTAGAACTTGCAATGATTTTTTAATAAATCGCTATTTAACACGAAAAAATATTCTACCTATCATTTGATCCGTTGAGGAGGAAAAACGAAGCTCATTCCGTCATTATACGTTACCGCAAAGTATACGATGGACATGCATGTAGTATGACGTCAGAACGTTACAGGTAAGTATGTAATACCTACTACATTACAGTCTGTACCTAACCAGTGTGTAACTAAGCTTTCCCAGAAAATGTCTTGTTTTACCGGCGAATGATTTGTCTTGTTATATTTTACTATGGGAGAACCTTAGGCTTAGGAACTGTCTCACTGATATTAACAATTCCGGTACAAGGTACTATTACTTACACACGCTTAGTCGAAAAGGCATACAGGATAATTTTTTATGCAGTGCGCATAATTCGCAGAGTAATTCAGTGTCTGTTTCTAAATGCAACCGCAGTATTGGGATTCACTTTAATACAAAACGAAAATTCGACTTAGTATGGAGGACACGCATAATTTATTAGCGCAAGCCATACAAAATCAAATTTTTCATTTTGGTTTGGAGTGAATTTTAGTACTGCGGTTGCATTTGGGAACGGACTCTCGACCGGTGTAAATAACGCGCACTAATTAAAAAATATCATGTATAATGTCGAAAGTGGGTTTATTGTACCTACTCATCATTACGAAAGACTTTTAATATGGGCAGAACCCAGAAATCGCGAAAAAAATCTCAGCTATTTCATACAAATAATTCAATATTATTTGATTAAATGTATGAAACACCAGATATTTGTTTTGCGATTTCAGGATTTTTTAACTGTGCTTGAAAGCTGGCAATAAGCTTGCCCCCTTTAAAACATGGGACTTACCTAAATAACGACAATGGTGAAATGTGGGCACAATAGTACTTATACCTTTACCTTCCCCTCGAGAAATACAAGCTATTGAAATATATAGCAATGTCATTACGACAGTTTGTGAGTATCTTAGATCTGAGCAATTAAAAGTAGGAGGAAATTGTTCATAGTTTTCATATAAATTGTTACGGTGACGTGCTTTCGTAGCATTCTCGTAGCAAATTATTTCGTCTTGTTGCTACGTGACCTACGGATTACGGGCTTACGCAATAAGGTCCTACCTTTCTAGTCCCGATCCCCTTGAGGGGTAATTGTACTCATAATTATGAATGTTTGTTTTTTAGTCGAATAAAGCGGCCACGCTAAATTTAAATTTAAATAAGATCTACAATATAAAGTAAAACGCAAATAACTGAGATAAACACTATTGATTCTTAACCGATATATCTACTTTATTGTTCTCCTGAATATTTTTAATCTGATTTCCTTTGATTTTCTCATCAAAGAATATCAAAATAAAGAATAAAATTCATCCAAAGCTCTCAAAACCACCCCACCCCCAAACAGTTCACTATGTTTCTGACGTACAAATCGTGCAACACTGTTCAATTACACAATCAATACGTAGATATGGGTAGGTATGGTGCTCATCAGACGCCCTATTACTTGATTACCCTCGAAGTGCGGCCGCACCCTGCCGACGTCATCACGACGTAGCTTTATTCTCACCAAGTTGCATGTGACCTTGTTCCAAGACACTTAGTTTACTAATTTTAGATGGTTTTTCTTCGGGAATGTGCAGTCGGATTTACAGAAAACTTTATTAAGACCAAAAGAAGCACGTGATGCCAAATAAACTAGTGTATTCCTATCACCGTACCAAAGGACCAAAATTTCAATATTCAGGTTTACTTAAGAACGACAAAGGCCTAACACAACCAGCAATGGACTGCCTTAAGCTGATTCGATCGATTCATTCATGGATCATTCATCATGTTTTTATAATTAAGGGCTAAGTAGTGACTATGAAAGCTTTTGTTGCTATTATGGCTTAGTATTAAATACATGAGATTTAAATCGTTCCTCGTGTAGACTACCTAGATATCACGACCAATTATAGCAATTAGGTATAACACAATATGCATTTTTCCCACGAAGCCAAACAACAATAAAGTGGTAGGTACTTGCATGGTAATGGTAGTTATTGTTGGACATTTCCGCCCCCATTAGGCACGTCAGGTGTCAACAGGTGGCGGCATTTATGTTATCTCCGTATATAATTTTAAACAAAAGGAATAGGCATTTTTCCTGTAGATACATAGAAACAATCTGAAAAGTCTTGCCATCTCTTGCAATGTGTAGTTAGTTTATTCAATAATAAGTTTATGGTTTAATCACTGCAATAACTATGACATATGAAAACGACACATGAAATTTCTTAATTTTCTGTGATGAACCCCTGATAATTTTCGGGTTCCAAGTTACTCTGCACTAAACTTTTAAAAACTTTCGTATCGACAGGCGACACAAAATGTTACAAATATGTAGGAAATCTGCTAAACTTACTGAAACTGAAATGTACCGCCGCATACTTACTGCCAGTTTCATTCAGTGGGTAAATTATTAAAAACAATTACGTCATAGTGGGAATATGCTATAACCCCTGTTCATAGGTTATCCTGCGGAATGCAGCATCAACAATAGTCAAGGAAAGGTTAAAATGCTTTATGGTTTTTATTTCTTCGTAGCGTTTCAAGTTCTTGCGTAGAACCGTAGGTCTGCCTTTGAGTACCTAAGTCTAGAAAACTAATGTTTTCATTACTAGATAAGTATTATAGATATAAACAGCCACAATAAAAAATAAAATGGTACTTAACAAAATAATAAATAGCATCGTTTCCGCTACGAAACTATAATTTATGTAAAGTGTATGATTTAAAAAAGTGTTCGTACAAAAAGACCGCGGCCGCGAGATAACTATTGTAAACCGATCAGCTATTATATATTTAAAAAGTATACATTTTTCATTTAAATTACCTTTAACAACGGATATTTGTGACTACTTATTCCATACAGACAAATTAGTTGTATGTGTACACACACTTACTATATTATTACTTACAAGGAATAATAAATATTTGCTAAAGTACCTATAGTTAAATTACTTATTTATCATCTTATATACTTATCAATTTCATTGCGCATCGTCGCAAAGTGCGCCCGCTTTTTAATCTTGTTTGTTTTATTAATTTGTTACCTTGAATCGAATTAAATAGGTTAAAATTATATAAATCCAAGGTTTATAAGGTTTTATAACTGTTGATTTTCCTTGCATAAATAAAAAAATTACAGCAAATTTTTGCTACGCCGAATGTTCGTAGCAGTAGGCCTTTAGGCTAGTATACAACGTATGTAAGTTTATTATAAAAATCAAGGAGTATCTAGATATAGATCTATAATTATCTATTTAGTTTTTCTCCATAGGACCAATTTTTTTTTGGAACCGTACTCCTCTTTTCATTGACGTTTCAAAAGTGCCTAATATTTGGTTTATTTGAAATAAAAGCTTTTCTATTCTATTCTATTTCATTTTCATATGCATATTTCAGACACCAAATGTAATAGTAATATTCCTCAAATCCAGGTTTTTTTTTCACTACCAAATCAGAATGTGCCAGCATTTTTACACCTAACACCACCTATACGATGTTTACATGGTCGCGTAAACAGTCAATATTTTAAGATGGCGCCCGTGGATTCGGTTCACGGTTGCCGTAACCTTTGGGTAGCCGCCAAAAATATTCCCTTTACACATGACGTTACAGCCACGTGAATAGTTTGTTTACAGTTTACCTATAAAGGCTTGACACATTATCACCTACCACCAAATGAAATCATTACTATGTACAGCTTCATTGCGCGAAGGATTCAAAATCCGATGTCGAGAAAAGCTCTACGTACCAATAGGTTCTATGGTTAAGAATGTTAAGATCAATGCGTTTCAAAATTTAGGAGCAAATTTAATTGTTTGAGCAATTAAGGCGATTAACACACGGCACCGCGCGCCGCCGCGGAAGGCGGTGGCGGTAAAGCGGATTTCGTAGCGGTACCCCGCGCGGTAAGGCGGTTTACGCGCCTGTCCGCGCGGTTGTATTTAACGCGGATTTGACCAGTTTGATCACAGACACTGGCAAGAATGGACGCTGAAGCGGTGGCAATAATCTGGCTTTTATGGCGTAAAAAGAAATTAAAAAGAAGATATTGGGTTCATCCATTTTTACGAAGCAGAACACTAAATAGGACATTCATGTTATTCTATAAAAGTTTGAGAAAACACGAAGATATAGCATCATAGCAGTCCCATATAGCAGAGCGACTTTCAATCTCCGAAATAAACTTTTCAATATCAAAATCAATTTTTAAATTGCAACACATCCTGCACACACGATGATTCGCGCGGTTATGCGGCGCCCCGTGTGTGATGCACCGCCCCTCCGCGCGGCCGGCCGCGCGGAGGGGCGGTGGCGGTGAGAGCACCGCTCGAACGCGCGGTCAGGCGGTGTACGTGTGTTAGGCATCGACGGATTTAATAGAGATCAATGCGACATGAGATCCGCTTCACCGCCAACCGCGGCGGTGCGCGGTGCCGTGTGTTAATCGCCTAAAGCCAAACATTAAAATAAAAGATGTTTGCTATTATTTTTAACCACATAGTCGGCGGCTCCGCTCGAAAGAATAGCTTCAGGGTTCAAGTTACCTCTCTGCCAGTCATCTAAAACAGCTATAGGGATTTTAGCCGTAAGGACGTTACAAGCGGACAAACAAGACGCACTTCCGCATTTGTGTTCCAGTAGTTATTAACAAAATGAGTAGTATTTTAAAACACAATACTAAGCACCATATACCTGCATAAATGACATATTTATAAGAACACAACATATATGTAATACAAGTTAGCAGCGAGCCGCGTTCTCTAAGAATACATACTGTTCTGTGGTCTAATTGAACAAACAATGACGATGGACACAATTATCGAAGGTTTACCAAACTGCCTACCTTAAACCGAGGTGTTAGAAAACGCTCCCTTTTGTGCAAATATTAATATTTTATGTTTTTAACTTTGACTAAGTTTGTAACTGATGTGTTTGTATTAAAATTATCGACATCCAAAATTGTCTTGGTAATTCTTAAATGATGTATCTACCTAAGTGTTTTAGGAACAATAAAATTTTAATAAAATTAAATAAAAATGACTAAGTACATAAATATTGCTTACCTATATGACTAACTTCACCTATGACGCAGTTTTGATAGTCAATAGCCCTTTAATGTCTACATGTATTGCCATTTAAATGTGTGCCATTTCTATACACGTACTTACCTAGTAGGTTTGTAAATAATTAGATTTTTACCTACTACACTTTAGGTACAGTAGAATATAATATTAGAATAACTTATGTAGGTACAGTTGTTGTTTTAATAGTACCTAATATTGTTAACCGATTATAGAAGTCTGCGCCGCGCCGCTTGGTGGAAATGACCATAGCGATGAATTCGCAAAATTAATTATGTAGGAAAAAAATTAATTCAATTCTAGTAATAAACTCTAAACATAAATATATCTGAAATAAATTAAGTAGGTGTAAGAATTCAATCAAAAACTCTTTTTGATAATAACTTTACATTTCGCTGATTTCACTATATTTTGGGGGAATTCTTTCTTCTTATTTATCAGCTAGGTAAGTATTGCAAAATTTGACCTTGATCACATGACTACCGCTCGTCAATAACTGGATGAACTAGAGTTCAATTATGAACAATTAATGGTGGTTATTTAATGTGGCGATAACTCGGTTTCGTTTTCCATTAGAAGTTATCGCAAAACCGGTCCACAGTTAATTGATCTTAGTTTAGATTAGATCTATTAAGTAATATGATAATTAGGCAAGGCCAGTATTACAATTGCCTCGGTTTTTTAGGGAAATTGTTTATTATGTCAACGAATGTAGAGCTTTCAAAAACTTCATGTAAATGAGTTTTCCATGTATGATAAACATGGAAAACAGATGATAGATGTGTCTCGCATCTATACTGCGTTTTTTAAATCAGTTAGATAGGTAACATAAAAGAGAAACTGATATCAATACAGGTGCAATGTCCTATATCTATTCAAATTGCAAATTTAATTTAAATCATTAATTTTTAATTAATGCAAATTATAATCTGAATTAATTATTAATTCATTACCCACTTGGAGGAGAAGAATATGAACATCAAACAAAGACAAAAGATCCACTGACAGAAGATCCACTGCATACTACATGCTCGATTACATGCTCACGCGCACATAGATGACTTGGCTCATAGTGTGTCATAGTCTTATCTTTTCGTATGTTATGGCGGATTGACAATTCAGCCGCATTCATTAATTCCCAAATTATACACACATAAAATCAAAAATACTATTTTTTTTTCTATAGGTACCTGAATAAAATGCTTTTTGAGTAACACCATAAGTTTTAACGCGCGTTGTCTAATTCTGAGTAGCCTTTCTGCATATATGTTGCGTTATCAAGGCAGCTACCGACGACGTCACGTGACGCCGGACACGTGCCTGCCTCGGCCCAGTGGCTGCTAGGCGCTAGCTGGTTTTCCCCGCAACCGACCGGAACCGGCTGAAAGCGGCGCGAAAGCCTTCGACGAACGAATGTCTATAGGATTTTTAACACGACGCAGATCAATTTGAATAATTATTGAAGTTTGCTTTATGGAAAACGATGAGAGCTTTCATTAGTTTACCATTACTCGAATTGTTTATTCAGTCACAAATAAGTTTTTTTTTTTTTTTTTAATTATAACCATTTATTTTTATAGCTTAGTAGATACTTACAAAGTGATACTAGTCTTTTTGTAGATTTTAGCAAAAATCTTTTATTTATTTGCTACAGTGCAAGTTTTTGTACATACTAGAGTAGATATAAGTGTGCAAACAATCTTTACATCATCCAAAAATTATGACAAAAGGTGGATCCGATAACCAGCGAGGATCAAGAACGATAGGTACATAACCTGTAATTAAGTTGATAGCGACATGTTTGGTGTTTACAAATGCTTTTGCAAGTTTTATTTTTGTAATGGTAATATGGTACGCATGGTAATGAAATTAACCAGAAGATTTTCTAATGAAAACGAATTGTCTTATAAATTATGAGAATGATCATCATTCTGGTAATAACGGATTTACATTACAAAAGTTGAGCTTAGTTGTAAAGGGGTATTAACTAGTGACCGACCGAAGGTTCGGTTTCGGCCAGTTTCGGCCAAAAAATCTAGTTACGGCCTTAGTTTCGGTTTCAGCCAAAAAATGGCCGAAACTTTCGGCCGCGTCGAATCTTCAATTCTTTCGTGAATAATCGTGCGTAGTTCGGCTAAACTCATGCTCGCCCGCCGCGCTGACAGCACGTCGGCTTCGCCGCCGTCCATTGTTAATCGCATGGAGTTGAGGTTGTCTTTCACATAAATGATTTTAGGTAATTATTTCTTATGTTTTTACTTGTACTTCTGTTTTTTATTATTATTTATTAAAAGATATATTTGTTATGTACATAATTAAATTATTGTCTTTTTATTTTATTTAACGGTATTTAATTGTCTGCATGTACAATATACATTGTCTAAACAAATAAATGTGTGAAAAATTCACTAGATTTCAATACTGAAATTTCTTCTATTACATACGTAATAGAAATTTTAATATATAAAACAAAGTCGGGTAAAAATGGATAATTGGCTAAAAAAAATTATAGCTGCCATAAAAAAATATAAGCTGCGCATGGATACTAGGATACCTCAAAAATGATTTTCGTTCGTTATTCGTGTGTTTCGTTATTACATTATTCCGCATTTTATAAATAAATTTTGTAAAAATGCATAGGTACGTAGAGGTACTACGTACCTATGCATTTTTTTAACTTACTTTAATTACTTTTCTTTTGTTTCAGATATTTTGCGAAGAAAATTATGTGGTTGGGGCTAACGACGAACAACTATTACGTCACCATAAAACTACGTGAAGTAGTTTCATACAAGTGCAGTTTTCGGTAGTCCACCGCCCTTATAGTGTAATGGAAGAAAACAGGTGAGATAAAGAGTTCATCTAGATAGCTTGTGCCTGCAGCTTACTCATAATGAACAATGTACCTACTATGTCAGTCATAACTGATCAAGTGTTGGATTTGGATGTCAATATGTTATGAAGTAAAATCTAATCAATCACTGAATTTAAGAATATTGAATCAGCTAAGCAATAGAAGAAAGACTTTTGAGACTATCGGGAATTTTTGAGATTATGTAATAACTAACTAAGTCGTAGGTACCTTTTAGTCCCGATCCCGGAAAAAAACAGCTGTTCCATACAAATATTTCAATATTACTCGACTAAATGTATAGAACAGCAGATTTTTTCTATCGTGATTTTAGATTTGTTCTCTTGATAAAAGTTGTTAAAATAACCTCTTAAAGGGATCGGGTCTAGAAAGGTCTGTATATATTTCCTCACCAAGTTACCTAAGAATAAATCCCACTAAATAACTTTTATCATTATCAGATTTACTGTCTCCACCGTTGGGGCGGAATCCAAAAAGAATGGCATACACATGGGAGCCAACATCGTCACCCGGCCGCTGCGCTCCTCAGCTGAAACTGTGGAGCGAGGAGTTGTGGCCCCCAACGCTCAGCCAGACACCTGGCTCCACGACGCCGGCTGGAGAAGGAAGAGATCTCTCGCCCAGCTCACCAGGGAAGCTCTGCCTAGATTGGACAACTACAGAAATTCGAAGAGAGCTTTAAAAAGGCCGAGTCTTGGAGAGCTGCATGGCGATCATTTGATTACTGAAGAGGTAAGGTGGTATGGTACTACATTCTGGTATCTCCTAGTAATTGAGTCACGTAGGTCACACCAGGTCACACGGTAGTCGGTCGCCGTAAAATATTGTACTGAGTCGCATCTGGTTAGACTGGATACCAGACTCCAACATCGGATGAATGGCTAGGTAGATGATGAGATTTATTTATTTTATTTATGATTGAGATGACTACGAAAGTATGAATATATGTCCTTTTATGTCCTTCTTTCCAGTTCCATTCAAAATATTGACCGTTTGTAAAATCTCTGAAACACTGACGGCAACAAGAAATCTGAATGGAATTCACATACCTTGACACGCGAAACGCGTATTTTGTGTTTGAAAAATAATAATGTTTTGTATTCGCACCAAAAATACGATGTTAAAAACATTATTTATTATCGTTACATTATTATTATTAAATTCCTATAATCAAAGTGTCGTTAGGTAACATAATATCTGTGTTTCGGTGAAGCAGTAGACTCACTTACAGCAGGTATCACAATAATGTGGCCATGGCAATTATTATGATGTCATATTTACATTTCTCGACTAGCGATGGGTTATTAACAGTCAATTGTGTTACCTGTTATATCTGTTATTGTTAAACAAAAATATCTGTTACCAAAAAGAACCCATAGAACTGTACAAATGTACAGTACAATAATAGTGACTAATTAAGAGAATTGCTTATTTTGGCAGTATTCATTAGGTGATTGCTTGGAGCAGAGATAAAGTGCCGATTAGTTAAACATTGAATGTGCGTGTGGAACAGAAAAGTAAGCGGTAGTTGACGGAATTGACCGGTAAAATCCGGCGCGCGCTGGCACTGAGGAGCTTGACGGATGGTGTAGCGAGCGAATAGCGAGCGACACAACCATTCGATAATTAAAAAATATTTAAGTACGGACACACCTAAATACAATTAAGATTTTTTAAATAGTTTAAAATTTTCTATATTTTTTTAATTATAAAAAACTGCACAACCAGGTCACTCTAATAATCAACACTGATTTACGGGCTCATAATGATAATAAATAATAATGGAGAAAACCATCAGGCACGTTTTTTTTAAATTATAAAGGATTAGTAGTTTTGGTTGTGATGAAATAAAGCGCTAATGCCGATTAACAGGGTTGTCCGACACTAGGTCACGCTACGCGAATCACGCCCGCCGCATATCTTGCTTTGCGAAATAAAAGTAAAAGTGAAAATTGTAAAAACAATAACTAACTCACAAGAGTATGTACTTACTCACCTTATTTGTTCTTAAGTATGTTCCCTGGATAACCTTGCAACACTTGC
Organism: Allophyes oxyacanthae; assembly: GCA_932294325.1. Taxonomy (NCBI): domain Eukaryota; kingdom Metazoa; phylum Arthropoda; class Insecta; order Lepidoptera; family Noctuidae; genus Allophyes; species Allophyes oxyacanthae. The sequence goes on along the minus strand of OW028623.1, from coordinate 4,682,591 downwards.
AATGCAACACATTTTCCTCACGTGAATGCAAATGTAAAATGTTTGATATGGTCATGTAAACATTGTAAACAAAAAAAAAACGTCATTATCAAGAACACGTTGATTCGATACCGTCTGGAAACAATACTCAAGCGCAGTTATGTATAGCATAGATCGATAATGTATACAGGACAGACGGTGTCCATCACGGATCGCAAACACTGCCTGTCACTCATGGTAATCTGCATCACATACGATGGAGATAATAAATATACGTATTGTTTGACCACATTGAATCCGACTTGTTCCATCTGTACTTTTTTTAGGCATTATGATGGAAATACACGAGGATTAGAACGTTGAGTTTGGTTTCAGAACGAGAAAGAACAGCATACGAGAGAAACAAAGTCACCCACTCCTGTGACCGGTGGGATCAAATTAGGATGGATTCAAGTAAGTTCTTTCCGCAGCTGACATTACTTACATAATTGATTTTCGAACGAAACGAGATTTCAAGTTTTTCTTGAGTATTTTCTTTTAAAAATCATCAGTTTTATCCTTTAAAGATTTGGAACACATTTTTTACATTTGCGGAATCATTATTTAAGTTATGTGATCTGCTCAACATTAGCCCACGAAGCGTCTAATGATGCATGTATTGACCACTGTTCCGAACTAGAAACCTACCTGATAAACAACAATGTCTACTTAGTAGTTATTTTCCGTCACATTTCTTATTAAAGTTACTAAGATCTTTTAATTTATTGGCTGTTATATTCGTACATAGTCCTACAAGAGCTGTTTCATGTAGGGCGTGCTGATACCATGTCTGCTGAACATCTGGGGCGTGATGCTGTTCCTGCGCATATCGTGGGTGGTCTCCCAGGCCGGCATCGGGATGTCCCTCGTCATCATCGGGATATCAGCCTTCGTATGCGTCATCACCACTCTCTCCATGAGCGCTATATGCACCAATGGAGAAGTAAAAGGAGGTTTGTTATGTTATTGTGTGACTTTATTAACAAAACCAATCAAAACCACAGAAATATCTCTTGTATCTGTGGTCAAAACACTTTGTCGCTTCTCAAATCTTACACGAGGAAAGTAAAGCATGCAATGCAAATACATTCTTATGTTGCCAATGACACGAAAGTTCTGTCGCAGTGTGCTTGGACCTTATTTACAAAGAAATATATATATATGGTGAAAGAGAAAGTAAAGGCAGCTGTCTACAGCTTCGAGGATTACAGTGCCACAAACTTATTTGACCCGGTAATGGCATCGCTGCCGTTACCAATGTCATCTCCCTACAAAAATGACATTTTGAAGTCATTTTTGTTCTGTAGCGACGTTAGTTCCAATTTTGGTCACCGGGTCACATAAGTTTGTGGTACTATACGCTAAAATATATGGGCCCAAAAAAAACTGTCTCCGAGTACAATTCAATCGCGGCTTGTCCGATGGCATGGTCGCCATATAGGGACTTGATAAAGGAAACAACCGAATGCTTGTGTAGTACTGACTCTTTATTGATAGTCCATCAAATATATATATACTTAAGGCTACTTGCGTATATAAACATAGATACTACATGACATCTTCACTCTACAAGTCTGTTGCAGGGTACAGCTTGGTACTTACAGTTGTCCGTAAATAACTTTTGCATTCGGCGGGTCGTGGGGGTCTCAGCAGTAAGATCCAAAATCGCTCAAAGTACATATGGATCAGCGTAGCTATTCTGTAAGAACATCTCGTAACTCTATTGGAATTTCACTCTTATGGTCGGCTGATATTTGATGAATTGACATTCGATTATATAATCCTATTATTAAGTTAGACGTTTTTAATCGTCATCGAGATGCGAAATGTTCTCACAGAATTGCTCCGCTGTGGTCAAGAATCGTGCAGGGTGTTTTACTTGCTTAGGTAGAGAAATCCTTATTTATCCTGGAAACAACCCAGATATGAACACGGCTGTGTTCTCTATAACACAGCTTGAAACCTTCTAGGTATCTAACAATATAACTAGCGAAGCGAATGATCACAATGTTAATATCGTACTACAATAAGCCACTGTCCTCCGTCTTATTTTCTCCTACTGCTGCTTTGTTCAAACCGAGGACCAAACGAATTTCGAATACTTAATAATTAACACAGTGGTTACTAATGAAATAACGTCAGGTTTCACACAATAAGGCAACACTCACAGTAATCTCTATTATGGTGGCCATCTGCAATATATGATCGCTGTGTGCATGCAATCTTATAGTGATCGGTAATTCGGTATGTCCAGACTACCTGAGCAGACACGTGTGAAATCATAAACCTGTTTATAACACGAGCTGCGGATTACGGTTTGGGTCATGTCCTCGCGGAAATTGTATCGAATGAAAAAACACTTCTCAATATGTATATTAATTATATAATTTATGCAAATAATGGTCGAATTTTATAGGTGAAACGTACGTCACCAAAATTCTAAAACTACCTGATGCGTTATAGACGGTATGACACATTGACAGAAGCAAATTTTCCTCAACTTCCATAGGAACTAATAGGTATTTCCCAAGTCCCCTGTTTGATCAATCTAGTAGGAATAACTCCAATATTTTGTCTTTATTGGCAATTAATAATCCCATGAGTACTCCTTCCTGTGGATCACAAAAAGGCTTTTGATACCTAATGTGAATGACCGACACAATTATATCGAATGGAACATAAAATTATATACATTTATCCAGAGATAAATGTATATAATTACGAGATTAGACAGAAGTAGAAAAGTAGTAAATTAGGCTTTATCGTGATTAGAGTTTCGTGTAAAAAAATCTCCATGTGACTTTTAACGAGCAACAATTTTAATCCATCTTACTTTTCTATGATTAGGTGGAATCTACTACATTATATCAAGATCCTTGGGCCCTGAATTCGGCGCGTCCGTAGGAATCATCTTTGCCTTCGCTAACGCGGTGGCCGCTAGCATGAATACCATCGGCTTCTGCGACTCCTTGAATGACCTGCTGAAGACCTATGACCTGAAGATCATCGATGGTGGTCTGAATGATGTGAGGATTGTAGGAGCTGTGGCACTCGTCGTCATGTGCGTTATCTGCGCAGTCGGCATGGACTGGGAGAGCAAAGCGCAGGTTAGTTTATACTTTTTTAAATACTCTTGGATTCAGAAGCGAAACAACAGACGTTGGCATTATTATAGAAAAAAAAACGACGCCAAAAATCTACTAAGTACTCCTCTTTATTTTTTACAATGTCTTCATTGTAATAATATTAAAGACTGAAGAAAACGAATGATAATGTTTACACCTTATATCCATTTTAACATCCCACTTGAGATTATACGTTTGTTTGACGTTCGTGATAAGTTATTCAATGTCAACTTTATTTCAAGAATACCTCTTAATCATAATCATCTGTATACGTCCATTGATGACTTGAAATGCTGCTGAACATTCACTTGAAATAAAATCTGTCGCCTTTTACATCACCCAACGATTGAGAAGGGGTATTCCATTCATTGATGAAAACCACACGAAGTTCCAATGAAGTACTCGTAGTAGTTAGTAAAATTACCCTAAAAATATTTTCTTTTAAGCTGATCAAAGAAGCCTTGCTCTTGTTGGTGTAATTTTCCCTGTTCAGTGCATTTATACAACATTATAGAAACCTTTTCCTTTATTTGACTCATGTAGCTTATCTGTAGCCTTCACTAACCTCGCTATCACTCTTTGACGTTGTGTAAAATTACATACTTCTAAAATTAATTAACACTGACGGGCCACATTAATCAACCTTTAACATAAATGTTCGATAGCTATAAATCAGTCTAAAATTGGCTCTTAGGTCACACGCTTCAGTATTGGCAATTGCCACAAACAGATTTCCTGATATGATTTCCATCGATTCAACAATAGTAGGTACTTACCTATGGCATTGTGTAACACGTTTCGGAGTTCGATTTTCATCTGTTTACCGTGCTGTAAACCTATGTAGCACTTTAAAGGAATAGGATTGATTACCGAATGATATTTTTCGAGTGGAAAAATGTGCAACGATTCTTTCTTTTTCTTGCACCTCCTCGCCAACCATTGAAGTTGCCGCAAAGATAATTATTTGAACTCCGGCCCTTCTTCTCCTCGGAGAGACGTCGCGCGTCGCCGTCGGTAGCTATTATCATGTGATAAGAATTCCTATGTCATCAGACGAGGGAATTAAGAAGTTCGAAAACACCGGACAAAATCTTAGGACGTTTATATCGGTTTTCTTGAGATAGGATATCCGACCAACAGTATAAGTAGGAAAATCTCTAAACCTTTGACAATTTGGAAGAATTTTCTAGCGAACCTCGGACTGTACTTCCACATATTTACAGTCTTGCTTTTTATATGAAATCCAAACAAAAAGCAACCGTCTATGTTATTGTAAAATTCTAATGCAAGTAGAAAATGCTATTTGCACAAACACGCAACACAGTCCCTGACACGCCAAGGAGGCTGTCCGTTGAAGCAGCCGATCAGCCCCAATTGACCTCCCGCGTAAACAAACCGTCCTTCAACCGGACAATCAATGGAGTATTCATTACTGCGACCTCCGGGAAAAATTTAATGAAATATGGGGGCATCGGCTGCTACGAGTTTCATAGCGGTAAAGCAGACAACTTCCTATACACTATAGAACTGAAAAAACATATCTACATTTTTACACGATGCTTCAGACGTGTACGTAGTATCTACTCGTAGAGTTATTTCGAGTTCCATTCTCGTAATGCTTGGTAATGAAAAAATGTATGGTAAACAATAAACACGATAGATTCATTACTTTTTATTCAGTTTCATAATCTTCTGATTTCTAATTATGTAATGTGAATACCATGCCGCAGTTAATCTGCAAGAATGTGTCCCATTACAAATTTAATATAATAGTTTATCCTTACTTAATCTAAACTAATATTATAAAGAGAAAAGATTTGATTTTTTGTATGTTTGTTTGTTAAACTCAAAAACTACTGAAGCGATTTTAAAAATTCTTTCACCAGCAGACGGCTACATTATCAGTGAGTAACATAAGCTATAATTTATAAAGATATCACGCGGGCGAAGTCGCTGGCTGAAGCTAGTTATATCATAATATAAATGCGAAAGGAACTCTGTCTCTCTGTCATTCTGTTACCTTTTCATTACTAAACGGCTGAAGCGATCTAGATGAAGTTTATTGCTCCTCTTTTATCAGGTGCACAATAAAGAGTATTTCTATTCTATCCTATTTTATTCATCACGCGGAAGAACAAAGGCTATTTTTTTAAATCGCAGCATACCTAATTCACTCTTACGGAGTCGCAGGCACAGCTATTTAATATGGTAATATATGATATATCGATAAAGCAACGAACTGTATACGAAAACTTGTTTTATCCTTTCAACTTTTATTACGCACTCATGGCACGTTCCGTTCTTTTTAAAGCATACAGAAACAGTATTTTAAACTCTCCAAGCAGGAATTATTGATCAAAGTTTATCAATTGTAAATACATACTATAATAATGGTGAACCAAAATGCTAAATATATCTTTCTGGAACTTGGTTTCAGATATTGTCTTTGCAGTTAAATCAGTTACCTAATTCTAATCGTCATACAATACAGACACAGATGTAGATATTATAAGTATTTCCAGTACTACAACAATCTTGTAACAATAATGGTATACTTGTCAACACAGCTCTGTATGCATGCATTATTGCTCTACAAGCAGTAATGCATGCATTTCGACTTCACGTAATGTTGCTGTCAATTATTTGTGTCGCGCAGTTAGCAACGCGCGAAGTCGTTCTGCAAACACATAAGCGATTATTAAATACGCGGCAAATAACAGTAATAAACACTACACATATTTTAATATCACAAACTGCTCGTACACGAATAGAAGATTAATGGCGACATGCAACGACATACTAAATTAAGTTAATTGAATTAATTTTAACAGTAAAAGCTCTAGCCGAAGTAGAACTCTCCGCAAATTATAGTAAAAGTGATCAATCATCTCCTATACTGGACATGAGTTAGCTCTTTGACTGATTACCCATTTAATTAAAATTTCTAAATGGGTCGGAGGTGTTCGCTAGTGCGACGGAGCCTTGAAAGTCCATCCATAGGGAATGTTACGCCGAATTCTAGGAAATTGTTTACGTAATATGACGTAATTGTTTGGGACGTTTACTTTATAACGTACTGTAGTATTCCACTATACGCTAGCTATGCGGAAGCTAAGATAAGTCGATCATATTTTTTTATACATATTGATGTTCCCTGTTGAAACATTAATAGCATAAAAATGTTTGGACAAAAACCGAAGGAACTCTATAAAGTATAAATCAATCTACCTTTCCTCGTTTGATTTAATACTTTCAATGTTACTCTTGAACATTGTTATCCAATGTTACTCTCATTGAACTTTTATATCACTCGCTAAATATATACCATCTTTATGTCAATGTGTATTCGTCCTTCCACACAAATCTAAGTCTTCTTCTAAAAATGTAGACCAATATAACAAACAGTAAATACCAGCGTTGAGTGCGATGATGTAACTTAATCCAAGACCTTTCCGAGAAAGGACTAATTCAGGGATCTTATTTTGGATACTGGGTTTATTCAGCCGGAAAACTAGTATCTAATGACCTTTCAGTTCCAAAGTCCAGGATTAAAAATAGCTATGGTATATCGTGGTGGCCGATGTAATCGTTAACGATTGACTGACAGTTAAGATGCGATGTGCGTGAAAAAAGGTTTAAAATCTGTGCTTCCTTCCAGAATACTTTTGTATTTTTAGGTCGGACGGTGTAACACATCGACCATAACCATTTATTATACATACAACCATTTGTTATAAATGGTCGATGTTATAACGAGTACGACTCTACCCTTCATACAACAAAGAAATTGGATATTCCGACGCCATGACGGTTAACCTAATCGGTTATAGTCATTACTATTTTATGCATTTAACACTGAACAGTTCATAACTCTTCAGAATCCTTAAGAAATATAGAAGAGGAACTGTAGAGCACTATATAGGTATAATGGCAATATTCCATTGATACAGAGACAGAGGCAAAGTGCTAGAAGTGCTTAAACGTAGGCGGTATATTATCGAAATATATTTTCAAGTAGATTCTTAGTGTTAGTTGCGATTTGTTTAGAAGCTATGTTATTAAAAAGGTATTCATTAATTGACACAAAAGTTCGCGAAGTCACGCAAGGCCACGGGTCCAGCTGAAGCATTGCGGCAGTGGTTCACAAACGCGCAGTCCAGTTTGCTAGCTATCATAACCAGAATATTGTTGGCTCTGGCCCGAACCCGACGGACTAAGGATACGTATCGCTTCCACATGACCGCATAGAAACAGTCTCCTGAGCCTCTGAGAACACCCCTGATGCGCCGCAGTAGCGGGGCAGCCCCATCAACACCCTGAATGCTTTATTGTACTGGGTGCGCAGGCGCTCGGCGCAAAATGAGCCCACAGACTACCTGTGTAAAAAGAGGTGCAGTAAGCTCTAAATAGAGTAATTTTGACCTCCTTAGAGGCCCGCGTGAATCTGCGGGCAATCATGTTCGCTTTACACACACGACCCTCGGCATTGTCTCTGAGGTTAGTGCTCTATACGCGACCGAGAATCAAGATACCGTAAAACTGCTCAATTTTGCCTAGACTCCTAACTTTGCCGGGGTTAGAAAGCTTTCAATTAGTTAGGTACTTGTCATTATAATGGCAACGCTTAGTCCAGAAATTTTATAGGTAAGCATAAGGCAAAGTGACTCCAAGCTCAGGCGCGCAGATATACCGATATTCTACTAGGCAAAATTAGGAGTCTATATAGGTAAAGTTAGAAAGTTTTACCGGTACATAAACTATTTCACTCTGGTTAGGGGCACACTGTTTATTTTAACTGGAGGTAGTTTTTCCCGCTGGGTGGAATTGAGTATGGGTTGGTAATTTTTTTAAATTTTATTATTAGACCGAATTATAACACCATTAGGTACAGTTTTAACATGTAAGATAAAACACATTTTAACAGAATAAGTTATCAATAAATCACTACACATTCTCCAGTCATCTGTTTGTTGCTTCTATGAATTTCTACAGGCTACAATGAAATATACAATATCCTGAGAGATAACATTAATTAACCAAATAACCCGTGAAATTAGTCTTAAATAGCGGTGGACGCGAAGAGCAACGGGGGACGGCGACAATGATGCGAGAACACGAACGCATCTGATGAGAAACACACAGTAACTTACTTATCTGTAGACCTATGTGAAAAATCGTGACACCCAATTTCTATTTTCTTCTCCCTTCATTGGGCGTTTTACTAGTAGCCGGTAACTACACCTATATGATATCTATGTCGGCGAAATCAACTGAAAATATCAATGTCGGAGCCACGACCGATATATTCAGTTGTTTGTATTCTATATCCACCGATATCTTTACCGCTGTCAACGCTTTAGCATGTAGATAAGTAATTTTGCCTCCCATATGGTTTATGAGTGGATGAATGGTAAATACAGTTACCATTGCTACGTAAACAAACATGGCTGGCATGTTAATAGCAAACACACAACTTTACCCATGCAGATTTAATGATTTTCAAGAATAACAAATAGTCATTTAGGTATTTTGCTTTTGTAAAGCGATGCTCATATCGATGGTTAAGAATCGATAGTGTATTAGATCTCAAAAAGCCAATTTTATATGAGATAAAGAAAACGTTTCTTTGCTTTGAATAAAAAAATTACTTACGTGGTATATCTATGTGTAGCTAATAACTTTACCAATATCGTAAATTTTTATATATTCACCTAAACGCGCAAATTAAACTTAAAAATTTTAATCTATATTCATTAAAAAGTGAATAACACAAAAAACTGAGATATAGGTACCTACATATTTAATCTCTAACCGTCGATATCAAAGTTATTATTTATTGAACCAATAATAAAATCTGTTGCATACATTCTTATTTTGAAGTTTATATTTAATTTGACTATGTTGGAAAAATCTCGGTACGAGGATGAATAATGAAATAAACATAAAAAAGTCCTATAGCGTACACTGAAAAGAAAAAATACCAACCTGCTGCAAAGCTACATAAGTTGTTTTATAGGGATCGCCCTTGGAGTAAGGAAACATAAGTTACAATTTTGGGTTATTGATTGATTTGCTTGAATCAATCAATAACCCAATTGAATCAATAAGTTCCTAATAACCGAGCGAATCGACACCTTTAAATTTAATTATTAGCTTTTAGTAGGCGATTCGCAGGAAGGTAATTTAGATCTATTTGTATGTGAATCAACACGATTCGCTAGTTTACTACGAATTTAATTCGTGAGAATCAACCAATAACTCACAATTTTGAAGATTATCTTTTCGTTTAAATGAGCTTGACTTTTAGACAGAGCGAAGTGGAAGCAAAATACAAAGAAGGCTGACAGTCGGGAAGAGAGAGAGAGCTTGACCTTTAGATAATTTTGGTTAAATTGTTCCCAGAATTTCCTGGTCGCGATTATTGTTGGTGCCATGGTTGACTTTGTGGTCGGCACTATCATGGGCCCCAGTAGTCCTCAAGAAGTCGCCAATGGATTCGTTGGGCTAAGCAGTAAGTATCCGAAGCTCGGAGAAAACCTCAAGTACCTACCTATGAAGGAAAATGTTTTCATGGTTGATGACGTCATTATGTGCGTATTGATAGCATTATGACGTCAGTATGTGTCACTGAAGGGCGTTATTTCATCTAGGTAATTGGTTCATTATATACTGCAGTACCTACCTATCTAAATAAGGAAGGCACTGTAGGTCCTTCTAGGGCTAATTCAGTGATACGATATTTATATTACGTCACTGAATTGGCCCTGGGACTTATATAATTAATATAATTGATCACAGACAGTGCCATTTCAGGTATACTTACCTATATTTTTTATTTAGTTTAATCTATTATTCAGGTAACAATCACAACAAAACATTGCTACTTACTGGTTTTTATGAGCTTCTTCCACAGTAGAGCTATGAGTATTTTCTTCTGAGTGTTTAATAATTTCTCTGATCGTAACAGCTGAGTAGAGTTCTGCTCGGTCGATAGCATATTGAAAGACGCTGCTGTCCAGCCTAACAGAAAGAAAAAATATTGTTTATTGGCTTACATGCTAAAAGAATACGGAAAAAAATATCAGTTAATTAGTGTCAAAGGGGCCAGCAGCTTAGCATAATGTTGGGTGGAATTACGGTAATACTGACCAGTCAACGCTGGTCTTCAGCTGGAACCCAGGGTGCCATACGCTCGTAATAAAAAATAAAGATAAATAAAGTAGAAAACCGTTAAATATAATATGCATGCGAAGAGGGACAGTTTACATGAATTATAATTAATTTGTTAGTAGTTTATGTGTAATTAGCAGTGGTAGGTTGTAAGTGGTAAGTGGTAGGATGGCTGCGTCTTAGTAGTTAAGATAAAAATTATATGTCCTACACTATTATATAAAAACCACCACGGCAAGAAAAGGGGTTTTCCTTGCTAGAACACACCGCATTATTGGTATCAGGTATGTTATCTAAGAGCTTTACTGAATCTTGTGATCTCACCTTTACTCAAGAAACAAATGATGTTTACATGAATAGAACATGTTTATGATTTCAGCGTCAACATTGGCAGCAAACTTCAAAGAGGATTACAGGTTCAGTGAGGGGATGAACCAGGACTTCTTCACTGTGTTCGCCATATTCTTCCCATCCGTCACTGGTATCCAGGCTGGGGCTAATATTTCGGGTGATTTGAAGGTAAGAGAAATTGTGAAGAAAAAATGGCTAGGTGGTTACAGCTAAAAAAAGTTGACGACACGGTTGGCGCAGAGGCTAAGCGATTGGCTTTCAGCGCCACGTCATGGGTTCAATCCTTCCACGTAACAAATATGTTTTTGAATTGCCTACAGATAGTTGTTCCGGGTCTGGGTGTTTATGCATGTGAGATTTATTGTTGTAAACTGTACCCATGATACAGGAGAAATCACATTATGGCGCACCGTTTTTAAAAGATGAAGAAAAATAGGTCCTCTAAGAAGGGAACCAAATTCATGGTTTTTTATTGCTGGTTTTTGAGATTTGCAATCTTTCTTCACATTGACGTAGTAATTAATCAATTTAGCATATCGTAGTCCACTGTCCGGTATGCCCGACAGTGGACTACGATGAAAACATAGGTATATGTGAATAAGCTTTTCCCAAATTACTTAAGCCGTAACTAGGTTCTCAGCCTACTGCATAGAGTCTGCCTCAGCAATATAATTATTTTATAAACACATTATCTATAGTACAAAGGTACATATACAATGCTGATGCTTACGATTGACGTCAAAATGTTCTAATTACGGCAGGCGTTCTGGAATAGTCCCACTTTCCTCTGTTTCTTAGATTACCTACGTTATTGCATTGTAGTTCTACGAACACCCACCCTTAATAGGAAACGCCTACACATTGTTGTATCTATAAATTACATTAAACACGCCTTGAAGAAGCTCTTCTACGTAATTTATTACGAGCTAGGGACTATAAATGTAGTAAGTACACCACACCTATTTGTCATATTTTGACAAAATACATAACAAAATTGCTTTCCGTTTTAAAAAAAATAAAATCTTACTCTAGGGTTACCTACAGTCCAGTTTTGGTATCGTCATTACTGGAGTTTTAGTAGAGATCTCAATTTAAAAAATAAATAAACATCTTCTATATTTCTCAGTGTTATTAAAGCATTCTACTGGTGAAAGAATTATTAAAATCGGTCCAGTCGTTTTTGTGTTTATTAATTACAAACAAAAATACAAATCTTTTCCCTTTATAATATTAGTATAGGTTGCCAGACTTCTTTGCAAAATGGATTAACCAAAATTTGGATTTATAACTCATTAGTTTATGCATCAATAACGAAAAATCTTTCTTTCAAAATGATTTCAAAGGTGCCCATAGAAATAATAAGTAGGGCTCCGGTGCCAGAGTCAAGACTGAACATTGACTTTGTTCCAAATTAATTCGTCTGGTCTAGGTTTATTAATTAGGTACGCTTTACACAAGGTCCCAACAAAAATAAACAAGGATATTGGGTAGTATACACGTGGATCTGCAATCGATCCAGACCTACTGTTTGCTCAGGAGAGCACGCGCGCTCCACCACGTGTTGCCACCACGCAATGCTGTCAATGACACCCTCATTGACAGCATTGCGTGACGTTAGAAGAACACTGAAACGTAGCTAAAATCTAAACAAATGAATCACCAGAAAGAAGCATAACCGTTGCACTTCAACAGCATCTTTCCGATTCATTGTTGTTAAATTTTTTCGATAATATGAAACTAAGATAGTGGGTCACGCAGTACACTCGAGCCAGCTCACATGTTTGCTCAGGAGAGCACGCGCGCTATACCACGTGTTGTGAGTGCCATTGACGGCACTTTGTGACGTCACAACTCACTGAATTACTACAAGATAGCCGCTACACTTTAATATTCATCCGATACCTAATGTTATACTAAGGTAGTGGGTCACACATTGCCATCTACCCGCCTCCACTATTTGCTCAGTAGAGCACGCGCGCACCATCACGTGTTTTCTCTGTCATTGACAGCGCTGCGTGACGTTACGGGAAATCTGTAGAGGACGGGCTAACAAATGAATCAGTAATACTACGTCATATAATATAATTTCTTTTCCTTTTAAGGAATTTAACATTTTGTGTACTTTTAATAACTTCATAGGTGCAGGAATTGTAGAATGTTCAATGTCTCTTTCTGCTCTATTTCTGTAGCTTTATTTATGCGCATTAAATATCTACTATATATAGCTTGTTCTTAGCAATCTAACCTATAGAAACGACACCTTATTGCACAATTTGGCAATAATAACTCCGAGAATCTTAAAATCAATTCATACGCTTTCGCTACGAATCTAGCCTGATACTAGTGCAATATCGGGTGTACAAGTCAATAGTATTGTCAAAACAAATCGAATCATAATTTTATCAAGAGGTGATGCGGCAAGTAACAGCATTATTTGAATATTTCGCGTGGCGCAAATCGAATGAAACAAGCATAAGGGGTGGGTCAATTTTTTTAACCTCGCAAATTTTCGGTGTCTTGTTACATGGCTCAGTGGACACTCATTGATTCATTAAAATCAATTGATATAGTGTCGGTTGTGAGTGAGTCACTTCTATTCCCGCAAAACACAAACAATTCGAGTAAGATATACTTCTACATTACATTACATTCTAGGAAAGGAAGTATGAATCGTATCGTTTATTTGTTTTCTTAAACTAAGAACTCAATGCATTTACTACGCACTAAGGCAGATTTCCACGTGGTAATTAAAACATCTCATCGCATACCTTGCTTACGAAAGACAACTAAGTTATTAAGCATCCATCCAATGCAACGGTTGTAGTGTCCAATTCCGTTTGAATCCATTACATACTGTACGAAGTGATACCATTTTCCAACATTAAGCTACACCTCCACTGCGACTATTTATTCTAAGCTTACACTCACAGGCATTCATAGGACCTAAATTCAGCAATTCCAAATAATGCCACAAGGAATGATGGCGCTTTTATTTATTCGTACCTATGACATATTATTCTCTGCAAGCGAAAAGTAGATCTGCAATTTTATAACTTATAGGATAGGTATATGTTAAGAAATTGCGGATGTACCTACTTTTCGCTTGCTTTAGTATCTAGGTAGATACTTAAGTGTAGATTACATCCAAAGAATCTTTCAGGACCCAGCGTCAGCGATCCCGAAAGGCACGTTGCTCGCGTTGCTCATCTCTATGATCAGCTACGCGGCAATGGTGCTGTTCTCCGGTGCTGGAGCGCTTCGGGATGCCAGTGGCAACCTCACAGACCTGGTCTTCGCTAACGGCACGCTTGTAGACTACAGCGGGCTCGCGAACTGCGTGGCGGATAACAACTGCAAATATGGACTGCATAATAGTTACTCGGTAAGTTGAACATATCATGACACATGTACCGCATCGACGAGAAGAAAATAATCACCACCAAGAAAAGAAGAAAATATTCTTGCCCATAAAAATGTTAGCAATACATTTTAACGTTTTACAATTTGCCAAACTCTAACCGACATTGGTATCTATCATTAATCACACGCACTAGCTGGTGTTTATGGAAAAACCTCCATGTGTTTTCCTTATCACGGGCTTTTTAGCAATTATTGATGGCAGTTCATTTGAACGTGGTGATCTCAGAAAACTTAAAGAAATATGTTTCTAGTGGGATGTTACCACTAGCCATTTTCAGCAAAATAAGGTAGTTAACAACCTCGTCCCTACCCTCAGGTGATGCATCTTATGTCAGCGTGGGCTCCCTTAATCTACGGCGGCTGTTGGGCGGCCACACTGTCGACTGCTCTGACCAACCTGCTGTCGGTACCGCGTCTGATCCAGGCGCTTGGCACCGACCGTATATACCCAGGACTCATCTTCTTCTCAAAGCCGTATGGAAGACACGGCGAGCCGTATAGAGGATATGTTCTTACGTTCTTCGTTTCGCTGCTCTTTTTGCTTATTGGTAAGTATTGCGTGTACTGTTGCCCGAAATCTATTGCAACATGTACTTAAATGTAGATTTACATTGCTACTTCAGTGCAAAGTTTTCTTAAGAGTTCGGTCTTTCTTCCGAGAAGGGAAGTAAACACGTTTAACGTCAACAACGCCTGTTTTCTCGTGTTTATCCCTCTGTGCTCGTTCCCGGTATGAAATATTTGGGGAACTAAAAGTTTTAGTAATTTACATTAAATATTTTACTTCCGCAGCTGACCTGAACACGATAGCGCCACTGATATCCAACTTCTATCTGGCATCGTACGCCCTCATTAATTTCTGTACCTTCCACGCGGCGCTTGTTCGTCCGTTAGGATGGCGACCTACATTCAGGGTAAGCAAGAACATAATAATACAATGTAATTTGATGCTGCATCAATTTGCTTATTCAATGAGTCATATAGAATGAAAATAAATCTCTGCTGTGTGGAGTTTATGGGAGGATCACTTTATGTGGAAAGAAATAAATAAATGTTAGCGTGTTGCGATTCTTACGATATCCTTCAAAGTTACTCATAATTTTTTTTTTATATGTCTGCTGTCGTATAACATCGTCAAATGATCTACATGATGTATATGTGTTTCCATATTGATCGTCGTGTATTTTTCCAGTACTTCAACGTGTGGCTCTCCCTAGTCGGGTTCCTGAGCTGCGTGGCGATCATGCTGCTCATCAGCTGGATCATGTCGCTGGTCACCTTTGCCATCTTCTTCACGCTGTACCTGATCGTGCACTACAGAGACCCTGGTGAGTATCGGTTCCATTACAATAGAAACTTATTTTTGCAGATACAGGTGATAAAATGTAGCATATTGAAGTTTGCGACGAAAATCTAATATAGGGAAATTTTTGTGTGGGCGTGTGACTTGTACCCACAAGTCACGGATATTGTTGTATTATTATAATATATAATATTCATAATTATGTGTGCAATAACCTCTTAAAAGGGATCGGGCCTAGAAACCTTATATAAATATCTAGCTCATAAAGATTGACAAAAGCAAACAAATATCTAAATAGCAATATACGCACTAAATATGATTTCTCTTAGCAGTCTTTCAAAAGATGTGGTAAAATGAGCTACATTCAGTAATTTAAGGAAAACTATAGATCATCTTTGTTACTTTTTTATATATCTTTCAATGATTATCTCACACTCAGTTTTCCAATGCATGTAGTTGGGTGTTACAGAATTTTATGTTTTTGTCAGTGCAAGTAGTGGGTCACGAGAATAGCCACTGTTGATCGAATCTAAATCTGTATTGAACTCATGAATGATTGCATCATTTGCTGCTTACCGCGTTCACATTTGGTTCATATTCATAACCCGTTACTATATACTTACTTACATTAAACAGACCGTGCGTTTGTATATAGATCCCATATCCGAAAGTTAATATAATTAAAATACTTCGGACTATCAGCTCACATCAGTCTGTGAATCAATCATTTGAGTTTCAAATTCAATTCATCATTTATTTATTCAAACTGGTATCTAAATACACTATAAATAGTTGTTTTTGAACGTTAATGGTGTCGATTCTGTTGCGCATTTTGACAGTACTACCACTACCACAGTACTACGTCAGTATTTTAACCATACGTCACTTTCTTTTTCTATTGAAACAGAAGGAGACAATCGCCCTTAGTTTAGTACTGTCAAAGTGCGCAACAGAATCGACAAACCTTCCCGAAACCTCAAACAGTTAAAATTACTTTTATATTGACACTTATTATCGAATTTTCGATAAGTCCTTTCGAGTAGCATTCAATTAATTTCTTTTAAAGTTTTACGTATAAAACAGGTTTTAAAAGGTGGATCTTAATTGCCTTTCTTGTTCAGGATTCAACCCTTCCCCACAACGGAATTCCTGGCTATGGGGCTGATACTATGTATGTTTCATCTGTAGAGTTTCGCAAGAACCTCTGGATAGGCGTTATAGTTAGAAGCTTGAACCTCGCAATCATGATAGGTAATTATTACCTTGTCTTTTTACAGACGTGAACTGGGGCAGCAGCACCCAAGCCCAGATATACAAGACTGCTCTATCTAGTGCATACAACTTGGCGAAGACGGGCGAGCACGTGAAGAACTATTGGCCGCAATTATTGGTGCTGGCCGGCCGGCCGCAGACCAGGCCTGCGCTAGTTGACATCGGAAATCTCATCACCAAATCTGGCTCGCTGATGATTGTTGGAGATATATCACAGGTATCTATTAGTTAAGAACTTCTTATGGTTTTTTATGCTCCGTGATGTTCAAATCCGTGATCCGTGATCCGTGATGTTTTTGTGCTCTTTTATTTATTTGTATTCATACTTTTTTTCCCTTTTTTGATTCAACTATCTACTACTAGGTACGCGTACTTTGAGAATTTAGGAGAATTAACCTGGACCCTAGTTTTTAAATAACTAGTTGATTGGTTGGGAATTGGGATCCGAAGTTTATTATTCTGGCATACGTCAGATTTGTTCGTAATAACAATTTTTGTTTGGTCTTTAGAGTCGCGTTGCATCCATCATATCAGTATTAGATAGTACTTACCTATCTACCAATTTTTAATCAGTAGAGTTGTATAATTATTTCATTTAACACATTACCAGAAAATTAATATGTTACTTTGTTCATATCCTCATAATAAATAGACAAGGAAATTTTTACACAGTGGATTACATAGTGCAGAAATTATTGATGAACAATTGAATAAACTAAGTAAATTTACTAAATCGCAACGGGCCCGCGATATGGATTACGAGTTAGTCGCCCTTCCCCGGGACGCAAGAGTACCAGAAGTGAGAACATTAATGGTCTGATGATGAACATTTCGAAATATATTTTATTAATATTGAGTAGATTTAGTGCCTTTCATTCACCATGCATTTACAATGATGTTTTCCAGGAGAAGCTGTCATACAAGGAGCGTGCGGCTCTTGGGCGCTTAGACGCGGAGTGGCTGCGCCAGCGCAAAGTGCGCGCGTTCTGCTCGCGCGTGCACGGGTTCGGCTTCGAGGCGGGCGCGCGCGCGCTGGTGCAGGGCGCGGGCGTGGGCCGCCTGGCGCCCAACGTGTTGCTCATGGGTTACAAGAGTGACTGGGGCACGGCGCCCGCCGACGACCTCGTGTCTTACTTCAATGTGTTGCAGTTAGTTTACTTTTACTATTGGACTCCCATCCTTGCCATTTTCTTGATTCAATATTTACTACGTAAAGAATGCCTATAAGGATCTCTTACGTTTGCATAGTGGAAGCATCTATTATGTTAACACCTCTCTATATAGGGCAAATTTAAAAAAATTACGTGGCTACACTAAATGATGATAACCTATTACGATCTTGAGATTTACGTAATTATAATTTATAAGTTTCAATAGTTTTGTAGATACTAATTTTGTATAATATATAATTTTGTATAAATAAAACATACATTATGTATGTTTTACAAATATTTCTATGCTATGTGTGTAGTACTGCGTTCGAGAGTCGCCTAGCTGTGGCTATCGTTCGAGTGCAGGGCGGGCTGGACTTCGGCGTGCTGAGCTCAGAGACCGCAGCCACCAGCTCCCTGACCGGCACCTCCTGTGGCAGTGTGGACGAGCTGCGCGTCAGGCGAGCGCCCACCATCATGCACGCAGACTCTGACCTCGACATCCGCTCCGCCGATCAGCATCCTCGCCAAAACCTCTCCAGTACGTTACCATTAGACACTAGTAAGTACTACACACCCAGTGCGGGACGGTGGTGGTACTAGCTTAGCTCACACCTTGAACTTTATCTTTGTACCTCCTAGGACTACCTAAACCTCAAACTCATGGGTACCTAAATACAATGGAACTATACCTACTCGTAATTTGTTATATAATTCTCATAGCGTTGTAAAATACCTACAATTCTATAGAAAATCAGTTGAAATCAAAACCATTATAATATAAATTAAAAGAGACGAATGAAAAAATATTACTATCGCTGTTCTTAACTATAACCAGAACTAAAGCATTTAACACAGAACAAGGACGTGCTATTCATCAAGAAGGCCATGAGATCTTCCGTGTTAATTATTTTCCTTATATATTGAACGTTTTTTTTATATTAGAGGAAGGTAAACGAGATTGGGGGTCACCTGATGGTAAGCTATCACCGGCGCCCTCTAACATCCGTAACCTAAGGGACCATCCATAAAGTACGTCACACCTTAAGGGGGGTCGTCGAAGTGTGACATTTTGTGACAAGGGGTGGGAGGGGTCCTAAGTTTCGTGACGTCACATTGTCAATGGAAATAAAACAAATTTCGGAACACTGCTGTTTTATAATTTCTAGATGTAAAATTGCAAAATATGTGACGTCACATTAGGGAGGGGGAGGGGGTCTCACAAATGTGATCATCTGTGCCAAGGACGGGGTAGGGTTCAAAAAATCACGAAATTAGTGTGACGTACTTTATGGATGACGCCTAATGATGAGGGATGCGTCGCCGAACTAAAGTTGAAGTTGAAATGCCTTGAGTTCCGGTAATGTCATTGGCTGTTACTATCCTTCACCCGGAAATCGGAACGCAATAAACATAGTTGTCATGAGGGGTAAAATAGGTCGGACGTCGGACTGAAGTCGTACCGTCCGAGTTCATGTCCGGGGACATGAAACATGGGACTCTACTAGTACTACAGATTTGTTTTATTTTATTATTATTTTTTCCCAGATATTCTTACATTATCGACGTCGCGGTCGTTCACGATATCCGAGTGCAGCACCAAAGAACGCAAGAAGAAAGACAAGAAGAATGACATGCAACGTCAGATAGTGTACAACACGTCCACGGGCCTGGAGCTGTCCAAGGACCAACTGTCAATGATGACGATATTCCAGAGGAAACAGGTATAATTGTCGGGAAATTAGAAAATTATGCAGCGAAAATCTATAAGCACCCAGCATCTTTATAGCTGAATCCATTAAAAGATTTTTTTTTTAAAGGTTTCATTTTGTTTGAATCTAGAACCAAAAGTATAATAGTGATTATTAAAGTGTAAATATAATACATAACAGATAAGTATAAGATGATGTTCCAAAGATATCTAACGGCACTTCATACTAACGATACCATCTGTTTGTCCAGGAGGCCGGTACCCTGGACGTGTGGTGGCTGTACGATGATGGCGGGTTGACGATCCTGCTGCCCTACATCATCTCGCAGCGTTCCGCCTGGGCCAACTGCAAGCTGCGGATCTTTGCACTCGCCAACCGACTGCACGAGATGGAACTCGAGGAGAGAAAGTATGGAAACCTATTCAGCTATATGTATATGAGTTTTAGGTCGATTGGAAGAGTTTTGCTTGTTTGGAAAGAAGGACCAAAATTGGTCCTCAGTGCCTTTATTATTGACATAATTAAGGAAGAGATCTATTGAACAGCCAAATACACATCATTTTTACCGCCAAGTCAAAAACACCCTTGTGCTCAATCTATCAAGCAATCAGCTTATCGCAGTCCACTGCTGGACATAAGTTTTATACTCAGATAATTGTAGTTTTTATCTGTTACCTGATATTAAGAAAACCTGGCTTTTAGAATAGAATAGAATACTCTTTATTGTACAAATGTACACCTGATAAAAAAAGGAGCACTTAACATAATAATTACAATGAATCATTTTAAGTTTGTACAATGGGTAGTCTTATCGCAATCGGCGATTTTTTACAGACAACCTTTGGATGGACAGCACAGCATGTAAAAAATAATGAGGGCCTTTTAGTAGCGCTCTTATGGTCCCTTAGCTTTACGTCAATGACGTACCTATGCTTTTATTTTAACTGAGCTTTATCTGTATTTATTATGAACTTAGCCATCGGCCAATGAAGGAAGGTAATGATATTATATTGTATTATGATGATGACATTCATCATTTTCAGCATGGCCAATCTACTAGCAAAGTTCCGCATAGACTACTCCTCCCTGACGATGGTACAAGACATCACGGAGGCGCCCCAGCCGGAGACTATGAAACTCTTCGAAGAGGTCACCAAGAAATTCACCGATGAATCAGCTAATCCAGGTAACGGCGATTATATACGTTGGTTTCACAATTCTTAAGTCAAAAATTAGGTACATATGAAACATATGCCGTAAAATTGTACTTTTTGGTATTATTAAGAAAATAATGACTTTACCGGGGTCGAAAGTCAACTGAGCGCCCATGCGTATTACATGTGAGCTGACACGCCAGCTTGATTGCTTGCTAGTTATTCAAAAAGAATGGATTGTTTTAGTATTTACTAAATGGCATAAAATCCACCACTTGCAGTAGAGTTGAAGTTATCTGTAAGCCCCATCAGCCATAAAACATGTAGTATTAAAATGTTATCGAAATTCCTTTCCTCAGAGTGTTGCATCAGCGAGACGGAACTGCTTACTTTATCAGAGAAAACGAAGCGTCAGCTGCGCCTGCGCGAGCTCCTGCTGGCCAACTCGAGGGACGCGCGCCTCGTCGTCATGTCGCTACCTATGCCTAGAAAGGTTCGTATTAGTGCTATTAATTGTTCACATTATTTATCCACCAGTTGCTAAGGTCCGCGATTAGAATATTCTAATTTATTCTTTCCTCTCGTGTGAGCTAATTGTTTGGTCTCGCTGGCATTTTTGCACTCAAAGTATTTTGATCCTGCCACTGTACTTTTCCATATGACGTACTAACAACTAATATATTGTTCATCTTCCTCCTTCCCAAATTATACAGTTGTAAGTAACTAGAACTTGTTAATTTTCCTCAAGCAATATTTTTTATGAACTTTTCCAAATCTTAATAAAACGTCATCTTGCAGGGTTCGGTATCAGCGCCATTATACATGGCGTGGCTGGAGATGATGAGTCGCGACCTGCCGCCCATGTTGTTCGTACGCGGCAACCAAACCTCCGTGCTCACATTCTACTCGTAACTTATTGTTCACCGACTCTTGTTACACGATAATGTTGTTACGCAACATGTTACGCTGTTCGTACGCGGGAATCACACCGCGCTCATATTTTTCTCATAAATTACTGTCCAACGACAGTTGTTATGTTACACGATAATGGTGTTACGCAACGTGTTACACTGTTCACTATTGGTGTAATGCAGTATTGTTGTATTATTATCTACTTTATACTACGTTTTTTACTATGAAATTATTGTTGTGTTACAATATTTCTTTGTACAAGTTAATATAAGTACAAGCTTATTGTAAATACAATAAGTAGGTACTACAAGTACAACATCGCCTTTAATTAATTATACAAACGTGTCTGTGAATAGAATTGAGGCTCACAGGTAATATCTTCCAAATAATAGTCAGTCAAAGTGTTTATTTGCATAAAATAGGTTGTACAAGATCTTATTATAATTTAAAAAAAAAAACATACGCGTCGAATTGAGAAGCTCCTCCTTTTTTTTGAAGTCGGTTAAAAATACCTAGTAGTCGTCGCCTAAAAATATTACATTACAATGCTCTCTATTTTGCTGACTTTTAATAACATATCATTTATTTTTAATTACATTAACATGCAAATTATTGTTTTGTTTGTTTTTCAAAAGTCTTTAGTCTTTAATACAATTTTTATACAACATTGGACACAGTCCAGTAAGGTACACACTTACAGTCACAGTAGTAAGATACGTTTTAACAAGCTTAAGAACATTTACATAAAACTTTTAAAGATCTTTTTACAATTTGGTTTTTTAAATGTGGGTTATGTACGATTGTTTACAAAGTAATAGGATAAGCAAAATTGATCTATATTATAAAATTGATTAATTATTTAAGAGCCATTTCTTTAGTTAGAAAATTCCATAAATTTGTATACCAGACGAAAAGCATCTAGCGGCCGAGACTTCTCAAACCTTTCGGCGAGAACAGTAATTAGTATAATGAACAGAAAAGGTAGGTAGTAGGTATGAAGACTTCAAACGCCATCTTGAATTCCAGTTATCAAATTATGAATTTATTTATTTCGCCATACTCATAGTTTAGTTTTCAGACCACGTACATTCTGATACAACACGTTGAGACTCATAACTTTGTACTTATGCTTTTTTGGAACCACGAAAAAGCTGGTTGTTGCCCACAGAAGCACCAGTGACATAATTAGGTGCTCTTCGTAACAGAAGAAAAGCCACAAAAATTTATAATAATTCAGCCCATACTTCCCCACTGTTGGGCACGAGTCCGTTCTCAGAATATTAAGGTTCAAGGTCTTAATTCACGACGTTGACTTGATTACATTTCCAGTATAAGCTGACCGCACATTGTATAGGCTTTCCCTACAATGAGAGGTCAGCTTATCCTGAAAAACATAATAATATGTAGCCGTGCGTGCGTATTAAACAAACCATGAAGAACTTTTCTGGAGTTCGCTCAGGTTTACAGGTTTCCTCACTATGTTCTTCGCCATTAACTTAAATATAACGTAGAGGCAGCAAATTTTAACCCGTTAGGTACCTAGGTTTAATATTTAATAATCTTTAGTTTTAGATAAGAATGTCGTCTAAAGTAAATACTAAAGCCATAATGAATGTTGACATAAATATGTGTGTTTTATTATTATAGATCATTAACAGTGTTGTAAATACTGTAGATATACAGGCTGTAGAATTATTTAAATAGGACATCTGCTTTTTATGGCTGCGCACGCGCCGGTTATTTTTCCATACAAACGTAGAAAGGTTCACTATGTGATATTAAACGCCTAAAACTTAGTATTATATCGATTTGTCTCGTCATTATCTAGGATTATTGCTAAATATAACAGTCATAATAATATTTATTTAGAAGTTACGAGCCTCGAAAGATTCATATTTCGCCACAAATTTTAACGCAACTTTGGGCGTAAATAAACACCATAAACATTACAATAAACATTAGGAGTATGAAAACCTCAAAATAATATAGCAATAGACATATTTTATTTATTTAATAGTTCAAATAAAGTTTTTGTTTACGAAACCGTTTTCGCGCGTGTTTTTTTACAATACGGGGGTGAGTGCGCGTACACTAGCTTCTGACTACTCATTACTGGGTAGGCCCAATAAATAAGGGATCAATCCCTTTCTCACACGGCGCTTGATGAAATAGCAAGCATTTTGTCCGCCCCCACCGGCAAGTTCGCCTTCACGGCATGCGTAACTCATAAACGGTTATTTTACTCATCATTATGAACAACTTCTATTACGGGAATAAACCAGAAATCGCGAATAAAATTCAGCTGTTTCATACAAATAATTCAATATTACTTACTCGACTCAATGCAAAGCAGGTGTGCTGTTTAATTATAATCCCTGTAACTAAGATTCTATATTTTTAAGAAACTAATTTTGTATTGAAACTGCAGCATATTTTTTTTTATTAGTATTAAGACAGTAATTTTATAATTTTAATATTATCTACTTAATTAAGTTATGTCATAGATACTTTAACACATAAAGTTATTATTACTAGTAATAATAACTTTATGCTTTAACTTATGTAGTTGTTAGGTTAAACAACAAATATCAAATCTCGTACCAAAGCACAATAAAAGTATTATCTAACTATTTATAATAAACCTACTATTTAGAGAAGTATTTTGATTTTACTATTATAATAATACCTTTGGTATGCTTGTTCCTAGTAATACCTCTTCTCCGATTGTTTATAAGACGAATAAGTATATATCTTTATTTCTCCTGTTATTAACATGACAAATATTAGCATCATTTTGAAGTATATTTACGAGTTTGACTTATTAGTCAATGAGTTTGACGAACATACTTGAGTTCGACTCTAGTTTATCTAGTTAAAATGCAAGATGTAAATAGCTCATAAAAAAATAGAAAGAAAAATGAAAATATCTTAGGGACCTAAAGATATACCTACCTACTTTTTATTTGTGAGATAAATCTCGGTCTTATGCACAGAACACAGAAAAGAAACCTCTCTCTGTGTTCTGTGGTCTTGTGAGACCGGGATTTATCTCATAGTCGTAGACTCAGGGTATTTTCTTCTATCACTTCATGAAAGGGGAGGGGGGGGGGGGGGGGTTATTTATTCCTACTATGCATCATTATGAACAACTTTTACTAATGGTACAAACCCTGAAATCGCAGAAAAGTAAGAAGGTTGACCGTTTCCTATACACGGTAACATTTGAATCACAGTTTTGCTAGAACAAACGTTGTTCAGAACTTCAGACCATGGTCTACTACCACCATAGAGATAATACATAGTACCGTACTTGTACTATTTCTATGACTACCACCTACAGCATCCAGAAAATAAAAAATAATAATTGGTTTTTGAAAAAACACAAAAAAGACAAGGTTAAAAAAGTCGGGACTACATAAGAATTATTTGAGAACGCCTAGTTTAGTTTGTTTCAATAACATACCTATTTGGTGTTATAGAATGGTGAAGACCACGGTCTGAACAACGTTTGTTTTAGCCATAAACTTAGAATATTTTCGCTTCCCTCAAGTTTTAGCAAAACTGTGATTCAAATGTCACCGTGTATATTATATTACAAATCAAATCGACGCTCAACGATGATCTCTACTTGCGTAGGGCGTTTGAGTGGCGTATTTGTATGACATGACTACGAAATGACAGACTCAAATCTGAAGCTCAAATCTGTGCTCAACTAGAGATCAACGCTGCGACATTCTGTAATACGGATCTTAGATTAAATATGAAGATTTCAAGGTCAGATATCTTCGCTCTAGATGTGATACCTCGTAGGTATCTGAAATAATTGGTCAATTTTAAGTTTTGATGCAAAAATGTCCATATTGTAATTTCCAATCTTTCTGGTGATATAATATAAATAACAGGTCGTGGTCTATAACTATAGGTAAGTGGACTGAGTTCTGAGACAGGTGGTACCAAAGTGACCAAAGGCAGGCTCTATCTACGTATAATTAACAATGATCATCAAAGTTAACTATCATGACCTTATGACCACTGCATAGGTACAGGAGCCGTTACGTATACAATAGTTTATTAGTTTAGTTCAGTGACATTTTACAAAATGGCATTGGTTTCGTTAGGTTAAATTTAAATCATGTTAGATCCTAAGACGTGATATTACGCTGAATTCTTTATTGTTTCTTACATGTGCATTTTATTTTTATAATACCTCTTAAGTTCAGACATCATTTACCGTTAAAGTTTTATCTTATAGTTAAGTTAAACTATGTTGAAAGAAAATTCTAGCTTTAGCATTTAGCATGTTTGATACACAGACAAAAGTCTTTTGTCTGTGGTTTGATACTACAAAAATGCAATCCAGAGTGTGATCCAGAGGAAAGACAAAACCAATTTTTCTGCAATAAATTATGTTACCTCTACTTGTTTGATTTATCATTTCATAATAGCCCATAAATATATGACCTCTGTCTAACATGAGCCTTCTTAAAAAGATAGACCACTACACCATTCTCGGAAAACAGACAGAGAGTGCAGAGTGCACACTCGCAATGTGTGTATATATTGTCGCACAGGATGGTGTTGGCCACAGTTATCGAAATAATACAGGTCGATTAGATTTCTGCGATTCTGGCCTATCCTCTTGAAACCTTGGCCTTTCTTCTTGCAGTGTCATCTCCTATTAGATGGTCGGCGATCATTACAACTTCCTGGTCTTCTGCCGCCTTAGAAGGCTCAGCTCCCTGGTGTCCCCAGAGAACTGCTTTCCATGTCGGTTCAATGTAGGTCCTCAAAATCGATAGCAATAAAGGCACGGTTGGCGCAGTGGCTTACATAAGTGATTGACTCTCTGCGCTAAGGCCTATGGCTCGCGAGTTCGATTCTCACAGGGTACAAATATTTGTATGACCTACAAATACCTAGTTGGTCTAGGTGTACAATTTTTTGCAATTGTAGATACAAACCTAAACATAAAACCAATGACTTAAGAATCCTCTTTTATAAATCCAATATAAAACCAACGCCAACGGTCTTTGAGATTGTCTTTGAGCATCTTTGAGTAAACAACGGTATGCTATTCTCTTAGGCTATTCTAATATTCAATGACTAAAGAATCCTCCTAATATTCTAATACCCCTTCCTTTGTTAGGCCGTAGGTACATAGGTACCTACCTGACTTGACATAACATCACATCTCTGACTAGTATAGTTATCTGTGATCACAAACGACAGATGTCAGCACAGAGGATGTCAGAATGCTAAGATTAATATTATTACCTATCGATAAAGCCACAAACCTAAAATTTGAATTGAAATTAATAATTATCATTTATAAATGCACTTTATGTGGGTAACGACTTTTGCAGATACATTCACAAGGCTTGATTCTTGACGACAAGTTATATAATATATTATTATTAGGTAGATACTACCTCTATACATAGAAACACCTTTTCGTCTGATTTTACTAAACCATCCAAATCATGAGCCAAATCAATGTTTTGCAGTAAAATTTCAAAGCGACACTGTATGTCTGCAAATGTAAACAAGAGGTAACGACGTAACACATCCGCGAATGATCGATTGTATCATAAGACAACCAGGCATACGAGATCCGAGCTGGTTCTAGTTTGAAGTCTTGTGTTAAATACTGAAGTGTATTTTGGAAACGAGCAGGGAGTTCCAAGTAAATTGGTTATATTTAAATGGTTGTGTTTTGCTATAAGTAGTTAGTTAAAGGTAACAGGCGGAGTGCGGTAGCGAAGCAGTTACGACAAGGCAGTGGCCGCGGATCGACACGATTAATTAGTGCAGGTTAACTATCTGAAATTGAAACGCATTCCTTTGCCATATAAGTGAAATATTTCTCAATAGTTTATAAACACTTATTACATGTTTAGAAAATGGATGAAAGTCTGCTCAATAACTATGAAGCACTTGGTAAGTAGGTATCAATAGTTTGTACGGTAATAAGTCACCAAGATGACGAACAATATATAACAGAAAAGGTACAGGAGTAATAATTGTTTTAATCGTCTATGTAGGTACCTATGCACTTTTATGTATTAGCAGGAGAATGAAGATGATGACTTATGTAAGTAAAAAATTCAGATAGAAAAGAATTGCAAAAGGAAATTAATAAGTCAATGGAGAAACATGAAATAAAAAAGATGCTACTATCCCTAGATTTGACAAAATGTTTTTCTAATGAAAACGGATACCAATTTGTTTTTATATCCCGGACACAATTTACTTTTAATATCTACAATACCTACCTTTGTTGTGTAGCTTGTATTATGTGTGATACATACCTAGGTAGGTATTTTAACTTTAAGTGGTCTAGATACTCAAAGGTATTTAATTAATAAGTCTTTGCGTATATTTTATTAGTAGGTAACTAATAAAACGTAATATACATTTGCAGTGATAAAACGTCGGAAAGGGAGTTCAATTGAAATTGAACCCGCATATGGGCATACCAGCACGCTGACTTCAGGAGATGTGGTAGACAATAATACTTTTATCATTTTTTTATAAAATTCATAAAATACTAACAGTCCTGTCTAAAACAAACGAGCTATAAGGTGTAACAACACTGGTGCGCTTTCAACGCCTTAGACTCATGCGCTAGTTACCCAGTCGTATTCCTGTTCGCCTCATGTTTGCTGGCAATAGTGCATGCATCAAACCTAAACACGTCACACCATTGACAATTATTGCCTGTGTAGACTACACTGATCCAAGAGTCTACGTACGCGTTAGTGCACACGTCAGGGCATCCGCAGACGCTTGCGCTAAGGCATGCAATTCGACAGCACACATGACGTTGAGTTGAAAGCGCACCAGTGTAGTTTTTTTTTTTTTTTTTACATTGCCCCTCTCTTGGGTTTCTCCAGTATCGAGGGTACAGTTTACAAACATACATGTCACATGCACACACAACCAGACTCGAAACAACTATCTGTAGATCATACAAATATTTGTTCCGTGCGGGGATCGAACCCGCGGCACGTAGCGCAGAAAGCTAATCGCTTAGCCACTGCGCCAACCGTGTCGTCAAAGTTACACCTGTAGAACGCTATGTAGGATCCTCGGAGTTTATCTTCGTGATAATTGGAATGCAGGATTTGCATAGTTTGGTAGAACACCACAATTTTTTTTCGGCATAGCTTTTATAATTGCCTAGGTGTAGTGTAGTACATATAAACTTGTGAACAATAACGTTTCTTTTACCAGTCTCCATCCTTGACACACGTGGGGCCTTACATCCCCACTTCTGAGCTGACCACTTACGGCGGAATTAAGTTAGGATGGATACAGGTACATTCAATTCCCTGTAATGAAGTATTTTTTATGATTGTCCTTTCTGACTCGTTTAAATAAATATTATTATTCCTATCATTTCATAAATTAGTTATAGATTTTGGAGTGCTCTAAAAAGTCTGATTAGTTAGGAAACCAGCGTATGATTAGCAGTATGGTCTGAACATATCTATCAATATTTTTTTTCTCCTTTATCGTGGGTACAGTTTACAAATACAACTTTTGCACACACACTTACACTTAGACAAGAAATATGACCTACAGGGCGTACTAATACCATGCCTGCTGAACATCTGGGGTGTGATGCTGTTCTTGCGCTTAGCGTGGATCGTGGCGCAGGCGGGCATCGCCATAACCGTCCTCATCATCTTCGTCTCCGGCCTGGTCTGCGTCATCACCACGCTCTCTTTAAGCGCTATCTGCACCAACGGTGAACTTCAGGGAGGTAATGTAGGAAACGCACCCAGTAAGTAGGTAGGAAGGTCTTTCACATACCACCACCATACGTCCACCTGATGCAATCCTATCTACTCAGCAAATCGAACTCCATTGCTGAACATAGGTCTCTTCTAAGTTGCTCCCTAACACCCGGCAAATACTCAGCCCTCTAAATCCAGCCTTCTACAACTAAGTCCGTCTGGCTGGGGCATCCCACTCTACTATGGAAACCCTTAGACACCTCATGACACCTACAAGAAGAAAAAAGTTCCTATCCCTGTCAGACCCGTGCAAAAACCTAGTGATAACCAGTAAATTTCAAAGCGTATCTAGGGTAAAATTGGGGTATAGATTAAGATTCTGGGGTCAGATTTTCCCATTTTCCTGTCGCCATCTTGGAAAATTTGGTTACGCACAGTTGTATAATAATTCAGGGCCACGTATTACGGTGACACAATTCTGGTATCACATTTATAGACTTCCAACACAGGCATGCAAATGAAGCCTATCTGGTGAGCATCATTTGCAAGCCTGTTTTGGACATTTTTTTTTTTTTAAACCAGATGAAAAGTGTCTTCCCGTGAAATACGCCCTGGAGTACCTACTAGGAACTAAGGCATTTTTGGAGGCTCTGTATATTGGCGCTGTCGATTCAGGAGCAAGCTTTCCTCGGAATCCTTTCTTTTACCATCTGAATTTATTCTGTGGCTGAGCCCATCTTACCTAAGAAATCGAGTTTGTATAAGGAACTGAAAAGTGAGTGAATATTATACTCGCAATCGATTTGGACGTGTCTGAAATCTGAATGGGCTACGAGTACATTCATGAGTAAGAAATAACTTTTAACTCTGTGCAGAGCAATATTTGGTATACTTTACTTCTGTAGGTGGCGTCTATTTCCTGGTTTCAAGATCTTTGGGCGCCGAGCTGGGTGCATCAGTAGGAATTATATTCGCGTTCGCCAACGCTGTAGCCGCCAGTATGAACACCATCGGGTTTTGCGACTCCCTCAACACCCTGCTCAAGTCCTATAGCGTTAAGATAATAGATAATGGTCCTAACGATACTCGAATCGTTGGTGCCATAGCTCTGTTTGTAATGTGCGTCATCTGTGCCGTTGGTATGGACTGGGAAACAAAGACACAAGTAAGCCTCTTGTATATAAAGAAAACTGTTATGCCTTGCCTTCTTTAGTTTTATTTGATGATATACTTATTATCGCATTCTGTTTATTTTTCAGAATTTCCTGATAACTGTAATAATAACTGCAATAATGAATTTCGTGCTTGGCACAGCTATTGGACCAAAATCAGATGAAGCGAAAGCTCAGGGTTTTGCAGGTATTAGTTGTAAGTAATTTTGATTTTTTAGCTAAACTGTGTATTTTTTTTTTTTTAAATAAACAAATTATAAAACTTAAAATAAACGTAATTACATTGGCCAAATTGCTTCATAATGCGATGCGTTGTCGTGCTTCCATACATCTAATCTATCAAACCGCAATTTTGTAATATGCATCTTAATATCAATACTTACTATTACTTTTCTTATTTTTTTCAATAAACCCCAGAAATGTCCAACATTGGGACGGTGTACATTACCTTAGTTCCTTTTCATAAAAACTTTGTAGGTAGAGCTTTTATTTTCCTGCCAGATTCCTTTCTTTTTTTAATATTGTTATTTTGTTATAGCTGAAGTTGCGAAACGGAACTGGATGCCTGATTTCCGGTTCAGTGAAGGTCAAACCCATAATTTCTTCAGTGTGTTTGCTATTTACTTTCCGGCAGTAACTGGGGTGCAAGCAGGTGCTAATATTTGTGGCGATCTCAAGGTAACTTCTGACGATTTTATATAATTATATACCTATGAGTTTATATTTAGTTATTTCCAATAAAAATCACATTTCACTGAAATCACGCGACCGGACGAGTTAGAAACGTAGATCATGGGCAAAATTCAAATGAGTTGTGACGAAAATACGTGTAAAAGTTCACCATATAGATACCTACCTACTTTTCAAACTTCTTAGTAATAGTATAACATATTTAAGAATGAATACACGTAATTCTTCTTTTATACAACTCACGCAAAGTTCGCACAATGCGCGCGTTCTGCGTGCTTGCGGATCGCGCGCGGCTCGTAGATGGGGACGTACGGTACAGGAGCAGCGCGCGAGCAGATCGCATTACGTAATCCACGCGTGTAGCTCACGAGCATATAATATCGCAAGCAGGCGCATTCATCTGGGGGGCTAAAAAGGCCGCTTTAGATGAATCACAATATGATTCATATTATGAATGTCAAAATATCTACTTATTTGACGACTCTTAATGTCATCTGCATAAGGTTCATATTCAGTAATCATCTGTTTGACAGTTACTATGCATATCAGTCGATGAATTGCTCAATGTGGCCTTTTTAGGCCCCCAGATGTGTACGCACCCTAATAACCGCTCCCTCATTGTGACTCGATTCACCGCTCTCTAACCACAGTCATTGTTAACCATGTAAATAAAATGATTTTGGAAATGGTGTTTATAGAAACAAAAAATAATTCACTAAGGCTTTCTTTCCAGGATCCAGCGACGGCCATTCCTAAGGGAACGCTGCTTGCTTTAGCTATATCGATCACGACGTACCTGGGGATGGCGTTGCTGTCCGGCGTGAGCGCATTGCGGGACGCCTCGGGCTTCACCGGAGACGTCGCCGTGGGCGCACTCGACAGCTGCAAACCCAACTGCAATTACGGACTGCATAATAATTACGAAGTGATTTATCAGTCCTACAAGGTCCTACCTTTGTAGTCTCAGGACTCAGGATCGGTTCCTTTAAGGGGTTATTGTACTCATCATTAAAAACAACTTTTACTATGAGACCAACAAAGCCTTAAATCACGAAAAAAGTAACAGCATTTCATACAAATAATTCAATATTTCTCGACTAAATGTATGGAACACCTGATAATTTTTTCGCTGGATTTTCTGGGTGGTCCCATAGTTAAAGTTGTACATAATGATAAGTACAATAACCCTTTAAAGGGATTGGGACTAGAAAGGTAGAGCCTACCCACGGGCCCTAACCTTATATGTATCTTTCTAAAGATATGCCACCGGTATTTTCCTGTGGTTGAATGTAAAAGGCCTCTATACTTAGTATATTTGTGTCAAGAAAATAGCTAGCAGTATAGGTACTAGGTATTATTAGCGTACAACAACGTGCTATCTTAAGCAATCCGTTTGCAAAGTGTGGTGACTATGACAGCAGCGAAGTCTCGTGCGGTGGGTGTTGTCACCATGTCTAACCTCACATAATTTTATTGATTTAAGCTGGTTAGGTATATTCAGGGCCCCTAAAAATCTAGTCCGTGGCCTAATTAATAACTCTTCAAAGTTCTTGGTATCATAATTATTGGTTCTGGCACAAGCCAGCCGGTCCCGCAGCTCTTTCGCTTTGTTCGCTCGGCTTATTTTGGAAACCACCAGCTGGTCTATCTACAAGCCACCAAAAAGATACTGGCGTCGTCATTTACCAGATAATGCATCTGATGGCGTTCTGGGGTCCACTCATCTACGGCGGGTGCTGGGCGGCGACGCTGTCGACTGCTCTGACGAACCTGCTGTCGGTACCGCGTCTAATCCAGGCGCTCGGCTTCGACCGCATTTACCCTGGGCTTATCTTCTTCTCCAAACGTTACGGCGCGCACGGCGAGCCTTACAGAGGATATGTTCTTACATTCTTAGTTTCGCTGCTCTTTTTGCTTATTGGTGAGTATTAAGTGTTCTTATTTTATTTCAGACTAATAATAGTTAAACATATTTATCGCGACTAGCTTCCATGGTCCACCCGTGTCTGCGCCTGCGTAGTATTGGGATGGAGAATTGGAGACCGTTCATACTAGTTTTAGGTAACTACATAGTAGTTACAGATAACTAATTTCAAAAAATATTTTAGTTTATTCTTTTCTTTCTTCGTTTTATTTGGCCGAGAGCTGGTAAACTGATATTAAATTATGATTGGTTGTTGATGTTGGTCAACCAATCATCACAACATGAGATTTGACATAGGAAATCTAAGATTTCACGGGCAGTTTAGAATACGGGGTTTGCCCGTATGGTATTGTCTGTTTGAGTCCGTTATAGTGGAAAAAATAGTTTCAGTTGTTACATTAACTAGATCTGCAGACCAGACCAGACATAAAACCAGCTCTTTGCTTGAATAAAACTTAAAAGTAATAAAAATAATAAAAATATATACACATGAACTATGCCATGAATATGAAACTGAACACAAGTGAAGATTACAGGATTATACAGAAACGGTAACATCTGTTACCATAATTGTATATATTTACTAGGAATTGTGAACAATTCCTAGGTTTCATACATTTGCCCAGACAAAAGTGTTTTGTTAAGACGTGTCTTCCGCGATTTAACAGTGTAGCATTCGTTAATATGCAAATTAACTAGGCGAAGTGCAGATGTCTGCTACTTTAAGTAAATTTTTCACACTTTAACGGATCGTACCCGGTAATTTTCAGATTACCTAGTTAATGAGCATATTAACGTATTCTGTATTCTAACGGTATAGCGGTGTTTAGCAGTTGTAGGTAGTTGTAGGTGATAAATGAATAGACAATACATACGTAGTATTAATAGTTTATTCACTGTACAACAGATGAAGAAAGCACAAGAACACAGCGATAGTAAATAACCACATATAACACGCACTAAGAAATAGAAGGAGAAAGGAAACATATATAAGGCTAGGTATTGTGATTCCACAGCGGATTTGAACACGATCGCGCCACTGATCACCAACTTCTACCTCGCGTCGTATGCGCTGATCAACTTCTGTACATTCCACGCGGCCTTCTTCAAACCGCTCAGTTGGCGACCTGGCTTCAGGGTAAATTTTATTCCGGCTTTTTTTTCGAACTGATTTGGCTTAACCTCACTGTGATGCTTATTGTTCGCAAGAGCGATTTCTTGTATAAAAAATATAATTGCGATGTTTACAGTTCTACAACACGTGGGTGTCCCTGGCGGGCTTTATATTGTGCGTGACTATAATGATGATCATCAGCTGGGTGATGGCACTTATCACTACGTTTATTTTCATCACACTATACCTCTTGGTACTATACAGGAAACCAGGTAACGTTTTGGCTAGTACCTACCTAGTTATCAGATCCACAAGATCAATGACGCGTCACGCGGCATCGCATTGACATCATCTTTCTTTTGATGTGTTCGTCTAAACGATGAATGGTCCCGACCACAGAACACAGAAAAATGCCTCTCTTCCTCGACCTTCCTTCCTCTTTTCTGTGTTCTGTGGTCCCGACTCATATAATCGATTGACAGAATAGATGATCTAAGTACCTATCTATAGACGATCAATAATTTTATAAGGCGAAGGGAAGGGAAGGGAAGGGGGAGGGGTAAGGGGAAGGGTTTTATTGATCGATATTGATAACTTTATTAAATCAATCGAATGATCAGGCATCGATAGATACCTCCACCAATGCCTGATTAATCGTCGATCGCTCAATACTCGATCAAAATCGATTGCGCCTCGATTTGGTGTGGTAGCACTCATCGATGGTCTTCGCCTAATAAACTATTTCAAACCGCTTTTGGCAGTAATTGTTGTACTTTGTAGTACCCTAAGGGCTCTAGTAGTGCTTACTGCAAAGATTGATCGATCTGGGAGAGTTTAAACTGTACCTGCCGCAGTCGTGCCTTGGATTGGTAACCGTTCTTCACAAATCGAGACCACACTGTGCCTCGGTGATCACATAAATCCGTTATATATAGGTATCCGGTTGTCATGACGTAGCGAATGTAGGTAGTATTGTCGCGGGGTCCTTCCCTCTACGTGCCTCGGCTAATGCTCAGTCTCTGGGAGGGAGGACTCACGGAACAACGTTGAGAAGTAGATGGAACAGGTAATAATCAGGAAATGCAGGAGAATGCAGAGCATGTAAGAAGTAGAGTGCCTGAAAAAAGAGATGAAAAAAAATATGATAAGGCGCAATGTTCAAATTTTGAATTTAAATTTGGAAGGTTGAGGTGGCCTGTGGTGGAGGTGATTGTCAGTACCTATCGAGCTATCTAGATAATAAATTATAAATGAGCTGATAAAAGAGGACTTCGTCACAGCATAATATCTGTGACAGTTGTTACGCAACGTCGCGTAGAAGCATTTATTGCAATGAAACGCCATCATTTAAAACGTAGTTGTAAATTTTAGAAGCTAGCTGGGGCAGCAGCACCGATGCCCAGAAATATCAAGAAACAATCACATCTATAATTAACATTACCTACCGCCCCGAAAACATTAAGTCTTTCAACCCACAACTGTTGGTGCTGACCGGGAAACCTGAGTCACGGCCGTGGCTCCTCGACATGGCAAGCTTCATCACCAGGATAGGATCTTTCATGATCGTAGCGGACATTGAAGAGGTAAGCAAAACTTAATGTCTGTACTTACATTACATGACACCTAACTTTATGTTTGTGCAAGCCAGATTAGCTAACTCCCAGTTTCTCAAAGGTTGATCAAAAACCAACCGTCAAATAAGATTGGTTGTTGAATTGATTGTCGACGTTGGTAAACCAATCACAACAGTTCAGTTACATGAGATTTAAAATGATCAGAGATTCGACCTGTCTTACAGAAACCGGGGGACTTTCAAAGTCCACGATTTTTTATTTTTTTATTCTTTTTCAATCTAGGCAGTTCTGTAAGGACACACTGCTGACGCAGTTTGTGTAAAAGGACAAATTTCTCACGATGAATGACCGCATATTATATACCTACTTATCGAGACATATTATGCGTGCAGTACGCCGTAGGTACCTACTTATGGTATGTCATTTATTTTAGGCTAAACTGTCTCCGATAGAACGGTATATTCGGCGCTGCAAGGGCGAAGAGTGGGTGCGAGACCGCAAGCTTCGCGCGTTTTACTTGTTACTGCAAAACTTCGACTACGAGAAAGGACTGGTGGCTCTGCTGCAGTCAACTGGGCTCGGTCGGATCACGCCGAACGTCACACTTA
Organism: Allophyes oxyacanthae; assembly: GCA_932294325.1. Lineage (NCBI taxonomy): Eukaryota > Metazoa > Arthropoda > Insecta > Lepidoptera > Noctuidae > Allophyes > Allophyes oxyacanthae. The sequence goes on along the minus strand of OW028623.1, from coordinate 4,646,182 downwards.
TGGGCTACAAGTACTTCTGGGACCAACGCGCGCATCAAGACGTCCTCATTTACTACCGTATGGTTCAGTGAGTTAGAAACAAATCTGTTTGTGATCCCGATAGAAGGTACAACACCATCCTTCTCGTGCGTTTCTTATCTTTGGTCGAACGTCAAGTTATATCCTTGATCTCTAAACGTTCGTATTTCGCCTCCTATCCCATTGGCACTCCTAATGTAGGTATAAATTGACGGATAGAGATCGGACACAAGTAATACCTAATGTTTCCAGAATAGCATTCGAATTCGAGCATGCCGTAGCGATCCTGCGCGTGCCACTGAACATGCGTCCTCCCAAGCGTCTGGTGACGGCCACACCGTCCACCAGTACCGGGCCCCTGAGCGACGACCGCACGTACACGTCGCGCCTCGGCGTCATGTACGCCGACTCCGACATCGACATCGGACATTCAACACGCTACACAGCCGAGGACGATGACATAAGGGGTATGACTGTATAATATATTTGGACCATAATTGAGTGTCAGTTGTTTCTATAGGTAAGCATTTTAGATGAAAAACAAAGAGAAAAAAACTACTTTGACCATTTTTTTTTAATTGTTCTATATTAATAATCCGATTTAAAACAAGACTGGCCAAGATGGTTTCAGTTGAAATAATGTTGTTATGTAATTTCAGAATTAAGTATGTATGAATATGTGTACAATCATTTATGGGAGTACGTGTTACGTTTTTTTTTTCAAGCGACGCATTTCATTCCTTCTGAGAAACCGAGTGAGGTGATCTCTGCCAAGCCCTCGCGTCGCTCTACGTTATCGGCGCGCAGATTGGGAGCCTACAAGCCTTTATCTTTCGGCCATGTAATTATTTATACTAATTTTTAATCGATTTATAGTTAATGCTCGTCAAATTAGTAAGTTCTTACACATGTACACAAGATCACCACTTATACAGGTGGCGCATAGGAGGGTCTTCTAAACCATCATTCGTTTTTTTAAACTAGCTAGGCACCTACAGATGACAAAACTTAAGTGGAGCCACTATTTCCCAACAGGAAAGTTCCCCCCAAAGCAACGGGCGAAAAAATACAATTTCCCATACATTTCTATGAAAACATACGCTAGGTACCTACCTTCGTTGTACATTGTACGTAGGTAATCTAAAATAATTATGTTTTACACTGAGCCATTAAGTTTGTAGGTACTCGCAAATTTTTATGAGCCCTGAACTCTTTCTCCCTCTAGCACCTATAATAAGCGTACTATTATAGGTGCTAGAGGGAGAAAGGGAGAGAGTTCAGAGAGCTCATAAAGATTTGTGCGTACTATACCTATCTAATAGTTGACAATACGCCATAATACGCGCACAAACAATTTGCTTTATGTTGTGTTTGTGTCACTGAATCTACATCTTGGGTTTTTATAATTAAGATCCATTTTTCCATCTGACCACCAAATCATTCAAGTTACCAAGAAATACATTCATGTATTGTATGCAGCACAGCACTTTGGATGCGTGGTGGTTGTACGACGATGGAGGCATGAACATCCTCCTGCCGTACATAATAGCGCGCCGGACTGTCAAGGATAAAATGGCATTGCGAATATACGCACTTCCTCGAGAGCGAAGCAAAATAAGCGATGCAGAGAAATAGTGTGTACTAACAACATACCTACCCTATAACATTGTTATTACTAGATATTTTTATTAAATATGCTACGCGAATATGGTGCAAAAATTATAAGAAAGAAGAAATAAGTTTCCCTTATTAACTTAATAAATTATAAGGATTGGATATTTATATCTAGTGTTCATTTAAATATCTAGGTATTAAATAGATTAATAATAAAAATAAAAAAAACATAGTAGACCATTATTCATTTTAACCTTTAACCTACTTATTATGCATTTTTAATAATTGCATTTTCAATTATTGTTTATCTCCAATAGCATGGCAAACATCTTGAAGAAGTTTCGCATAGAATATACCCAGCTGACAATGATAACTGGGATTGACGAGAAGCCAGCCGACAGCACCTGGTCTTTTTTTAACTCACTCATAAAAAACCACATGTCTTCCAGCGACCACGGTGAGGATTTATTTTTGTTTTTATAATGTATTTAGCTTTATGTTGAAGATATTGTAAAATAAATTCGACTGCCCTATAAGTCCATTGGATATATTTTTAACTAGAGCAGTTGGGTATCCACTTTTGTATGGAACAACTGTAATTTTTTAGATGTGAAGTTGCGTAGAATGAGCAGTTTGCTCTTAACATTTTTCTGGTAGCCCAACATCCTTGGGAAAAATCTAGGCTAAATACAGGGTTATTTGTAAAACACCGGCAATGCTTTAAGGGGTGAAATTACTCATCAATATGAACAACTTTTACTATGGTACAAACCATGAAATCGCGAAAAAAAATTCAAACTTTTCATACAAAAGATTAACCTTGCTCCATCAAAATGTTTGTTTGTTTTACAAATAATCCTGTATAACGGAAACCTTCCACCTTAGGATCCATTCACTATGGTGTACCTACCTATATGTACCTAGGAAGAGTCGAGTCGAAATGAAGCGTCAATTTCGTCTCGAGGAATGATTTATTGACTTCGTTCTACCAAGAAGCATTCGCGAGAATGCGTTTTTTTGCCGCGTGCGTTTCATCGAACGTGCGAGTCTAGCCCGCATGCGTGAGTTAGCGCGCTGCGGACCACATGCCGTACAAAGATTCGCCAAGCAGCAGTGTCGTACGTGTGGTGTCGCCAGTGAGTAAACTCGTGTAAGCTAGAAATAGATGAATGTTAATATAATAATGATCGCGGATATTTTAAAAAGCAGGAAACTTAAAAATGAATTCCTAGTTAGTATCTTCAAATTAGACTATCCACTTAGCTACTACAAAAAAATCTGACGCACGCGTGCCCAATCCGCGTGACAGGAAAAACGCCCTTACTTTTATTTGTAACAAAAGATACGCATAGACTGCTTCATCAACAGCTTATTTTGTAAAGTCAGTCGGAAATACCCAATTTTCAGTCGGCTAGCGGGGCTTCCTATGACATTGGTATTCGTTTATTTCAGAATGTCTTATATCAGACGCCGAAGCCATGAGACTACATAACAAGACCAGCAGATACTTGCGACTACGGGAGCTGTTGATGGAAAACTCCTTCGGAGCAGACCTCATCGTGATGACATTGCCTTTCCCTAGAGAAGTACCGATTGTATTATTCTTTTCTCGAGTCTTGAGTCGACATCATGAAATGGGATAGCTTGGCTGACATTATTTTAGACCTTTCGGCTGGACGGATAGATAGAGAATAATAGCGTTGATAGAGCCATTGAAAATTTAAAAAGCTACCATTGAATTACAGCTATTTTTACTTAAACACCTGTTTACATCGGTTCCCTGTATTGAATTTGTCATAAGATTGTATGACAAATTCAGTGAGGGCTTTTGGAGGGGCGCGCACTTTTAGATTAGACGGACTCTAATTATTATAATTTATTTGGTTACCTCGAGCATTCGATGTAATGTTGATCAAATGGCTATAACTCGGAACAATCATTCTTGATTGCTCCAAGGGTTATATTAAATTTGTTACAAGTAACAGGTTAGATCATTCGACGTTTAGTGCGCCCTTTACTGCGGTGTTATGTTGGCTATTATGACTGTTGGACGTATGGTTATGAAGAGTAACGAAATAAATGTACTTTTCAGGGGATATCGGCAGCCATGTACATGGCTTGGTTGGAGGTGATGAGTCACGACATGCCACCCATGCTATTCGTGCGAGGGAACTCGACGGCTGTCATCGATGCCTAGACGATCGATATACCTACTTAGCATGAGACCCATAATATTCTCGTCATATATAATTAAATATTGAGAGTTCCAACAATATTTGGTACAAGGTACATGGTATTATTACTGTAAAGCCCTCATAGCTAATATAATACTGAGCTTGAAGTAGATCATCACCAACATAGTCGTGATATTTGAACTTAACAAATTGTTCTATCTGTGATATTATATTTGTATGTATAATATAGAAATATTTTGTTATAATAAAACAATTTGTGTAAATATATTACAAGATTTTTTTATTTCACACATATTTCACAAGGGTTTTAATTTAGGTTTAGAACAGAAAATAATTATAAAATATTTACAGATACAAGAATCAACAGACGTCCCAGATTATAATTTTTTCTTAATAATTATGAAACTATAGTTATATTAGAAACGTGTTTTGATACATCGTTATTAGTCTTAGCTACAGACCGACCATATTGTCGTTCGCGGAATTGTATAACAAATATTTACACCAAGTGCCACATTCTATATTATAATTTGTTCACAATTATCCGCGACCGAAAATAAGTAAGTGTGAATAAGACACGTGAAGGATAGAATACACAACAGTTATGTTACAGTATAAGGTGAGCAACACACTGTCTGGGTGGAACCGAGGGGTGACATTACAAGAGATTCACAATGCAGGAAGGAAACAAACGACGTCTACTGCGATATGTACGTTACATAACAGGACGGCGATTTAAAATATATAGCTCTGTCATTCTGATTAGATATGTTGCTATGCTTCGTTTAAAAAATAAATATTATGTTGACACATCAAAATAGTTCATTTAATTTCACATTTATTGTAATTAATATATTTTTCTTTACTATATTTCATAAGAACGAATTAGAAATAAAGATAAATATTGATATCAACATATAAGTTATAATAAATTTACGCTAGTACGACGGGCCGCATGTAAACTTTTAGAACATATTAACATTACTCAGTCTATGTAAAATTTATAATATAATAATTTATAATAATTCGTAACGACGTCTAAGATGCCTCAGTGCATTATCATAAATTCATATAATAGCTCGACGGAGCGTTGACGATTATAAAAATGTATAATATACACACCATTTTGCGACAATCCGCGAATGAAACATTTAAATGATTAACATGAATTAATGTTTTAAGCCTACCAGCACCTCAACGTATTAAATCGTACGAAACTTCAAATTCAGCGGTCACATGTACATAGCATGAATTGTTGGCATAACTACAAAAGTTACAGGCGTAAACTTCACACAGCCATAACTCCTTACATCATAAAAATAAATATTAAAAACCTAAATAATCGTTGAAAAATTTTTGGTTACAAAGATTTATAATATGCAAATAAATACTCGAGTTGTAGGCTTCCTTCCCATTACCTGATTTATAATTCAGTTCTTATTCATGCTACAGGAACGATTTCATTTTCATTTCATATGTATATTTTTCTTAAGCTATGAGCGGATAGCGTGTTGATTCAGCAGATTGAGGCGGAACTTCGTCGTAACAATAGAAACATTCCTCACTTTCTAGTTCCAGCACTAGCAGTATCCGTCCGACACGTGGTCACGTGGTCAGGACGTGCTGTCCCACTGCTACTATTCTAATGAACACATCTCTTGTTTGTGCAGTTCTGTGGCGGCGTCAGAAGGATTCCGTACTATTTCACTGTGTCTGTTCGCGCGCGATCTTTGCTCAGTCGGACTGAGATCTATGACACGTACACGTGGGTGGGTGATGACGTAGCAATATAAACACTATTAGTTTGTAAGAGCAGTCACTTGGCTAAGGTCACTGAACACGGGCGCATGCGCTGGGCTGCTGTTTACAGCACGACGCAGGACGGGCGAGACAGTCTTCATTCCGACTCTTCCTCATTATCGTCGTCGAAGCCGGTCAGGTCGGCGGAGTCGAGGTAGCCGTGCATCACCTGCAAAAAGACAGTCTTACTTAGTTCAAACGCAGATGGAATTGTTATTTTTCAAATAAATAAATGAATGGCAATAAAGGTCTGATTTCCAACGCGCCCTTTGATATTAGGCCCAAAATAGAAGATGCGTGGAGATTATGAGAAGGTGGAGAATACGGTTTTCATGACCGTTATCAGTCATTATAACATGACCTGAGGGTTTTTATTTGTTAGCACATTGATAAACATTTATAAATACTTATAAAAGTTTACAAATAAGTAGTGGTGGATACTGACCGCGTACTCGAGCAGCGCCAGATGGCAGAACACGTACTGGTCGGGCATCTGTATGGAGTGCGCGCGCTGCGCCCGCACGCGCTCCACCGTGCCGCGCACGTCCAGCGCGCCCTCCGCGCCCAGCCGCGCCGCGCACATGTCCAGCGTCAGGAACGTGCCTGCGGGTGGGACTCACACATGTGCTCCACGGAAACTACTAATAGTAGTTTATGAAACTGTTGCATAATAGGTATTAAAACAGTGTGTTTAAAAATCGAGCCGCAGGCGAGATTTTTAATAGTATCACACGAGTATTTTAATACCTAGTTATGTGCAGTTTCATCCACTACTTTATCTATAATCATGCAATAGGTAGTTATCACATTAATAATGTAAATTGTAAATAAACAAAATGGCCGGAACACAGCGCGCATGCGCTATAGCGCGCCGCGCCACCATAGATTATGTACGACTGCTATAAACATTTAATTGAAAACTTGTCTATTGTGTACTATAATAGAAAAAAGTTATTTTATAGTATTGTTTTGTTAGGAAAACTGTATCATAATAAAACTTTTTAATTTTATTATAGTTGCATGTGCATAAAGTCTGTCATTACACTATTATTTTTTAATTCATAATGAGAACTTTACGATATGAGGATAGATAAATATATAAATAATCCGTGGCCGCCACTGGGAAAGCTAACTTGTGACGGAGCGGTAAATTAATGAAAAAGTTGACGATATAAAATGCTCACCTGTTCTGCCGATGCCAGCCGAACAATGAACGACTATCGGAGGCCCTCTACTGTGCCCCGCCCACGCGTCACCCAATCTGAAAATAGTAATTTTATATTTAGTAAATGGGGTAGTAGTAGACATAATAAAAATTGTAAATACCTACTATCTTTGTAGGCTAGTATCAGTCGTATCCACAGAACAAATATTACACATAAAATCATTTCCAAAAATATTATGTTGCATAAATTTTAGCGAGCACTGTTGATAGTGAATTGACACTTAGTGTAAGAAGGCTGCGTGGTTTATCCGGCATAAACATTTAACGAGCGAACGGGTGAGATAACCAACATGTGCACCAAATTGTGTGCCCCAAGCCTGTAGGACTGCAGTACCGCTTCAGTCAAAGTCGTAACAGAAGTCTACTAGCACTAAATAGTGGAAGTGGCACGTACTCCTGCAGCGCCAGGTGCTGCGCGCGGCGCACGAGGTGCAGGAAGCGCAGCACGGGCTGCGCGCTGCCGCCGCCCGGCACGCCGTAGTCCGGCCAGCGCGTGTACTGCCCGTGCCACACGCGCCGCGACTGCGAGCGCTGGAAACGTACCAACCGGACAATTACAAATGTGACCAACCAACTTTCGCTGGGATACAATAGAATAGATTAGAATAAAGTCAAAGTCAAAAGTTTTTATTTCAACTGGGCCTTTGCAGGCACTTTCAAAACGTCGTGATTCTAGGTGCCCGTTCCAAGTGGGTTGGTGAATAGAATAGATCTTTATTTCATGTAAACCAAATACAGGCACTTATGAAATGTCGAGACTCTAGGTGCACGGTTCCAAATAGTAGATCCTATGGAGAAGAACCGGCAAGAAACTCCATGGTAACTCTTTTCAAATAAATAATAGATTACAATATGTATCAGTACAATGTTGTGGTAAGAGCTGCGAGAATAATGCAATTCAATGCGAATACAAATAAGACTGGGATAATAATGAATTGCCTCTGAATAAGATTGCCATGGCAGTTACGAGCTGACCAGTTCCGTGTGTGACAATCGTGTTAATGGTCACGTGCACTAACCCTCAGGTCGGTGAGCAGCAGATGCGTGATGGTGTAGTCGTCCTCGTGCTCGACCGCCTCGGTGGTGACGGCGAAGTCCCCGTAGACGGCGCGCTGGGCGGCGACGAGCGGCCAGTACTGGCCGCACTTGACGCGGCCCCGCTCCACGGCGCGCGTCGTCATCACCACCACCAGCGTGCCCTGCTCCCACACCATGCGCCAGAAGTCGCCGAACGTCTTCGGCAGGGGCCCTGAAAATAAAAACGAAATCTACTATATTTATATTCCCCAAGTATAATATCACGCCTGAATTTTGCGAAGGGATAGGCGAGAAGGGTACTGTTCACACAATGTCCGAGCCAAATAAAATTTCGAACTGAAATAACATAATAAATAACGAAATTCAACTGTGCAGTCTATTTTTCCCTACGAAGCAATAGTAACAAAATAAAAGCAAAATATAAATAGACGTGGATATCACATATTTGTCCCCATAGAGGGCATAGAAGGCTTCGATTCCAGGAACATATCGTGTAAAAGGAAACCAAAAAATCTGTAGAACTTTACAAAAAGAATGTTAGTGCCCATCCACACGCCGACCGTTTCCACGAAGAGAGGATTTCCCCTGCGTTTATTACCACCTCGAATTCGCTCAACACAGCTTTATTAATAATTCACGGAAAACGTATTTTCATCGTGAACATATTGTATTGCGAATAGTTCCATGTATTGTGGGAACGCGGCCAAATTGAAAACTGCCGAGAAATTGTAACAAAATCAATGCCGTAGAGTGACGGGACGTTTTAAGTGGCATTATATTTAGGTTATCTGCTCGGTGTGAATAAACATACTACGTCGAATGCCATGTGTTGACTTGTATTTTATTTTTTTATCAAGAATGATCACAAACAAATATTGGGAAATTGGCTTATAATAACCCCTTACTTTGCATAATATTCTATTCTATAAACACAGTAGTCTAAAAAGCATTATTTTCTTGTCCATCCAAAAGTAATCTAAAAATAATCAGTATAAGTGACAAGCCGCCCTTTATACATTGATCAATACGCTCTTATTTCTTTTGTTCTTTTCTCATGAATGTGCAATAAAAAATATTTTTATTATATTCATTGTATCCATAACACTTGGTTTTATTCGATAAATTAATAGTATAAGCCATTATTAGCTAATTTTACATTTTCTTACTGGACCCTTACCGAAGTCCGACTCCACACAACTCCACACAGGGACCTCACATGAAAATAATTAATTAAAATGATCTTAAAGTTCAACATTAAAATCACGTACCACACTACACCGGACGAAGCCCTGCCCAAAAATACCTTTACAAAAATGGTCGCGTTGTATGATGCAATTATATATTATTATGATAGACTGCTATTACCTTGTGTACAAATGTATGCATTCTTCTGCTTGTATCCGTCGACGTAATTGGCGTTGATGTAGTCCGTGGTGGGGTCGTCGGGGTCCGTCTGGGACAGCAGCACGCGCGAGTGGTCGTAACACAGCACGTCCGTGTAGCGGTTCTTGGCTAGATTACTCGGCAATCTGGAAAATTAATATAGACTTTATAATTTATAACGATCAAATTTTGTCGCAGTTCGCACCCGTTAATTTTTATTTCTCTGGAGTGTAATTGATATGTGTTCTGCCATTGTTATCTATTTCATCCACATTCGTTTAAGGTGCTCCTCCATCTGGTCGATCGGCCTCGATCGGCATGTCCAATAGACACAGTATACCTGGCTCGTTAAGGGTTGATCGTGCACACTCAATAAATCGGACACGATCTGTATTTTATGATACCATCCCATCAGTGTGGATTGCTCAAACGGCTATGGCCGATCGAGAAAATTCCAATCTTCGCTTTAGTTTCGATTAGTGGATTCCACGATACAACTCAAAATTTAACATTAGGGCAAAGCAGTGTGCGGGTGTGAGCTCACTTGGCATGGTGGAAGGTGCCGATGGGCGGGCGCGCGCGGATCTCCTCGTACTCGGCCACCAACCCGCGCCGGCCCAGCTCGCGCACGCGCGCCAGCAGCGCCGGCGCCGACTCGCCCGCCGCGCCGGCGCCGCCGCACTCCTCGTCCGACAGCCCCGGCGACACCTCGCCCGACGACCACGTGCCGCGCGCTGCAACACACGCCAATACAATCTCCGTTCCCACTGCAGCAAGCCTAGTCCAATGGTAAACATTTACACACGAAAAATTAAGACTAAATGACAGAAGGCCGCATGAAGTCTCTGTTTCAAGCGCTTAGCTATCATGTGGCGCTATTTCATTATCACACAGTAAAGCAATTTAGGCGTGCTGGTCATATAAAACTCCAAATAGACCGAATCAATGTAAGATCGCGAGGAACATAAGAACATTGACGCGCTTAACAAACGTATTGGTAATCGTACTATGTTCTTAGTACTAATAGGACGATGCTGCTGCCCATCACAAACAAGCAACATGTTGCTCCCGAAATATAGCAGCTTGAAGACTTTGCTACAGGGCTAGTACAGATTTCACGATCATTTCATTTTACAGCAACAGCTTCCCGTCTCGGCCGCAAGAAATTACTTATCTCTTCCGCTACTGAGTCACCTATATAACGACACTTATGAGAAGAGAAATTCTAACATACTCGTAGGTGCCTAATAATAAGCATACACTAATTCTACCGCCACACAATCGATCAACAATACAGTTTTGGACCACATGCAGCGGTTATATCCGAAAAGGGACAGTGTCCCTCGGCATTTCCGAGAGCCCGAACGCCGGATCAATTAAATGGACGTGCAGTTACAATGTTTCAACTTTTCTAAATATTTTTATTAATTTGATAGCCTGCTGTATCCTATTTCGTGGTCTAGAATTGACGACAAATCAACATATCCGAATATATTGTTTGTAATAATATTTTCTTATAAAACACAAACCAGTACCTAAAAGATATAACCAATAAGTAAATAGCAGCATTATACGAAAACTCTTTAACTCACTTTGTATTTTTAGTACATAAACCAAAATTAAGGTTAAAAATATTTGCACAGATGATAAAAGTTTACACTTCATGTCTATATCAACTAACAATACGCGAATGCAAGGTGTTTGAACAATTCAAACAATCGACATCGTTCAAATTCTTAACTCGACGATCTAGGCCACAGTATATATATACTACATACAGTAACTCAGCTAAGACGTTTTTGTGACATCGACAAGCGGAGCGCTAGGGATGTCACTAATATTTTTGGAAAATGGTTTTTATTTTATTTAGTTACATTTACCTACTGCAAACATAAATTAATACTAGTATTGGCCCAGGGCTTCGCTCGTAAGTACGTAAGTAGTATATAAGCTATATGACGATATTTAAACAGGAATTAAAAACATGTGATGATTCTTAAAAAAAAGATGGGAATGGATATTTTTTAATAATTGCGATTTGTTCCTGGTAAAATATCCTAAGCGTTAAAGTATTCTTCAGAAACACGATAATTCAGTGCCGGTTTCTTTACTGAATCATCTCGGAAAATCAAATGAAGCAATTTGGACCGGCTGAAAAAGATAATGTCATCACTATCAACTATCCCACTTTACGCGGACCCTCAGATATTGATTTTGAAAGCAATTGGTCCAGTTACTAAAAAGATAAAAAAGGCGGCAACTTTTTAAAATTCTAACTATAAATAAGTATTGAGAGGCCATATGGACTCTCAGATATCGATTTTGAAAGCAATTGGTCCAGTAACTAAGAAGGTCCAAATTGGCGGCCATTTTTTAAATTCCGACTTTATATATGGATTTAGAGACTATACGAAATCTCAGATATCGATTTTGTATATAATCGGTCCAGTAATAAAAAATATCAAAATGGCCGCCATTTATTTTTATTTCTGACCATAATTACGATTTCAGAGAAGACACGTATTTTCAAAGCAATCGGTCAATATTGACAACAAATTCGTAGAGAAATAGTTGAACATTCATTATACCTTTCGATATCAGCGGGAAATTTAAAAAAAGCTAACTGCTGATTTTATATTGCGGAGTTCAAGCAGCCGTAAACACTACAATATAGTCCTGTCAATATAATTATTAATATAGGAAAATATGGGAGCAACACAAATCGTGACCGACTGTGTCTCGAAGTAACACCGACTGACAACCTTTGAATATTTCGCTGTTACCTTACCGAACCTAACCGAGAAATCCCTGTAGAGCACACGTCTCTGTGTGTGTTTGAATTCGGAACGTAAGTACGTAGCTTACCAACTGTTTACTATATATTTAAACTGTGTCTAGGCGACTGAACAATCGAAATGTTTTTCATTTGTTCTAGGTCGATTGCAATCGCGGTAGAGCGAGCGACCTAACCGATTCTCGCTCGATACATCTACTGTACCTACATCATTCGCAAAATCTCTAGTTCGGCATCACATTAAGCGTCACAAGTCACAACACAGTATAAACATGCATGCGATCCCAATCGCACAAACCCATCAAATATCGAACAGCCAATCTACTTCAATGGTCGACATTGTTACATTCTCGACACAAAATTGCAAGTTACTTCAGATTAAACGGAACTAGCTGCGAGACCGAGAAATCGATCGAATTCAAACGATTCCAACATTTTTAATAATCGAAATGTTGGAACATTTTTAATAATCGAAATGTTGGAGCAATCGAATAAAACCTCTTGCCATCACGCATCGCTAGTATGTAAACATCGCACGTTGCGTTTTACAGCAATTTATTTTTACGACCATCAACTTCAGGCGTCCGTTTTACGGATCGTAAAATATGGTTTATCAATAGATTATTTTTAACCAGAAAAACATTAGAGTTACTATGGGTGACTAAGTCACCGAGGACCATAAAGATCTGGTGGACATAGAACTTGAGCACAGGACGCTAGCAGCAACATAACATGTTGGCCCCTCCCCTTGTGCTAGGAAAGCCAAATTAACGTTATTTCTTATTGCCAGAACACCTTCGCGGGCGGCCTATGGGTCAAATTATACGCGTAAAGCTCTAGAAACTCTGAGAGCACAACATAATAGTGGTTTCAGGGTGCTTTTGGGGCTGGCAATTATAAGGGAAAAGACCGCGTCATCACCAGATTACGTAGCAGTTCCAATAGCATCCTGAAAGCATCAGCTGATCAGCATGATGCTTGAATGTTTTGGTGTGACAAGGGAAACCTTCTCGTTCATAAAATTATTATTTTTGTATCTTGTTTTAAAACTTTATATTACTAACCCGTAGTTCTTACGTTTTTACTAACAAGTGTGCCTTTGTAGTCACAATAAATAAATCGTTATTATTATTATTAATTTAATTTTTGTACGGTAATATTCTGTATATGTACGTATGGGTTTTCTTGCCTGCTTTTGGTTTCAGGACCTCGTATGAGTTTACTTTGTAAAAGTGGCGTTCGTTTTCACTAAAAATAAAAAAACATAAAAAGTTACCAACTCGCGGCGTATCTTAGCCAAGATAAAACTTACCGCACCGTTTAAAATATTGGCCCATTGAAACTTTAGATACGATTAAATAACTAATTAAAAAACATACCAGCACATTTTTTATCGGAATTCATTTGGACTGTTGTGTGAATTTAGATAATTGTATAAATAAATAGTAAACAATCATCAAAATGAACGTCACAATGACAGCTTTTATTTCTCTGGGTTTGAAAAGATTGTCACATACTAAAAAGGTTTTAGTACTCAGAATCATGAAAGCTATGTACTCACTGCTTATGTCTATATCATCTTCGTCTCCTGAATTTATATGCCTGCCCTTCATATCCCCATTATAGCCATGTGTATGCCTGGAAAAAAAAATGTATTTAACACAGACGCCAGTGAAATCTTAAAAAAGAATAGGTATAAAGAATAACTTAACTTAATAACTTTCAACTCGATAAAGAATATTTTCTTTATAAATCAGATTTTTAATATTTTTTTTGGATTCCTGGAATCCCAACCATTTTAAAGAACATAATGCATAGGATACAAATTGAATTAATGTTATTTCGTTAAAAATTTGTTTTTAACAAGTGAAGTTATTGAGTGGAATGGGTTAAAAATAATTTGAAAAATGGTTCTAAATCTTTTTCTAAACTTTTATTGGATTCTATCTGAAGGCTTATCCTATATGCAACCTTCATTATCGGTCAAACCACTGTACACTGTATTACATAGTATAGATAGTCCAGACAGGTCATTTAAAAGTTTAAAGCAGTTGAAGGAGGTCCCAAAGGGGTGTTTTCTGTGTAACCTGAGTGGACTGGGGTCGCAGGTGTACGGGGGGTCGCCGCTGATGTGCATGTCTGTCTTGTTGTCGCCCAGTCGAGTCGCGCGGTCACTGGTCATGTCACATGCACCCTCGTGTTCTATTATACCTGCACAACCAGTTTTAATAAAAACGTAGTCATAATAAAAGGTCGTTTATTAATGATTAAACTGATGGCTGCATTATTAAAGAAAATAAAATTAATTCATACAATGATTACAATCGAATATTGAGCGTAGAATTTTGTCAAAAATGTAGGTTAAAACGTCAAGAGGCATTTTGATCACAATGCCTACGCCGCAAAACTACTTTAAAGGATTACTCCTAAACAGCTATAAGACTAAGTGGCAAAATTACTAACATTTAAAAGGCCTACAAAGCAAAATGCCTCAAATCAATATCTCTAAAGCGGTTTGCCTAATTTGCAATACGTCTGCATTCTTTCTTGTCTAGGCAGCATAACGTCTCAAAAATAAAATGACTTTAAAGGATAATACATAACATGCCATACGACTAAGAAGCATAATTAATCGCTATCAAAAACTGCTTTAAATCAAACTGCCTCAAATTAATAATATCCAACTAATATAAATGTGAAAGGAAGTGACATAGAAAACTCTATGTGAATTCCCTATTTTCAGATAAGATACTGGCCACTTAAGTTGAATTGGTTGTTATCTATTAACACTTAATTGTCTATAATGACAATAGTTTGAATTCATTCATTACGTTTGCATCGAAAATGGCTGAACGGCCTAAAGAATTGGTTTTCGTCAAAAATCAAAAGGGCGGGCAATCTTTGATATGGTCCGGTTACAGATTTACAAAAAATCATGACAACGCTAGTGACGGAACTACCTTATGGAGGTGTGTTAATAGAGACTGTAATGCATCACTAAAACTTAATGCCGACAAAAATGCAATTTTGAAAAATAGCGTACATTCTTGCTGGCCTAATTTTACAAAAAATAAAATATCTTCTATGATCGAAGAATGCAAAACAGAAGTTTGCAAGACATTTAAACCAGTACAACAAGTTTTTGAGAATGTTTACACAAACAACAACATTACATCGGATGACGAAGATATGCTGCCTATATTTAAGTCAAAAAAAGACACTCTTCTACGGGCCAGAAGACGTTTTCTAAAAGCTCCAAAGTTAGTTTTTAAGAATTTAAATGACGTAATAGTACCAGAAATGTTCCATGATTTTCTCGTGTGTGATCAAGGGAAAGATGATGACAAAATTTTAATTTTTGCAACACCGTTTGGCAAAAAGACCCTTCATAATGTGGCAGGTAAAACACCCCAGCTGTTCGCAGATGGAACGTTCAAGCGAACACCAACACCGTTTTACCAGCTCTATACCATACATTTGGATATAGCCAGCGGCGAGGAAATGACTAACATCGTGCCATTGATCTATGCCTTACTTCCCAACAAGACACAGGAAACATATGTAAGATTATTTCTTCTCATAAAAGAACACCTTAATATCGAATTTCATAAAATGAAATGTGACTACGAATTGGCACAAGTAAACGCTTTACAGAAAGTGTTTCCTAAAATTGATATAAGTGGGTGTTATTATCACTATAATAAGGCTATATGGAAGCAAGCGGACAAACTCAAGATGTTGGAATCAAAGAAAGGTAGGCATACAACCGCTCTGATAGCAAATTTGCCTCTTCTACCAACAGAACATATTATGGACGGATGGTTGGCAATAGTACAAGATCACACTGAATGTAGCGATGCTATGAAAAACTTCACGGCATATTTTGAGAAACAGTGGCTGAAATTATTACCAAAAGTTCTGAGTTGTGCATCAGAAACAAACCGCACGAATAACGGATTGGAGGGATGGCACCGACGAATAAATGCTCGCATACCACCGAATGCAACATTTTTACTTTTTCTCCAAAAGTTATTGAACGAAGCAAAATGGCAAAATGTGAAAATCAAGGCTGCTTTGTTTGAAAAGAATAACAGAAAAAAAACTGACGTTCAATTTAATAAAGAACTCAATAGGGAACTGAAAAAACTGGTTGAGTGCAATATAACACCGCTCACATTTTTGAAAAATATTATTAAGATAAAAAGACAAATTTTTAAGGATCATTAGTGTAGCTAAGGATCTAATAGTACCTACTAAAAATAGAATTAATAAATGTATGAATTAAATATATTACAGAATGATCGTTTGTTTTTGATGTGGAGTTGCAATTGTTTTAGTTTGTGAATTGAAAATGAATTAAAATAATACCATAAATAATACTCGTTGTTTATTTCATAAAGGAGGCAAGAAACAGGTTTTTTAGAAACATTTTATGAGGTAACCTCCGTGTTCGTAATTTGAACTGCAACCCAACTGGAAAAAGGCAGTTCCGGTGCAGTTACGAGGCAATTAAAGAATCTGAAATGCCATTTTGCAGCTGAGTTGCAGTTCGAATTATGTCCTTCTGTACCGGCCCTAGATGACCTGTTTTACAAAACACCAATTTCATAGGTAATGTAATGACATAAAACTAAACGATTCGTGACGGACCATTAACTAGGTATGCTTGTATTTATACCTCGTTTTTGTTTGATTTCTTGTAATTTGGAGCATTTTGGTGTTCAGGTCATAAAACTACTAAGTTGTTTTGCATTTGAGATATTTTGCATCCCTAGGCATCTTCATAGCCAGGCATTTTACAACAGAGATGTTTTGCATTTGAGTCTTATTAAGTTCAAAGTCATGCTAATGTTTAGAAATTTTACTTCAAAGTCCTTTTGCATTAGAGGTAAAGTAATGATAAGTTGTTTTAATTTGAGGCATTTTGCTTTATAGCCGTTTTACATGTTAGTTATTTTGCTTCGTAGTCATATAGCTGTTTAGGAGTAATCCTTCAAAGTAGTATTGCGGCGTAGGCATTGTGATCAAAATGGGTCAAGAGTTTATAAATTACTGTAACAAGCTATAACGCACTTTTAAAAAGATTATGGCGTTTCACATTATTATGCTTTAGTTTCCAACAAGATTATTTTTTCAAATTATGTATAAAACATGTTTGTATTTTCGACACTCACCATTTTGCGACTTGATTGGCGGTATGTGATTACTGATTACATATTCATCAATGACGCCGTCTAGTTTACCGTTCTGCAGGTTATTCGTGTAACAGTTTTTACAGTGCTCCAGCCTGTAGACAAAGGGAAACTTTTAACAAATGTTTACAATTATTTAGGAGAAATAAATAAAGACAGAAAGCGAAACTTACAAAACCCACATGACAAAAACATCGATAGAAGCCACAACATTGAAGCTATGAACTTATCTAGAATTAGAGCAAATGCTATTGATAAATAGCATTCAAAGTCATAAGTGGCTAGGATGACGACGCCTATCTTATCTGTTTCATTGTTATTTCTACGATAGTGAAATGAATCACAAAGATAGGTACATGAAGCAAACTAATATTTCTTGATCGCCTGAACTAGGCCAAGTAA
This sequence comes from Allophyes oxyacanthae, assembly GCA_932294325.1. Taxonomy (NCBI): domain Eukaryota; kingdom Metazoa; phylum Arthropoda; class Insecta; order Lepidoptera; family Noctuidae; genus Allophyes; species Allophyes oxyacanthae. The sequence goes on along the minus strand of OW028623.1, from coordinate 4,628,521 downwards.
ATGAGCTCTGAAATAACCGACGCAGAAATTCAGCACCGATTTATCATTTATATAGAAATGAACCGCTTCATTACTTGGTCAATAAATCATCACGCTACATTATGTAATAACCGTCTGCATGTATTTAAGGTGCCAAGTTTTAGAGTTTGAAAATCGATTCAATAGACGACGGTCTCAAGATTTACGTAAACACGCTATAATATACATTATACATGCACGGTCAACAACGCCTACGTACATTGGCAAATTACTCAAACTTGCGTAGGTGTAGGGGAATTGTTGATTTTAATGGAGAAACGTATACATATAGTGATGTTATGGATACCTTTGTAAGTCACTAAGGAGTTGGGTAACATTGACACTAAGAGGAAATGCCGTGGGCGGAGAATCCATATTAATTCTGTATTCCAAGAATAGTTGTCAGGCAGAAGCAAAACCCAAAGGAATCATCATCTGCCTGGCCTGTATCCCAACTACGTTGGGGTCGGCTCTCAGTCTAACCAGATGCGGCTGAGTAACAGTATTTTATACAGAGCGACTGCCATCTGACCTCCGCCACCCAATTGCTGGGAGACACTGATACCCTAAGGTTAGACCGGTTGTCAGACGTTTTTTTTTCGAGTTGCTGAATCCCCTAACGATTGTCAAAGGTATTCGTATGACAATCAGGACCAACTGCTTAACGTGCTATCCGAGGCACGGAGGGGTCTCGATGTTCGAAGAAATGGTCACCCATCCAGGGACTGACCGCGGCAACCGCAGCTTAACCTCGCTGATCGACAGATCTGCGCGGTAGCTATGTAGCTACGAGCCCCTCAAAGGAATGTCACTACATATATTCGCGCACAATTTCAAACACAATACAACTATGTCTGGTTCATTAAAATTTAACCATTAATATTTTAACGTTTTTGTACCTACTGCCGTGCAGCTACCCTATAGTAGCTACAAACAAATACTTTGTTTATAATACGTAGATAGGAACATAAAAGCGATGAGACTGACAAAAATCAACCCTTAGGTATACTAGATGTTACTTAATAGATAAATTGCCGACAAAGGGAAGCTAAGTCGCAGGAAGGAAGCATGGCGCAACAACATGCAAGATAGGACCGAAGTTCTGACTGCTGCAACTTTGCTAGTTCTATTGTAGGCGAAACTGACTGCAGTCGACCAAATTGGGAGTTTCTCAATGTTTCCCAAAGCGCGCATAACATAGTTCATACAATATTAGATCCCATGTAATATGGCCTACGGGACTAGTGTACCTATTGCCATTTTTCATTTTCAGTTATGCCATCCACTTATCTAAGAACATTAAGAGAAAATAAGTACCAAGCTGTATGGTCGGGTTCATATTATAGGCCACCCAATTACACAGAATGCGACACGGTGCGGCGCGTTCACAAAACTTTTCAATACTTCTACCTTGGCTTACCAGTGGATCAAAGGCAGATAGGGTTACGTTACTATGAACAATAATATTATTTACCAAGCTGCGTGGTCGGGCTCGTGCTGTCCGCCGAGTTGCTTGGGCAGGCTGGACCGCGGCACGTGCAGGCCGAGTTGCGGAGCGTTCACCGTATGCACGCGTTCGCGCAACTTCTCGCGCACGAAGAGGCGCAGGATCCGAAAGGGCGCTTTGAACCACAGCGGCGCCGTCACTATCAACACCTTCTTCAATTTGGCAGGGTAGCCTCCCTACAACAAACGAGAAACATATTTTAGATGTTTGGTCAGATAATTATCTGATTTAAATATATTCTGGTATACAATGAAACATTACAAGATAACAAAATACGCTTATTCAACGAAGCGAATTGAACAACAACTCAAGTGTTTGCTACAAATGGAAACAGGTATTCCTTAAGGGTTTTCATTTATAGCAATACACTTCTTGAAACTACGTCTAACATACATGTGATGGGTCAATAACATACCAATTCAATCACATATTTTTTCTCGGATAATCTCAAAAAACAAAGTAAAACCGACTTAAAAGACTAAAAAGGAATTAAATCATTTTCTTAAAAGCTTAATAGGTAAGTCGGTGCCATGCTAAGGTGCATTGGCCCCGACTTGAGAAGCTGTTAAGATTTTTAGGTCGGTTTTATCTTCTTTTTTTTAAGTTTATTTGTTTGTAATTTTTTTGTGTTAATAATAAACAATTAGACAAGCCCAAGACGATAGCAAAATGCTTGTTGCAAATGTCTTGCTGTTATCCATTGAAGAGTTCCCTTCCTACATCTCGTACTCCATGATCAGATCTTAACCAACTTTTTGTGGGACCACCTCGGGATCTACCTTAATAGAATACAGTTTAAACTAATCGGCTAAGCTGTTTCAGAGATAACGGTGTTTTTTTTATTTGGGAATACCCACATGAGAAATGCATAACGTTTTCCTTTTTTGAAGTCGGTTAAAAACAGAGGTTGACCATACAACACATAATTATTGAGTAAAATTAATTAATTATCAAGGTTAACAACTAGAAAAGTATGTTTTTGTTTTACCCCAAAATTCAAAGCTATCGTGAATATTGCTAAACGAAAGAAATATACAAAATACCCGGATTTTATGTATTGAATACGTTTTGGCTATAAAAAGTGAAGTTGAATAAAAGCTTGTCGAATAATATCTCATATTATCTACATATTTTATATGAAGTAACCAACGCTCATAAATTATGTATCGAAATTCCGTAACGAAAATATCGCATCACACGGTGTCGATGAATTTTCATAACTCCAACCACAAAATAACCGAAAACTAAATTTACGTCAGACGCCAGCCTGGGCATGGGTAGAGTTCTTGGAATCGTGTAAGAGAACATATCGGAGAACGAATAAATAAATAATCCATTGTTACGAAACTCACTTTGACTAGCTTAGGGACTCGAAGGCTGACGTTCAGAGACGACAGAAACGAGTCTAAGCGTGAACTTACGCTTCCATCTGTCAAACTTACGAACAAATTTTGACAGATGGAAGCGTGAGTTCACGCTTAGACTCGTTTCTGTCGTCTCTGAATGTAAGCCTAAGTCCACAAGAACACTCAGACTTTCATAAGGTATTCCATGGGATAGGATAAGAAGTATGTACCTAGTCTACATAAAATTTATTCTGCATATTTAAATACTTCATATTATTATACATATAATACAAACTTTAACCAACAGTAGTAACGAAAAAGGGAGCCGCTTTTCCAACAATCATTACTCACATTTTTATAACAATAAACAACAAGTAAAATATGTTGCTAAAATAACAACCCGATAATTAGCAACAATGCCAACATCCAAGAATCCGTGGGAAAAATACAGTGTCTAACGCACATTTGTAGCCAAATACTATTTTGTAGTCGACAAGCCGGGCTATTAGGGGCACCGCGCTGCCGCACCGTTGGCCTCGGGAGCATTACGTCGCACGAGCCAAAACGACGCTGCCCCACGACACAGCGCGACGCCGCGCCGTGACGTAATCATGTGCACACCGATACCCAACCGATCATGCAGCTACTGAACCCATCTGACATCTGTATTAATCCAAAATAATTAAATTTAACACCTGTGCAAAGGTACACAGGGTACAAATAACAATGACAAAATAAAGGTTAAGTCCATAAAATCTCCACTTGGAATACGTAAAACGATTGAGTCAATCTTAAATTAATTATCCTAACGAATCCCTACCGAGAAGTGACAAAACTTGATAATAAATCCAACCGGAATGGAAGCAAGCCTTATAAATATTCAGGACCGAGACGATCTGTAAGCACTCGAGAGTAAAATGAGCTCTTCTGTAAAGAAGGCACGACACGAAAATCTTAGGAGAACAGTATTTTGCTTCACTGTCAGACTTTTTATGACCTTCGCTCTCCATCTGCTTAGCATAACACTTATAAAAATATAACTAGGTATGTAGTCATTTTGAGCTCTGCTTTATATTCAGCAAGTGTCAAATCCAATGTGCCCTAAAATCAATGGATCGTACGTTCCAGTGTCGAATACGAATAAAATAAAGATCTAACCTAAAATCTATGAAACAAATAATGTTTGCAATTCATAACACCATCATTGCCTACTTAATAAACTTCAAGACAAAGAGACAACCACTACGTTTACTTCAAGAAAGAAAATATCTGGGTTTTTATTTTTGAGTTTGTCGCTAGCCAATCCCGGTTGTAGTTGTTGAGAAAAGGTCGCCGTTTACGACGGAAACTCCTTAGCGAGAAAATAGGAAAATCGTGAGTGTTTTGTTGATTGTTATCATTACGTGAGCCAATTTGTAGGAACGGTCAGGTAAGATATATGGCAATTTGCAAGCGGGTCTGACCTCGTATTAGGTATATTTTCGTATATATCATGAAACCCACGAACTTACAGCCCATGTGGGGCTACAATTCATCTTCCAATATATTTTACGACGGGTGCTAAGAAAAGTAACAAGGTATCTCAAATGTTTATATTTTTGTAGGAAATAAACTAGCAAGCATAAAAAACTAGCTTAGATAAAACGGAAATTTTGTCACATAAGTACCTATAACGACTGATTGATTATATTTGTCTCACGCTCACTTCACGAAATACATTGAAGGATTATTTTCTTGAACTATATAATTAATTAATTAATTATAATTATTTGATAGTTGCCAGGAGAAAGCCAATGTTTAAATTCAAAGAATTATTGTAAATTTCCTGTTTCTATTCCTGTTAAATAATACATTTTAATATCTACAATGTTTACATCTAAATGCTTTGAATAATAAAAGTCAGGTCGCTATAGCGTTTCAACTTGGATGTATGTATATATTATTTTGTCAAAATCGGCTGTTTACATCTTAAATTATTCAGTTACTATACTATACCTATGCATGGATCCTTAGTAAAGAGCAAAACATTTGAAAGGTTATGTGGGGAGCGTAGTACACAGGCAAGCTTATGAACGCTAAGAAAACTAGGGGTGAGAGGTCATTGCCCCCAGTTTTGGGCTCCCTTCAACTCATGAAATCATACCTGGTACCGAATCCCCTTGCTCCCTGACGTAGGTTCGTTTAAAACTCAAATGAAAGCGACAAAACCCGCTAATTTTAGCCACATGTCGAGTCATTAAATTTTGTTTTGAACTTCTAAGAAAAGACAAAAACCTTCCGCCGTCTTTCAGCCAACATTTTATTAGAAATATTTTGTTTTTGTTTTCTATAGTAAATATTATAATTACATATTTAGAATAGACCAAGTGCATTGTACCGGGTCTTCCTCGTTGCGTCTGCAGTCTAGACAAGTCCCGTGACGTCAGTCTACAGTAGGGTTCAATTCTCTAGACGAACGTTTTAAAAGCCCATCAATAAATGTTCCGATAAACAACATAAGAGATTGTGAATTTAGCAATTCATCTGACGTCATTATGGCGCCTATATTGAAACCATAGACAGGTCATTTAAGTGATTAATTAAATATTAAAGGCGATATATACAATAAAGCTTATTCATGCAAAATTAAATAAATGTTAAATAGAGCGGAATAGATGAGAATGGCAATGTCACGAGAGGGCTACAGTCAAAAGGCAAGTTAGATGATGAATTTCAGAATCAGTTCTGGTAGTTCTATGTATAAGGTTCTAATTTAGTAGACCTCCTCTTTTAATGGGAGCAACAATTAAATCGCGATAAAAATATCTGCCGTCATTTTTCTTGCGATTTCAGTGTTGTTTCCATTGTAAAAGATGATCATAATGATGAGTAAAATATATATAAATGAAATCAGATGAGACTAAAAAAATGGACTTTTTAATGTAAAGTTAATAACATAAAAATGTCGTATTAATTTACTGATTTCTTCTCGGATTTTCATACACACAGCGCCTTCATTCAACTTTTACTATTGCCGCGTTGGACAGTTTTGTAAATCCGAGAGGCAACCAGTTAATCAATCCTTTTTATGGTATTAATTTAAAGTTTTCAAAAAAGCTTGATATATTTTTTTATTGGTACAATGATTTCTTTCGGCTTATATATTCACCCCTCAATACGACCTCCGCTAAAAAAGTAGGATCTTATAATACTCGTATTGTTATTAGCTCTATTTTTGCTACAAAGGTCAAGATCGGACAAAGTATCTGACTAAGGTGCGCATTTCGCTAAAGCGTCCAAAACTATTGATTAGCCTTATGGTTAGCTATTAATTTTGTTAGTGGTCTTCTGCTGAGTTCAGAAACCGGTCTAGTAATAATGATTGCAATAACTCCCGGCGAACAAAGTCTGACAAAAAAGACTTCAAACAAATCAAAATAAAGTATGTATACAGTCACGAGCACAAAGAGTATACTTGTAGCGGGATCAAAAGTGAAATTTATACCGAATTTACATTGCGAAACTAGTTTCGCGAAACCGTAACTTGACTACTGTAAACTTGACCCTCTTTATGATCGTATTTGGAGCTTAAAGAACAGCCGTACCTATAATGTTTCTTTTGTTTTCTCGCGTGACCGCGAATTATGCTTCAGCGAAAAGACATTTCCTAATTACTACAATCTGTCTCCTTCGTGGGACATTCAGAAGTATGTTGGTTGGTGCTATCGCTGGCTCGCTCAGTATGTGACGCTCAGTATGTGACCTGTGTCACATCCTCATTGTTTAGACAGTAGTTCTATTTACTGTGATTGGATTAGGTCTTGAGGTATTTAGCGCTTTAATCGTCGCGCTTTGTTGTGATAAAATATATAAAATAATAATAATGATTAATGTTTTCTATAGGTAGGTATCTACTAGAATAGAAACCTTATGTTAAAATAAAGATATTTTGCTTGTAAGTAACATAATAAAAGTCTATCGCAGATTCTGCAATCATTTTTAATTCCTCTGAAGTACCTATATACTTATTACTCATTAAAGTTCCTAGAATACTATAAAAACAGTAAGTAGGTGTTCGCTTTCTACTTATAAACACGTATAAGGAAACGTGTGCGCATGACACTTCCCTTTTCAAATGTAGAACAGTTAACCCACTCTACAGGATCATCCATCTTTTCACTTAGGTACTAAACAAATTGTTTTTTGTTTTGCATTAACATTAAATATTTACAAAGCGCTTAGGTGTTGTATGACTTCATTAATATTATACAATATTTACATAACAATACCTAATAATTCATAATTATTTTAATGTTACTTATTAAGGAATACTATTGTTAAAAAGCTATAAAACAATAATTCAAGTCTTCTCTCGAAACAAGTCAAACGATCGAAGCTTATTTGGACAGGACCCTAGCAATAGTTGCACCCCGTCTAGACAGTTGATCCTTTAGTGCCTTTTCACAAAAATACTATTAGTACTAGTACTTAGTAACACGGCGCAGCCCCGTGCCGTTGAGACGGCCACCGTGTGCATGTGAAAAGGCACTTATTCGTCGCCGTGCGAAGGCAACCGAATTTATCAAGCCAACGACGCCGCACCTCGTCTCCCCAGTGTAAAGTTCAACAATGACAGTCAGCCCGGCTAAGGTATTGTACGAAGTAGGTCGCGACGCGCGGGTCACGTGGACGGGGCAAGATAAACCTCCTCTTTGACACTACGCCAAAAGCACTCAAGTTGACGCCTAGACTACTCCACACTGCGTATAACATGCAAGCTACTATTGTGAGCAAGTTAGTTTATTCATAAATTATATTGTTAACTGAGACTTATTATACTTACCTAACTTATATGTTAAACTATAATTTTTAACGTGAATCATAAATTCATAACTAACTACAGGAATTTATTGAGAAACACGCTAAAATAACCAGGTCCATTAAAACTAGATCAGTGTAGTAATAAATCTAATCACTCAAGATAGCTATACTTCCCGCGCTGGTGATTTTTCAGGTGGCTGTCTATGTGAGGCAAGATTTAGACGTATTGCTGAAACGAAAGGATAAGCACTCGTACAACACCCGCGGTGCGAATAAGCTCGTCTCGGAGGAGATCGACGCGATCAGTTGACACGTTATAGGGCCAACATCGGTCTACAACCGCCCACCGGAGCATATCACAAGCACACGTAGCTTCACAGTTTTTAAAACAAAACTTAAAGATTGGCTTGTTGAGAAGTCGTTTTATACTAATGTCAACAAAATTAAATTATGTTTTATCGTTGGTATTTATTTAGTATTTACATTGATTTTATTTATATTGATGAATTTAAAATGTTAAATTAATAGATAGATTAATTTAATTTAATGTAATGTACATAATGCGTGTGTAAATGTAATAATTTATGTTGATATGATATATATATATATGGTGTTGTTAATGATGATTAAGAATATTTTATGTGTCGACATGACATGTGTAATCTATACTTAATATTGTGACCTAATTACTAATAACACTAATTTTAAATATTTATCTGTTACCTGTTAACCAATTGCGATATTTTACTTCGTCTAGCTTTCCATAATATCGTGATTTCCATACCAATCCGCCAACGGGGAAAAGAGTTAAAAGCGTATTAGCTACGTCGCATCTGGCCCTCGAAGTTTCTTAGCGAAGATTCAAGAGCAATTCTCACTACTTTCCTTGAAAGCTCTTTATTTCACAGCGTATTAATTTGCTTTATGTGACATTTAGCAGTTCAAATACGCTTTATTCGCTTCAACGTTAGCGTGGAATAAAATAAACATGTTATTCCCAGTCAGTAAAATGAATCCAATTAATATTTGTATCCGCACAGGCTATCTCTACATATTTTATTGAAGTATAATATCTATTCTTCAATAAAATCATAAGGGTGGAAAACATTGAAAATATCGCGCTATCACTCAAAGGGGCTCGATGGGACTTTCACTGTAGTGGTACTTAGGGGTTGATAATAAATAGTAAAAATGTACAATCACGCTATCGCTCATAGGGACTGAACAGTATAACAATTTTTTGTGTATCTACTAAGGTTGACATTTATGAAATTTGTGGATTTAAACCGGTTTATTTAACATTCGTGATAAAAGAATCATCACGCTTTATGACTATCTAAAGTTACAGAGAATTATAAATTTTCAACATTAGCGAAGGCTATTTAAACACATATTATCGCAACTAGCCACGTTGTGTAGAAGTATAATTGCTAGGATAGAATCTGACAGATATCAAGTTCCAATCCGGTCACAATATATCTTTTTGTATTAATTTTTGTTTTGTGTTATAATATTCATTGATAAATATTATTAAGTATTAGAAACATGTATATATTTTATGTATAATAACCCTTTAGTGAGTTGAATTGTCACCACAACTAATGATGTTATTAAAAATAATATTGAGAAAACATTGGCGAATAAAATAAATTTAAATTTAACAAACTTTACACATCGCTTGATTGGTTGGCAAATACAACTCATAGTTATGCCTTAACCATTAAGAAGTTCCTTTACAATTAATTAAGGAATTACCAAACAGATTAGTTATTTGTTGTGTAAAAATGAAATTAAACAAAATAATTCTTGTGAAATTACATAATAAATACAAGTTGAAATCGAAAACATTTACACGACGCGACGTCGGTTAATTAAAGCTCTTGAGACCCGTTCTGCAAATGTCGTTTAAATGTTTTATGTCCTTTATATTTTGAGCTGAAAAAGAATACAAGGGCTTTAATCAACCCTCGTGATCCGTTTTTATTAATAGCGAGAACACGGCGACATACAGGGCATTTCAGCTTTGTAAACGGCCATCACAAATGAGTACCGTATGAGCCAGGTGTGAGCACAGGTACATGTCTGTGTGAGTGAAAGGGAGAACTCTCGCAATCACAAAAGGGCTGCACTTTAACTGCCTACATTCAGTCGGACCGTCACAGGCTCTATACAAAAATAATGTTTTCCGGACTACTTGCATTCCCTAGAATAGCTAACTCTTAACATTGAAGGCATGTTATATGCTATGCATGCAATGCTATGCCGTCTTCGAAATTCATAGCAACGTAACACTAAAAAAAATGAGAAAGCTATATAGAATAGAATTACGTAATAATTATGAAATTGTAAAAGTAACTTAATAAAGAGTGATTGAACATAATTTTTCCATGCGCTTACAAGACAGCCAAAGGTATGACCTTTAGCTGTCTTGTAAGCTTCGTGTAGCCAATCAAAGCGTGTTCTGTCCTTTCAAGTGCTTTTACCTATGTGTTATGTACTTAGTTACATAGCGTCGAACCGTTTCAAAAGCATCAAAGGTTCAAAAGAGACGCCTTCCATTTCAGCGAAGAAAATGGACCTTATTCATGGCTGTAAATGAGAAGCGTCTCGGGTGCAACTCATATCTCTATGATACACGTTTGAGGAACACCGGCCATTAAAAGTATATTTATGAGGTAACTTTGTGAAAAATACTTCTTTAAGATAACCAAAAGTATTATTGTACTCAAGTGATTACATTGATTTTGTGACGATCTAAGTTTAGTTAATATTTTCCGTTAGGTAATTTTAAGTCACGAAGCTATTTTGATAACTGTCAAAAATGGTAAATAATTGTTTTTTATTTTTTGAGGGATTAATACAGCATACTAATTACTTACTATAAGTAAACAATGTTATATACAATTTCAGGGGATTCAATATAGATACGTATCGCTATGATTTATGTTGGTACCACTTGCACTATTACAAAGACTACCTGAATGTCAAAGATGTCAACCGAACTTATTTTTCCATGGAAACCTAAACCAAGACAGTGGGAAATCCAGACAGAGTGATCGGCGAAGTTTGAAGGACGTACAAAATGTTGAGCACATTGCCAACGCCTATTTGCCATCGATGTTTCGTCAGAATTGATGGAACGGTTTCGCAAACAACGCGGTGTCGCTGCGACATCGGACGTCGCTGGCAGCGCGCCAGACATAAATAACACTGATCATCTTTACACTACTTTCTATCTATACGTGAGTGGTATATTCAGATTTTCGTCTGATATGTAGGAGTGCATGAAAGCCGGTATTCCCCGAAGGATTAGACATGGGCGTACAGTAATAGAGTTGTACACAATGTACACACAGATTTCGCCGATTGTTACCAGACACAATTTTAAACTCCGGGGACCGGGCTATTGCTGCTACTGAGAATCCTAAGATGTTTGGACGATTATTATTGGGCATGGGAACCAATCCAAGAGGTAGGTGCTTAGGTAGTCTAAAAGCCGCATGCAACATCTTTGACAATTAAGCTGCTTTTTACGCACATATTCAATGGAAGTAATCCATCAACAATATTCCGTTTTCTCGAAGTAAGTATAATGACCTAACCAAGGTCTAGCGTATTTTTTATTTGATGCTTACACCTTATCCTGCGATACACCTACAGGAAATTATAAAGTATAAGAATTTTAGTTATAAAAATTCTCATACATAATATTATTAACAAACAACATCCAACACCCACGCCACATTAAGTAGCGAATATGTAATCCAATGGATAATGATGTTATAATATAGATATTATAAATCTTCAAAATCAGCACACATTAGCCCTATTAACTCAGGCAAAATCACTCTTCTTCACTCTACACAACGCAACGCTTTAAATATAATACCACTCATGTCAAATAGCAACCTAAAAACCTAGGTGCATAAATATTAATATAAAAAACTTAGTGCGATCTTAAGTGTTTTTTAGACACTGTTAGCTTTTGGTAGACAGCATCAAACGAAAGAGATCGCCAGATGCATCCAATCCCACTGGAATGGGTGGCCTTTGGTAATCTAGAATTCTAGATGACGCATGGTAGCAGACAAGCCACAGTATTTGTATTCTGTTGATTGAGGCACTGAAGTATTGCTTTTCGTTAACTGACTGACTGTAGATAGGCGTTCTTATATCTACCTACTGGACGTCTGGCAGATAGTAGTAGAAGGAGGTTCTAATAGATATCGTATCTCCGACTTGTGTAACAAAACAAGTGTGGTATAATATACTAAAAATTCATATTTAAGCTGCTAATTACGATGCGCTAATGAATCTTACAAAAACCTACGGTGCATAATGATAATGATATTGTTCCTCATAAAGAACATAATAATATAAGTAGTAGCATCATCCATGATAATGGCGTTCCTCTTCCCACTAAATAAATTATCAGTAGCCATATACTATGCACTAGCTGTGCCCGCGGCTCCTTCCGCATGGAATTCGAAGGCTATTTACTATAGATGAAAAAATATGCCTATTTCCTTCCTCTCAGCCGTTTAGTCGCGAAAAGGTAAACAAAGAGTGTTACTTTTGCATTTATAATATTAGTAAAGAAATAAGGATTATCGGAATAATTTACCCGATATTACATAAAAATATATCAATAGCCGTTAACAGCCTATATTATAACATGCGAAGATCCCAAATGCTCAGCGACCTTTATAGTTATTATTTTCACCGGTGGCTCGTCTAGCCGAGTGAACATTACTCAATTTCCAACACTCACATTATCACATACATCGTTGGTCACATACACAACACACGTACGTAGCTACCTGTCGTCCACGTTTGACCTTTGTACATAAATGCCACCGGTGTATTTAATCTCAACGTTGCCATAAATTCTGCGAAACATCTCAAGTATCGCTAAAAATATCCTGCGGGGAATGGCTAAATCCGTAGGAAATTGCATTAAACTGAAACATCATTAACTTGTCCGAGAAAAATGTACTTTTATAACAAATAAAAATAAGTGACAGAACATAAACAGATTCATGTTAGTTTTTGTTACGTTCTAATATTTCTACTATCTAAGTACTTCGTTCACACAATGACACTACGAAAAAACATACTTTACGCAGTCTTAAAAACGACAAGTAAACGATCAAAGCATAATAACAAACCAATTAAATTATCCTCGAAATATATTGTTTTTCACCAACTTCATTCATATTAATATCACATTTCCTCGGTTTATCAAACAGAATAATTTTACGAGTATCGTTTCTAGTTAATTTGCATACAATAAAGAGGATTGTCTAGGCGCGCCCATATTGAGGACACCGAAAAGTGACATAAGAGTGAATGATATCGTGTGATAGGCAGTGAAGCGTATCGGTGTTACGGCAATGATGCACTGGAGGCGAGCGCCCGCGCCGCTGCCGATGCCGAGCCTGTCCCCGATGCATAAATAATCCCTTATCACAACGAGCAACCAACATGCAGGAACATAGCACATTCACGCCACGCACGACGTCACGCGAATCCAACGCGATTACACATCACAACATCTGTTCATACAATAATAGTACCACGATATAAAATCTCCATTTACACGAATAACTCAATAAAAATGTGGGGCATAGAACGGAAAATATCTGAGTCATTTATATTTTGCAACTCCACGATAAATCTGGAAATCTATTGGCGTAAGAAGTTCTCATCATAGTAGCTATAATCCATATAGTTCCGCATAATAACTTCTATTCAGGCCAGTAATAAATTGCTTCCTAATCGAATTCATCTCGACGCTATATTTCATTGGGGAACAATATCACCGCGACGTGTTATTAAAATGCTACGCTCCTGTAGAAGAAAATATAACAAAGAGTGAAAACGAGGGACACAAAACACTAACTTTAATATCATTATAAAATTAAAATAAATTGTGTTGTTCAACCGCGTGCAATAACAAAATAATTTATTAAAAAGTTGGTGGGGCCAAAATTCGTTAGAATATACATATAATAATGTATGCCAAAAAGTCCTAATGTTTTCTCAAAAAACCAACAACATTGAGGATTATCCTAAACGAGTGACAATGATTCAAGTTTCACCATAGAAAATTATACATATTACGCTCCGTTGTTCCCAAATAAACGGTTTCACGATAATGTGGTGCGGTTGTACGTCAGAGAATAAACTTAATAAAATTTATCGGTGTTTATCGTTGTTCGATGCGTCAAAAACGTTTTTAACGGAATTATATTTTATAGATTCTTTAAAAAAATATATTATACTAGGATTTCTCCTGTATCATGAGTACAGTTTACAAACAAACATCTCACATTGTAAAAACATACAGACCCGGAACAAGTATTATTTAGGCCATACAAATATTCGTTCCGTGCCCCATCAAACCCGCCACACGTAGCGCAGCCAGCTAATTGCTTAGCCACTGCACCAACCGTGCCGTCGTTACAGCACTGACCAACGCCATACTCACAACCTCTAACATCCTTTGCTGTATTAAAATTGGCCAAGGATTTTTATATTTTATTTCTCTTCTTACAGTTTCTTTGTTAGTTGTGAAATAATTGCACTCTCTGACCTAGTTCCTCTAACCGATGTGATTTTATAAAAGCAAATGCAGCAGTTCGAAAACAAGATATTTTCACTACATATCCTATTTGTCCAAACATAATGTTCTAGGGATGGGACTTGGCGATGTCCCAGACAACCCCGTTGTTATGTAGGTCAGGAATGGCGTCCCCATTTTGCAGTGCGACGCTGACGGCCGCTCCGGCATCGGGGGCGCCGACAACAAATACGGTAAAGTTTGTTCGAGTGTAACACACAAAACGAGCTCCACGACAGGAACCATCGGTTATAAACCAATTTGACACATCTGACGTAACATCAACCGCACAACCCCTACCCCGCACTTCGCACGGAGACTTCGCCCAAATGTAATAAGTTTACCAACATACCTAATTACAATATTAACTCGTTGCTCAGAATCAATGACAACTTTTGTAGCGATATCTTCATGAAAGTAGATAGGCAATGCTTCGATTCCACTTTTAGTACTGAACTTCTACAATTTATTTACCTACTCTAGTAATCGATTGATCCATGTCGCGCTCGTGACACAATAAATAGCAAAAACTCTATCAAAAAAGGGGCTTCCCATGAACAGCTGTTGCTCTCTTTTCAACATTAGCCAGGTGCGCCGTACGCGCGACCCCATGGATCATTTCTGCTCTACCTATACACGGTACCGATCAATAAAATAATGATAAATAAAATGCATAACCGTTAGACACTTGAATGAAGACAAGTTTTCGGAAGATATGGTATTCCCAGTGAACAAAATTCGATCGAACATGACGGGCCATTGTCACGCGAAGGCCGGAAGCGAGCCAGTTTGACTTCCGCAAATATTTGATTTGAACATCGCATTCTGAATGCAAACAAATATTTTATGACTGTCAGGAGAGGATATTCTGATTCCTGGATAACAACTGTCTTCATTATTTTATTGCTACCTATAGGAAACTAATATGTACATGAATACCATATTTATTGTATTGGAACAGTCAGATAAGCCGCAAACGAAATTGCTCCGTTTGGATTAAGATGTAGGTAAATGAATCAGAATATTCAATTACGGAACAGAATTAAGCTTGAAGGAAGCCGGTTTCTCACTGGTGAAAACTGACAAATTGCGTTTTAGCGATAACGCCAATCTGGCGATGGCATTTATTCTATTTTATTTTAATAGGTTCACCAACAATTGTTAACACTTCAATCATGGTAGTATTATTCTAGGACGGTTTAAAAAGTAACAGTGCAACAACTACTTACAAGTAAACAGCATATACAATAACAAGAACACAGAGAACTGACAGTCAAAACATAGATTAAAATTAAACAATGAAAAGGATCGTCATATTTCGACATTAAATGAACTTGATCTTGATTACACACATACTCTTAACAAGGCATGACAGCTAATCATTTGACTTATGTGCTTTTAAGAATCAAAAATTCATTTAACATACTTAAAATAATTAATTTTATTTAGTTTTATTGCTATAAACAAACTTGAAGGGTTTTTTTTAGAATAACTGTCTGTATACTGCCATACTAATATTATAAACTAGCTAATTATGGTAAACATTCAAATGGCCATTACTAATGTTCCCTTAATTTTCTTACATAGTACAAAAAATATGGCACACTGCTCAGCTCCTATGATCGATAGCATAATTAAAAATATTTACCTATAAGTCCTCGACTCCTAAGTTACGTTACAGTGAAAGTCCCATCTAAATCGTCCATCCCATCTAAATCGGTCCACTGGTTCTTAAGTATGTTATGAACGAAAAGATGGAAAGACGTACATTCCAAAAAAATTGTTTCTGCTTCTGTATTGATGTGAACGACACGATTGACGACACGGTTGGCGCAGTGGCTAAGCGATTAGCTTTCTGCGCTACGTGCCGCGGGTTTGATCCCCGCATGCAACAAATATTTGTATGATCTACAGATAGTTGTTTCGGGTCTGGTTGTATATGCACTTGACATGTATGTTTGTAAACTGTACCCTCGATACAGAAGAAATAAAAAAAAACAGACAAAAATAATAAAAACACATGTTTCTGCTTCTGTATCGTTCCAAGCAGGTATACTACACTTACACTGCATACACTTACAGCTTCCAAAAATACTCAATGATCGATTTTATTTAAATATCTATGATGAGGAAGCTTATGAAGATGTTTGGATGTTTATTACTCAATCACGCATAAACGGATAAAATAAAATATGGCCCACAGACCATGTCCTGGATTAACACGTAGGATACTGTTTATCCGGGTACATGAAGTAGTTCACCTTGGATGCGATTGCGAGTGAAGCAACGAGCAACAGCTAGTCTATTAAATAAAAGAGTCTATCAGATTGAATCAACCTCTATATACCGGTTATAGAAACAGACAAAACTATTTCCGATCTTGCAGCAGACTGAATTGAGAAATCGCAATATAATTTTTATTAATAACGTAACACGTTGACACAAATATATGCGCGGAGAGTGTGAGACGTGCTCTCAGCGCTCGTTAGCATGCCCGGTACAATGAACTAGCTCGCTTGCATAAGCACAAAGATGAATATACGCCGATCTCATTATACCAGGCGAGCGATGAAAAGTGCACGCCAACCGGAAACAAACTGCACTCGATAAATGGGGCAATCCTATTGTCAGTGGTCCATATCCTATTATGTGGAAAACGATCTGGAGATAAATAGTTACTCCCAAATAAGTTCATTTGGAATTGAACTTTGCGGTACTCAATTTTCGTTTATTAGAAAATCATCAGATCATTTCACCCCCATAGGTGTTTTAATGAATTAAGGAAATAGCTTCCTTAATGAATGATTTGCCTTAGGGTTTAAAGAAAGAGCCTCCATGAGTGAAGAAACATGGTCTGGTGCACCCTGGGCAGTCAGCCTCGTTACCACCATTGCTGACTATGGCTAAACTTTCCACTATGGCATGCGCGATTCCCATGTGATAGCTCGTGCCGACTCGACAGAAGGAGAAGAATGCCTACACCGAATAAAAGAACTACTCCCCGAATTTCAAGTTTTGTAAAGAGTTCGTGATGAGAGCCGCATTTCGTTTCTAGATATATACATATAAGATAGAAGCACATATAAATAGTAGAACCTACTATTGAAGATAGATTATGTGTAGCTACATAAAGGTGCGTATAGTGTGATTACATCTGTGTCACTCTACATACATTCATGATATCTATGACACAATTCAAGAAATCGCTAATTTCATTTTTGACGGTTATAACGACACCGCACAGTGGTCCCGTTAGTAGGTCATAGGCTTCCAATGGCAATGACTGAGCTAAGCCATTATATCTGGTTCAGTTACCCACTAGTTGTCATACTACCTGAGGGTATAAAAGGTTTTGCAATCTATTGTTCGCAACATTCCTTTTTTGGCATCGGAAGTAAACACATGTAATTAGTCATCAACCGTGTTATCACCAAGCGCTAATTACCCTAAGACGCGACGCGTGTTTTCAAGATCGAACTTGTTTGTGACCTGTTATTTTGCAATGGACATTCAAGTTACAGGTATGTATTATTAATTTACTTTACTATTTTGCATTTTTAATACACCATTTTTTTTTAAATAGAGTGCTACGACGCAGCATTTCTTGCGTATTTATTTCTATATTTTTTTTATATTGAAGCTTTTACTTATGTTTGTATCTACTTGTGCCATTGAATTACGTATAAAAATGTCGCTTAAAATCTCTACTACTAGAATTTAAAAAAAGTACTTGCGGCATGCTGCGTCTGTAAGGTGCAGCCAGGGTCTACGCCGAGCGGCTGGGCGCGTAGCATTTGCTACGAAATATGTATTGTTTTTGATCCGCATTTAACTGTTTGTTGTTTTGTTTTAGGTACTAGTATTGAGTGTTCTTTTAAAAGAATGCTTGTACTAGATACTTGGCTGTCTATGAAGGACAGCAATTCCGAACTGCAACGGTGGCGTCGAGTTTTTCAAGCCCTGATACAGTTACTGCCTGACGTTGAGAATTTGGTTGCTGATGACTTAGAAAAAATAGTTGCTAATCTTTGTACTAGATTTGTAGCTATTTGGAAGCAAGTCTCTCGCAATCAATCTCGCATGGTATCTAAGTACGGAGACTGGCTGAACGAAATTGAAGTTTGCGTTCTGTCAAATTGTGCAGCAGCAGGGAGCCACGACACTCAACGGCCAGCAGCAGAGGCTTCGACGAGCACTCAAGAGCATCAGCACAGAAAGGACTTCGAAGAGTGTAGCAAGAGATCAAAACGGCGCAGGCTTGCAGAGTTAAGTAAAGTAGACAGTTCCGCGATCAATTATTTGTTGGATGATTCAAGTCGATCTGACGCCGCTTACGCTTCTTTAAATTTCAACACTGATGAAGTCTTGTCTCTCATAACTGAGACTAAACTGACTAAACATCAGTATCTTATGATGAAAGAGTTCATTAATGCAAAATCACCGAATGCATTACCATCTTATCCAAAAGTATTGGAAGCTAAGAAGCGGTGTTATCCATCGCAAGAGTTTATCACGGAATCCTTATATTTCTGGTTTGAGAAGGTTACCACGGAAGAAGAAGTCTATTCTATCTAAAGAGGTGTTGAATTTGTTGTCGGTATAGAATAAAATGTATATAGTTATATAATAAACACTAGATTTACATTATTTTAGATACAGCTCCTATTATGTAACTATTAACATGTAAATAATATATTTTTTGTCCATTTCTGTATTTGTAGTTAGGTAATAATTAGGTATTTACTTTATTTTTATTATAAAAATGTATATATTTAAGTTTATTAGTTATTAAGTTCCAATTCCTTTATTGTATTTTAGTAAATATTTCGTCAAGTACAATAAATGCATTATTTATTCTAATAAAATAAGTTTTTTAACATTAATTCGATTTTTTCATTTTATTATAACATGAAGTATTACAAAAAAGCATAATGATAATATTTAGTATTGATAACGACAGTCATTACCTTCGCGAAACCCTATGACCGCCTCTCTTAGGGCGCGGAACCACTGTGCACCGGCTTGATTATTCTTACATTCTCTTTCAAAAGGTCTATTTTGAGCCACTGACTCAAGTCACTTTTTGGTGTAAGTAATTTCATGAATTGCATCACACGTGGCGTTGATTTTATTTCAGTTCAATAGTTTAAACATAGGTACCGTGATTGATGTTCGAATTAAGAGTTGATATATAAATTATTATAATTATATTTATATTATTGTGTATCTCACATCATTTATGAGATATGCCCGATAAGGATATGTTAATAATATAACGATAATAACATTATCGTTATTATGTATTATAATTTATAATCGAAAACGTTTCTGTTATAATCCGTCTTCAGCGATACTCTTCTTAGTAACGCAATCCGTTTATCATGGACTAGGATTAAGATAACTACGTAGCAATGTTACAAATGTAAAAATAAAACACGAAAACATTGAAAATGTCATCATCAATATTATGAAACAAATTGTAATAAAAGTAAACATGTTCTATATTAAATTGATAATAATATATTAGTGTCAACCGTACATTGATATTGCTAAGCCTCATAATTAAGTCCACGTATGGCGAGCGGAAGTGGAGCTCTTGCGGAGGTGACGTCAGCCGCTCCGGCCGGCGGCGGCGGCGCCCGCGACCTTCTCCCAGCGGATATTAATCATCCCAGTGCCGATGCCCAATTCAACGTACATCGACGAACATCGGCTAATTGAAAACTAGACCTCGCTACCTTCATAATTGATCGTAACTCGTTCTCGTGTCACACCTAGCGTGCAGGAAAAACTAAAGTAAACGTTCAAAAACTTTAGAAGAAAAATAAAATACTGTTGTTTTGTATTGTGAATCACTATACAAATAAACAGTATTTAATTTGTAACATCGTAATTTGTGATGTTTTCAGGGTATTGTAGAACAACATCAGAGGGTCTACCTACCGCGTAACTAAAATGGTAATGAACATGGACTCTGGTAATAAACTTAAATACAATCGTGAGAGACTAAACTTCGAGCCACCTTGTAAAAAAAATACAAATAATGAAGATGGGACTCCTATCTTCATGATCGGTAAAAAAATTACAAGGTAGCTCGAAGTTTAGTCTCTCACGATCGTATTGAAGTTTATTACCAGTGTCGATGTTCATTCATTACCATTTTAGTTACGCGGTAGACCCGCTGAAAGGGCCATACCCGGTTGTGAACTGCTATAGGCTGGAGAGTTGAAGGATTTTTCGATTAACTAAGATTCATAATGATCAATTTTGTGATAAACGAACACATTCTCAGTCTCATAAGATGAAACGGCACTACGTGAATTTAACAATCATACAAACTAACGAGTGGTGATGGTCATCAATATTGGATGAGGTCGTAGATGTGGAGATCGGCATCAACACAATCGAGTGTTGTAGCCTCTGGTTGGTAATACTGTGTATGTGTGCCTGTAATGGGCATACATATAAGAACTTAGATATTATAAAGATTTAGAGATTTTATAAATTTCATCTATAATTTATAGGTATGCTGGAGGGTTGGTAAACCAATAAATAAATAAAACTAACATCGACATCCGTATCAAATCAAGATGATTGTACAAGTCAAAGAAACTACGCAATAGATGTGATGTGTTTACTATCATGCGAGAGCAAAGCGATGCCTGAGTCATCAGCACACGTGACTTCAAGGTGAAGATCGAACGATAATATAGACTTGACACAAAAACATCCCACTCGTTTCCACATTATAGTAGAGAAGAGGAAACATTTCGCCGACACGAGTCAATAAATTCTTGAATGAACAATCGACCTTCAAGCAAATGGATAAACACATTAATTCCCTCTTATTATAAAAGATGGTTTAACCTTTAAAGCAAGTCTAGTAAAACTGAGTAAAACACAAGTTTTAACTACATCCGTCACTTTCTAACGTCATATAACAAAAAGAGACTGTCCTATCTTCAAACCTAGGTTTTACCAGACTTGCTTTAAACCATCTTTTGCAATAAGACTGATTAAATTTGCGATGCTACTTATGTTGTCTGTACAAACACATCAGGCTTATATATAGTTCGAGTTACAATGTGCCTGCAGCTTTCAACACGACGCGAAGTTTCATATAAAATCGGGTGGTTCTACTTGATAAAAATGCATTGTGTTGTGCTACCTTCTAGGTAGCTAGCTATCCAATCTATTCATCTACTATAGTTCATAAATACGACTACTCGTCACAGAATATTTTACGAGTGCCGTGGAATGACGAGCAGCTGATTCATTCAATGATTTGTTTTTGATATCATATCCAGCGTGGAAGCAAATAGGTATAGTACAATATAAATAGTATAGCGAATACATAAATGTCAAGTAAGCCTTTAACAACATACTATATCTGCATAGGCAATAATAAAGTTAACAACGACGCAATACTCCTACGATTTGGCAAAGATACGTAAACAATGACAGACAATAAATCAAATTGCTGTTTACTGAAGATAAGATGATTAAGGCTTTTATTTTCTCAGAAACAATTACATTGGATCGACCGTAAAAACCAACATCGTTATTCCACTAGACATCACTTTAAATTCTTTCCATCAAATATTTTACTTGGTTATCAGGGACGAATTAAAGTAATACTTCTTAAGGTCGGTAAAGCCATAAACGGTGTAAGCTTGTGAGGAATGTTACAAAAGCGATAAAGAGGCTATGTGAAGCGGCGACCGGCAACCGGCACCCGGCGGCGTCTCGGGCGTCACGTCATGACCTTGCTCTTGACGACTGGTCGGCGAGCCCACAACGGCCTCCGCGATACTGTCTCATGCTCGCATCAACATTGATCCAATCGCGATCAAGAGCGCAAAATATCATAATTAATATGATTGTGTCCCTTGAACCGAACAAAAACTCTTCCTTTAAACACCTTTACAAATCCAAAGGAGTAACAAGTTAAACAGTTCACCCATTTAAGCTTGAATGAGATGATTGTTTATCTGATTCCGAATCGAAATTGATAATGATTTGAAATATAGGTCAAGGTGAAGCTTTTTCAAAAGATTGTTTTCTTTCAGAAAAGGCCGGCGCAGCATTTTGGCAGATGATACCGAATAGATAAAATATATAAGATCGTATCTGCCGCAGTATCATGCGCATAGACTTAGTACAATGCTACGATCACGCGTCATAATTATTTAACAAATAGGTCGGTCAAGGTTGGAATGTACGAATAGGATCATTATTGTTGTTTTGTTTTCAATATCATCAATATTTATATACAATCAATCTCGTTCAAGCTCGCTTGGAATTTAATCTGCACCGCGTGTACAAGAGGTATATACTATACCTTATTGTATATATTATCAACTTCAAACCAATTATTATTGTTATAAAATTCTGCATGAGACTTTACAACGAATAAAAAGAAAGGCACTTGTGTTATTGTAAAGATATTTAGTTCAAAATGACCATCAAAACATGATTGAAATCACCGTACACGACCTTGTCGCGTTTTACGAAACTGCTGTTAGGAATTGTGGATCGTGGCCAATGCAAATGGTACAATAGCGTATTAAACAATAGCTTATAATATTTGGTTTCTCAAGATTGCCATATAACTATACGCGATTATCCAATTAGCGGTTTCAAAAGCGCTGACGTGATGTAACTTCCGGCTCAGAGCCAGCCCAACACTGGCGAGTTGATGACACCAACTCATCGATTAATGGCTTCAATAATACGACGCAATAACGTTTTCACAAGCAATAAGTGCTACGTGCTACTCGACGACCTGGGGCTTTATCAATTTAACGCCAAATATTCATTTCATAGCTTTTCCACGAAATACGGTAGGTTATCGTGGAAACTCTTCTTCTTTAGCCTTCATCGAACAAATGTTTGGTGGAGGCCTCCTTCAATCCTCTCCGTTTCCTTCTGTCATGGGCACGTTATTTTGATGACATCTTTCCATTTCATTCGCGGTATCCCTCTACGTCTTTTCTAGTTCCATGGTCTCCATTCTAAAACTCTTGTACACCACGAGTCTCGCTTTCTGGCAACATGTCCAGCCAGCCCACTCCCACATCATCCTTGCCACTCTTTCCACAATGTCCGTCACTTTACTCTGATTTTACCAAAAGCACGATTTTTACTAACCGGAAGAGAAAGCCGGGTTTCAGCGCGGATACAGTATTCATATTAAGAGCAAAATAGGAAACTTGCATCTCAATTAGATATATTAAAAAAAACCTATAAGTAATATAAGTTGTGAAAAGTGCTGTAATGAAAGATTTATTCAAAAATTATATCTTTTTGTTAGATATTATAATTTTATTATAAACTAGCGACCCGTCCCCGGCTTAGCACGGGTGAAACTTCTCTACTATCCTTACATTAAATATCAAAGTATTATAAATATAAACCTTCCGTGAAAAATTATCTAACCGATGAGAAACTCGCATCAAAACCCGTTGCGTGGTTTAGGAGGAGTTACCGGATATACAGACAGACAGACGCGGAAAGCGACTTTTTTTATACTATGTAGATCACGTAAAATGGAACTGTTTTTATACTATGTTTATTTAAGCCTTCAATCTTTATGATAAACTAAAAATTAAAATAAATACAAACACAATATTAAAACAGTAACGATCACGATTATTCTATACAAACTGTGATATTGAATAATTATGCAAAATTGGTGTCAACACAACAGTTCAATCAAACTTCATTTTTATTAGAATTTCTATTTAAATGCAAAGGTATTTTCATTATATTCCTTGAACACTCAAATTGTTACAAAAAATTCCATATTGCCAAAGATTTTACATTTTTATTTGTGGAGGTCCCTAGACGCACTTATACACCTAGACCTTGTATAATTGTAATTTATTCTATTTATTTACATTTTATATTAGTCTCACTGTTTCGAAAATGCCACAAAATTAAGTATAGTAACAGCACTGTATTGTCACATTCTGTATCTCCGCGCACAGCAGGTAAACGTAATTTGTGCGAAACAACTGTTCGACAGTTGTTAGTTCATTTATAATCATACATAGAGCTTTGTCAATACATACGTAGTTCGCGATGTTTATGACGTGATATGTCATTTAACGCCAAACTTCGAGTGCATTGTGCAAAATTGAAATCTAAACCGATTGCAAATAGGTCTGTTTACACATTTGCTTGACTTAAATGTGTTTGTCTTTATACAGAGTTCTCTTAATACTTATTGAACCGCATAATAAGAACGAAAACTTTTCAGTGTAGCACATGTTTTTCCTACTATGCGGTAGGTAAGTTAGAAGACGCATTCCGATGGATTTGGATACTGTGACGAAACTAAAAATGAACAACATTTTAATAAGATATTCATGAAGGTATTCAACGTCAGAGGAAGGATAGGCTGGAGAAAGATCCTTGGGGTTGGTCGCACCACCCAATGCCAAACCTAATTCGCAAACCTAACCGCTAAGCGTATCAAAAGACATCTCACTATACCACTGACCCAACACCTCCCATGCCTGCGCTTGCAGAGTATGCGGTTGTCTGTGCCACTCTCGTATTTGACTGACAGTCGTGAAAAGAGTTGTTCTTCTACTCAAAACGCTGCCTAAATCGTCTATCGTAACGATATGAATATGATATGCTATGAAAGTTTAACGTCTAAAATAACATTGTTAACTCAAAGATACTTAATAGTTATTAGAATATTAGGTACAATGAAGACTGTGTTTATTTATTGAATACTTTCATTTCTGTAAATTCTTTGTATACAAGGTGATCCCTAAACGAAACGATTCAACCTTAAGTTGATCATTATAAAAACAATCGCAGGTTTTTCCTCAGATTACTTTTTTGCTGTTTATGTGACCTTTTGTTAGCAAAACAAACGCTTCGCAAGGCTGAATATTTTCATTGTATTTTAAGTGATGAGAAAATGATATAGACTGAGGTACCGAAATGTACCTAGTTAAGTAATGTTTGTTTTGTGATGATAAAATATTTGTTTATAGAGAAAATAACCTAAAAGTTCTTATTATACCTCGGCAATACACAGAAGCCTTTAAATTTCAGAAAAATCTGAAGGTTTTTTAAAATATCTCATTACAAATCAACATGTTATTACTGTACCTACTTATAACTAGAGCTAGAGAATCATTTAGATAAAATAGGTCAATGAGACAGTATTATCAGCCTACCTTAGATAAGCAATGCGGGCAGCGAATACAATCGGCTCAGCTGTTACTATCGATCCGCAGTTACTTCACCGTAAACTGTCGTTATGACCGGCGAACAAGCTCTGCAAACGAATGCACTTCCGTCTACCAAGGCTTATAGCCACTGGTACCGAACACCACTCTATGGCAACAACAACCAATAATAGCACTGATACCAATCGCCACCTGTTACCGCACTCATTAACTGTCTTATTGCGCCGTAGCAGTTTAACACACTATCCCGAAGGAAAAAGCCTGATAAGATGGTTCTTATTTATTTATATAGGCATGCAAACACAAGATGTATATCCAGGAATCGGCGTAAATTAGGCACGCAATAAAACGTCACAAACACGTACGTTCGCGTCGCCGGTGCGAGCTCGACTGACGTCAGTCGTCAGGTTTTCGCTCGGTCGGGCGGCGGGAGGTTGGCGGGCGGCGGCGTAGGGGCGGGCGGCGGCTACGAGAGGACTACGGCTCGCATCCGCCCACCGTGCTACGGCAAAATTAAGCTACGAATTTCAATATACGCGATGAGCCCGCTCAAACGAGAAATACATACAGTTCCTGAAACGGAAACTTTTAACTGCAAACACGACCCGGACAGGTGTGTGCAATCAAAAGTACAACCCTTTGATTGCGCTTTTAAATTAAATGTTTTGAGCCTTTGGCTTAGCTTGAAATGACTTTTAAATTTGTTCCTTCTGATTTTTGGCCAAATTATTAGTAAAAATTCAATATTGTGTAATTCATTAGTATATGGTATTTGGTTTTCCAATAAAGATACATCCACGTACATGTTTTAGTTAATACGCTACTTTGGTATTCATCTTGTGTTCAATGAACAAATATGCATAATGCCCATATTGTCGACACTTCATGTATCTTTTATTGACTTTTCGTATGATAGACTTCAAAACCAAGGCCGGTATACATTGATTCTTGTAAATTTATTCACGAACATACGGCAAGAACAAATCATTTGTAAGTTAAATTAAAAAGGATTAGCCTTGCTGGGATTTACACGTAAAACTTTCAAGGTCAGCGGCAATTTTGTCGGACGCAGCAAAACTTGCGAAACCAAAATTATGATAGGAGCCCGTTTCAGAAAGCATTAATAAGAATTTACGCCGTTTGAACGTTTAAAGTAATAAAATCGTTTAACAAATTACCTACCCTCGACGTTGAGTAAAATCTATACTACAATAAATCCACCGAAGAGCTTCTGAAAAAATATTTTCAGCGTTTTAATCAGATTAAGCAAACAAGAGACAAGAATAGTTTAATATTTCAGGATTTCTGTAAAAATACAACGCTAGTATAAATCTGTTTGTTTACAATGTAACAACTTTGCCTTAGTAAATACAATGTTTTATGCCTTTACTTATTAAAACGCTAGACTTTGATAGATTTTTTTTTATAAACTATTACTAACACTAGTTAGGGGACTAATGGTATCGATTCTATTGCGCACTTTGACAGAACTTAACTAAGCTAAGGGCGTTTGTCTCTTTCTGTTTTAATAGAAATAGAATGTAATAGATGCGTTTAGTCAGTAAAAAAATAAGTTCAAAAACTAAAACAGTAAAACCCGACCACTGAAAAAGTATGAAACAAGAAAATATTAATACATATTAATAGTGATGTTCAGAGGATAGCCGTGTTCCGATCCGTAATGGATTTGTTACGGGAAGGTCCGCAGAGGCCGATGCAGTTAACACTGCCCGAGCACAATTGACTTTGCAAAGTGCTTCTAGGCATAATTCGCAAGAACCGTTTATTAGCTGACATTGCCCAATTTATAATGGGCAACGGCAACAGTTTTTTATATAAGACCGAAGATGCAACACGGACGCAGCACAGTAATATTTTATTTATGTTTATGAAGTGAAGCTGTAAAGTATAACGGTTCACGGCCGCTTTATTTTCGTATGTAAGCAACACTGCAGATTGTAGCACCACCTTCCTGATATAATTGATGCAATGCAGAGATGAAGCAATAACAGGAAACTGCGATATTAGAAAAAAGAGTCTCATATTATATTTGCTCAAGCTATAGCTAAGCTATAGATAAGCTCAAGTTTCGCGCTTGTTGAGATAGTTCCAGGTTCTCCGGTGTGATAAGTTATCTACGTTGCACTTGAGATTCTCATTGGAGAACTATACAACTCTTTGAACCATTCATCCAGGTTACTTTCAACTTCTGTGATATATTTCATCCAAATCCATCCAGCTGATACCGCGTGATTCAGTACCTTACTTTGAAACTTTCACATAAATATTAGTTCAAACGTTATACGTAACGTTCTTCTACTTACTTAGGCGTGACTTAGGCCTAGGACGCGAGAAGTATTAATTAAACGATTGATTTTCTTGAGTACATTAATATTACTAGTTCTGCATGTTACAAGAAAAAAATAACCACCCATTTCGTCT
Organism: Allophyes oxyacanthae; assembly: GCA_932294325.1. Taxonomy (NCBI): domain Eukaryota; kingdom Metazoa; phylum Arthropoda; class Insecta; order Lepidoptera; family Noctuidae; genus Allophyes; species Allophyes oxyacanthae. Next base: position 4,600,576 of record OW028623.1, on the reverse strand, counting down.
CCATGGGTGTCCAAATAGACACACAGTTGAATTCTTAGCAGCATCTACATATACATATCTTCAGTGGAAAGCCAAAACTACTAAAGCGCCAATTCGTTGCCAAACTAACTTAAACTTTAAAATGTGCCCCTGTAAAGTTTAAGTTAGTTTGGCAACGAATTGGCGCTTTAGTAGTTTTGGCTTTCCGCTGACGATATTATACTCCGTAACATTATTCTGAAAAACCAAGTTATCAGTGCACTTTGCATGGATTTGCTTCATTTATAAGCAAAGCGACAAAGGCACGGTCCTACAGCAAAGGCCGGAAAACTGTACGGATTAGGATAGAGACAAATTTAACAGGAAAAATAGCTTTTTCTGGCGTAATCTCGGTAGGAATAAGAAACTCAAACAAATTAAAATTTACAATCAGCCTCATGCAGGGCACGTTAGTAGGGCTTGCAAAACAAATAAATTATATATTAGACGCGGTGTCGATGATGCTCAATAGTTTGATTTTTTATTACGTCTGCGTTCCACCACTATTTCACCATGTCTACCGACGATAAAACACCACGGCCACCACCATTACTACAGTGAGAATTTGGCCTAGTAACTATGCGCCCTGAGTAAGTAGATGACATAAGATTGCAATTCTGCGAACATTATTTTATAATGTGTTTACCTATTAATGAGTAAAAGTCTTAAAATAGATTCTAATGACTGTAGGTACGAGCCGAAAGAAACAAGCGTGGTAGAAAGTAAGGAGTGGAAATTGACGTATTAATGTTATTATTAAATTAAAAGAACAATCATCTGCTATCATATGACTCCCGTCAAGCTCACCGAACGCTGAATTTTCCTCGTAATATGTGCGAAACAGCCGTGACGTGGAAACAGTACAGGACACAAATCAAGGAAAAGTATTGGAAGTCACAATAATTATTAATTTAGATCATTTCACCAGTATTATTATTGTAAATAGGTAGCCAGTATTTTTTTCAAAATCATAAAAAATATGTTTTTACTCTGAATTTAATAGTAAAATAATACTTGATACCCCCCTTTAAAAGATCAAATTTACTTGTATTGAAAATTTATCTATTGGCAGACGATTGCAGTTGAAATCCCCTGAGAAATCCAAACTGAAATTGCGCCCGTAAAAGGTAACTCTACTAAATTGAAAGAAGTTAAACTTTAAGTGAAATAATAGCTAAAACTTACATTGACTCTAGCTTCTAGATCTTAAGTTAAGATTTTCTTTTCCAGTAAAATATTATAATTAACAAGGTACGGTGAAAGTAGTTCACTTTTAAAATTAAATGACCGTGGTGTTACGATTTTGTTCGTATCCAATAATGCTTGGCAGTTGAATTAGACCTACGGAGTTAAGAGAGGAGTAATGCAAAGCTTCGCACTCCCAAATCTAACGAAAGAAAACAAATCTTTCCTCGAAGTCATTTCACTTATTTCACAAAGGTCGCAATCATTTGCATTTTTAGTCCCTTTGTTTTGTGATTCTTAGGGAAGCGCGGCTAAGTGGGTAAGGCAATTTTATTAAGCTTTTTAAATATCGCATTTTAGATGGTCTCAATCTATGAATTTACATAAAAGTATCTCTTTTGACTAGTGGGTTTGACTAGTGGGGGGGGGTCTTGGGTTTGGTTCCTATGTTGGGCAGTGTCATTGGGTTTTCTGTTAAAAAAGTCCATCGCAGCCCGATGTTTGGGCGTGTGCCCGGTAGATGGCAACATGCTTAACCCCTACAACTTATTGGATAAAAAGATTTGATTAAGTGCGGCTATTTTATGGGGTGATTCTACTCGACGTTATAATAAATAATGTTTATCCTACTAACTTTTAAATTATCGAGTTGCATGCTAATTAATTAACGCTATAATGCTGGAATAATACGAAATTACATTTAAATTTAATTAGTGTTTCAAGCAGGTTGCACTGATTGTGGTCACAAGCAGACATCAGTGTCAAATCAGTGCAACCTGTTCAGCGGGTCTACCGCGTAACTATAGGTAATGGTAATGAACATCGACTCTGGTAATAAACTTCAATACGATTTAGAGCCTAAACTTCGAGCTACCTTGCAGAAAAATTACGGATTATAAAGTCGGGACTCCCATCTTCATGATCAGTAAGTTCTGTACAGGGTATAGTACGCGCAAATCTTTATGAGCCCTCGAACTCTGTCCCTCTAGCACCTATAATAGTACGCTTGTTATAGGTGCTAGAGGGAGAGGGAGAGAGAGTTCAGAGCTAAGTTCAGGGCTCATAAAGATTTGCGAGTACTATAGTTCGAAGTTTATTCTTTCACGATCGTATTGAAGTGTTCATTACAATTTTTTTTATTTACTTTAATTTTGTTACGCGGTAGACGCGCAGAACCTCAATCCCCCTACAAAGTTATCTCACTTTTTATAAAAAGTTCTTTTTTTCTAAATAGTTATAGAATACTCATAGTCTTAGAACCAAAGTTATTTATTATAATAAATGAATTCGAAACCACACTTTCTTTCTTTTAAAACGTTGCCCAGAACTTGGATCTCTCCTGTATCGTAGGTACAGTTTAAAAATACATGTCACTGCATTTGACGTGTACTTTATTCGATCACGGCTGTCCTCTGAATATCACTATGAATATGTATTAATACTTTCTTGTTTCATACCTTTTCAGTAGGCGGGTTTTAGTTTTTGAACTTACTTTTTTTTTACTGAATATTTTTATAGCTAGTTTATTTACATATTTGATTTTTGTTAACGACCATTATTTATCTCTTAATATTCTTACTAGCTGCCTATTTAATTACCTTCGTCCGTGTGTCACTGCAGGGGTGCCCACTGGAAATCAACGCTGGGTGACCCCCGCCTAAGAACATGCTGAATTGGTAACCTTTTCGGTATGGGCCATGCTCGACAACACATTTATAATAAATTCAGTGTAAACTATTTTTTTTAAATGATATTGGCATTGTTGTGCTGTCCCTACCTATAGAATAATTTTTTATTTATTTTTTGCTTGGTCCCTACTTCCATTTTAATGTACTTGCTCTAATTCTAGTAAATTAGGACGCAAATGCTGCCACCTGTTAGAATTCTGGCTCTGCAGCCATCTAACCACTTGCCTTAAAGCCTTATTTTTAATTTTCTTGAAAATGCTATTATCCAACTGTGGCCTGCGGTTAGCTAAGTCATTATCATTAGCCTCGTGCATGTCGTATTTGTAGCGGCACTTACGATCATGACTAATAAGGCCGATACGCCGATACGGGTGACAAAACCGGCCGCACCACTGACTGGGTGACCAAATTTTCGGCGCCAGATGCCATACAGTGAGCTTTACTTTTCGTAAAGTAAAGCGCGCTATAAGACGTGAACGCCATAGACCCTCTGTGGCGCATTCATGCATGCATCATAACATGTCTGGCGACGCCGTCATTGCCGTCATCGCCATCTTGCCCACAACGATCCCTACTTTAGGCCATTTCCGGTTAGTTACGTTATTTGCATAGTACAATAATTATAAAATGTACTAACCTTCAACATGGTGAGTATCTTTTGCGATAGCTCGTAGTCAAAGTTGGTGTACTTGGAGTCGGTCATATCGTATATGAACACGAGGCCGGCGCGCTGCGTCTCCACTGACTGCAGAGCCACGTCCAACTGGTACACCACGCCCTAAAACACACGCACATTTAGGAAACGAATACAGAGTGGCCCAATGGCTTACTCATATTTTTAGATTTGAGGCCTCAAGTTATTTCATCATAATAATAATATTTAGCATGAATAATTATTATATGAACAGGGTCCTGTAAATTCCTGTTCATGAAATCATGCTATCAAAAGAAGATGTCTGCCGAAATTTTGCAATTACGAAGATTTTCATTGTTATTTCTGAACTTTGCACAGTATTATTACGATATAAGTTGCAATTCTGTCGAAATTAAGAAAGATTTACAATGATCTACAATTTACTTCGAAACTATTATGATTTATTTCCAAGTGAAAAATAAAGTAGAAACATTTTATTGAATTCATAATTAGATACAAAGCATTTGTTTTCCCGGAGTACATGATAACATCAGTGTATACTACATTCTATTTCAAAATAATAGTTACTTATAAAGTGTCTCATTTATATTAAATCCTGGTAAGTTAATATATTTTTATATCTGGTGAAAATTTCAAGTAAGTATCAATGTTTGAGGCAAAAGACGTAGGTACACATTATTGATCTTACTTGTTCCATAGTTAGTTCTAAAATGAGAAACAATAAAGGACTTTATTTGAATTTCTTATGCAGTTTCGGTCAATATAAATAAAATATTGAAAGATCTCATTTAAATACCGATTCTAGAACGAAATTGAGAATATAGGTTTATACCAAAAAATAAAGTTTTATTCCGTAACAATTTCAAGGCTCATTTAATGAAGAAAGTGAAAGCAAATTAAATTAATCCAAATAAAAGCGTACAAAATATCTTATTAAGTATAACTAATTAGTATTTCAAACCACAATATTTTATTAAATCGATGCATTCTTATTACGTTTACGGAAAATGAATCTTTGATGACAATTTTTCAGATTTTTTGTGTCATGTCATTCGCAATACTAATAGGTAGGTAATTCGTCATCCAATATTTCATGAGCTGCGGTCGGAGTGACACGTAATGTAATATGTACGGTAGCGAGTGTTACATTTCAGACTGGAGCATATACAATGTGAGCCGACCATTGATATAATACATGTATGAAGTTTTACACACAGATTCACCCAATATGATAAAAATCAATCTACAGGCAAATAAAATACCAAAGAAAACAAACGAAATGTGTGCTGGGACACATAGTAGAAGTGAAACTTCGATGGACAATATATCGTCTAGCCCCTCCATGCGGCCGTAACGCTTTTTCGTGACAGAAAAAATCCTAATACCCCCCGTCTATATAGAAGTTTCACTTCAAAAACTCGTGTTATGCACAACCTCTTTTTTTGAAGTCGAGTAAAATATCGGCTTAAAATTAACTGTTATCTAATACCATATTATATTTTACCTGTAATGTGGTTTGATGCGTTGTCAGGGTAGGAAAATGTTTGTTAGCTGTGAAAACCGCGATAGCAGCACCTGTCGCGTCTCGCGTTGGCTGCAAAAATATAAAATCAAGTGTTTTCATTTTGGTCCCTCATTATTTTTGTATTGTTTTAGTTTGCTCTTAATTATTTTGAACTTGTAAATTTCAGTGTCTTTCATTTAGGCCTTTATGCAGGTTGATATGAACATAGAAGATTCCTTAAATCAACTCACCAATATAGTAAATTTTCCCGTGTCCAGTTCTGATTTGAGTGGGTCCTCGAACGGCTCGAATTTGTTGAGCCCTTCGCGGCGACGCGTTGCCTCGTGCTGCCGCCATAATGCATGCGCGCGCGCCACATCGAACTTGCGGGCGAGCAGGAATTTTATAGCTGTGGCGCGCGATACGCACGCTGCTCCCGATTCGCTCAACGCGTCCAAAAATGCCTTCGTCGCCTGCAATTATTTCAACATTATAAATGATTTCAATTTCATAATAGATGTAATGGATAACAAATATTATATTACATAGGTACTTAAATGTTTACAGAGAGAAAAATAAACAAAATTATCGGGTTCATATTTTGAAATATGAGTTGAAGTATTCGAATAGCATTATTCGAATGACGTATAGCCTAAGGTACTTAGTTATTATCTGGAAATACAGGGAATATTAGTAATTTAATAATAACGTAATTGATAAAAATATACCCGTAGAAATTTAAGGAAACTCTCGATCGCCACCTCCATCTTCAATCTGATATTCTCTTGATTCATGATTGCCAAAGCAAATAATTGTTTTTACCCGCGGCGTGTTATATTTATTATGGAATAGGACTTGGATTTCACCATTTCGTTACACTTTCATTGGGACAGTTAGGGCTTCGGCTCGGGGCAGATAAGCGAGCCGAAAAGAACCTCTTCGGGGGGATAATCGGCATTACCTTTATGATAGCCATTCTCACTGAACCTTTTCCTTTTATGAAACCGCCGCAAATATTGCTTACTGATTATTATTTTGAAAATTTAATATAATGACTATGATGTCACTAGAAACTACTAGACTAGAAAGACGATATCAACTCAGTGACAGTGAGCTAACTTTACTTTCACAAGAAAATTAAAATTAAAATAAAAACTATAGCCCCCTAATAATTCTCGGGGTTGTAACATAATTTATATAACCGATATGTCGAGTTCTATTTTCGTCTACGTGTTTGTCAGATGAAGACCGCACTAATTAGCACATCACTGATCCAAGTGTGAAGCGAACATCGGAAACAAGAGACAACTTGATTACAGAGAGGCACCGTGGAACGCGACCGTTGCATATGTATATCGATGCAAATAAGACGGGTGGGACGCGGTGGGTTAATTCTTCCGGGAAGTGTTTCCTGTGCGGGCGCGGACGAACCCGGGCTCCGAAAACATTAGTATGAGCGGGCACGAGTTCCACACACTCTGACTTTGGGGCCTTTCGACATTACGTCACAATACACAACAAACCTATTGCCAAACACGCGCACTTAGCACATGTTCGTTTACGTATGACCGCACCACATTCTCTATGCGCTTGCCACATAATTAAAAGCAAATAGGAAATTATCATTGAATCTGTATCGTCTGGTCTTAGTATCAGCGTCAGCGGTAAACAAATAATAATTTTCATGAACAATAGTCCAAATATTACCGCAAAAGCTGTACACGTGCCTACAGTACTACCCTACGTAAAGCTTTTATTATGAATAATATAGTAAAAAAAAGGTGGTCTTAATGCCATAGGCATTCTCTACCAGAAAACCTTAGGGTGATGCAGAGACAATGAAGGTACGTGCAGAAAAACCAATACCATCACTAACTATTTATTATTTCAATAGCTATAAATATTATTCTGTGAATATTGCTTACGCATCATTTGTATTATGTATTTTCCCTATGACTCTAATACGTAGTTTACTAGTGTTTCCCACAGCAGAAGAATTTAAAAAGGCTGCCGGAATTTTAATGTGACTTCCTGTTTCTAATGTTTGTATAGACATAAGCGATATACCTACAGGTGAAATAAAAATCATTCGCATTTATTTTTTTATAAGCTTGCCCCTTTCTTCTATTTCAGGGCTTATAAGAACAGTTCATATTACACACATCAACACTGTCTAGGGATATGTAATACAAAGTTGCATAACTCAAAATTTACTAGGGACTTCAAAAAGATTTTGATGGTGATTTATTTCTATTTCATTTTCAAACGTTATTATGTTAGGTTAACAAAAAAAAAGGCAGAGGCGGTAAAATCGCTGAAATCTACCAGCTGTAAATTATTCGTTAAGGATTTTGCATGTTCTTTTTTGTTTATCAGGTTTTAAGGTAAAATTTTGGATTAAATTGATGCTATTGAAGTTATTGATGACATGGAGTTCCAAATTCGACCTCAGAGGACATGTTAAAAGCATTAGGTAAACTGCAAGCTGATGCACTCCAACGTAACGTTGCTAAAGCGATTGGAACGAGACAAACGTGATATCGAGGTTGTGTTCACATTATAGCGTCACTGGAGAGGTGGCTTTGAGACAACTAGATAGAAGTCGAATGACTACCCATAGACAAGATCGATATTTGCAAGTTCCTGCAAAAAGACAATCAAATGTTATGGTCATGCAATTGGTTCAATGACTGCAGTCTGAACACCAGTTGCTTGTGAGTGACCAAACTGAGAGGAGGACACTGCATGAGGTCTACCTTCGTGCTGGCAGACCACTTTTTACTCCAGCACTAGAACGAGACAATCACTGACGAACACTGCAGTGGGCTCGAGAAAATTGGCACTGGGAAGATCGTTGAATGTCAACAGTGGTTTTTCTAATGAATTACGGTTGGGGCTCCATCTCATTTCGCAAAGAGTACACAAACGGAGAATTCCTGGATGTGCAAGCCACCTCCAGCACCCACAGAAGTCTATCCATGCCGAGATGGAGCTATTATGGTAGGGGCGAAAATTTTTCTTAGCGAGAGAACAGACCTCGATTGGGTGTAAGGCTCCATAACTATAAGATACCACAATCAGATGCTAGGACTAATAACCTACCCACATCGGCTACAATTTCGTCGAAATTTTCGGTTTATTCATGACAATTTATGTATACCCAACCCACCAACCCGGTGGTAAGAATTTGGTTGCAGGAACATGATGTTGGGATTCTGGAGTGACCTGCACAATCACCAGACTTAATCCCATTGAGCATGCCTGAGATCGGGTGTAACGAAGAGCTCTGAGGGATTTCTCCAACAATTCTTTGACAGATGAGCAATTTTTTTAGACCTCAACAGAATCTAGAACAACATTTCACAGAAAGACATTCATAACCTTTTTCAAGCATACAGAACTGTTGCAGATGCGTAATTAACATCAGGGGTGCTTTTACTGGTTATTAATTTTTATATCCCTACAGCACAAAAAATTTGTTTGTTTTTGATTTCATCCATCAAAATATATACTTACCCCGTATTTTCGTGCAATTTGCATAATTTTTTTGTTTTGGCTCTAATTAAAACGAATTAAAAAATATATTAATTTTCATTTTAATGTATGATAGTCCATAAAGTAAAGTTTATTTGAACTGAAATATCTCTAGACAGTGTTGATGTGTGTACTTGACTGAAAATGGTTTGGAACATCTCTTTTTTTTTAATGACAAATCTCCTTTAAGTATTGATATTATCATTAGAACTCACCCAATGAACTACCTATTATAAAACCTTTAAGCCAATGTTTTGGATGTCAGCCTGTGTAGTGTGTAAATATTCTATGCAGTGCATTTTTCCTTAGCTGTCTAATAATGTAAACAATACTTTTGTGTCTTTTTACAAACAAACGAAACGATTAAATAATAATAATAATATTATAGTTTAAAAAAACTAAAGAAAACGCTTTTGTCATCCAAACTAAACGTGTATGCAAAATTTCAGCTCAATCGGAAACCGGGAAGTGGGACAAATTTAATTTCCAAGATTTTTTTACATAGTTAGTTAGTTACAGGTGAAGTTAATAAAAGTAATTTTAGATACTATAAAGAAACTGAAAGGAAAGTCTCTCATTCATCAGATTGTTCCACATAAGACGTTTATATATTTTAAATTAATTTCGTCATAATGTGTGTTATGATCTCTTAAATTAACCCACATCTGCTTCACATTCAGATATTCTTGAAATACTCAATTCATTGGGCAATTGAGGAAGGCTCAAACAATTTGAAACAAAAGGATCATGCGACCGACGACGTCGGGGTTCAGTGTTCACAGGACAAATTCCGTCAAATACACAAACATAATTAATCTAATGATAACAATTTGTCAATTATTATTATCGTTATAATAATATTATGTTTGTGTATTGCATTGTCTTTGTCATGCTTAATTTGATTGCTCACAAATCACAATAACTCGCTTGTAATTTAACACAGATATAGGATACACACTCCTCGTTATATTACGTGTATGGTGGCGTAATAGAAATAAAAACAACGCTTGAGGTGCCTGTAATGTCGGATCGCACGCACGATCGCACGAAGGCGGCCCCGACTTGCAACTGTCAAACCGACTAAAGGTAATTGAATGGAATGAATAAGGCAAAACCGTGCCCGACCCAGTAATAACGGAATACAAACCGACTATGAGTCAAATACAAATAATAACAAACAATACATAAACATTTTGAGGAGCTCGCGACATAATATAATGTCTTCCGTACTGGACAATCGATCTATCAGGTTAAACAACGATGTCACGGTCATGTTTTGATGGCGTACTGCTTGGAGTTAACTCATTGATTCCTTTGGACAGTGGCACAGAATATCTAATACAGTGGCGTACTTATGAGGACTTTAACCCATTCGGCCTAGCTGTCCTGCTAATATCTAACACAATGGTCTAACCTTAGGAAACCGATATCTCCTACTTGTCGGGTCGCGGAGGTCAGATGGCAGTTGATTTTGATAAGCACCTAATATCTATTTACTTTGGATATCGGGTATCCTACAATTAGGTACATTATGTATTGAACGTTTAATTATTTAACCAGGAGAACTGTTTATTTATTTTTATTTAGTTTACTATGCACATTTAGACTACACGCAGATCAATATTCTTGTGAGTAAGATAGATCCCTAATAAGCCAGAAGTCATCGTATAAAAATAATCAGATGATATCAAGATGATATAAGGTACCAGGGATAAGAGGTCCATACACAAACCGATCACTTCAACAGCATGTGTTATCTATGTTATAATCGTTATAATTATGTTTCTATTATTATATAATACACCATAGACATAGACTATAAGTCTATGTAATACACGAATATTTATAACTTTTGACAGAACCAGCATTTGTTTAAATACTAAACTACAGGTGAAATTAAAAAAAACGTCAAAGTATTTTACACGAAACGAGGCAATGCTAAAGGCTATTGTTTATTGAATAATTGATTTTCCTGCTCCAAAACACATCTGTGTGTACAGACGGATTGAAAGCATTCATTTACTTCAACATTTTCAATACCGTACAGGTACGTACAGCGAGGCTTCCAGAATTTTTTGCAGTTTACTCGATAATAACATAAAAAAGGCACACCTGAGCAAACCTCAGATTTCATGGCTCAATTAAATCTGAACATTATGCTAAACTACCAAATGATACATGAGTCATGACACCATTACACACGCAAAAAAAAACGATCTGTAAGATGCTTCGATCAACATGATCAAAGGTAAGAAATTAGAAACTTCCAACTGCTCTTCATGCGTCTCATAGATGTCAGCCAAGACCTTTTGCGCTCCTACAGGAAAGGAGTGATCTCAATATGTAAACAGTGGTTACCTATACATTAGGCACAACCGATAGATATTGTTTATTGAAACAGCAGTGAGTCATCTCAAAGTGAACACTAAACAAAAGGTTAAAGTTATATAGTATGGAAGCATGCGGGCTTTGTGTCAATGACACCGCAAGGATAAAATATCCTGTATCCAGACAGCGAGAAGAGTCAGGCTCTGAACCGAATTAACTGACAACAGCCACGGTTCCTTGAACACATTGTAGTAATTTTCCAACAGGCGTTTAATGTGCTCACATTACGTTAGCAGCCAAATCGCGAAAACTTTTCGAGGACCATTATTTAATTCTTTTCCAACACGAAACCGAAACATGTTATCATATGATCATGATAAGAAATGAACAACAAGTCGATATGAACATTTTTAAAGTAGCCAACAGATCAACTAATATAGCCACCGTCCAAACCAGATTATTTTGAATTTTGTTGTTTCAGATACAAAAAAGCAATGTATGCAAGCAGATTTCCATCGTATAATGTCGGCCAATATTGATTCCTATTAAATAAAACAGTGCAGTAAACGGTAGAGGGTCCTCTGTCACGTCGAGCGGAGCGTAGGCGTCCGGTCTCTCTGTCACTCACGTGATTTATTACTTTGACTTCCTTTTTAACCGACTTCAAAAAAAAGGAGGAGGTTCTCAATTGTTACCTCATATCTTTCGACTGCGTGAACCGATTTTGATGATTCTTTTTTTATTTGAAAGCTGGTGCTTCTCGATTGGTCCCATTTTAATTTGGTCCAGTTCTGACAATGGGATCCATGAGAAAACCATATAAGTCTTAAATTTACATTAAGTATGTGCGCGACTTTTTATGTTTGTTACCTCATAACTTTCGACTGCGTGAACCGATTTCGATGATTCTTTTTTTGTTTGAAAAGGTATACTTCCGAAGTCTTCCCGTTTAAATTTGGTGACGATCTGATGAAGATCTTCGGAGATAGACAATGGAACTCTTGAATGAATAACAGCACATCACTCGCGATTGCTGTAATCTCATGTTTATGTATTGTTTATGCCACTCAAAATTGAAAAATAAAATAAACTTAAAAAAAGGAAAAACCGACTTCAAAAAAAATTAACTAAAAAGTATAAAATAATTTTCTTAAAAAATTTAACAGCTTCTGAAGTCGGGGCCTAAAATTCTTCAATGCACCTAGCTTGGCAGTGGCCCCGACTTCAGAAGCTGTTAAATTTTTTAAGAAAATTATTTTATACTTTTTATACGACTTCAATTCTTTATGAAAACAACAATTCAGAAACGCTGTAAGTCCACATGTTTGCGTGCGATGCGAATCATACCTGGGGGCCTTCCACGGATGTTTCTGACTTATCGTAACGACAACGTAAGCAAATTTAAGAATCAAAAGTACAATAATTCTATCGCATTTTTGTTTAATTTTACGCAACATACACGCTTGTTACAAGAAAATCTAAAAATACTGCATGTTTTTCCAAAAAATATCATGGATTTAACGTGTTTATTTGATTCAAACTTTGCTTACGTTAACGTTACGATAAGTCAAAAACATTCGTGGTAGGCCCACTGTTTCTGATGACCTATTAGGAGTTGGTTCCCGTAGATGTTTTATAAGAAACAGCCGGGGCAGTTTAATTTTTATTTTGCGGTTTTCACTTCATTACACATGTTTAATGGTCCTTCCATTCATACACGAAATATTTTAAAAGGTAAATCTACGGGATATTTTTTTATGTAGTGCGCATAATTTGTAGTGATTCAGTCTCGTGTTCCTAAATGCAACAGCAGTATTGGGATACACTTTAAAACAAAACGAAAATTCGACTTAGTATGGGGGACACGCTAAATTGACTAGTCACTAGGACAAGCCATACAAAATAAAAAGATAAAATTGTTTTGGAGTGAATAAAGTACTGCGGTTGCATTTGGGAAGGGACACTGAATCACTCTGCAAATTTTGCGCACTTTTGTGCACCTAGAATCACGACGTTTTGAAAGTGCCTGCAAAGGCCCAGTTGAAATAAAAACTTTTGACTTTGACTTTGAATCCTGTATAGGTAGGCCGCAAAGATGACATACAAAGAATATAAAAAAATCGAAGTATTTTTCCTTATAAATTAATTTTAAATTATTTGACACACACAAATCTCTGGTTCCTCATTATTTTCAACATCCATTACGCTAGTTTCTACGTAGATAATATTATATTCTAATTCATTGAAGCAGGCGGCTGCATGGCGGCGTGAATGATCATAAAGGCCCTCCTAGATGGTCAAAATTGCTTGCCAAGCACGTGAATACTTATTTCGTGCTTTACAAGCAATTTTGATCGTTTAGAATTAAGCTTGAGGTACTTGACAAAGCTCGATGAAAATTTATATTTATGCAATGCTTGTCAAGCACGCTTTTCGTCTAGAGATATACTTGTCAAGCAAGTGACTCCACCACACTCCGAATACAGCACTGTTTCTGTTTTTGCCAAACTCCGAGTCTGGATCACAGGTGACAAACGTGTGTGAATGCTTGAAGCCGAAATAAGCCACATCAAGCATGCTTGCCAAGCACTTAAATGCTTGTCAAGCAATTTTGACCATCCAGGGGGGCCTTTACATACACCAAAAAGCAGTGCCGCATGATAAAAACGAAAACATTTGATATACCTAATTATAAAAAAATTGGTAGGTACAAAGCATCTATGCAACCTATACATGTACCTCTTAAAATAAGTCGGTGTTACTTATGACCTATACCTACCTAAACTTTAACATCAATTAATAATTTTGAAGATTGCAAGGGAGCTTATTGGTAAAGTGCGAATTACTTAGTAGTAAACTGCAAACTATACATATAACCTATACATATATCAAGCATATCATATCCACAAACCCGAACCTATTAATAAATTATTCGGGCGGACGATGGTATATTTTCATGTACCTACGTAGGTACCTAACGTTAGTTTACGTCGTGTACTGAGTAACTAAATACCTATATCCACGGCGAGAATAAACAATGAAACCGCAAATTTTCGTGAATTATATAATATAAACCCATATAAAATGCATAAAGTACCTACCGTGTATGCGATGAGTACCGTGCAACGAGAGAGCGTGACAAAGATGCGGCGGAGGCGGAAGTCGCGACCGCGACGGTCATCGACCGTGCAATCGATAGCCTATGGCTATTTCGGAAGTAGCTGAACAAATTTGATTTTTATAAAGAAATTTGCTCATTCCTATGCCTTCATCATCATCTTCGTAATTATATCTCCTCTTTGAGAGATGAGACTGGGCCGGAATATAACAGGCCCAAAGGGTGGATCATTAACTGAATATTATTATTACATCCACTAATAATAAATAATATGTATTTGATTGTTTTGTTCTAAAACATACCTGCAGCGGTGTTGAATAATGCAGAGAAAAGTCATGAATAAGTATGACTTTTCTCAGACCATTCATATCTGTGTATGACGGATTGCTACACGCCCGCCTGGATTCGAACCCACGACTCGTCAGTCGAGGCCACAACCACTGGGGCATCCATTGCCTTAGTAAGGTTAATAATGTGTGGGTCCCGGCAAAGAGTATGCCACCCCATTTACATGTGTAGGTCTTGCAAAAGAGGAGTCAAAGAATGCAGCAGCATCCTTATGTAAGCTAAGAACTGTCAGTTCGCTAAGTTTGGTGATAACTGCAATCTGACATATGTTCAGCACAGGTACAGTGGGTATCTTCAGGTTGTAGGTAAATGATGTTGATGATCATCAGTCATGGGTTAGGTATGTATGGGAAACAGATTGTTTAAACCTTTGAACGCTGTGTACATTTACACATACAAACAATTGATTTTCAATTGCGTCATGCAAAATTAAGATAAACTAAAAAAAAACTACCAGTTTTTAGATGGCAAACCATGATGTTACTCTATGATAAAAATCTTTTATATAATGAAACAGAAATTTTCCACCAATTAATTCATTAAGTGTCAAAACACAGACATTAGTAAAGTTCTTGGATGCAGGCATAGGTTGGGATTAGAAAAGTTAATTAAGATAAACTACTTGAGTAAAAAGGTGCAGTTATTTCTACTGTAGTTGTCATAAAAGCATGCTAAGTTTGAGACAAAATGCAGATAAGGGGCCTGGATTCTGCCATTTTTCTTTGGATTTTCTAAGTCTGGCTAGCAAGTATGGCTGATTTTGCTGCCCCATCCAGTGTTCCCAACTTAGGGGTTTTCCCCCCAAATTTAGGGGGTAAATAAGTGGGCTGGGATTTTTTTAGGGGTTTTATTTTTTTAGGGGTAATTTTAGGGATTTTTTTATTCTTGACTTTTACTGTGAAGTTTATAATGATTGTGACGCAGTTGGCTGTAAACTTTTTGAAAATGTTTCAATTATTGTATAATATTACAATTTATTTATTATTTTTACAGTTTTTTTTTTTGGGGGATTTTAGGGGTTTTTAACTTTAGCTTTGGGGATAAATATTTCTGAGAGTTGGTAACACTGGCCCCATCAATGACAAATTTTAATTTAGTTTAATCACCAATATTCATAAATATTGTTTTGCTCATCAATGATAGCAATAGAGGCAAAGCCAAACTTCTATCTGTTCTTACAAATCACTGAATTTTATCTGCAAATGATATACATATGAATGGAAGGATAAATGCTGTACTTTGGAGAGCATGAGTCGTAGTGTTAACTATAATAACAATCGGTAAAATTTATGAACCCCGTTACTAGGTTACAAGATACTTTTTCTCCTGATCTTTCTTATTATTGAGTAAACTTTTGGATACCTCCTTAAGTCTTTCACGAAAAGAACACTCCGAATGAAAGAGAACTAAAAAAAGATTAGAGCGGAAATAGGAGGGGCCACATTATTATCATAGGTATTCAGAATCATTTGGTAGGTACCTACTGTAAAGCAATTTATCACAGGATGCAATCGCATATTAGTTTATACAAATCGTTTTGGCTCCATGTTTCCATAACTCGATGGAATAGAAAAGGAAAGTCACGCGGATACAATTAAATGGACATTGTAAGAAGTGTAACAACAAGACACGAAGTAATCAAAACAAACATTGATGACATGGTAAACGAAGCGAGTTCCAACTCACATTCTTTGCAGAATTCTTATACGACGAAGCCTTAATATTATGCCAAACATAGGTGAAGTACTCGAAAATCGAATTAAAAGGACAAAAAATATGCTCATTTCAAACATAATCACCAAATAAATCATAAATTACTCACCAACTCTTGATCGGGTGACAGAGCCACCGCCATCTTTACAATAAACTAAAATTGACAGCACAGCACAGACTACATAGAGAGTTATAACGATACAAAAGGTACCTCTACGACATAGAGATACTATACGTATAAATTGATTTGACAGACAATTAAAGGTGGACGCACACCTGTCCGAATCGACCGCGCCGAACGAGCCGAACGAAACGAATTTTCGAATTCTTTATATGAAATCCTATGAAACCTCGCACACCTATCCGCGTCGAATAGGACGAATCACCGGAAGAATTCGGTAGGTATCCAAATCGCAGAAGAATTCGGATGACGTCATCAGATTCGATGCGGACGATTCGGTCAGTGTTGCTAGTGGGTTCGAGTCAAAAGTTATCTGGATCAGTGTTGCCAGATGCATTAAGCCTTATACCTGAAGAAGAAACTGCTAAAATCTAAATTTTTAAACTGTCATGGTCACTAACATTATCATTAGAGTTATGAACGGGGTATGCTAAAATCTATTAAAAAGCTGAATGATAATTTCAACTTGAATTCTGTATAAAATCTATATAGGCTTAAGAACCTAATCAGATTTAATAAAACTTATGCAATGCAGTCTAGGTATTTTGTTTTACTTCTTTTAAAAAGCATAGTTAATTATTAGATCTGTGATTTCAGAAAACAAATTATGAAACTAAACGTAATGAACGTACGATATGCGTCATGGAAATGCACATTGCATGCAACGAAACGTCATTTCTTTCCGTGCGGTCGATTCGATCGGCGCGGACAGGTGTGCGAGGCTATCATGCTGGCGCCTCACATCGCTATTCGTGTTCGCGTATTCGTCTTGTTCGCCCAAATACGACGATGTGTAGTCACTCTATTCGCTTATATTTGCCTATATTTGCACGAATAAGACGAATACGCGAATACACGAACATCGTATCCGCCGGGTTGTCGGTTTTTGGTCACATATCAAAGGATTGCGAATATACCGAATATGTTCGTATACCGTCCACACATGGCTTGCTCAGTAGAGCGTGGTGCGCGACAGCGACGGCCGCAAAGACTACAATAGTATATCGGATGGACGGACGTGTTTATCATAGATAATATATTAAGTTTAGTACTTAGGAGTTTTAATACTTCTTTATACAGAAAATAATAAGCCGCTGCTGCCGTCAACAGGTCCATCTTTGCGTTCAAGAATATAGCAAAAATATTCGTGAATGTTCGCCATATTCGCTGTTCGTGACGATGTGTGGACGGTGTGTTCGAGTTATTCGGACTTCTACACGAATATAGCCGAATAAACGGCGAATAAAACCCCGAATACCGAATAGCGATGTGAGGCGCCAGCATTAGAAACTTCGGTTCGTTCGGCTCGTTCGGTGCGGTCGATTCGGACAGGTGTGCGTCCACCCTAATGCGGGTTCTGCAGTCTTCTCAAAAATAGTTGGCAGCACTGATTTGACAGCTTTTTGATTGATTTTACTTTTTGAGGTTAGATTATGGTTCATAAAAATAAATAAATATTTAGGTTTAACAGCGTATTTGATAATAAATATTCAACTCAACACAATGTCGACGCGCTGGTAAGACTACACTAACAGAATACTATTATTGCAAAACGAAATGAAGACCCTATCATTATTGACGATGACGACGATCATTATTCCAGGTACCCCATATACCAAAGAGGCAACCCACAATTGAGGGTTTTCTTACCCAATTTCTGGATGAAAATTGTGCGACCTCAAGTTAAGCAATTGCCTAATGTAGTACAGTTCCAGTGCTCCATGGAAATGACAAAATTTGACATAAAAAATTACTTGGAAAAAATATATAACATCCCTGTAGTTGATGTGAGAACCAGAATATCTTTAGGGAAATTCCGAAGGGATATTGGAAAAGGCTATATTGTTAAAGATGATGATGTAAAGAGTGCTTATGTTGTTTTGGTAAGTTGAGTAGGTAGTCTTTCATATAATTTGTAGCTGTGCAAAAAATATATGCTTTATGGGCCTGCACTTTAGAAGGTTCCATTTATTATGTTTGTTATAAAATAAATCAGACTGTTATTCTTCTCCTACAAATAAATTTTACCCACCATAACCTCTAACCCGTCCTGAAACCTCATAATTGTTGCATTCAGCAATGATCTGGATAGTTGTTTAGTTTTAACTTTAATATCTTGTTCTTGTTTCCCTATGTGTTTAAAGGGGGGTTAACCTTTGAACACCAATCTGATAAATCTATTATGGTTTCAATTTAATCGAACCTTATTCAAGCGAAGAGGTTGATGGAATGATAAAATATCTAAGTTTCATTTTGCAATACTATTTAATATTTATTATGCTATATGGTTAATTAAAATAGTGTAAAAAGGAGATTTTTAAAACAAACCTTAATCTCAGTCTCAGTCTGCCAACATATAATTTACTTTTGAGGATGAATAATTTATTTTCTAATGTGTCTGCAGCAACAGCAGTTGAATATGTTAATCATGTTCAATAGCAGTTAGCTCATCAATGACCTGTGTTTGTGTGATTATGGAGCTCGGCTAATGAGTAATAATTTTTGAAACTATATTATTTTGAAGATATAATGCTTATTTATTTCAGCCAAAAAATATGAAATTTGAATTTCCCAATATATTCGGAAACAAAAAAGATGACGAGGAGGAACAAGAAAAAGCTTTAAGTGAAGCTAAAAAATCATTTAAAAACTATATTGACCGCAATAAGCACAGAACAGATGTTCCCAGCTGGTTCACAATATGATTTGTAACAACAGTTAGATTTTAAAATAGTCCAAAGTAATTATGTACATGCGATAAGTAGTTAATAAATTGTCTTTTAAATATTAAGTTATCTTATTCTGGTATGCTCCACGCTTCCCATTTTGATCTGTTAATCATTGTGCTTGTGATTTGGCACTGCTTGAGATGGCTGGTTGACTTGCTGTCTCAGATTAATTAATTAATATTCATTATTTATTTCTACTGGGTTCTTAATTGAGATGCACAACACCTAAATGATATTATACCGGATTTGCATGCATATGAGCAAATACAAACCTATTTCTAGATGTATTTGAATGAATAGAGGCTTTTTCTTTTCTTAATGTTTCTGATGTAGTTGTGTTATTTATGCAGGTTCATTTTCTATTGGATTAGATGTGTGTAGTATTAATAATACCCACATAACAGCACAATGGGAAATGTGATGCTAGGGAGTTGCTTTGTTGCCCTGCTAGAACACCTACCACCCTGGTACAAACTGCAGTAGCCTATTTGCATTCATAAGTAGGCTGCTGCAAACAATACTTGGCAAAATTAGCTATCATCTATCCATCCCAAACTCAGTGTGATTGTGGTGTTCTTCATTAGACAAATGCACAGTCACTCCATAAACTTATTATTACTAGTGGTAGTATAATAAGTTTATGAGTTACTCCAATGTTCCTAGTGCCTATACACTATGGCTGACCTCAATCATGCCACTGGCAATGCAATAAAGCAGGGCCACCTTATTACTCACTTAAATGAAACCATTGAAACTAATAAAATTATAAAAAGAACTCACTAAATCCTTTAATTTTAGTGGCACAAATATATCCATGTCTATGGGCACAAATCACTAGCTATGTTGACAGCTGCATACAGATTTCTGAATGTACCCTCACTTGAGTACATAAACCAACATGTTGTTATGAAAGAGTTATTGTTGCAAAATGACATACCTATTTAGTTATTTTGTAGGCTGTATGGAAGATAGTCCTAAAACATAAGGTAGGTAGTCGGAGCTACAAGTGGTGTCACAATGCAGACATAGATACCTATAGTAGATAGGTAGTATTTTCTCATCATTACACTGTTCCCAATGATAACTGCCTTCTAACAAGTGCCTTAAAGATCTTTATTATTGAGAGTCTGGCAATCTTGATCATTACAAATAGGAGATTGGATTATTTATTTGCTATATGTAACCTTAGATACTCATGGATCATAATAATATCTTACATAATATGTTTGTTGAGTGCAAGGAAGAAGCATGAAACAAATTAAAGTAATAGTGCACCTTTAAATCTAGTTTATTAAAATATCTGAGTATTACAATAAAACAAAATCGAAGTCAATTCGAAAATAAGAGAAACTTAAGTGATTTTTGACAAAAAAATCACCAAGTTTCATAATAATCCTGAGAATTTTTATTCTTATAAATCACGCTTAGCATATGTGCATTCCTCCACAACTTCAATAATTGAATCCATTGTTGTGTTACATAGTATATAAACACTAAAAATGGATTTGATAATTATCAGGGTAGTCGAGAAACGCACTTACTCTTCAAATTAGCCAATCAATACCATCAACAACTAAATACACTTTAACTTTGCTCACTTAAATCAATATTTAAACAATACCATAGCCATGCAATAAGTTATATCAATTAAATTGTGCTTATTTACTAGAAATTAAATCAATAATTTATGTAAATTAAACTCATGATATAACTTATTGACTAGCTTATCACTTAATATTACCTATATAAGAAATCAATAACAAGTCATTTATTTTATACTATTATGTAAGATATAAGAAATTTAATGTAAGGAATTAGGGGTTCCCAAAATATTCATCCAAAAACACAGCAGAATGACAACGGGGACATTCAGTTATATCCAAGAGAAAAGTGACCTGCAATATTAATCATGTTTTAGTAGATTACCGACGCAAAAGTATTTTAAACGGTACCTATATTGCGAGAAGTAATTTATGAAATAGGTAACTTACACGGGGATGTATTTCACAATTCAATCGGATTCGCCCATTACAATAGTAGCCACACGCCCTACAAAAAACTATGGTTTTTTCCCTGTTGCAAGAACATTTCTTGGTGTAGACATCTGTAACTTCAGGAACACCGCGGCCCAAGCGATTCGGAACTTTGTAAACTTTTCCAGCAGCGGAGGCTACAACAGGTGTAGATTGAGATCTAGTATCCATTTTGGGCTATAAAATATAAAGCAAATCTTTACTTTCAAAAATTCTGCTTTCAAATGCGTCGGAGAAGTTCTGATATTCTTGATGATTGACAGTTTGAAATTTTTTGGCGGGTAGGCATTTTTGCTGACTACAATTTTTTTTTTAAATTATATTTTCTGTCTTGGATAGCACGTCCTTTCAGTTAAATTTAATCGCACAGTAAGAAACACGATTGGCTTTTTTTTATGTGTAATTTCTCTGGAATGGCTTCAATGGAACCGCTATTTGATACGGTGCTAATGGAGTAAGGGGGATAGGCCCGATCTTCTATTCTTTGCTGCTAGCTATTACACTTATTTATAGAGCTCAGTGTATACGGCCACGCTATAAAGTCAATATTCAGCTCAGTGCCTATTCACCACATGGGCGTAATTATACTTAAAAAAAAGGTATTTTTATGAAAATTAAGATTTGTTTTTGTTTTTTATAGTCGGTTTATACTTTTTTACTATATTTTAATTATTTATCCATTTTATTAGTTAAATTAATAATAACACAATACAGGCCCAAGACTCATAATAAATATACTGTGGTCAAGACTGAAAAATCAGACGTGCTATCTACGTATCGAACACAGAACCTCCTCTTTTTTTGAACTCGGTTAAAATCTGTGCCCGATTTATAATAAATAAATAAAGTGTAAAATTGGCGGTCGACAGAATTAATGGTATGGGGATCATTAACCATTATCTACGGGATTTGAATACATTATTAATTGTGATAAATGGTGTGACGCCCCAAGTAACACAGACATGCTGAATAAAGATTGAGTAAGAGCATCATCAAGAGCATAAGCTGAATACTAAGCTGAATAACGTCTGAGTACCGTCTATTCAGATGTTATTCAAGCAAAAAAGGCCCCAATTTTGAATGCTTAACGCTGAATAACATCTGAGCAACATCTGAGTAAGAGCTTAATAACGTTTCAGTTAGCATAATATCTTTTGATTAACAGCTCACATTGTTTTTATTAAGCTCTTACAACTGAATTATTCAGCTTAGTCGAATTGTTTATTGCATTCAGAATTTATTAAGCATTTAAATTATTGTTTACATTTTTGCAAACAATATTCATACAAATTGTGAAAAGAATTCAACTGGATTAAATATTTTAATGTCGATGTCGAATTTACATGTTGATTTGACAATATGGTATGAACTTATACTCGTAAAATGGTAAATTTTAATTTACAAGTTAGGTCTGCTATATGTTTATTTTTAGTGCGCAAGTTTTTTTTCATTAGGTACTTATGACGCGCCGCGTGAATAATCAAGATAACAGATACTAAATAGTATTTTCATACATACATACTAGGTCTGACAAAAGTACTTGTAACGAAATAGCTAATACTAGCAATTTTAATCCAACAAAATAACATGAATCGAGTTGAAAATGTTGTAGTTGTAAGATTAAGCGTTTTGGTGATCTCGTAAATTCCTTGTAAGTTAGGTTACAAAGATTTTTAATGGCGATCGATTGTTTTGCTTAATAATGGTGAATAAAACTGCACACATGTCTTGTTACTAAGCTATAACTTGAAAAACAGTAGTCTCATTACACTAACTTCTGAATAACAATTATATAGTTGATCACATTTCTACATTACTCAGATTTTTAGGGTTCTCTAATCGAACGACGAAAACCTTTTATAATGTGGAGTTTTCCCGCCCGGCTTTATTTTAATTAAGCTGGTATTAAGCTATGGGCGCTATAACAATACAAATATGGTCTTTAATTTGAATAAGTTAGTTTGAAACTCTCTATTATACTGAAAAAAGCTTAATAAAAACATAAATGATATTCTTTATTCAGCAGCTGAATAATTAGTAAAACATAGAATCTTATTCAGTTTATAGATAAAATAAAAACAATTATTCAGTATCAAGCTATTTAATAGAAATGTATCAATATTATTCAGAAGGTGATACTTTATTCAGCAATTAGCTGTTTCAAACGCTACTAGCTTAGTACTGCTTTAATAATAGCAATACAGATTATGGTTATTCAGCTAAATGCTACCGACGGGGCTGTTTTTCAGCTTTAAGCCAGAACTCAACCTAATTCAGCATTTGGCTATTCCCAAAGCTCTTATACAAACTATATTCATCATTGAACTGTAAAATGTTCTAAATGTGCACTGTTATCTTGCTTATGTGTTACTTGGGGCGTCCTCAAATACGGTATTGAGCAATACATTACATGCACCGTCCGTCCCTGACCTCAGCAATAAGAGATGACTAAGGACGAGGATACGAAGACGACATAGGATGGCGAGGTAAAAAGGAAGAGTTATTAAACAAAGAACTAAAAAAGTGAGACGAGTCAAGTACCTACTCTATTTTCAGAAAAATAGAGTGGTTGATTACCAGTCAAATGCCGTTTACAAAAATAATTATTAATTTGTGTATTGAGTAAAAAATATATAATAA
The DNA here is from genome assembly GCA_932294325.1 of Allophyes oxyacanthae. Taxonomy (NCBI): domain Eukaryota; kingdom Metazoa; phylum Arthropoda; class Insecta; order Lepidoptera; family Noctuidae; genus Allophyes; species Allophyes oxyacanthae. The sequence continues at coordinate 4,576,902 of OW028623.1, read as the reverse complement.
CAGTAGCTATTCCATTAGTGCATCTATCGCTGTTCTATTTAGATAATTCGAACATTGTTGAATTTAGATTTTGACATCTTCAAAAAATACCTACGTCCATAGAAATAATAAGTAGGGCTCCCCCTACGTCTCATTTTTTTAGTTTGTATGACAGAGCGTATCTATTGACATCGATGCCTACGATACGCGTGAAGTATTTTAATTCGCACTAGTAACTGTCTTCTACATCACAGCTCGTTCAATCTCAAATAGATACACATATCCAGTCTTTAGGGTAAAAAATGTGTGTGATTAGAACCATGCAAGTACCCTACCTACTTACTTGTTTATATTAAGTCAAGTAGGTAGGTACTACACGTTTGTTTGCATAGATTTAGTAAATACTATATGCTTACGTACTTATATTCGAGGCTTTATTAATGCGACTTAATCACTTAGGTAAGTACCGTAGATTTTATACTAACATAGTAATTATATAGTAAACAGCTAAATTGCGCCAGGATTGACATCTGCACTGTGGCCTAACATGTTAGTGAAGCACAATTAACTTTATCACTGCAATAACAATCAACATAATATTTACCTTTTATCTCTCACGTATATCGCGCAGGAAGTTGTTACATTGTTTGAAGATTTCCGTTATCCAGGTAACATGCGATCTAGGCTATAAAAATGTATCTAACGTGTGAGGTGTCAACAGTAGTGACCAGTGAAGATGAACCGCTCGTTTTATTTAACGGTCTTTGCTCTTTGCCTTGCGGCAAACTATGGATTACTTGCACACGCTGCAACTTTATCAGCGGCGTCTAAAATGGCGCTGGGCAGTTATGACTCTCTACATTCGTCCAACCGAGTGAGTATTTTTAACCCCCGACAAAAAAGAGGGGTGTTATAAGTTTAACGTGTCTGTCTGTGGTATCGTAGCTCCCAAACGGATGAACCGGTTTACATTTAGTTTTTTTTGTGTCATAGATAAATTTATCCCGAGTGTTCTTAGCCATGTTTCATGAAAATCTGTTCAGCCGTTCAAAAGTTACAGCTCTTTTTCTAGTTGGAGTCGGGGGTTTTTGACGGTTAGGTTAGTGTTCAAACCTATTGTGTAGTGGGCACTATTCAGCCAACTACCGGTAAAGCCGATAATATTGAGCAATGAGCGAATGGGTCTACCATAAAATTAGCCATGAGCTATTTCCTCTACTACCTATTATGCCATTTTTTTAAATAAAATAAGCATGTGTAACGAAGAAAAGGAAGGTTTTCCTGAAGCTCCTTTGATTTAAGATTACCTGACCGTTGGGGCCACTAGGTACCTACCAAGAACTTTCCAATCAAAGACCCTCAATTTCTGTTTTTATGCATGGTATTATTTTTAAACTTTTTATTTTTTTGAAGATGGTAACTATCTCAGAATAATAGGGCGTATATTTAAACAAGACACCTGCTCTAAGAAATCGCGATTAAAAAATCTGCCGTTCCATAGAATAGAAACACTCTTTATTGTACACCTGATAAAAAAGGAATAATTAACATAATCATTACAAATATTACAATTATCATTTTAAGATAGTACAATGGGCGGTCTTATCGCAATTGGCGATTTCTTACAGACAACTTTTGGATGGACAGTACAGCATGTCAAAAATAAAGAGGGTAGCTCGTGGTGTAGCTTATGTTAACATTAGAATTTATATTAAACACAAATAAATAAATATTCTATGAAATATAAATACGAATATATCTAATACATACATAACAATAAATATATACCTAATATAATATCTACATACATTATGATAATCAAGTCTGTAGAGATACATTACAAAGATAATAAATAAATAAATAATAAATAGTGTTCTTTTACCAGTGTTTTAAATGTTGGCATGCATTGACCACGTCTTATTGAAAGAGGCAACGCATTCCAAAGTCGAACAGCTTGAACACTAAAAGATTTGTCATAAAAGCCTGTGGAATGCGCAGGCATCTTCAGGGTTAAACTTTCTGATGACTTCAGTGAACGCGAATGTGTGTCATGAAGGAAGTTGAAACGTTCTTTTAAGATAGGTGGGAGTATTGGGACTGTACAAATATTGTATAGAAGATAACATAATAATATACATTCGATAATAATAATGATAATGAGCATTCCGGCGATGGCTTATTGGAAGCCACTTATGCTTAGTATAAAATCCAGAGTCATGATCATATTTACGCAAACCAAATACAGAAGTTTTGAAGGCGCTCAAGCTTATCAAATAGGTCCTCTGTGAGATCAAGATTAGTTGGTATCGGCGCAGTCAAGGATGGATAGAAGTGATTGCGCAAGTGCAATTTTGGTGGCAGTTGGGAGAAAGTTGCGCAATCTTCGCAACGACCCAGCAGAGGCATACATTTTGCGACTGACTTCCTGTATTTGAGGTCTCCAGGATAAGGTCTTATCAATGTATATAGTTCTTCACTTTGTCACTTACGGGTATCGCAGTGCCATCGAAAAGAACCTGAGCTACTTGGGACCAGTCAACCTTAGCAATCATTCTGGAGTTGCCAACAACAATTACCTGAGACTTTAATGGGTACACTTTGAGTCCATAAGCTCTGCTCCATACGTTTATTTGACACATACATTACGTTTACATATTATAAATACAATTCAATACCTATATTACTCAACTAATAATGTATGGAACAGCAGATTTTTCTTTAGCGATTTCTGTGTTGGTCGCATGGTATAAGTTTTTCATAATTATGACTACAATAACGGCTGTCCTATTTGAATATACATCTCGTATAAATGCGCAGATTTCTGATTATAATCTCCCTCAGTAAGCACGTTGGTCACTGGCTTCTAATTGTAAAAGTTGGTAGTTTATGTTTACAAAGGTTCTACCTTGCAGGTTGTCAGGCAAGTTCCAACAGAGAATGTTTTCACACCGCCACCGCCTCCACCAGGAATGTTTATAGAAAATTTCTCGAGAAAAAAGAGAGAAGCTAAAGGCGGAGGTTCAATGCCAACGAGAAAAGGATAATGCATAAAGTATAATCATACTTACTTAATTCACCTACGACGACGACAAAGCGACGAAGCAGGACCAATGACAATTTAATTATGTTTAAATCTTATTACCTACTTATTAAACTCATGGTAAATTAAATATAGTTTACTCATTGCTTACATTAATATTTCCCGCGCTTTTTGCCTACTTGATAAACTGCACTTCAACAAAACCGGCCAAGTGCGAGTCGGATTCGCGCACGAAGGGTTCCGTACCATTATCTATAAAAACGGCAAAAAAATCACATTTGTTGTATGAGAGCCCCCTTGAATATTTATTTTATTGTTTTTTAGTATTTGTTGTTATATTATAGCGGCAACAGAAATACATCATCTGTGAAAATTTCAACTGTCTATCTATCACGGACATCACGGTTCATGAGATACAGCCTGGTGACTGACGGAGAGACAGACAGACAGACGGACGGACAGCGAAGTCTTAACAATAGGGTCCCGTTTTACTCTTTGGGTACGGAACCCTAAAAAATCAAATTAATTTCGGTATAGTGTTTGCTTTTGCAACAGTTTTCTTTGCATACTTCGTATTGCGCCGATCACAAATAAAATGGGATAAGGGCAGGAGAATGATGACTTCTTCGTACGTACAAAGTGTTATGTGTAGGTACCTTTGCACGGTTTCCATCCTTCAGAGGGTGACGAAAGAGACCCTCCCGCCCCCATCGCACCCCAGCGACTAGTGTTTGGGTAATGAAAGTAGAGACTGCTGAATTTAGCCCACATTAATAAAACAAGCGCTCAACTCTCTCCAATGAACATATAAATATCAATTTGTATAATAATAAGAAATGGATACTAAACAACGTATAAAAACATGTTTACGAATCGAGTTTTTTTAATTTTGCGATGATATTCAATCTTAACTTTCGTTACCTATCTACCTACCAAATTCTGTGGCGTCAAACGTACAAAAATTGTTACAGGGTGCATATATTTTTGAGACTACTTATTTACTATTACGATTTTTCACGACTACATAGTATCAAAGAATACATTTTCAAGCGTTGTCCTATTTCAGTTTTTGCATGGGTTTGGCAGTTTGTAGGGGTCATAGGAGTCGGGACTCCCCCCAAAATTGTACAAGTCAAATTGACAAACCTCCTAAAAATAGACAATTTATGAAAATTTTATTCAATTATTAGAATATATACCTATCTTCATAATATAAAAAAGCATCAGAGTTTTATTTCCATTTCTCGGGCGATCCTGTTCCACTGTGGTTACCGAGTATCCAGCTATGGGTTTCAAAGTGGAGGCGGGAGCTCAAAGAAAATAATAACTCAAAAGTTCCTAGTTATGTGGTTTCTACTAGGACATGCAGTTTCGTACATTTTCTGTATCGAAATTAGCTTATATTGGGCTCTTAAGTTTCGAATATTATAATAAATTCAAACAAAGTAAATCGCATTTTGAAAAACTACACTATGCAAATACTCCCCCGTGCGAGAGAGCGTTCTAGGCGCTTGCCCATCCCCCGAAGCATCAATCGCGTAGGCTCTGCTGCAGCGTGCTGCTATTACATTAGTATCTACCAAGGCTTTTTGATCTTAGTTTGTGTATACAATTAGATATTAAAAAACTTTGATTTCGACGTAAAATTGTGCGTATTAGTATCAGCTAAAAAGCGGAAATAATCAAATTAAAAAAGGAAAGCTGAGCAATGAGCATCTAGAAGGATTCATAAGTCATTGGAAGAAAACAATTAGCAAGATTCATTCTTGTTATTTCTCTGTCTACGTTGTTATCAAAATACAGCATCATAAATAAAGTAATTACATAATCTAAGTACAGCATAGTTTTCCCCATAAACGTAGAAGTAATAATAACCAGAGAGTACTAATAATAACTTTATGGTTTTCCCCCGTTTTTGTTAGTGGCATTGCGGAAACAGCGCTAGCCAAAAAAATATAAAAAAGTACAGCATTCGAATTACAAAAATCAAAGCAGGTTTACTTTATCTATGAAGCAAAGGAATTTTAAGGAATTAGTCTGTGAATTAGTATTGCTTGTCATCTTCACGTTCGAGAGGATTCTTTGGTCATTGGGAATTTCGGAATTCGAGACATCGATGTTCGGAACTAAGCAACAATTTGCGACCCGGGCTTCCGACTTCCGTACATCCCTCCCTCCGAGGTAGGTTTATTCCAATGGCTAAAGGATTCTTTGGTCATTTGGTTTCTTAAGCCATTGATCTAACCATACAATAAATTATTGTCAGGTTAGTTTGCGAGTTTGCTGGCCGCGGCCCCGCCCGCCCGCGCCGTAATGCTCAGCTAGGACAAAGCCTTAGAAAGTGATTCATTTTGTCGTCCGTCACCCGTCACAGTAAAAATACAAAAAAATAATTGTCACTGTCAGTGAGTGACAAGACAAAAAGATAACCTAAAATAATTGTTACATTTGTAGTAACAAGAATTTTGAGTGATTTTTTATAGTATTTTTTTGTGTGAATTTGTTACTATAAAAATGTTTAAAACTCTTACTAAAGCCCCTAACATTATATCTAACATAAAAAAGAAAATGAAGTTTCCTGAAAAGTTAAAAGGTACATTATTTGAAAAATGGGCAGATTACTGGAAGAATTTGTTTATAGACTATCGTCAAATGATGACAGACCTCAGAACCGATATTCAAGATGATCCTAGAAAGGCCATGAAGTGGACCGTAGGGGTTGCGACGTTATCTTTCCTATCCCTGAACAATCCGAATGAACTCGATTTCAAAGATAACTTAAAACGAATCAACAACGAGGCTGTTATGATTAGCCCGGATTGTCTGAATCAAGAGGCAGCGAAACATTTGTGGTTTCTGGACACATGTTATAACCAAGGATTAATTCATTATAGAAGTTTAGGAATTTTGTCCATCATGTACACAACAGACTTAAATGACTCGTGTGATTTATATAAGGCACACTGTTCCTATTTAAAACCTACTTTTATCAGCTTTCCTCTAAGGATTATTGATGTAGGAATTATGGGTCAATGGTGGAACCTTTATATAAAAACCAATAATTATGATGTTAATATTTAATGTAGTCATGTAGCTGGTAACTGTTGTTGTTTAAAATTAGTATCTTGTTTGAGTGTTATTATAATTTCAATGTTAAATAATATTTGTTTTATTTTTATGAACAAATATCGATTGAATATTTGTGATTAACAAGGTTTATAAACACATATCATTATGATCTTTGGCAGTATGATGCTTACCACAGAGTAGATAGCTATCACCCATGTTTTATATATCTATTATGAAAAAGCCATTCAATCACAGACCTGCCTTCGCTAATGCTCAGGATTCAATTATATATGTAAATAGATGTAAATGTTTCTCTCCTCTATGGTGTGTAGGTAGAATATGTTCCATAGATAATATACTAATAATATGTTCCACAAACAGAAACACAAGTTGAGCAAGTGAAATGCCATTATCAAATAATAGCATCATGATTGTATTTCCCGAAGACAAAGGGTTTGGTTTGGAACAAGCTTTGGCAGAGATGCTACTGTTTTTCACCTACATTTCGCAGATGCCGTTTAAAAGTCGTAAAAGAGAGTGTCCCATTACGACAAAGACCGCCTCATTGTTCCAATGGTTGATATCTTTGAGTATGTTGATATAGAAGCTGCTAAGGCTGACCTTAGCAGCTTCTATATCAATAAATACCCGAGTCTTTTGTAGTGTAGAAACCATTGCGCAAATGTTCAGCGACATACAACATAGCTAGGCATAGTATAGTATAACATAGCATAATCATTTAATAGTATCAGCAGCATACATATTTTCAGTGAATAGTTAATTAATTAATAATTTGCCAAGACTTACCAAATTCAACAAAAATTGCCTAGCAATGTGCGTGCGTATTTATAACAAGATACCAAGCCAATTCAAAACATTAAATTCTAGATTATTTAAGATAAAGTTGTACAAGTGGTTGAATGAGTGCAACTTCTATAATTTAAAAGAATTTTTGGATGGAAAATGTTGATGTAAGTTTTCATTTTCAGAAACTCTAAAATTTTGCTTGCTATGTTTTATACTAGCTAAACATGTTTGTGCCATTATAATTATATTTTTACACCATTTTATACCATGTTTTATGCAAATAAATGATTTATTATTATTATTATTTTTGCATGTGACTATATTTTGTGAGTATCTAGACTTCAAAGGCTGTACATGCATCCACTACACTGATATCACAAACTATATAGGGATGCTAACGCATACTGATATTCACTAATAGTCGTCGTATTAATAAGTAACCTAGTGCCAACAATTCCGAATTTCAATAATTTAGAACTCTAGGATATAACTGAGAATATTTTAATGATTTTAATAAAAATAACGCAATCACTTAGCCCATTCTGTAGTTTGAATCCAGGACTTTATGTTTTGTTTTATTCAAGCAAAGAGCTGGTTTTATTAACATAAACGTATGCTTGGTCGTTAGTCTGCAGATTACCTAGGAAGTCTGCAGATTATCTACATAGTTAATGTAAGAACTGTAACAGTTTTTTCCACTATAACAGACTCAAGCAGACAATCTGCACTCTAATAACTGATTTACGCTCATTACCGGTGACATATACATATTTATACAAGTGAGTGCAGTAACTGTACAGATGCATTTATCTCACTTCTGGAGGTCGTCAGCTCGGCCTTTTAATATAAAATTAAAGAGCAAATTAAAACGCTCCTTAAAGATAGTATACGACCGTTTTGTTTTGTTGTTTCATTTTTCTTCTTTCAACAAGTTTGATAAAATTTGTAATTTCCAATATAATCAGTGCAAGTTTAACATAAATAGTTTTATTCATAGAGGTACTTATATGAATAATGAAATTACTGTATTGTTGAAGAAAATCTTTTGTATTTTGGTTCTTACTAATATGTTAAAACAATTAATGTATAAAAACTATTAAGTTTCACAAAATCATCTCATGCTTTAGGTTTTTGACCAAAATGCAACTCTAAAAACATAAATCACCACTAAGTGAACCCTGCAAATATACATAATATATATTCTTCTATAAACATTACAACATTGAACACATTCAGAAATGAGTGATGATGATGTTATATAAATTGAAAACAAACCAACAAACAAAACCTTTTCTCATTCTAGTTATCGAGTTATCAGAGGTTGACTAATGTTAAATTGAATTAACATCACTGTTACAAGTAAAAAACGGTAAAAATTAAGCTCACATGTTTTTATATAACAAAGATAATTTAAAAAGACTAGTAAAAGTAAGAACGTAAAAAATATACGCACAAACATAGTGGCAGCTCTCTGTGGAATAAAAACATGTAAGCTTCAACAAAATAAATAAGTGACACAAAGCTTCTGCTCCACAAACTAAACTGAGTGAATTTTCGTTTTGCACTAATAGCATCCTGCGTAACTAAAATTGTCCCAATTAACAAAAACTTTCCTCTAATGCCCAGTAAATTAAAAGCGTTATCGGCTAGGATCAAATAAAGTCGTAAAAAATATAAATAGTAATTGATTTTCCAACTGTGATTAAAACAAAAATCATTCTTTAATAAAAACAAATAAAAATCACCACATTGATTAGGTTATTAAGTTCTTATAAAGTGAAAACGTCATAAAGGTACAGTAATGTAATAAAAACACCAGAAAAAAGACTCTAAACTTAAAACTTGCTGTCTAAATTAAGAGCAAAAAAAAAAACTCGCAACACCTCTTTAGTTCACTGCTCCAACTTATCTATAAAGTAGAACCAGCTTAATATGATCATCCTATGAGATGAACTTCATTGATATTTGAATTAAATTAACAAACTCAACATAAATAAGTACATACATTGCACAACTTATAATAATTATGCTATAGAAAATATTAGGCCCATAATATGAAGTCATATTAAGCTGGTAAAGAAATATGGACACATAAATTTGTATAAATCACAATATCACATTTCAATTAGTTGATTGTCAACGGTAATTCTATAATTATTATTAAAGTTTACTAATGTAGCTGAATTTAGTACTTCATTTATTTCCTATGAGGTAAGAACAATAAGGATTTTTGTTGCTTCATTTACATTATACATATAAGTAGGTACTTCTAACGATAAAAATGGAAGTATGATTTTAAAACAAACATTATAAGCTTTACTATTATTCTCTATATAGGTATATATTTAATATGCTTTACACATACATTAACAACCCAGGACAATCTTCTCATGAATACTCCAAGCTGTAGTTAATAAGCAACAAACTTTCCAACAGTTACAATATAAACTTGAATTTATCACTGCAATACCAATTATTATGAGATACAAATCATTTGTTTGCATAAAAATCAGAAACGAAGATTGAATAATTTATTTTTATCACAATATTTTCAGACTTTGCTTACAGTTATAATACGATACATCAAAACTTTTTATACATAAATAAACAATAATGGCTACAGCTAGATGAGGTGTGGGACTTCGTGTTGCGAAAATAATGTTTCATCACAGATAATTATAACAATAGTCTTACAATAATAGATTTCAGTTTCAACAGCCTAATCATGTATGTATATTGAATTATGCAACCAGCGATGTCATTGTAATATGGTAACAATCCTTTTAAATTTCAAAGGGATTGGCATCACAACTAACTATAGTACGCGACAAGGCAGGAGTGCGGGCGACTGATGAGGGAAGCCTTAAGTATAAGGCACGTGCTCGTTGACCTGTCGCACCTGGCGGAAGGGTTTCGGCTGTGGCACCGTTGCACCTCACACGTCGCCTGCACTCCTGCCTTTTTGCATACTATACCAGATATCAGTAAAAATTGTTGTTATTGGCTACATTGGCTATTTAAATCTAACTAAATAAGTATGTTATTTATTTCAACAATATTATAATAGTAAATGGTGCCGAATCTGTAAGGCACAGGCTAAATAAATTAAATCAAAAATATCTTTGTCTTTCTAACAGACAAAAGAAAAATGATATAGAAGAAATATAGAGTTGTAAAATTTGATGACGGGAATTTTTATCATAGTAAACGTTTTTTCTGATGCGCCGTCTATATTGACATGGAAGTTTATTTCTAGTACAAGTTCGGCAGTTCTAAAATGCTTTCATCTGTTATGCTTTACCTGCGAGCAACAATGTTGTCGGTGGCTTACAGATTCGGCGCCTTGTATTGCTTTAAAGGCACAACATTCTTTTAGCCGATATTTCTGGAGTATAATGGACTGAACTTATTTGTATGGAATGGCCAGCACTAACGTGAACGAATTTGGGTAGACAGGGCGATTGACAAACAATTTCTGTATAATTTTTCGTTTCGTACAAAGGTATTTAGCCGCTAACTGGTGGGTTCATAGCACAAGCAAAAAACAGTTGATACATTACACACTGCTTATATATTACTAGTGACTACGAAACAGAGACATAATATTCTATTTCCTAGGTACTTGATTAGGGGCACATTACATTCAGGTCCAGTTACACATGTCTACTTGTGATATATGATTTAATCCACCTCTTAAAATTACAACCATACTTTAAAAGAATTAAGCCAAACATAAGCGTTTTAAAAAACAAATTATGCTCCCATTCGCATAACGAATAACTGTTACAATAAGGTACATACAAACATGCAAAATTAGGAATGAAAAATAAAATCGGCCTTAAATAAAACCTTGATTTACTTTTTACAAGAAATATAAACAAATCACTGGAACAAAACGACTAATTCTAAAAATATTTCCTTCAATACCTGTATGAACATAAATCATGTTGGATTGCATTGCAAGTCTTGTTCGTCGCAATGATTGAGTGGTAAATGTTGCAATATGGCGTGAGTGCAGCGACAAAGACCAGCGGAACGTCTTTTACAGCAGGATTATGTCAGGCGCGTGGAGCCCGAACTGGTAAAGTCCATCGAAGTCATCCAAGTCGTCGTCCAGGAACAGTTCGTCATCTGAAAGTCATTATTTCATCATGTTATAACAATCTACACACGGAAACAGTACATACAAAAATGTCCCTGCAGTAATCAACACGGAATTGCAGCTGGCCGGTCAAAAATAATACCTAGATTATTAACCAAGTATCGAAAAAATGGTATTACTTTGTTATTCAAATAGTTATGTAAATATTACAGCTAATAATTACGTAATATTAAGGATTTTACAATATAATACGATTGTATTATGTAAAGCCGTCGAGTACGATGATTGAAGGTTATAGAAGGTAGAATTAATTAATAGACATTATGAATTTGAAAATCTTAGTTCGATTTTCTACAATGCAATAAGACCCTTGCCGTCCACTTTATTAGCCAACAACGACAATTTCAGAGCATGAGTGATAGAATTATTTACCGACTGCCCGTGGGGAAATTAGCATAATATACATTCAACAGACTAGAGACAGCAACGTTTATTTTTTAAATTCTTGTCAATGTTTACAAACCAACAAATAAAAAAAAAAACGATCTTTAGATTTGTAACAATAAGTTGACGCATCCCACCCCAATCGAACATGATATTACCACAATCAATACCTGGTCCAAAGAAGTCGTCGAAATCATCGTGGTCGTAAAGGTCACCGAGGGAATCGTCAGAACTATCATCGAAGATGCGGTCCACGAAGTCCGGCCGGAGATGTGGGTTGCTGCGGTCGTCGTGAACGTCCACCGTTAACAGCTTGTGCGTGGGGTATTCTTGTTGCAACTGCATAATGAGACAAAAATAAACCGTCCGATAAGAAACAAAATGAGTGCCAAGTGCAATCAGCGTCACATACATTGAAACAGCCATAGTGGTAACAGCATAGAGATAATACATAGTACCTATAACTAGAGAGCTTACTGCTATAATTAGTTGTACGAAATTTTGTGCCCACATGAAAGTCACCCGAGATTCAGCGGTGTCCCTCTCGCACACATGGCCATTACTCATCAACTTAGTAATCTACTAAATTGGTATTTTCAGAATCGTTTTTACATACATATTAGAACTAATGAAACTTCTACCCACGGCTATCAAAATAAACATAATATAAATTATAATTGACGTGCTTTAAATATTATATTAAATATTATTATTTCCATACGTTATTCAATAAGATTGATTATTACAATATTTGGATACCAGTAGTTAAAGAAGTTTGCATGCGGGAAACACTACATCATTCAAAATGGCTTACATTGTCAACTTAGTTGTCAACCTATTGTCAACATTCGTGGTTTTCATAGTTCAGAAATAAACGTGATCAAACATTATTTTTGTGCCTAGAATAATTTTTTGGCGACAAGATGGTAAATACTTGAGTTATGATTGGGTGCAAGCGAGAATATTATCCTGGTTGTGGAATATCGTTCCATAGGTAAGTTTCATTGAGTAGTGTGACAATATATTTTTATTTTGTGGGATATAGTTGCTCCAAGTACTTATTTTAGATCGTTTCACATAATCTGTAATGCGTAGCATATTTTCGATGCATTTATTGTTTTGTATAATTTGAGTGATTCCAAGTATAGTATAAGTATACATACAGGGTTATTTGTAAAACACCGGCAACGCTTTAAGGGGTGAAACTACTCATCAATATGAACAACTTTTACTATGGGAACAACCATGAAATCGCGAAAAAAAAATCAAACTTTTCATACAAAAGATTAACCTTGCTCCATCAAAATGTATGAAAAGTTTGAATTTTTTTTCGCGATTTCATGGTTGGTCCCGTAGTAAAAGTTGTTCATATTGATGAGTAGTTTCACCCCTTAAAGCATTGCCGGTGTTTTACAAATAACCCTGTATATAGTTTAAGTTAATTTGTTGAAATCATTTGTTGTTTGTTGTGCCGAATAGATAATAATGTTTTTTTGTATCTCTTATAAAATGATAGACTTTATTAAAATTCCATGTTTGTTTTTTTCAGGATTCCAGCTGATAATAAGCAGAGGGTGATAAGGATAACAGCCACGAACCTTGACATTAGTGTGTAAAAGTTCGCATGTGTTTGTGGCGTAAATTTTAAAGATAATGAATTATTTAACAGCAGCAAAAATAAAATTAAAACCTGAAGCAGTTCCTTCAATATTACCATAGGTACTATTGTAATATGTTTAATAATTATCAGTTGTTGTATGTGTCTGTTGTATAATGTTGTGTGTAATTGTCTGGTCTGTAATAGTTTATACTAATATAAAGTATAACACATTGCACAAACTTAAGATTCACACACTTTGCTTATTGTTTATTTGTGTTTAATATTTTCCTATTAGTATAGTTAGATGGATTAAACTTTTACTGGATTGGATATTGTACTTAGATATTGTGCCATAATGAAGATCATTTTTGACATTACAGATAGCCACAAAAAGAAAAAAAACTGTACGTGCAAAATAAATTGTACGTGCAGGAACATCTGGTGAATCAGGGCATGTAGGATCTTGTAGTAAATGGGAAGATGTTGCAGTTTCCAGTGAACCACCAAATAAGAAAGTAAAGCAAGAGGAAACAAGCACATAAACCCAAAATACAACTATAATGCCAACACAATTAAAATTACAATCAACCATTAAGTTTCTAGCCGGTCTCTTCTCCATAGAACCCGGCCCACTTTGGAACCGTGCATCTAGAATCTCAAGGTTTTGACGAAACGACGACGACCTTTTTATGCCGATTTGAAATTAAAAAAAGTTTTGCTTTGACTTTCATTCATTGTGTTTTATTGCTTAATGTTGTGAATGATGATTATACTTGAGTTTGCCAAACAAGAATATTATAATAAGTGATATTCGATTCTGCAGCACTAAGCATGGGTTACCCTTTCTGCTATAATAGGAAAGATCTCATAAAGAAAGGTCGTAGGATGGTCGCAAAGCTAAAAGAGAAAAAGAAAAAAGAAAGAAAAAGTAGAAGAGGAATTAAATTTGTATCTTAAAATGTTAAAATCTAATGTTTCCTATGACTAGAGCTGCCAGATGTCCGGAATATTCACGCATGACATTTTATTATACACGTAATCTGTGTATAAGAAAATGTCCGGATTTTTCCGCAATGTCCGAAATTTTCTCTAAATTTTCTTTTTTATTATATAGTAACCTTGCATATGCCTATTTATATATTATGCCTTGCCTGTGACTCTAATTATAACCAAAAGGGTGTATGTATATTTGTAAGAACGTTTAGATACACTGTATGGACCGTATATTTCACTATTTACTAGGAAAAAAACAATTCTTACTATTCGATATCAGTAGTTAATTACCTGATAACTATTCTCATAACATAATTAAATATTTCTATCATGTCCTACTTTTAACTAAAATGTGTGGTTACCTTATTAGACAAGGACACGGCTACCACAAAGTATTCTCCCTCAGACCGGCTTTACGGCACTATTAAGCGTTCCAGTACTTGTACTATTTCTATGGGTAACAGTAATTAACCTTAGTCCGTTGACGAAAAATCTGTTTTACCACTGTCAGTCACGTTATGTGTGAACACGAAATATTTAAAATTTATTTTGACGAGATTTTGTTTTCATAACTGTCAATATGGCTGTCTCAGCGTATCTGACGCTGACTAGACCATTCATCTAGCGGTAAAATTAGATTTTCGCTGCCGTCGCATAATAACAAACGGCCGTCGTGGCCCATGAGCGTTTAGTAATAAGAGCGGCGTGAAGGGCAAAAATGTCAATTATAACATTAGGGCATATTATACACCACGACTCACCTCCAGCGGCTGAGCGGCCGTGCCCGCCAGTCGCAACGTGAGAGCGCGCGGCCGTTCGTCCAGCGCACGCACCGCCGCGCACACTATCTCTTCCGATACCGCGTCGCACCCGCACACGTCCACCTCCTGTGGGTACACCAACGTCATACGTCACAAACGACATTATCAGCGGCAACCCAAGAGCGAGTCAGCAAGAGAGCGCGCGGTACCTCGAGCAGCGGGCAGGCGGCGAGGCAGGCGGACAGCGAGGCGGCCGACAGCGCGGGGTTGCCGCGCGCCACGAGGCGTGCCAGGCGCGGCAGCTGCGCCGCGCTGCGCAGCCCCGCGTCCGACAGCGCGCTCAGGTACGACACGTCCAGCACGGCCAGCGCGCGACAGCCGCGGCACAGCGCCGCCAGCCCGTCGTCGCCGGCGCCTGCAGGCACATGCGCTTTACAACCTGCCTCTTCGAGCCCGGCCGGCTCTGGGAAGCGAGGTGACGCACGTTATTAATACGGCGTACAATATTCATACCTTCTCCATACAGTGGATCAGCCGCATTTGGTTACACTAAAAATCGACCCAAAGATAATTGGGAAAAAGCTAAGTAGATGAAGAACGCGCTAATCAAGGTCTCAAGGTGCAGTATGGCAACTCGGGTCTTATGCAAACCGCGCGTTGACGACTGTATGGAGCTAGATAAAGATTCCATAGAATGAATAAGTGGTGAGTCAATGCAACTAATTTTTTTATTAGAAAATTAATTACCTGGGTGTGGGAAGATCCTCCGAGAGTTACAGCTGGAAATGTTCAACGTCTCTAGTTTTAGACAACATTGTGCGACGCGTTTGAGGACGGTATTGGTGATGTAGATGTTACGACTCAGGTTCAGTGTTTTCAGTTCCGTTAAGTTAGCGAGGGCGTCACAGAAGGCTTCGTTGTATTGTGGAGTAAAACACATCTCTACGGATATGTACTCGCTCAACGAAAGCTCTTGAAGCATCGGGAGTTTACTCAAAATTAAGGGTATAATTTTCCACATTGTATGAGGACACACGTCTAACTTAAGCGAGGTAAGCCCCGGTAATGTGTCTATGGCAGCGCTGAGCACCGTCCCTTGTAGACTGTAGCAGTTATAAAACGCGAGAGAGTTCAATTTCTGTGGGTTCGATCCAGTGAGAAATAACCCAGTAACGTGCGTGTTGTTTGCCACCGTTAAGCTTTCTATGCAAGATTCACTTTTGACTAGATGAACTAAACTCGAATCAGTGAGCTGAAATATAAAAAAAAAATATTGTTAGACAAATAAATTAAAAAGCATTAAAAATTAAAATAATCTTTCAAAAGATACCTTGTTGCAGGACACGAACGACAAACTTTTCAGTTGCTTACATCCATAAATTAGTGGATTCCAATTCCGTGTGTGCATGCCGACAATCTGAAAAATGATATAATAACTTTTAGTGAATTCCTAAGCCTAAGGCTGCCGCATTTTCTAGCAATTCGATTGTCCAGAATAGAAACTACGATAGATCTGAGATCATACTTCGGCGAATAATATCAAAATTTTATGACAGCTAATATAATATAGTATGTTTTTATCGTCCACAGTTTCACATGATACTGGCTCATAATGTTTAATCAACTTTAATCGGGTTATCAACATTTTCCGAAGTCGACACTACCTCCATAATTGGGAGAGGCCTATCAGTGCGACACGCTGCCTGCTTGGCTGAGCAGTACGTACCTTCAGCTCCTCCAGGTTGGGGCAGAACTTGCCGACGGTGTGCGCGGTGCGGTCGTTGAGTGCGGACCAGTGGTGGTTGATGTGCAGGCGCGTGAGCGACGCGCCCACCCGCTGCAGGATGCGGCGCAGCACAGCCGTCGTCAGCATCACCGGCACGTGCTGCCACCATGACGTTTTAAAGATGCGAATGCCTGATCACATAATACGACGACTAAGTATTTATTCACACACAGCCAATTAACTAGTATTTTTGCAGAAAACACGCCTTGAGTATCATCAGAATCTACTGGACAATATATGAAAATGTATTTCAAAGTGTGTGTTCAAAATGTGTTTTGGAAAAATAAATTTATTAAAAATTATCACAATATAACAAATCTGAAGAATTTGTTTCTTGACGAATGATAGTATTCATGGTAATGAACAACTCTGTAAAAGAAATATAGATTGCGATATATTTTTTCGATTTCACATTCAACTCAACCAGGTGATCATACCATTATGTATGGGAAGCCGAATTTTTTTCCCCATACAAAAGGTATTCCTTAATATAACTTATTTATTATTATATCTAGTGGCTTATTATAACTAGTGGTCGCCCAGTGGTCGAAATTCAACCTTAATTTTAGCTTCTGCACTCCTTCTCCATATAACATTAACTATGCCAAATCTCACACACCTCCGTGCGCGCAATATGCTTAAAAAGGGACACAAAGTTTTCTCGTCACGTATATGTATAGATATTTATTTACCTTGAAGATATTCACGGACCATATTTTGCCAAGTTTTACTGACTCTTTCTGATCTGATAAGGTCTCTGATAGGAACATAGGCCAGAATATGTGTTAAACAATCCCTGTTCAAAACATCCAGTATGGTATAGCAAGATTCGGTCTCACTCTCTCTGTCTTCTTCCTGCAACACAACATTTTCCTTATTTAACAAAAATAGAGATTGCCCAACTATAATGATAAAGAAAAAAAAAATTGTTAAAAATCTCACAATTGGTACTTCTGTTGCACTTGTTGTTGCCTCAGCTACATCTCCATTGTCCGATACCCAATCAAAGTTATTGACTTCTACAACAAAAAATAAATTACATGGAATCCCACAAATCATATAACATTGAATACATTAGAATAGTTTTTATATCAATTGCGCCAAATATTAGGCACTTTTGAAATGTTAGACTAGGGCATGGTTCCAAAAAAGTTGGTCCTATGGAGAAGAACCGGGCAGGAACTCCATGGATACTCTTTTAAAATAAAGTTGTGACAATTTTGTAGTGAGAGCGAGAGTGAACAATATAGAGTGAGATAAATAAAAAGGTGTATAGGTCGCGAAAAACTTTATGAGCCCTCGGAAGTTGACCGCGAGTGGCTGCGCAGTACCCATATTATAGGTGCTAGAGGGACGTGAAAGGGTGACAGGAAGGGTACCGGCGCCTCGCACTGCGCTTCACCCTTACTCGCATCTTGCAGCATCGCGACTTCGCGAGTTAGTGTAAGTGCTACAAATAGTGCTAAAAATTACATACTTGCAAAAAATTTAAAACAAAAGAAGAATAGTTTCGTATCACCAAACTACAAATATTATTAGTTTAATAACAAGTAAGATTCATACCAAGTTCTTGAACCCCATTTTCAGCGGTAGCAGTGTTTCCATCGGCACGTCGCTGACCGCGGGGCTTCCAGCGTCCTCTGCCATCGGCGTCCTCGGCAGGTTGGTGCCAGCTGTCAGCAGGCGATATCCTCAGGTTGCGACCTCGAAGGGTCTTCTCGTGTACAGGGGCTTGAAGTGCTCTGTACAATTTTAAATTTAAGGAGGCTATTCTGACTAGCATTAGGGTGTGTGTCCACTGAAGCGGAGACGATTGGAGATGAGCAGGACGTAGCTGTGAAAATAAGTGGGTATTTCCACTGAAGCGGAGACGAAAGGAGCTGTGTAGTGGAGACGAGTGGAGCTGTAAAGTGGAGACGAGTGGAGCTGTAAAGCGGAGACGAGCAGACCTGTGCAGCAGTCGCGTGGAGTGAACTGTCACTAACTAATACAATACCTATTATTAAAACTCCCACTATTGTATAGCTAAAATCTTAGACAAGCAACATAAAAAAATGTATAAATATGTTTATTAAATTCGGAGATAAGTATCCAAAAATCACGATTTTGCCACACAGTGACACGCCCAGTCCGTGGCGCCTCACCCCGCTCCGCTATACTCCACCAATCTCTGCTTCGTTCCTCTATAATCCGCACAGCTCCGCTCGATTCCGCTATACACCGCAAATCTCCGTTCCACGCGGTCGTATAAACCGCTCCACTATGCCGTGCTTGGTTCCGCGTGACTCCGTATGCCATACAATTTGCTACAATTCTTCTCGTCTCCGCTTTGACTGTTTCCATCGAAGCGGAGAGGAGACAAGGTGTTGATTTCAAGCAATGTGATTTGGTTGATTCCTGCACGCGTCCTCGCTGCTTGTCTCCGCCTCAATGGAAATGAAGGATTATAGTCTGTCTAATACACATATTTAATTTGAATAAACTCAAATACTAAAATTTTGATTGAAGAATGATCTTTGTCTATTCTTGGAAGAATAGAAAAAGAAATGGTCATGCTACGGATGAAGAGCCGAATATATTCGGCATTTAAACAGAATAATTCGGCCGAATACAAATATCTTAAATACGCCGAATACTGAATACTAAATTAATATTCGGCACATCTCTAATAATAATCATTTTTTATTAAAATTCAATGCTACTTTATTGTAGTGTTAATGTTGATGGTTGGAAATAGATAGAATAAATATAAAATTACTTATGGGCATCTGCCGGATTGCTGTAGGTCACAAAAGCATATGTGGGTGTTGGTGTTCTGTTTGGACCTTTGTCCCCCATTCGTAGCCAACAGCTTTTGATAAATCCATACTGAGCAAACACGCCAAACAGCTCTGACCTGGTTGTCTGAAACAATCAATTATGGTAATCAAATTAAGTTAGGTACAGTAAACAAAACCCGCATGGGTCCGGAGAGTTGTGGCCAGCCCACTGCCCGCTTCAGGTTGTTGATTGATGTTATTTCAGAGATCTTAAATTTCTATCAAAATAAGTGATAACTGCCTGCCTGATAAATAAATAATAAAATAAAAATAAGTTTAGCTTGCACCATAGCTGGCAGTCATCTTGAATTTTTGGTATAACACAATTACACAACTATCAGTGTGTATGTCTCAGCACCATCTTATTTCATGACAGGCAGGGTGCACTGATTGGAGACTCTTTTCAAGCTCTGTGGCAGCAAGGACAGGTAGCTTGATGAACCAATAAAAATAGGGACACTATCCTGGCATATTTTTTATAAGTTAGGCTTGTGCAGGGTTGCCAACTGTAGAACTTTTTTCCTTGTATATGTAGGTACACCAAAAAATCTCATACTTTGGCTTTGCAACCTCGTACATTCCCCTCAAGCATATAAAATGCCAAAATAAGACATGTCATTTCATGTCTTATTTTGGCATTTTAAGTGATCGTCAAAAAAAAAAAATACCGGCCAAGTGCGAATCGTACTCGCGCACGAACGGTTCCGTACCATTATCATACATATCATAAAAATACATTTTTGTTGTATTGCCCCCTTAAATATTTATTTTATTCTGTTTTGAAGGATTTGTTCTTATAGCGCCAACAGAAATACATCATCTGTAAAAATTTGAACTGTCTTACTATCATGGTTCATGAGATACAGCCTGGTGACACACGGACTGACAGACGGACCCTTTGGGTAAGAAACCCTAAAAAGGTTGTTCAGCGTAGACTTTGTTTTCTCAAACAGATAATGACTATTTATTCAAGATAGACTGGACAGTGGACAAGCGTGTCTACCTGTCTACATTTCATTTAGTACACCCACTGTAGGCAAAACAGTGAAAACCCATTATAAAATGTTGTATATCAAAAATCTCGTACAAACTTGTACGAGGCTCATTGTGTCCTCGTACAGCAGACCACAAATCTCGTATTTGTACGAGGAACCTCGTACGATTGGCAACCCTGGGCTTGTGTTTGTGCCTAATCTATGCTGTTGACAATCAAGTACACTTGCCTTGAAGATACTTTTTGAAATTTACTTGTGACATTAAAGATAATATACGAACGACGAACGAACTTGCTAGCCAAAGCACCAATCACGCATGCCATTAAAACGCTCAATGAAGTGGCTGACAGGATTGATATTTTTTCTTGTTCCCTGAGTGAATTTACAATGATCACATTGCAAATATTGTTGTAATTAGTAGTAATAGTTAAGGACCATGCTAATAAATTAGGAAGCCCTGTAATGTTAGCGTTGATGTAGTGTAAATAAATAAATAAATATCATAATATGTATCCCTTCCCAATCTTAAAAATATTTATAATAACACCTGTATTTATTATTTGTGGCTATTTAGGTAGGCTGTGCTGGAATTAAATTAGACAGCTATTAAATACTACCAAAAGAGCTTGTAATAGTAATATTGCTTGGTATTGCATTGTTACCAAACTCATCTTGTGAACTTAAAACTTATATAATCCACAATTATAACACAAATTCATTCTACTATTGAAGGTATCATAGTATAATTTTAGGTACCATGGGAGTACTAATTTTCAGAAATAATTATGAATAGCAAATATGATGATGGTTTTATTTTATTTGTAACAAATATGAATATGATTAGATAAAACCTTTGTTGTTTTTCCACTGTAAAATAATATCTTACCTTTGGGGGTAAATTTGACACATACAACTTTCTGATAGGTATTCCATCTTCAGTATGAGTTGGCACATATTTTAAGCCATAGGGTGTGACTTCAAGGTTCGAATTAATGGCATCTGAAACATATTTCTTTATTTAGCACTGATACAGCACAAGCAGCTGTTTACTGTAATCCCTTTGTATCATACAAATGTAGGTACATAAAACATCAATTGGCTTGAACTTTAGGTTTTAGGTCGCTCTTCTTACCTGAATACCGAGCAGGTAAGCTTCACATTTAGATGGATCAATCACGGAAAAGTTCCATCCAATAAAATTGACAAACATTTCACTGGTCATCACGGCACTTACCGAAATACACAGAATTTACCGATTATACCAAATACTACCACCTAAACCAAACGGTTATTTTTACGAAGTGCAAGATGCAAATACATACACAGTTCGCGACGAACAACGTGAAGTAAATCCGGATTGAGAAATCTCTCCTCTTCTTCGTAGTACATGGTGTTATCTTACTATTTCGAACAGCAGCTGGAACTTGTCTGGTGACAACAATTAATAATCGAACATGATATCATCAAAATATAAAGAAACACAGAAAATTTAGAGTAAATACTCAAAATAAAATTGATAATTGCAAACGCAGTCAACATACAACGGCCGTGTTATTTTTTAACAAACAATGTTGCCACTTCTTTCTCACTTGATATTTTAGATTCAAAAATATCGCCTTTATATATTATAAATAGCAATTTTTTTAAATTTAATGAGAATTTATCTCATTGAATGTCTGATGTCGTGCACTGGCGTCCTGCCTTGCAGGCGGGGGCCCGCGCTTACTTGCGTGGAGTCGCTAATAACCTAATATCCAATGACGTAAGAAGCCTTGCTAATATCTAGCTAGTATCGTGGTGTTCAACAAAATTATGAACACGTGAAATAATCCAGATTATACACTAATTACTAATAGGTCCAAGTGTCCGCGCGGGTCGCATAGGCAGGCTTCTTTGGTCATTGGCATAGGCCCGACGATAATCGGGCAGTGTATAGTGCGCTTTACACACAATCTTCCTTTTTTCCCGTTTTTTCCATACACTCAGGATTAAGCTTACACTTGGCTTAGCCAAAGGCTTAGCTACAGTCTGTGGATTTATGATAAAATTAAAATTTGAAAAGCTTGACAGATTTCACTGATTTGACAATTTTTTGACATTGACAAATAATTGTATGCACAATGGTTTGGCCGCATTTGGTATAAATAAAATTATAAAAATAAATAAATACGCGTTCTAAAATAAATAAAAACAAACCAAACTATTAAGCTAATCTAATTAAAACAATTAGTAAATAAATAAATCAAAGATACCTAATATGTTAGATGTCAGGAAGAGAGGAAAAAGTACGGATAGTAATAAGACTGAAAGCGAAAATATCAAAGATGATGGAAAGAATGACAACTTAAAAACAACGTGAGTATTATATTATGATAGAATGGAGAATGGGTGCTACGCTTCACATCAACCAATGCTAACTATCGGACTCCGCGCCCGATCCTAGGCGGTCTCGAGCCGAGACGTTCTTGTAGATCGAACTTGTCAACAAAATTATCTGCAGCTGACAATGGTGTCCGGGGTGTGATCACCCATAAAGCTTTAAACACGCATATTTATGTAATAAAATGGAAATGTGTATTAATTGATTATATTTTTTTTTCAGGACCTCTAAAAGAAACATATCCCTTAGAGTTATTTCTCGTATTGTTGTTATATCTTCTCTCCTTATAGTTGTATATTTCTCATCTAAAGATGATACATTTAAAACATTTGCCAAACAATCAGAACTACTGCCAGGAAAAGGCTTAATTGTTGAGTGTTCCGAATCATACAAAGAAGAAGTAGACAAATATGAGGGTTGTTTTCCAAAGGAGTGTAAAAGATTTGTCACAGACAAAGTGATATCAATAAGAGAAGCAGAAGAACTACTGACGATAGCTAAGAAGGGATTGAAGTTAGGTGGATCATCTGGTGGTGCCTCTATTTTAGACCTACACAGTGGTGCACTGTCCATGGGACTACACTTTATCAATATATATAAACGTGAAGATGCTAAAAATATATTCCATGAAAATGATTTCAACATTTACAGAGTAAGGCCAATATTTATTATGGCATAAATTTAAATACTCAACCAAAATAAATTTCCACCATCAAAAATTGCTGCCAAAACGGATAAATGTTCACCAAAATGAATTTATCCTCACTAAATATTGTTTGACTAAAAATGTAAATAAAAATAAAAGTTAAATAAATATTAAAAAACCAAAAATGAACTCTGTCAAAGTAGGTCTAGGTGCGGCTATGCTGTGAACATAATCATGTATACTTACACAAAAAAAAATTATTGTTATTTTGGTCAATGCAACAGTGGCGAAGAGTCCATACAACCCGATTCCCATCGGCTTCCCTTTAGGAATTGGTTAGTGCATAGACCAACGTAATATGGCTTGTTATTCAGTTAGGTCGACCTCTTCCAGACATGACTATATACAGATTACAAGAGTCGGTATGGATGTTGATGTTGTTGATGGATGATGTATGTCTTGCAGCATTAACTGCAGCAATTTTTAGAGGGCATTTTTGGGACGGCTTCCCCTTTTAAAACTGTGACCCTTCGCCACTGCAATGCAATATGGTGAACCTGTTTTGGTAGCATTTTTTTGGTAGTCAAAAGGTAAATTTCTGGTAAGCGTTTAAACACAAGCCATTTATTAATTATAATAATCCATATTTAAGATTTTCTTAGATATAGATATTTGTTACAGGTGATCAAAGAGAAAATTAAATATGCTGTGGCTCATCACTTTGGAGTAGATCCATCTAAGATATATCTGACACACCCTACATTTTTCTCTGAAATTACTTCTAAGGAAGCAGTGACTGTGCATGATGAATACTGGCATCCTCATGTTGACAAAGTATGCGCTAGAATTATTATTATTATTAAATATTATATAATTATTTATTTATTATAGATGAGCAGCAACTTTGCTGATAAATATGTCTTTATCACAGTATTGAAAATTCACATTTAATTGTTTATAGTATTTTTTTTAACAGGACTTTATTGGTCCATAGTCAGTTATGGTGATTTGTATGATATTACTTTTTTCTAAAATCATCCTTTAATAGTAAAAGGTTTAGGTAGGTACTTTAATAAGTAGCTCTGGAATCTCGATTAATATTTAATAATACAAGTATTTTGTTTTAGGAGACATTCAAATCTTTTCACTACACTACACTGTTGTATCTTGGTGATTACAACATTGACTTCAAAGGTGGAAGATTTGTTTTTGTTGATGAGAAGTTCAACAGGACTGTAGAACCACGGAAGGCGCGCCTAAGTATGTTCACTAGCGGCCGTGAAAACTTCCACTATGTAGAAAAAGTAACATCTGGCATCAGATATGCGATGACAATTTCATTTACTTGTGATAAGCAATATGCTATTGAAGATCCTAGTACAAAATATGTAAACTAACATTCCAATCTTATATAATGTTGTTTTTGTTTAAATTATTTAGCATGAATTAACTATAACCAGTTTAATGCTGCTGTTGGAGTGATTGTGTCTCATGTGGATCAGCTTTTCGGCAATGGAAAGATTAAATTCACCTAATATTCCTCTATCCTAGTATTTGTTTTCTTGCAATGTAGGTTGCATCATTGCCTATTCCACAGACTACTGTACTGAGGGGACAGGGGTCCTGCTATCTAATCACGATGCACGCTCGTAATCCAATCGTAAGAAACCTGGTGTACCGGTGTACCCAAAGAGTATGTAATCACTACGTTTAGGTGTACCTTATACAGAGACCACGCGGTGTACGTAAGAAAAAAGAGGCAAATGAGATTTTTTGGCATAGTTTTTAGAGTTCCGTACCCAAAGGGTCATAGATAAAGTAAAATTAAATTTAAAAAAATTCTCGATAACTACGCTTTTTACAGATTTTCTTCAGAATAAAAGTTGTCAGGATAACTGAGATCTATTAAGTAAAAAGGAATCAGATCAAAATTCGGACTTACGACCGTAAGTCCACCTATTTTTGAAATGGAACCACTGTGCGACGCCACGACCAGTTTCTGGCACTATACTTTATTTATGGCAACACCAACATTTGACAGCTGATCAGTGCCAGGTGCCGCTTGAATTTGGGGTTTGTACGTTTGTAGCTAACTTCGTCTGATTGAAATCAAAACAAAACATAGTCGCCTTCCGCCTTACCTTCCGCCTTCGTGTCGTTGACATATTTTTATAAAAAAAACAAAATATAAAACGTCACAAAATTCATAGTTTTTGATAAATCTAAATTTCAGTGTAACTGGACCGTTCCAAGCTAAAAATTAAATTAAAGGGTCATAGATAAAGCAAAATTAAGTAATTTTTTTCTCGACTACGCTTTTTACAGATTTATCTTCAGAATAAAAATTGTCAGGATAACTGGGATCTACGATGTAAAAAAGAATCAGATCAAAATTCGGACTTACGACCGTAAATCCACCTATTTTCGAAATGGAACCACTGTGCGACGCCACGACCAGTTTGTGGCACTATACTATACCTACTTTATTTATGGCAACACCAACATTTGACAGCTGATCAGTGACGCTTGAATTTGTGGTTTGGGGTTTGTAGCTAACTTCGTCTGATTGAAATCAAAACAAAACATAGTCGCTTTCGTGTCGTTGACATATATTTTTATAAAAAAACAAAATATAAAACATGTCACAAAATTCATAGTTTTTGAAAAAGCTAAATTTCAGTGTAACTGGACCGTTCCAAGCATATTTGATACACAAAATTTTTGTTTGGAGTGTTGCACTAAGGTAAGATAAAATACTAATGCGCAAATTGTTATTCGGGTTTGAAACAAGTTATCAAGCGTACTTCGCTATCGACACAATTTTCCATTTTTCTAGCATGTTTTCTAGTGCGCACGACTTCGATAGGTTTTAATTAATATATTTAGTTAATTATTAGATAATTTAAATGGACGGGTCTACATTGGACCACAGCGATTCAGACTCGGGAGAGAGTTGGACAATTTTAGAACACAGTCCTGCTTATGGTGAAGAAGCTCCAGAATTTGTGGAGAATAATCCAACTCTCGAACAGTAAGTACCTATCTACCACTAAGTTTTAAAAGTTACTCAATATTGTAATATATTGTTGTAATCGATTTTATGGTTCCTCTTGGCCTTGACATATTGTCAGCGAATTTCAATGGTATTTTTGCCTTCATAATAACTAACGAAACCATTGCAGATTTATTAGCTAGTGTATTTTTATGTATTGTAGCAACAAAAAATAAAAACCTGTTTAATTTATGCATTGCTCAAGGAACATTAATTGGTGATATTTAATGATGGCTAATTACTGGTTTATCAGTTGTGCAACTTAGTAGTCCTATGTCCAGCTGTAGACTGTAACTAGACTAGTTGATTAAATGGTTTGTTTCTTGTATTTACTACTGTGTAAATCAATCTGACATTCATGTTATATTTACTTAAATAATTTGCAGGGTTACAACTGAGATAACTATTGAGAAAGATGAAGACACAGATGGGATATCTGTCATCAGTGACAGTGAACCTGAATCACCAACTCCTTGTGAAATGAACTATGACAAAAGTATTACAGGAGAGAGCCGTCCAACAGTTCTTTCAAATCCCCAATTTATTTCGGTAAATCCACTTCCTCCCAATAATAATAATCACCATGAATCTATAAGGAGTGAGGATGACTTTCTTGGAGAAAATACTGGAAAACATAAAACTTATGTCCACAGAAGAAATAAGAGGCTGAGTACAGTACTCAACATAATAATGTTGGGAAGTGTCATTACTGCTGCAGGTGTAGCTATTGGCCATATGTGGGGTGCTAGAAATGAGTGCTCAATGCACACAACACCATCAATTAACAAAATATTATCAAACTTATATAAACTGCAAGAAGAGAATGCTTATCTACGAAACAAATTAAAAGAACTCACACTTGTAAGCAGTATACAAATGCAACAAAGAAAACTGAATGCAGAAAGAATACCATTTAAACAAGAGAGATGTAAAAAGATTTATGAAGAGCCACTCAACAGTAAAAATACAGAGAGGATCACTAAGTGCATAGATAAGGAAAATAATAATGATGAAAAAATTGAGAACAGTCACACATTACAACCTGAATATGAAAAAGAATTCTTAAGTGACATTGAGAAATTAAAGAACATTTATCAACAAAACAAAAGCTGGCTTGATGATGAAATTGCAAAAAGAATGAAAAATGAAGAACAAACATTTAAAAAAATGGTTAACAATATGAAAACACCATTAACTAGTATAATTGAAGAACAAAAAGGATTACAAGATGAAAATGTGAAAGAGCAGACAGATCTCAATAGCCATTTTAATAACTTGCAGTCTGATGGTGATGCAGGACAATTGATTGAATTGAAATTAAATGATTTTAACAATGATGCCATAAAGGAATTGCCACATGTTAAGAAAATTACTTATGCAGATTCTCTTAAATCTGCTCACAAAATCGAAAAGAGGGATACAAGTGTAAATTCAGGAATCCTAAAAGAACACAAGGATCATATTGTTAGGAGGAAGGTAAAAAAGGATAATGATGCAACATATGACATTTTAAGTGAAGAAGAATTAAAGAAAGATGATAGATATGTTGGTCCAAAGATGAAACAGGATAAAAAAAAACGTGATAGACAAAAGTTACACAAGAAACAGAAGAGAAGAAATAAGTATGAACAATGGGAAATGAAAGGTGGTTACTTGAAAGACTATGATGAATTTTCTATAACTTCATCTCAAGAAAATGAGTACATATTAAAAAAACCTGATCGAAACATCTTGAGTAGAGATTTTGAAAAGAAAAATTACATTAATCAGTTTTCAGAGAATAATGACAGTCAAAATAACAATGAGAAGACTAAGGAAAAACAGTCTTCTAAATCTGATGGAAAGATAAACAAAAATGAAGACTTAAATTGGTATGACAAGAGAGCTGTCCTCAGAACAGAAGCTAGAAAGAGACTTGAACATGAACTATTTGGTGAGACAAGCCCTAACAATGCTGGATGGTACTTTCGACGTATGCAAAGACGAGAACAGTGTCGCGCAAAGGGAGACAATAGCACTTATAAGAAGCTTTCTAAACGTAATATGAACTTTAAAATGAAACATTAATTAATAATACTATTATTATTTATAATAACTGTTGTGCAAACACCTAGAAAATTTAAAAACTTAACATTAGTTGTTTAGGACAGTTATTTCGAGTTCTTGTCCTAAAACTATAACTTCTTGACTTACCTTAACTTATTGCTGTTATGTGATCCAAGACGTACTAACATAATATTATAACAGAATTATACTTCCTCTTAATTTATAATCATAACTGATATCAGCTACCTACATATGGAAAGAAAAATTGGTTAATTGGATTTTTGATCACACAACAGTGATAACTTTGTGGCAGGTAAAAACTGCGCGCTATATTATTACACACTTATAGACACGGCAGTTTAAATTTTTTACTGTGTTCATACATATATAATTTGCTATTACAAAGATTTTTATAGCTTTATTGGTGCTTGATGCCCCAACTTGAGACTTCTGTCAATTCTCTATTTTATAATATTAATTTTAGCTACGGATATTTAGGCTTATGCTTATTACTTCTGTAGAATTCACTTCTAATTTTCTTCTGACTTTCATCAACTTAAAACTGACCTGTTTCTTCATTTCAGTGTACTTTATACTGTAGAGAAGATTATTTTTTTATCATGAACACTAGATTTACTTGCTAACCTACATTCTGGTTGATATATAGAATTTTAAATAAATGTTAGATGCGCACTTATTGTTCATGTAATCTTTATTCTAGTATATAAATAATATTTAAATTATTATACTTGCCCTTATGGATTTCACATCCCGTGATAATTTAAAACAGTATTTTCAAAATTAGCAGGTATTCAATATATAAATTAAAAATAAAATGTGTTTTAATCTTTATTACAGTGATCACATACAACATTAAGGACATTGAAGTATATATTTTTTCGAAGAGAAAAAATGGTTGATTTCTCAGTCTTTGCAAACATAAACTAGATAACTACATGAATACAGTCATCTTTAGAATAATGTCTTCTTTCATAAATAACGACTCACTGCATTACACTTCATTATAATTAATTCAAATTATTCAGAATATTTAATCGTCACCGATCGCTCCACTAAAAACCAAGTTTATAGCCGCATTTACATCCCCTGAAAAAAAGAAGGTCAATTTACTATTCTGTCTGTAGTTCAATAACAAAATGCAATTATCACTATAAATCTTTGAGGGAATGGTTAAATGGCAACCGCGCGCGATCTGTGATCGTGTCTATGATGGATGGCCATGATGTTTCTAATCACAAGCGCACGCTCATTTAATTAATGCGCGCGCTGTGCGCCAGGGGCGTATTTACCATTAGGCCAAGGGGGCCATGGCCCGGGGCGGCAGGCTGCGAAGGGCGGCAAAGCCGCCCCTCGCAGCTTACTCTGGGCGCCTTTTATTGTCAAGCTTACCCTACAATATTTTTTATTCTTTTTTATATTTTAATTGACATTTAAATTAAAATCAAATGAACGCTTCGAACCTAACCAATTGTTTACAATACCGTCAATACCAATTACAAGTACCTAAATATCATTTGCGTTCAAGAACTATTTATTATACATTTATTTTAGATAGGCACTGCGTAACTAAAATAATTCAGTAATTTTGTTTTGTAAATTTGTCTTATCTACGCCATCTATCGTGGACCGTGGTACCAATACTTTCGAGACGCGGGGCACACGAACAGCGTAACGCACGCGCGAGGCGGCGCGGCGCGGGCGTCGCACAGTGTGCTGAAAATGAAGCTCCATAGACTTAGCGCCTCTTGAAAATCAAGTACCTTATTTTGAAAAAAATATATACCAGCGTATTTCTTTACTGAATAGGAACATTTTATGTAATAGTACTTTTTTTCATAAAGCCATTATATTGTGAGTTATTTGCGATTTCATAATTTTTTGTATGGAGCAGATTTTTTTTTCCTAATTCTTAATCTTTCTTAAGAAATATCTTCCTGTTTCATAAGATCCGTCATATAAGATAACTTATCACCAAAGCCTGATTCTCAGAAACTCTCGGAACATTGTCATATTCAACTTTGAAGATAGAAAAATATTTTATATGCATGTTCTTCATTTATAATAGATACTAATTGCAACAATAAGTCCTTTCTTCCACAGTTCCTAACCAGGTGAAGAAGTAAGCGCGTTCTTAAACGTAAACAGAAAGTTTTATCATAAGCTGCACAAAGCTTATTAAAAATTAATGATCATTTTGATGACGAGGGCAATACAGAGAAAGAAACCTTTGCTTTTATGGATACGGATCTAGTCCACGGTTCAGAAAATGACTCTGGCTAAACACTACACTTAACATCGCTTTAGCTGATTTAATTTCAATATTTGGTGTAATGTTCTAATTGGATTAGCCTTCCTGGAATACCAATATAAAAAAAACGTGCTGACTTCTTCACCTCGTTAGGTACTGTGGAAGAAAAGACTTAAAATTTCAATTAGTATCTATTTTAAATGAAGAACTCAAGAACATGCATATAAAATATTTTTTATCTTTAAAGTTGAATATGACAATATTCCGAAAGTTTCCGAGAATTAGGCTTTGATGATAATATAGCTTATATGACGAATCTTATGAAACAGGAAGCAATTTCTTAAGAAAGTGAATTAGGAATAAAAAGAAAAGTAACTTCTGCTTCGTACCAAAAATAAAGAAATCGCAAATAACTCACAAAATAGTGGCTTTATCACTTTATGACAAAAACTATTACCACATAAAATGTCCGTTTTCACTAAAGGAATACGTTGGTATATAGATATTATTTAAAAAAAAAATACTATCGTATTTTCAAGGCGTCTATGGAGCTTCATTTTCAGCCCACTGTGCGGCGGGGGTGTCGAAAGTTATGTTTCGTTTCAAATTAACGAATAACGCATCAAATTAACGAAGGTATGTTTTAATTTGTCTCGGTGAAAACTTATCTAACGCCTAAACAGCTTAGCTGTTCTGAATATAGAAGCTAAGTTAACAAACGCAATAAACAGCGTCATTGACGATTTTGTCAAACAATTTGCGCGTAGAAAAAAATGAAAATATTTACCTAGTGAATAAATGGTTCATTATAGGAAAAAAAACATTAATTATTTCACACCACACCTATTGCAGGCTTTTTTTTCTTAAATGAAATACTTTATCGTCACTTAATGGGGCGGCAAAGCTAACTGGCCCGGGGCGCCAAATCCTTAAATACGCCTCTGCTGTGCGCGCTTACAGATCGATACGATTTACCTTTATGACCCTTTCGTAAACAGGCGCGTTCGCCAGATGTGTACGATCCCTTACATACCCCTTTTGCTTCATCTAAATTTATGCATATTTTCGTATATGACCCGCCAATTGCGAGTATTGCGCACTTGAGCTTTTTCAAGGACATCACTAAAGAGGTCAGTACCTAGGATGTGATTAAGTATGTTATTATAGCTAAGGAGGAGGATTCTGCTATCTTCTTCAGCCAATCCTCTTGACACAATCTATATATCTATTGGTGTGCTTTAACGATACTCACGAGAAGAGTGGGCGAGTCCTATTTATAGTAGATGTATAAATGTAATATGTTCTCACCTGAACAAATAAGTAACGCACGTATATTGAGTGCGTCATCCAATAATCCCATTTCGTGCATATGATTCAGCTGTGTTGAGAAATCTTCGCTCGTCTCCCTTGCCACTGGACTTTGAGATGACGAAGCTGCAAGTTTTCCTTACTTTGTTAAATTGTATTAATAGAACTCCTGGCAGTAATCAATCGATCTACGAGTAAGAATCCATTTTCGTAAGTTAGCTAGTTCACCTTGCTCTTTTTTTTTTCAGATTGGTCGTAAGTTATATCTTGCTATTTACGGCCTAAGTATTGAGCGTATAATGCTCGCAAGATATCGGTACGACACGAGCGATACAAGCAGATAATTATTTGAATTGGCTAATTGGCGCTATTTTATTTATATTTGATTTGCAATCTGTAGTGCTTATAATATTTCAAGATCGATTGCTGTACATGTGCCGGAATTCCTTAATTGATCAGTTGTTATTGTTAGTCTGGCCTCCCAGACCGCAATCGACCGGAAAAAATGGAAAGAGGGGAGGGAGGCCTTTGCCCTACAGTGAGACATTACAGGCTCGTACATATAACATATTTAAGTAGTCTCCCGCACAAAGGGTTGACTTGAATTTAATTACAGAGACAAGGTTCAAATAAGATTGGCCCATCCTTGGTAAGATAGAATAAGTTTAGTGTGAGATAATAATACAATACTAGTGGTCGAAATTCGACCGTAATTTTAACTGTCTGCACTCCTTCTCCATATAAACTTTAACTATGCCAAATCTCACACACCTTCGTGCGCACAATGTGATTAAGAAGGGGTACAAAGTTTTTTCTTCACATAATAATATATAGATTTACCAGCAGTGCTCTGTTCCATGGGAGTGCCCGCGGTGTTTCTGGTGCTGCCAGCCCTGTTCATAGCTTCTGATATAGCTTCGCTGAACATCTCCGGCGTTATCAGGGAGCGAGCGGGACCTGCATGTTTTACGATTATATTAATTTAACTTGCAATGTTTGCAAGTTATATATATGTATGCTTGTTTAGGTCAAATCTTGCAACTGAATTTTGAACCATTTCCTCCCAACCGATTTCGCTGAAAAATAACTATCTGTGCGCGCGACTTCGGCCGAGGCTCGTGCAAGTTATTTAAATATTATTATAGAAAAAAAAAAAAAAACTTAGCATCCGCCTTTATTCCCCGAAAGATCAGGCAGTGATGTACGGTTGCACACCCACATTTCACGCTTCTGTTATTGAATCCCATGTAATATTGCGAGTGTATTGCCGTCTACCCGTCTACCTACCGATTCATCACAATTCGAAACTCAGGGCTGCTACAGCAAATATTTTCCTTGGAGAAAACCCAATAATTCTGCTCAAGCTAGGAATCGAACCAAAGATCTTATTTATATACTGAGTAGTAATGCTTGCGTCCACTAGACTAATGAGGCAATTTGACATAACTGCCGATAATAAGAGCTCAACCCCGAAGTATTCTTTTTATACCACTACCATTGCCATTGGAAACAATCATATGGCCCGCTTGATGGTAACCTATAGACGCTTGCAACCCCAGGAGGCCATCACTCGCACGTTGCCGACTCTACTACTTAGCTTCCCCATGGAGCACTGGCGACCTTGCTTACAGTTAAGAACACAACACTGCAAAAGAGCAGTGTTATTTAGCTATAACTCTTAGTATAACTGCGATTCATGTACTTGAATGTTAACGCACCTGCGCCAGTGGGCGTGCCGGACTCTGTGGCTGATGACGTGGTCCTGCTGGACTCGCCGGCTGACTGCAACAGTCTCAGCAGACTATCGTTGCTGCCCGCACCGCGGCTGCTTGATGATGACACCGCCTCTGTTGCTGCCTAAAATATATAATATTGCGTTTACATGATTTGTTGCTAAATGAAACTTACGTACAGCATGAGAATGTTCACCAATGTCTTGTGGTAACGAAAATAATAAAGTTGGCATTGGAAAATACACATTTGGGCACAGAAAATTGGCTCATATAATTTTAATATCTTAGGGTGATTATGCTTTCTGTAGCCAACAAAACAATAAAGAGTAGTCCATCTATCTATCTATTTTATTGTCTATGTATTTAATCTGCTGCAAGTGTATATCTATTCTACATTTTCAACGCGCTGCCGATTTTCTGTTTTAAAATGAAAAATTATGCACCCTTAAAAAGCTGGTGGTTTTATAACTGACCTGCAAGGCAGCAGCGAATTGTTCGTGAGTGATGGGGTTCCTTTCACCATCCTCATTTTCTTCTTCATCAGCATCCTCGTCTTCCGACAGTGCCTCTAATGAGTACGCGAATCCTGAAGTTGGAACTGGAACATATATTACATTATTATGTTATAAGATTGTAGTTAGATCTTTATACATATGTAGTGGTGAAAATTTATTTGTTGAACATAGAAATTCTAGATTCACCCGCAAGGTGAAAACAAGTGACGAAACACAGACATTACGATTGTTCTTGGCTATCGGCATCCTCATCACCGAAGAGCGGGCGAGGAATTGCGAAGGACACTTTGCTGTCGACTTAAATAATATTGTAAGCTAAGCATTACGCTCCGATCAATTAAGGACCGATCGGATTGCGAACATAATAGATATCTCAGAATCGGCACTCAAAGAGGCTTAATACATAACATAACACATTTTTCAGCTTATACATTTTACATTCTTTCACACTTCTTTTTACAGACACCACATTGGGTTATTGGGTGGAGTAGTGAGTACTACCTGCGCATGATTACATATGTTTGCTTAGGAACTTAAGGCGCGGCCTATTAATATTATGTGACCTATAGATTAGGGGTATTTATTAAACCATTATCATTATTATCCGGAATAAATTTTTGGATCATTTAATTATGTACTATCCAAAGTTTATACCTATTATATTCAGATGTACAATAAAGTATTTATGATAAATAAATAAGTAATTAATTAAGTCTGTTCTGCTGATCAATTATACTCACCACTCTCGGAAGAAGACGTAGTATTAGAGCGGGAGCGCACGAGCCGCGTGAGGTGCCTGAGAGCGGCCGGCAGCTCTGGATGAGCATTAGCACCTCGCCTCATAGTGTGAATGTTGGCCCCCAGCGCCGCCAATAATTCCACTTCATGTAGAATCGATAGCGCTACACAGTCCTCGCCAATGGAAGGTGCTTGTTCTATGATCTCTGCCATTGCAGACTCGTCATTTAAGAGCTGCATATAAAAATATCACAAGCTTATAAATTGTTTATGTTATGCTTTTAACTTGTAGAAGTCTCACAATATTTTTTATTGTTTGGCAAGCTTACAGACTATCATGAATATATATTTATATAAAAATGAATTGATGTTTGTGACTCACAAAAACTCGAAAATAATTTTGATTTGAAATATATGTAGAAGTCCAAGGAAAAGCTTCTTTTATGACTTCTAACAGTTTGTGAAAAAGTATTGAGTACCTGCATCGCTCTAGTCCACCCAGGAGCATTTGGAGTGCATCCTAGTGTCCTCAGAGATGTATTGAGCTGCTGCAGCTCTGCATCAGAGTATGATGGTGCTGGAGCAGGAGTTGTGTGCACTTTCTTTTTTACAACATGCACCATCTCCCCACTCTTCACACCACTGTCTTGGAGAGTAAGGTCATCCTTCAAAATCTTTCCATGATGTATTAGTTCTGTAATCATTTGTAAAGATGTTGAAGTTTGTGTGATGTAATTACTTATCAAAATAAAAGTTAAATTAATACTTTTTGACTCATATCAAAGGGGGAATCAGCAGATCTACCTCATAACAAAATGGTAATGAACATCGACTCTGGTATTTAATTTCAATATGATCATGAGAGACTAAACTTTGAGCTACCTTGTAAAATATACCAATCATAAAGTTGAAACTACCATTTTCCAACCCCAGGGTTAGAATTTCAATAATCTTCTGTCATCAAAAATACAATTTCTTTTAAGTGTATCCATGTATACTAGGTCCTGCCTCATCATCATAGATCAACCCCGAAATCCGAAAAAAAAAAAACCTGCTATTCTATACAAATAATTAAATATTACTTGGAACAGCAAATTATTTTTTTCATGATTTCATGGTAGGTTCCATAATATAAAATGTTCAAAATGATTTATTTATTTATGTACACACAAGGAAACATGGTAATAAAAATGTTACAGACAAATGAGCACAATGGAACTACTTATGATGAGTACAACAAACCCATAAAGGGATTCGGACTAGAAAGGTTGGTATATTACCAACATAAAAATTGATTGAAGGGAAATGTGAAAACAATCAATTTAGAATTGTCGGTAATATTGCTTTTAGAATGGATTTGCTACAAAAGGAAATGTATATAAATTAAAGTAGAATGCATGATTAGACATTTTATACACACAAAAAATTCTAGATAAACCATACCCAAAGATGCTGATGGAACATTAGTTTTCTTTTCAGCTTCAGACTTAAGGCTATCCACAGTATTATCCAAAGCAAAATTTTCGATCTTATGTCGCTCTATAGGTCCAGGTTTTATTTTGATGCCCAGAAATATGCAAGGTTGACTTTCCATGGCTGATAAAGTTATTAGGCCTGAAATGAAAAGTAAGATAAAATAAGTAAACAAGTATTCCAAGTTTCTTCTTAGAATGGAAATGATCTACATTGAGATAAAATTCTTCAAGAGTATGTTTTCTGTTTGTTGGTACTCCTTGCAATGCTAATATGACTTGATGTTATAAATAACGGCATACATTATTATTTTTGATTCAACTAACTCCAAGGCGCTCAAAATTTGTCAGACAGAACCAAATACCTACCTACTCATATTGAAATCATCTGGCAAAAATAGGTTTCTATTGTTATTGTGGTTTACTGTGGTTATGTTGGTAGATTTTGGAATATTGTGATGCAAGAACCTATTGTCGAGCCATACATGACTGTATCTCTGAATCTATAATTCTCTTTAGTACCTACATTACATATTTTATTACCTTTAGTTCATCAAAGCGTTATACCGCAGACACTTTCGCTTTCGACAGTCTCAATCACAGACGTTTATAGATGGTCTCAATTTTGTGTAACCTGCACGGCTAGATAAATGTTTCGTTTTTCCGGGTAACGTACTCTTGTTGTCGTTTATAACACTTTTCTGTAAAAGTTTTTATTTCCAATAACCTTTCACTGTTTCAGCTGTCTACTTTTACTTTTGTAGGTATTTTGCAGCAGCATTTTAGATTTTTCGCCCGTCATCATGGCCATAGAGAAATCAAAGCCCAGCCCACAGAGTACTATAATCTACTATGCTAAATAGGTAGCCCATAGACATGTTCAAACCAGCAGGGTAATCACGATACACACTCGAAATCGGAATCGATTCAATTTTGACAGTTCAACATTGTACATTGCGCAGTATGCTTTAAAAATTATACTGAACGACAATTGGAGCAACGCAAGTGAACGCAAGGAACACTGTTGTAGTGTCAAAATTAAGTCGATTCCGATTACGAGCGTGCATCGTGATTAGCTAGCAGGACGAGGTAATAAATAGGTATCGATTTCTACACGTATCGAATAATTGTAATTCTGTAGTCGATTATCACACACGCTCAATATAAACATAAAACACGATCTACACTCTAGTCTATAGTACAGATAAAAAAGAAACATTCAATTTCAATTCATCTTGATTCCTTGATTCATTCATTGACCATCTCACTGTCATAAATGCGCAGGTATCTAAAAAAAATACTTTATCATCAATGTGAAAAATGGTGTTATCGAAATGATTTCTGTGAGTATTGGTAACGTGGGCAAAGCAAAAGAAGTATTTTTGCGATCAACATCTTGACAAGTTTATAAAATGACTTGAAAATGAAGGACGGATCTAATGAAATTTTGGAGGCTAAAGTTGCCGAGCGCACTGAACGTGCCAAAAAACTCTATCGGTGAGAAATATTGGAAATTTACTTTACAGTATACACAGTGTATAGTAATTACAACCTAGTATTCGTACAGTAATTAGAAATTAAGGTCAAAGGTTAATTGGAAACTGAACATGTATGTGCCATTCCATGTCTCATGTTATTTGCTAGCCTTTACAACATGTACGGGCATCGTCCGGCCCGCGCGGGCTGGATGTGGCCCGCCTCGGCACGGCATTTGAACCGGTCCGCGGAACATTTTAAAATCACGCGCGTTGAAAGTAAATAAATAATCTGTTCACGCCAACAAGAGAGTGAGAGTATCATTCTTTTAGCACGAAAGAAAGCTACTCTCACTCGCTTTATTTTATTAAAACTACAAAACTGATACTTTTACCTCCTCAATCAAAACTAGACCTAATCAAGTTAACGAACAAAAGGATTCTCAGAATTTCTAATTGATTTCTCAGAATTGACAATTGACATAATAGTAAATCAGTTATTCCGACTGGTGTCAATTTAGTAATTATATTATAAATGTATAAATTAAATAAACTGTTTTTTCTTTATGCTATAAAACAGTTTCACTATCCTCCTATGGCCCGCAATTTCATTAACATCTTAAACTGTAACCTGCAACTTTCCAAAGGTACCAACCAAACCAGATTTACCGCGGCACCTAAACCTGCTTTATAACTTACCTTCATGCATTTTGCATATTCCTTATAATATAGTGTATAAAATGTCAAAGAAATATGTAAGTAAGTATAAACATTTGTTTTGTAAACATTTGCAGCTATGTTAACGATGTAGCAAGGCGTGTTGGGGAAATGACAACCGCAAGTCGGTCAATCACTGACCTCTTCTCTACTCATCTTGAAGTTCAACGTCAAAAGCTTAGAGACAACTGTGAAAAACTTCTGTTTTTTGATCCCATCAATTATGGTAAAAAATCCCTTGAATTGCTCTGGAGGAAAGTATACTATGACACTGTATCTACAGCTAAGAAGTTACGAGAAACAGACAGTGAAAATGATAGCTATCTCTTTACGCACATTGTTTGTGGTATTGGTCACTTTCACCATTTTATTTCAAGGATAGAATCGGAAATGAAGATGCAAATAAAAGAGTTGGATTATACATCTTTCCACTTAGATGGGGAATATCTAGACAATAATGGGGTACCTAATGAAGAAGAGATCCAGTTTAGTCGTTCTACTACTCACTCCTGTCTCATTTACCTGGGGGATTTGACTCGTTATCAAGTGGAGATTTTTCATGCTTTTGAACCATCAATTGCAGCGCGATACTACCTACAAGCTGCACATGTTGATATGTCATCAGGAATGCCCTATAATCAACTGGGAAATTTATATCTTGATAAAAATTACAACTTAGACTCAGTTTGCTATTATATTCACTGTCTGAGTTGCACAGCACCATTTGAAGGGGCCATGGGAAACCTTACTAAGATATTTGAAAAAAATGCTCAATTTTTTGATTCACTTAATAACCCTGAATCGCTGACACAAACAGAACACATACAAAACACAATAACCAATTTTCTGTCATTAATAGAAATTTGGTATCTGGGTAAGAATGATACCAATATTCCACAAAGATGTAGCACTATTGCTCATGAATTGAAAGTAGCAATGGACTTTATTAAACCTCCATTACCGGATGTTGATAAAAATTACAATGAATACACACAGGCACTTGATGAAGAAGGGTCAAATCCATCTAGTTTAAATGCAAACCTGGTGCATAAAATAGTTTTAATTTGCTTGTTCACAATAACTAAAGTCTCAGAAACTGATGAAGTAAAAGCTTTTGCTTGTAAGGCTTTTACATTAGCACTTTTATCACAACTCTTGCAGAAATTATTAAAACAGCTGGAATCGCTTGGACTTAAAAATCCAGCATTCAAATATAAATCCAAAAGTATGACACTGCAGACTCCAAGGATTGATAGAATTGTAGAAGAAGTTGAAACTATCACTGTATCTTCTGTTTTGGAACAACCTCCAGATAACATAACTGAGAATGGTAAAAGCCATGAAAACGTTGATGGTGTATCAGAAGATATTTTATTGGAAGAAAATAAAGAATCAATACTGAATGGTGATGCTAAAAGTAAGAAACCATTAACAAAACGTCGACGAAGAAGGCGTTTGGCTTCTACTGACAGTTCAGACATGAGTGATGTTGATACAGAGAGTAGTGACATAGAAGCATATGAGTCATGCTCTGAGGAAGAAGATTTATCAGATTCTACTTGTCAATCGGATGGATCTGTAACTGAAGATTCTTATGATGCTTCTGATGCAGAAGAAATAATTGAGAAAAGTAATGGCGAAGCTGAAAAAGATAAAGACAAACAAGTATCTAAAGAAAATACTGTAATTAGTGACTTGGACGCAAAGCAGAATAGTGAAAACGAATTACAATACAATAGTAACAATAACAATGTACTAGATGTTCAAGGGTTACAAAATTTTTTGCTTGGTAATAATTTTCTGCCAAGTATCAAACTACTTCAGGATTGGGCTCTTAATGAAAAAGATTTAATCCTATCATGTGGAGATAGTGGAGAGTCACTCTTTCAGTGTGTAGTAGATTTACTCAATATTTTGACATTTTACTTCAACCCAAAAATGAATGATGAGAAAGAATGTCATATTTTGGAATATGCCCAAAGTGTTGCTAAGAAATTAAAACTCGAATATAAAACCATACCTTTACCGGAAGATATTAATTTACGCGGTAGTAACATCTGTAAATATGACAAAGATGCTGCTGAGTGGCAAATGCTAGAAAGATATAGATTGTCTTTCTATGAGGAAAATATCATTAGAATATTGAATTTTGTAGACTTTGGGAATCATATTGCCAAAATTATACCTCGCATTAGGTTCAACAGATCAATGAAAATATTTTACTTGAAAAAAAATCCCCCTGCTAAAGTGACTTCCAAAATCAATCACAAAAGAAGCAGAGAATGGCATAACTCAAAGAAACCACACGTAAGTAGATAAAAATGTGTTGCATTGCTTGTCTATACTTGTAAAATATAAAATTATTTTTTCTTTCTGATTTTTTA
The DNA here is from genome assembly GCA_932294325.1 of Allophyes oxyacanthae. Classification (NCBI taxonomy): domain Eukaryota; kingdom Metazoa; phylum Arthropoda; class Insecta; order Lepidoptera; family Noctuidae; genus Allophyes; species Allophyes oxyacanthae. Next base: position 4,535,772 of record OW028623.1, on the reverse strand, counting down.
AAGGCTGAATCAGGTGAAGGAGGATTATTACGTCGATTAGGACGCCTTTGGCTGGCATCACAGGTGCGTGAGTTGGAAAGCAGTGGCCAGTCACCTGTGCCTGCTCTACTTGCTCTTGACACTGACGCTCTACACAAGCACTTGCGTCGTGTCAAGCAACTGCTACGAGCTCGAAACTTTGTTCTTCTCATCCCTACAGTTGGTAAGAATCTTTGGTAAACAGATGCAATTTAAATATATATTTTCTATTTCTTTTTATTTATTCTTTGTTACCACTTTCAGTGTTACAAGAACTCGATAATCTAAAACGCGAGCAAAGCACTGCACGTGACGCGATTCGTTGGCTTGAAGTTCAGTTGCGAAGCGGATCTCGGTTTTTACGAGCACAACGCCCGGGGCAATCGAAACCTCTGCCGCTACTTAAATACCCTCGCAAAGCTCCGCCGCATGTTCACAACTTCATACAAATTATGGAATTTTGTAACCACTTTATAGCTGACGAAAAACAAATTCAAGGAGGAAATGGTGATCCAGACAGTTCTTTACAAGGAAAATCAGCTCCTTTATTGATTTTGCTCGTTGGCAATGAACCCGGCAGTGAAGAACAGTATAAAGATTTCAGTATATCGGGGGCTGCGCAGGCCGCAGGCATTTCTGTTGAATACATTGGAGACTTTTACACAAAGTGGCGCCAAACCGTTCACAAAAACGGCAAAAAGAGATGAACACGTCGTCGTTGAACTCAGGACTCGACTGCAGCGAAAGGATGGACAATGACGTTCTTCGGTTTCGGCAAAAAGGATTGAAACATCTCTTTCAGAATGATAGATTGATACATTATGCGCGTTCAAACGCTGAGCGCAAAAATTAATGTTATGACATAAGGATATCATTATTGATAATCTTTCGAAGGGATATACACCCGATGGTGAGAAAATACGTCCCTTTTGCTATACTATCTTTACTAAAAGGTTAAGATAATAACGTTTTTCACATTTTCATTAATCATAATATTTTACTCAATCATCATTATTCATCATACATTCGGGAATACATAATATTCATTATTCATAGATATTCGTTTATTTTAATTATTTCATTGGTGTTATTCTGATGTTATATATACAGGTGTAAAAAGACCCTTCACCTAGCTGAAGTCTATGCATACAGTACATCAAACCTTTGGTTTGCTTCCAACATTTTGCCAAAATAATTGCTGGGAACATTGACGTAGAAACACATGAACACCGAGGTCTCGCTGACCCAAGTTAGCGCTCAAAAATATCCGAACCGAATGTAGATTAATCGCGCTAAATGTGTCAGTGCGATGCAGTCGAATCTTCATATGGTGAAAAATTGTTGCAAGCTAAATTAGGCAATGTGATAACGACATACGATTTAAAATAGTTCGTTGGTATTAATGTATGGCACAATATAACTACTTGGTTGGCACTTTTTTCGTGAATTGTGTACTTAGTCCATTTTTTTCTACATCAATGGCTGGGATTCAACTTTTATTTTTACATATTGAAAACAGCTGCTGGTATCTGTAATGCGCAAAGTATCGCTGTGTTTGACTGTGTAATGTATATAGAACGAAATGGGTGGGAGTATGGCACAATGGATCCTAGATATTTTAAAATTCCTGAAGACACTAGATCCTAGTAAAGAAGCTGGTCCGGACTCCGGACGGACTCAGTCCAGTAATTATTACTAAATGTTGTCATAGTCTTTCTCCTCTTACTATTCTTTACAAAAGATCCATGATCAAAGGTTTAGTTAGAAATATTTGGAAGTCGGCATTTGTTACATAAACATTTAAAAAGGGGTGATCGAAATGATGTAAAAAATTATTGACCAATTTCCAAATTATGTATTTTTGCAAAAATACTTGAGAAAATTGTACATAAGCAGCTTTTACATTGTGCTTTCCCACTTTTTACTTAATGAACAGCACAGATTTATTAAAAAACGCTCAACAGTTACAAATTCTATTCTCTGTGATGATATTATAATTTCACATAGTATGGAGGATGGAGGATAAATTGACGCCATATTTACTACCTACTGCAATGCTTTCGACCACATTTATCATGAGATCTTGCTCTTCAAATTAGAGCAGGCCAGAGTATTTGAAAATTTGCTCGCGTTGTACAAATCGTTTCTAATAATCGTACATAAACTGTTGAAATCAATGGCTTTCAACCAGATTGGGTTTCCATTCCATTAGGGGTTCCACATGGTTCTTTGATTGGTCCTCTTCTGTTTACAGCCGTTATAAATCAAATTAATACGTCAAGTTTGTACATTCACACTTTTAAATTTAATCTGAAGACATGAAGGTCCTTAAAGAAATAAAAAATAATGAGGACTGTATCCAAGCAGAGGAATATATTTCTCGCTTAGAGCAGTACTGTATTAATAATAAACTAGATATCAACGTTTCCAAGTATTTCGCTATGACTATGACCCGCTAAAGAATACACCCGTTATATTATGTTAAAAACCAGCACCCGTAGCAAAACCAGTTCTATGTATAGAAAGAGCTTTTTCTATACTTGAAAGAATAGTCTTTCAAGGATAGAAAAAGCTCTTTTTATCGATCTCGACATCTAGAGTTGCGTTTTTACGTAGACAAAGACAAAATAATCTTTCCATAGCAACGGGGAAACAGTTATTTAGTTATTCTACCAAATCCTACCGAAGAGTAGAAATATTTCTACAATCTATCGTTTTGTCTATTCTTCCGTCGAGGTGTATAGAAAGAGCTTTGTCTATTCTTAGAATAGAAATGGTCATGCTACGGGTAGTTCAAAATATTCAAGGTCTTGGAGTATTGATAGATTCCAAATTTATATTTAACAAGCATATCAGATTCATTTTAAATAAGGCTTCCCGTGCTAGGTTTCGTTATTAGGACTGGGTCAAATTTAAAAAAAAACGAAAAATTATTTATTATTTTATACTGCCTGTTTGTTAGAAGCATACATATGCTAGTCAGATAAAGAATCCCTAATAAAACATTTATATAAATAAAATCGAATCTATAGGTACAGAAGATTAGGTACTTACAATTTAAAACTATTATGCTTGATATATTTGTTTCGGATTGTACTAGGCATCACATTCTACCTCTATATATGCGTAGACCTTCTTCATTGAAATAGTTAATGGTGGTATTCTGCCTCCTGAACTTAAGTAACATTCAAATGTAGGTTATACTCCTAGAAGACAACTCAAGCTGGGTCCACATACGTATCATTTGCCCAATCCGCGGGTCTACCGCGTAACTAAAATGGTAATGAACATCGACACTGGTAATAAACTTCAATACGATCGTGAGAGACTAAACTTCGAGCTAAATTGTAAAAGACTCCTATTTTCATGATCGTTAAAATATTTACAAGCTATCTCATAATTTAGTCTTTTACGATCGTATTGAAGTTTATTACCAGTGTCAATGTTCATTACCATTTAAGTTACGCGGTAGACCCGCCGATCATCGTATCCGTATCACCTACGCGTATCATGATTACATAATAATTATGTCGATGAGTGGTGATACGCGATCATGATACACGGTCTCGATACACCGCTCTGATAAGACTCCTTCTTGTCCGTGTATCCGCTCCTGCAGTTGACACAAGTTATCGTTCTAATTTATACATTCCACGTACCTACAATTTTTTTTTAATGAACTCTCTGCAACCTACATAAATCTTTTGTATCAAGGCACAACAGTTTCGGGAACTTGAATTCCAAATTTTTTCACTTCTCAATCCTAAATTCCAAGTGAGTGTTACCTACTGTTGACATAGGTTAAGTTTTTTCATTTATTTTATACCTACTTGTGGAAACTTTAGCCTATTAATTGTAACTGCAATAGGTACTTAACTTTTAATTAATTATGAGCTGTTTATTCCCCAACGAAAAATAAATAAATAATAATATTTAATAGTTTTGGTCTTGGACCTTAAATAACCAGTCGGTTCCCAGGTACCTACGGCTTGATACAAAAAATTCTTCATAATTACGGGAAGAATACCTATGTGGCTCTCGGTAAGGTGAAAGGTTTTTTTACACCCGATATAAATAGCAATATAATATTGTTCAACAATATTCACTCAAATTTCTTTTACCAATGTTGAAACAATTTCTGTGAAAAAGAATGACTTTCATTTTTAATTGGTATAAAAGTGTTATCATTGCAAATCGTTGTATTTCCTTTTAATTGCATTCACTCAAATTTCTTTTATACCACTGTAGAAACGATTATTTGTCAAAAGAATGATTTTCATCTTTCATTGGAATAAAAGTGTTATTATTGCCAAAACTTTGAATTTCCTTTTAATCCCATTCATCCACATAACAAGTGTACCTAATACAAAAAGATGTTTTTACATAATTTTTGTATTGTTTAACATTTCTCGGAGACACTTGTAAGTATAATGTAAGATTACCTACTATCTAAACTAATATTATAAAGAGAAAAGATTTGATTTTTTGTATGTTTGTTTTTTGTAATGGATAAACTCAAAAACTACGGGACCGATTTTAAAAATTCTTTCACCAGCAGAATGCTATTTTATCACTGAGTAACATAGGCTATATGTTATAAAGATATCACGCGGACGAAGCCGCTGGCGGAAGCTAGTACATTTTAAGAGTGTAAATTATTACCTGAAAAAGTTTTTTTTTTTATCTTTCATGTTTGTGTAACGGTTGCCTGCTGAACACAGACAAATGCATCAACTGTTAAAAATGAGGTATTAAATGCAGGCCTCTGGTTATAATTGCACTATAAATAAAGCACATACATGTAAAATCCAATTTAAAATGTTATTTTACTAACTATACCACTTGCTGATGTATATAAGGAACAAAACAATGTATATTAGTGTACACTCTATTTATTATTTTTTATAATATTCCTAAAATACGATAAATAAAAAAATAAGTTATGTAACAAATATAATGTACAAGATCAAACCAAGCCAAAATGAGCAGTAAAATACTTTTATAGAATTTTGAAGAAACCCTCAAATTCTCGACCACTGCATCAAAATAGAAGCAATTTCTATATTAATTAAAATAGTGATGTTTTAAATTACATGGGATGCCTTAAAATTATAAATTATGCAATATTGCAATGCCAATTTTCACCAAAATGGTAAACTGAACGAGTTACAACTTAAATGTTAAAAGTGTGCACAAAGTTGAAAATAATTTATTGACCACTACGATTTGTGGTGTTAAGTCTCATATTCTTATAAATAAAATTCAAAATATTAGACTTGACATTACAACTATAAAATAATAATTATTAACATAGCCTCTCTGATCCCTTCCTGGGTCAATGGAGGATAACCAAAAACTTTCAAGTTTATTAACTTACATAATAATGAATCAATACAATAATGTACAAAATATACATTACTTTTAACAATCTTTCAACAGTCTTATAACTTTATATATCTATACAGTATTGCACTTAACACTCAAGTGTCGAGTAATGTGAAGATAATAATAGATAAAACTATATGAGATTATTTCTAACTTAATTATTTTATGCAACGTCGTAACTAAAAGCAGTTCAAGCCTGCTTCGCTGCCATATTTAATTTGTCATGAGAGACATAACAAGTTTCTGCACAATCGGCGTCAGATATACCTACTGGAACACCTACGGCGTCCAAATAGAGTGAAACATTTCAAGTAATTATTTTGTTCAGCTCAGCAAAAGTATTTAAATATGGTGGAACAGGTGTTGTAATTGTATTATCCTTTACAGTCAAAGTGCTCATATTATCGTAACAGTTGGAAAAATAAAGCTCATTCTGTAGATGAAAGTTCCGTTTTAGCACTGTCACATTATATCATGTTGACACATACAAAAAAGTCATTTATATTACCAGTGACTGTTAATCATAAACTTATTATATTTTACCCTTTGATTTTACCACTAGTATAATAAGTTTATGATGATAATAATATGCTTACGACAGTTGTCTAAGCATATTTAAATACTTTTGCTGAACAGAAGATAATGAGTATTTAACCAATTTCGCTCTATTTAGACAAGGGACGTCCAATAATTACGTGAGGTATTTTTGATTTTAAATTTGCCCTCCCCTCCCCCAAGCGTGTGATTTACCATATCAAATTTTAAATAATTAAATTATGTTATCTGTTAAAATAATGTATATTATCTGTTCTAATAATGTATATTTTCTGAATTAAAAAGGTGACGTCAGATTTTCATTGATTGGGGCCCTTTAAATGATATGTGGTGAGATTTTTCCACCCAATAGTTAATGAATGCCCCCCACACCATAAGCTGCGTTCACACAAGGCGAGTCAGACGGTCGACTTTCAGTTGGTCAAAGTTATCAAGTTTTACTGAAAGCATGTTCTCATGATATATGATTATATTATCATTCAATTCGGCAAACAAATTCAAGTTAACCTATATAAATTGCCCCTTAAGAAAGATTTAGATGTTCCAGTGTATCTAATACTGACAGTACAAGTGGCTTAGAGCATATTATATCTTTTGAGGTGGTTTTTACAATTATATTAAGTTTAAACCACACCACTTACTAGCAACCCACTAATTGTATAAGCTGTTGTACTGTTGAGCGGTCTAACAAACATAGGTCAAAATCAAATGTCTGTGTTGTCACTTCATACCGGCCAGTTTCTGCAATAAGATTGACAACCCTTTCCAAATCTTCATTGTTTTTAATCTTCATGATGCGTTGCTGTAGGTCACGTAGTTGCACCATGTAATCAGGAGAGAGGTCTCCCGGCTCAGCATCCTCTCCAAGACTACTTGACACTCCATTATCTTGAACCTTAGTCTCTGCAGATGTAGAACCACTGCTCTCACCACGTTCTGTATCATTGAAGGCAGGTGCTGTTTCTGAAGTTTTAGCAATTTTCCTATGTTCTATGTTTTCTATATTTTCTCTTTCCTCTTCTGCTGCTTTCCGTTTGCGTCGTTTTTCTTCTCTTTTGGCAGATTTATCTTTATGTTTTTGTTTTTTCTCTTTGTGTGGTGGTAGAGGCTCTACAATTGGCTCTGGTTCTGGTTCCAACTCTGGTTCTGGTTCAATTTCAGGTTCTGGTTCTGGGGAAGGCTCATGTTTGATTGGTTCTGGTGATGGATTTTCAATTTTAACTTTGGGATCCTCTTCATCGGCTATAACAGAACTCTCCGAATCTGAATGGCTACTGTTGACATCTTCATTTCCAACGTGAGATGATTTAGCCAGACCACTCTTAGAACTACATTGAGATGCTGTATCTATAGATATTGGAGATGCTGGTTCAGGCAGAGGACGTTCCTTAGGTATAGGTGTTTCTCTACGTTCAATTACTTCAACTTTTTCAGGGGGTATGTCTCGAATCTTTTCATGTTTATGTTTCTTTTCTTTACTTGACTCTTTATGTTTCTCCCTGGACTCGTCTCTTTTTTTATCTTTTTTCTTGTGTTTGTGTTTTCTTTCTGGGTCTGATTTTTCTTTAGATTTTTGAGTTTCTGCGCGCTCTTCGTTATCAGGTGGAGGGGTTTTTCTGAGGTTCTCCAACGAAAATTTATTTATTGGCTTATCAGGTTTCATTGGTTTCTCTTTGATTGTTGGGGAATCTTTCATTGATTCTTTTTCTTTAGGAAGTTCTCTAATTTTCGGTACTTCTTTAGGTATTTCTTTAGTAGGTTCTTTCAGTGATTCTTTTAACTTATGGCTTTCTTTTTTGTGTTCTTTCTTCTCTTTCCTTTCCTTGTCCCTGTCATGACTCTTTTTTTCCTTTTTTTTCTTCTCTTTCAAATCTTTTTCTATTTTAATGTCAAGAACTTTTTCTTCTAGTTTGGGTTTTTTTTGTTCTAAACTATCAGAACTGTGTTTGGGTGGTTTATATTCATCTTTAATACTAGAAGCACTGCTGGAACGTGGAGGGCTAGGTGCTCTTCTAATTGGACTTAAGCATCGCTTTTTAGCTACATCTGGTGATGAAGGTCGTTCAACTGGCCTTTTGTTGATTTTATCTTTAGGTTTTTCTTGTTCTTTATTATGATTTTTTATCTTTTCTGGTCTACCTTTATCTTTTTCTTCTTTTACTTTCACTTTATCTGGTTTAATTTCCTTGTGCTCATGCTTCTGCTTTTTGTCAGAGCTAGATCTTTCCTTTTCCTTTTTTTCTGATTTGATGGGAGGTGTATTTTTTTCAATCTTTTTAGGATCTGGTGACACTTTTGGTGGTTTTTGTAATGGAGGTCCAAATAAGTTTTCAAAACTATTTGTTTTATGTGGTACTTCGTCCTTGTGTTCCTTGGACTTATGTTTTTTCATATTATCTGATGACAGTTTAGGCTTACTTATAAGCTGTTGCTTTTCTTCTGTAAATGAATCTCTACTTCTACTCTCTTGATCTGGATTAGTATAAAATGCATTATTGCTAATAGGTATGCCACCACCTTTTAAAAGCTTTTTTCTGAATTCTTCATTTGGATTTTGAAATATATATCGATCTTTGAGAAATCCACTTTGTTGTAAAGTGAAATCATAAGAGAATTTTATTTTCTTGGGCTCATCTTTATTTTTCAAATATATCTCTATAGGAAAGATGAAACCTGCATAGCCAGATTCTTTGATGGAAAATGGGGGTTCTTTTACAACTGTAAAAATAAAAATACATAAAACATTGTAAATTAAGGGCACAACGATTCTTACAACACATAATTTTAACTCATATTTAAAAGTGATACATAAGTAAGATTCTATAAACATTTAGGAGGATAATACATAAACAAAAATGTTTATGGCTAACTTGGTCTTGATATGTACCACTAATATTTACATAAGACATCCTATTCATAGTATGTATAGGCATATTATTTTTTAATTCGAAGAACGTTACCTCTTCTGGGTTTCTTAAAAGTTTCGTGTAATAGAAACACCACTTTGTCTACAAAGTGACTTATATCAGCTCCTTCCTGGCCGCGCACAAATACTTCCCAGTCATGAGTAAATCCTTCTGGAGTCAGTTTCGATCTTACTGATGCTTCATGTCCAATTTCGAAATTTACTTTTATTGCCGACATTCTGAATCTGAAATAGCGATGAACAATCATTCGTAATAAATTTCTAAATTCACGGTACTACGCTCGAAAAATAACATCCTACTAAAACACACATTTCTTGTCACAGAAACTTACTTTCAGTAGCTATTTGATACGAAAAATATGGTTTAAACATAACAAGTGCAATGTAAAGTCTTAACCAGTCACTGATTTGATAGAAATCACTTATATCCAAAATAATCTTTTAGCGCCCTTGTTATTTTGGTCCGCCATATTATTCTCCTACAGACAATAGACATAGACCTTTTTAATTTTTTTTGTTCTATTCGTCGCTCGTTGGGACAGGCAAGGGGCACCTGGGCCATACAGCCAATAGACGTAGACCATAAAGTTTAAAATATTTAAAATGTTCGTGAATTTTTCTTGGCACTGGGCAATGATACATAGTTATAGTCTAAACCAGATCGACAAAATGTATAAACTAAAATGTTTAGAATTTTTAAACCGATACCTATAATTAATTCATATGCCATTGGAAATATCCACAACAAGAACCTTATAGTTATACTCGTTTCTGTCGTCTCTGAATGTCAGCCTAAGCGTGAACACGAACAAATTTTGACAGATGGAAGCGTAAGTTCACGCCATTTTTGAAAATGGAACACATATAAACGTAAAGGACTTCATTATACTATGGGAAACGCGTCAAACTTTGGAATAGTTGTGGATCAAGAACCTTATAGATAGAACCGTCCAGTTCTATGAGAGTCTAAGCGTGAATTTACGCTTCCATCTGTCAAAATTTGTTCGTAAGTTTGACAGATGGAAGCGTAAGTTCACGCTTAGACTCGTTTCTGTCGTCTCTGAGGCTTACATTCAGAGACGACAGAATCGAGTCTTAGCGTGAACTTACGCTTCCATCTGTCAAAATTTGTTCGTAAAATTGACATATGGAAGCGTAAGTTCACGCTTAGACTCGTTTCTGTCGTCTCTGAATGTAAGCCTTAATGTAAGCCTAAGCGTGAACTTACGCTTCCATCTGTCAAAATTTGTTCGTAAGTTTGACAAGTGGAAGCGTAAGTTCACGCTTGGACTCGTTTCTGTCGTCTCTGAAGTCTCTGAATGTAAGCGTGAGACTCGTTTCTGTCGTCTCTGAATGTCAGCCTAACAGCTTATCCGGGGCAGTACTACTAGGCGTACTCAAAGAGTATGTAACCACCAATGACCAAAGAAGCCTCTACTAGCACTACGTGTTACGTGTAGGCGTTCCTACTACTATGGTTGCGGGAGACGGGGCGGGGGTGAGGCAAGAAATTGGGAGGTGAGCAATGACCGGACTTGAAACGTTACTCAAAATTTCGGTATTTCTACATTACGTAACGTTATTTTAATAACGTTATACGCCGTCCCGTTTTGGCATACGGGATTTTGCGTATGCTAAAACAGGGGGGCTTATAACGTTATTAAAATAACGGTACGTAATGGAAAAATACCGAAATTTTTAATAACGTTTCAAGTCCCTGGCAATGACCAAAGAAGCCTCTGAGGTGAGTGAGTGTCCCTTCCGTAGTAATCAGTATTAGTGTATAATCTATGGTAATAGTTAGCCTTTGCCGGCCATTGGCCATTGCCATGATAAGTTTGTGGCACTACAGTTGAAAAAATAGTCATAAAATCGCCTAAAACCTAAATAATCTCCGAAATCATTCGATTAATGCACTTTATTGACGAATGTACTAAAAATAAAAAACAAATCTATCTATGCCATTAATTGATAGTTGACATATATCAATGGGTAGGTATGGTCAAAGAGTATGTAATCACTACGTTTAGGTATGGTATTGTACTAGGCGTGGGCAAAGCGTACCTATATACCTATCATTTTTGGTATTGTAACATTTGCATCTGAATCACTAGATCCAAAACACTGATATATTTCATTTGTATCATTTGGCTGATCGGCTAAAAAAATATACAATGGTGTGTACTCTTTCGGAACCGTATCACTCCACTGATACGGATAATTGAAGTATGCAAAAAACGACCTTATTGTATTTGATACATATGTAAGCGCCTTAGTGGTCATTTTTACGTGCATGGACAACGACAACGAAAAACTGTGAGAGTGTGAGTGATACACATCTCATTTAGTATCTCTTTCTGACTTGTATAGAGTGTAATTATGTCACCCACTCACTCGCGACGCGCGAGTCAGTAGTAATTAGCATCCCTATATAGTTTGTGGTAGTAACGTAACTCAGTATCTCAATCCCAAATTCCCAATCTCGCTCAATGCTCAGTCGCTTTGCAAAAGACGCGTCGCGTGGAAAGATGCAGATCCGAATGATGCGATTGAAACGTTGTTACTGAACCTATCTTTTGTGTCACTTCAAAGATTCGGATCAGTGAGTCGGTTCCCTAAAGAGTTACACACGCCTATATTGTACCGTAGACGGTAGGTATGTTCTATGCTCTGTTTTGAAAATTAAATACTTCAAAATTTTAATCAATACATTTACTATACTACACTGTGATTGGTGCATTTTATCCTATCCACTTTCATTGCGACATAATTGGTCCATTGTGTTTTGTTGCAAACGTTATTATTAGTACAATTACGTTTTTGTAATAGAGAACAGTAAAGATCGGCACAGTTTCATGATTTTTTATATTTTATTTTACAGGGCAAAAAGCAATCTAGCTAAAAAAGATGTTATAAGAAGATAAGAATGGCTGGTTTTGGTGATTTTTCTGGTTATAACAGGCCTTATGGCCTAGATCCTAACAGAGAAACCAACGATTTGTACGATACTCGCTATCAGCAAATATATGGATATCATACTCCTGTAACTGAGGAATTTCAGGGCCCACCTTTGGTTACGGATGATGTTTCTGAAGATGGTATGTTAATAATATACTATGTACATTAAAACTAAACACGTTAAGTTTAATTAGAACATACTGACATCTGAAATAAAGGCATGCACTGGAACTGTAAAATAATGATTACCCAGTGTTGTATCAGGAAGTGTTTTGGATAGGTATATTATTATCCAGCATCATTTATCTGATCTACTTCTGGTTACAAGATGCTATGAATTATGATTGTGTTGATAATAAATGGTATTAACAATCTGGCTATCCAGTGTGTAATAACATGGGCTTTTTATGTCTACTAGTGGTCGCCCAGTGGTCGAATTTCAACCGTAATTCTATACATATATAAATTTTGGCTTTCTGCACTTGTTCTCGATATAAACTTTAACTATGCCAAATCTCACACTCCTCCATGCATGCACTATACTTATAAAGAGGAATAAAGTTTTCTCTTCACATATTAATATATAGATACCAGCTGCAGTTTAGAGGCTAATGTTTTGTATTGAAATTATACCAGCTATTGATAAAGATTTAAAATATGATTTGTTGGATAAGTACATAATTATGACTGTACTTTGTATATGTTTTCACTTCAAACCTATTTCTTTTTTTATGGTTTCAGATAACAACACTTATGTCACAACAGCAATAAGTGTTGCAAGTCTTATCACAGAAAACTTATTAAGTCACCCATTTATTGTATTGAGAAGACAGTGTCAGGTTTGTTCATTCTTTTTATGCAAGAATCTCTTCTATATACATATATACTTAGAAGTGGTGTATAAAGGTTATGATGACAATGAAGTTAAACTTTGATTTATTATACTTGTGTTTATTTATTCATAAGCCTATTTATATATACCTCGATACAGGTTAGACCTAGTGTGGGGGACAACAAATATTGTAAAATAAACATTGTCCATTTTCATATAACTAGCTTAATCCGCAACTCCATCCTAGTGAAAAAAGGTTGATGCAATTAAAAAAAAACCTGGCATAAGTTCTTCCTCATGATGCACATCCTTGTCAAATGTCATCAAGATCGGTTCAGCCATTTAGTTGTGAATAGGTAACAAACAGACAGAGTTACTTTCACATTTTATAATAATAATAAGGATTAATAATATTAGTATGGATAAGCAAAAGTAATTTGGAATAGTGTAACCTTATTCATCTTGCTATGTTAAGTCAAGTTTTTATCCATCAAAAAATAGATCAAGAACCTTTATTATTAGCAATACTCTTACTCACAGGTCCACAATGGGTTGAAGAACTTTCACATAGTACCATACACCCTGCTACCCGTAGTTGCTAGACTGCACAGGCGTCAAGATGTCACCACACTATGGAAGGGAATTGGCTCAACTTGTATAGTAAAAGGACTAAACTTGGCTGTAGAGGATGTGGTCTCCAAAGGCACTGGCTGGCCCAAGTGGGTATCTCATATAATCTGTATTATTTTTTATTTAATATATACTTGTTATAGCATTTATTAAAAGGCACAATATTGGTTGTTGCTTTGTAACTGCAAATTTACAAGTTTATTTATCATTCTCTTCTAGGGAAATGGGAAAATGTGACTCTGTTTTGCAGTTCCTTCAACATGTAACTTTAAAATGGTAAGAATTAAAACACTTCCAACATTGAACATCCCACATTGGTAAAGTTAAACTAGTTTCACTGATGTTTCCTATAAATAATGTCATAAACCAAGTTTGAAATTATGCTGAAATGAATTTGAACACTGGGTTTACTACCATATTTGGCTCCCCTGAGTGGAATTTTCACAGCAAATATTATTATACCTACTTACTCCCAAATATATGGTATAATGAAACTTTCTCACTTCCAGTGTAAGTTTAGCAATCATTACACCATTCTACTCAGCAAGTTTAGTGGAAACGGTGCAGAGTGACATTGCAAGTGATAAGCCAGCGCTATTGGATGTATTTAGGGAAGGATTCATGCGCATCCTAGAGTGGGGCACCCCCAGCAGGGGCCGAATGCTGCCGATTTGGGCCATTGTGTTTCCAACTGTCACACTTGGCATCACTAAGTATCTTGCTCAGTAAGTAGCAAAAAATTTTATACTTCGATTTTATGAATAAAATTAGGTATATTAATACTAATAAAAATTATTACTTCTTTCCAGTATTACATTGAAAAGAATAACTGAAAAAGTTCTCCGTTTCCAACAAAGGCACAGACATGAGCTTAGTGACTCATACAATGTGAACTATAGCAAGAATTCTCCAAACCCTTTGATTGAAGATATAAGTTTAAAAGCCAACATTTTCTCTTTCATTGCGATGGAAATTATATTCTTTCCAGTAGAAACTATAATACATAGACTTCATATACAGGTAAGATTTTTTTTTTTTTTTAATTCTTGTTTAATAATGTAAGAAAAATAACTTTGTTTTCATAATGCCTGAAACAGATTTACAACTTTTGCACGCATTTGTATTAAACATTGTTAATAATATAAATAATTGTATTTACACGATTTTTCATTTTAGGGGACCAGAACAATAGTAGATAACTTAGACACTGGCACATCAGTGATACCAATACTCACTGGATATGAAGGATTCATGGACTGCTACAACTCAACCCTAGCTAAGGAAGGGGTTGCTGGCTTGTACAAAGGCTTTGGTGCATTAGTATTACAGTTGGCTGCACACTTGGCAATAATCAAACTAACGACTTTGGTTGTATCTGAAATTTCCAATCTTTTGAAGCCAGCTAAATCTCCAACAAACTCTGAAGACTCTGTTCACTCACAACAAAAATATTTGTTCAACTAGTCCATGGTAAATATTTATAAAATTTTATTGTAAGTGTAATTTATGAAACCATTGTCCGTTGAGGATTTTCGAGATAATATTAAAATAATTACTAAACATTGGTTTCATTATATACTTTTGGAACCTTGAATTACATACTAATTGATTTATATATTATGTTAACAACCCGACAGTTGGATCGCTTCTTCGATCCTATATGGTCAATAAGTTGAAATTAAATGAAGGATCTCTTAGGGTGTTGCTAGAGCTATAGATTAATTATATTTTTATTGTTTTCTATCAACAATATTTGAATTTATTCCTAACAATAAAAAAATACTGCACAACAGTACCTATATGGCAAAAAGCACTTGTTTTTGTTACTTTTTGTAAAGTTGAACTAGTTAATAAGTGAAATGTATAGCTTGTTAGAAAAAGAGGTGTGTTAACTAAAAATCAGGCTGTTTTAAATAAATATTTGATTTAAAGCATACTTTATTTATTTTAATTAAACTATCAAACTACGTGATACAATGACACAATAAACTGATTTTATTTTGGTTAGGTACTTATTCAATATAGTGTGACATGCAACTATATACAATCATAAGTCAACTACATACGTACTATATATTTTTTTTTTATTTTAATGAGTTAAAACAAATCTTCCTTTGAGCAGTCTACGCATGATAACTCTGCGACCATTTGGCGTGGACATCCTAGTATCCCAGCCATGACGACGCACTCTACGAACTTCATTTGCTCGTGGGAAATAACAACGCACTTTAGTTCTGATTGATGATAACGAAATACAATCTGGCTTCACTAAACTTGTAACAGGAGTAATCGTTGAAACAACCTGCAGTGACTGCCGTATAAGTCTGCAAAGTTAATTGGAAGTTAATATTACATGAAGTTACCGGGAAATACGGTCAAAGTTAGATCAAGGAACTTACTTGAGGGGCTGAAAAATTGCTGCCATTACTCCAGACATAATGTCTTACTCAATAAAGAATATTGATGATGATTTTAACAGTTTATTAGGTTATGTCTTTATTTTGACAGCGTCACAGACTACTTAGAGATACTACGCACAGACTACTTAGAGATACTACGTATGACAGCGTATACCCTGCGTATACCTAGTCGATATTTGAGATTGATATAGTGATGTGTGTATCGATTATATATAATCGGTTGTAATCGATTACCATTTACTTGATTTTTCTGTGGTCGGCTTTGAGCTTTGAGTATCTTTGAGTAACTACCACTACTACTGGGTATATAACACGCTCTAAGTTGGTCGGTGATTAACGTAGACAGGGATTAACTACCATTATTACCTTTAGGAGATTAAATTTAATATCTCTAAAATCGATTAATGATCTATTCTGATTATTAGCATAATCGATTGATCGTCACAATAGATTTTGCGTCGATTTTGTCACTGACAAAGGGGCTATACCACGGGCTATACTTATTAAAGGGTAAAGTTAAATATTAGGTTATTAATTATGGGCCACGTTTTGCCGGCTGTTATAGTAATATGCCTTTTCAACTGTTGTCCCCTTTTCTTTTTTCCTTCTCTTGGATACCTGACTGTGATGGCTTTGCTCCATTTATATGATAGAAAGTTGGGTAAACTATCGTTAGAAATAGCAGAAAAATAAAAATTCACTAAACAACAGAAATGGGGAAGACAGAACATAAATTTATTATGCTAAGTTTAAGAGACAGAAAGGCTTTGAGTATCTAGCAGAAAGGGGTCAAAGCAATGACCAAAGAAGCCTCCTGGGTCAAAGCTTAGGTCAAAGGTCACCAGTAGTGACAAAATCATAAAGTGGCAACACCGTGTGCTACGCCTGGGGTGTTGACATTTCTATGACATTGACGTTTAATTTAATGATTTGACAGACGTACGCAAACGCAAAGCGGAGCAAAACACAGCCAAGACGCATGATCAAAAAGATTTTATACGCGACTACGAGTGAATATCGATTATAAAATAAGACAAAAGTTCTCCAACAAAAATGAGTCTCACATTTTTAAATGGCATTTAATTGAATTAAATGTTCATGATGCTGAGCAAAGCTGTGCTGTGTTTATCGACTTTACACTTTTACAGTAAATATTAAACTTATTTAATGTGGTGAACTATGGCATTTAATGTGTAGAGCCAGTGGCCTGGTTGTATTGTGTGGCATTAATTGCAGGTGTAGCGGCACAGGAGCAATGTACAGATTTGCGCGGACGGTTGATTTCCCACGGCCTTCATTATGTGCCTGGCCCCGATACTTGTACGCTTTGCGTTTGTGACAATGGATTGCCCAAAGTTTGTAAGGCGGTACTATGTTCACCTCCCCAGGTGAGCTAAATTTTCATTTGCTAGTCATTTTCATACAAAATCATCAATCTGAACTATCAACAAAAACTAGTTGATCTATATAATTCTATTGTTCAATCATAAATCTAAATAAATCAATCACAAAAAAACTAAAATTTCATCTATAGAAACGTCGAAACTAATCAATAATATTATCAATGTAGCTGGTCTTCTTAGCATACAAAGATAATAGGTTCCAATAAAACCAGTGTTTGATAGTATTCATGCCATTTTGTGTGGATTCCCAGGAATCTTTATGAAAGAGAACCATCATTGACTGTATAACAGATAATTTCAGACATGTGGAGTGTCACATTGTGAATATCATTAATATGTATTATAAAGAGTGTTGGTACAAGCACACTGCCCTTGCGGAACTCCAAAATCAATTGATATTTGTCTATTGATTTAATCCTCAACTTTACACATTGAGATTTGTTAGGTTTAATTAATTAGGTTTTAACCCAGGGATAGGCAACGGATACCTAATGACTCAAGCATTTTTAAAACTCTTGATCAGAGATTAAATGATGGCAGTGCAAGTAAGGGATAAGGGCTTTTTCACGATCTTTTCCAATATTTTGGAAAATATTCCTAGAAGACGTCTGAAGTTCATGAGGTTTAGTTTGGATCCACCTTTATGGATTGGATCAATTGTGGCTTCTTAAAAAATGCCTGCGCTTAAGGCGCTTAATACTGAGGTTGAGTATGTGTGGAACAGACATTTTGTGTTTTATTTCTATATATATATTTTTTTTTTTTTTAATAAATCATTTATTGTCAAAACTTGGACCAGATTACATATATGGTACATTTAGCACAGGCATAGGTGGTTTGTTAATCCAGTTAGTGGGTGAAGTACTGTTCTCCTAGCTAGGCTACAGAGTAGCCTGTGTTTAGGAGATACAGGTTCGATCCCTCGAATAGGTTGAATTACAGCACGTGTATTTATATTAGGTAACAGAAGTTAAAGTCGGTTATTTGCCAGTTACTAAGTTCCGTGCTATAGAGTTTGACTACTATTATCTACGCAATAGAAGTTAAAATAGGTTGAACAACACTGCACAAACCAACAATTCCGAGACCATTCTGACACTATTAAGATAGCAGAAATTAGCAGACTTGGGGCCCTGAACACACAGGGCTAACTTACACAACTCTGTTGCTTCCTCCACATTGTAAAATAGTACATTTATTCAATCAAAATTTAATAATGTTGGTTTTCGTTTGCATGTCTTATTCCATAAACACGACTGTCTCTTAATTATAGCTAGTAACTTGTCTTACAGTTATCAGCTTCTTCCATACGATGTTCCGTTTTACCACCTCTTAGCCTATAAGATGTAATTTTATGTCTCAATATTTTGTCGTACCAAGTTTCCTCCAGCTGCTTAGACACAGCGTCATTTATGAATAATTGTTTCCTGCATATAACAATACATTTTGCAATCACTTTACCAAGGGTGACTAATTGACTATGTCACTAACCATACTACCTTCCTTTCCTTTGTCTTATGTCAGTCTATTACAGTGATTAAAATTGGAAATTTTTCATTGTAAGGGCCATTTTCACTGACGAAATATAAGGCATAAATGGCCGATCAACATGATTTTTTGTAATGGGAAATGTAGTTTTTACTTTTTTTAACAATACAATTTTTAACCCAGGACTGTCGGTCATTCCGTGTGGGGAACACGTGTTGCGAGTTCATTTGTTTGGACGACGTGGTGAAGCCTGCGGAGGGCGCGGAGGCTAACGTGCGCATGGCAGCCGGTGGCGCCTCCGCCGTGGTGCTGCTCACGGTCGCGCTCGTCGTGTACCGGGTCAGGAAACAGAAGCGGCGCCGACCTCCCCATGCCGATGATCAGAGGAGCTTGACTAGCATTGGGTATGTATGATTAATATTTATTTCGGTTATAGTGAATGACACGATACAGATAGAAGGCCCTTCACTCCCCGGGGTTTATTTTATTAATAATTTTCTAAACTACACTGAAAAGGAGTAAGAGTAATTTAGAAGGTTAGTAAATATTAAAATTTATCCCAGTCAGGGGCGCCCCCCTGGCATTTATGGTTTACTAGCTGTTACCCGCGGTTTCACTCGCATCCTATGGGAACTACTTTATATAGGTACCTGGATATAAAGTATCCTATGTTCTAATACAGGTGATGGTCTACCTGTGTGCTAAATGTCATGCAAATCCGTTCAGCCGTTAAGACGTGATCACGTGAATGATTAACATACATCCGAATTCACAAACACACAAACATCGAAATTTTCACATCTCTTTTCTATCTCATCTCTACATAGGAAAAAATAATGTTGCTTTCCGCGTCTGTCTGTCTGTATATCCAACAACTCCTCCTAAACCACGCAACAGATTTTATAATTTAGTGCATTTCTTGCGGAAGGTTTATATGCATAATACTTTTATATTTAATGTAAGGATAGTAGAGAAAATGCACCCGTGCGAAACCGGGAACGAGTCGCTAGTTTATAATATTAGTAGAATTAGTTTGAGCAAATCTGTGCGATGATTGATGAATAAAATGCATTTTTTTTGGAAAATTGGTAGCTTTACTTGCAGACTCTAGACCATTATGAAGGCACTATATATACCACCATATACGATACAGTTATATAAACAACTCCATTGGTGGTAAACTGGTAAGTGCATATTCTGTTAATAAGAATACGACGTTTTATTACATCTCATACCGGATGTCGCAAATTGCTCTGCAGTTGTAACACGTCGCTTGGCGTCCTTGTAATTAATTAGTAATTAATATGTAGTTGATATTACACAGAACCGTTTAAACTTATCGTAAACTGTAGCCGTTATTAAATAGCAAATCATGGAGTAATAAACGGATCTAGTGAACTTCATACAATACTGACATATCGTCTATTATAGGAACTAGACCGACTGACTCGACCCAAGCGATCATCGAATGAAATACGGGTCCGTCTCGGACCAATAAAATTATTGGTATAATTGCTATGTCCCATACTTTTTTGTCGAGTAGGCATTGAAGTTTTGTATGGCACAGCTGTTAATTTTTTCGCGATTACGATGTTCGCCTCATAGAGAAAGTTGTTCAGTTTGATGGTCTGATCCACACCCTTAAATATGACCACGCATTTCTGATACACGTTGTATAAGGTCCTTTTCTAGACCCGATCACTTTGAGAAGTTATTGTGCTCATCATTATGAAAAACTTTTACTATGGAACCAAGAATAAATAGGCAAAAAAAGAACCTGCTGTGCCATACATTTAGCCGAGTAATATTGAATTATTTGTATGGGACAGTACCTAGATTTATTTTCTCGCGATCTCCGCTTTCATCCATAGTAAAAGTTGTTCATAATGATGAATACAATGCCCTTTAAAGGGATCGGGACTAGAAGGTCCTTGTATATTAATACTTTACGCTCTGCAGTCGTGCTATACGACCACTAGACAAATCGGGCAGTACGTAGATATAGTAACTATCAGACTTTGAATCCCTTTAACAAAGCAAATTACTAAAACAAATCACGAAAATATGACACGGGTAAACATTTCCATACAATGCGCATAACGTATAGGTAGCTACATATTTATAGTAATCTTAACTTTAGTTATTCACCAACTAATAATTATATCCAAGGACAGTTGTTTATCACTCACTGCACCTGACGGAGTTTCAAATATTATAAATAAAATGCGCTCATGGATGTTATTCAGTCGGGACATTACGCCAATTTTAAATAATGTGTAAAAAAATTTTTACATCAGTATCTGGTTCGGTTTTGATAATGTTTTCCTCTGAAATCTAGTAATGTATGGAAAAGGGTTGAATACCATAATTACCGTCATCGGTGAATTGAAGGCGTGCCTACGGTCCTACCTGTGTCGTGTCGTGACGGTAGATAGTCGTCCTGCCCAAGTGTCGTGGCTTGTATATATAAATGGAGTTGTTCACATACAGCACGGCACGATTAACTGTCGTCCACGACTTTTTTACTGTGTGACGATCAGACTGTCAATATAATGGAAACAGCTTGACGACAATCGTCCAACGAAAAATAACAGAAAAGTCAGTCGTTCAATGATAAAAAGATCAGTGACGACAGATTGTCGAGATAATGGGAACAGTTAGAGACGATAGTCGTCTAACAATGAAAAAACATCACAGGACACAGGTGAGAACGCGCCCTTAACCTCGTGACACTGTACCTATGTGTCTATGTATATTTACCTGTACATACACACATCTACCTATTCTTTCTGTCCTGTAGGATATAGTGGATTTACTCTATTTTGCCTTTGATTATACTTAGTATGCTTTAACACCGGCAAAAGACTTACATATTTTGTTGATGGAAGAGCCTAAATAACTAAGAAGCTTCATTATTGTTATGTAAGACATAAAGCTACAGATTATGTACCTATGTTCAGGTACATTAGCGGCAGTATGGGATACATGGGGGGCACGTGTGAGACGGCACTGGCCGCGTGGAAGCCGCCCAGCAACTACCTGCCGCGCGGCGAAGCGCCACCGCCCTACGACGAGGCCATCGCGCAGTGTCGCCCCGACAACATGAGGTACGACTAACACAGTCCAGTCTAAGAACATCTGTAGGACATTACTATCTCGATGCTAAACGATCGCGTTCACCCGAAGTACTTTAAGGTATTTCCGATTTGCTTGACCGATAATATTAAGGTGAATGAAGTTTGAAATACCTACTATAGGATTTGCGATCATGGCCAGACTCCCGATCAAACTGAGTGGACATCCGACTCGAATATTTTGGTGGGTCGTCAAAGGTGTCTGACTAAACTGACCATCGAGAAGTTTTTGGAGCCCATTTAGATGTGCAGATTTCCAGCCAGGATCGAATTTAGACCCCCCTGCATGAAATTTGTATATAACTGGTAAATATTAATAAACAAAACAAATACGGAAATCATTACAAGAAGTAAAACACTGGTATTCGCAGAATTTCGAACGAGTCGTACCACCGCACGTACCCTGCGACCGTGGAGGCGCTGACGCGGCCGGACGAGCCCGTGCAGTGCGGCGGACACGGCTACGTCAACATGCCCAGACCCGTCACACAGGTCACATATTATGTATGAGTTTGTTATAACTAGTCCATTATGTAGCGTTTTCAATAACAAGTAGAACTAAAGTTCCCATACAGCATTTTTCATAAGTAATGGATTGTTGATACATTTTTACATGGTTAAACTCACTGAATTCAATGGGTTGGTCACTTAATGAACCGCTTCAATCAATTAGTGCAGAAAAACCTTTCATAAATTATTACTATTGGATATGCTTTGAAGCAACCGGTTTGTTTTATTGATTCTGGGCTACGCTTTAACCATCGACCACATAACCAAGAAAGGTTAATGGTTGATGGGTGTAACTAAAAATTTGTCACCTAGGACTGCCATAATTGTGAACTTTACGTTGACGCTGAAATTGCAAGTAACCTAGATATCTACTGTTGCACAGATCGCGAACACGCAGAACTGCTACAACGCTCCGTTGTTGCAACCAGTGCATCAGCAAGAGAACCGAGACCCTGCACAAATGCCACACCATCCTCTCGGACCCAACAGTAAGTACTATCAGTCTATCACACATAATATCTGCCCAACCACTTGATTATGACACCTACGGGAAGAAAGTGATCTTCCCTCTGGAAGCACATAATTGCAACAGCATTGAATAATTACAGTTATCTATACAAATTTTATAAAGAGGTATTTGTTTTTTTTGTTTGTATGTCCCTATATACCCCGTGGTACCCTCTTGAACTTACTGAACTGATTCTAAAAATTCTTTCACTAATAGAATGCTACACTATCCCTGAGTGATATATAGGCAATATTTTATTTCCATACAATTAAAGGCGCGGTTGAAACCCCGGGCAACAGCTAGTTATTTTATATTTCCATAGACCTTAGTGTTTTAGCTACCATACACCACCATTCAGCACGGGTATCGTAGAAGCTGTTTAAAAACTAATGAGCAATGACATAGGCAACAGATAATTCCGATGTCGTAAGCGGTTTGTTAGCAGCCCGTCATCAATGCTCTATTGTTTGCATTTATTTTATATTATGAGTGGCGCGTTAGCATAACAATAACAAGTCTACGTTTAGAGAACGATTATTTAGTGATGGCACGCGTTACGTTTTCTGTAGCGTCATCTTACTCCGTTAAACATTAAGGTGTTGCCAGATTAATATAATGATGGCATGAATCGGATCTTAAATAAAAAATAACACTGAAGTCGGTCAATGTTAGTTTTCTTGAGATTCGGTCACGTTTTTCTCTTATGCGACTTGACATGGCACATTAAAAAAATATTTTTGCTGACAGATATACGAATCGAAAATAAAACCATGGAAGAATCTTGACGGTATTAAAGGTATCAATTTGTCGAATATCCTAAGTTTAAGTTCTCACCTCCTTATGTTTAAGTATACACTTTGTAATGTTATTATTATTAATAGCCCGTAGTATCCCACTGCAGGGCAAAGGCCTCCCTTCCCTCCTTCCACTTTTCCCGGTCTATTGCAATTTGGGGCCAATCCTTTAGATAGACGTCCAGCTCATCACGCCATCTCCTTCTGGGCCTGCCACGTTGTCGTTTCCTGCTATTTGGGACCCACAATGTAATGTTGTAATGTTATTGAGTATTAAATACCTGTGTGACAAATGTTTTATATTGTGGCAGTGGTGGGATTCCCAAGCGCGATCCGTCTGACCGGCTCGCTGGGTGCCATCAGCAACCGAGGGTTACTGTCAGTGCTACAACGTGAGCCCGACCACGAGCGACCACACAACGTGCCCGGCTTCTACACCAACACTGCCAACGTGCACACCTCGCTGTTCGTAATATTCGTATTAATTAGAGCAAAAAAAATTATTTGATTTTGAGTTGCGAAATGGCTAGGATCTCCAAATTGTTAAATTAAAATCACATAATACACTATTGCGACACTGCATCATTTGACGACACGGTTGGCGCAGTGGCTAAGCGATTAGCCTTCTGCGCTACGTGCCGCGGGTTCGATCCCCGCACGGAACAAATATTTGTATAATCTACAGATAGTTGTTTCGGGTCTGGTTGTGTGTGTATGTGACATGTATGTTTGTAAACTGTACCCTCGATATAGGAGAAAAACTAGTGAGGGGCAAAGTTTAAAAAAAAATAAAAACACACATGAGATTCCACTTGTTTATTGTTGCAGTAAGTAGCGTGTTTACAATAATATTCGGCGTAAGCAGTCGGCACGCGATCGACTTGTTTTAGTTAGGCTACATTCTCATTACCAAACAGCCGAAACGGCCCGTCGCTCGTCATCGTCGTCGAATCGTTTACATTGCTCAAACATTATGTCCGCGTTAAATTTTATTCAGTCGTATGGAGTGTATCGAATTGAGGTTCGAAATAATTCACATTAATTTCAGATACAATAACAATAATAATAACAGTGTGTTTATCTGAACAAATATAGACACAACATCCTATTAGGATGACTGTTCTGTATCAATGATAGCAATGCATGATAACAGTGACTGCGCTTGGAAACGTAACATAACAATATAACTGATATGAACAGTCACTGCCCACTCCCACACAAATTAACCTCGGTGAACTAGATGGCACCATATACAAGTCTTTCGCGCGATATTCATAAAATAATCTTCCAAACAATATTTTACAGATAAGTAGGTACCTAGTTACAAAAAATGTGCAACTTTTTTTATTTATAAAATATTTTTTTTGTTAATAACTTCGAATAATTGTTTTGAAGTTTACTGGTATAATAACTATGAATATAATGGACATGATCGTTTCCAGTCACCGCACTATCCCGCGCATATCAACCGCTATTGACACGACTCTTCTCGATACGCCAATTTCCGGGTTCAACCGTGCGGACCGTTCCCTTCACAACGAGATCCGGCGCTCCTTCCACAAGCCCAGCGACAACAACCGCAGCCACAACGCGGACACCGGACGCAGCATGCCCAGGAACCTCAACCTCGCGTCCGCCAACGACATCCCTAGGAACATCGAGCCAGCCCTGGATGATACGTAAGTGTATCTGGGTGATACGTAGTGGGATCGGCCTTCCCTAATCACTGAGTCGGCTCACTGATTAGTCGCTGTGGCCAGAGCGTGTCGACAGATGGCTTTCAAATTAATCTTTTTGTATTTTCGGTACAGAAGCCACGCGCGGCTAAGCGGTAGTAACGGCTGGCGTGGGCGAACGCACAGTGAAGAGCAGAACGTGGGAGTGGAACGAGCTAACGAGCCGCACGCGTCGCCCGCACCGCCGCCCGCGCCCGCAGTGCCGCCGCACGGTCCGCACGTGCCGCACGTGCCGCACGCTCCGCACGTGCCGCACGCTCCGCACGTGCCGCACGCTCCGCACGCGCCGCACGTGCCGCCGCACGCCGCGCCCGCGCCTCAGCCCACGCTGCCGCTCACCGTAGATAAGGTAGAACGACGATCTTTATTACTGGTTTTCCAATGAATAAGAAAAAAATATGCAAATATTTTTTGATGTCGTGAAACACAAATCTCAAACAAATCTTTCTACTGTGTCCGTAACCACACAGTGACACATTCGTTGCGGAAACAACCATAAATGTGTAAGGTTGGTCACACGCTCGGCGTATTTTCCGCAGTTAATGTAGGTGAACGTTTTCAGCCGTCATGCGTGTGTAGTTACGAGGGGCCGAGCGCGCCGGGCGCAGAGGACGCCGACGACTATCGCAACGAGTGCGAGAACTGCAAGTCTGCCAGCAGCTCTAGGTAATATATTAATATAATTTATTCATGACTAAACTCAAAATAAGGGCTTATAATCTTTTAAAATGTTTAAACACTAAAAAGATTATCGCGCGTTTGAGCTCTTTGATTGATGTACGACTTGTCGTAAATGGTAATATGTACCATTTTCATACAATTTTCCAGCCCAATTTCCTTTAGATAGTTGGGTTTCATAATCCGATTATTGAAAATTTTCATAGAAGGGGGATGAAATCGTGTGAAAAAGCTAGTTAAGTACCTATATTTTATCGCAGTTTATTACCGGAGAGTTGTTTTTCAGATGGGTGCTAGAGGAAGGCTGGGAGGCGGAAGCGGGCGACGGAACTCAGACTCTACAGCGACGCGCGCCGCCGCCCGCGCAGCCGCCGCCCGCCACAGCCACGCTGCCGCAGCCGGTCACTAAGCAGAGGTACCAAACGAGATCATCACGCTGCATCATTGTTTCTAAGCTATCTTTGAAGCTCGAAACAAATAATCTTTAAGTCGTGAGTGAATAGGTATCTTGTAGACAAATATGTATCGTCGAACGCATCGGCACTTATCGGGTGAGAAAGTGGTCAAACGCAAGACTATCTGTAGTTTTAAAACGTGATGGCGTTAGGAAGCAGTGAAGTGGCTATAATTAATGTCTGTTACTAGTCCGCTTTAAAGGCGTACTACGTTATATGACTTCAATCTTTTGATATCACAGATTGCCATTGCATAAAAAATAACCTTTATTTATTCTGCAGCCGAACCGTGATGGGTCCCCCGTCGAACTGGGAGAACTGGTTCAACACGATCCACGACTCCGACACCGAGTCCGAGGAGGAATAGACGCACTGTGAACGAACGCAACGCACATCGACGTCACTTCCGTGAATGATTAAGGTCCGAAGCCATGGAGTAGTTAGCAGATGGAGGATCGGCTTGTTAGAATTCATCTCATCCAATTTATGACGTGTGAAAGAGAACTAAAATATTGAACGATAGCCGGGGGCTACCCCTAGTTAAGTCGATCTGAAATGTCTTTATTTAGCGTTTTAAAGATGTAAAAGTTTTGGAGCGATGCGACTTCAAAAATGTCAGATTCTGCGTCGATAATATGATGATTCCCTTATAAGGTGTACTTCACGGTACATCATGTGTAATCACACACATTGCTACTCCATTCGTTTACTACTCCGTGTACGTACGGCAACATATCAAGCTATATATTTTCAGTTTAAGCTGACATATCATTGTACGGAAAGCCTTTACAATACGAGGTCAGCTTATACTGGAAATGTATAAATTGATATGAAGCCGTGTGTACATAGTACTCGTGATACTTTTAGCATCAGCGATTAGCATTTTTGTGACTGCATCAGTTTCATAAATATGGCCAGTGTATTGCATCGCAATTGATGATAATGATCAGGGGGGCTAAAAAGGCCGCTTTAGGCGAATCATAATATGATTCATATTACGAATGTCAAAATATCTACTTAATTGACGACTCTTAATGTCATCCGCTTAAGGTTCATATTCAGTAATCATCTGTTTGACAGTTACTAAGCAGATCATTAGATGAATTGCTCAATGTGGCCTTTTTAGGCCCCCAGCGCACGGTCGCAAGCCGGGTTTAACACATTCGGTAGTAGCGTAGTACCTAAAAATAGTGTGATTGCAATTATTATTCCATGCGTGCGGAATTGAGCGTGGGATTTGTATTACTAACACAAAACACAAAACTAGTTGCCAATCGCAGCTGCTAAAAGTCCTGCGTGTGCTACTGGCCTTACATGTAACACTTCTGGTTTACTTTGTAAGTTTAAAGTGTATTATAGGTTTTTATTAAATTCTTCATTCCTTTATTTTGATGAAGTAAAATAAATTATGCCAATATTTTTTTAAAGATGGCTAATTCGATAGATAGTTTTAGATTAATAACTTCAACTTCTTATTTTCTAAGGCTTATAAAGCAGTATATTGTTTTTCTAGTGCTGTATGTTCTTGAACAGTACCTTATTATATTTATTGACATTCCGTTGTTAATAAGTTTTTTTATTATTTTTTTTTTATTATTGCCGACCGTACCTTGTTTTACGTTTGCACATTTGATGTGTTCTTATGTTAATAATATATTATTATGTGTTGTATAATGCACTTTGTCTATTTATTGAATACCAAAGATTTGTTACGTTTTATGTATATTATGTTGTATTGTTTATGTCAATAATGATCTATCGTGGCCAAGGGTGTTTAAGGTTATGTGTAAAAATAAAAAAAAACGGCAGCTGTCTATTTACGACACAAATTTTTTATTGATATCAATTAAAAATACTTAAATTTTGATACCTTATTTATCAACATCCGAAAATATGCTGAAAAAACTTTCAGTAGAAATGTGATCTACTAATAATTGTATTGTATTTTTGCACACAACTGAAAACAAACCTCGACGGCGAAGACATTGCTATAATATTATAGATCTTGTGTGAGGACAAAATAATTTTATAATAGTATTAAGTACCTATGTAATAGTGACAGTATTTTATTAATAGAGTCGAAATTATCCTGTTCAAATATAAATCAAATCTCTAGTTTTGAATATATTGAAAGTTTACATAGTGCCAAAAAGGACTGAAATGAGAAATTCTAAGACGTTAGTAGTAGCGTATAATGTAAAAACAAGTCCGCTGTAACATTCTACTCCATACAGCAGTTCATCATCCTCAATATTAAAGGTTTTTAGTACATTACTTAGGTAAAATATGAAATTAAGGCAGCTCGGGGTATTGACCCCGTCATCTCACCTGCAATTCCAGTACAGCAATGTTTTGCTACTTCGCAAGGGATGGGTAACTGTATGTAGTAAGCCTGTGATTCAAGACGTGCACAAATATATTGTCCTAATAATCCAATGGCTTTTGGTGCAATGTAGTTGAACTTTGAAGTTGATATATGGAAAAGTGGGTCAGTTTACACCTAAATCTGCGTCTAGATTCAAAACGTCTAGATCCCTTCAAACTGGAAGACACGATCACGAGGCACAGGCCTTTAGATCTAGTCGCAGCTTAAGGATTGTTGCGTTAGGTCTGCACTTGATATATTTTGTCATTTTCATTCCATTAGTAATAGTAACAAGCAAGAATGAATATGTACCACTTGCAGGAAAGTGTTTCTTAAACAGATGTTCTAGAGGCTCGCAGTTATCTTTGTTCAGTGTTTTAAGAACACAGTAAGAGTAAGTTACCTACAAAATGTTTGATGCGGTGCACCATCTAAAACACGCTATCATTGGGTCTGTGAATCTCAAGTTCATCACATGATTGTAAAGTAAGTCGAACCAAAGAGTGTTAAATAAAATTGTGATTTTATATCATTTTAGTCTTATAGATATCACATTGTAGTTGCTCAGGCTCAATAATAATATTAATAGTATCCGTTGACTTACAACATTGAGATATAAAGATTATTCATATTATAAAATAAAACAAAAATACCTAGCTATATATTTTTTTCTAATAAGATTATGGAGAATTAAGGTTATTCATAATAATAAGGAATCTTTAGAGTATTAATAAGTAATTAATGTTTTTCCTTTTTTCTAACATCGCCGTGATACATTTTGTTTTACTTCAATAAAGTCTGTAGGCAGTTCGAAATCAAAGAAAATAGAACATTAAATAGTCTGACTTTCAGGGTTGTAAGTAATAAATAGCACGTGTATAAATATTTAGTGTTAAAATAACGCAAAAGTAACTGCAGCATGTTTGGAACATTCACTGTGTTAGCTCAACATGTTGGAGAGCAACACGAATGCGCATGACTTTATATCGGTAGATATGAAGTTCCGAGTGACGAAAATGGTGGTAGCTTCATAACAGGTCAGAGTCTTAAAATATTTGCCAGAAGTAGCTTCATTGAAGAAATTGTTATTAATTAAATAATATCTCATAATTAATAATTTTATAATTTATTACTTAAGATATAGGTATTGAAGACCATCTGGATTTGTAGGATATTATTTATTGACTGCCTTTAATCCGTTTATAATAAATGATCTTAAATTAAATTCTATTGCAAAGTTCACTGTGACTGTGAGAGAATGAACGAAATGTATGTATGAGGCCTATGTACGGTATTGTTTTATATTAGTTTAGTTATCTATCATACAGTGGGTGATCGCCTTTCATATCCACAGAATTCACAAATATGACAGACTTGAATGGCAGATTTAAGTTAGGCATAAATCAGTACTCTACCTAAGGCAGCTGGGAACATTGAATACGGCAGCACAAGACGTGAACCTCATCTCAGGTCCGCGTGTTTGCTCAAAGATATGGCTCGCTATGACCCACTGTTGGAGGTAGATTGCGGTCTTTGGGGATATAAATTGAGAAATATTTTATTCCCCTCTACTTTATGATTATAAAATGTTATGGATTCATGCAGTTTATTTTTAATAGGTGGGTACGAGTAGTCGTTATATTTTCCTCTTCTTTATGTAATTCATATTATTATCTTTATAAACTCGTTCAAGCGAAATTTAAGCTCGGTGTCCAATGATGCGTTGTGTAAGTGTAAAATATCATATATTAAATCAATATTATCTTTACTAATATCGAAAAATCGGTTAAAGTCTTAGTGATTCTCACAAAGCCGACGATTCAGGGAACAATGAGATTACCACTTCAATTAAATTTCACTCGTTCTGAAAATCTACAATTAATTGATTGATTACCTACATTTGTAACATATGAGTCATGTGAAGGAAATGCGACGGTAGCAGTGATCAGTATTACTATCATTTCCAAACCAAATATCTTTGTTCAGATATAATTTAAATAAACATGTTAATTGAAATGTGAAACTTCGTTTTATTAACCTGTGAGATCTGTGAAGCTTACAGCACGTACTGTTTAATTATAAACATAACAGTTAACATAGAGAGCAGTGCGTTTGGCACAAATAGGTGAGATGCGGCGTCTTCTTCCTCAGGGTCAGGGAGCCAGGGGCCGCACTGTCTGTAACCTACCTCCTGCGGACAATATTATACTTGTGTGGATAAAAATTGGTTGAGAATCTTGCATGTCAAAAAAATTTAAAAGTTAGCACCCAGGCTTGAACAAATCTTTGTTACGGTGGGTACTGGCCAAAAGTTTTACTTCATAGCGAGTGAATCTCTTCATGTGGACCACAAAATTCGCGACTCAATGGAATTGAATAAATTAAATATTTTTTGAGGTAGATCCTTGTGTTCTATGTCGATGCATCTACCCGTATATTATGAGTACGGTGCAAGTGTGTACGTGTGCCAACCCTGGAATTGGTAGAATAACAGCATATAGTATCCTTGTCTATCCTTTTGAGATCTACAGAATCGTTAACATACCTGCGCGTAGTTGTGTGGAAAGCACTGCATGGACGGCTTTCGCGCAGGCAGCGGCTCTCTATTGCGCCAGCACGCCAGCTTGCTCGCTGAGCTCTGGCGCATGCCCACCATGTCTTTTTCTTCTTCAAGGTACTGGAATTTTGTTACATCTCATCACATTAAATTTCTACTGCTGCACGTGGACCTTCTAATAACTGTAAAAACATGCCTTCTAATAAATATTGTACATTATAAAAATCGATCATCCTGGAATATTGCTAAAGATAAATGTTACTTTTCTCTAAGAAATGTTACTTTTCAGGCACATCCAGGTAACTTTTGACTAGGGCTCACTGGCAACACTGATCTTGGGTTTTTTTTTTTATTTACACTCCGCAGTCATCTATCTACCTTTACCTTCTTCTATTGGCGAGTGATAATCCCCATTATTTGGATCTAATATTCAATTGAAACTCACCTGTTCATTGACTAGAGGATCGTTCACGGGTCTTCCTTTGAACGGACAAGGGTTGTACACAGCCACGAGGAGCAGGTTCGTCTTCGGTACTCGGGCTGCTACCAGTGGCCAAGTGCACGGCTTCGGATGTCTGTTTAGAGCTTCTCGAGCTTTTGGTGTGTCCTACAAAATATAGACAGTTATATATAACTTATATATAAGTTATATAACATTGTTGTAAGTATGAGTTAGGGTACCTATGCTATGGATCACGGTGATTCTAAGTGCGTTTTAATCATAAAAGTAGGTACTCGCAGCTATAGGTATATACAATCAGTTATTATAAGTAAGATGGCATCACGCCTGTATTTCCTAAAGGGTTAGACAGAGGTCTGCTATCATGGGGAGCGAGCCATTTGCCACCCACTCGTAACGCTATTCGTAACACATCCACATTGTAGTGCCATTAGGTATGCAATTCTTCGCGGCCCATTCGCCAGATCTGGAGGTACCCATAAAGGGATGCGTTAATATTTGCAGTAACATCTACTACGTTAAGTAGGTAGGTATGGTATATGGGGCTGGAGGCCTTTCTTGACTGGTCTCGCCTTTGATCGGTAGCTAAAGCTCCCTGAACTACGGTGAATACCTAACACATTGAGCGGTGCGGTCGAATCTTATCAATTTCCGTTTATTCCAGGATCGTAGTAAATTTTGGAATAGTGAAATTTAGGGACGTATCGACACGAAGAAGTAAAATTTATTTTATTTGGCAATGTCCAATTCCAGCTTTTCAAGCTTCTCGTGAAAATATATACAAGGTTAGTCAACTGTTCCATACATTTTGTCGAGTACCTAATATTGAATTGTTCGTGTGGAACAGCCAATTTCTTTTTCGAGATTTCAGGGTTAGTCCCATACTAAAATTTGTTCATAATGATGACTAAAATAACCCCTTTCTGGGTTATACCCTTTCCAACTCACCTCGTTTAATAAACAAACCTGCAATACGTAGAGCGCTCGTGATCTGTCGCACGCTGCGAATCTTGTCCGGTTGATAAGCACGCGGTCATCATACAACGCCTCATATTTCTCTCGCTCGTAGTCTCGCCACAGACGCTTCTTTCGTTTCTGTTTCTCTTGCTCTGTGTCGCCAGATGCCAATGTAGAACAACCTGTACAAAAGTAACACAACTCAATACTCAATATGTATTGCGTTCAAAATTGTAATTTATTTAGGTGGTAAAATAACAATTATTTCGATCATTATGGACCCCGTCGAACACAGCAATGTAGGAGTGAACGAAGAAGAAGAAAAGAGAAGGAAGAGCGACTGTCGTCCTCATCTACATCTACACTTTTTGAAGATACTGAATATATATCTTATGATTATGCATTGCCGTCTTTACCCAATAGTCACGTGAGGCACGTGCCCAGGGCCCCCAGCTGGAGGGGGCCCCACAGGGGCCTCCTTTGGCTGCGGAGTCGAGTAGGTAACTTAGGAAAACCACCTACATAAGTAATATTGGGTGGGCCGTGCATCCTTTGGGGGCCTCACCACAGAACACAGATTTTTTTTATAGATCTAGACAAAATCAATGCAAGTAATTATGAGTCGTAGGCTCTGGGACTTAGGAAAATGATCTTTAGGTACAGAGGGAGGGCACCGTCGAGGGCTCCTTCCATTGCGATTTGTTAAATAAAGGAATACAAGCTACATAAATAGTAGATATTATGTAGGTATCTGAGATTATAGGTACATTTATAAAAATGTGTCCATACAAGTTTTGGTTCATAATAAACAGGAAGTTCTATTTTCCACATGACTAAAGATGTTTATGGACTTTTCGACTCTCCCATTGTCATAATTAATTATTTGTATGACAGCCGACGCTGATGACTATACGTTCTATTACACTAAAAGAGCATTACCTAATTAATTGAGTGACGAAACACTGACATTAGTACCTATCTACTATTGCTGTTGCAGGCGACCGGTTATAATTGGTAAGGCCCCGTGAACTGATTCAAGAGCAACAAGCTACAAGACGCAAAGTAAAACAAGCAATGACTTAAAAAATATTACATCAAAGAAATTTGTTTCTGCTCACTTACTGGAACCGAGAATTGTTATAAGCATTGCCATCTCCTGTGTAAACCGTAGTATAAGGTTTACTGAGCGCCATAACGATACTAATATGGACGGCACGATCTGCAAATAGATATTATTGAACCTATAAAAAGTATTGTCATTAAATTTCAACAAAATTGCAGTTTTTCCAGGATTTAACAATTTTTGCTGTTTAAAATTTAAAATTTCCTGAAGTAGTTATTAAGTTACGGTTAACTCTATGAAAAATGTAACTAGTACCAACTCACAGTACTAGCAGCGGCACTGAACGGCTCATCTTTGGGAGGGAAGCAGACGCCCTGGTAGTCGTGTATCCAGTTGAGTTCAAACACGCTGGCGTTCAGCAGCGCCCGCATGGCGGTGGGGTACACGGCCGCGAAGTGTTCCCGCAGCGGCTCGTCGGGCTCGTCGCTCAGGTTGCGTCCGTCCCGAGCTACGATCCAACCGTTCTCATCGATCAATACGCATGACCAAATCTTGCCGTCGCAACGAGGCCTACATTCTTCGCCTTCTGGACACTGAAATGTACAATGCTTTGTATACACGTGTGATATTAAGCCGGTTTTATATAAATAAAACTCGAGTCATAGGAGACAGGATAATAAGACTCCGTGATACATGGGTAAAAAGTAGAGTTGAGCCATGTCCGAGACGCGAAATTGCATTGGTCACTATATCAGTGAGATAAGCACAAAACCGGTTGTAGTACTTACTTATATTATTATATTATGTAAAGTACCACCTCTACTCGTGATACATAAGGAAGAATGCAATATTTGAAAACAGTATTTTTAGTTGAATCTTATTATAAGTTACTAGCGGCCCGTCCCGGCTTCGCACGGGTGGACATTATAGTGACATAACTATGATAGTTGGACATAATGGTATCGCAAATCTTTTTCTAGATGTTAATGTGTTCTCTAAAGCTGTAGTATTTTATTTTGTTCAGAAAGACGCGTATCGCGTTTAGCGCTTTCATGGAGAACGAGCGAGAGAGCAACGCTACAATTTGCACGCCGCTTTGGGCGCCGCGCGACTTTCCGCTTCTCCATATTTGACCCCTTTGTGTAGATGTAGCGAAAGATTAAAATCGTAGCATCTCGTAGGCATCATAGCAGGCAGCGTAGGCGTAGCCACGTAACCAGTTCCTAGAATTTGTCCGTAGGCGTCAAAGGATAGTAATTTTTTTTTTTTTAATTGGGGAGCCTTTATTATGTCGCAGATTTATGATTTTTGTGACTTTTAAATCTGTTATTACGTCTTCAAATTGAAGGTAAGTAATGTAATTTTTTATTTTAGACTAGAACATGTACACATCAATTCTATTTGTGAATATTTAACTGTTGTAGGAATACTACTGTAGAACTACATAAGATATTTTTGTTTTTTTTTGTATGAACAGATTTTTTTTAATATTTGTAACTGTGACTTTTTCTAATATTTATATTTTCGTTACTAAAAATATATATTCCCGATTTTTCGCCCCGTTTTGGTCTCGCGCGCTTTATTGCTGTAAGCTTACGTAAGAAACCAGATGCTGTTATCTCTTACTATTATGTCTTATCCATAAACTTATTATTACTAGCTAATATAATGTTACCTATATGAGTAGCAGTCTATTGAGGCCCGATTTCTGAGAAGTAGTCTTAGATGAAGAACGATAAACTTAAGTATGTAATTTTCATTCACGATTGAAAGGAAATGCAACTGCGGATTTTAAATTTTCATTTATTTATTTATATTTTTATAGATATTTGTATTACTCATTCATTGACATTATCAACAAAGGACGGTGTGATTCATGGAATGTTTAATTAGAGAGTTAACATAGGTATGAACTTAGTTGATCATAGATTAGATCGATATAAAATAATACCGGAAAACATTTTAAATTTTATCGATACCATGTAGTTTACATACTGTTAATTAGTGAAATGAGAGCATTAAATAAGCCAGACGCACACGAGCGAAAAAAAATACCTAGAAAACCCGGTTTATGTTCTATAAGGAAAATTGACGAATGAAAAAGAAAATGAACGTATAGCGACATTTTTTGAAATTGATACTAATGTATCAACTTCAAAAAATGTCGCTATTCATATTCATAGTCATTATGACTTGTTATGATTAGCTGCAGAAACACAGTCATACTTTTACCACTGACATGCTGATTATTATAATAAGTTTATCTACCGCAAAGGAACAACAGCCAAATTGCCGACTCTTTATAACAGTCACAAGTTCACAACCACATAATTCTTTCCATAGAGGCGATTATTCCCAACCTTATATGAAGATAAGAATATAACTACTAAACTTAGTGAAAAGTCTAGTTATAGTACCTACTAGGAGAGTCGCCTCCTGACATTTCAAGAGATATGGCAAACCCACGAACTCTGGTGGAAACAAAAAGCTCGGTTTCTGCAGGCTTGCAGTGAGTAAACTTACGTGCGTTTCCGTAGAGTAAGTAGTCTATATGTCGGCTTGTTGGGTTCTAACCATAGATGTTCTAACTATCAAATTGTTGCAATGTTTGGTAGAGATAGTAATCGATAGGGTTACACTGCGAGAAATGGTAGAGGTAGAGCTACAGATTGTCTAAAAACTATGCTCGCGTAATAGACTACTTAGCGCGTAAAAGACTACTTATCACGAGCGACGCGTTGCCGACGACAGGGTAACTACAGCCGTCGTCGCAGCGTCGCATCTCATTCATGCTCCTGTCGTCGACAACGTGTAAGAGCGCTAACACTGTACATGCTATAACATCTCCTTCCACACAGTCCGAGGTTTTTGAGGCGCCTGTTCTGTTTTGGTAATAGGTACTTACAGGGAAATTGGTGATGGATTTCAATAAGTCCACTAGGTGTTGCGGATGGAAGTGGTACCCGGCCACCCCAATGATGCCGTGTTCTGCTGAGCCGAGGGTCCGCGCAGCCGTCAGCCATTCCGATCGGATGGTAAACTGGAGCAAGTCGGTAATGAAATATGTACAATCGGTCAAGAAATAGTAATAAAATATTTTGAAGAAACTAATATTCTTCTTTTTGCCTGAAACAACTAAAAGTATCAGCAGTACTTTATTATTCTGCAGTTTTGATGTGACAAAAGTTTCGCCAGTAAAAAAACTAAAAACGAATTAAATTTATGATTGGCGCCCTCAGCAATTGTTCTCTACAATGTCTACTCATTTTACGTAAGAAGAAATAGAGTACTTTCAATTAATTTGATTGTGTGCATTTCAAATATTAATATTTTAACCGACTTCAAAAAAAAGAGGAGGTTATGCAATCGACGAGCTTTTCTTTTGCTCTTATATACCCCGATACTCCGAGATTTCTGGGCCGATTTAAGTGTTTTTTTAATTTCGTAGCCAGCCTGCATTTTGGTCCCATATAATTTATGAATTTGGTTGATTAGGTTTTAAAACAGCTTCAATAATATGTATTTAATCCACTTTGACTATCTGAATTATGTCTTTATTATCACACGAATTCTCAAAAGTAATCGATCTCGCAAAATATTATTTTGTTTATTTATTTATTTTGTTTATCCTCTTGGGCTATTTCCACAAAAATGGTCAAATAAATCAAGTTTAAGAAAAGCTTTTTATTAAAATTATTTTATTCGTTTTCGTTTTTTGGAGTCGGTTTTTATTTTTCTAATTAGTCCAATGTTTGTATCCTTTAGTACAATGAAATTCTGTATAATTGTGATTGATATCGCTACTTAATGTCTAGGTAGGTACTTATTAAGAATTCTGATTTACTGATAAGATATAAGTATGGATAAAATGATTCTGAGTAAAGTCCTATTATATATATCTATATGTATAATCCGTCTTATTGCCCAGTAATGGGTAATATCGAGTCTCCAAAATTGTTCACCTACGCCTGAAAGAACGACGTCAATGGGCTGTATCAATCTGGCATCTCCATCCGAACATCACACATAGGGTTGCATACGCATAGCTTAAATGAAGTCTCTCGGTGTGTAGGCCACAGCATGACCATGGATAAGACCAGGGTAAAGTTTACGTTTGAATCTGCAGTGGACGGCGAGATAACAGAGAAGTCTACTACTGCTGTCTGTCCGTCATCAACCCAGCAAAATGAAAGAGGTTTTAGTAGACGTTAGATTGATATTCTAAGGGTACGTACGGGCGGCGGTCGTGTCTTGCTGATGCGCATGTAGGCTACGGGCGCGACGGGCGCGTGTACGACCAGCGTGTCGGGCGCGGTGGCGGCGCGGCGGTACCAGGGCTCGGCGGGCCCGCGCGGCCACCACGAGCCCGCCGGTGGGCTCGCGTGCGCGCTCGTCGCGTGGTACTGCTGCCAGCGCGTTAGACCACTCTCTGAAAAAACATCCACATAATCGGTCATACCGTACTGGTTAGTGATACTTGTAAAAATAAATAATTTATACTAAAGAATATGACAGTATAGTAACGTTTTATAAAGCTTTCCAGTCACTCAATTACTGGATCGTTTCGCTCATATCTTTCAAATTTCGTCTGACCTAGGCAAGACCTCGGCAATGATATTGCAGATTTTGCAAATTTTCCGGTTGATTTGTTATCATCCAGTACACATACAAATCTTGACGCAGGGTTAACACCAAGGACGAGGCTAATGGAGTTTTAATTAATCAAGATATTTATGCGGAAGTATCATGATTATTTTATCGCAAGATAATTTTTAACCTTTTGATAGCTTGTGTGAAAATTATGCACATTGTAAATGCGATGGCCGGTGGGGGTACATGAACTTAAGGAAAAGCGGAAAGAAAACTCGGTCAAGCTACCACTAGCGAAGAATGCGGTAGTAGAGCCCAGCTCACACGTGGTACAATCTTGGTCAGTGCCAGGAACTTCATGCTCCCTCGCCCACTGGTCCGTCGCGATGGCTTCTTTGCAAAACTTCGCCATCAGGTCCTCATTACCTGCACATACGACATTATTTATTTATTTATTTATAGATACTTCAACGACTTATCCACTAACAGACATTAAATTATAATGTATTAAGAAGGTTCCAGATTATGGTGAATTTTTCACTTATAGAAGTACACAGCACTTACAGAATATCATAAATTATATCTTACTACTTCTACATATTATGCGTAAGTTTGAATAATAGTCTAATTGAATGTATATATGATTAAAATTACTACATGATAACGTAATGGACGGATATTTGGTACCTTCAGAGGTAGAAGTGAGTAAATTGTAGGTATTATTCTACAAACGTTAAATTTTTCAGGCTGGTGTGCATGTTCGAAAAGCTCCCCTAACTTCCCCCATGTCTAATACCCGTTAGAAATGTGTTTATCGTAGTGACCAGCTGTAGATAAACTACAAGTGATAACGTGGACGGTGTTGGTTATCTAATTTATCTACTTTACTATTGATCCGTGCAAAACGCGAGATGGACTTCAAGCTCGCGTTATCAATAGTATTGTGGGTTTTAGTTATAACTTTATTGTTACTTGTGTTATTCTACCGGTAATTCACGAAAGAAAACATCTGTGGAGCTGTTCTGTAAGAATATTTCGCATCTCGATTCGAATCTCATTCTTATTGTCGGTTGATATTTGACGAATTGACATACGATAATAAACGTGTAATTTAATAACAAGAGCTGTGAACATAATTAGACCATATTCACAGTTCCGTTATTAAATTATCGTGTGTCAATTCGACAAATATCAACCGAAAAATAAGAGTGAAATTCGGATCGAGATGCGAGATCTTGGAAGATGTCGATTAAACAAGTGAGCTTATTACTTTGAGTTCAAAGTAAAGTAAAGCTTTTGATCATTTGAACAAAGTTGATTTGGACATTGCTACGGTTGGCCCTGTCGTCTACAAAGATGAACAATATACTACAATTACAAGTGTATTTTATTAGTACTTATTATTAATTTCATTTCATGCGGACAGTACTTGAATAATTTTTCATTTTAAAAAGTAATCAACTCAATAATTACGTTATCGGAAATGATAGTATCGTCCATATTGTTTTTCTTTGCCAATAGCGTAGTACCATAGAGATAATACATAGTCTTGTACTATTTCTATGCGTAGTACAATAATGCTACAATTAAGTTAATGAAACAAAATTCGAATAAAAAAAAAAAGCTATTGTTTTATTTAATTTCAAAATTATTTTGATCGTTTATACAACATAAAAACAACATGAACATAACCCAAACATTTTATAAGTAGGTATACCGAGATAAACATACGTCCTTTTCATGGACAGACAAAGGCATTAACCTATACTGCCAAGACTTGTTTTGTATTTTCTTTCGTTAATTTAATTTCATTAAATTATTTGTTTTTGTCAACAAATTAACATTAATTTATGTAATTAACAGAACATTAACATAAATACAAAAATATTCCGTTATTATTATATTTTTAATAGTATAGGTTTTACGGCTTCCTCAGTGCGTCTCATTCGACCTGCGCGCGCATTCTTCCACCTGCGCGCGCATACTTCATCCTGCGCGCGCATAGCTAACTCATCCAATCACAAACGAAGAAATACCTACGCAAAATAGGATTTTAACTCTATTTATTTTTTCCTTGCAAGTGTGTTGAAAAACGTCGTATGAAATGCGTGAGCATTGGTCATTACATTCTTGGCTCCATTACGCTCCATCCCTCTCTTTCGGTTCGGGCTGCAATCCAGCCTCTAGTATAGATAATGACTAACTTAGCTCAATTGTATTTTATTGTATGGACTATAGATGTTTGTTCCGGGTCTGGCTGGGTGTGCATGTGAGATATATAGTAAACTGTACCCAAGATACAGGACGACTAGAAGGAAGCAACGTTTTAAAAAAATACTCCATGCACGCTATACATTTGAAATGCATCGACTGAAATCTTCGTTGTAGTGAAGTTGACATGACACAACTTTTGAAAGAAAGCAAAACATAACCTCAAAATAATTTCAATTTTTATGAATAAAAATATATTCAGCACTGTCCGTGTTTTAAAATTGCTTGAAACATATTGTTTTCATCGAGATGTACATAGTAAGCATAATCTTTGTTTTGTAGACTCCAGGGCCAATCATGTATGGAGCTTTAGCAATGTCCTGAGCATCTTTGTCTTTCATAATGCGACGGTATATTTTTAGATATATTTTATATTTTGAGTATTTTTTTGTTGAATCAAATACATCCATCTTGAATATAAGTGCGGGTCTAAAACTTGTCAATTATATTAAAGAAGAAACGCAACTTATTAAAGTTCTAAAAAGAAGTAACAACTAACACTGATAATTTTTCTCAAACAAAGTTGGCGGGATAGGGCTGAATAGATGCTTGAGCTTCTGCATAGGGAAGACCGCTTCATCACTGCGTCGCTTAGCGAAGTGGCGCACCTCCGCCTCGCGGGAGTCGAAGTATGGCTCAATATGACGGCAATACAACCTTGAATATTGGAAATCCAAATAAATCATATCATTATTAATATTCTACTTGTACCTCTCATATATAAAACCGCTAAAGGAAGGAGGCACCCGGCCTTTTAGACTTTCGGACGGTTTTCTCGAGGACATGGCTCCAGCATAAGCAAAGGCCCTTTAGAAAACTTTTAACTAAATTGGGAGGGGACATTATTTATAGTACAAATATGAATATGATTTTGTCTGACTGGCTAATCGGTAGTAGATACAAATTTAAATAAAAAACCTGGAGCATTTTTATTAACATCTACACTTACTACATACAAACTTTAAAACTTTTAACTCATCCAAGGCCTCATGTGGCTGGTTGCGATCAGAAAGGAAAAATAAGCCAAGTTATTTCAAACAAAGTTTTGAATACTTCACATTAAAATATCTATAACATGGCATCACGTTTCTATTCCCCAAAGGGTTCGGTAGAGGTTTACTATTATTATAATTGATAACAATAACTTTTTCCGAAATCTTATATTGTTTTCTTTCAAAGTGATTTTAATTTGTAATCTCTAGAATTTTAGCGGCTACGATGAGTATTGGGTATTACATAATTATGTCTAAGATCTGTATCATTGACTTTATTAAAACCTACACATAATAAGAACTTACCAATCGGGGTGGACAGCGAACTCGGTTCTGGATAAAGACTTCCAGGCTTCCCCGGCTATTTCTCTGGTGAAGGCGGCTTCTGGGACTGCATGCACTCTATTGTTTAGAGGAAGGACTACAACTGCCGTATAATGGTTTAAAACCCTCTTCCAATGGTATTCTCGCATCTCCAAAATAGCCCTCATTCCACCTTCATAGATACTTTTGGCATACATAGTTATGTTTCCTTCTTTTTTGTCTATTATGACTGCATTTCGAAACTAAAAAAATAATTAATGTTCAACTTTTCACTTAAAGATAAAATAGTTTTCTTAAGACCATTTTCCTTAACCTGTC
Source organism: Allophyes oxyacanthae (assembly GCA_932294325.1). NCBI lineage: Eukaryota > Metazoa > Arthropoda > Insecta > Lepidoptera > Noctuidae > Allophyes > Allophyes oxyacanthae. Next base: position 4,493,445 of record OW028623.1, on the reverse strand, counting down.
TATCGACGGTTTTACCTACTAGAGTCGTAGTACTACTTCGATTCGGTGCTAGTCTAGAAAAATAACATAAAGGTCCTATTTATTTCTATCGCTTTGGGTAAACAGCCGATAGATCTTAGGTTATTTAAAATGGCCGAGGATAACAAGATATTTGTTTTACCTTCAGCCATTCTTTGGGATAATACCGTGGCTTATGAGATTCACCTGCTTGCTCCAGATCCAAGAAGTCAACTGTCCGATATCCGGGCTTTAGTATGTCGCCGTCAAACTAATACCAATAAACAAAATGGTTAAAATGATGAAAAGGGGGAAAAATGTACTGCTGCTGCGAAATTGTACATTATTATACAAGGGTCGAAAGGAATCAATTCCCATACGAGAAATTTAGACTGCTGTAGTCCGAGTAGGAATTGGTGACTTTCATCCGTGTTAAATACTCTACTTTTCATTTCGAATATAAGGAAAGTAAAAAATTGTATTTTTCTATAAATGTTTATATTTTCTTGTTTGCTTGACACTTGATAAAAACATTGTATGTACCAATTTAGTATTTAAGAGATACTTAAATACTAAATAGGTACATACAATGAAATTGACCTTTGAAATTAAAAGAAGTACCTACTGTACTTGCCTCGTCTTTAACCGAATCTGGGGTCATTATTATTGTTATATTAGGGGGATTATTATTGCTATATGGAGGGATGGTTAAGTAAGGGTTGCTTACAGTGTGTTTGATGTTGTCATGTATCACAATATTGCCTCTATGGTCGACAAGAAACAAAGATCCGCCTGCACCTATCTGAAACAAGAGTTAATTGTAAACAATTCTTATATCCTAGGCAGTGGCGTAGTTGGTAACCAAAGGCCCTGCAGGGGCAAAAAATAAACTAAGGCCCCAACTAAACTATTTAAAATCGTTTGTTCCGTATTCGTCGTTTTCCGAATTCGACGTATCCGACTAAAATGTACAAAAAAATATTACCAAATCCGACTTTAAAGTACAAAAAAAAAAAAAAAAAAAAAAAAATGTTTGCTAAAAAAGGTTTATTTTCTTGCAATACAGTTATATCGTTTTTAAAATTAGTCTACTATAAGTACCACCGCGTCGTGGCGTATAGGTAATATAAGGCTGATTTCACAGTCGCGCCGTCGAGCGGAGCGGTCCAGACGCGCGCGCTTTTAAATTCACTAGACTCGCGCGCTTGTAAATTCACTAGTAGCGTTTTATAGTCACGCTGTTGAAGCGCGCCGCGTTTCTCATAGGTCCGCCTTGCGTCAAGCGCGTGCTGTTGAAACGCGCTGTTCGACGGTGCGACTGTGGAACCAGCCTAAGAATATAGGGGAGTTCCCCGCAAGTTTCAAACAAAGATTTTCGAGTCTCCCTGTATTTTTTCAAATAAGTTGTCTTTATTAAAGTCGCTTTCCTGGAATCTGGTTTATTTATATTCCGAATGTGGGAGAAATTTTCACTAGTTCAATTTATAGTTTGTAAGTCAGAGTCCGAGGGGCTCCCTGAGCTTGGGGGCCCCAGGGCATTGCCCCGTCTAGCACTCCGGTATCTACACCACTGATTCTAGGAGTATAATCATGAAGATTTAGATTACCCCAAAATCAAAAAACAATCGTTTATAATGTTAATATAGATTACCTGATGATAAGGTAGGATTAACTTCAAATGATCGATCGGAATGTCCACGCCAGCCACTCCCAACAGCCGGTTCACCGGGTACTGTGGAAAGTATCATATTATTACCTAAAATATAATAACAATTACATATTATATTGCAAAATAAACATTATCAATTACCGTCCTGGTTGAATTTCTTTGCTTTTCCTGTAAACAAATAATTGCGATTAAAGAAATATTGATAATAAAGTTATCAATGCTATTACAGATTTACAATTGATAATTTGTTATTATCAGTTTATTGCGTGTCTTCTTGTACCTACTTAAGTACCTACAGTACAATAATTACAAGAATACTGTTTAAATTTTTCTGACCTATAAAAAGTAGAAATGTCATTTTAATATTATTCAGAAATAGAAATAAAACACATAATCGAAAATATCCGATCCGTTTTATTGCAAACCAACATACCTCGTTAAGTTTTATCGTGATATTCTGAAAAAAGCCAAAAACGTCATTTAATAATTTCGATGATATTATTTCCATAATTTATAGGAATAATAAAACAGTTCATACTTCACTAGTCTCATAGTCAAATACCGGTACTGAAACGCTTATTTGCAACCTGTAATTTAAATCTTCTCCCTCGTAATAGTGGCCATATTTATCCTGAAACAATAATGCTAGTTAAAAATCCGTGCCTTTGCTACCGCACAACCGAGTAAAAACATGTGTTGCCCAACATAGATGGACATAATTTTATACCAATTTTAACATCCCACTTATTACCTATGTTTACAAATAAATAATTTCTATTTCTATAACTTTTTGACACCACAAAGTAAGAAATGATGTGTCACTGACCCATCTTTAACTCTTCTGCTACAGATAGTTGGTTATATGTATTATATGATAATTACGATAATCAAAATCGATAGTAGGCACCTCAGACGAGTCCATATTAATTCGTAATTCGGCAACTCCCTAAAACATCATCAGTACTATTTGCGCATTATTTAGAGCTAGGTTTCGGTTCCATGTGGAAAGACTGCCTTAAAACCTGTGTCATCATTTGGTTATTTCTTTAAAAGGAGTTTTATAATTTGTGTATATTTTCCAGCAGTGATTCTTTTCTATGTTTAATTATTATGCTCTAGCTATAAATAAGATCTTGTCTAGCTGTATCATCTAAACTTTAAGCAGCTTTTCCTTCGGGTGTCATAGATATTGTTTCATTTTGATACAAAAGTGAAATAAGTACGCACATAATTGACTTGATACATCCAGTCCTTGTAGAGCTGGCTACTGTTGAGAAGTTTCTGCTTGTTTCGTCTCAGGTCTTTGTATCTGTTGAACTGTTCTGTGTCCTCCTTAGTTTTCCAATATAACTCGCCTCTTCTTGGATCCTGAAATCCCGAATATTCAGATGTAGGTACCAAGAAGTAAATGGAAATCGAAAGAAATATCTTTTTGCAACGCACAGTCACAGTCTGGACAAACATTAATATAAAAAGACGGCTATAAACATTAGGTACCTTCCTAATATTCCAAGTTTATCTTTTGAGGTTAAAATATGATCATCATACTACTTAATTAATTATAAGCGATCACACACGCAAACAATAGATTTCCAAAAAGCAGGATTATAAGGCGTCAGGCAGATAGAGACATTTGAAGTAATCGTCGTTAATAGTGCCATAATATTTGGCCATAGGTACTGTATATTAGTCTGTATATCAGTAAATCAACAGGAAAATATAATTAGCAGTATCATACGGAGAAATAAGATAAATGTTAATAATTATAATGCAAATGTTGCAAACCTGCTAACCTCAAAGTATCCTTATTATAGACAGAAACGATAAACAGAAGAAATAAAGTTACAAGTATTAGGTTTATATGTACCTACCTCGACATGTGCGTAAACGTCGCTAAACACTTTGAGCCGCTCCTTCCTCTGTGTGACAAGCGGACGCTCCATGACCTGGAGAATCCTCAGCACCTGCTGCGTCACGTCAAACGGCGTGATCAGCTCCGCAAAGTAACCGTCGCGGTCGCAGCTCAGGTTCTCGCCGTAGAAACGCGAGTGGTCGCGCAGACCAAACAAGTCATGCAGCCACATCACGAATATTCTACGTACATACTTATTATGTAATAAATCACAGGAGTAAGTTCTTTCTCTCAAGGCAGTCAAAAAATCTACCTATTTGACTGCCTTAAGATAAAGAACTTAGTCTAGACATTTTGTTTAAACTTGCATAGGTAGAGCTCACAAGCTGACAACGATAAGATAAAGATTGGACAGAAACCTGGATCATAAACCTTTTGCGAGAAAGATTTTACCAAACAATTTTGACAAAAACATAAAGACAGAAATCCATATCAGGTAATTACATTTTTGCTGCCCAATTAACGATGGCGCTAGCATGTTGAATTGCTTGTTTAACAATGATTGCATCATGCGATTCTAATCCTTTTAAAGATGGGATTTTTAATTTTCTTATGATCATTACCGAAATACGAGTATGTTCTAAATAAGAAAAAAAATCTTACCCTATTAGTTAGAGAAATTCATGAAAATTTATGGGTAAGGAAGATCTTTAGTTTTCAACCAGAATACTGCTAAGATGAATAACTTATAAATAAGTATAGATTCACCATGTTCCAAAAAATTTACAAGTCCAGCATTGTCGATCATAGTAGGGTGCAGTGTCGCAATATTAATGTTTAGGGAAGCTGAAGTTATACAGTTCTAAAAGGCGAAAATACCTGATATTTCCTTCAGGGTCAACGTGCCGTAACAATTGCGTGTAATTGTCGTAGAGGCTGTCAGTGATCAGTATGATAGCTTGCTGGCAGGCGCGAGGCCGTTCGGGCGTCCGCTGCCGCTTTAGCAACCGAACTGCGTATGCTATCACTTCATCCATGGCAGTCTCGTTCGTCAACTTGTAGTTTTTCATGGCTGCCATCATTGCAGCCGAGTTCACGTGGTTTGCCTGACGATAACAGAATTGTAAGCAATGTCCCTATTGTTTCGATGAAATCTATCAACCTAATGTTCAGTCATAATGGCTATGGTTATAATCTTAGAGGATATCTTTTGAATCAAATATGAGAAAGTTTTATACAGAACTTACAGAAACGAGCTTCTCATTAAAACAGCTAATAGGAGATTCTATGATAACGTTAAATCGCAACACATTGACTCTATCGTCATCTGTGAGTGCAGTGAGTAAAGCCAGCGTGAACTGCTCAGCGATGACTTGGTTCGAGGAGTTCTCCATAGAGCCCGATGCGTCCAGTAGTACAACTACGTCCCGAGGTGCACCTCCAGCACTCACGTACCATGGCCGCAGCCGACAGTCATATACTTTATTTGAGTCTTCCTTAGGAATTTTGAGTTTAAACATGCTATCCCATAAAGCAGCTGAAAAAGTTTATAATAATATATTGAAAGTTAACGATAGCATAAGATAAAAGTACTGAATCTTATGTGTGTTTTGGACCGCTATATTCAATTTGAGGTTGAAGATGGCATTAAACACCAGGATTCTTTATTTGTCAGTCTTAAACATCTCTTTTGTTTAGATCATTATCATATGTGAAATAATAAACAATACATACCAGGATAGTGTCTCAGAAACCCTTGAGCGCTGCAAAAATATTGGAAATCCAATGATGAATCTTGAGCGTAGTTTTTTTTGAAGGTTGATAATAAACCCTCTGACCAGTACAGATGCTCCTTTATTTTGGGGGCTGCAAGAACATAATCTTCTTAGACAACAAATAATCGAAAAAAGGATTATAGTAGATGGTGTAAGGATTGCTCCATATAACACGGGACTAAGGTCACCGGCAACAACGAGAAGTAACGTTGTCGTTGTGCTTGTACGAGTACCATATTACTTGTATATTAATGTTCGTTATAGTAAGTGCTGCTGGCTCTATTCCACCGATTTTTCGGCCGTCAGAGAGTCTTTGGCCAGCGAGCAGTGCAAGTGACTCATGTAGATATGAGGTGTTCTTCAATAACGTTACATAAAATGACGCTTACCACAATCAAAGACTTCGGCAGCAACATGGGCGCTGGTGTAGTCCAACGACACCTCAGCATCAAAGTGCTTGCTTTCATGAAGCTTTATCTTTCGCAAATTTCTACAGGTAAGAGGTTCTTGGTTGTCTTCTAACTCCTTTATATTTATCACTTTTTTCACTTGGTTTAAATCCTGGAATATATATTATGTGGTTTTATTGTACGCAGGTACAACATTGGCATTTTATTAATATAATTCTGCGAAGCAGTAATAAAGAGTTTCCAATTAGAATAGAATAGAAGATTTTTATTTGTCTTTCAAATTACATAGGTAGCAAGGAGATACATCATACAAGAAGGTAAAAGACAAAAAGGTCTTGGACTCAGCATAATAGCTGGCAGCGCGAGGTATGCTCAGCTGCTGATATTCTGTCCTAGCCAGTCATGCGTTGGATATAACACAAGCAATTGAAGCCAAGTTGTTTCCTTGTTCTATAGTAAGTGTACCAGCAAATAAAATATCTGCCATTCTCTACAGTGTACAAGTGCGAGTTATTATCGATCTCGATCGTAGTTATCGTCAAGAAAAAGTCAGTCAGGTATAATGAAAAAACCGTGCGCGCGTTTTCGATAGAAGTTCACTCAAATGCTCATGCACGTTGTTTTCATACATTTTTGGCTTGACGGTAACTGCGGCTGAGATCAAGGAAAACTCATACTTGGTACTGTATTCCGTTTTCCGGTAAAGCACGCTAAAATATTAAATGTATTATTTTTATAAAATAGAATCCACATGCTTGCAACAAAATAATATCATATTCGTAGAGAGACCGAAAAAAACAATCTATAAAAAAAATGGTTTACAATTTCTTGATAGAATACTCATATAGGAATTTAATGAGGATACTGACTACGCTGTAATCGAAAGTGTAGCTCTCATCCGGTTCGTCTTCGTTCGTGGCCAGCTCCTCTGCTCGACGCATGATCTCCTCGGCGGCGTGAGCTCGCTTCGTCAACAGGTCCTCCAACGATTCCGCCATCTTGTTGACAATAGCTGACCCATTGCGTACTTCGATCTTTATGTCAGAGAAACTTTTCAGCAGCACTCCTCTTCGGACCACAATTTTTTCATTGTCGTATAAACTTGCGTAGATCTGGTTGGCCCAGATTTGTATTCTGTTTATAGTTTAAGCACGATTAAATAATATATGAGCCTACTGCTGAACACCACGCTTGGCAGGCGGATTGGCGATCGCAGTGTATTTTTTTTATCATCAACACACAACGGACTATTAGCATAACAGAGGATGCTGCTGTTCATCCTGGTTCCAAGTTATAATTTGGTCCATAACAGATATAATCCTTCGGTCAAAAAAAGTCACCTTTTACGACATCCGGTGGAGAAGTTTGGTATATTCTGAGCCCGGAACCACTCGATCAGCAAGATCAATGTTATTGATTTTTGCGGTTATCTTTGATACTAATGTATAAAAGTTAGTATGTACCTACATTGTACTAATATGAGTAATATGCATAAACCTTATCTATTTTCCATTCGATTTTAATTTCGTTTGACATACAATAATGTCTAATAGTGGCCTAGGATTGATTAATTGATTGATTAACAAAGGTAACTCACGTGAATTGTATTAATTATGAGCCAAAAATATATTAACTCTCTATATATTACAGCTTCAAAGAATATTATCTGGCATATTTTCCGAGAAAAATCTGATCAGAGTTACTTCTTAGCCGCATCATTTCTAGTTACCTACTTCATAGAAAATAATTATGCAATCTCCTCAATGAGTTAATAACAACTTAGTTACTTACATATCAGGCGGGATCATTTTTGGGGGAGGTTTTACTTTCTTCGTGGCCACTGGTACGAATTTAGTGTCAACAACATTAGTTATTGTAACGGGTTTAACTTCACTTTTATGTTTGGTAACATTTAACAAAACTTCCTCATGTTTTTCTAGATTTTTTTTAATAGCATTGTCTTTTTTCAATGTATTGTTTTTTAGTTTTGTTTTAACGCTGTAAGATAACTGAATTAAAGTGATGAAGATTAATGGTGTTATGTTCATATTGTGATTTATGGACGTAGATTTTTACAGGAATATTAGCATGATATGCGCGGTGTATGGGCGGGCGGAGCGAGCGCGACGCGTGGACTGTGCAGCCTCCGCCTCCGCCGACGGCGCGACCTCGCGACGGCTCCCGACATCCTGGCGCCACGCACCCTATTTGGCTTTATTCCCTCATTGTAATTCCTTACTTACTCCATGAGTCAACTACTGCCCTCTACATTTCGTCAATTAATCTGCCCCCAAAACTTGAATCGGTTTGAAGTTTCTAAAGCAATACCAATAGGGAACAATAGCCAATGAAGTGACATTAATTCTATTGAAAGAAATGTATCATATCACTATATACGAACTGTTTTAATTTTATATAGATGAATCAGGATAACAGTCTGCACAAAACCATAGGTCTATCTCTAATGTCCGTCCGATTAGCATCGTCGTTCTGGACCCCAAGATGCACGAGTTATTTATGACCTTAGTCAGTACTCAAAGCTCGAGTAGGTAGATATACTTTGGTTATTTTTTGGCATTTATGAGTCATCAACCTATTACTTAATGTTTTCATTGCTTGGTCTCCGGCCTCCTCTGAGAAATGAACTGGGCTGTAGATAATCCATCGTGCGGGTCTCGTATCGGTTGGTGGATATCGAGTCTTCGTATATTTGGTCCTAGGGGATAACGATTTCCTTAAGATGTTTTCACCGTTTGAGCTATGGTGATGAATAATGCGTAAATCTGATCCATTGGTGCGTGCCTGCTTGAACTCGAATCTACCATGACTCTACCACTGCTTAGTGTCATACAAGTTGCTCATGTCTAAAGTTAGTAAGAAAACGTTAGTTGTTCGTCTCTCGTTTGGATGTTGTAACATAATGCGATGCTACCCCCGGAATGTGATGTTTGGGTGAATGTAAATTTGGTGCAGGACATAATTACTATCTAAATTTAGGGTAGATATCGTTTTGATGTATACGTCGATTAATAAATGAAAGCAAGGCCCAAAACGCTGAGTCTAAAAAAAACACAAACATGCTTTTTCGTGGCATCGAAAACCTGGAGCTAAAGCGGGATCAAAAGTTTTAGAGAAAAAATTAAGAACAGCATGAATTTATGAATGTTCTTTAATTCGTCAAGTGACGTACTTACAGTATATACAATCTAAAATCTATTTTTTGTGAGAGCCGGCGACCTCGGTCCTTCTACAAACTCTTATAACGGGGCAGAAATTTAACTGCCCAGACATTTCCAGCATGAGCTGAGCTCGCACTGTATAGGCTTTTCGTACAGTTAAAGGTCAGCTTATACTGGAAATGTCTGGGCAGTCCCCCCTGTTCGCAGCTTAATTAATAAAAACAATAACTAAGCTATTCCCGTTCGTCAAGTAACCTCTTTGTAGGTAGAACAGAGTTTCTGTTCTATTATAATCAGAGAGCTTTGCTATCTGTTACGTCTTCAAAGCTAAATTAACTGAACAGTTTTTCACGCTGAGGTAATTTCAAGCGAATGGAGCAATTTTCGACAAAAAAAGAAGATATTTCAGTAATATAATTTTTTTTCAAGGGTCATTATTTAATTTAACGGGTAATTTATTGTAGATGTGTATCGCCATAAAAAAAGAGTTTTTGCTTAATAGGTGTATTCTTTGCTTTGGAGTATTAATTTCACCGTATCCATCTGTATGATTGAATTTATCTCGATTATTTCGTATACTACTAAATGTAAGTTACTTTTACTACGACTAAGTAAACAGGTAATTTCGAACGCGTGCGAAGCTGCTGGCTGGCATACTTCTAGACGAATAATGGTGGTCACCTTATACTCAATCGCAACATTGGGTAGGTATTGTTTTATCAGATTGCAAATGATAAATTAGTGACAGCTTTGATAGTTGGCCACCGCTAAACGTTGATAATGTATAACTGATCATCTACTCATCTCATAGATTAAAAGAACACGATTTCCTACTTTAGTTAAGGTATAAAACTTATTCCAATTAGTGCTTAAACAGCATTCTGATCTGAAACTGAAAATGAAAGGTTAGTTTTAAAGTTACATTATTAGAGTGATTCATAATATATTTTGTTTTTTGTTGTTGTGATAAGATTTAAATTATTTAAAAATTAATTATACTTTATTGTCATTTTGTCTTTTAAGATGATAATAGATATTATTTTGTTAATGAATGAGTAATGTCAATTTATTGATTCATTAGAAATGTGTTGGTAAAAAATCAAAGCAGGATTAATATTATTCTTAATTATTGACAGGTATTGCAATAATATTGTTGGTTGCGTATGCGGCGGTGGGGCGTGCCCAGAGAGATGAGTGCCCTCCAGAACAGGAAACAGATTGGGAAATCGAAATGTTACTCAGACACGAGGATTGTGACAAATTCTACAAATGTGCGTTCGGCCAACCCGTGGAGCACCGTTGCCCCGCAGATCTTTATTTCAACCTTGAAACTTGGCAGTGCGACTGGAGGCACAACGTCGATTGTACAGACAGAAATGATCCTAGTGAAAACCCGACGACTGTACCTGATACTACAACAGAAGTACCTTCGACGACTACCCCGACCACAACTACCCCAACAACGACTACACCTACTACGACTACACCTACTACGACTACCCCAACCACGACCACACCTACTACGACTACCACCACTACCACAACTCCACCACCCACCACAACTACCACAACTACCACCACTACCACAACTCCACCACCCACCACAACTACGTCAACCACGACTACTACGACTCCCGCTCCCACAACTGAATCTGAAATACAGGACATCGAGTTCGCAGACAATGGATGTCCCGTTGACCCCCACATTCATTGGCTTCTGCCTCATGAGGAAGACTGCAACTTGTTCTACTACTGTGTTTGGGGACAGAAGGTTTTGAGACAGTGCCCCGCTGGATTGCATTTTAACACAATACTTCAGGTTAGTGCTTAATGGTCAAAGATGGATTGTGTGAAATTGTCCAAATTCCGGAAAAAGAGGTAATCTCAAATTTATCCGGAATTTAGACAATTTCTTGCAAGGAATAAAATTCAATTCCGGTGAGGCCGTTCAAGTATTACGTAAGCAGATTTTTTGTTATTATTAACCCCTCGTCAACAAAAGTAAGCGAAGCTCTTGCCCCCCCCCCCCATGCATACGTAAACATTAGTACATGCATTTTTCAATGTGTGCTGGTTTCTTTATTGATTCAGTAGCAACGCACATAATATTTATTGTAAGAATTTATAGATTTTTTAGAAAAACCGAAAAAAAAAAACTGCTGACGTAATCACCATCCAGACCATCACTCATGTCATCAAAAATAAGCAAAGCAAAGACCCCCTATGTTATACTTGAATGGCGCCAAAGCAGCTTCAAAGATTTTATTGATTCTCGCTCCCACAATTATTTGCAAAGGAATAAATGTACTACCTCTAAAATGGCGAAAGGGCATAGATAACAATGGTACATACTTTGATTGATTAAATATATAATTTAATTTAAAAAAACGTCTTGCTTTTTCCATATAAAACGCCAATTTCATATGTAAGGAGCTAATATAAAAAATATATAATTACGTTTTAAGGCCACTTTAGATGCAATAATTTTTTATAGTAATCGTGTTTTGGAATCAATAAAATTTTGGAAATACAATGAAAATCATATATTCGTTTCAATATTTTATAGTTCGCATATTAGACAAAAAATGTATTCTAGTGAAGTTAATTAGGTAGTACCATAGATATCCGGGTAGTACTGTCAGCTCTTTATTAGGATAAACTTAAGAATAGCATTGATGACATTTGCATGTACAACAGTCAACTCTGCCGAACCCTTCGGGAAAAGCAATAATAAGTAATAATAATAATAAATAAAAACTTATTATCTTGTCCACAACCGCGCCTTAAAATTTTGTATACAATAATTAATGCGCATGAACTTAATCCTTTGTCAGAGACTGATATTGGTACTAGGAAATCCTGTCAAATAGATGACCAGTCTCCGCCCCCCCCCCCCCCGTAGATCAGCATAAATATTAACAAATTTTGAAACCTTTGTTAAAAGATCAAACTAAACTTACTATGACAAAGTTTTTAAGAACATACGAGTGAATGGGAGAATGAAAAGTTCGCATGCGTGTGAGTTAAGGGTGCGTGTGCGCGAGGTGTTATGTTAAATCATAAATGTAATGTAAAATTGTCCCAATATAAGTAAATGAAGTAGTTATATAATTGTATTTTACGAAAATTTGAACAAAAATGGTATCACTTGATAAAGTAATTTGATTTTTTATATAATAAAATGTAATATTTATAAATAAGTAAATAATATACAAAATTGCATCTTAACAAAATCAAATAAGTTTAGTTATAGCATATCCATATTTTATGGGACAGACTCTGCTAGAAATAAAGTAAAAAATATGTATTGCCTTCTTTGTGACTGTATGATAAAATTGTACTTTTTTTTCAGGTCTGTGACTGGGTGTGGGACGCGGGTTGCAATCTCTCAGTGAACAAACACTTGCAGTTCAGACAGCAAAAGAGATCATTATAAACACCTGGGCGAAATTTTAAGTTTGACAAATGAGTACATTTTATTACGTAACGAACAGTATTTTTTATGATTAAAACCGCATATTATATTATTATTAATTTTATATAATGTTTGATTTTCTATTACGCCGTTCCTGTCCTTAGATTTTTCCTACAAAACCACTGACCTCTATTTTAGTTAAAAAACAGGTCAATTCTGAGTGTGACTCGCGCGCTGAGGGTTTCGTACAAATAGTAAAATCAGTTAGAAACACCGTTTTATTTTGTGTGTAATGTTTTCATAGCAATCCATCAGCATAAATTATTTCAAAAATTTCGTACAGCAATCTTCGGACCGAAGGAAAACAGTAATTTTCAAATATTTTTTATCATAAATCGAAAACCGTTCGATCTAAAACAAAAATGATTTTACACGTGTAAATAGAGTCCTTTTATATGATAGTACGTTTGACTGAGGTTTGACTATACATCTTCATATTAAAAGGAGATCTAACTCAGATGGAGAACCCGGGTTCTAAGCTTTGTGACACAACTACAAGTCCGCCATTTTGAAAAAATCGCAGTATCACAGCCGTGCATCGATACAAGTGGCTTACTACGAGCTCTTATAGCAGGGCAGAAATGAACTGCTCAGATATTTCCAGTATAAGCTGACCTTTCATTGTACGAAAAGCCTATACAGTGCGAGGTCAGCTCAAACTGGATACGTCTGGGCAGTTCAATTTCTGCCCTGCTATAAGAGTTCGTATGACTTTGAAGTCCGAAAACTTGCAAAATATTTGGAGTAACCTAGGTACTAAATATTATGACTTAATATATGAGGTACAAGAACCTAGATCTTTCTAAGTCATAATATTTAGTCAAATCAAATTAAGCATTCCATTTTGGAACCCTGAATAACACGGAGCGAAAATATTATCAAAATTATTTTATTAGAAATTTTTTTGGGCCGGTATGTTCTATATCAGTTCTAAGATTAAAGTTTTAATAGTTTTACCATCACGCTACAGCCGTTGTGATAGTGCCGCATTGCTCGGAAGGGTTGCTTTTTTACCATTTTGGTACGGAGCCTTAAAAAGAGGTCAGTACAGGCACTTACCTCACTGGCTGACGGTAAACGAATGAATTCCTGAATTCCTATACAATTTGACATGTAGTGTGACAGTTTCTTTGATCTAATTATATTACATAGGTACCCTTTGTGCCCTGATGGTCACGGGTTCGATTCCCACACGGAAGTATATCCTATACATAGAGTTACTACTTATGAGATGTGAGATCGTACATGTGAGATTTACAATTGTAATAAACTGTACCTACCGCTGCACCGACGCAAGAGTTACTGGCATCATCGTATTAAAAAAAAGAAGCAATAACTCCTGAATCTGCCAGAAGACAGTAGAGCCATATCTGGAGGTTATGGAGGAAAATCCAGTCAGCACCCTGCACCATTCAGAATAAAAAATTCTGTTTCATTTGCGGTCTACGCATGTGGACTACGCCGAGCTGCTACGGTGCTACGCGCTACGTTACGTCGTAGCTACTAAACCGCTGAGCAGTCGCCGAAAAATGTATGATTATGGTAATGCCCAAATATTGGATATGCATATACAATCTTCAAAATAAACTCAAAAATTATATAAAAGTAAAATATAAAGTGATAATGCTGAAAAGAAATAAAACATAATTCACTATTACAAACTGTATATTGTAGTCTCATACAAAATAGAACATAGGATAAAGACCTTCCAGCTTATAATATAGGACGGGGCAGACCGAACGAACTGTGACTCAAAATACCATAGAATGACTTTAGACAGTAAGACGGGGTCGCTTCAGACCAGATGGAGATAGGAAAACGAAATTGAAGACTGGAAAAGAATATCGCGGGATCGCGAGTAATGGAGGATGTGGAGGGAGGGCTCTAGTTAGGGGTGGAATAGCATAGACTGATAATCAATAAATAAATTTAGGTATACTGGCGAACTTGTTTACCGTTAGGAAAAAAATATGGTGTGTCATGTACTTGGAATAGAAGACGTCAGAGTAATTGTTCATGCAATATGTTTATCCGAAACGATACATGAAAATAGTCCATACTATGGGGCGTGCGTAATAGTAAATTTAAGAATACATATGCTCGTATATGTTCGTAAAGCCAGAAGTGTGGGCCGGGTTCGAAAATTAAATAAAAATATTAAACATAAAGTTGTAATCTTTGTTTCATTGAAAATAAAAAATAAGACAGGAAGCGGCAGCAGCGGCGCAGGAGCGTAGAAGTCAAATATAACGAAATCATGGCTAACTTCCACAGCTGTCGATATAGGGAATAGGGATGAACCGGTGCTTTGGGTTCAATTATCAAACTAAATCAAACCTTTTTGGTACTCCTAAGTGTCAGCGCATAACGCCTGAAGCTACTTTTTTTAAACTGCTCGCATTATCTATGATTCGGGGTTTACATTGGGTATTGGTCCGACGACGAGGCAATAAGTAAAGTTTTTCTAATACACAGTTAAGTAACTACTCGTATCTAAACTTTAGTAGAAATTCACATTACATATTTATTATTTATCCACATATACATAAACTTTATAGCAATTATGTTTATACGAATGGCACCCGAACTCAATAGTACGGACCAGAACCATTTGTAAGACTCTCGCCAGAATTACTGTATACAAATTAAGTTACAAAAGTAAAAGCAGTGATGGTCCAGTGATTATGGCCCTTATGAGTCGTGGGTTCGAATCAAGGCAGGCGCGCACCAAAGGATCAAAATTCATGCCTTCGCTACAACGTCTTTGTGCTCATTATTCATTACTATTGCTATAAGGTGCTGAGCAGGCGGCGATTTTTATCCGAAGAACTGCCGCGGACGAGAATTTATACGCAAAAAATTGCCGCGTTCAATAAAGTTCGCAAAAGACTTCTCGCACACGACGGTCATTTTGATCGCAGTTGTCGTTAGAACTGTAGTATCCATAACGACAATAACTACCAACCGCCATCATGCTTGTCAGTGGCAGTTCGCCATACAAAAGTCCATCGTCTGCTCAACTCCTAACGGTGAAAGGAAAGATTGTGAGGAAACCGGTAAGTATACCCTCTAAGAATACAAGTATCAAACAGAATATTAGATCCTTGAGGACCGCAACTGGTACGCAAAGTTATGGTGTATACATAAAATATGAAAACTGAAGTATAGGTAGTTCCTGAACAAATAATAGCAGCAAAAAAGTTTCCTATTAAGTATAATATTTGAAAAAGGCTTTCACAGGTCCTTACTCGTCCAGCGTTTAGGGTTCACGGTTCTTTTGTTGTTGGTTGTTCATATTCATGGGATATAATCTTGATTAAGATATTTGTTATGATAGCTAGGTATTAATAATAAGCTTATAGAATTTGTATTAAAAATAATGTTTTGTATATTTGATAACAGAAATAACGAAGTCAGAAGAAGAAAAGAAGAAGAAAGAAGACAACATAAAAGAAACAGAGGCAATGGGACTACTTATCAAGTTATCACAAAGTACTCTACATTGTGCATTGTCACACATTTTGAAGTTACGCTACGATATGATCCAATAACTGGGCGCCATTTTCAGCCACTAACTCTACCAACAAATACATAAAAGATCGACGGCTGCCTCGTGAGTCGTTACCGTCTAAACATGACGCGGGCAGGGTAGACGACATAATAAGCTCGGTTGGCAGAAAGAAAGAGGTAGGGCATAGCGGGACTTTCCGCACCAAACTGGAACTGCCCGACTGGGGAAATACCTGCACCTTGCAGAATATCGTAGCCGAATAACACTGCTCGTGTTGCTTGTGTTCCTAACGGTGAGCAAGATCGCCAGTGCTCCTTGGGGATGCGTCATCGCGGATCATGATGCTAGTAGTAGTAGGTTCGGGAACGCGCGAGTGATCCGCTGGTGTTGCAAGCGTTCATAGGTGACGGTAACCGCTTACCATACGTGCCATATGCTTATTTGCAAAGTTATTTGTATAAATAAAGAGAAAAAAATCTAGGCATCAGTCTACTGTTTGACTTTCCTAAGATATTCCAAGTAACGCCTACGGATGTGAAAACAGCGTAAGGCGCTGAAAATCAACATTGCTTTTGATTACTTCGACTGGCTTGTCTGCTCTCAGCGCCTTTACGAATCGGATAGCTATATAGTTGCTAGCGAGCAGTGACAGACGGCGGGTTAAGGGGCTGAAAAACCCTTCCAAATCCTATGTGCTGATAGATTTGAGACGATCAAAGAAATCCAGAAAGGCTTCAACCGTCAGCTCGTCCCTAAATATTTTTTTGTATCCGCCACTGGTGGCTAATACTACTTGACGTTGACCTAAGTTTATTTCACTTCATCCTGACAACGTCTTCTCGCCATCAAGAAGGAAATTCTTCAGTTTTGATTTGAACATACCTTTACTTAATTTAGGATATTATTAAATATTTTAGGTACTATAAATTTTGACATTCTTTCTCCATAATAGTTAGTCACACTCGGTTGAATTCGTTTTTTCTCTCTTACACTTCTTGTATTATATTTATTTTACCTTAAACTCGTCACTGTGGTAGTGCTCCAAACCTATCAAGTATTTAATTTTCTTGTCTATTGGTCTTTGAGTAATAGATACTCAAAGCTATTGGTAAAATTTTACAAATGGGAAATATTTTGTCATAGTCCTTACTACACTTTTCCTTAACTTTTTTGCTAACTAGGAATTATTATTTTTAATTTAATCAGTCTTATCTGTAAATTCTTAATATCTATTAAGTATGGTATAAACGTTCGCCCATATACAAGAAGTAGTGAGTCGGCAAGTGCATAATATACAATCAGTAACGTGTTCTTATTCAATACTCTGTTTAATTGATAGAACTTCCCCAACACAGATCTCAGCGTCTTCCAATTAAAATTTCTACCAATAGTTAGGCCTAAATATTTAAATGTGTCAAAATAAGTTAAATATTATTTTGATAATCGGCCCTCCTCGACATCGTACTGCAGAATAAAGTTATTAGATTTCGGTTTGGATTTTCTTTCGTCAATTCCCTCATCATTTATATATATTTTGTTAGGGTTAAACGGGGTTAAATATATAAAAAAGAAAATATTCTAACTTTACGAATTTTCATGTCTCTATCGATCAATATTACAGAATTTCGTTAAAAAGGACATTCCAGGATTCAGTCCCAGAAACAACATAAGTAAATGGCATTTAGTAGATCCTTGGAGTAGGTATCTAGATACTCAAAGAGTAGATCTCATTGGGGCTATTATTTTACAGTATGAGTAAATAAATCATCTCTGTAAATAAAAGTTACGTAAGTCGTAATTAATATTGCTTTTGTAATGTAACTGGATATCTTTGCCTAATCCTTCATAATTATGCGTGATGCTTTATTATGTAGAAAAATATAGGTTATTCCCACAGACGAAAGAAGAAGGCAGACATAGTCCACGGAACACGACAGTGGGTCTTACAAACCCGAATACAAATTCATAAGCGAATACAAACTCCTTTCAGTACGAAACGAAGCGTCATGGCGTTAAAACGTCACGTATGCTGTCATTTTATTTATTAATTATGCCGTCCTGTGTATTCAGACATTGCAAAAATTGTTCCCAAAACCTAAAAAAGTATGACGGAGTATCGTTTCATAGGTAAGTATGGATATTTAAACTATTTTGATATTATTTTTACGTATTGTTTGTTACTGAAGAATAGGAACTCAAAACCTCAATGAAAATCGGTTAGTGTTGTCAGGTTACATAGAAATATTTTCCTTGGAAGTCGGTAAAGGTGAATTGGAGCATAAATCGTAGGGAGAAGTACATAAGGGAAATTTATTAGCAATTAATAATAAAACATCAAGATGACGGATGCAAAATTGCGGCCTATGTTACGTAAGTATGACCGCTCTACCAAAAAAAATAATTATATATAGGTGTTATTGGGGGTCCTGACTTTTAATTCTATATTTGGATGTCGCCATTATAAACTTAAAACATTTAAATGCTTTTTATTGCAGATTTTCGGCAGATCCCGTTTTATACGATGAATGGGTCTTTGTTAAACGTGAAAGCCGAGAAGATAATAATTGGCTTCCATCAGAATTTTGTGTTGTCTGCTCGTCACATTTTAAAGAGGAAAATACTTACTTTACAGCAAAAGGGCACAGATTGATTAAGAAATAATAATTAAAAAAATCGAAACCAACACTTAGATTATATAAGTCGCCACCATCACCACTTTCATCGGAAACATCAAGTGTTACTACTACCGAGAGTTTGAGATGTCCAGTTGAAATAAAAAACTTTGACTTTGACTTTTATGAATCTGGTAATAAATAATTTTAATTTATTAAAACCTGGTTACTACAACCCAATATAAAAATAGTGGGACTTTTTTTCATCACTCTAGCAACCTTACACGCAGACTGGCGCACATGTTTCTACAGCGTTGTCACTTGTTGTCACGCAAACAGGGCGAAATGCCGACCGCATAGAGATTGTTCCGTGCACTATGTCTGCCTTCTTCTTTCGTCTGTGGTTATTCCAATGACATTTTACAAATAGACGGGCCATACACCAACATTAATGCACTATAAAATAAAATGGTGTAAAATTTACTATAGCTACATAGCAGTACCAGTGGCGTGCACAGACATTTACAACAGGGTAGACAAAAAAACTTTTATAAGTTACGGTCACGATCGACTTTCGCATTATGTTTGTTGATATTTATTTTTAACTGAGAATTTAAACGCGTTTCGATACCTACGATTTTTCCCAAATAAAATATATTTTATAGAAGCTTCTAAATGTTTTTCAGATCGTTCATGTTTTTTTGCAGCTGTAGTGAAATTATGTACGTCCTCGTAAACAGAACCGGTCCACACATTATGCTAATTTGAAAATAATTACATGGAAAACAAGAGACGATTGCTATGTTTGTTTACAACCTGATAACCAACCATAATATGTCTGATATTGTATAGGATTGAATTTTCTTGTAACTTTACCTTTTATTTGAAACAATTCTAAATCCGGTACGCACCGACCTTTTTTAATTACTCAAATTTTATCGTCAAACTTATGTGAAGTAAAGACGCCTGTCTTAAATTTTTGCAAACACACATTTCCCGGACAGCTCTCACATGTGACCTCTTCCATTTTCGGCAATAATTAATAACGTAATTCACTTGATATTCACCACAAACGATAATAAAAACAAACAAAAACAATGCGTAATTGCGTATGACAGCTTCTGCGGTTGCTAAATTATCATTTGTCGAGGTGGCATGAGCTGTCGCTCATGCTCATTGGCTAATACAGATTATCAACCAATAGGAGCGCCGCTAGACCGATTTACGCCTATAACGTCAACAGAAATTGAACGACCAAATTGTAATGTACTTTATTCTCTATTGAAATGACATCGAACATGCATATTTTGCAATTTGACGGTTAATACAGATGCATATCGCTCAGAGCCACTCAGAGCCCCGCTAGACAGAGAACGCGTATACGACTTATCTTGTGGTCGCGTCGCTCGCACACCGAGCGTATCTGTCTCTTTCACGCAAAAACACGCTTAGGCTCGCTTAGGCGAAAATGCTAGTGTGCGTGTATTGCACCGATAAATTTTGTGTCGGTATAGGATATAGATGTTTGAATGTGTACATTTGAAGAATTTTTAGGCTGTCTTGTTATTATGAGTGAGCGCCGCCGCACCGCCGCCGCGCGGGTATATTTGAATAGAAACCGCCGCGCCGCGCAGCTATAAGAATTTATAGCAACAAAATAAATAATATAGTTTTATAAAAACATACATAAAAGAAAAATAGCCATGTATTACTTAATTTATTAGGGTAGGCAGTGTCTTTTTGTCTCTATGGAATGCACGCCACTGAGCAGTACATATAATTATACAGTGCGCGAAGAAAGGGAAAGTAAATGAAAGCCACCATACGCCATGTCAGTTGTTAGAAAAAGATGAATATAGACGTTTAGTTATGTGGCATTAGCTGCTGCATGCTCATTCTCTCAGTCGGTGCAGGGCATTTACTTTGCATTTATCTTACCAATATAGAGCGCGGGCAACGCGTCTATTTGTAAAATGTCATTGGGTTATTCCTTTTTTTTATAATGGAATAGTCATATGACCGATACCTGATATTTATCGTGCTGGTAACAATAAATTTTCTATCAGTAGGTACCTATTTTAAATTATTATTGTAGTGATACCTTCAAGCTGATTATAATGCGGTTTGTTGGATATTTGACGCTAGCACACGTTGCAGACACTTGGTTTAATTTCTTGGCAGCATTTCAATCCCATAGTAAGATTGGCAATGCCCTTTCCACCCCTGATTTTACCCATACAGGGTTAATTTCTCAAAAATGCTGAAATGATATTATATATTTTTTTATTCTAACCAAACGCATATATCTCAATAGGGTAATATTAGACGGTATTTTTTTATCTGCAAAATTGAAGCTTTTCCGAATGACTTAAGCAATAGTGTAAAAATTAATTAAATATTTGTAAACAAGTTATAAGCTTTTTCTTAATAGACTGAGATTGCGCTACTGAATTGTGACGTCATACACTAGTAATATCAAAGTAAATTATGACAGTTTCATACATATTCCCATATTCCATTTTGCGGGAAAAGGATGGATATCTCATATACTAAACCTTATAACTCCGGCATTTGTTCACCGATTTTAATTATTTTGTCAACTATGGTGTTCTTTATCTGCCTACTATAAGGAAACATACAATATTTGTCAATTTTTAATATTAGTCAACTAGCCTATTATCTGGATTATAGTTACCGGACTCCTGTATAAAATATCATCCCCTAACCCTATTTTACCCCTTTAGGAGCTGAATTTTCAAAATTACTTATTGCGTTACCATGGGAAGTTCTTAGGAGCAGCTCGGACTTTGGAAATGTGCCCGGTAGATGGCAATAGCAATAGACTTGCCCAAGCTGGCTCCCAATTACACGACTTCGGCAAATCGTGGGTCCTTGTACATCAGTACACTGCTGTCTAACCCTTCGGGAACTACAGGCGCCATGCTATGCTATAATCATGGAGTTAGTATATGTACTATTTCTATGGCTATAATTAATTCTGAAAGCTTGCAATATTTTAAGAAATGTTATATTAGATAATCATTATAGTACTATTTTTAAATTCATTATTAGAACTACGATATGAGATAATAGTAGTTTATGAAACTGTTGCATAATATTAGAACACGAGTGTGTGTTTTAATACCTAGTTATGTGCAGTTTCATACACTACTTTATATATACTCATGCAATAGGTACCTAATTAACACATTACATAGACTTAATAATAAGGGAGCCCTACTTATTATTTCATGACTATGTTCATGACACATTTTATTGTAAATGAAAAATGGCGCTGATACTTAGCAGTGGTTTACATAATCTAAGTTAGCAGTGCTAACGGCCGCGACACCATAGATAATGTACGGCTGCTATAAAAATTGAATTTAAAACTCTTTGGTGGAACCGAAGTGTGCTATAATCTATAATAGAAAAAAAGTTATTTTATAGCATTGTTTTCTTATGGAAACTGTATCATTAAAACTTTTTAATTTTATTATATGTAGTTGCATGTGCATAAAGCTCAAAGGTATAAAGTCTGTCATTATCATTATAGTACTATTTTTGAATTCATAATTAGAACTTTACGATATGAGAGTAGATATACATCTTTATTTTATAGATTAGACAATTTTATGCAACTCATTTCAATATTTTTGTTTCCAATCAGCGATTCATTATTAATAAATCGCCGTCACAGAGTAGTCTGAAGATTCCTTTCCTACACGATGTATATAACTAACTTAGCGTAAGCGGGTTCTTCATCTAAGAACTAAACCGCTTTTAAAAGCATAGTTGCGATAAGTTCAAATAAAACGACGTAATATATTTAAATTTTTAATTTTATATATCCAAACAAATCCAAAAATTGAAACAAAAATAATGTTTAATTTTGAATATCTAGTTTAGTAACTAGAAATACTGTCATTGTATATTTGTATCAGATAACTAAAACAATAATTATGGTTTTAATATAAATTTACACTGTACAAAAATTTAATTGCTAATAGTTTGACGTGAATCCAAATGTTTGTTAAGAGAAGCATATGTTAACATTCTTCCATTACAGTCGACGTTTTGCGGCCAGTCGCACACTTCCTTGTCGATATTGTAGTGTAGGCTGGCTGCACAGTAGCGCGCTAGTGGAACACCTTCCGTGCAAATGTAGAACTGGTTACAATTTTCGTGCGCTATCAGCATTCCATTAGAGTTTGGCCTAGAACATAGAGCAGGTGCATTTCTGGGATTGCATGGGCAATCGTCTTCGGTTTCAGGCCGAATTCTGTCACCGCAATCAACATTACGTGGCCAGTCACACTGTTGAGTTATAGGGTTATAGAGGAGTCCTTGAGCACATGATATGGTTACTGGCAAACCTCCAGAGCAAATGTAAAATAGTTCGCAGTTTTCATGTGCTACTAAAACTCCGCTAGACTCACTGTCTGCGCAGATTGACGGGGCTTGACTGGGATCATCATTGACTATGCCACCCTCGTTGTCATCGGTATCATTGCCATCACTGTCATTATCATCAATATCTTCTTCAGGGTCTGGGATCACTCTGTCACCACATTCAACATTCTCTGGCCAGTCACATATTTCTTTGAAGGGGTTGTAAAGAAGATTTGTTGGGCATGTAATAGCAACGGGTTTGCCATAGGCGCATTGGTAGAACTGGTTACAATTTTCGTGAGCGATCAGTACTCCATCAGAACCCTCAGCGGCGCATATTGCGGGAGCTTCTTCAGGATTACAATTACAAGTACCGTTGTCATTGTCGCTATCACCGTCTTCGACCTCCTTACTATCTTCATCATCACTATCATTATCATCTTCAGGATCTGGGATTACTCTATCACCACATTCAACATTGGCTGGCCAGTCACACTCTTGCGTGTACGGATTATACAAAAGATTTGAAGGGCATCTAAACGCGACAGGTCTACCATTGTAGCACTTGTAGAAATGATTGCAGTATTCGTGAGCTATCAACTCACCATCAGAGCCATCAATGGCACAGATACAGTGGCAATCACAGTCATCGTTGTCATTTTCATTACCATCACCGTCACCATCAGGTGGTGAGTCTTCGATATTACCACTATCATTTCCAGCATCATCACCACCCGGCGGCAAGTCTTCGATACTACCGCTGTCATTTCCAGCATCATCACCACCCGGTGGCAAGTCTTCGATACTACCGCTGTCATTACCACCATCGTCACCACCCGGAGGCAAATCTTCGATACTACCGCTGTCATTACCACCATCGTCACCACCCGGGGGCAAGTCTTCGATACTACCGCTATCGTTACCACCATCGTCACCACCCGGGGGCAAGTCTTCGATACTATCGTTGTCATTACCACCATCGTCACCACCCGGGGGCAAATCTTCAATACTATCGCTGTCGTTACCACCATCGTCACCACCCGGAGGCAAGTCTTCGATACTACCGCTGTCGTTACCACCATCGTCACCACCCGGTGGCAAGTCTTCGATACTACTACTGTCATTTCCAGTATCATTTTCAACATCTGGAATAACTCTATCACCACAGTCTACATTTTCTGGCCAGTCACACCGGTCTGTATTGGGGTTGAATAAAAGATTACCTGGACATTTAAGAGCAACGGGTTTGCCTCCGGAACAGATGTAGAACTGATTACAGTTTTCATGTGCTACTAGAACACCATCTGAATCATCTTCTGCGCAGATGGTAGGGGCTTCGCTGGGATCACAGTTACCGGCACCAACATTGTCATTACCACCATCATCGTTGTCATTATCATCACTTTCGTTGTCGGTACCACCATTGTCATTACCACCACTTTCATTGTCGCTACCACCATTGTCATTACCACCACTTTCATTGTCGCTACCACCATTGTCATTACCACCGCTCTCGTTGTCGCTACCATCGTTGTCATTCCCGTCATTGTCATTACCATTATTATCATTTTCAACATCTGGAATAACTCTATCACCACAGTCTACATTTTCTGGCCAGTCACACCGGTCTGTATTGGGGTTGAATAACAGATTAGCTGGGCATTTAAGAGCAACGGGTTTCCCTCCAACACAAATATAGAACTGGTTACAGTTTTCATGTGCTACTAGAACACCATCTGAATCATCTTCTGCACATATGGTAGGGGCTTCGCTGGGATCACAGTTACCGGCACCAACATTGTCATTACCATCACCCTCGTTGTCATTACCACCACTTTCATTGTCATTACCATCACTTTCGTTGTCATTACCACCATCGTCACCACCCGGGGGTAAGTCTTCGATACTATCGCTGTCGTTACCACCATCGTCACCACCCGGAGGCAAGTCTTCGATACTACCACTGTCATTTCCAGTATCATCTTCTACATCTGGAATCACTCTATCACCACAGTCTACATTTTCTGGCCAGTCACATTGGTCTGTATTGGGGTTAAATAACAGATTAGCTGGGCATTTGAGAGCAACAGGTTTGCCTCCAGAACAGATATAGAACTGATTACAGTTTTCATGTGCTACTAGAACGCCATCTGAGTCTTCTTCCGAGCAGATGGTAGGGGCTTCGCTGGGATCACAGTTGCCGGCACCAACATTGTCATTACCACCGTCATTGTCATCATTTTCGTTGTCAGTACCACCATTGTCATTACCACCACTCTCGTTGTCGCTACCATCGTTGTCATTCCCGTTATTATCATTTTCAACATCTGGAATAAGTCTATCACCACAGTCTACATTTTCTGGCCAGTCACACCGGTCTGTATTGGGGTTGAATAATAGATTAGCTGGGCATTTAAGAGCAACAGGTTTGCCTCCGGAACAGATATAGAACTGATTACAGTTTTCATGTGCTACTAGAACGCCATCTGAATTATCTTCCGCGCAGATGGTTGGGGCTTCACTGGGATCACAGTTACCGGCACCGACATTGTCATTACCGCCATCATTGTTGTCATTGTCATCATTTTCGTTGTCAGTACCACCATTGTCATTACCACCACTCTCGTTGTCGCTACCATCGTTGTCATTCCCGTTATTATCATTTTCAACATCTGGAATAAGTCTATCACCACAGTCTACATTTTCTGGCCAGTCACATCGGTCTGTATTGGGGTTGAATAATAGATTAGCTGGGCATTTAAGAGCAACAGGTTTGCCTCCGGAACAGATATAGAACTGATTACAGTTTTCATGTGCTACTAGAACGCCATCTGAATTATCTTCCGCGCAGATGGTTGGGGCTTCACTGGGATCACAGTTACCGGCACCGACATTGTCATTACCATCACCCTCGTTGTCATTACCACCACTTTCATTGTCATTACCACCACCTTCATTGTCATTACCATCACTTTCGTTGTCATTACCACCATCGTCACCACCCGGGGGTAAGTCTTCGATACTATCGCTGTCGTTACCACCATCGTCACCACCCGGAGGCAAGTCTTCGATACTACCACTGTCATTTCCAGTATCATCTTCTACATCTGGAATCACTCTATCACCACAGTCTACATTTTCTGGCCAGTCACATCGGTCTGTATTGGGGTTGAATAATAGATTAGCTGGGCATTTAAGAGCAACAGGTTTGCCTCCGGAACAGATATAGAACTGATTACAGTTTTCATGTGCTACTAGAACGCCATCTGAATTATCTTCCGCGCAGATGGTTGGGGCTTCACTGGGATCGCAGTTGCCGGCACCGATATTGTCAGTACCATCACTTTCGTTGTCATTACCACCACTTTCATTATCAATACCACCACTTTCGTTGTCGTTACCACCACTTTCGTTGTCATTACCACCACTTTCATTGTCATTAACACCACTTTCATTATCATTACCATCGCTATCACTACCAGAGTTATCATTATCGTCATCCTCTACATCTGGAATAACTCTATCACCACAGTCTACATTTTCTGGCCAGTCACACCGGTCTGTATTGGGGTTGAATAAAAGATTAGCAGGGCATTTAAGAGCAAAGGGTTTCCCTCCAACACAAATATAGAACTGATTACAGTTTTCATGTGCTACTAGAACACCATCTGAATCATCTTCCGCGCAGATGGTAGGGGCTTCACTAGGATCACAGTTGCCGGCACCGACATTGTCATTACCACCACTTTCATTGTCGTCGACACTACCGCTGTCGTTACCAGCATCGTCACCACCCGGAGGCAAATCTTCGATACTACCGCTATCGTTACCACCATCGTCACCACCCGGGGGCAAATCTTCGATACTACCGCTATCGTTACCACCATCGTCACCACCCGGGGGCAAGTCTTCGATACTATCGTTGTCATTACCACCATCGTCACCACCCGGTGGCAAGTCTTCGATACTACCATTGTCATTTCCAGTATCATCTTCTACATCTGGAATAACTCTATCACCACAGTCTACATTTTCTGGCCAGTCACACCGGTCTGTATTAGGGTTGAATAACAGATTAGCTGGGCATTTAAGAGCAACAGGTTTGCCTCCGAAACAGATATAGAACTGATTACAGTTTTCATGTGCTATAAGAATGTCATCTGAACCATCTTCAGCGCAGATGGTAGGGGCTTCACTAGGATCACAATTGCCGGCACCAATATTGTCATTACCACCACTTTCATTGTCGCTACCACCACTGTCATTTCCAGCATCGTCATCTGGTTGTGGTAACGCATCGATATCATCATTTTCATTTCCAGCATCGTCACCTGGTGGTGGTAAGGCATCAATGTCATCATTTTCATTTCCAGCATCATCACCTGGTGGTGGTAAGGCATCTATGTCATCATTTTCATTTCCAGCATCGTCACCTGGTGGTGGTAAGGTATCGATTTCATCACTCTCACCGCCAGCATCGTCACCTGGTGGAGGTGTCGAGTCGATATCACCGCTCTCATCGTTATCGTTGCACATTGAACAATCATCGTCAGATTCGGGAACGACTCTATCTCCGCAATCAACATTTCTTGGCCAGTCACATTGTTCAGTATAGGGGTTGTAAAGCAGGGTTCCGGGGCAAGTTACAGCAACGGGTTTTCCAGCGTTACATATGTAAAACTGGTTACAGTTCTCATGTGCTACCAGTACACCATCTGATTCAGGAGCTGCGCAGATAGCTGGTGCTTCTTCGGGGTTGCAGTTACACGTACCATCGTTATCACCATTATCATTTCCATCATTATCTTCATTACCATTGTCGTTATCCGTGTCATTATCATCTGGGTCTGGAATAACTCTGTCACCGCATTCAACATTTTGCGGCCAGTCACACTCTTCGTTGTAAGGGTTGTATAAAAGATTTGGTCCGCAAAAGAAAGCCACTGGTCTACCTTCAGCGCACATATAGAACTGATTGCAGTTTTCGTGTGCTATGAGGATTCCGTTAGAGCCTTCAGCTGCACAAATATACGGTGCTTCACTAGGATCACAATTGCACGTGCCCTCATTATTGTTGTCATCGCTATCATTATCACCGTCGCCTACGCTGTCGCTGTCCGGGCCACCATCGCCATCGCAATCAGCATCGTCGTTATCGTTGCCGTCGGAAATGGGCCTGTCACCACACTCAACGTTTTGAGGCCAGTCGCACTCTTCATTAAATGGGTTATACAGAAGATTATCCGGGCACCTGTATGCTACAGGCTTTCCATTGGCACATTTGTAAAACTTGTCGCAATTTTCGTGTGCTATTAAAACATTGTCGTTCCCGTAATTTTCCTCACAGATCTGCTGGGCTTCGCTCGGGTCGCAATTGCATCTACGTGCATTTTGATTTGTTTCAGGTTCAAAACCATGTGCCAGTGCAACTGCACATAGCAATAATAGTACTGCGTCTGAAAGAAAATAATCATTTTTGATAAATCAATGGTTTCTTTCTTCAATATCTAATGTCTAATTAGTAATTTTGTGTTAAATATGTGACTATTATAATTATGTTAACTGTAACGCTATTACCAATTAATAACGATTAGAACTCGTATCAAATAATCAAAAGGTACGATATGATATTGATCTTTAAACAATTGCAAAAAAAAGGAGGCCTCTGTAATTTTTTTGTGAAGTCTCGCTTTTTTTGATAATTATATTAAAAACATCCTAATGTAATGTCTTAGGATCTCAAATTTATAACTGTAGACGTACAGTTGAACGAATACTGGTAACATACTGCCAAAGACTTTAAAAGTTTTAGTAAATTTTACAATTATTTTAATATTTCCAAATGGATACACATTCGCGACGGACAGGAGTAACAAAAAGTGACCCATGATGTTCATCGCATCTTTATTGGATATTAAATTATATAGATAACTTACTAATAATAAATTTATCAAAACTAGATCTTAAGTCTATTGCCATGTCAATTGATTGGTATATAAAATGACAAGGACAGGTATAATTTAATCAGTGTTTAAAAATTACAAGTTTTTATTGATAAGGAGATAATGTCCATATTGTGATAAACGACGTTCTTCACT
This sequence comes from Allophyes oxyacanthae, assembly GCA_932294325.1. Lineage (NCBI taxonomy): Eukaryota > Metazoa > Arthropoda > Insecta > Lepidoptera > Noctuidae > Allophyes > Allophyes oxyacanthae. The sequence goes on along the minus strand of OW028623.1, from coordinate 4,464,475 downwards.
CTTTCGAAGGACATCACATTCAAATTTTATCATGTTTCTATAGTACTGCATCTTTTACTATACTCATTACTATTTAATTTCCGCATTTCAATTAATATCACAAATATATGTCACGTAGGTATGTATATTATTTATCTAGGTATAAAGTAATTTCTAAATCAAAAATAAATACAATAGATTAACCATTATACTATTTTTATTTGATAATGTTATTATAATTACTGTTGTTATTATTTTTATTGTTTAATAATAATCAATCAAAATCATGGTATGAAACCTAGATTTATAATTAATGAAAGTAAAAGCATATTAAAAAAATATATAATTTACATTTATTATTTATAATTTAGTGTCAAGGGTAAAAGCCATTTATTAATTAATTATTTATACTCTTGTACCCCTTGTATTAAATTAATATAACGGTGCGTGGGCAAATAATTCTATTAGGGGTACGTTTGTACGTTTTTTACAATACCACAGATATACCTAGTAGTTTTCTAGTAATAAATCATATTTCTATAATAAAAAAATATTTATTCTGTTTCAGCCACTCACAACTTCCGCATAGTTAATGTTTGACGGCTTTACTCAATTCCGTCTTCACGTGACTGGCAGAATAGATGACAATGGCTCAGTTGCCATAAAAAAAATACTTTGTACTCATGGCTCTCTCTCTCTCTCATGCTCATACTTGTAAGCAGTTTAGATAACTTTTCACATATTAATAGGTAGAAAAATTATATAAATAACACACTCCTCATTTATCACTTAGCCAGATATACACTTAAAACTTCGAGATGTGATTTTAAGAAAGTTATGAAATATTTTCCTGCACTACTTAAACAAACCTAACACTTGAACTATCCATGCAAGCATAGTATCACATGACACTTACCTTTCATGAAATAGATCCAATAACACTCTTTTTTTCTTAAGTGTTGCACAAAAACTGATACGTAATAATTGATTGCTCATTATATATACGTTTCCTCCTGTTTTGAATATTATTCACGGCAGATTATCAGTCCGATTAAAACACAACACTGATTATATTGATTAGCAAGAAATTAAGTTTTTTTTTGATAAATATCAATAATGACAAAAGAATCATCCATCTGCTGATATTAGATATAAAAGATAATAATGTTCCCTTGGGTTGCGAGTGTTGCACATTGAGGTGCAGATATATGCTGATATTTTCCGGTAGTATATAAACTAAGCAATACATTATACATGATACGTTTATAAGAATATGGGTATATATTTGAAAAATCAATAAAAACGATTATACAATGAGCTATGAGAACCTCTGGCTTTAATTTCTCCTGGTATTTACCTGTAAAACACAGGTAGTGTAGGTATCTTATGAATGTTCCTATATGTTGTAGGACGAGCATGGGAAGCGATTGCCATGGTCTATTCGCGGCATAGCACCTTTACGTACCTTGCACAGTGTATTATAAACCCCATTTTTGTTGCAACTCGATTTTATTGTAAAAATCTATACTTGTAATCATTTTGAGCACCTACGGCAAGCAGTTTTTTTATAAAAAAAATCACAGTGCCCCACGTATCCGACTCCTAAAAATGACAATTTTTTTTTAATACAATTAAACTTCTTATTTCAGTGTTGATTACAATAAATAATTATACTAGATTTTTACACAAGATTTCGTCGATTTACTTTCAATAAATATAGTTATCATATTGTACAACTATCGATTTTTCCATAAAATCGAGATGCAACAAAAATGGGGTTTATAATACATTGTGGCTTGTTGACTGGCTTACTTAACAATAGAGCATGAGCAGTTGCCAAGTGGGATCATACGATGTGACGACACGGTTGGCGTAGTGTTAGCGGCTTTCTACGCTACGTGCCGCAGGTTCGATCTCTGCACAGAAAAAAGATTTGTATGATCTACAGATAGTTGTTCCGGGTCTGGGTGTGCGTGCATGTAACATGTATGTTGATTGTTGGTAAACTATACCCACGATACAGGAGAAATCATAGTGTGGGGAAACGATTTTTTTTTAAAAAGAAATCCATATTAAACTTGTTTTCGTCGGTTTTCATTTGCCTATCGAGATGGTTTTTTTTTTCGAAGGAATCTGGGAGCCATAACATATCTATTACCGTAAAATTTGCAGAGACATCCAATCACATCATTCAATTCGGCGTTTTGTAAAGAATAGGTAAAAATAGTTACTTCAGAATTTATTAGTCAGAACCAGAAATCTCCAATGCTCGTGGAAACATTTCGCATTTTTACTACTCTTAAGTAATCTAAAAAAGGGCAGTGACTAAGGCTTAACATATCGAATCAGCGTAAGTATGGTAGGGGGCACACCCATATTTTGACATTTCTTTAAAACCACCTCTAAGAAGTGGTGCAACGGGGTACTCAAGTTTGTCAAAAATCCATGCTGACGAAACTCGGTGTGGGGGTACTGATCCTCGGTAGCTTGGACCTCGTATCCAATATCAGTAGGCCACAATTTTTGTATATATTTTTTATTTTTTTATATTATGCATTTAAAAATGTAATTAATGAATTATGCTGAAACAGGAAATAAATTTTGTCAAGTCGGTAGTTCCCCGGTAACACAGACATGAAATAATATTGAAAACACACAGAAAATCTATTCCGTTGTTATATTCTCAAGGATTATGATAAGGATAACAATGCAATGGTCATAAATTAATTATAAAAATACAGTTTAACAAAGATTGATCAATAAATGACGTCTGAATGTTTGCGTTCTATATTTTTATCTTTATTTAAATCAAATAAATCATTATTGTTTTATTGTTATGACTGTAGATATTATTATTGTTTTTAAATATAACTCCCAGATTTGTCGGCTATCAATATGTCACAATAGGTGAGCTAAAGCTTTAGATTATTGGAAATAGTTATATTTTAGCAATGAAAAACCTTACGCCAACATGGCACAGCCGTAGCCGCCGCCGCGTCGGCGAGGGCGCATAGATTGGTTACAAACACTGCTGGAGAAAGCGACTACGTGTCGGACCAGTGTGCATACTAATGGCCGTACTTTTAATAACACTCTTGCAATCGAAATGCCATGCAACGATGCTACGAGGAACGCCATACAAACGAGAGAGGTGGGAGAAAAATCTTTATTATCTTTATTGTGTACCCATATTCGCGAAATAAACTATTTAATTTCATTTTATTTGAAAAACCATTCTCTAAACTCTAGATTCTAAAACAAATACTTCAAACATTTTGTGTACAAAAACATCAAACCAAATACTTTACGAAACAATTTTATGAATTAAAATAACAATTTTTTACATAGGGATAGGATTTTTGGAGGTCCTTAGTTATTGATAATATAAAGCATAATATATATGAAAGGTACTATGCGCATAGCAAACGACAACATTGCTCAACTTCGTAGCTTCAGCTACGAGTACACACCGTGGATCGTAGGTCTACGTTCTACGCTCGTCTGTCTACGTAGCAACCATTGCGCTACGGGCGTGTGAACCTCGTAGATATAATCTTAATCATATAATAATTTGCCCCACACTGGGACATCAATGTAACATTGATTTAGTATCTCAGACAGGTGTGGCACTATTCTACATGTTACATACACGTTTTGTTAAGTACCTACGCGCAACTTTATGCACGTGCGTAGCTATCTGATATCAGGTACTTTTTCTTACAACGTGAGTTACATTGAGTTTCCTTATGTTATAATTAGCTTTGTGATAATAGGGATGTTCCTATCTGTTTAAGAATTCCTAGCATATTTTGGACTTCTTTCTCTAGTGATACCTTATAGTATCTATCTATCATTTAAATGTTCTTTTCATTTCTTCTTTTGTTAATTGTGTAAAGTGGTATCCCGCAGCCTGATTACGGTAGAATTAACTGACAGCCACCCGACAGCCACACGACAGCAGACGGTTTGCGATCGGTCGCGAACTGTCAAAAAAATTCGTATTACGGACGGCGATCGTCCGCTGTGGCAAAATTGTCGCGTTTGCAGCGCCACTAGCGATAAAACAGCAACAGGTGGAACTAAATTAAATGAGTTTTTAGTCGACTTAAGACTAAATGACTAAAAACTCATTTATTTTGCTGGATTGTATATGGTTAGTTTATTTGTTTTTTTTATGAGTGTCAACCATGTGTCAACTGTCAAGCGGTAGCGATGATTAAATAAATTGAAAAAAGTAAGTTGGTAATTATTTCTAAATTATCCAAGATACAATTAGTGCTATTATTTTGTACTTCGTTAACACGATTTGGTAATTATTATTCTAGTGGAACATCGCGTATCCAACGTGCAGATTGAGGAGCTCCTCAATCATTTGACCATGCACCAAGCTCTTGCCAAAGGCGTGAGTTTGGATGAGAGATTGAAATAGACCGTAGATCGCCGCATCACACCTTCACCAGCGACTCAAGTTATAAATTCTCAGTTAAGCAGAGGACACACTTGAAGAGTATGTAAGTTAATTTTACATATTGTCAGTCAGTAAGCTTTTACATAAGAAAGATTAAAGTAAGTTTTAATATGACTGCCCTGAGCCCCATAGCGCAGCGACGGCCCACGTTGAGCTCTGTTACGCGTGAAGCTTGATGCAGTTAGTCTTATTGTATCCACTATTAAAAATTGTCATTTTTATCATCATGCTCTTTTCTTACCCAGCATAATATAACGATGTCAGCGAATAAATGGCATAGGTATATTAAGTATGTACTTAATTGTAAAATTATCTTTGTCAGCCCAGTACAAGAAGGGACATGCGATGTATACAGAAGTGGGGAGAAATTACGCTCTTTAAAATAAAAACGACAGACATTCATAAGAATAATCAAGCCAGATAATTTATGTTTTATTTACACTGACTTAAGCATCTCATAAATGTAACAGATCCATCATGCCAGAGGATGGAGTAGCACTGGGTCGTCGAGATGGAGAGATGTCGGGTGGTAGCAGAGGTGAAATAAGCCGATGCGGCCATGGTGTCAGCGGAGGCTACTCGGATTTCGCCCACGCAAGCAGACGCAGTGAGCATGCAGGCGGAAGCGTCCCATGACCAAATGGTCGCGCTCGGTATCACCGATTATAATTTTAATATTATATCGATTTACGGACTTTGTATGTGTTTTATTTTCTTTGTCAGTAAATAATATTTTTAACCGACTTCAAAAAAGGGGAGGTTCTTAATTCGGAAGTTAATAATTTTTTTTATGTATGTTTGGGCATAACTCCTATAAATATCTAATAGACGGATTTGCAAATTATTATTTTGTTCTAAAGGTTCTCTCTAATTACTATGAAAGTCTGATATTTTATTACATAGGTACTATGCCAGAAATAAAATTCATTTAATTTGTATTTATTATGTAATTTGTAGTTTTTAATTATTGGTTGAAAAGAGATTACTGAAATTGGTAAGTAAGTACATAGACTTACGAGTAGGTAGGTGAAATGAAATAAAATTGTTTATTTTGAAACTAGCTGAACCCGCGACTTCGTCAGCGTGGTATTTAACTTTTTTTTGCGCATTTCTCTAATTCTATCCAAAAATAAGAGTAGCCCAAGTTACTCCTTCTAACATCAGCTATCTGCCAATGAAAGGCCCATCAAAATCGGTCCAACCATTTCGGAGATAAGCTGAAGCAAACAGACAGACAGATAGATAGACAAAAATTTAAAAATTGTTTTATTCTTATTGAGATACATACTTTCATATTAGATATAGGCACATTTAGTAAAAAGCTGTTATTTTGACGTTATAAACAGACACTTCAATTTTATTTATTTGTATAGATTAGGATTTTTCAGTCACTTTAAGGGCCTGCGCTTTTGAGTGTCTTAATACTCAAAGGCCTGCGCCCACTGGCGGCACGGCACGGCAAGGGATTTATTTCTAATAAGTCTAAATAAACCTTATGGAATGGACTTAAAACTTTCATGCCACAGACGCTCATGCATGCCACGGGATGCCGCGGCACGCCGTGGCATGCTTAAGCTGCTGTGTCGTTTAAGTTCTAAGTCCATTCCATAAGGTTCATTTTGACTTATTAGAAATAGATACTTTGCCGTGCCGTCCCTTTAGTGAGCGCCGGCCCTTACAGGCCTTTTTAGGGTTCCGTACTAAAAAGATAAAAAACTAAAAAGATAAGAAACAAACTCAGGAGTCACAGTCAATTATTAACAATAACCAAAGAATGCTCTCTTATTATTAAAGTTCAAAGAAATTCTCGTAAGGCTCTGTGTGAGTACAGTGTAAGGTAACGTCTAGTACCATAGCAGTTTGAGCTCACTAGCCCCGACAGATGGCAAACAATTAAGTTGAGATTTGGCAAGTATTTAATGACTCATCGACCACAAGCTTTGGGCGAAAATTGACTGTTGTCGGAGATCACACTCCAGCATTTTATAATAATCATTTGCTGGATTCCCATCGAGATTCCCACCTGGTTCTTGTTAGTTGGTCTCTGTCGGCTTGTGTGTCATGAGGTGATAGTTCTGGTATGGGCAACCTGCTTCTGTTGGCCATGTACCTATGCAACACACAACAAACGTTCACTGTCTGCGCTACTGTTGGGGATAGGTTCCCCAACAGTGAAGGGTTATTGTTATGTTTGATAGGTTCGGCTTCTGCTGTCCGACCATCATGACTGTTGAATGTTGATGCAGCTGTTGTCGCTGATAATAAAAACACCGTGCTGGTTGAGTGAGTTTATTAGACTAAAATGTTATAAATGTTAAAAGATGTAAAAGCTGCTCGTACATAGCGCACAGTCATCTAAATTATAGAATAACAATATAGGTTACACCAGTTACAAATATTGACGATGGAACAAAATATACGGCTTGCCCATACAGCTACCACATTGTGGTCGTAGTAAATTACTCGGTGAGAGAGTAATTCATCGCCAATGCACCTTGAGTACCCCTTTTCACCGTGCGATCGTTTTCCTTGCACCATCATGGACATCAGTATAATATCCCCTCGAGTGCCAGGGTCAGCGTTGAAAATAGGCGTCAAAACCATGGCATCAAAGGGTAGGTACCCTGATTCACCTGAAAAAAAAGGAAATGTTGTAAGTATCATAAATTGCATCGTTGGCATAGTGGCCGCAAGCATGGCTAACGGAAATAAATAACCCCAGTTTTACAATCATGAAAATATTTGAGTACCTATTTATTGCCTCCTTACATTCTAAGCTCACTTTTTTGTGCCTTTTTGCTGTGGGCAATAACACAATGCTTGTGGGCATAAGTGGCCTGAGGGCAGAGCACAACTCTTCGAGCAAAGGCTTTGTCAATCTGTAATGGGCTTTGAATGGCACGTCGTCGTCAGTCAGTTCCATACCTAGCACCTGCTTGTTGGCGAAGGCTATGATGCAGGCGACCTGTGGTCAACCCACGGTCTCGACTTTCTTCAGCGTTGAGTACGTCCAATAAATAAGAACGCGTGCCTTGTCTTGGAACCATAAAAAGTAACAATGAACAACTGTGTGAACAACAATCAGAAAATATTATAGGTAGATAGGTACCTGTTGAGGTTGAGGCTATATTTTTACCCAGATTTTATTTTAACAACATGCCAACCATAAGATTTGTAAAAAACTAACAAAACTTACCTCATGTTTATTTATTTATCACGTTTTTTAATCTTCTAAGCTTCTGCTTGTGGCATACGACGGACATATGAATACTCTAAGACGACGGCTAAATGCTGTATGAGTTGTTGCTATTTGACAGATCAAATTGCTGTTGTGTGGCTGTCAAAATTTTTACGGTAATACCAAAATGGTAAATAACAGAGCAAAATATGCATTTTTTTGTTCGATTGTTGGCCGCCAGAGGGCGAACCCGGAAGATGTGGCTGTCGCGTTGCTATCGGCAGTTACGTAATACCAAAATGATGTTTGACATCCACAATTGTACAATTTACGCCTGTCGCAAACTGTCAGCTGCGTCCGTAATCAGGCTGCCGTTCCGTATGTTTACGGTCTTAAATAGCGGCGACTAGCGTCCGAAGTGTGAATAGGGTAGCGTTCAGTCGCTGTACGAGCTTCCGAGTCACTGGTCGCCGATACTACCAGTGTGAATAGGGTAGTGATCGGTCGCTGCTTCAAGCTTCAGAAAAGCGACTGAATCGCTAGTCGCCGATGCTAAAAGTATCGAGTGTGCATGAGCTCTTAGGTGTCGTTATACTACAAAAATCCCGATGATTCTTATAATTTCTGTTGGTAGCTTGTAACTAACATTCTTCGGTAGAATCAAAGACTGATAGTTGAAGATTAGTCCGAATAATTTGTTCATATTGATCGTTATCAATTTATTGTTAATCGGTAAACAAGTGCAACGTGCAAGGACACATGTAACGGTGATACATCGTGATCGTACACCTGTATACTAACATAGACTTTTTTTTTTTTTTTTTTTTTTTTTTTAAAGGCTCATTTAGGTACTATGAATGTCAGAATATTTGCGTGTAATTAAGTATAAGTTTTTATTCATGATCCTAAAAATATCTAATATTGTTCATATCATAGATATCCGGTTCATATCATTGTACTAAATAGGATGGGACATTTTAGTTGCAGCTACTACATCTCAAAGTTCTACCCTGTATATGTATCAGAAGAATTTATATGTATAGGTGTCTAGATACTCAAAGATAGGTTGTACATAATATAATTAAGAATACTTATATAAATAATTAAAGTTGTAATTACGCAGATGTTTAAGAACATTATACTTTATTAAGAAAATCTTGATATAAATCAGTACCTACACGTCATTGCTGCTACTTAGGTATACGAAAACCTACCCATCTACCTACCATCAAAAACCCCCGACTCGCAACTAGAAGAAGAGCTGTAACTTTTGAATGGCTGAACAGTTTTTCATGAATTATCCCGATTAAACTAGCTTTCAATTATAAAACCTGCATTGAAATCGGTCCATCCGCTGTGGAGCTACGATGCCATAGGCAGATACACAAATACACAAGGCAGCCCTTTTTCTAGTTGGAGTCGGGGATTTTTGATGGTGAGGCTATTTGTGTTTGTGTCTGAAAATCAATGATTTTGGCTATGGTCGTACTACCACTACCGTCGCGGTCGTGTCGGCACGAGCTTCCCATGCTCTATGGGTATCGCTCACACCTCGCCGTGTCGAAAGCATTAGCCAGACAGCTATGATGGAATCGAAGCGCCCAGAACGAGCTAAAGTTTCGTCATTTATGGAGGCGCATTCCTTGCCCTCCCTTCATCCCTTCCATCCCTTTCCCTTTTGCATCCCTTGGTCGTAGAAATTATTATTGCAAACTTTGTATCTTTTTATTGCGTGGTAGGACGATATAATTAATACCATGTCATGCAAACAAAAACCTTAGTGTTATGGGGCCCATTTGCTTTTCAAAAGTTCTGGCACCCGTTAAAAAGACAATCATTGCATCCGTAAATTAAAAGAAGTAAGCAATGATGACATATACAATACTAGACAGATCTGATACATAAGTAAAATACCTAAATAAAATAGAAAAATGATACTTAAGACTTATGAAGTAGTAATTTTAGAAATTACCTACAAGATAAGATATAACTGATTTATTTCGATACAATCACTGTACCTGTATGATCTACGGCGATGCCGCTACCTATGAATGATAACTTTCAAATGTCCGCTGCATTAGTGTGACTGTTCCGACCAATCGAATTCTAATGTTAATTTGACCGATAGCGTAAATCAATAGATTTCAAGACTTGTGCGGAATTTGGACATAATCATGCACGTGTGGATTTTTATTACTACGTAGGTATCCATTAACTCAAACACATTACCCTCCTTTGCGCCGCGCAGTCAGATAAAGAGCAGTGGTGTGGATACCCAGAGATCGCAGTCCTCGATTTACTAATACATAAGGCCATAATGCCATATTCACCAACAATATAACATATATTTAAAATGAAAACGGCCGTTTACCTACCTATATAAAAGTTCCTTTAAACGGCTGGTTTGTGTCCTAAACGTCTGTTATCTTGTCGGTGAACTTGAGCTGTAGGTCATAGAATCACTCAACTCTTTAAGGCTTTTTTTGTTTAGGAGGTACTGTGTATTTATAAGTCCTTGATACATAATTTGTCTCAAAGAATTATAAATAAGACATAATACTATCACTTTAAAATACTTAGGTACTTTCTAGATTTGAAATAGCGCCACCTATTGCGGTACATGTTAGCAATGCTACTTACAGGTAGACTTAAAATGATTTTGATGAAATAAATACTAAATATAATCTCAAGATAGGTACGCACTATGATTAATTGATTATCTTATTTATTCTTTCAAAACATTTCAGTAGTTTTGAAGTTTAAATCGTTCACAAACAAACCGACAAACAGACAAAAATTCTAAAAACGTATGTTTCGACTTGTGTATACATCGTTACATCGTTCCTAAAAGGTCAGCACAGACCTTTTTTCAAAAAATATTCGGTGTACAGATTTAGCCGATACGATTTTATTTTATGTATACTAACCAAAGTACCTATACTTGGGGGCCCAGCGATATATTTAAAGAATTGAATCAAATCAGTTTGATCACTATCTCTGAAATGATAAATATAATTTAAATTGTAAGGAATGTTATTCATCATAGCTATCAATTGATATATCAAATTGGGGTGCAACCAGCTTATGATCGTGATAATTATGATCCCAACGGAGGTCAAAATTTTAACACACTCTCATTAAGTTACTCATTCATTGAAACAATAGCGTCATTCATCCTTCGGGTATTTGGTATAGTTATGAAAAAAATAAAACAGTGATAGCCTAGCGAGCGGTCGAACACTTGTTTTTCATGCAGGAAAGTCCGAGTTCGAAGCCAGCCTGCATCTCTGACTTTTCCAATTCATATTATGTGGATCAGAATTTGATTATCACTTGCTTATTGCGTTAACGGCGGAAGAAAACATCATAAGGAACCTAAACACCTGGCACACTACAGAACCTTTTGGACCCTTCCAAAAGGTTCTGTAATGTGCCGGGTGTGAATAGTGCATCAGCATATTTTATATCTGCTAAACTCCCTATCATCAGTCAGGAGGTCAGGAACAAATAACTACTGAATGTTGTAAAGCCTATAGAATCTATAGTCTAAAAATCTATCTATAGTATAGATAGTTGTTCCGGGTATATAAATAATTGTTCCATGCGAGAATTGATCAAACCCGCACCACACATTATTGCAGAAAACCCAGTGCTTAGAAGTTGCTTAGTACCTACATAGACATGATAAAACAATTATTTTTAAATGTAGTGTAGGTAGTTAGATGAGTAGTTGGGCGGAAAATAACGTAATGGCTAAAAATTGATTCAATTAATTACTGATAATTTCGGCATTCGTATGAATAGATCATAATTGATTAGATGGAACAATGATAAATAAATTATTGGTGACGTAAGCATTACGTTTAATTTATATGGTAGATAGAGATCTTTCTGAGAATTTATTATAATGGAAATTTTGAAAAATCTTTTTTATAAATTGTGATTGATTTACCGTTACAACGCGTTGTATCGGACGTGGCGTTCAGTTGACACAACCTTTTATTTTTTGTCTTGCACGTATTATTGAGTTGATCTTTCAAATAAGGTTGTAGTAGAAATTTACACGGAACCTTTAATTTATTTTTGTTCATCTCTCGTCTGTTCATTTGTACAGAAAGGGATCCCTAAACACAAAACTGTACCACACTATCTGAAACTAAATACTATCCTATTAAAATTGTTTCGACAGACTTACCAGACTTCGTTAATAACGTAATAATTAGTTCAGAATAAGTTGGCGTGATAGATTATATTCCTAAGTGACTGTACTAGTATATTTGGCGTGTGCAGAACTTAAGATTTTATAAAAACCTGGGTACAAAAAAATCTTTAACGCCTGAAAGTTTTTCATAAGCAAATACTTTTGACAATGTATTTAATTATTCAAATGACCCAATTCACTGAGCTCAATAATACAAAAGTATTTATAGAGGTCAGTCACCCAATTAGGCTGGATATGGAAAAACTCTTGATAATGTTACAGAGAAAACTTAATCACACATTCAAATTCAAAAGGGTCCCTAAACTTTATTATGACAAGCTAGGGTAAAGATTGGCTTTTGAAAGATCATTTTCTGTGAAGCCTTTGATATTATGATAAACCACGGTTTGTTATTAAAAGTTTAAATTGCACGGAATTTCAAAACTTTTACTGATCATTTGAATGTAACCTATTCCAGCATAGCTTTGGAGCACTGTAAGACTGTTTTGCTTACTTTAATTTCAAAGGGGCTTGAGGAATTCCACAGGGTTCTTATTGAGGACCCTATCTACTTGTGCGGTACATTAATGCTTCGAGCATCCAGCACTCGAATCAGCTGTCATAAAAGTGTCCTATAAAGACCACGTTCATAACTTATGCGTTATTTCGATCTGTTATTTGGTAAACACCGTCGAATTACTATTTATATTGCTTGTTGACCAAAAGTAGCCTTACAAAATAACTCCATTTAACAGGTTCGGCGTTGGTTTAATCTCAGGCTTCGGCAGTTGTGCCAAGTTTTGGAGTTTTGTCAATTTAAATAGTCTCTGTTGTACCTATCGGATAAGATGAAGTACTGTAGTAATAAAACCGTGAAAGCAAAGTTCTTACTTGTATTAGAATATAATAGAAGCGTATTTTTTTATTTTCTAAGCATTGATACAAATAGATGATAAAATTTTCTGAATAGAAGCTTGTCTCACGGGTATCTTTTTCATAATTAATTAATTGTTTGCTCTTAATGTACATAATGTACTGAATAGTTAACGTTCTGTGAAATGGAACGTTATTCGATACACGTCAAGAAAATATGGAGATGTTTAGGCGCGCGCGCGCTCACGTCACGGCATCACCGTCACCGCGCGCCGCCCGCCGCACCCCCCACTCACCCGCGGCCGCGCGCGCTCGCTGATTCAGTGATAAACAAACCTTACCGGTGCCTCCTTGTCAGACATGCTGCGAGTTTGATTTCCCGCCCGGGAACCTAGAGCTGCCTTCATGCATCTTTGTTTACGTACAACACAGCACAAGTGAGCCCTAGTGTTTTAGTAACGTGTGTACCGTCGCCTGACTGAGTGCGCTCCAATCATATGACCTCGATGGCCTCTTGTTGCAGATGTCAGCCGCCGCCGCACGGACTACGGCGGTTTTATCACATTTTAGAAAATGACTGAAGGTTCCCTATTACATCATGACAAGCCGGTGAGTGTTCGGATAACAGTTACTGCACGATGACCCGCAGAGCAGTCAATGCACGCTGCATCTGTGCCACTGTCAAATGTGAACGCGCACATCGCTATTTTGGACTGTGTTGCCGGCATATAAAGTCGAAAATCGCTTGTGTTCTATAGTGCTATCTTCTGCGGAATTAGAAGTATCGTTCATATGTGCGTTTATTGACCGTGAATTCGTGGATTGCCATTAAATTCGCAAATTCACCTTGTATGACACCGATCGTACAAAACTGGTCTCTGACAAGCGTGCATCATGATTCATACACACAAGAGCACACGGGTGGCGACATTTTTAAAACTTGTTTTTCCTTACCAAAACATGACATAGTTTTTAATACTATAGTACCTAATTACTTCACTGCGCTGTTTATTCCAACAAAGTACAATATTTTTATTTATAGATACTAAAATAGCCGTATTTATACTCCACAGCACTTATCAAGATCATTAGAAAATCATTAGCGTCTACTTCATGTTGATTTATATTCCAAATCGTTCGTGTGTAGAATGGCATACATATTGGCATTTCCTTATCTTTCTTATCGTTCCTACGTATTTACAATAATTTATTGTAATCTGTCTCTGGGTGTCCATCAAGTTTATTTGAGAAATATCTGATTATCGTCGTTTACTGCGTGATTACAAATATATGATTAATATATATACAGCTAAGGATGAAATAATTTTGTGCCTAATGCAACCTTTATAAAATAAATCTGTTTCAATAACCTATCTACTGAATGTGTCGACCTCATTCCTATGTGAGTCGGTGCCAATTATGGTACTAAGTAGTTACTATGTTTTAGTTACATCCACATTACATATAGGGCTTTATCTGTCTACATAAGTACCTACATATCATTTTATCTCATTAGCTAACGAACGGACTCCTGTGGCCGAGAACAACACTAATGTCTGCGTATTAACAGATTATTTTTACTTTCATCATGGTTATAATGATCCCAAAATACGTTTCAAATATAAACGTCTAGAGGAAAAAGGTTTATAGAATTTCCCAACACAGCCGCAAGCTAAAATACGATATACACACAAACTACAAAATGCAATACCTACATAAACGTACATTACGTGAACAAAGGTTTCACACTTTTAAAATCTTTATAAGTGGGTAACTACTTATTTTAAAACAATATTTGACTGACTTCATCAGGATCAAATTATCGTAGATAATCTCATGGGACATTAATATGGTACATTATTATAAAAGTTACAACACTTACAACTCACAATAAATCTACGTAAATCTTGGATATACCAGAGAAACCACTGCTCAGTCGCGTACCGAAATCGAACAGGTTTTGTATACCTACGGCTGTACCTTCCTTGTCACGTGACCTCGGCACTTGCGATCATTTCAGGCATATAGATACAACAACAGATACTTTGTGTCTCTTTAACTAGTCGCTGTCGTTTGGCGTTGGTATGTCCAGCCCTTTAATAAGAAAGAAGAATGCATGGAGAAACTAACTTACTGTTACTGTCAGCCCATATCATCCCACTGCTTAGCAAAGGCCTCCCCCTATAACTTCCAGGTCTTCCGGTCCAAGGCCAGTGTGGATTATTCGTTATTTGCTTTGTTTAGGTCGTTCCTCCATCTTCTTCGCAATCTACCGCAACACCGGCTAGCTTTAGCATCAGGCATACGGCAAATGTGGCCAGCCCCATCCCACTTAAAGTTTTGCGGCTTTCCGAACTACATCAATGATTCGTGTTTTGGAGCGTAGTGTCGTGTTTCAAACAAATATGGTCTGTTAATTTTACACCTAAAATACTACCCTCCATCGGACGTTGGCAAGTCTTGAGTTTAGACTTTCAGATGTTTGTCAAACGTCAAGTTTGAACTCCATATAATGGGAAGAATGCACATGCATGTCCATGAGTTTCCGGTTTAGTGACATTGAATGGAACTATTAGATACTATTGGTCCATGAAAGAGCGAATGAAGAGTTCCCCTTCATTATTTCTTTCATGGACGTGTAGCTCTTCCAAGCAGTTAAGGTCCATCTTGTGACTTCAATTTCTCGTCAGGCCTGGAAAGAATCTTACTTTTTAGTCGCTGTCGTATGCCATTGGTATGTGTGGCCCTCTATTATGAAAGAAGTATGTATGTATAGACAAACTTTAACTGGGTAAACTCACGCTACGTATATACTTGACTATAGGTCAGTGAGTGCTGAAAGCCCATACGCTTAGTTATTCATTACTCTATCAGCTATCTTATACGAAAAAACGAAGCAATCCCAACGTAAGAGTTCACGTCAGAAGAAGAATTGAAAACGTGAATGCGACCACCTAAAATTATACAGTAAGATTTAACGATTTAAAAGTATTCAAATGAATGGTTAAATGGTGACATGGCGCGTGGGTGCTGAGGTCACCGGTTGTCATCAGATAACATAATTCAATTCTTAAACCGGACATTTGTTTTAATTTCTGGTTTCTTAGCTATTTTCACATTTCACCTTACCTGCTACTAAAACTAGACGAGTTATGGTTGATGCTTCAGTAAATGTCACGTTACTTACTTCTTCACTATTCATTTTAAATTAGGAAAAAGGACCTTGGAACGTTTCTTCTTCTTTTTCTATAAGGTGCGCTGTCCAACTAATTAATTGATGTCTTATTTTACCATCCATTTGTACTTCTCAGAAATATAATAAATGATTTTGCTTCAAATGGACAACATTAAATGCAGCACTTACCTATATATCGAGTACAAAAATATTACAACGATATGACCATTGATTTACAAGTAGCTTTTACCAGATGGTCCAAAAACGAAATAGAAAATATTTTACTATCTGTACCATATGAACACACTAAACACATCACACTGCGAATACCTGTTTTCCCGAAGGTATGCACGGGTCAAAGTCAGCCTCTCTTCGTAAAACCAAAAGCGCGTCAAAGCATACCAGTGTTGGTGACCCAAATAATTTTAGTCGTATCTTTAGCATGCACTGAGACAGCTTTCGATAGCATCGAGTCTTGCATAATCTATGTAAACCATATGTAAACATGCTTCAAAGTATCGTTCATTCGTTCCTCGTCTAACCTTTGTTGATAAACAAACATTTATTACTCATTACCATTAATGAGTTAATGACCACAAACATTCCAATTAAGTAAGAATTTATAAAAGTTAAGTTTTTATTCTTTAGTAGGTTCTTGTTTGGAGCTACAGTTATTACATTCAATAAATTTTATTTGTAAACCAATTAGTTTATCTAATGGTTCTGTGATCAGTGCTGGGTGTGTTAATTAACTAATAACAACACAGCAGGACTCGACTAGAAGTCAAAAATAAAATATATTAAAGTACGTGAGTAGTTTATTGTAAAACATATAAGAAGTACATTATTAAAATATTAGAAATGATTTTTTAAAATTACTAGTAGCACTCCTAACTAGCTAAGTGATTTTATATGAAAAGTCTCACGTGCCGCCTAGGCATTGCCTAACATCCTGTGATAAAAGTAATGGCAGGATCTGAGATTCGTAATAGTAACAACATTGCTACACGTTCTGGAACTTATAATAACATTTACACGGGTAAAGCTGGAAACTTGACAAAATAAGGTGGGAAATCGAATCTTCACCTTTTTCCCAGCTTAGGCCGGTTCACAGCTGTTTGATATGCCCTTCACTTTCTTCATGGTAAGGACTTAACATAAATTATCTACATGACTCATTATTACTATATTTTTATTTCCACTTGAGTTTTACATAGATTGTTCAAAACTTTTCTCTACCCTTGATTGTATTATCTACCCAAATACATCGCCATCAATGCTATCCAAGGTCACTTCTTCTACAAAACCGAGAAGTATAAAACTTAACCAACTTAGCGTGCATAATTTATGTTCGAAGCAGTTTCATCATTGATGTGTTTCATATATTATAATACAACGAGACGAGACACACTCATGTCTGGAATGAATAAGAACATAAGAGCTTGTCGTCTTGTTTGGCTTTACATATTTTAGTATCTATGTAGCAGTTACTTTAGTTTACGGCTTAAATCGATCTAAGTTTTGTCTCTGAAAGATCTAATGTAGTTTACGTTAAAATGTTCACTTAACATTATAATTCTTACGTGATTATCATTTTTAGCGTTCGGAACAACACAATATTATTTGTTGTTGCTTTCGACTCAGCCAAAACTAACAACGGTTTTGCTATTTTCGGGTTTGAACGGAATCTAATTTAAGTATAATGAGTATGACCTTTAAAATGTGTTTGTTTTGATCATTTCACTGTTTTACGACAACTAATGACTCTTTGCCATGATTTTTTGGCATATTTTCATTTCCCCTTATTTAATATTTACTAAATGAATTGAACTGTATTGAATGAAGTGAAATGAAAAATATTGATCCTTCGTAAATGATCAGACTGGGAGGGTAAAACGATTAAATATATTATCATTAATAATTTATATGTTTGTAAACTGTCATGGTCACTAACACTATAAATTATTAGATTTGAAATTGGGTTATTAACCATATATTGTATTTTTTGGGAGTTTATGATATAATTTTATATTTTCTTCTATTTGTTAAATTGCATATTTCTGCTTTAAAAAAATATTAATACTTGGTTAATATCCCAACTTCAATTCATTAATAGTATTAGGTATATACTTACTTTTATCTTTTCTAAATAACAAAATAAAAAGTAAAAACATACTGACATACGTAAGCATAAGTAGCGTGATAGGGGATTTTTTTTTTGAACTTTAAAAATACTATTTCCCCGCACTCATGGGTTTATTCAGTATCGCGAAGGTAAATACAAATACACATGAAACTACGCCTACCTACACTTGACGCAACCATAGGCCAATAAGGCAGTAACCATAGGACAATGTCAGCTTTGCGGTTTCAAAATTAATTCTGAACTACAAAATATATTATGTAAATACCTATATTTACGGAGATTACTTATAAGAAAATTACTTTAAAATATTATACACCTCCCAGCATTAATACAAGGAAAGATGTGGTAATAATGTTTAGCATTACTTTTATTATCGAAATAGGTACATGAAATTATTATGCAATCTACATTGTACAATCGACGTACAATCAGCCATTGCACATGAAAATTGTTTTACCTATAAAATATGCTTCTGCATCCAACATTCAGTAGTATACAGTGGACATAAAAAGGTTATGGTGAAAATAAATTAAAAATACAATGTTGAAGCATTTATCAATGTGCATTTATTATAGGTATAAGCATTTTTTATTTATAGAATCGCTTCCGTAGATATATCGATGAAAATAGACGTAAGTAGTTAGTAATAATTACTTTTATCTTTTTGTTTTCAAGAATAAATTATATATATTTATATATATATATATATATTATATATTAAATATAATTATGGGCAACCTCTGCTCATTCTACACATCTGTAACTATGAGATCAACTCTTTAATCGGAAAAGATAAATAGCTGTTCTATACAAAAGTGGATCCTAACTGCATCAAAGTTATTTTTCGCGTTTTCTCAGTTGGTCTCATAGTGAAATTTTGTGAAGAATGAGGAGCAGAGATTGGTACTGAACATAATATTGATACAATAAAGAAAATTCCTATTATACCAGTGCAAAATAATCAGTTGTATGACAAACAGACACTTCACTTGTAGGAATATTTCAGGACAAAGAAAAAAATAATTCTACGACTTTTATAAGAAACAGTAAACAATAAATCATCTTCATAATTATATTCCGTTCCCCATACAATACCTGTCTTTTCAAATTTTCATATTATGAAAACGTGCGTAAAAAATTAAGATCTACCTAAACGTAGATGTTCAGACATTTTCATGGCTATAAATAAAGGATATTTGACCTGAGTTGGCTGTGGTTAAATACTTTCAATATTAGTTGATAACGTGTATAGGCGTAATGTTTACAACCTTGAAAGTCGATATAGGACCATTTCATTATTGAGTGTCATTTTGTAGGTAGTCGTGATTAAAGAGTGGTTTCACCACTTTAATATATTAAGAATCATCGGAAATATACAAATTACTTGTCTATCGAGTAATATAAATAAGTTAGTTAAAACGTAGAATTCGTAAACATAATATTAGTTGAGTGTTCTGTTGGAGTAAAAGTACAAGAATTTAATTTAGTACAGTCAAATATACCTATAATATAGTATAAGTATATTTATTGTAATCGTACTTATGTATATAGAGAACAACGAGTAGGTCGATTTATAGAATAGTGCTCTTCAGGCAATTTTCACGAACACTAAGATTATTTTTCAATATAATAAATTGGATTACATTCCATACAATATATTATAATGAGTTGTTTATAATGAGAAAAGCAGAAAAAAGATCTACAATATTGTTTATGGTAATCTTTCACAGGTGTACAGGTATACCTACATAACATAATATTGTCACACAAAAACAAGTTCATGTTTATGCAAAAGAATTATAATTTTGGTCAAATCGTCTAACACATTTATAAGTCGCACTCAGTAGGATATAGAAACCAATTACTTATCTTGGTACCTAAGTAATTCGTTTTTTTTTTGTGTTGCTATTCACATTTATTAAAAATCTCATCAATCATTTAATTAAGTCCTTCACTAAAACTTAATGCATTAACTACAATAATATTTATGCAAATTTCTCTAATCACCTGTTCCCGGAAGTTACTCTGTTGGCAAAATGTAGATAATACTTTTAATATTTCAACCACGCCTCTCACAAATAAATGATTATTTTCCGACCAAATACACGCTGACCTAGAGCACTACAGGAAAATATAAATGTAGTAGCAACGTAAACATACATATATATGTACGAAGGAAACTGCTTATTAATCAGCCAGTTTGAAATTAATCCGGTTAGATTCCATCTCAAATATCTTATACGGGTTGTTAAATTCCATCGAGATCTGTTGCTATCTCATTGTAGCTAACCTGTGGTTTATTTACCATGATGTTATATAATAAATGACGGGTTTTATAGATTTCGTATAAAACTATTTGTCTAATTGACCTGTAACTCTAAATTTAATTAAGATGGTAGCTAATAGTGGTACGGAATATAGGTATAATTTAACTACTCCTACCCGCGCCGCGGCTTCGGCCGCGTGGATCGTTTCCGGGATTAAAAGTATCCTATGTCCTTCCCCAGATTGTATTGATATTGAAGTTGTATGCAAAATTTCATTGAAATCGGTTCAGTAGTTGAAGGTCGAGGCGTCCAGAAGGAACAAACAAACAGACACACTATTGGATTCGATATGGATTTAATGTTTGTATGTAGATTGTAGATGTCAACTTACCTGTTGATACCATCAAGCAATATGATGATTAGGTCATTAGAGCGATGGGAGTCCAATCATCAAATGGGTTATTGTTTAAATTTAATATAGGTACCTACTTTTCGAAATTTTAGTCGTGTAGAGGTAGGTACACTGCGTGAAAGTGCTTCGTGGACGAATTGTGAAAGATATTGATAGATACTTTCTATCTTATTATTATTATAAGGTATTCAATCATTTAAAATTGTAAACGACTCTGTCACAATTTGATTCATAATATTGAGTAGTCAACTTACTTCCTCTCTGCATATAAAACAATAGATACCTACGTAATCACATTAACATTTTGTGTAGAAAATTGAAGGCAAACAATAACTTTTGTCTTTGCATGAATATGAAGGAAATCTTTAAAAATAACTTATGCGGTACCTACTTATCGTGTCATTGATAACAATTTTAATTACATTTGTTTGCTACAACAATAGAATATTACTTGATTAAATAGGTATTATGTGCTTAAATAATATCTACCCCCCTAAATATTTCACAGATATACGAATGTCTGAATGTCTCAAAGATTTCAACATTAATGTATTTATTGCAGTCTTGTTTCTCATGTCGAATTATTTCCTTTTGTTCTGATAAAACGAATAAGTTATTATAATTGTATAATACATGATTTACTTTAGGTTTTTTATACATAACGGTGAATATTGGCTACTAGCAACATAGGTAGGTATTGTATTATCAGCGAGTCACTTTAGTTACGTCGTCTATGCACCCAAAGGAAAAACCTGTATCAAAATAAAAATTAAAAGAGCTATTTCAGAAACGTATATTCTACCACACTTGATTTTGCTAGTCTACCTGTTCTCTTTGAGATTTTTCTTTATACTTAGAGAATTTCATTGAATAGTGCTGGCCCTGTGGTCGAAATTCGACCGTAATTTTAGCTTTCTGCGCTCCTTCTCCATATAAACTTTAATTATGCCAAATTTCAAAAAACCTCCGTGTGCGCAATATCCCTAAAAAGGGATTCAAAATTTTCTCTTCACGTATTAATATATCTACCTATACATAGATTTTTGACTTACATTATTGATCATACCGTTACTTCGTGGGGTTGATTATCCTTTATTTGGGTATGCACTCAGAGTAAGGACTAAATGCAGGTAGTCAGTTCCGAATATTAATTACACGATGCTGCTCGCACTCGGCTGATATAAAATACCAACGTAATCAGATTACACTGTTCGTGAAGCAACTCATCATGAACTCAATATTCACATTATTTTTGCTGATCATATTGGTTTTGATTACTCATCGGCAGGACATTGAACCTGAAACGCTAGGGCATTGCGAAATGCCTTACAATAACAAAAGTATATCGTTGAATGGTTGAAGCCTCAGATGCAGAACCCGCTTACGCTGTTGAAGCAAAAATAAATTCAATTTCCATTTGCTATTTCGATCACGGTCACCATAAATATTATATTATTTTTCTTAAAGTGCAGCAGTTGTGTCAAGTCTGTATCTGGCTTACATGACAGCGTGAGTAAAGTGACAAGTTAACGTCAATTTACAGTCGTTTTCGTGTTTTTATATGTAATTGAATTGTTTTTATTATATTAAGGTATGGTATATATATATATTATAGATTCTCTACTCTAGTATTAATGGTTGGACCCCGTAATGTTTGTGAACCTGGGTTCGAATCCCATGTCTCATATTAAAAGAATCTTATTCTTCACTCTGGAAAGTGGGTGCATAATTCTACTTATCCCTTTCGGAGTTCCAAGCTTGCCAGGACCTTTTATAACGTCGTGATTCTAGGTGCACGGTTCCAAGTGGGTTGGTCCTGGAGAAGATACCGGCAGGAAACTCCAGGGATACTATTTTAAAATAATAAGATTACAATTTTAGCATAAGCCTTCAGAACATTTTTCATGTTCGCTAGCAAAAACTACTGACAAAATACTGAATCTGTGGTGGTGGTTATTGACGCAGGGTCACTGAGTGCATATCGATAGTCTGTCTGTGGGTGCACCAGACTATAGATTATATCCCATTCCCGAGAAGGCAAGTTGTTACAATACTTACAATACAACAAAATTGTTACAACTTTTTGCAACTGCTTCAGAACAATTAGTTTACATACCTACATCTGCAAGGTTTTAAGACGTCGTCGCCAGCTGTCTAAATACTTTATACTAACTTCAAGCGACAAATAGCTTGTGCTCCTTTTCTTCTTTTCGTGTCAATAAAGTCTTCGACCAATAAGTAGCGATCGCGATAGCTCTGAGGTGAGGAGTTCGTCGCAGATGTAGATGGTCATCCAGAAAGTAAATGGGACATTGTCCTCGACTGAGGCGTGTGCGGTAGATTTGAGTATATATTTTATCAAATCATAACGGTTCGTCATTCCTTTTCCACAAAATTTTTATCGGCTGCGGCTGAGAACAATACTAATGTCAGCATTTCGCCATTCGATAAATTGATGGTAGGTAAAATAAACAAATATACAAAACACAATATACGGCAAAAATATTAAAGAAACTAAATTAAAAACGAAATCTCGCTATGAAGATACATGGTCAGTGCCACATAA
Organism: Allophyes oxyacanthae; assembly: GCA_932294325.1. Taxonomy (NCBI): domain Eukaryota; kingdom Metazoa; phylum Arthropoda; class Insecta; order Lepidoptera; family Noctuidae; genus Allophyes; species Allophyes oxyacanthae. The sequence continues at coordinate 4,441,210 of OW028623.1, read as the reverse complement.
CAATGAATCGTTTACGAAATAGCGAAACAATACCACAGATTTAGTGCAATTTGCCTTTTAAAATGGTGGAATTACACCGGATAAAATCTAGACCAAAACACCGACATTTAATGTGTTTTATCTGCACTCGATCTGATCAACCATACGAGACGCGATTGTTTTACTATGATTCACGAGAATCACGAGGGAATAAATAGATATCACAGCATGGCGGTAGTAAGGCCGGGATTATATTTCCCATTTGCATTCTGATAGTCTGATTCTTCAGATCGGAATACCTACGCTTCCAATAATTTTAAATACTTCTTTTTTGGTTCAGTTGCTTCGGACTAGAACATCCAATCCGATTGAGTCTGATATGTATGGTAGCAAGCCCGGACCCATATTTCCGATTCGCTAGTCCGATAATAACTGATTGTGTATTTGCCATCGGATTTTGTGATCATTACACACAATTTAGAATCGGAAGCCTATATTATTTCATCCTGATCTAAATGGATATAATTATGGTCTCGGCCTCAGGCATTATCATTATACTATAGTATTTCAAACTTATTTCAGTACGCGATCCACTTCTGTACGATTCACGCGCCATTTTTTGCTACGCACCACGAAACTGTGGAATCAACTGCCTTCTGCGGTTTTCTCGGACACACGACATTGGGACCTTCAAGAAAAGAACCTACACCATCCTAAACGTCGGCAACGCATCGGTGACTCTTCTGGTGTTGCGGGAGTTTATGGGCGGCGGTGATCACTTACCATCAGGTGAATCGCATTAAATCTCGTGCTCGTTTGCCCCATAAATTGTTTTAAAGTAAAAACTTTCGACACTTCCGAAAATCAGGCTATCGTACTAGCAAATCCGAAATATACTCCCCGCTTACTTGTCCAATGTAGATTCACGTTGCCTAGTTACAATGCGATACAGTCGGCATATCAGGCAGACCTGTCTATATTCATGGCCAAGGTCGCGCGGTGCTAACTTGACGTAATCTTCGTTGTTTTGGCACAATTCACACGCCGCCGCACTTGGGGTTTTTACCGCCAATACAATGACTCGGTCGGTTTTACTTCACTTACTTCTATATTGGTCGTAATTTTTGTGCATTAGGTAAATTTGGTAAATATTTGTTGTAAATGTAGTATTTGCAACTTCTTCATGTAAAGGCTGCCTATTTGAAAATTATGAATGACTACGTAAGTCATGAAATATTAAGTAAATCATTATATATTGGTGCTCCAGCTTCTTATGCAAGGTTGCGAATAGTTGTGGCGACCAGATAGATCTGCACTTTGAATCTCTGTACAAATTGAAAAGCAACATCCTTATGTATCTCGATCTGGATTAGCATATCATCATCTCACATGTAATGAAAATTTGTTTCAATAATATAGGCATTTATTTTTATTTTATTTTTCTTTAAATTGATGTCAACGTTAGTCTTTTTTTTCTGTAAAATTCTTTATACTAATGCATGCAGAGTTTACCTGTAAGTGATTGTTACACTTTTGTCTTATATTTAACATGTTACCTTTGTCATGATACCAGTGTAAGCAATTGTTGGTGAACCAATAAATAAATAAATTATATATATAGCTCTTCGGTGTTTATGTAAAGTAACCAACTCGATGTTTGTATGGATTGGAATACAGTTCATTTTATATTCATGAGTTGCAGTTTTATCTATAACTGCATTCTCTACTAATACATTGTGTATCACTACCGCATAAGTAACTACACTTAGCAGTAATTCCAGCTTTCTCTCTTGTTATCTATTCTCTCAAGTGTACCTAAGTTTAACACCATTGATATCTACAAAATGTAGAGCGCATGCGTATCAAAGATGCAGTGAAAGCCACCTCATCTGTTTCATCCGCGAGATTATCTGAATGAGTAAGCACACTCGTTGATTGATGTGCACTGTACACATTGCCAACTAATTGAACAAACTTATTCAGACTAGCCTTTCTTTCCTATTGATTTAGGTTCATCCTTGTTTTTTATGTACCTCCAAATTCTAAATTAAGTTTGGTGGTTATTGGTATTTTTTGATGGCCCCTTACATTATATTTGTACTTACTTCTAGGCACAGATTTCTCTATTTTGTGTAATTTTCGACCAAATCTGTCCCGTCTATGTTTAAATAACTTAATATTCAGTACTCCCAACTTGATACAATTGAAATAAGACCTGTAGTTACCTTCAGATCACCAAAATCACCAAAATCTGAAGTCAAAGAAAAAGCGTTCATCTTTATCTTCTTCCTAAACTGATCGAACAAACTCTTGCGTCTCTTGAATATCATAAATCAATACAAAAATCAATAAATGAACACGGCATTTATTACTTGCAATCTGCGCAACTGTTCAGAAACATAAAGTACTTAATACGAGCTAATAGAAACTTATTGTGAATGTGGCTGATAACCGTCCGCGGCGTCTACCTATTTCTTGACCGTTTATCTATAAAGGACAAGGGCAAAGTAATGAGTGTCTTATATTTTTGTATCAATGAACTGTGTATCATATACTGGTACTTCACTTATCTTTGAGCTATTCTTTCTCTCTCAGACCAAAATTGTACTTTAAGAGAGTGAGAATACCGAATAGAGAATACTATGCTATACTTATGTCTAAAGTATTTAGTGGAGTTCAGTGTCAACTCTTGTTAGAGGACGACTTTTTTGAGTGGTAAGACTGTTTTGTTTCCAAGTTGACCAGTGTGGCCGATAGATGGAATGTTGGCTAGGTATATCATTGGATCTGCTCATCTATAAAAATATTATATAAAGAGGTTTTGTTTGTTTGTTTGTTTGTTTGTAAGTAGGGGTAATCTCTGGAACTAGTGAACAAATTCTAAAAGTTCTTTAACTAATAGAAAACTACACTATCCCCGATTGATATAGTTTATATTTGTATCTATATTGATACAAACAAAACGCGCGAGTGCAACCGCAGGCAACAGTTAGTAACTTATATTTTGATGGCTATTTTCTTCTCGATAGTTTCTGAAATAGCATTTTATATAATCTGTTACTAGGTAGATACTCATATTACTGAGATACTGATGGGTTTGACTAAGCGACAAAGCGTCCGACTAAGGCCCGTATTAATAAACCAATCTCAGTTTTGATTAGGCTCTTAAGTAACGACATAAGATGCTGGACTATATAGTTCCAGCATCTTATGTGGTTACTTAAGAGCCTACTCAAAACTGAGATCGGTTTATTAATACGGGCCTTAGTACATCGAGTAGATTCGATATCTGTTCGAAAATCGAACAAAGGTCCTAGAATAATAAGATGGTGAACAGCTTGGAGAGGGCCGGCCAATCGGCACGCAGAACGCGGTCGACGCGTAAAATCGAGATTGTGAAAAGAACATTTTCATTAGGGCCTCTGAATGTAGGTATTTGTTTGTGTATCTTACGTCATTCACGAAACAGTTCTGTTTTAATTTAAGGCATCAATTACACCTTAGATCACAGAAAATTACACGCACTTTCCCATTCCCTTTGAGGGATAATGAGTTTAAAGTGTAAATTAATTACGTATTTATCTTCATCAAAACGTTACTGATTTTATGATAAAATCGTCTATCAGGAATGAAATCAGAATAATAATCAGTTAATTATATTATAAAAATGTTTTGAGTGCCTATCTCAAAGTAAAAATATAACAGGCAAGGCGGAATTTTTATAGATTGTTTAATTAATTATTGTCAAATCCGTGTTTTTAAAATTAATTATATCCGTGTATTGTCTTTATCTACATTGTTTATATCTCTTAATTAATATTAGGTATTATAATATGTTATTAATAAAACCGGCGCCCATGTCTGCTCGTAAATTCAGACTAAAAAAGTACAAGATCTAATTAATAAGGTAAACTCTTCGCCACAACAAAGCTTCTGGAGGCAGTTTGAGATTTCCATTTGTTATGACAAAAGTCGTAGTGTAGATAACTAAGTCGTACCTACAACTTAGTTATCTTAGATACAAATCTATAACATACAAATTGGTTTTTTAGTTTTTTAATCAATTTGTTGATCTATGTCTACGAGTTAGGTTAGGTACCTACAGGGTATTTTTTATGTAATGCGCAAAATTTGCAGAGTGGTTCAGTGTACGTTCCCAAATGCAATCACAGTAGACCAGGTACTCAAATTCACTCCAAAACAAAATAAAAATTTGCTTTTGTATGGCTTGCGCTAGTAAATTATGAGTGTCCCCCATACTAAGTCGAATTTTCGTTTTGTTTTAAAGTGTATCCCAATACTGCAGTTGCATTTAGGATCAGACTGAATCACTACAAACTACATAAAAAAGTATCCTGTAAGTATAACATTATTCTGCAATCACTAGCTGTGCCCGCGACTTCATCCGCGTGTAGTTCGACTTTCGGTGCACTAATTTTGTTTTTGAAAATACATGTTTCTAATATTATAGATTATCAATTAATATTACAAAAATAAACAAAAATTCGAACCTGATATCTGTCAGCTTCTATTCTACCATTTTATCGCTAGATTGCATGACTGTTCAAAATGTCGTCCCTAATGATAAAATTCATTATAATATAGTCTTTCACAATAACACATATTAAATAAATTCCTTTACTCTGTTCAGTTCCTATGAGCGCTTGCTTGATGTGATACATACCTATTTACTTTAAAAGATCGACCCTGTAATGCTACAGTAAAAGTCCCATCAAAATTGTTCATTTCTTTTTCATATCCAAACCATGTTTTGCTCAGCTTCTGTGAGCGATAATATGAAGACACTTATTTACAATAAGCCTATCCCAAAGTTACGCTACAGTGAAAGTCCCATCCAAATCGGACCAATACAACATTATTTTAAGCAACCAATCAATTGTGACCTCTGCTTTGAACGGGACTACTTATAATAAAGGGGTCAAACTGTATTACAGGATCTAATCAACCGATTGAGAGGGAACATGTCTCAGTTGCAAGTTAGACCAATACCTATACAAATGTAAAGTTTAATAAAAATCTGTTTAGCCGTTTTCCTGTGATAAGGTAACAAGCAGACAGACAGACAGATGGATAGACAGACAAAAATTCCAAAAATGATTGACTTGTGTTTTATACACATAATGCTTATTTTACAGTCTATAGTTTATTTTCGCGAAAATATTTTCAATGTACAGACTTTTCGACCTCTACGATTTTTATTTGTAGCAGATATAGATTTATTTAGTAGGTACCTATTTATAAATTAATAAGAAAGAACGTACATGTGAGTTTGTTTGTAGGGGTTTGGTCATTATCTTCCCTTACCTATAACAGAATATTGGCTATAATTTATATAATAGGCATCAATGAACGTCCGTGTTTACTACTTTCCGAACAAAGTCGCGGGCGGGGTTGACTGATGGCCGCAGCTTCGTATTAGGCGCTATATAGATTATTTTAACGAGGTGGGCAGCAGCATCTTCCCTTCGTTCTAATATATACCTATGCCAAGCGTGAGCAATTGAGGATCACGACACTATTTGTCAATTTTAACTCTGCTTTTCCCGTCACGAATATCAAGCGTGATTTTATGTATAATGTTGTAGACATGTTCAACCTCGTGATAATTATGTTTTATAATATTACAGATGTGCGTGCGCATATGGCTAGAGGTGGGGCACGCGTGCGAGCCGCGGCGGACAGCCTCGGGTCGTGCTCTGGCGCTGGATTGGCGCGTGTGGGTCCGTGGAGTTAGCGGACAAGACATCAGCACCTTCGTTCACAAAGTCGTCTTCCATTTACACCCTGCTACATTTTTCGTGTATCCCAAAAGAGGTGAGAGAAATTCCTGTGTTATTTTGTTTAAATAATAATTATTAGAATTAATATTAATGAACTTAGAAAGAACAGAATCACATTAGACCCTATAATTGAATAAGAATGATCAGAGAAAAAAATAGAGGTCTTCCATGTTAAAAAAATTAAAGCGAACCTGATTAAGCGCACCTAATTTCATTAATATCATAAACTTTATTATATTATGTAAATAAATGATTAAGTTATTAATAATATAGGGGTGCGAGGAAAAAGCCTCCACGAGTGACGAATTCTGAGTTGGTCAGGCACACCCTGGGCATTCGGCTTCGATACCACCAATGCCGACTGGCTAATCTTTACACTACGGTAATGAAGGATCACCACGTGACAGCTTGTGCGATAGAAGAAGAAGATTATGTAATAAGTTTATCTATTCACACTTATCTGTAAATTATAATTCTACATTTTATTGTCCCCACCCATACACTAATGATTACACGTTCAAACTCTCATCATCTTTATCATGCACGCTGATAGTTCTCTGTCTACCTATAGTTTTATCTCGGTGACTTTGCCCCCTGTTTTATTTATATATCTGTTTTTGTATGGAGTATTAACATCAGCTTTATTTTATTACAGTGCTTCAGGAGCCGCCATACGAAATCCAAGAGTCTGGCTGCACCTCCATCAATATACCGATACATGTGTACCTGAAATACAGCAACAGGCCAAAGAAAATTCGTCTGAGATATAGTCTTCAGATCGAGAACAATAGCAAGAGTAGTTCAGAGTCGCGCTGCATATATTACGACTTCGAGAACCCATCGGAGCAGTTGTGCAAGGCGCTAATGAGTGGCGGCGGTGAGCTCGTGCCGCACACCGGCGCGCCCGACCCCAACAAGAAGCTGGTGGTGGTGATGTCCGACAGCGGCGATGACCGACCCGCCAAGCTCATGAAGGCCAAGAAGTACAAGTTCGTTGAACCCATACAGTGCAAGCACGGACCAAAAAAACGGACCAAGTCCTACATATTCGAAGAGATTTGCTCAAAATGTGGAAATTCCATTTACGTGGACTTCAGGAAACAACTGAGATCCGTGGCTATGACTGAGGACGAGATAAGTTGCGTGTCGCAGTTGTACTTCTCATACACTAGCTATGAGAAATCGGTGGACGCTTTAATTCTACCGCCGATATCGGACCCTATATACAGAGTACCCGAGCTTCCTGTATCGTTGAGAAGAGCACTCAAAGAAGTTAAAGAAGACTACACGACGCTATGATCCAAGACGTAGCTTCTGTAGAATCAGTGTTGTGTTGTGATATTACCCGGTGCCATGAGAGACTTATTGCAGATGCAAACATTACTGTTAGACTAGACAGAGCTGTTTAGTGAGCATAATATTATTTTAAAAACCTAGATTCTACTTCATAAAGATTTTATTTTACTTTGGTTGTTCGACTGTTGGTTATAAAATTAATTAGGCTAGGTAAGATAAAGTTACATTACCACAATCTAGTAATACGAATACGAAAATACGTGTGCTGTGAGTAAGATCTCAATAACGTAAGAGAGGTATCTATTTTAAACTTGTATATTATTTTACGTATATTTTTATAATAATAATAATTTAAGTATGAGGTTATTAAATAGTCGGGGTTGATAGGTATAAAATTAAAACTGTATTGTTGATTTATGTTCCGCTATCGCACATAATAAGGTGCCTCTATATCGTTAGTTTATGATTGTTGAGTGACAGGGTATTAGGCATAACTAGTTAACTAATGAAAATAGCTAATAATTTATACACGGCAACGTTTTTACTGTTTGTGGAAACCTTTTATGGTATTGTTGATATAAACTTCAAGAGAATTCACGATTGTGTAATAATTAATTTGAAGTGTTACGAATACGAAGTGTTACTTACCGTTTTTACGTAATATCTAGATATTTTAATATTATGAGCGAAACAAGCCTTTGTTACACAAATAAAATTAATTATATTCGTTTTAAACCATTCCTATTTGATTATCTAAATAATCTACTCCTTTGCTTACTGAGGAACTTGCAGACTTAAATCCCGGCGGCGGCGGCGCCGGCGCGGCGCTTAGTTTTCATCGGGAACTAGCTGGGCTCGGCATGTCTTGCAACGCCTCTTTTTTATACGAATCCTTTGTTCGCGGGCACCCGTTCTACAACTCATTAATAAGTTTATGCATAGAAGATGAACAAACAAACAAAAAATATTTTTTAGTAGGTACAAACCCTAGGTTGGGGCTACCGTCAGCCGTTAGTCCTCTGCAAGCGCTGCAAAATGTAGGATTTTTAATATACGTACCTACCTACGTGCAAGGTGGAGATAATACCTACTTCCGACAAAAACGGTAGGTAGGTAGGTACCTAGGTACATTTCGCGCACGCAACAAACGCTCTCGCGAAGTACTTACCTATGCGCACTCTGCGCTGCAGCTGGGCCAACGCCAGCAGAACGCGCATATCGAACAAACGCGAATATCCCCGAGGTAAACGGCGGAACCACAAAGAACAAGACAGAAGTTTTAACTATAAGTATAACAGGAATCTAGTCGACGATAGTCCCGGTGGAGTCTACGTTTTGGACCAACCAATGGACCAACTTCTCTTCTTTACAGCCTGAGTTACCTGAGTAAGTAATATCTAGCAGTATTCCTATACAATTCCCATTGCACATTACCTATCTACTGGGCTGCGCAATTCGGTTTTCATGTTCGTGTGCGTTTCGGGACGGCATTGTCGCCTCGTAGTCGCCTACTGAACACAGAAACGGAACATCGCTACTGGGCTTAATGTTCATTCAAAATGCAAGGTAAGTAGCTGTCTACGGTAGGTAGGTACTTGAGGTAGGTACCGATCGAAAAGGAGATGGCATAAATCCCATAGAAAAATCATACAAGTAAGCCCACATGAACCAATACATGAACGCTTACGAAACTTCTCTGAGAATAAGAAAAACACGTTTTTGTTCGCCTCCATTCGCCTCTAGTCGCCGAACATTGTACACACTTCTACTACTACTACTACCTACTCTACTAGAACTAAAAAGTTCTTTAAGTAGGTACCTTTTAAAGGTAAGCGGGTTTTTTAATTACTAGCGTCTCGGAGGAATATTAGCGTAGGTTCTATAACTGAGTTTATTTATGATTGTAAGGGATTATTATAGAATTAGGTATATAGATACAATTTCAGGCCTATCAACTAAACTAGGTAAGCCCCATAGATCGTTTCCTAAACGTTTGCAAAAAGCGACAACGCAAACGTTACGGCTGACTTCCACAACGATCTATTTTTCCAAACCGTCTATTTTGCTAAGCTTGTTCTGTTATTGTCTCGCAACAAAACGCAAACGCACTACAATCTATCTAGCAACATAACGAACGGAACGAAATAATGTAATGTGCCAACGTAACGAACGGAATGAGTGAAATTAAAATACGAGTTATTTACAGGTGCGAAAGAGAGATAATATTTTCTCATTTACAGATGTAGAACTTTTAAGATTGACTTTTGACATGCTGCGATAGTTTATCTTATTGCAGTATGTTATGGTTACTATTTGCTGGTTGTTGAAATTAGCGAATTTCTTGTATTGTTATGATGACCTTGAATCTTGATCACTTGCACCGCGGGTGAAAATTAATTTAGCTAGTGATTTAATTGCCTCTTTGTCAATAGGTCACGCACGTTTGATAAAAATTTCGGTTCGGTGCTTAGATTAAATAATCTAAGGTTCGGTGTATTTATAAGTAATTTTTTATATAAAAAAGTAAAAACCGACCTCAAAAATCTAAAAAGTATAAATTTTCCTATTCTGTCTATTTAACAACGATCTATTTTACAATGAGTGATTGTAAAATAGATCGTTGTGAAATAGACGGTTTGGAAAACGTTGTCCGAACGCAAACGACGTTGTGTTATGTTATCTCAAAATCACGCAAAGACACACGCCTCTAAGCTTACACTGCGTCTCTGAATAGGAATTTTGAAGATGCGCTTAGCGACGACTTTGCTTAGAGCGGTCTTCGCCCGTCCTAAGGTCATGTCTCTGAATGTCAGCCTTAGGCTTACATTCAGAGACGACCATAAAGTTATTATTAAGTTATTATTATGGAGACGACAGAAACGAGTCTAAGCGTGAACTTTCAGAGTGGAACTTTCGCTTCCATCTGTCAAACTTACGAACTGACAAATGGAAGATGCGAGGGGCATAGAAATAGTACAAGTACTGGAACGCTTAATAGTGCCGTAAAGCCGGTCTGAGGGAGAATACTTTGTGGTAGCCGTGTCCTTGTCTAATAGGGTAACCATACATTTAAGTTAAAAGTAGGACATGATAGAAATATTTAATTATGTTATGAGAATAGTTATCAGGTAATTAACTACTGATATCGAATAGTCAGAATTGTTTTTTTCCTAGTAAATAGTGAAATATACGGTCCATACAGTGTATCTAAACGTTCTTACAAATATACATACACCCTTTTGGTTATAATTAGAGTCACAGGCAAGGCATAATATATAAATAGGCATATGCAAGGTTACTATATAATAAAAAAGAAAATTTAGAGAAAATTTCGGACATTGCGGAAAAATCCGGACATTTTCTTATACACAGATTACGTGTATAATAAAATGTCATGCGTGAATATTCCGGACATCTGGCAGCTCTAGTCATAGGAAACATTAGATTTTAACATTTTAAGATACAAATTTAATTCCTCTTCTACTTTTTCTTTCTTTTTTCTTTTTCTCTTTTAGCTTTGCGACCATCCTACGACCTTTCTTTATGAGATCTTTCCTATTATAGCAGAAAGGGTAACCCATGCTTAGTGCTGCAGAATCGAATATCACTTATTAATTTATTATAATATTCTTGTTTGGCAAACTCAAGTATAATCATCATTCACAACATTAAGCAATAAAACACAATGAATGAAAGTCAAAGCAAAACTTTTTTTAATTTCAAATCGGCATAAAAAGGTTGTCGTCGTTTCGTCAAAACGTTGAGATTCTAGATGCACGGTTCCAAAGTGGGCCGGGTTCTATGGAGAAGAGACCGGCTAGAAACTTAATGGTTGATTGTAATTTTAATTGTGTTGGCATTATAGTTGTATTTTGGGTTTATGTGCTTGTTTCCTCTTGCTTTACTTTCTTATTTGGCGGTTCACTGGAAACTGCAACATCTTCCCATTTACTACAAGATCCTACATGCCCTGATTCACCAGATGTTCCTGCACGTACAATTTATTTTGCACGTACAGTTTTTTTTTCTTTTTATGGCTATCTGTAATGTCAAAAATGATCTTCATTATGGCACAATATCTAAGTACAATATCCAATCCAGTAAAAGTTTAATCCATCTAACTATACTAATAGGAAAATATTAAACACAAATAAACAATAAGCAAAGTGTGTGAATCTTAAGTTTGTGCAATGTGTTATACTTTATATTAGTATAAACTATTACAGACCAGACAATTACACACAACATTATACAACAGACACATACAACAACTGATAATTATTAAACATATTACAATAGTACCTATGGTAATATTGAAGGAACTGCTTCAGGTTTTAATTTTATTTTTGCTGCTGTTAAATAATTCATTATCTTTAAAATTTACGCCACAAACACATGCGAACTTTTACATACTAATGTCAAGGTTCGTGGCTGTTATCCATAACACCCTCTGCTTATTATCAGCTGGAATCCTGAAAAAACAAACATGGAATTTTAATAAAGTCTATCATTTTATAAGAGATACAAAAAAACATTATTATCTATTCGGCACAACAAACAACAAATGATTTCAACAAATTAACTTAAACTATATACAGGGTTATTTGTAAAACACCGGCAATGCTTTAAGGGGTGAAACTACTCATCAATATGAACAACTTTTACTACGGGACCAACCATGAAATCGCGAAAAAAAATTCAAACTTTTCATACATTTTGATGGAGCAAGGTTAATCTTTTGTATGAAAAGTTTGATTTTTTTTTCGCGATTTCATGGTTGTTCCCATAGTAAAAGTTGTTCATATTGATGAGTAGTTTCACCCCTTAAAGCGTTGCCGGTGTTTTACAAATAACCCTGTATGTATACTTATACTATACTTGGAATCACTCAAATTATACAAAACAATAAATGCATCGAAAATATGCTACGCATTACAGATATGGAAAACAAATCCAAATTTATTAAAGTACGTAAATTATTTAACTTAGTGGACTGTATGTTAAGTGAAACGATCTAAAATAAGTACTTGGAGCAACTATATCCCACAAAATAAAAATATATTGTCACACTACTCAATGAAACTTACCTATGGAACGATATTCCACAACCAGGATAATATTCTCGCTTGCACCCAATCATAACTCAAGTATTTACCATCTTGTCGCCAAAAAATTATTCTAGGCACAAAAATAATGTTTGATCACGTTTATTTCTGAACTATGAAAACCACGAATGTTGACAATAGGTTGACAACTAAGTTGACAATGTAAGCCATTTTGAATGATGTAGTGTTTCCCGCATGCAAACTTCTTTAACTACTGGTATCCAAATATTGTAATAATCAATCTTATTGAATAACGTATGGAAATAATAATATTTAATATAATATTTAAAGCACGTCAATTATAATTTTTATTATGTTTATTTTGATAGCCGTGGGTAGAAGTTTCATTAGTTCTAATATGTATGTAAAAACGATTCTGAAAATACCAATTTAGTAGATTACTAAGTTGATGAGTAATGGCCATGTGTGCGAGAGGGACACCGCTGAATCTCGGGTGACTTTCATGTGGGCACAAAATTTCGTACAACTAATTATAGCAGTAAGCTCTCTAGTTATAGGTACTATGTATTATCTCTATGGCGAGGGGTGTTCAAGCTGAATGTCAGCCTCGATTAAGGACTAAAAAATCCTCTCTTAGTCCGCCACACAGTCAGTCTAGTCTAGTGTCTATGACTATCTAGTCGACTTTAAATAATCGACTACCTATTCATGCAAAGATCCATACTAATTCTATATTGTCTCTGAGCCTTATAACGATCAGCTGACAAATGTCTACGGCTGACGTAAAATGAAAATTTCAAATGTCATCAATGTGTCAAAGACATTTCAACCAATTCATTTCCGCAGTGAGTGAAATGTAAAATAAATTCACAAAAAATACAGTGAGACCAAATTGACAATCCTTTGTAATCTGATTAAGCTCCAGCAACAAATTTATAGCGTCAAGTTTCGTTATTCCCGTATAATCAACCAACATGGTTTGTGTTCCTTGCTTTATCATTCCATTGTTATTGTTTCTTTGGCACAAGTTTATCCAACCCTATGTTCTGCGCTTCTGGAATCCTTGGGCTGTTAAAGACGCAGATGGCAATGTAAAAACTGAATTTCCATTTAAATGTGAGGGCGGAGTGTGCGCTTTTGGAAGGAAGAAAAATGAAAATAAAGAAACCACAGACACAGAACAAAAGGATCTCAACACTACCTCTGCACCGAAAAGAGTTAAAGCTGACTAGTTTAATGTTATTTATTTATTAACCGCATTACCTACTTTATGTTATTGCAATGGTCATGTAAAAGGAAGTTTTCTTGTTATTTTTAACAAGCAAAAACAGATTTACTTTATAAAATATCAATAATATTATTCCATTTATGTTTTCAATGCTGCTACAAATTTTATGTTAACCTTGTGGCTGTGAAGTGCAATTCTAAGCATGATTCCAGTATTTATGTAGAAACACTTTATTAATTTTATAAGATTGCAAACTGAACATGTTTAACTTGCATTATTATCTTTTTTGGTATGATTCAGAATTTTGTCCTTGTGATGCGAACAATTTATTACCAAGTAATAATTTTCCATATAAATTGTAAGGTACTAAATAAAACATTAGCTGGACTTCTGACTTTTATTTCAAATAGTTTGATTGAGCTGGTTACATTAATACCAGTACTGTGTAGAATACATGCAATAGATAAGACATCATTGTATTAACTATTCAAGTTACATTAATTGTCTTACATCAAATCAGGCAGGTTACCTTTCAAGATTTTGTACTGTATATGATTTCACTGGTATTATGATATTTCTCTAATAATTTGAGTGTTAAGGAAAGTGATTCATCTATTAGTAATTAACATGTTGACTGCCACCGCTGCACACAAAATTGAATGTAAGTTATGGGTGACCTACATGGTGTTCAAATGCTTCAAACAATAAATTGCCGATACATTTGAATCTTGAAAAGTCTTATTAATACAATACATCATATAAGTGGAATAAAATTACAGGCTTATTAATCAAGTGTGGCATACAAAACTTAAAAAATAAAGAATATTCTTATCAATAATAGTCGGAATTAAGAAAATAATGTATATATTTAAGTATAGGAATCTGGTGCTATTACGCATTTCATTAAAGTATTTTTACATTCTACTAGTCTTGCTACAAAATCTCAAAACAAACCTTTACAATTACTTTAACTGTATGACTTAATAAGAAAATTGGCCGAGATTTTTAAGCTATGTAAGATCTATTGAGGGCAAATGGACATAACCAGATAATTTAAAAAATAAAACCAAGTAACATACTTGGTAACAGTTTCTATTTGTGTTATTTCAGCACCTGCAAGTGTCAAGTTATTATGTCCAGTTCAATCCTTACCAACTAACTTATTAATCAACTTACACTGTAAAATGAATATGATGCATCTGCAACACCATTATAGATGCAATTTCTCAAATTTTTAGTTCAATAATGGAGAGTTTTTTGTTACCATATATTTTAGAACGAGCTTCGAAGTAGAGTAAAAACAGTATTGTGCTTCATTTAAATAAAATCAAGTACACTTATACTGGATTGTTGTAAGTTATGGATAAAATAGTGTGCAGACCCCAAATTTATGTACACATCTGCATTAAAATTGATGCACCTTATTACAAAAGCTCCCATTTGTATACCATTGCATATAATATAATTTTATTGCAGATAGGCCATATTAGAATATTATAAAACAAACATGCTGTACCACAACATTCGTCTTATGTCAACCTTTCAATAAACATTCAATTTAAAGCAAAACAACAATGTCCTTGGCATACTGGCACACTGTCAATAATTGACTTATTTAACATTCTTCAGTTCTACTTCAAATACTAGGGTAGAATTAGGTGGGATCACTGGGGGCGAGCCTTTCGCTCCATACCTGCAAAAGAAATTGTTAATATTAGTTTATCTGGATTTGTATAGTCAAATTCCGTATAATGCGCTAAACCATGTTTTGACTTATATTAGAAACAATTCATGATCAGATATGATAATATAAATATAATTTAAAGAGTTGAGACACTTACGCCATCGCAGGTGGGCATACGATCCTCCTCTTGCCTCCGACCTTCATGCCGGCGATGCCGACGTCCCAGCCCGAGATCACTTCCTTGGATCCCAGCCGGAACTTGAACCCGGGTCCCTTCACGCAGTTGTCGAACATCTTGTTGTTCTGTTTCAGGCGACCCTCGTAGTAAACCTATACCAACAAAATTTTGAATAAATGTTTAATCTTAGATTTTAAAGAATAAATAATTTTGACTATTTTAAATAATTCTGCCATTCCACAGTCATTCTACTACATAAAAAGGGTGACAAATCCGATATAAATAACTATCGTCCCATCAGCCTTGTGTCTCATTTATATAAAGCGTTCGTGAAAGTCATCGAAAACCGTATCTCCCAACAACTTGACTCTCACCAACCTCCTGAACAAGCAGGATTCCGTAGAGGCCTCTCCACCACCGACCATCTCCACTCTTTGAACCAATTAATCGAAAAATGCACCGAATTCAAAATCCCTCTATACCTAGCATTTATCGATTACGCAAAAGCTTTCGATAGCATAAATCACGATTCGCTCTTTGATGCCCTCTCTAACCAAAATATAGAAACCACCTACATCAACCTACTAAAGACCATATATAGCAATAGTACCGCATCCATTAAAATAAATTCCGCAGGATCAATATTTCCAATACAAAGAGGAGTCAAGCAAGGAGACCCGCTATCCCCAAAGCTTTTCACTGCCACTCTCGAAGAGGTCTTTAGGACCTTGACACACAACTGGGCAGACAAAGGCGTAGTCATCGGTGAAAAGAGGTTAACAAACCTGCGATTCGCCGATGACATCGTCCTATTTTCGTCATCAGCGGCAGATTTGGGTAAGATGCTCGAAGATTTAAACAGGGCGAGCCTCGAGATTGGACTTAAAATGAATATGTCGAAGACCAAACTCATGACCAATAGCACCAAGAGAAAACTGTATATGGAGGGTGTGGAGATTGCATATGTCCAGGATTATGTTTACTTGGGTCAAATAGTTTCCTTCCAGGCGCGACAAGATAAAGAAGTTGCTCGACGCACCGAAAGCGCCTGGAGGAGCTACTGGTCAATGAAGGACTTATTGAAGGGAGACCTCCCAATATGCCACAAAAGAAAAATTATGGACATGTGCATTCTCCCCATACTTACATACGGTGCTCAAACTTGGTCTTTGACTCTTCAGCAGAGGTCCACGCTCGAGGTTTGCCAGCGAGCCATGGAGCGCAGTATCTTAGGAATTCGACTTACAGACCGTGTAAGGAACACAATACTGCGCTCCAAAACTAAGATCACAGACGTTACCCAAAAAGCTGCCAAGCTCAAGTGGGATTGGGCTGGACACGTCTGTCGCATGTCCGACGAGCTATGGGCCAAAAGAACAACTGAATGGATCCCAGTAAATATAAAACGGCATCGCGGCAGACCGAGGCGAAGATGGCGGGACGAACTTGACTCCTACCGAAATAACTGGTCCGTACTAGCAAAAACCAGAAGTGAGTGGAAAAGTTTCAAGCATTGGGCTATAATGTGTGATTTCCATTAAATTGATTCGTGAGACTGACATGAAGCGCCTGAACAAAGTACTGAAAAGTCTTTTCTCAGGTGGCAACAAGGTGCGTGCCTTCAACGGTTGGGTCATGCCGGTCCTGATGTACTCCTTCGGCATACTCAAGTGGACTCAAACGGAATTGGACGCTCTGGATAGAAAGGTCCAAACATTGCTGACTGCAAATCAGATGCATCACCCACGTTCCTCGGTAATGAGACTGTACATCCCAAGGAAATGTGGGGGTCGAGGCTTTTTAAATGCCAAAACCCTACACAACCGTGAGGTGTGGAGTCTCAGAGAATATTTTCTCCATGCCGAAGTGGGGATGCACCGAGATGTGGTCGCAGTGGACAAAGGATTCACCCCACTCTCCATGGCTAAAGAGAACTGGCGCAAACCTGCTGTACTAAGTATCAATGACCGCAGGGAGGTATGGCAGAGCAAAGAGCTACACGGACGCTTTTACCGGGCTCTTCATGGGCCCGATGTTGACTTTAAAGCGTCCGTATCCTGGTTACGTTTCGGTGACCTATTCGGGGAAACCGAAGGTTTTGTATGTGCAATAATGGACGAAGTTATCATGACGAATAACTACCGGAAGTATATTGTGAAGGATGGGACGGTTGACATCTGTCGGGCATGCCACCATCCAAGTGAGTCTCTTAGACACATTATCTCTGGGTGTTCTCGTCTTGCTAATGGCGAATATTTGCACAGACATAACCAAGTAGCCAGGATTATTCACCAGCAACTTGCTCTAAAATATAACCTTGTGGAGTCCGAAGTACCGTACTACAGGTATGTGCCCAACCCAGTTCTCGAAAATGATCATATCACTTTGTACTGGGACCGATCTATCATCACTGACAGGACTATTGTTGCCAATAAGCTTGATATAGTGGTGATAGATCGGTCAGCGCGCCGCACGATGATTGTTGATGTTACTATCCCACATGATGAGAATCTCGTGAAAGCCGAGAAAGATAAACAAATTAAATATCTTGACTTGTAATTGTTTTCTTTTTGGTGTTGCACAGGTAAACTCACCATAACCACTTTGCCAGCCTTGGCAAGAGGTCCACTGCCAACCTTCAAGTCTTCAATAGCCACACCTCCGCTTATTTGCTTCTTTTCCTTTTTCTCTGCAGGTGCCTCCTGAGCTTCTTTCTTGGCTTCTGGCTTCTTTTTCTCAGCTTTCTGCGGAGCATCTTCCTTCTATAAATTTAATTGTTATGTTTAAGAAATCTAATAATCAGAAAACATGAAAAGTAAGCTAAAATTCCTAATTTTAAAAGAAACTATCAGACAGCATAAGATATAGTATAAGTTGAGCAATATGTACAATACAAATTTATTTCTCGCTAGCATGTATCCAAACTCTGGCAATGTCTGAAGAAATTAACCGTGTTCGGATACATGCTATCGTTATTATCAGGATAATTATCAATGGTAATTATCCTTCATAACTCAGAGAAGATATGTAATCTTACCTTAGCCTTGTCAACACCATTCACTTGAGGCTGCTTAGCCTGCTGCTGCAGCTTCTTCTTGAGTCGTCTCTTCTGTGACTTGGACAGTTTTGACATGTCCACAGATGCATCCTCCTTGCTGCTGTCTAATGTGGTGTCAGCATCAGACACCGCCTTCTTTTTCTTCTTTGGTGTTTCTTCTTCTTCTTCATCGTCGTCATCTTCTTCTTCTTCTTCTTCCTCGTCATCATCTTCCTCATCACTACATAGAAATTATGAATAAGAAAATTTGGTTAACTGTTGTAGTGATACATAAATTTGTGAATGTAATTTTTTGAGAAATTAATTTAACATTGGATATTATAATTCTTTTCATTATTCAAGTTCTCATTGTGATGGTTAGGTAGAGGTACGTTGATGACCGATGTAGCCTTGCATCAGGTGTTTGAGTTCTATCACAAAAGTTCATAAATATGAAAACCAATTATATGAATGTAAGGCGAGCCAAGAATTTTATGTCAAAAGATTTACCTGTCACCAGATGCGTCCAATTTGAATGAATCATCATTATCATCGGTGTCAATGTCCTCTCCATCAAGGAACTTCTGGAGCTGGTCCTCCTCTTCATCATCCTCATCTGAGTCTAAGCTTTCCGCTGCAGCTGCAGCTGTTTTGCCTTTCTTCTCAGGCTGGAAATTATAAAAATTTTATATGCAAGCAAAATAAACTGGAACAATTGCCTTAATATGATAAAGAAAGAAGATAAAATATAATTTATATTTAAAACCAGGCACTTATGAATAGTCACACTAGTAGGAAACATCCCAAATTGTTGTTTTCTTATGGAGAATAACAGACAAGAAATTAAATGTGTCACCTTAGCTTTCTTATTAGCTGTGGGATCATTGGTATTCTCCAGTTTCCTTTTGTTCTTAGCCGGCACAAGGGTTGGTGCCTCTTCATCCTCATCTTCCTCCTCCTCTTCAACATCATCCTCAAACTCAGGGTCCAAGTAACCAGTCAAGTGCACATTGCATTTACCTGTTGTATAAAATGTTGTTTTATTGCCTAAGAAATTTAAATAAATTTTAATATGTCCTAAATCAAAGTCAAGTATTAGATTGTTACTCATAGTCAATAAATTATTTTAGTACTGTCATTCAAAATGCATATTTACATTTATCAGTTTTGCTACAGAAATAATTTCCCAACACAAGTAATAGAATTATTTTTTTTGTTTTCTTTTCTGTTATGTTAATAGAAACTTACCATTTGTTAGAAATGAAATAGAGTCTCCAGTCTTGAAGTACAGGTCTAAAGGTACTTGGATGATCTTGCCCTTTTGTAACGTGCACACTAGGAAGTTCTTGTTGTCGACTACAACCATAACCTGGCAGGGCTCATTGTCCCCTGTTGAGATGTCCATAGCTGCCTGTGAGATGTGGAATGGCTTCTCCACCACTTGGGTGTACCGCTTGTTCGGTTCCATAATAAGTCCTGGAGGAATAGTTTGGTTGTAGTTTTGATAGAAAGAGCTCATTTATTTGTAGGTAAAAGGTCTATTTTAAAAAGCATGAGCTTTCTTGCAAATAGTGTAAACATATCCATAAATATTAGATTTTTTTTTAAAGAATTTCACAATAACATTAAAGTTATTACAAACATATATGATGCTACCATAGTTATATTATGTAAAGCTGAGATAGCTCCCCCACAGTGTTATACATTTCAAGTTAATTAGTACCAACAGTCACATGTGCTATAGCATTTTCTAGAACATTTTTATGGTTTTGTTTGTGATGATTTGAACATAACACACCTTAATATGGAAAGATCCATGATATGGTGTTTTATTTGAATAAAATAATAATAGGTATGACTCTGTAGGTAACAACCGAGTACATACCGAAACTGGATATCGAGTAAAAAGAGACAATGGAAAATGCCTAGAAACAGGTTTTGACAAAAAAGAAGGGCCATGTCCCGTTAAAAATTGAAATATTCTTATGGTTTCTTGTTAGATAAAGCATGGCGTGAAGTATTACATAGTTTATACTATGTGATACAAACACGTGGTGGTAATCGAACCGGCTATTTTACTTACCCCAAAACATCTTGACGGTAGTATTTCTCACGCAAAGTAAATGAATGTATGACTAAATTAATCACTCAACGTTTAAATTCACGTTGAAGTAGCACTAGACTAGAAATAACGACTTATTTATTATCTATTTTCTTTAATTCAACATGTGGATCACTGCGAACGCGGCAAATTCTCGCACAATCGTATCAATGAAATCCGAAATGGAGTAATACCACAGACTACTTAGAGATACTACGTATAGTAATACCATAGAAAAACTATGATTGATTGACATATTACAGTGTTACAACAGTGAAAATTCTTACTATAAAAATGTTATTCTAGTTTTCCTAACAGAATTATATTGTAAATTTAATAAAGACTAGCTCAAGATTAATTTTTTATGTTTAAGTTTTTTGAAGATCGTTATTAAATTTTTTATTCATTTGCATATGTTATCGGAACGATAATTATGTCGATAAAAATCGTACTTTGTCCTCTGATTAGTATAATATTATCGATACTAGATACTCAAAGATTACCAGGGTCTAACTAGAAGTTATGGATTATATTTTCCTTACTGTATCAAAATCACTGAAGTATGATCAAAATATGTTATGCTGGCGCCTCACATCGCTATTCGGTATACGGGGTTTTATTCGCCGTTTATTCGGCTATATTCGTGTAGAAGTCCGAATAACTCGAACACACCGTCCACACATCGTCACGAACAGCGAATATGGCGAACATTCACGAATATTTTTGCTTTATTCTTGAACGCAAAGATGGACCTGTTGTCGGCAGCAGCGGCTTATTATTTTCTGTATATAGAAGTATTAAAACTCCTAAGTACTAAACTTAATATATTATCTATGATAAACACGCCCGTCCATCCGATATACTCTTGTAGTCTTTGCGTCCGTCGCTGTCGCGCACCACGCTCTACTGAGCAAGCCATGTGTGGACGGTATACGAACATATTCGGTATATTCGCAATCCTTTGATATGTGACCAAAAACCGACAACCCGGCGGATACGATGTTCGTGTATTCGCGTATTCGTCTTATTCGTGCAAAAATAGGCAAATATAAACGAATAAAGTGACTACACATCGTCGTATTTGGGCGAACAAGACGAATACGCGAACACGAATAGCGATGTGAGGCGCCAGCATTACACCTTGGCAGTTGCCAACGAGCCAATAATTAAAATGGCACTGACTTAGATAATTTCCTTTAACTAAATATAGGAAATATGAAACGGTTTCTTTCTTTAAAGGTTTTGGACTAAAAGTACCTTCGTTTTTTGTTTTTTGTCCTTTTAGTCGGATAGTTTTTACTTTTGGCCAAGCTGTAGAATACTTACAATATTGAGTAGGTAAATGATATGAGAATAACTTGATAAAATAGTGAACAGTGATCATAGATAAATAAATTTGACATTCGGAGTTTTGAAAAAAAAAACTTTCTGTCTTTCTGTATCTGTCAGTGAAGGTTGCTGCAGTGTTTTAGCCATGGTAAATAATTTATTTTACTCTAAATCTTGAAAAATCTTCACGATCGTTTGAAAATGTGATATAACTACTTCGCATTTCTCATTGTATATGGTGAACATTCACATGAGAAGCGTATTTACAAGATAACCTCTTCTCTTCTAGGGTCGTGTCAGGACTAAGACCGTCAAGAAGGCGGCCAAAATTATCATTGAGAAATACTACACTAGATTGACTCTTGACTTCGACACAAACAAGAGAATATGTGAGGAAATCGCTATCATTCCGACCAAGCCCCTCCGTAACAAAATCGCTGGGTGAGTATTTATTTACGTCCTGATTCTCTGTAACTTGATGTTTTACCAGGATTTTGTTCTACACAAATATATTGTATCGTTTTTCTGTGCAAGTGCATGATGCTCTAAGAAATATTCATGTGATTAGATCGATGTAATCCATGGTTATTTGAATTTTACGTGGAAAATGTAGGTCGGCAGTTGAGTCGGCACTATAGTAAAGCTCACTTCACTCTGTCCTTTCCTTTACGTGGATTATCCACGTTACCTACAGGTAACTTGCATGACATATAATTTATAAATAGTAGCTGTTTGTGTTATGCAAAAAATAAAATATAGTCTATATCACTTTGAGATAGTGCTGCTTTCTGTTAGTGAAATTATTTGGAATATCAGTTAGTAGTTCTAGATATTACCCCCTTTTATTAACAAATAAACTTTTTTTTTTAAATTGGTTTACATTTACCTTTTAGAATAGTTTTTCGTTACTTACCTACAACTGAATGAAATTTGTATACAGTAACCTTTTTGATGATATAAGGTCCAACCTTTATAGTCCCTGATCCCTTTACAAGGTTATTGTACAGTAAGAACAACTTTTATTATGGGATTAACCCTGAAATTAAGAAAAAATAATTTGCTGTTCCACAAAAATAATATAAATATTACTCTACTTAACACGTTCACTGTCCCGACAGCAGACACAATAGTTAAATAATCGACATGTACCACATGTGGTTCATGGGACTGGAAAAGGGTTAAATGTATGGAACAGTTGATTTTTTCTTTTGCAATTTCTGTTTTGGTTTCATAGTAAAAGTTGTTCATAATGTTGAGTACAATAACCCCTTGAAGAGGTTGGGGCTACAAATGTTGGAACTTGTATAAATAAATAAACAACATATTATAGCCAAACCAATATTTACTGAGAAAGAAAACTAGGTATACATAGATTCAGTTTTGGATTATACTACAAATACCTAGGGTAGTTTGGATATATCACTATATTTGCTGAATAGTATAATCATCATACATTATATAATATTCACAAATAATAGTTATTTAATAATATAGAGGCATCAATTATACTACAAGTAGTGTGACAATAGTCATAGGTCTAACTGTTTCTTTGATTGTTAATTGAAACACTAAAATAATACAATATGAATTTTGTTTCAGGTTTGCAACCCATTTGATGAGGCGTCTCAGGCACTCCCAGGTCAGAGGAATCTCTATCAAACTGCAGGAGGAGGAGCGTGAGAGGCGTGACAACTACGTGCCCGAGGTCTCTGCCCTGGAGCACGACATCATTGAAGTCGACCCTGACACCAAGGACATGTTGAAGATGCTTGACTTCAATAACATCAATGGTCTGCAATTGACACAGCCTGCCACACAAGGCGGCTATGGTGGCAGACGTAATTAAGGATAATAAATAATTAATATCTATTACTTTTATTTTATTATCACTATCTCTATTTTTTTTTTTACAAAATATTTTTGACCTTGTTGAGATGCCGGTGGCATCATGGAACTGGCCGGCTTCGGGTATAGTTAGTGAGATCATTTTATCAAGTGACTACATAGAGATAATATATAGTACCTTGTACTATTTCTATGAGTGACTACCATTAAATGTACCTCACCAGGACAGCCAAACCGGCAACACCGACCTACCTGTGTAACCGATCGATAGTCTACGACAAAAGAGTAGGTATACATTCAGTCAAAAAAGTATCGGGAATGGATGATTTGTTTATGGTTCCAAATTCAAAATTTTTGTTTTTATTGTTGTTGTTAGATTGGCATTACTGTTTTCCATTTTGGCGCGGAGTTTGAGTTCCATATTTCGTCATTGGTTGCATCTGTTGTTTATATTAAATGTAATATACAGGGTTACTGGTAATATGACGGCAATCCGTTATGGGGATGTAGGAGAGATCATTTCCAACCAAATGACTCCTGATGACTCCTAGGCAAATGTCAACCATTTTCGAGTAATATGTCATTTTATATTTTTTGAAGTTATTTACATTATGCAACTTTGAACATTGATAAAAAAAAATCCAATGCATACAATATTTTTATATTAGTATTATCTGTTTGCTAACATTTCAGTACATAATATTCAATGATAAAATGACAATTATCTGCAATAGTTTTGAAATCAGAGCTACAAATCGTTACGCATTTCATAATTTTGAGCAGGTCTTGTGACTAAAATGGTCGATTTCTGCAAAATAACACGGAAGTACTTTATCGGCAGAACATTTCGAAAATATGTACAACTTTTCAGCTATCCAACGAGATACAATAATCTAACAGAAATCAGAAATTGAGTGAACAGAATACAATTATTGTGATAAAGACAAAATCAACTTCAACCAAAATTGCATGCTGTCCTCCGCCTGAGGGGGGCGGAGGGGTGTGCCGGACTCCTACCGGCTAAACTCACCACCGTGGTCCACTTCGGCACCTACAGATGGGTTTCGGGTACACTTAGAAAACCGCACCGAACCTAACCTAACCTAACCTAACCAAAACCTAACCTAACTTAAGCTTTTTTTTTACTTGATGAGAACCCATCATAGGTCTTTCCTCCACCTGGGGGGGGCGGAGGCGTGTGCCGGACATTGGGTTAAGTCTGGGCATCTTGCTGGCCAAGGAATTGGGCCTCCTCTGCCAATCCATCGATTAGGAAAGTTGGCGTGTAACCATTGGCGAACAGTGATTCTCCAGTCCCCGGTTACACCAAGTAACAAAAAAAAAAAGCTTAAGTTAGGTTAGGTTTTGGTTAGGTTAGGTTAGGTTAGGTTCGGTTATCGTCCCATTTGCCTGCTCGACGAGGCTTCGAAGCTATTCGAAAGAATAGTTGCCCGAAGATTAGTCGAGCACCTGTCGCGTGTAGGTCCCGACCTTGCCGATAGCCAGTTTGGCTTCCGGCAGCGGCGTTCTACAGTGGATGCGATCTTGCGCGTCCGCTCGCTGTCGGAGCAGGTAGTGTCCCGGCGGGGGGGAGTGGCGTTGGCTGTCAGCCTTGACATAGTCAACGCCTTCAACTCTCTACCGTGGGGGGCGATTCGGGGGGCCCTGGAATATCATCAGGTCCCCCAGTACCTGCGCGGCATCGTCGGGGAGTATCTGCGCGACAGGCACATACGTTATGTGGGCAGGGACGGTAGCATAAAACGGAGGGGGATTACCTGCGGGGTTCCACAGGGGTCGGTTCTTGGCCCCCTCTTGTGGAACCTCGCATACGACGCGGTCCTGCGTGTCGATCTCCCCGCTGGCGTCAGCATCGTCTGCTATGCTGACGACACACTGGTGTTGGCCGGCGGGGAATCCTATGAGGGAACCATCCGGCTTGCCGAGCAAGGGGTGGCAATAGTCGTGGCCAAAATCCGCGGGCTGGGTCTGGAGATAGCGCCTCACAAAACCGAGGCGCTATGGTTCCACAAACTGCCACGTGGCAGGGAACCACCCAGCTCGCGCATACGCGTTGGTGACGCGCAGGTCGAGGTGGGCCGGTACATGAAGTACCTGGGGCTCACCTTGGACAGTCGCTGGGGCTTCGAGGAGCACTTCGAACGCCTGGTCCCCCGGATCGAGAGGGTAGTGGGTGCTTTGCACAGACTGCTGCCCAATCTCGGGGGGCCTCGGGAGGAGGTTCGCCGCCTCTACGGGGGTGTCGTGCGGTCCGTGGCCCTTTACGGGGCGCCTGTATGGTCAGCTAGACTATCTGGCGTCCGACGCTGCAGAACTAAGATTCATGGTCTGCAGCGTAAAGTGGCCATTCGGATCGCACGAGGATACCGTACGGTATCGTTCGAGGCGGCGACTCTTCTGGCGCGATTTCCGCCGTTCGACATCCTGGCGGACACGGACGCGAAGGTGTATCACCGGATCCGCGCCATCCGCCAGGGCGGCGAGATCGCGCCGGCAGCGGCGTTCGAAAGGCTGAAGCGGCGGGCACGTAGACACGCGCTCGAGTTGTGGCGCGAGCGGCTTTCACAGCATCAGCTCGCGCACAAGCGTGTTGTTGAAGCCATTCTGCCGCACTTCGGAGCCTGGCTCAGGAGGAGCGAGCGCGTCACCTTCCGCCTTACCCAGGTGTTCACCGGGCACGGTTGCTTTGGTGAATACCTGAATAGGATCGGACGCGAGGCCACGGCAAATTGCCACCACTGCGGAGGTGGCCAGGATTCTGCACAGCACACGCTCGAGGCGTGCCCTGCGTGGGACGCGGAGCGGCAGATCCTGGTCAACCAGATCGGGCAGGATCTCCGTCTGCCAGCCATAGTATCGGCTATGCTGGCAGACCAGGAAAATTGGAGGGCAGTGGTCTCTTTCTGTGAAGCCGTTATGCTCCAGAAAGAGACCGCAGAGCGGGATCGAGAGAGGGCCGATCCCGCTCGGAGAAGAAGGCGCCGAGGAGCAACCGCCTCGGCGCGTACGCCTTAACCCCCCCGCTGGACATAATCTGGCGGGGGGCCTCCGGGGTCGCGGGCCCACAGAGTGGGGACTCTGTGGCGCTCTCACCGAAGCGACCCCCGAGAAGACGGCGCGCACTGGTCGGTCCTGCGCGCCGTGCACCGCACAGCGAGGGTACCGGGGGGACCACTTTACAGTCTCCCCCGGGACGTGCCTGGGAGGGGGACCTGTTTACAGTCTCCCTCCCCGAGAAGTGCCCTAATAGGCGTGGCACCGAGGTGGGCTTCGGCGCGGTCTTTTAAGAGTACCCGAAGCCCACCTGTAGGTGCCGAAGTGGACCACCGTGGTGAGTTTAGCCGGTAGGAGTCCGGCACACCCCTTCGCCCCCCCCCAGGCGGAGGACAGCCCATGATGGGTTCTCACCACGTAAAACAAAAAAAAAAAAAAAAAAAAAAAAAAAAAGGTTAGGTTCGGTGCGGTTTTCTAAGAGTACCCGAAACCCACCTGTAGGTGCCAAAGTGGACTACCGTGGTGAGTTTAGCCGGTAGGAGTCCAGCACAACCCTCCGCCCCCCTCAGGCGGAGGACAGCATGCAATTTTGGTTGAAGTTGATTTTGTCTTTATCACAATAATTGTATACTGTTCACTCAAATTCTGATTTCTGTTAGATTATTGTATCTCGTTGGATAGCTGAAAAGTTGTACATGTTTTCTAAATGTTCTGCCGATAAAGTACTTCCGTGTTATTTTGCAGAAATCGACCATTTTAGTCACAAGACCTGCTCAAAATTATGAAATGCGTAACGATTTGTAGCTCTGATTTCAAAACTATTGCAGATAATTGTCATTTTATCATTGAATATTATGTACTGAAATGTTAGCAAACAGATAATATTAATATAAAAATATTGTATGCATTGGCTTTTTTTTATCAATGTTCAAAGTTGTATAATGTAAATATCTTCAAAAAATATAAAATGACATATTACTCGAAAATGGTTGACATTTGCGTAGGAGTCATCAGGAGTCATTTGGTTGGAAATGATCTCTCCTACATCCCCATAACGGATTGCCGTCATATTACCAGTAACCCTGTATACAGTTCTGTTATAGGTTATATCCATAGAAATAGTACAAGTACTGGAACGCTTAATAGTGCCGTAAAGCCGGTATGAGGGAGAATACTTTGTGGTAACCGTGTCCTTGTCTAATAGGGTAACCATACATTTTAGTTAAAAGTAGGACATGATAGAAATATTTAATTATGTTATGAGAATAGTTATCAGGTAATTAACTACTGATATCGAATAGTAAGAATTGTTTTTTTCCTAGTAAATAGTGAAATATACGGTCCATACAGTGTATCTAAACGTTCTTACAAATATACATACACCCTTTTGGTTATAATTAGAGTCACAGGCAAGGCATAATATATAAATAGGCATATGCAAGGTTACTATATAATAAAAAAGAAAATTTAGAGAAAATTTCGGACATTGCGGAAAAATCCGGACATTTTCTTATACACAGATTACGTGTATAATAAAATGTCATGCGTGAATATTCCGGACATCTGGCAGCTCTAGTCATAGGAAACATTAGATTTTAACATTTTAAGATACAAATTTAATTCCTCTTCTACTTTTTCTTTCTTTTTTCTTTTTCTCTTTTAGCTTTGCGACCATCCTACGACCTTTCTTTATGAGATCTTTCCTATTATAGCAGAAAGGGTAACCCATGCTTAGTGCTGCAGAATCGAATATCACTTATTATAATATTCTTGTTTGGCAAACTCAAGTATAATCATCATTCACAACATTAAGCAATAAAACACAATGAATGAAAGTCAAAGCAAAACTTTTTTTAATTTCAAATCGGCATAAAAAGGTCGTCGTCGTTTCGTCAAAACGTTGAGATTCTAGATGCACGGTTCCAAAGTGGGCCGGGTTCTATGGAGAAGAGACCGGCTAGAAACTTAATGGTTGATTGTAATTTTAATTGTGTTGGCATTATAGTTGTATTTTGGGTTTATGTGCTTGTTTCCTCTTGCTTTACTTTCTTATTTGGTGGTTCACTGGAAACTGCAACATCTTCCCATTTACTACAAAATCCTACATGCCCTGATTCACCAGATGTTCCTGCACGTACAATTTATTTTGCACGTACAGTTTTTTTTCTTTTTGTGGCTATCTGTAATGTCAAAAATGATCTTCATTATGGCACAATATCTAAGTACAATATCCAATCCAGTAAAAGTTTAATCCATCTAACTATACTAATAGGAAAATATTAAACACAAATAAACAATAAGCAAAGTGTGTGAATCTTAAGTTTGTGCAATGTGTTATACTTTATATTAGTATAAACTATTACAGACCAGACAATTACACACAACATTATACAACAGACACATACAACAACTGATAATTATTAAACATATTACAATAGTACCTATGGTAATATTGAAGGAACTGCTTCAGGTTTTAATTTTATTTTTGCTGCTGTTAAATAATTCATTATCTTTAAAATTTACGCCACAAACACATGCGAACTTTTACACACTAATGTCAAGGTTCGTGGCTGTTATCCATAACACCCTCTGCTTATTATCAGCTGGAATCCTGAAAAAAACAAACATGGAATTTTAATAAAGTCTATCATTTTATAAGAGATACAAAAAAACATTATTATCTATTCGGCACAACAAACAACAAATGATTTCAACAAATTAACTTAAACTATATACAGGGTTATTTGTAAAACACCGGCAATGCTTTAAGGGGTGCAACTACTCATCAATATGAACAACTTTTACTACGGGACCAACCATGAAATCGCGAAAAAAAATTCAAACTTTTCATACATTTTGATGGAGCAAGGTTAATCTTTTGTATGAAAAGTTTGATTTTTTTTCGCGATTTCATTGTTGTTCCCATAGTAAAAGTTGTTCATATTGATGAGTAGTTTCACCCCTTAAAGCGTTGCCGGTGTTTTACAAATAACCCTGTATGTATACTTATACTATACTTGGAATCACTCAAATTATACAAAACAATAAATGCATCGAAAATATGCTACGCATTACAGATTATGGAAAAACAAATCCAAATTTATTAAATTACGTAAATTATTTAACTTAGTGGACTGTATGTTATGTGAAACGATCTAAAATAAGTACTTGGAGCAACTATATCCCACAAAATAAAAATATATTGTCACACTACTCAATGAAACTTACCTATGGAACGATATTCCACAACCAGGATAATATTCTCGCTTGCACCCAATCATAACTCAAGTATTTACCATCTTGTCGCCAAAAAATTATTCTAGGCACAAAAATAATGTTTGATCACGTTTATTTCTGAACTATGAAAACCACGAATGTTGACAATAGGTTGACAACTAAGTTGACAATGTAAGCCATTTTGAATGATGTAGTGTTTCCCGCATGCAAACTTCTTTAACTACTGGTATCCAAATATTGTAATAATCAATCTTATTGAATAACGTATGGAAATAATAATATTTAATATAATATTTAAAGCACGTCAATTATAATTTTTATTATGTTTATTTTGATAGCCGTGGGTAGAAGTTTCATTAGTTCTAATATGTATGTAAAAACGATTCTGAAAATACCAATTTAGTAGATTACTAAGTTGATGAGTAATGGCCATGTGTGCGAGAGGGACACCGCTAAATCTCAGGTGACTTTCATGTGGGCACAAAATTTCGTACAACTAATTATAGCAGTAAGCTCTCTAGTTATAGGTACTATGTATTATCTCTATGGTTATATCATATCTAGTGTGTATAGCGAATTTCATTATGGATAAAAACACCGAACAAAGAGTTTGTCTTAAATTTTGTATCGCCAATGGAATTTCGTGTTCGAAGTCACTGAAAATGTTACAGAAGGCTTACGGTGAATCGACTTTATCAAAAACATGTGCATGAGTGGTACAAAGCATTCAAAAGCGGTCGAGATGTGATGGAAGATTTGCCTCGCTCTGGTAGGCCATCAACGTCTGCAACTGAAGTTAACATCGCAAAAGTGAAGGAAATAGTGACTGAAAATCCTCATTCAACTTTGAGAGAGATAGCAGCCGAACTTTCTGTATCTCACGAGTCGATCCGTACCATTTTAACCTAATCATTTGGGTATGAAACATGTTACCGCTCGGCTAGTCCCAAAAGACCTGAATTTTCTTCAAAAACAATCGCATGAGAGTCGCTGAGGACATGCTAGAACGAGTCAATTCCGACCCAACATTCATGAAACGCATTGTTACTGGTGACGAGACGTGGGTTTACGAGTTTGACATGCAAACTATAGTTTTCAATCGGTAGAAGACATAAAGGAGAATTCGCGGCGAGAACTCAACTCAATTCCGGAAACAGCGTTTAAAAAATGTTTTGATGATTGGATTATTCGTTGGCGTAAGTGTATCGTTTCTGAAGGAGCATACTTTGAAAGTGATAAAATAAATTTGGATGAATAACAAACATTTTGTGTATTATTGATCTTTTCCCGTTACTTTCAAAGAGTATGTAATCACTACGTTTAGTTACTTTCTTGACAGAGTATAGCGTATATAAGAGTATAGCGGTATATAGGAATATAATCACGCTCACTATGTCTAGTCTACAGCAAATCAGTAGTTCGATAGCTTTGTACGCGTCTATACTTTCGATAGTATAATATATTGTCATCGATGTCTATAGATACGCTCTGTCATACAAAGGGTAGCTAAAAAAATGAGACGTATTTTTTGAAGACGTCAAATTCTAAATTCAACAATGTTCGAATTATATTTAAATAGAACAGCGATACATGCACTAATGGAATAGCTACTGTTATTATATATTTTTTATTCAATACACGAATTAATAATTATGTTTGTAAACGGCATTTGACTGGTGATCAACTACTCCATTTTTCTGAAAATGGAGTACCTGACACGTCTCACTTTTTGAGTTCACTAAGCATATCTATAGACATCGATGTATATTGTAGTCTTTGCTTTCGATAGTATTGAACACTAGTGATTGTACTATCGATAGATTTACTATCCATAGCGGCCTATGTTTGTCGATAGTATCAGTCTTAATAATCATAGGTATACTATACTATCTCCATGTATAGTGCGGCCGCCGAGAGAATGCGTTTTTGACACCTGTCAGTTACGAACAAACGAGAATTTTTTGTTACCGAAACATTATTACATAATAGTAGATATCTGTCGTTTACATGCACTACTGATACAAAATTCTATTAAAATTAACCTATAATAAACTAAAATAGTTTAGCGCTAAATATAATCTTTAATAAAAAAGAAACATGTTCAACTGACAGGTGTCAGGAACGCATTCTCTCGGCGGCCGCGGAATCATAACACATGAAAGTTCCATCGAGTGTGATGCATAATAAAAAGAGAGGCTTCTTTGGTCATTGATAATAAATAAGAATCACACTCGATGAAACTTTCTGTACACAATTCTGCATGCCACTAATAAAGGATCTAGATCAAAGGTATTCAACGCACGGCCCTCTGATGCTTCGTTTGCGGCCTAGCGATTGCTTGGCGTAAATAAATGTCATCACACATCGGTTGTAGGTACCTACTAACGCATGCCTGTGAGCAGTTATTTTCTCGAATGAAAAACTTAAAATTCAAGGCAAGGACCCTGGTATCCCCGATGCGATGTTAACTTTGAGAATCGTAATGATCAGTATTGGGCGAGATAATGATAAATTAGATAGGTAACATTCAAGTCAAACTTGATTGATTATGATCATTTGATTTTCAATAAACATATTTCAGCAATGATTGTACTTTTGCTTACTAATTAATGGAATGGAATATATTCCTTGGTGTTTCGGTTCGCGAAGCCTAAAAGCAAATATTCTCAGCCCAATAGATCGATTATAAAGGAGATAAAGACACAAATAAAATAAATATTTGTTCATCTCATCATTGATTACACCTACAAACTATGACTGATACTTGCCCTTAGATTAATATGTATATTGTACTTGCCCCCAAAGAGTATGTAACCACTACGTTTACTTGCCCCTATCGATCAGTTTTTATGTAATATTGCCGCGTACTACGTTATCGATAGTGTAAGGCCTCAATTAAGGAGATGCGGGGCGTTACGGGTCACGTTATGCGTTGGGCGTAGTGATACGGTATTCGGTATTACCTATTCCCTCAATCCATTCTCTAAGTAGTCTGTGCCTCAATCCTCATGTCGCGATGCCATGGTACTATCCACAGCTATCCTATACGTTAGTATCTAGTAGTCTGTGCGGCTATCGAAAAAATCCGTTAGCCTTATTATGGGCCAGGAGGCCAGGGGCCCATGTAGAGCAATTATCTGATGCGAGGTTAATTTGTAACATTATATTTTTAAAAATTGTACTAAATATTTTTTAAGCCTAATATTTAGCTTCTTATACATAATTATACATATTCATTAAATACCTAAAAGACTGATATTTTCAACAGCCAATAAAATGCATACTTTTTGGAATAAGAATGTAAAATAATTTTTTTGGTGTATCCGAACGGAGCATTTGATAGTTTGATAATTTTTTTGTTTTTCTATCGACATTGCGTTCTCGCTCACGCTCATTCTCTAGAATCTAGCCAATCCTAGTCAATCAAATAAATATGTCGGTCTCGTTCATTCGTTTTGGGCTTGCTTGCTTCATGCTTGTTTTACGAATCGAGCAAAGACTACAATAGTATATCGGAATCGAGTAATTGAGCTTGAGGCGCATAACTGTGCTATAATCTAATTTTAATTAATTTTCTATGAATTAAATTGATGTGTTACTATTTCGATTCTATCGTATTATGAAGAATGGAATGTACACATTTATTAGATAACGTCAAGGTGGATGATTTCAACGTTGAAGATACAACGATCACAAAGAACTTCAACTGTTCAGGTAAATAGATTCATTAGCTTCTTGCTTGTAGGCAATAAGCTCTAGCCAGTTTCACACTATGAGTACCTGGAAAAGTCGCCGCATCGCACTTAAAACGGGAGGTTATCATGAAAAAATCAATACAACGAACATAATAATCAGCTGTTCGAGGGGTACGGGAGGGGGGCGCGGCATGGGTGACCGTGACTGACGATGTCGCGTTTTTGACGCGATGATTAACATCATATTGGGCGATTTGCTATTTTAGATTAATTTTAGACTGGAAGCTATTCGACCACTATGGCGTCATATATGATTATGTTATTATAGTTTAGGTTCCCGCTTCCGCAATGGTGGACAGCTCTAGCAACCTCTGGAAATTATCTCATGTAATGACCCATAAAAAATCGTGTTACCTTCTTGAGCCGCTTCGCATTTGCGCAGTAGATTTGTTTGGTTACAAGTTGTACCAGCCTAAATTATTCTAAATACATATTTTATCACACCGCTATCTGTGTGTCTGTATAATATCTAAGATATTATCAAAATAAACAGTCATAACAACTTTAATAACAGTATGTTTCTTGGACTAATATAGAAAGTATGGTAAGTAACTCGTGCAAGCTGTCTAGGTTTAAACTATTTATTAATAATTATATTGTATATTAATTAATTATACTATACAGTATAATAATTATACTGTTTCAGTTAAATTCAGTAGACTCTAATGATTGAGTAATGATTTAAACAAGTTGTCTTTGAGGCCGAAGTTGGTTGTTTAGATTTTTTGACATAATGAAGCTTAAATTCTAATTGTGAATGAATATCTTTTTAATAGAATGTGCCGTAGACGGTCAGAACTGGTTGTGTCTGCAATGTGGAGTGGTCAACTGCGGCCGATACATCAATGGACATGCAAAGCTACACGCAGAGACCCTAGATCACCAGCTTTGTATGAGCTGTGATGTCTATTCCGTTTACTGGTAACCCACCCTTCTCACTTATCTCAATTTTAATATCTATTCTATACATATAAGATTTTTATTGTTAACATTCATCAGATAGCACATTTATTTTAGTTTGTGTGTAGTTAAAGCAATAAAAAATAAAAACGCATTTCATTTTAAAGAAAATGTGATTCTGAATAAATTTTAGAATTCAATACCACTAAAATTTTAATGATAAATATAATTTTAAATTGATATTGTTGATGCTGGCAAGAATAATTAATGGTTTTAAGGTTCAATTTTCCTTCCTTTCAGTTACAAATGTGATGACTATGTATCCAATGACTTGGAATTCAACCCAATAGACAAAGTAAGGCAAAGTATTATGCAACTTAGGAGGCAACATGACATAGAAACTAATGGTAATCTAGAACAAAGCGAAGAAAATAGCAAGGATGGCAGTGAAGGAAGTGGTAACAGCACCGAGTCCAATGCTTCTTTACCTGGAAAACCAGCATCCCCTGGTGGTGATGGAGATGACTCCAGGATTACTGCTGACGTCATAACTAATGTCTCTTTTGGTGACTCGCCTAATCTTACTCCAGATACCAGTGAAAGCAAACCCTCAAAAAGTATTAAGGTAATTTTTTTCTGGTACCCTCTTATTGAGCAGTCCCATAACTCATTAGTCATTACTACTGTTTGCTGCATCATATGTAATTATTTTTGCCTTGATAATATTATCTTAGTAATATTACATAAAGAAATATATATAAATATTCCTAAGTTAGGCATAACATTCAATACATATCATTTTCACTTTAGTCATAAATAATATTTAAACTTATTATAAAATTTTTATTTTTTTATAAAAAATAAATAAATAAAATAGTATAGTAATTTAAGTTTAATGTATTGTTTCCATAATTGTAATCATTTTTGTGAGCCTAGTAGAACTCATACCCCCTTATTACAAAAGCTTTTATTCTTTTTTAAAATTTTATTTATTCAATTATTATTATAATTCTCACATTTAAATCACTAGCGAAAACGCAGGTTTGTGCAAATAATACTCATATTATTTATTTTCATATGATTTTACCTTAGACTTGGTTTAAGCCTTGTTTTGTAATACGACCGTCGCACAGTGTGGCCGCTCCATACTATGTAGGGGACAATATTATTCCTGAGGTTTATTGTTATTGCATTGTCAGAATTTAATATAAATAAAGATTATTTATGACAACATCTTAATTTACATGACTAAGTATACAGGGTGACGCAAAATTTTGGGGCATTGAGGGTGACTACCCTTTCTATAATAGTTAGAGAGGTCCGGTCTTAGGAAACTTTAGATGAATTTTGAAGATATTAAATTCCCTATTATTAGTTTTTTTGAAAAAGGTACAGTTTGCGAGAAAATTGAAATTTCTCAAAAAACTTATGTGGGGGCTCAATCGACTCTATTTCCCAACAGGAATGTTTCCTCTGAACAAACAAAGAATTCGTACTTACTTTCTGAATTTGAGAAAAATACAACAATCTAGTTCCCATATATTTTCTATGAAACCATACCTTCATATGTACGTCATCTAAAATCTAAAATCACTGTATCTATACGTAATGTATATTTAATATCTTTAAAATTCATCTAAAGTTTCCTAAGACCAGAACTCTCTAAATATAACAGAAGGGGTAGCCACCCTAATGCCTCAAAATTTTGCGCCACTCTGTATATATTTTGTGGTAAAAAGGTAACGAAATGAAAAATATAAAATATGATTTAACAATACCACTCAGACTTCATAACTTGGAAGGCTCACATCATCTTTTTTCCTACCACTATAAAAATTTGTAACCTGTAATGTTTTAACCTGGCTTTGTATTTATTAAAGAAGCTCTAAGACCTTTGAACGTATTTCACTTTTTCGTTCTGGTGGACAGGTTGTCTTTGGATGATAAATTCTTGTAAGTTAAAACCTTTTCAAGTCCATTTTTGTACAGGATCGTTAAACAAAACATATGCCATAAGACTAAATTTCAGGACGGGCCCTACGATAAACAATTATTATTATTTTAAAAAATCGCAACTTTCCGCAAATTATTATTTTATGGCCTAATAATAGAAGGTCTGTACTTTATTTACAGTCATATTTGATTGCGGAAAGTAGTGGAAATTGCATTCAAATAGTCTCGTGAATAATTTTTTTTACCTATTTCGCTGTATCGTTAATAAACACTGGTAAAATATCTAAATTAAGCAACATTTCAAAAAGATAATGACTATATCTTAAAGATAATACCTTGATCTCCAGAATCCATTCCAAAAATTATCGTAAGAGGCTTATATTTCACTCTAAAACACAGTTTATTTGCAACCACTTTTTGTAAACGAAAACACGTAGAAATTGATTGCAGTACTTTGACAACTCATTAAACACATCTACCGGGCGAATAAATTCTCCATTTTTTAAATATTGATGGACAATTTATTGTATTGTTATAATCAAGAACAATTTTAGACCTACCTCCAAAATTGGAAAATTCCTTTCTGTCCTATAGCGGCAACACTGTGCGTCGGTGGCATCAACCAACATTAATTATTGTAAAAAAGAACTAGATGTCATGCTCATGCCAGATCCAATTTCGTTTTAATTTCAGTCGATAGTCTGTTGTATGTACACAACATGTAGAAGTGACACTTATGTACTTACATTAACTATAGTTACATTTACCCCAAATACATATTTCAGAATTCCGAGGAACCAGTGCGAAGTCTTAGGCCTCGTTCCCGCAAGAGAACTCACTCTGGTGATAGCAGTTCCACAGAAAGCAACACAACACAAGTACCTAGAAATAAAGAAAAGAAAACATCACCTTGCAACGGAAAGAGTCAACGAGAGAAGAAAGTAGTAGGATTAAAAAATTTAGGAAATACTTGTTTTATGAATGCGGTACTACAAAGTCTTAACAATATACAGGAATTTAGTTGCTATTTTAGTCAACTGCCCTCATTAGAAATGAAGACGAATGGACGTAAAGTATATCATTCGAGGAGTTACACGAGGCAGGAGATGCATGATGTGGTCATGGCTGAAGAACTAAGAAAGGTAAAATTATTTGTGTAATCCTCATATGATTAAACACAGACTTTCATCATTCTCAAGGTTCCCCGCAGCCGCTTAAGGACTATGGATTAACGAAATCCTACTGAACTGATATGGTATTGTGGACGCATAATAAATAAGTGCTTCATAAAGTAAGTAGTTAATACGATAGGCACCCAGATGAATCAGTGGACAAAGTTCACATACATAGTGAAGATAATTACAGTTATTGTTGTGTGGAAACATACGTGCGGCTTACGTCATATTTGCACAGTTTAAAGAACTAACTATTTTCAATTGCTTATATTATGTTTTTCTACCGAGAGGTGAGGTTTTATTATTATCATTATTCAGCCGTTATCATCCTACCGTAGGGCAAAGGCCACCCTACCCTCCTTCCACTCCTCATCTCTTCATGAGGCTTCATATCATACATAAGTATCATATTCTTTATAGCAATTTATCCTTTTCCCATGTTTGGATTTGGATAATATCAAACAGGATCTGGGTGCGATTACTTAGGAAACACATAATAAATTATTATGGTCATAGCACTCATAGTTATTATAAATAATTACAATGTTCTTTAGGTATACAATAATTGATGCAATATTTCAGGTGTTAATAAACTTGAACAGTGGTTGTGGGTCGAAGGGCGCGATCTCCCCTGAATGCTTGTTCCTTGTCATCTGGAAGGTAGTGCCACGGTTCAGAGGGTACCAACAGCAGGATGCGCACGAGTTTCTGCGGTATATGCTAGACAGGTGAGAAGTCTTTACTGATTTACAAGTTTTATTACGATTTTATCGTCATACTCATAGAATAGTAAGCTAAAGGAGTGTTAATGGTGCAGAAGGCATTTACAAAAATTGCATTTGGCATACTGGCAATCATCTAATGATAGAAGTTTCTTCCCTCCCGTTCTGGGCACATCATAAATTGGGTGAGATTTAATGTAAAGAAAAATATCCATATTAACATTGATTTCCATTACTCTATGGTCAGTATGTAATTCCAAATATAAGGGAGCGTTTACACCAAACTATTGTTAGCCGGCGATTGTGATCAGGTTTACTGTAAGCCCCAGTCTGAACGTGAAGTCGGACTGCATTTTTCGTTCACACTATGCTGACGATACGCTGTAGCCACGTTGCTACGTAGTCAATCAGCGTCAGCGGCGCGAAGTGATAAAGTACATACAATAATCGGCCGTCGACAGTCAGCTACTATGCATAGTGTAATAGTGTATCGGTTCGGTGTGAACGAAAAGTTGAAAATGTATGGAACTGTGTAACTCTCGCTCACAATCAGCGGCTGACAATACGTTTGGTTTGCAGGCGTCCTAATATTTGATCGTAATTACAGGCTACACACGGAGTTGCAACAGTTGCTCCCACCGGAGCGTGCGGACGCGAGCTTCGTGCCGCGAGCGCCCTTCGCATCCATCGTCACCGCAGTGTTCGGCGGCACACTGCAGAGCGAAGTATGAAATTGTTGTATCAACTCTCATAGGACATTGCAGTAGCTATCTCGGCCAGGCTCCTGATCTACGTTTGCCGATTTGCAGTTTCCGTCCGCTATAAAATAACCCAAAATTAGTAGCTTGTTCTACCTCAAAAAGTGGATTAATAATTTACCCTATAAAAATAATAATAAAATTTATTTTTTCAAGCACAAGTCTTTATTAAAAAATAAAAATGAGATAATAAAATACATTTAAATTAATACTATGTACATTAAAACTCCATTGAAATTACGATTATTAAACATTCAAACAGTTGATTCATGCATGGATGTTTCATTTCTTTAATTTTCATAATTAAGGGAGAAATCTTCAGTTAACAAAATATCAATGATATATTTCTGTTTATCTGTAGGTTCGTTGTTTAGCATGTGGGACAGAGAGCAAAAAATTCGATCCGTTCTTGGACCTGTCTCTGGAGCTGCCGGAAGCTGGCCGGCACGACGCACCCGTGGCTCTTAACGACTGTCTCTCTAGTTTCGTACAGGTAAATATGTTTATATCACTCATTAGATATATTAAGTTTCCATCTAATATACCGACATTCAGCCTTATCTGATAGACTATAATCTGGCCATAATTAGTAAATAATGTTGACATTTTGTATCATTAACAAAACCGGTTATTTGAGTAAATATTCTCCAAGGTCAGGGCCGATCAGTCCGGAGTCGCAAAATGTCAAACGCTCTCAAAACTGATGATGTGATGAATCTATTTTGAACATAGGATGTTTTGGGATTTGTATAATTTGCGGCGGCCCAATTGTATAATTTGTGTGATTCACATTATGTCATAATTTCTTCCTTCAGATAGAGGAGTTAGCAGACACAGAACGTTATTTCTGCAGCAGCTGTAAATGCAAACAGAAGTCCACCAAGCAGTTCCGGATACGCAGACTACCCAACGTGCTTTGTTTACACCTCAAGAGATTCCGGTGGCATAATTATTTTAGGTTAGATATTATTTCTTTATTTACGATATTTAAATCGGTTTTATAAACTTGTGTATCACTTTATCAACTAAAAAAATGGATTAAAAAAATAGGTCAGTGTAAATGGGTCCTAAATTTAATACAAACTTTAATTCAAGTATTTCATCATTCAGATCAGGATCAGTATAGAAGGAGTTACTTTGTAAGATTGCCACCATAAATGGTCTTAGTTGTGTTGCTAATATAATATACACGTCATCCAAGCATGGTTATTAAGGCAATATGGACGAACCTAGATCATGCGTTTCGAGTATTGACAAATGTGAAGATATTGTTATAATTCCGTATTGCAAACAGGACTAAAGTGGACACAAGCATATCGTTTCCTCTGC
The DNA here is from genome assembly GCA_932294325.1 of Allophyes oxyacanthae. NCBI lineage: Eukaryota > Metazoa > Arthropoda > Insecta > Lepidoptera > Noctuidae > Allophyes > Allophyes oxyacanthae. The sequence continues at coordinate 4,400,822 of OW028623.1, read as the reverse complement.
GCGCGCTGGACATGTCGCGCTTCGTGCTCAGCAACGTGCCCGACACGCGCCGCTCCGGCCTCGGGAACAACCTGTACGACCTGGCAGCTGTCATCGTGCACCATGGATCTGGGTGAGTAACACTAATACATAGAGCTTATCATACTATACTTCCTTTGTCGTGTCGGCATGATGATGGAAATTGCTCATGTTATGGGGGAACGATTAGGCAGTCAGTTAGGTTAGGAATATCGATTGGCTGGACAAAAAATTACAACTCAGTGTAACGCAGTGTGGGACATCCAGTCTATCGTAGGCAGCTTCTGGTTACCTATGTGCTATCTGCATAAAGGATGGACATGGTCTTCTTTCAAAATAAAATTGTTGCCCATAGTTACCACGCTAGGTAAGAACGCGAAGGTAGATAGGCGACTGCAGAGCCATTTCTGTCGCCCCTTCTGCCTAATCGGGCGCCATTTGGATCAATTCATTATTCTTGCCTTTTTCCAATATTATTAGGATCACAACAGGCTCATGTTTATGATACACGATGTGCCCCCAATAACAAAGTCCTCTTGTTATTCCTGTAGCGCTGGCTCGGGCCACTACACAGCGTTCGCGATCAACTCTGAGCAGTGGTTTCACTTCAACGACCAGACGGTGCGCGCGGCTGACGCGGCGGCCGTGGCGGGCTGCAAGCCCTACATCCTGTTCTACATCCGCCGCGAGCTCGCACTGCCCGCTTCGTGACCGCCCCAAGTTCACGCTGCCCGCCTCGTGACCGCCCCGAGTTAGCGTTGCCCGCCTCGTGACCGCCGCGAGTTCGCGCTGCCCGCCTCGTGACCGCCCCGAGTTTGCGCTGCCCGCCTCGTTACCGCCCCGAGTTCGTGCTGCCCGCCTCGTGACCACCCCGAGTTCGCGCTGCTCACCTCGTGACCGCCGTGAGCTCGCACTATCCGTCTTGTGACGCTCCTTTCGCGCTGCCCGCCTTGTGACCGCCACGAGCTCACGTTTACCGCCTCGTGCTCGCGTTGCCCGCCCGTGACCACCGCGAGCTCGCGCTGCCCGCCCGTGACTTCCGCGAGCTCGCGCTGACCCCGTCGTAACTAGCACGCACACCTCGCGACGTCGCTACACAACTTCGTACGCCTGCTGCCGCTCTCTGTGGGTTAGGTTCTTCGCTGAAGCCTACACACTTGTTTTGCTGATGATTTTAGGTGGATATCACAGTGCAGTTATATCAATAGTAAAAAGGTACATTCGCACTTGTGGCTAGCGCCCGTGCAATGGCCAGCCGGCAGGTAGCTTGTCTCATGCCGCAAGGGTGATTAGTCGCAGATGCATATGTATGCTAAAAGATACCGATATGATTTATAATAATATGAATTATCAATTGACTTCAACAGAGTTCACGCTAAACCGCTCATTCCATAGTGTCTAATAAATATGATCAAACATTCTACTGCTAAGATATCTTGATCATTTGTAAATACGAGTGCTCGATGTATCTTTAAACTTATGTTTTTCCTGTGATGTAACATCCCTGTACCCGCATGTAATTATCAGGAAACAAGTACTGTGTCAAGGCTTAAGTCACGCATGTCTCAAAAGCCGCACGCGCCACGTGGTCGTATCGGTATTATGGTAAGGTAAATTTTATTCTCTTATTCTCAATAATGCTACCATAAACGTACAAGATCTTTTGGGCGTTTTCCGAAATGGCGGGCGGCAAGCGGCACACGCCTGACATAGCAGAGGTCCTCCTACTCGTCATGAATTTAACTATACTTAAGATACATTATTACCTTATTGCTCGCCTGAAATACAACTAAACGACACGGGAAACATAGGCCTTATCGTAGCTGTAACTAGGTCAATAAATAGACAAATTATTATTTCGTCTGTTAGAGGCATATTATATCGAGTGACAAAGATTGTTGAGTGATTCTTGATTGCAGTGATTAGATAGTTTAACTTTTGGGCATTTTAAAATTAAATCATGTAATTATATATTTATCCCGATTTAACTTATTGAAATATAAATTTTACAATACACTTAAAGTCCATATTACGACGGCATTCCTGTGTGTATGATTGAGCAGGTCTCAATGATTTTGTACGTTTACTATTACTTTTATATAAAATAATGTTAGTTCTTTTAAGAAAAACGACGAACCGTGGTACCGAAAAATACCTATACACTAAGAAGTGTAGCGAACTCAAACTCATATGGCTTTTATTCAGAACGAAAGAGCTCCGTTAAACGTTTGTTCGATGCACCCTTTTTCCTCACGAGTGCAGTTTTTCTAATGTATTGTCAATCTTTTAATGTAAATGTAATATGGCGTAATAACGTCCCATTTCCCTAAACCACTGTTTTTGGCTCTAATAGTTCCACATCTTGCTAAAAAGTTACATCGATATTTCACTTATAAAACATTTTCGATAATATATTATGTTTGGTTATAATAATAATAGTTGGACATTAGTAATGATTCGATGTAACTTGCGTATTATGTAGCACTATACTTGCCTCCTATAGTCGATTAAAATATTACGTTATATATACATAGATATAATAATGAATACTCATAAAAATTTAATAGTTTATGCAGTTGTTGACGAATCAATATTATAAATAGATTTTGAGCTTATAGTTCAACGATTCAATTTCTGAATGACAGTACCTATGTATTTATGAAAAAACGTGATACTGTGTCCCCGGCCTTACGACGGACACCGAGGTGACATGCCATCGTTATGCATTTCACTATTATGATTAGTTCATGAAACTGGGATTTTTGTTTAGTTAGGACTCTGTCTGTTTGCAGTACTAATTTTTATGATACTTTACATTCCTTATTCGACATCTGCTTGATCTACAACGATTTTTATTGTCACTCACGTTATCGTTGTCGACTGATTTTACTTATGTATTGGTAAATTTTGTCGATGTAGATCGAACGGGTGTGGTAACATCTAGGGCAGCACCCTAATGGATTGTGAGTTTTTTTTTTAAATATGTGACTTTCTACTTTAATAGTGTGTAATGTTTTGTGTGATGTTCTAATGTATTCATGATGTAGATGAAATATTACGGTCAACATAAATACCTACCTACAATATTATTTTTCTTTCATAATTTTACTTTTCAGAGGAAAAAACTTGAGAACATTGTGCGCTATTAAAATAGGGCATTATACAGGGTGTAAGCGACATCGTAAATTGATACCATGGATTCAGTAGGTACATGATTATGGGCACCCCAGCGTAAGAATTTTGCGTCAGTCTTTACAAAAAGTTTACGATTTTGTTTGCAGTTTTTACAATAAAAAAATTAAATATCTGCGACCAAATCGTAAAAATATTCAAATGATTGACGCCAAATTTCCACGCGTAATGTTCCAGAATCATGTAGTGTTAGTAAATGGTATCAGTTTTCTTACGATGTCACTTACATCCTGTATACATTACGAGAGTAGATGATTGTTTTGTGTGTAAACATTGTGATAGTATAATCTGTATTGTACATAAAACTGCTGATCTTTAATTGTGTGGTAAATTCTCCTTTGCAAAGTACCTTTGAATAGCAGGTTTATTTTGTGTATGTACTTCAATTACTGGAAGTTGATAGTGATTGAATTTAATAAATTCGCCAATTTAAAGCACCCATGTTGTTTTATTTAATGTTTATTTGATTCTACTTACAACAGTTCATATATCTCATGAAGCGTTTAAACCACGGCTCGCGTTCTTCTATAATGCTACCAAGGGACAAATGTAAAGAAAACGGACTCTCAGTTATTGGTAAATATTCGTTCCATTGAGATGGCTTCAGTAGCGGCATGTTATTTTTCATCCACAAAGTGTCGGCACTATCTTTTCTATCTTCCTCAAGAATGGATGCCATTTTGTTTGTAATATAATCGTAGGAACCAGTTTCTTTCTCGATCCTTCCTTCACTTTCCCAAGTAGCGTTACTAAGTATTTTTATAGGTTCATCATAGATCCTATTTAAATCATTAAGGTTGTCGGGTATTTTATGAAATAGAACTTGTTGGGTGTTTTCAAAGTTCATATCATGATCCCCTCGATCTTTCGCACATTCTTTTATGTCTGCAGCGTCTGCATGTTTTTTTTTATTAATTGGACTTATGTCATCAGAGTTTGACTTCACATTGTCATCTGTGCTGTTTGGTGTTCCTAAAGACTTCTTTTCTGGAGATTTCTCATTTACACTCACGTGTACTTCGACATCAACTTGTAATCTTAAAGCGTTATCTTTTCCTGATTCACTTGTCTGCTCTTCATTATTTTCTATCATTTCTTCAGTGTGGAGAGGCTCTAATTTTAAAAGGCTTCCTTCCCACTTGTCACCTGGCTCTTTCGATCTTCTTCGTTTCTCTCTAGGTGATAACCCCATCCAGTTTATGATGTTTGTAGACTTTTCATGTTTACGAATTGATCTCCCACTATCCAATTTCCCAATTTCATTTAAGAACCAACTATTTTTTGGTTTTTGTAACTTTTTTTCAGGAGGTTTATTCGATTCATTGGGTGAAAGCTGTTTGTGGGGTTCAGATACTTCTGTAACGGTGGACAAAGTCGGACCTAACGACAGATTGAGTCTGGGTATGTAAGAAGGCGGAATCGGTGAGCCCAGTCGACGAATGTTTGTACTTTTATCCTTAGTCTGTTCTTCATCACTCTCTATAGAACAAGAAGTTGAATGGCTAGATGTTTCCCTAGCGGCTATTTTGGCGAATTCATATTCATCTTCTTTCAAAAGATGCTTATTTTTAAATGAATAAATCCAAATGGTACGTGTTTCCTTGTCCAACTCTGGATCATATGTTATAATTTCTTCGTCGTAAGGACGACGTGCATCCCAGTTGTTGGGTTCCATTAGTATATCGTTAGAAGTTATGATTTCAACATCTGCAAATTCTGCCTCTGAGGAAGTATCGGAATTGATGAAGTGTTTATTAATAATGGTAAAACAGTTAACTTGGTGATTTAATTTGCTATCGTCCATATGGTTTCCTGCGATATCAGGGTAGAAATTATCCATAATATGATTGTTCGTGTTTGTTGAAGTGTTCGTGAGATGATTTTCATATTTCATGCGTCGTCTTTCCCTTGCTTTCTTATTTATTTTGTAGTTATCTTCCATCTGTTGGAGCCTATCTTTGTTAGTGTAGCTCCAGGCATGGTTCAGATTGTCATCATGCGATTCATCAGGTGATTGATCGAATTCATCCGATGTGTTTAATTCTATTATCTCTACAGCTGTGGGCTCATCTTCTTGAAGCCAAATTTGACCAACAAGAATCTCTGGGCTGACAGTGTTGTGATGGGACGCTTTGCGGCTTAGGTCTGAAACAATACATACATGTAGGTACTAAATACGCAAGATACAAGTTAAATCACAGGTTACTGCCCATTACCTATACCTATCTACGTGGTGCCGATTCAAACAGTATCTAGGTAGGTAGGTAACCCATCCTATCTACTAGCTGTGCCGCACGAAAGTTAAGGCAGAACCACGCAGATTACCTACTATATCGACCTCGCCGGCTAAAGCTGCAAGAACAACAAGTATCTACCTACCTAAATAATAAACAATTAGGTATGTTTGGAGTCAAGGCGGTTGCTGAAGTCTGTTGTAAGTTCAAGTCTAACTCTGGCATTCCTTATCCTAGGGGGCCGACAGAAGAGTCCTAAGGATTTATAGGAGGAATTTGAATTTTAAAAAGAACAGCTCTATCTCCCAGAAGCGGAAAGCGCTAAGAGGAGATGATGATGGTTTAAAAAACAGCTTACGATTGAATGAGTTATTGTTGCGATTAACTTTTTTACACATATGCATTCTTTTCATTGTCGTTCACGAATTACGAATATTTATTGCAATTACGTAGGTAAATATCAATAACGTTTACGTTGACATCAACGTAACGTCAATTTGTTATTTTTCCTTTTTTAGTGGAAAGGAGATGGTCGGTAGGTACCAATGAGGTAGAGTTCCTTACTATGTGGCTATCGCTCGGATTGATCTAGATGATCTAGATCTAGCAACGCCTTAACGCCTGCTACGGTCAAGTAAGAGTAAAATTAATGAAATTTATGAGAGCAAAAATTTGCCAATTTTAAAACCAGAAATAAGCTCAGAACATGAAATAACCCTGTAAGAAATAAGTTTTCTGTGCCCAAACAGGGTTCATAATGATTTTAAGTTAAACCTTATTTACATTGTGGAACTGAAAATACAGAATATGAATATAATAGGTAGGTACCTAGTTACCTACATTGGGTGAAATATCTACAAGCCAGCGAAGACAAGCCGAGGTTCCGAAGCGTTCTTCAAACCTATCTAGAAAGAACATGCTGAGTAGGTACAGAAATTATTTAAAGTATTAGGTATGTTCTAGAGAAGATAGCTCAGATGTAAAAATGTCTGTGTCAAATACACCATAAAATAAATCCCATCTCGAGTGCTAAAGTTAGTTCATAAAAGCATTATAAAATCCTTTATAAAGAAAATATTTTTCGAAAAATATCAAAAATCCAGCACAGGAAAGCAATTTAGTTGGTGCTAAAAGCTTGTCTTACGTGCGGCAGCGGCGGGTAGTCGGGTAGTGCCACTGTTGGCGAAACAAAGTGTAAATGGATTGATTGCGCCAATTCCCAGCTACAAAGGGCGACGAAATTGCATTAAAAGCTCCGTGGCGCGAGCCATTTGCCAAAGCACTTACTCCATTAGGAGCGTCCAAATAACGTTACCTTAGTGCGGTGAAAATGTAGGTGTGAAGAACCAAACTTACACTACAGTTTACATACACGATTTAATTTTAGTAAAAAATATCAGAATCGCGGCTGCTGACCCTGACGTCCTGCAGGGTAATCATGATAGAAGCTCGTAATCGGAATAGATTCAATTTCAACAGTTCAAGAATGTTCTCATTGCTAGTCCCAATTTTCAAACGGAGTGGTTTTCAAAAGATACTGCGCAATGTAGGTAGGTATCTATCATTGTTATACCTACTGACAAAATTAAATCGATTCCGATTACCTACGAGAGTGTATCGTGATTACTGCACGTTTCAATGCTCGTGTCCGGCTAAGTGTTATTGGGTTTTTCTGTTAGAAAATTTTCAGTAGCAGCACGGAGTAAGAACTGTGCCCGGTATATGGCAATAGGGAATAGGGACTATTACCTACACTAGTGGTCGCCCAGTGGTCGAAATTCGACCGTAATTTTAGTTTTCTCCATATAAACTTTAACTATGCTAAATCTCACACTCCTCCGTGCACGCAATATGCTTACAAAGGGGTACAAAGTTTTCTTTTCACGTATCTATCAATATCTATATAGGTGGAGCTCAATAACGGCATTGGCGAAATTAGAATGTACCTAACTACCTACAGACGTGATGATATTATGTTATGTTAGGTAGGTATATTATTAATAATACCATTTTACAGCTATATAGATAGTTCTGGTCGTAAAAAAATATCCATAGTGGGACTAAGGAACTAAGGGACTAAGGAACTATACAGTAGTAGGTAAGTGACTTCGAAACGAAAACCTGGATGGACCATGGATTCAGTACCTACATGATTATGGATTATTCAACCAAACAATCAGGCGACGGTCTTTACAAAAAAAATTACGATTTCGCTCTACTGCTCTATAGAATAGGCCATTTAGCCGTATCAACTCCCACTGTGAGCCCAGCATAAATAATTTGTCCGCGTACATGAACACGCATGACTTTAATACTGTTATGATGATGATTTATCATATTTAAATACCTAATCAGCTTCTAGGTTAGGTATACCTATATACCTCGGATTTTTGTAGGAAGGTGAGTATCGTACATAGATATACTGTAGTGAAGCCAACTTTACCTTGAACCGTGTAATCGAAGAGCATCTCTGCCAAGTTTCCAAACGTAACACGGGTGTGTGAAACGCGAGTTTCACGCCCCGTACGCGCGACAAAGGTTAATTAATTAGATTACGCTGCGCTTGAGTGGCCGGGCACTCATTGCACAACGCTAATTCGCAAATTAGCCGCCGACAAAGCGGGCTTTTATTCGCTCCATTACGGGACGTGTTTCATCTCTATATTTCACTTAATTTCTAGTTGATTTGGATTATTGCTAATGTTTCGCACCTAATTAGTTTCAAGTATCTAATTACGAGTACTTTACACGTATGTATAATTGCAATCATTTACAAATCAAATAGTACACACCTATATTAGATATTTCCTACAACTAAATACCTACTTACGTACCGTAGTGAACAATCACTAGGAATATAAGACCACTTCATATCTTTTAATATCATAATAATTACGCTCCAAATAGGTCTGCTTGTTTCCGCCTTTGTTTAAAACAACAATGGTACCTTGTGAATAAATTAAATAATATAACACATAGATAAAACACGTTTGCCGCGGAAGCAAAAATGTTTGACAAACCATCCATTAGCGGTCTCTGAGAAGACCAAAACAAAATGGCGACGGGCCGGAACGTACAATTAGAATTTATTTTTGTCTATCAAAATATTTTTAATTGGTTTTAGAGTTGAAAAATACTGTAGTATATGATTATCGCGCTACAAAGCTGTATATTTGCTTAATGGAAGAGTGTTCGAGATAAAAGCTTGCGCTATCGAGGTCGGATCTGAGCGGTAATTAGAGGGGCCGCCTGCGCCGACGCCGACGACTCTTCCTTACATGCCACTTAAACCTACACCGACTTAGGTACACGACATTATCTCATTATGTACTGTAACTCCACAAATGCAACAACATGACGAACAACTTTTATATATTTTTATGTACTAGATTAAGCTCAAGATAGGTAGCGACTACCTATCTACGAGTAGGGAATTTACGAATAAACTTTTTATCAATTTAACGAAGCCTTCAAAGTTACAAAAATGTGTTTTCCCCCATAATAAAAATCTATGTATCTGTCTATCTAAACGTGAAAAATTACGTTAAATGATAAAATTATGTAACGCGACATTGTGTGGACTAACATTAACCAAGAGTTGAAGTTGGAGAATTATGTGACTTGAAGTTACGTGCTATGGCAATAATAAGCCATCGAAAAGGACCTGTCAAGCAGGCATGATTATAATGTCGCAGTAACGACCTAATTTTGTACACAAAATAGGTATACACTGCATTTTTTAATTTATAAAATTCAGTGTATAGAAATAATATGTAAAACGAAGTGCTCATTCTTCCATAATCTTAGTACCATCTATTGCTTTTAGTGAAATTACCCTATAAATATTCAGGAAGAAGGCGAAAAAACTTAATAACACAGTATCGGGCGACGTTAATTGCAAATTACATGTGCATTAATGTTGGGCACACGAGGCGCGAATGTTTTAACGGTCAAAGTTCACTTGCACTCTACTTAAATGTTACTTATCATACTTGGGCAGGAAGTGACGTCGGGAGTTTTACAAGCAAAGCCAACATTTTCGTTAAAAATTAAGGAGGTTATTTTAGCAGTAAGAAATAAAACGTTTTTTGTTTACGTCATCTATTAGATAAATAAATTACACGCTGCTCATGCTAGTATTAAGTTACTGATGGAAAAACTTACAGTAGATTCAACCGATACTAAAACGATAGCTTTTTAAGGATGCCGAAGTATTTCTTTTGACTTACCTAAGTAGGTACTATCAGTCGAAAACACCCCCATTTTTTTTTGTTTATTTACTCCATATCAGCAATCACTACCTTTGCTCGCAGCAACACGATTTTCCGTGCTACAAATTGAAACAGTTCCACCGACTTTCTTATCGACAAACCAGAAAAAAACATCGGTGTTGGTGATTGTGTGAGAGATCGGTATCGGACTGTGCGTGCTTTGACGCCGAGTGGCGTAAACAGCCAAACATTAGGGAGCCAGCGCAGAAGTTGATAACCTTCCTGTGCCATGTTCAAAGATTAAAATGTTACCTATTTTGGGGTAAAGTCGAGCAGGACTCGAAACTGCTATTTATTTAAATAAATAGGTAAATACATGACGTGATCAGTTTAAAAATAAATTGTTTTCTCTATGTCGCGAAACATCGAACGTTGTCGATAGATTAACATATTAATGAAAACTCGGATATAGAATGTGTTTTTCTACTAAATTTCTCTAATGATTTAACAACGACAATGGTTTTATAATTGCAATCGGTTTTGAATCGGCCTTGAACAATATCTACTAATGTCTGCGTTTCATCACTTGACAAGTTAAACATTCAAACAGGATCATGAAACAAACAAGACCAAATGTTTGCAACCCCGCCATATTTTGTCGTAAATGGAAGCCATGAGTTGACACTTTTGTCTACAAATGTTTTAGGAAACGTCGATGTCGATGCGATCCAACGCCCGCGCCGAGTCGCCGTCTGCCACCGATGGCGGCTAATTGACACGTTGCCACACAAAATTACCACTTAATTTCACACTTTCTATAGATAATAGAGCCAATATGGTCGCGGAGTTTTAACGTTATTTCGTACTTTTGTGGTGAAAGGAAATTAGCTGGTGCGAGCACATAATTTGAACAAAGAAGTTTCAAAGTACTCTTAAGCTCTGAAAATTATGTAATGTCGATCAGAAATACTCCTTGGTAGCATAGGTCAATGATGGATCCTATATTCACTCAAGATAAGTAGGTATAAAAGTTCAATGTGGGTGTAGAAAAGGTCTATTTTTTACATTAGGCTGAACAAAAAAAATAGAATCGATTAGAATAGAAATCTTCTATATTACACAACAACATAAAAACAACATACCTACAAGAAAAACAGATTATATCAATGCACAATGGGTGGTCATATCGCTTATAGGCATCTTTTATAGAAAACCTAAAAAAATGCCTTAGGTAAATCTAGAATACAGGAAGAAATAGGTACCTACAGCGTAAAAAATAACTCCAAGATACCAATCGCAAACCGGAAGATGAAACACCAAACGGCAAAGTTATTAGCACTTAAAAGACACCTAATGGTGAGAATGTTTTTTTCTTTCTAAAGTAACAAATCAATTACTATAAAAAATATTTCACTTTAAAACAAAAAGGATCCTATGAGTTTTTGTTTTGGCTTTTTGTGTGGATGTGTGGAGTGTCAATTATATCATCAGTAGATATGCGCCGACGCAGCGCGGGTTAACACGTCAGCGTCGGAGCTAACACTTTTGATGTATTATGTTTTTTAGATTGATACAAAATTAATATTGATTTAAGTTTACCTGGCAGGTGAAAAATTTCTTTTCATAAATCATCATGATATCGAGTTTGATGAACGAAAAATAAACACTCGGATTACAGAAGGCACAGATTTATGGAAAACTGAGCGTCAGATATCGGTATGAAAAGACAAGACGTAAATTGTTTCTTATTTCAATAGTGTAGGACTAAGTACTACCTACGTATACAAGGTCCTACCTTTCTAGTCCCGATCCCTTTAAGGGGTTATTCTACGATACATTATGAATAACTTTTACTATGGGACCAACCCGGAAATCCATACTAATAATTATTCAATATTAGTAGACTAAATGTATGGAAAAGCTGATTCCTTTTGCGATTTCAGGGTTTGTTCCATAGTAAAAGTTGTTCATAATGATAAGTACAATAACCCTTTAAAGAGATGGGGCTAGAAATGTAAGACCTTGTATATTTTGTTTGTTTGTCAACTTTTCTTGTTTTCATAAGTTTGGGCTCGTGGATGCTGTTGGATAGTTGCATCCCATCCACTGAGTTCTAATTATGATGTCTATCCCATCCCGATATCCGATCCCATCTAATATGTCTCTCTTTACTGTCGTCAAGTAACGAAACGTAGATACAATGAAAATGTATTGCTTGCGCCGGCGACGGGGTGCAGACGACCAACACTGAATGATTATTTTACTCATAAGAATTTTTCCGTAAGTCTCTAACAAAAGTAAACAGAACCTTCTTCTTGATAATATTATGACAGTTATTTAGTGTGTGCTTCCGGAGATTACCACTGGCGGGCGATGCACCTATGCACCTAAAACCGTGTCGTGATTAGAGGCGAGCGCCGGCTGATTACAGGCCGGCTAATGCACGCCGACCGCCGACGTTTTCACTCCATGATCTGTGCTTTTCATTTTATTGGATGTAGATTTAGGTTAAAATTGTCTCTGGTTTTATTACGACAAAAAAAAACACCTAAATATCAGATTGTTTGAATTCGAAAATCTATATTTTACGTAGCCTATGTGCATGATAATTAAATTTTTGGTACCTATTTATAATGTTAGGCAAAGGAAAAATCAACCATCTATTCCGAGTGAAGAGATGAAGAACACTGTTAGATTAGTTGACTTTCGTAACTTCGGCGTAGGCGCCGACTACGCGTCGTCTACGCAGCTACGAAATTAAATTCCCTTCAAAAGACTGTAAGTTTAAGTGAGGGATATTATGCACAAAAATATTTTTTTATTTGTAGTAACTATAATATTTATCTGTCGATTTATGAAAATATTTCTCATTAATTAGAGCAACACATTTTAACACATTTTATTAATCTTCAATCACAACCCAACAATAACTTTCAACAACAATGTAGGAGTATAGTTTTTTACAATTAAGAAAAGGGTTACTGAGTCAATAGACTCAATATTGTTGTGCCCTCTCACAATCGGACAGAAATCACGGCGCAGCGTTAGTCGACATAACGCTTTGTTGAAAATAAAACGCCAGTGAGACTAATTGAAATGCTACATTACGTCAGCGCTGCGCCGAATAGGGGCACTGTTCGACGCTTACAAATATAAAACAATCATTTGGACAGTTCAAAGAGCGGAGCCGTGTAGCGCAATGTTAGTGTAGTGCAAGCGATGGCAGTGAGAGAGTACAAAAACGTATTTTACAAAAACATAAATTCTTTTTGTTCGAAATAAATTTATGATTTGCAGAACAGCGTATTGGCTAAATTAATTAGTGATTTTACCTTGTAGCAAATAGTAAGTTAGCAACTTATGTTGAATTTCTTTCATCAATTTGATAGATTTTTCCCAACTCTTTTGAGATCGAGTTCCAGTTGTCGGTTACTGTTCATCTTCAAAGTAACATTTGTGGAAGTATGAATTAAATTAAATGTTTGTAAAAGATAACTGTTATAAATATTCGTTTAAGATTTTTCAGAAACAATTTAGCATGCAATCATATTATTCGTAAGTATGGGTATATTAATAAGCACATCAACTGTATAATTATCAACATAACATTTAAATAATGAAATAAAAGATACAAGTAATTATACAAATCACAGGTATGTATGACATTTAATACAATACAAATTTTGAAGACTACATAAATCCAGTTTCACAGTTATCAAGTAACTGAATCAGTTAAAAGATATTAGTTATTCTTGAACACACGCGAATACATAGACCTCTCATAACTTGCGCTGCTCCTTGGCTCGCGCCTCGTCATCGCGCGGCGCCTTTCAATTCACATCTCAAACGTTTGGATACTCCCCCACAATGGGCAGCCCACAAAGCGGGCCACGTTTGCCGCCTCGTTATGTAAAATCGGCCAAACAATGCGAGCGGTATCGCTTTGCTTTTTGTTCTGTAAGAACTCAATCAAATCAAATTAACAATAGATTTACAACCGTTTTATTGAGATCCATGTGTGAGTTTTAATTGGAGCTTGACAGAGTTCTTTTAAAGTGGGAATTGTGTGAAACATTACTAGACGTGTTGCAGTGTAGCGGGTGTGGACACAAAAGCGCGCCAATCAACGCCACGCTGTCTGACTGGACAGACAAGAAAATACAGACAGTAACCAATCATAATTTTTTATATGGTTGTTTCTTGTTACAGTATGACGAAGAAAGCAAGTAAATAATAACAATCTAAGCTATATTGAGGTGAATGTGTTCATACTTACGAAAGAGGAGTACGCTACGGACGTGTGACAGAAGTTTATTGCGAATATCGATAGTACGATAAATCTATAGTTTTCTTCTTCGCGTCCATCGACGCCGACCACCATCGCACATCGAAATTTCACCAGCCTAGAACCACAGACAGAACTTTCCCACCTGTACGACGTTAAATCTGTAATGCGAATCAAAGGACGCTAGTGCGACAAACGTAACATATTATTTTCTGTGTATGGATGTAAAGTACCTGTATAAAGATGATTTCATTATAATTATTGCTGAAAAAGGAATCGCTCATTTTCTTTGTAATATCATAGATTCGCCAGCATTTTGCTTAGTCTAATTTCAATTTGTGAGCTCACAGCAAGTCCTTCAATAGATAAATGAAAGTTTCTCCATGACGACTTTTGCACAACTGTTTATTTAAATAAATAAATACATAACCACATAGTGACTTATTCATGTATGTTGGCTAATCATGTCGGTTTAAGCAGCTTATTTATCTACAAGCAATAATAATATTTTCAAACATGTTTTAAAATCTATGAACTCTTCAACGATCAAGTCGAAAGTATTTTTTATAAACTATAGTTTGTCATAGGTTAATGACCTTCATCATTATCAAGCTGGCCTTTTCATAATACTTAATGTTGGGGTCATCTTATAGCCTAACAATATGCGGAGTGTACAATATCTGGACCTAAGCGACTGCTACGAGTTTCGCTAGAGAGACGTACTGGTAATAAAGCACCTTCATTCACATCAGCATTTTCCATTTAGAGGCCCTGCAGTCGCTACATCGTTTGCCCAGGAGTCGATCCTATAAGCAACCTAATCTTTTGCTATGACTAAGAAGTAATAATTGGTGAATTCTATCTGTGGAACATGCCTATTCTACGGTGGTGAATTGCGATAGGTATAGCAAGTTTTTATTAAACTGCTGTCTGAATTTCGCATCCAATCCAGTGGGAGACACTGGCTGTTGGCCAGTATCAAGTATCAACCAACTCTTTTCGCGTAATTTCATCTGTATATTATAAATTTAAGTTACTGGCACTTAGCTAGAAACGTGAATGCACGTTTAAAAACAAACTGAAATATATTCACCCCAATAAAGAAGCGAACACATTCGCGCGGCACGGCGCGGGCGGCGGGCGGTGCAGTGGTGTATGTAAAGCTTCGTAGACACTGTACATAACAAACATTACCACACAAACAGCGCCTCAGCCATCACGTCACTGACGCAACAGAAGGATAACTTTATACGCAACATTTATACAGAGGTTAGACAAACCTCACGGGTTATTTGCAGACTTCAAAGACTGTGTCACCTCAGTCAACCTTTTTTTATCGGCGTGGTGAGAACCCATTCTGGGCTATCCTCTGCCTGGGGGGGCGGCAGGGTGTGCCGGACTCCTAAAGACTAAACTTACCACGGTGGTTCACTTTTGGTACCTGCTGCTGGACTCCGGGAACTCTTAAAGACCGCGCCGAAGCCCACCACGGTGCTACGTCTGTTAGGGCACCGTTGGTGATGCAAGGGGTGACGGTATTGGTATTGGATTATGAGATAAAATCCGCAATATGGGCGATTACACCCGCCTGTTGTACAGATATAAAATGATCACTAGTCCACCTACCAATCATGATAGGGATCGTGGCATGACCCATTAGCTGTAAGGGATTGGCTCCGGAAAGTCTTTTTTCTACTTCCACATGTGCTACCATTTGACCGGTAAAGCCGGCAGCGCTCAATCAAATTGTATCTAGCCTTACGTTCGGGGAAGACAGGCTTGGCTCAAACAGCTCAATGATTATTTCCCGCATATTGCATTTAACGAGGTGTCTAAACTTGAATTGTAAATAGGTACATCTGCGACTTCTGTTATCGTGTTGTGTGTTGCACCGACCGCCGAGGCACCCCGAGGCGTCGAGTGGCGCCACATTAGCATACACCCTCCACTTTGTGAGCGCCGGCTAACCTAATACGACGTATGCCAGACGTGGACCCCATGTACGTGTGGGGAAATTGCTCACACGACCAGCTGCATGTACCTAAATAGATAGTCGGTGGAGGAACGAATTTTCCAGTTTGACCAATGTTTATTTATTATTCTCATATATTTATGAGATCATACGAAGTATGCTAGATGTGAATCCATGCACGTGTGGGGAAATTGGTGACACGACCAGTCTGCATGTTTACATGTTCCTAAATAGAAGCAACAATTTTTCCTTATATTTGACCAAAGTTAATTTATCACAGACATTAATTATACTTAGTTATAAATAAACATATAAATATGTTAGATGACCATGTATACGTAGGTACATACATTGGGTACGTTTTTGAAATTGCTTCAGATGCGGTCGTTCTTGCATGGTTATAGCATGTCTGTAATATGCTACAAACTGTGAATAACTTGGTACGGTTGATTGTTCTATCTGGACTAATTGGTCCTCCAGATCCGGGAGGGCTAATTAGTAGGGTCTAACTTTAACTAGACAAGTTGGGGGATGCATTCTGTGCTTAGGATTTCACATTGAGGGATTTTCTCTCAACATGGGGTCGTAAGAGTCCTGATCTTCATCATCACTGTCACCCTAATCTATGCACTCTCGAGTGTTGGCCCCCTCCCTTATGTGCCATGTTTCTCTGGTCCGTGGTTCCAATTGCAACTAGATTTTACTGCGATGCCGTATATTTTTCGTGTATCTAGAATAGAATTGTATCACAGAACTTATTTAGTGCGACAAAAACTTAACACAATATAGTCTAAAGTCTGCGATGGTGGTCTCAAAGAAAAAGAATTTCCAAACCATGAAACTCGTGGGCAGTGGGGTCAGGTTTGGGTTCGAGGCTCTCAACTAAAAGAATGTGAAAGCAAACAGCATGTGTCAAGGAGGCAACAAACAAGCAAGCCGATGACGAGGAACCGCTTGAGGATGTAGGGTTGCTACGAATATGAGATTACGGATCTGTAGACGCATAATACTTTTTAACAGTGTCGGTATTCATGTTCTTACCGTGTCGTCAGAAGTCGTCAAATACTAAGTATTATATTATTTAGGATATTAATGGTTTCGGATATTTAGTTGTAATATGACTGGGATCACTTTCACGTAAATATGAGGTATGGCATGCTAGATAATTTTCGATACCTTATTTTCGGATATCCGACAGTTGCGGTTACGAAGCTCCATAGCATCACTATTTGAAATGGACCCGCACTTGAATCGCGGAGTAGTTTGCCATGCGTTTGACAATCACTGTTGAACAAAGTAGCAATGCGAAGGCAAACATTCATGACGCCACTCATATGCGGTTAAATTACTTTATAATGGTGATGGACACTCAGAATACAGAAGAAACGATGAACACCGAATGATACTTAATATAATATTTGGATAAGAAATTATTAAAAATGTTTAAGTACTCGCAATGTTTTATCAAGTTATATCTATACTATATTATAAATAGGTAACATTTGTTTGTTTGTTTCTTTGTATGTAGTAGGTAATATCTGGAACTACTAAACCGATTCTAAAAATTCTTTCTCTAAAACAAAGCTCCACTATCTCTGAGTGATAAATAAATATATATATATTATATTCAAATAAAATCACGTGTAACCGCGGGCAACAGCCAGTTCATTCTAAATCTGCGAGTTAATTCTCATCTAACTATCAATCATATTTATAGGTATAGTGCCGTATTAATAGCTATGAAAACTTTTAGGGTGTATTATACTTGTTTGCCTTGAATTCGAAAATAAATTTAATTTAATAAAATATTTGTCGCTCGCAAAATCATTCCTAATTAACTTTTTTTTTTCGCAAAAAATATCAACATCACAAATATTACAGACGACACGATAATTATACAACTGAGTTATTCAAAGTTTACCGAGTATTACACCATATTACCTCCTACATCCGTCAGTAGGTATAGGTATCGGTGTGGGCTGTGAAAACAATAGATAAGTACCGATATCATATACTCCCCGATGGCGGCTTGTTTGCGGTGTCTCGAGATGTAACCTGAGACAGCTACCTCGCTGTAGTCAGTGCTCTGTTGTCATTTCTCTGTTGTCAATGCTCTCCGCTCTCGCCACTCGACGGCACATAGAAAATAGAAAACACCACAGACAAATACATTGGATGTACTCAAATGTAAATTATACGACCACAGACGAATGATTTCGTGTTTTGCGCAAATATAAATTTAGTTTTGCGTGAAACATGGCTGTCTGTGTGCAAAAACAGAATAATTCCGGCATTACAAAATATTTGTTTAGTCAAACGCCTTGGTGACTGGTGTAGTAGCCTTAAGCGTGGTTACCGAGCGTTGAGTTCTCAAGTTCGACTCCCAGGTTGAGGACTGTTATTGAGATTCCCTGTTTTTTAATTTCTTTTTATATTATAGTGGGCAAACGAGCTTGCGGTTCACCTGGTGGGTGAACCGCAAGCTCGTTTAGTACCTAAGTGATCACCGCCCCCCATGAACATCCGCAGCACCAGAGGAGTCACCGATGCGTTGCCAACCTTT
This sequence comes from Allophyes oxyacanthae, assembly GCA_932294325.1. Taxonomy (NCBI): domain Eukaryota; kingdom Metazoa; phylum Arthropoda; class Insecta; order Lepidoptera; family Noctuidae; genus Allophyes; species Allophyes oxyacanthae. The sequence continues at coordinate 4,382,347 of OW028623.1, read as the reverse complement.
TAGGATGGTGTAGGCTCTTTTCTTGAAGGTCCCTATGTCGTATGTGTTCGGGAAAACGTTGATGGTAGTTGATTCCACAGTTTCGTGGTATAGAAAATTCTCAGTTCAGCCTGGAGTTTGGAATTATACGCGGTAAATGCAATAGTGGTGCCGATTCTGTTGTTTATAAACTAAACAATTTTCGTCTCACTTTGTCACTTTCTAACAGAAAACATGAGAAAAGGGTGGAAGATATTTAGTTTTGTCAAATTTGTCCACTTGCTTGTTATCAACGTGAACGTAATCGCCATCGCCATAGGTAGCACCTAATTTCCAGTAAATTACATAAGCATTGAGTAATTTGACAGCACTTCTAAATATTTTAGTAAGAAAAGGATATAGTGTGATATGCAATAGCATCAGCACCATTGATAGATTCACCCCTGAAGTATGCGACCTAAATCCGTCATCGGCGTACAATAATATTTTTCTGCTTACAGTGCATACTTGAATATTAGAACATTATCAACAGTTAGGTTGTACACTGCAACGGAGCTCGGTCAACCTAGTCTTATGATCATGGTTTTGCGACCAAGCGCACACTATGTATAAATACCAAATTAAATACTTATTCAATTTTAATTCAATTCGATTTGGGAAGAAAATATCGATATCAATAAATTAAAACATAAATAATGCAAATCGATATCGAATAAGTAAACTTAACATCGATACGTTTGTCGTATTTAATACGTACTTGTGTGAGCGATCACTGAAGAATATTCAATCAAGGTCCGTCTTGGAGAGCAAGCATCGACCGCTCAAGATGTTTGGTCGCGTCGTCTCCGCGCGTATTTATTTACACATGTTGCCCGCTGTGATTGTAATGAGCCCGTCGCAGCGTCGATAAATAGTGCTCTGTTATATCAACTACCAGTCTTTGTGCTCCCGCGACCACAACGCGGTAATTACGATTGTGCCCCAACGCTCAAATATTTGGTCAAAACTTTCGTCCATTAATGAGCTACCGATATGTCCGGTATTGTCCAGGGCATCGGCAGAGGTTTCTGAACTATGTTTACGTAATATTCGAGTGGAAAACGTGTCTCACAAAGCAATTAAGAAAAAATCTTATACTAACAAAATAATGTGTTTGCCGTGTTTGCGGCCGTCGTATTTAGAAATCATGTTTGTTATTGCGCGTGAGTCGTTTGGATACGGTGGAATTACCTGGAATTTATGAGTATTCACCAACAATAACATCGCTGGGAAAGTAAACAGACCCTGTCTCAACTTATACGTATGGTATGCGGTACCTATTATAAACAAATATTCGCGTCAAATTATAAGGAAATTAAACAAATGTTTTAATTAAATAGGGATAATATTTAAGTCATGAACGATAAGCATATTATTAAAATTTCCAGTTAAATAGGTCTACTTGTGATTAAAATTACAATATTATTGGTCGGAGCACAGACAAGGGTCGAAGAATCCGATACGCAAATAATGGAATAAGTGATTTTTATTATGAACCGTTTATTATGTGGTACATAATGTTGGCACGCAGAAAACTCATTGCTTTATTGGTATTTAAAGGAATAACGAATTAATTAATTTATGGAATCGCCACAGAATTAGTACTAACCACTTTGAGGTTAATTTATTAATAGCCCTGAGATACTTTAACTAAATACAGCTATCAATTTTGAATGGGTTTAAGAAAATTTATAATCTACTACCTATACCTACATATTTGTAAACACTTCCGAATAATTTATTAGTCCAAATTCACATAACAGGTCACACCTTACAAAACGATCCATTTATAAAAGTCATCTGGACAAACTTTGGATGGGTTGCCTTTAAAAATAATCTGTTGAGAAGAGTTTACGTCCATTGTGATGGATCCCATGTAAACACTTCAGGAGCGTTCCTCGAAGGGCTTTGTACCAGCTTCGTTTCAAAACTTCACGGATTTGGTGACCGATACGTGACACAACTTGAACAATAATAATATCACAAATATCGTATACGGAGTTATTATAATCGATTCTGATGTTTTCTTTATTATTACAATAGACACAATGGTGTTTAAATAAATGTTATTTATAACCACGAAATATAAAACACAAGAGAGAGGGAGGGCATTGATATTTATTGGTGTCGCTAAAGTCATACATTCACAACTTTCGCACATTCATAGCTCACAAAAGCCTTATTAGTGCAAGAAAAACGGGCAGTCACATAAAAAAAAAAAACAATGGAATAACGCGAAGTTTAAAAACAAAAGAAGTTTGCGTCACTCCGCATAATTCTGGCACAATCACTCCGCCTACTTGCCCTTTCTTCATGTGTTTTATATTTCGTGTTTATAACTACAGTTCCGTGAATATAAGGATTGCATTGGAATAAAATATTTGTATGATTATTTATTTAAAATGCTTCATAATATATACAATGTACAATGACGTAGGCAATCTGCATAAAAGGCTGACGAACGGGTTGTACAATGAAACTTGTTTTAAATAAAAATAATTCAGGATCGTACCTGAATTGTGCCCAAATTGTGTGTTGATCACCAATTTTCCAAATTTTAAAGGTTTTGCAAACTTTCCCATTCTTCTTGACGCCTTAACGCTCTCTCCGGAATGTATCATGTGAGACACATTAAGTGCCGTATACTTGTAAACTTCTAGACGTACATACTACAGAGAATACCTCAGCCCCCGTTCCCCTTCCTCGAATATAAGCGCGTCAGAAAACTAGTTACTCGTCAAACTATTCACAATAATTGTACTGAGGCCCTAAGTCCAGGGGCGGCGAACCTGATTAGACCCAAGATTTACTGTTTATTGACGAACCTCTGTGCGATCTACTAATTACATACTACTTGAACTATGTACATACTACTTGATACTTCTTGAAATTTTGGATTTGAATTGTAGTTGAATGAATATGTATATTAAACTTATATAATTATGATTTTTGCCTTGCCACGATCAACTGGAGTAATAGCCGCGACCGGTTGGCCACACCTGCACTAGTGTAAGATTCTTTTCCAAAAATCTCGATTTTACGCATTAAACGCGTTCATTCAGGTTCATTTTTTTTTTTATTAATGATCGAATTAATTGTAATTTTACCACCTAACAAAATTACATTGTGGAACGCAATAAATATTGAGTATTGCAAAATATATTTTCTTTCTGTTTTTCTTCTATTGGTGAAGAGCGCGGAGCGGGCTATAATCGGCACGCAGAACGCGGTCGATTCGTTAAATTGAGATTGTTAAAAGAAACTTACACTAGGGCCTCTGTAGTCTGTACAACACCGTCTGAATCTCGTGTCCACGTATTTGGTATTGTTAGTTATACAAACAATCGTCACGATGCGCCTGCGCGACCACTCGACGATGATCTTCTATAAAAAGCTCATGTTTAACTAAATAACATCGCTGCCATAGAAACCTCTGTAGATATTTTAATCGTACGGCTTTGTTGTGTCGCTTCGGTGGTCTCTTGTTGTTGATAAATATTTTGATGTTGGATAATTTAAAAATATACTTACATACCTTACATATATCATGTAGGTATCTAGTACAGACGGCAAAGTAGAAGACAGCTAACGATATCTGCGTTGTAACGGAGTCCTGTTAATCTGTAACTCAAGGATTTTAGTAATTAGGCAGGCACAACACAAGTTATCACATCTCTTAAAATAATCCCATTACATGTGCGCGAACACACGAAATATGGGCTGATTTACAATCGCCAGATAATATTTTGACGCTTGACATATTTGGTATAGGAAAGCTGTCAAAAATTCAAATTAAGTATTCTCTCGGATAAAGTTATTTGGCAATTGAATAATATAAAATGTTATAGTTTAAAAAAAACTATAGAACACGCTTTAGTCAGCCAAACTGAACGTGTATGCAAAATTTCCAGCTCAATCAGAAACCGGGAAGTGGGTCAAATTTAACTTCCAAGATTTTCTTACATATTTAGTTAGTTACAGGTGAAGCTAATAAAAGCGTGTTAAAAAATACAAAATTAAAATGGTAAAACACGGTACAATATAAATCTTAGTAATAATATAGATATTACAATGATATGGTGCTTATGCTTGGATTAACCTGTGCCAAAAGCGGCAGTCAAAGCCAAGTCAGGCAAATGTTAGTCCTTAGTTGTTTATTTTTCTGTAAAGCAGTCTTTATGCAAATGACAACAACTTTCCCAAGATTAACCACTATAGAAATTCAAACAGCACGTCCCACAATTTGCTCAGCGCCATCATAATCATCTGTAGCCTACATCCTGCCGCGGCCGTGGCTCGTCCCCACCACGCCACAATTAAATGTGTCCAGCCCACCGGCTCTCAATGCCCCACACATCACTGCACGCCACATCACGTTACTTTATTCACTAACATTTTATTTTATGCGACTCGTACTCGATTTGTTTGATTCGTTATTTTGTTCCGGAACCGTTGAGCCGGAACTCGCGTGACGTTTCATTCGGTATTGTGAATTTTTGTACGGTAATATAGTTGGGCTGACATATTTTTTATATCTCGATGTAGATTTTTATTGGAATCTTTTGAACATAACATAGGTAGATTGAGATTTTAATATAACCCTGCATTTGCTGTCACGAAGTCAGATAAAACGCATTAGTATTTTGAAAATCCGCTTATTCATCATCTTTATGTTTGTTTATTTCTTCAGCTGTATCATAGTTTTTTTTTTAATTTAATATAAGATAAACACAAAAATTTACCAAAGAACATCACAAATACCTAAATAGGTTTGTAAATAAATAAATTAATATTATAACTACACAAGCTGTTGTTAATCTTACTTTAAGTATTAACATTTAGATTTCCACGTATTCCACTGATCAGCTTGTACCTGCCATGGTAATCTTGTGAACTTATTCTCATTTTAATTCACATTAAATTACATTATTCTTGCAGTTACAGCAACATTGTATTATGAAACAAGTGTGTATATTGCATAAAAGTAAACAAAAATGCCATAGAATTATTGAAATATTGTATTACTAACGTACGATAAGTCAAAAACATTCGTGCTAGGCCCTCTGTTCTCAAATTCCTTCTCATTCACTTGTGACAAAAATCTGATAAGAATTCCCCAACGCTTCCCATTAGGGACGTGTTGATGGGAATTACTATTTCTAATAAATTTTCGTAACCGACACAAACCCATCGAATTACAAAAGTCACACATTATTATTTGCAGAGTAAACACGTATACATCTGCCCATATCGTATGCCCTGGTTCCCTGAACCCTACCGTCACCTGAACCGGAGTGCGAATCCATGGGCGGTCCTACTCCAGCGTGTTTGTTTTGCTGGTGTTTAAACGAACGAGTGGCGCCCTCTGCGCTGTTTGGACAAGATGTTGACCGGCCTATATCGCGCTATGATGCCTGTGTTTGGTTTGGGTGCCTATGTAAGGATGTAGATATGTCTCTGGTGTGGAGGTTCCTTATTTTTTAATGAAATAATGTAATTATTGCTAATTATGTCGAACTGTTGTTTAGTTAAGACAAGGCTTATGTAAGTGTTAGGAATGTTTTTATGCAAGTACCTATTTTAGAAAGTAAGCAACATTTCTACGGGATTTTTAGTAAGTAGGTAAATTTGAACTAAAATCAAACTTAATACTTGAATTACATAATTTAAATTGCTGTACCCTCTCAAGTAAAAGTTATTGAAGAAGACAACCGAATCCTGAGCTGTATTTCTTCTATTGAACTAAAAAGTTGTGTCAATATTGTAATGTATGAAAGCGTTCATTCATTAGAATAAACACAATGTTCTCAATCAACGAGTCGATGATTTGTTATAAAAATAGCGAGAACGCGGGGGGCTCGCCGGCGGCAGCTCGGAGCCGCCCGCCGCTTACTCATTCACCTTGCTCAGCGAATCACGCGCATTAACACCTATTAGGCCCGCGCCCTTTATCCCGGCGCACTGCCACGCAAAATACTACACTTTCCTTTTTACTGTTTATTGTTATCGTTTGTTTCGAGTCGCAAACCGTCCGCGGACAAAGCACCCGTCGACACGACTCGGTAAGCGCTTTCAAGTGTCGAAAAGCGGTAATTTGCTTCATTCGCTCATTGTTGACGCTAAAAGTCGGCCTTTGTCGACACTTGACGGAATTGGGAGCGTTTAGATCCGAGCGGGCAATTCGCGGAGAGTGGACGCGTTTTATCGGTGGAACATCCCGGTCACTCTACCCTCTCTCACCTCAATGGATGCCTAATGGAAGCTTTCAGCCCGTGTTTGAAAAGGTTTTTTCTCTTTTAAATAACATACCTATATACTATAGTAGGAGTTGACTCTGGGAGATAAAAGATGACTCTCAAGGATATTCTTAAAGATTTCATAAATATACGATATGCAATGCGAACATCTCAATAGTCAAACTATGACAATATCACATTATTATTATTTGAGGCAAGAGGTACTAAGGTCCTACCTATATCACAGGTATATAGTCGCTGCGAGTCTGCGAAGATCTATTGTGACGACAATATCACATACCTTAACTGTTAATTGCTTTTCAGTAAGGGGAAAACTAAAAGCGACGACCGCTTTTCCTGCAAACGTTTGAGTCTCCATCAAGAGAGTATAAATTACTCACATGCTAAATCAAAGAAGAAAATGTATCAAATTCAAATTATTATGTGAATATGGGTTGCAAAATAAATGAAGGCAAGGTATAAAATGCAGGCGAATTTCAAATCAACAAATAAAAGGTTCCAAGTCTGTTTAGGCATCACATCTCACAAATATAAAACAATAAGTCGAGTGAGTACGTCAGTACACGTTCGTTAGCAGCCCGACGTCGGGCCCCGACGCCCCGCGAGGGGCCATTACGGCCCATTTACATGCGTTTACCGACTCCGACGGCCCCACTCCCGCTCATTGGATTACTTGTATCGAAGCTGCCCGATTAGACTTGATTAGTCGAAGGACAGTGCCAAACTGTGCAGGTATTTATTGTTGAAAAGCTGGTGAAAGAGCATTGTGAACATGAATAGTTATTTCAAGTCTATCAAGTTTAGCATAAATAGTAGAGAATACAGCCAGTTATTACATTAATAAAAAAAGCCTCGTCAGCCCTTAGAGAAGCCAAATCATAAAATAACAATAACAGAAAATGAATGCTGTATCTTCTTCTAATTCAGTCCCTAAGTTGCCTTTTACGAACTAGTTTGTTCACAAGTCAAGATCAATCTTAAGTCCAGAGTAGTAAATAGCAAGAACAGAAAAAGTTTCATAATTCTATAATATAATGAGTTTAATAAAAAACGTTAGAATGCTACGCTTCTCGTAGCCTTTCGTAGCCCTTAAAAGTATGTTATTTCAAGTTCAAGTAATACATACATCGGAGCAAAATGCTAGATACAAATAATAGACATACTTTTTTTTCTGTAAAAAGATCCGATCAATGGCGAATCTGTATTCTAGGAAGATCAGAAATTTACAGACGTTAGTAGGTAAATGTTAGGAGTAGAAGAGAATAATACATTTTTTTTTTTTTGGAGAAGTTACAAGATGTTTCTAGAATCAAAAACTCTTACAGTTACAACCGATGTAATCACGTCTGGTACTCACAGGCTGCTGCAGCAGGATTGTAAATGTCTAACCTAACCTAACATATTCCACTAAACCTATTTTCAAGGTTTTATGTATAATCAAGCTATCAACACAGCTAACAGTAACGGACTAGCATAACACTAGCTGTTGTTTTATTTTACCAAAATAAAACATAATTTATATCACTCAGGGATAATGTAACTTTCAATTAGTGAAAGAATTTTAGAATCAAATTTCTGTATTTAAAATATTTTTACGCAATTCCAAAAGTTCTTAAACAAAAAACCCATAACAAATTCACAATTTGTTAACACTAAAGGATTAAAAGTTAACATTGACAAGTACAATGTAAAGGAAAACATCGTCATAAAATGATTTATCATTGATTTTATCTGCGGCTAATCCTGGCTTATACCTTAACAATGGACTTAGTGGAAAGGATTCAGGAAGTTGACGCATTGGTCCCTTCTCTTGAACACCTAGAACCAGTTTGGAACAGAACAATTGCTTTTGTTACCCTGATAATTATGTGATAAGAATTTATTTTGGTGAACAGAGATACGAAATGCTTCGACTAAAAATAAGATAATCTGTGAAATAGTTCATGTTTGATATAAAAAACAATAGGTAATAGAAATATCTAATTATAATCACAGAGATTATAATAAAATGAAGGAAATAGAAATAGAAATGTTTTATTTTGTAAACATAGGTAATAAGTTAAAGTTAAGGAAGCTAGTTAATTACAATGGTTCGCGTAACATCCTAGAACTTATTACTATTAGAAATGAACATTATAACGTCAAAATAAATTATATTATGCACTCCACTTTTATCTATAGAAGAAAAAGATAAAACATTCCATTCTTAAAGATTCCCAAAGAGTAATCAAAGTTAACGAAAGTGGATACGATTTAATATGAATCATGAATAAGCTACCAATTTTACACATAAGCTTTAAATAGCTGATTATTCAGGCTTTAAATAATAAGCCTTTACGGCACAGTTGGCGCAGTGGCTAAGCGATTGTTTTTCTGCGCTACGTGCCGCGGGTTCGATCCCACACACACGATATTTTTATGGCTACACATAATTGTTCCGGGTCTGGGTGCATATGAAATGTATGTGTGTAAACTGTACCCATGCTACAGAAGAAAACCTAGAGAGGGGCAAAAAAAAAAACCTTCATAACATTGCTATCCCTCGGCATCAAACAAAAAAATATCTATCTACTTACCTATATGTATCAACACATATGTAGTAAATTCCCATTTGCTTTGCATACAGTTTGTTTGGCTAACCACAGAGGCAGCAGAATCGCAAATTTGTTGTATAGAGCGTGGCGTCAAGATATCGGCGGCAAATTACAGGCCTCCTGCCGCACGTCCGTCCATTTTGATTGACACCGAATCAGAACGTACGCCGGCTTAATTAAATAACTAAGTACCACTTACGATGAGCTGGCTGTAGTAGTCGAGTATTGGAGATAGGTTTTATAAATTTTATTTATTCGTAAAATATACGTGCATACATTTAAAGAAACGGCGCAAAATTATTTAAGAGCAAAGGCGCATGATATTTGTTTTGTTATAGTGTTCCTGACCACCTCATCTTGTACCAATATTAGCCTAGCCCTTTCCCAATTTTTCACGGAGTGACAGTCTTCTGACCACTGCAACCTAATTCAAGCCAGATGTCGGCGCCGGCTGTTAGACTTTTAGGCTTCCCGTAATGACAGCCATAGGTATTTGTACGATAGTGGGATCGATGACATACATGATCTCCGAGGCATGATGACAACGAAAAATTGGTCACCAATCCGACACATGATCGTGGCATAGAACTAAAAAAATCAGAATTTACGACCGTGTCTGGGATACCATTAAATATACTTTTTTATAAGTTACGAATAGGACATTAAACTATTTCATTGACTACATAACCACTTTTTTTTAAACATTAACTCTGCTTCTTTGGCAGAGCACCTCATATCATAACACATACCTCATAGCTCTTGTAGTACATTCAGTCGCCACCAAAACTACAGCGTGGATTTTTTGTGACGATTCTGAGCATCACTTTCCCACTATTACCAAATAGTTTTATAATTCGGGTTTTGGTGTTTATGTTCACGTAGGTACAAAGCGTCTGTATTTGTATTTTCACCATGTTTTTAACCCCCGACAAAAAAGAGGGGTGTTATAAGTTTTTAGTGTATCTGTGTATTTGTCTGTGGCATCGTAGCTTCAATACGGATGGACCGATTTCATCTTAGGTATGTTTCATGAAAATCTGTTCAGCCGTTCAAAAGTTTCTAGTTGGTGTCGGGGGTTTTTGACGGTTAGGTTATTTAGCAAAATTTTCATGATATATGCCTACTACGTTTTAGGCTTTTAACGTAGTAAAGTGAAAACGGCGAGACACACTTTAAACTTTAGAAGCTCAGCAGAGGAGTCACTTTTTATTCAAAACTATGTCTAGCAAAAACTTCGTTACACTAATTAATTACGAAAAAATTCTAGATCACGGAACATCCAGATTATTTCAACCAATATGTCTCCAGTCATTAAGTTAATAACTTAATCTCTAGTTACTTCCTAATAAACACTAATGCAAAACTTTCGAAATATTCTTTTATCAGTAGATAGTACCAGGTAAAATTACCGAAGCGTGAGAAAGCTAAAATTGCCAATGTTAACAAACTGTTCATGATAACATCAAGATGCGGGATCTGATCGCGACGGAATGTGACACCTCGGATCACCCTTTACATGTAAACCAACTAAAATCTTTATCTTTTAATCGTTGCACTTCCTTACTGATCCTAGTTACTCAATGAAATAGATAGATAGTTGTTTCGGGTCTGGTTGTGTGTGCATGTGACATGTATGTTTGTAAACTGTACCCTCGATACAGGAGAAATCCTAGAGAGGGGCAATGTTTTAATAAAAAAAAAAAAAAAAAAACATGTAAATAGTTCCTTATAAGATAGCTTTTACAAATCTTTTTAGATATACATGGCGCCGGCGTTTCCTACTAACTGCCTCTGATTAGAAACAACGAAAACATTCTGAATAATTACGTCATTGTATTTTGTTGATAAGCATATTTGTACCTAGATCTCTAAGACCTAGATATATACCTACGTGTAATTCTACGGGCTACGATCCAAACAATTTTTCAGTTCTTAGCTATATACGTCTTTGAATAAACTAATAACTTTGTAACTTTGGGTTCAGTCAGTAAATTAAAATGTTTTTAAGTAATGTGTTCTTTATTTAGGTTTCTACTTATATCACATTACGAAATTCCAAGTACTTTAGTACTAAGTCTTTATTTATATTGGGTTATATTTTCTAATTGGCTGCTTAAATATTTGTGTTACTACAAGTAGGTACGCCTAGGTTTCACTCGCATTTCCTATTTTTATCAAAATAAAATAGGTAGGTATAGCCTATATCATTCAAGGATAGAATAGAAAAAAAAAAAAAAGTAATAAAAAATCGGTTCATTTGTTTCAGAGATTACCTCATGAATTTTATCTCTTTATAATATTAGGTACATTTATTTAATTAATGTACTTAATTATTAATTTTTTTGACAATTAACAGCGATGGGAAGAATTTCTTTAACGCCTGAGTCCTCAGTTTTATATTTTAATTTTATGTTTTAGATATTTAGGTAATGTACCTACAAAGTTAATTAAAGATTATTACCATTAATTAAAAATAATATCATTAATAAATAAAAAAATAATATCTGGATTAAATGTTTACCAGAAAGTCTACTTCATAATTTTAAAGCACATGCCAAAATATGTACCTACTACCTATTCATAAAGCCTGCTAAGTATAAGTTCACACGAGAAAATTAGTTCTAAGATTGTGATTCATCCTAATTCTGAATAGTGTTGGTAGACAGACAGCTTTAACATTACATACCTAGGTGATTAGCGTCCAAACAATGGAGAGCAGTGTGGGAAAAATGTCCAACATTTTAACGATTAGATTTAAGATGTATAAGGTAGGAAACCCGTGATTTGTTTATTCATCTGTAGGTACTATAAATCCAACTAACAATCAGTTTTACAAGTTATCAGCTAACTGAAAAAGTAACCTATATAAATATTTCTTTAAAACAATTTTTTTTTACGAAAATGAAAAGATAGACTAAATACTAAATTAGGATCCGAACTGTATTCAAATGTTAATTTTTGAGAAATAAGCGATTACATTTGTTACCCAGCTAGATACTAAATCATTCAAATGATACCAATAATAACTTTCATATAGGTAGGTACCTACTCCTTAAAACATGACTACATAAGTTATTTTTTTAGTTCATTGATCTTCATTATGGATGTATGGATGGAACTGGATGTAGTATTCAAAAACATAAATGAAACTTAATCCTATGTTTAATTTCATAGTGAAAAAAACATTTAGTGGTCAATACAAAATATATCCTTAAGCTTGTAAGTTTAATTTTGTTCTGAATACAGATATTTTGATTCATCGTAATATTATAAAAATGGGTATTTTAATAAAAACCGTGAATTGAATTTATTGATTCACATGTAATATATATACGAGTAGTAGGTAGATGTCAAAAACATTGACGTTTGTATCTTGTATATTATAAATTATGACTGTTTGATGGTTATTGTGAAATAAAACATGTAGCTAAATTATAATTTCTATTTATTCGGAGATTCATAGAATTGTTATTATAATTTTAATTGATTAATGTCATCTAGTAAATAAACAACAGTATGTTTACATGTCATTAACAACGAAGAGTAGACAACATCACTTTACGTATGTACAAATAGAACTAGGAGACTATCTACATAGCTTGGTCGTTTTCAGACTTTATCAATAAATCGCTTAAATATCAACTATCACTGTTCTACATATACAGTTTTAAGTAGAAATAATACTTATAAATTCAATTTTTACAATAATTTACACTTAGTATCAATACATACGATAAAAGAAGAATTAAAGTAAAGAATAGAAAATAAAACAGAAATACGAAAGAAAAGAGTTCAACGCGCCTACACAGAGTAGTTAAAATACAGGTAAACGAAGATTTACAAATAAGAATATCACTAGGCGACGATAACGTACCGACGGGATACTTAATACTGATTATTCACATGTTTATACAATACGCACTGAGAGTCTAGGTGTCGGGCGGGCGCTGCTGGTCGGTGGGACTGGGAGGCGCGGGTGCCAGCGCGGAGCGGCGTAACTGCTGCAGCAGTGCGGGCTCTAGCGCCGGCCACCAGCCGCTCAGCAGCGGGTATTGCGCGGCCGGCGCCAGCGGAGCCCGCACCTCCTCGTCGCCGCCGCGCTCCTCCTGATCACTCGCCACTACGTCTATATCTTCCTCGGGTTCCTCCTCACAACTACTGTCACGTCTCTGTCGTTTCTCAGGCGCATCATCCGGCGCCAGTAATGAAGCAACATCAAACTGCCTCTTCCGCGTCTGTCCTCCACCGGGAAGTCGGCCCGCTCCCCAGAATGGTAGCGGGAGCGCCGTCGGCGGAGGCGACTGCGGTGGCGGCGACGGCGAGTCTTCACCATCGTCGTCAACAGCCAATCCCATGTGTTTTCTCACTTTTCTCTGTGCTTTGCGTCTTCTAAAATCTCCTTTACGGAAGTCCTCGACGTTAGCCGGATGAATCGCCCAATAGTGGCCCTTCCCATTCGCCGATCTGCCAGCTTTGACGAAGCAGTCGTTGAGTGACAAATTGTGTCGTATCGAATTACGCCATCCGGGTCCGCGGGAGCGGAAGTACGGATAGTTATCCAGGATGTGTTGGTAGATGTCAGAGAGAACTAGTTTCCTATCCGGCGAGCTGAGGATTGCCATGGCGATGAGACCGATGTAGCTGTGCTGCGGTTTCGGCTCTTCGGGCTGCAGGACTCGCTGTTGGAGCAGTGACATGGAGAGCGCGAGCCGGGGTCCATACGGTGCGTAGCATGGCGCGACGGATGGCGGGTACAAGCGGAGTCGCTCGGCGACCGCATAATTGTATAGTTGCAAGCGATAGTGGTCGAGGGCCGCGGCGGTGACTGTAGGCGCGTCCTTCCCGAGCGGCCAGGGGCCTCCTTCGGCGCCGCTACACATGTTGCCAGGCGGAGAGCGTGGCGCGGAGTGCCGGCAGCGGGACGGCGGGCGCGGGCCCGGCCGCTCCGGGGGCGGGGAACGCGTCGCGCCAGCCAATCAGCGCGCCGCCGCTACTTGTATACGTGTTTTTGTTTAGCGACGCCCCACTCCAGTGGCTTTGCAACTCCACGCGCCCTGCCTTGAGGCTACGTGTACTAGCAGCAACAAAATTCTATGGATGTCGCGTGTCTCCCATATAAGAATCGGACGAAAGTCTTTTTGTTGTACCTATACGCAGTCGATTTTGTTAATAAAGAAGTAGGTACATATTAATAATTCATTATACATTTATACGAATTGGTACTTATGATTTAGGTTCTGCCACATACCAACATATTGTACTAAATCAAGTAAATACATGAAAATGTGACATACCTACAACAAATGTATACTTTACGGTATATGATTCAGAATACCAAATTCGCATTTTATACCTTAATGATATTTGCCTAAAAATCCATCTCCAAAATCCACTGTGTGAACAGGCTTCCTATAAAGATACGTATCACTAGATCGCTATCTCGCTACATGTACTCGCTAGACCTTGGTTGTAGAATATTGCCATAATCACCAGTATTGGCAAACGCTAGTGCGCATTTGGCAGTAAAAAGAAAAACAGGTATATATCTACCTACTCCTGTTTCTCTTAATTCTTACTGCCAAATGAAAATATGTGACTGAGGGTTGAAATTATGATAAGCAGAACCTATCATCGCCGAATGATGCTGCACATCCGGCTAATAAGGAATTATATCAAGACTAAACGCTGCGTCACCTTTTACGGCAACAACGGCGATAGCCTATTCAGTCGGAAACCACACGGCCAGGAAAAATACTAACTTCCTGTAAAAGTTATCCAGAACTTTCAAACAATATTCAGCACAAGTTGTCAAGACATTAGTGAAAATTCAGCTGAAGATCATTCAATCTGCTGTCGGTACTCAGCAAAACCGTTACAAATGACAACTTCGTAGCGAGTGCTTCCCTGTTATTTCAGAGATATCACAACACGCAACAACACATTACTTCTCAGGAGGCGAGTGAGAAAGAGATGCAGATATAAAAATACTCCACCCCTCCGCGTTGGATAGGGACGGAGTATCGTGCAACAGTTTCACATGTCGACGTATTGCGGACTCGGTGACTTTTGATCCCTTAGAATAGCAACTGAAAATCTATCATTTTCTGAAATATTAAGGTCGATATTCCTGTGATAATATTGGATGCTTATGGCGTTGTTAAAGTGGCGAATAGGCAATGAAAATAAAGAGGCTCGAAGAGCAAGCGTCACGGCGAGTGCGAGGAGGGCAGCGAGCGATATCGGTGTAACGCAACGTTCCAACAATGCAGTTGCCGCCCATTTAAATACGCCATTTTGTTTACTGTCTCCACGGCTTGTGCTTTTGTGTTTTATACAGAAAGCAGTGTTTTGTGGAATAAGTAAATTACAGGAAATATTTACTCGTTCAACGTAGACAATGGAGATAAGGAAGCTACGCCGTAGACAGTGTAGCTTCGCTAATCGATTGTATTCGGTGCGGATAAACGTTGGATACTTTTTATTTGTTGATTTCGAATGGAATTGTAATTTCTTGAAAAAAATGTATTGTGTGGTAAATTTTTTAAATTAATAAATCGACTGATAGTTAGTAGATTGACAGTCTAGCTTTTATTTTATTTTGTATTTGTTAACAATATAATTTATGTATACATATAACAATGTAGATACTTAGGAAGTATTCATAATTATTATTTTTAAACCCAATTGCTTTTTTATCTTAATTTTAATATCAGCATAAGTAAATTCAGTAAGTGTGTGGATACGGGAAGCACTATAATTGTTTTTCCCTATTTATCAATATTGCAAAGAATGTTTGTTACAGTATTATGTACCCACGCATAATTTAAAATATTTGTGAAGGTATCAATCTTTATTATCATAATCGTAAGTTTCTTCAATCACATCTGTATATAGAATACACAATACATATTTTACACGATTATGCATGAATACAGTAGTAAAGAGGACTACAAACATTCAACAACACTTAGAATACGAATAAGCAAAAGCAAAATTATAAAGTTAATAAACTTTTTATGAAACACATCAAGTTTCAGTGGTTTGACCCAGAATGTTAACCAGTTCAAATATAAACAAAAAACATATACATTTTATTATGTCTGCCATGTTATTGGTTTCAGCGTGTGTAGGGTAGATTTAATTTAAAATCCGCGTCACGTTTGGGGCAGTTTTAAACAAGCGATTGGCGTTGAAAACAACTGGCGGCCATCCAGCACACAACAAACACGCATTTTAATTATTGTGCACGCGATTGAGCTGTAAAGTGCCATCAATTTCACTTTGTAATTATGAGGAAAATAAATAGCGTTCAACTTTAAATAAATAGTCGAGACTCGCACAATGCGAGACAGAAATAGTGGGAATAAAATTTAATATCAGGGATCTGAAAAATCATATCTCTTCACTTACGTCGATATTTGAAATAAAAGTATTTCTTTTTAATTATTCTTATAAAGACTGAAAATATAAGTACCTACACAAACAAAGAGTAGGTAAGTAGGTACCTATCTACATGAAAATCAGAATTAAAAACTTAACAGTAGGTATTGGCAAAACTGGACTTGCCAAAGAAAAGCTACCGCTTCTTATATCAATTTGTGTATCAAAAGTATTTTAATTTCTATGATTTAAAACATTTTGGTAATTTATGCAGATTGATTTATTCATACCTGGTTGTTTCCCATTGTTGTTCTAATTGCCGGCGACGGACCGCGCGGCAAGACGGAGGCGTGTCGCTCCGCCCACCGCTCCCAAAACTCTTTGTACTCGACTGTACTTGTGTAAATTCATTTATTTTTCACACTCATTGTACTTACGCCCTGCAGTTTATTTTATGTTTGCATTGTTTGTTTAACTGTACCCAGCTGAAGGCGTGCCTCATTTGTATTTATTTTATGTAGAGAATTTATTTAGTTGAAAATATATGTAATCTTTGTCCACTTATAATTTAATTTAATGTCTAAATAAATATTGATAACTTAGAATTAATAAAATACTTTGCTTTGGGGCAGACAATGACACTCTTAACTTAGGTAAAGTTATCAGAAAACGAGTTAAAACAAATCGGGTGCCCACTTAACTTTAGTAAAATACAATTCTTTGAGAGTTTTAAAATCATTTTAGGTTAAAATTACCAAGACTTTACATAACTCGTCCCAACTATGTGAAATCAGCGTTAAAATATTAAGTATATCAGAAAACAGGCCAAACAAAACTTTGATTCCCTAAACTCTAGAATACGTGAGCGACCTACACGTAACAAAAAAAAACGAAGATATTATTCGCAAAAAATATAAAAAACAAGAATCAAAAGGAACGCCATGTTTACAGAGTTTCCACGTAAAATAACTCGGCGTAGCGGTATTGAATTAGAGACTTTGTGTGGAAAACTGTTCACAAAATATTTTGGCCTCACAAAGGAGGTATTAGGCGACAAAGGGGGAACATAATTTTATGTAAATCGACCGCCGCCACCGCCGGCTGACTTTCGCGATGGCACGAAATTTGTTTATATCTGCCGGGAAACAAGGCACGTACCTACTTGGCTTTTTGTCGCCTCGATCGATGTGACTGGTAAACTTAGTCGGTAGCTACAGCCTTATTATAGCGAAGGAAAAGTTCTTTCGAAAAGAAATCGTATGGTAATTATGGAGTTTTGCTTGGTGTGCTTTTGTATACCTAGGTATAGCTCAACCGCTGTAAGCGCGGTCCTCTCGATGGTTTTCCATTTTAATAAAGAGATTTTTTTAATTTTTTTAATGGGGCTAACGATCTTGCTGTTCACCTGATGGTAAGTGATCACCGCCGCCCATGAACATCCGTATCACTAGAGGAGTCATCGATGCGTTGCTAACCTTTTGGAATAGTCTTAGGAAAAAGGGAGGGAAAGGATAAAGAAGGGAGAAATTGGGCCTCCGGCGCTCCACACTCACCGAATGAAATGCACGAACGTAGATATTCTGTGGGAGTGCTTCCCCGGTGGTGCCAACCCATTCATGCTGGCATACCAGCGAGAAAATACTACCGCAAAAATACCAATACCTACCTGCCGAGGTAATGGAAATACCATTACCATATTTATCACTACGTATGTTATTATCTCAATACTGTGTATATCCGTGCACACCCGCCGCCTCGCGTCCCGCAAACCACCGGAGGGCCGCGCTTACAGCGGTCGGCCTAGACTTTTACTTAGACTCTTTCTAGAGGCGGTGTGGTATTTGATATGTATGGAGTCAGAAATACTTTTTCACAGAATGAGGTATGAACTTACAAGAACTCTGTTTTTATGTAACCATGGAAATATAGGAGAAATCAATACGAACTGTCCCATTGGTCTAGTTTTCGTAAGTGCGACTGCGGACCGTGAGATCCTGGGCTCGATTAGGTACAGGGTTGGACAAAGTGTTATTGGGTTTTTCTGAATGGCATAGAGACACATGGTAGATGCACTGTCATTATTATTAGGTGAGGAATAGAATAGATCTTTAATTCATGTAAACCAGAAACAGGCACTTATGAAATGTCATGTGAATGTGTGTAATAAACTTAAGTAGAACCTAAATAGTTCAATACAAATATACTTATATTAAAATAATATAGCTATCTACAATGCTATCAATAATGCTAGAATAAAGAAAAATAAAACATAATCAAGTCTATCTCAAAAAATTCGCGTAATATATGGTAGCTCCCACACAAAACCTTCATTGTATGCTACCCTAATCTTAAATTATCGTACTCCACAAAATAAAACATATCACGAATCCTTAGTCATGTCTAAATCTGCAAATAAAGCCCTATCCTGCCTCAGACTAGTCCCAAAGGGATTTTATTTGAGTCTTTTTGTACACATTCATAGATACCCATACTTACGGTCACAGGATACAATATTTGGAACAAGAAAATGTTCTAAATGCGCAGTGGGAGAATACATGTGGGTGGATGTTTGCCAGTCTGTGTCGAAGCCGTACATATTTGGATCACAAAGCACGGACGCACGAGTCGATTTAATACGCTTATTTGAAGATAATCCCCGTCCCCTCGCAGAATACCTCGGCGATTTGTGAGGCTGTTCCGTTTACAGACATGTTTCATTAGCCATCTTGTAATACTCGAGTTATACTATGTTTAGTTGTTTAGTTATGTTAGTTTTATTCAGTGTTTTCATACTCAGTTCTTGATATACTTTACGGTTCTAAGTGTATGAAAATTAACTACTGAGATTACTGATTCGTCGAAAGTTGGGGGGGAAAAAATAAATAAATAATAATTGATAAAAACTTGTAAGTAATATTATCCCTTTCACAGTCCAGTATCAAAGTCATTATCAAAAGGTTATCCTGAAATAACATGTATTCTATTATTGTTTTTAGACCTAGAATGCCTCTGAAGTGTGAACAATGGGTCCACTTGACTGCCAAATTCGTGAAGGATAAATAAACTGTTTGAAATGTCTTGCAAACTTACCATCATCGAAAGCGGTACCAATATAAAAATTAACAAAACTACTAAGTAAATAAGTTATTTGTGGCTATATTAACAAAAAGAATAAAAAAATCCTTGCTAATATACCTTAAAATATTATCTATTTTGAATGTAGGTACTTAGGTAGGTACTACTAGGACGTGCGTGTATAAACCTCGTAACTGGCTACGCCGTAGCATTCGTAGCACGCCTGTATAATCATTTAAATAAATAATTTTATTCTTGGCACTTCCTTTTGTATTTCACGACATTATTATTATTATTATTTTGTAGTACACAATATAAATGTTTATTATGTGTATCGGACGGGATGATAAATTGACGTTTGATGAGAAGCTAAATTGTTAAAAGTTAAAAATAAATTACTTATATAAAGTAATTATCTCTAGGTATATGAAGTCAATAATACTTACATAACAATAGCAATACAAAAACACAAACAATAATAAATAAATAAAACTGCTTTCTTTCTTATTTCTAAATACCTACTTCAAAAGTCTACCCGGCTAGTTATACATCGACAAGGTACCTACATTTTATTTCCAGTCCTGTAGCACCTACACAAGTACAAAACAATACAAAAACCTTACTACATACAAATGGCTTGTTGTTTTCAGGTTGCGTCTGTGTTTTGGGAGGAGGGATGCCGAAGTGTGGAGGATGAAGGGGGCTAATTACGAGTCAGCCCCGAGGGGGTTGGGGGAGGCAGGGATGTTTGACTCCCGTCTGCCCAGATATCGGATGATATCTACGTACGTACAAATGGATATCTATACTTTCGTAAATCTTTTTGAAGGCTTCCTGTTTTGTAGTTAGGATTCGTGCGCATTATTTTATAAATCAACGTTGTATAACAAGTTTTTGATGAAAGTCGATATGATCGTAAACGTAATTTAATAACATCTATCGGCCCTCACGGTAGCTACCTACTTGAAAACTTTCTGGATCATTATTTGTTCTATAACTTCCTCTACGTAAATTCGGTCGTTTCTATTTTTAATGTAACAAATTATCCTTAATAGCCTGTCATCGTCAAAATATTATATCAACAGAATTACGTAAAATATAAACAGAATAGCCTCTTAAAACCCACTTGAGCTAATAATATTTTCTAAGAACCAACATTACAGCCTCCACAGAGATGCAGGAAAAAAAGAAGCCGTATCGAGACGCAACACTTGAATTATCACTTATTTTATTAGGGCGAGATATTATTCATATTTTTTGTTGTACCAATTGTGTAACAGAAAACGCCAAGCGCGTTGCTCCATTCTAGTAGTAACTCTATACAAATTGGCACCTCTATTGAGGCCGGTTGACACTTTTATATAACCACGATTAACAGTCAAACGAAATTAGAACCCAATAATATTATTAAAAGTTTTTTCGTTCCGAGACAGTACAATGCGTGCTCCCCTTCCTCATGACTCGTGAATAGGTAATGGTAACACTCAGATTACCACCTACGTATTTGTGTAAACACAATAAATATTTTTTGGTCTCTCCCTTTATCTCCTAAGTGCAGATCGGGAGATATTAGTCAGTGTTTAAGATACATGCCAAGATAAAGGTCTCAGAACTATTATTTGGTTCGAAAGCAGGAAGAGGATATTTGAGTCATGATAAGCGTAAACTTTCTTGACGATTTAAAGGCAAAACCTTACACTTGGTGTCGACAATGAGTGTCGTAGTGAGTATAGCCAAATTTCGCATAAATTGCATAAAAATTGCTATCGTTAAGACGTCAATCACAATAATGTCGAGATTAGTGTCTAATATCGGTAACGCCGTGTATATTACCGTTTGCACTAAGTACCTAATACGAGTAGTTGGTGCTTTTGACCACATAATATGTGTTCAGTGAATTACTTGAAACAGTATTATGTTGTAATCAATGTTATTCGAAATAATACCTACAGCTTCATTAAAAATCACTTTAATTAAAAGCAAAAATAATTCTTGAGTGAAATTGGCCTTGACCGAAATTATGTAGTCAGATAGGTAGGTAACTATAGGGCTATTAAGTCAGTAGTTACTAAGGTGAACACTTCAGTCAAATACTTTTTTAAATACATCATCATTTTTCTGTTTTTATCATTTATTTTTCCTTTTCATACGATAACCGTGATGGGATCATAATTTTCTTTCGAATAAGAGGATTAAAATTGTATTATATTTTAATCGTACCTTTCAAATCTCTCATTAATAATAACTAATCGGATATTGGGAATCAGACGGCAAAGTCAATCTCAAAACTTTTAGAAAGTACCTACTATCTGGGAAAAGAAAAGAAGAAATGCTTGGTTAATGAATTAATATTCAAATCTCCGATTAGAGATTCAGAACAGAAATAAATTTAGAAGCCGTAAGAGACAACACCCATAGTTAATGTACTGCAACTATTGTGATTGAATTAACTACAGTCGAGCGAACTTCCCGCACGGACAATAGTGTGGTGGTAACTAAGCGAGGATTAACCGCCGTTAAGTGGATTAGCACATGGTGCGACCGGCCCTTCCGACTGTGCCATTGTGTATGCGACACTTGAGCTTATGCCTACCGAGAACTGATTCGCGAAATCAGGTTTCTATGAATATGTTTTTTCTTTGTAATGTCTAATATTTTAATCGACAGAATAAAATTGCTGTGTTTATTTTATTTCTGTATTTTCAGTAGTCCAATATATGCCAATTGCAGTTTAACATTGGCCTCTATTAATTTGCTCTCATACATTTAAACAAAGACTAAGTATCGAGTTCTTAAAAGTAAATATATTTATAAATAATGTTTAAATTACATGATAGACACTTCATAGGGTTCGAAATAATCAAATTCACTGATATGGTGGTCTATCGTCATATTAAATCCATCACAGACCTCAAAATTAAACTTTTTGTTCACCCGGGATTTCACCACATCGACCCTATAAAAGCGGAAGCTCTCGAGTGGTCAATAGAGCGTGCTCCACTCGTCGGAGCACCCGGCAGCATTAGCACATGGGAACAATCGCGACAGGCTCCAACCAATTGTGATGTGCCAATGTTTTGACAATAACTAAATACTCGTAGTTACTTCATAAATATTTAAACAAATTTAAATTGTAACCCTTGGTGGCGTTTTTTTAGTGAAATCTGTTACTGTTTAGCTTCCTTTGTAACTAAGTGTTGTTTTGTGTTTTAAATACATCCTTATTTCAAGATTTTTTGGGTAAAATATGTAAATAAAACCAATATCTTAAGATTTATAGGTTGTAATGAATATATCTTACAATGTATTGCACGGAATAAATTAATTTTACATAGGTTCACACTATTTCTTTTATCTACCATCAATTTTACCGAAAGTAGGTAGTAATACATGAAAGAGAATATTACTGCACTAGTGCTCTGTTTAATAAATATTTTACTAGTATCCGGACTCGGATATTTATTTTTCATTGTTACTGCAAATCGGCTCGCAGTTAGTTTTTACAGCCTGTGATTCGGCATTATATACTCGTCAAAACAAAATAAGGGCCACTTGCAAATTTCGACATTATGGGTGATTTAATGATCATTAACTATAATATCCATGTGGTAAATTGTACAGTGTTGTGTTATCTTAAGTGTTTGCGAACACTTTTACAGCATTCCGCTTGAAAAAACGTTAAAATGGGTAGATTTTATCAACATTTTTGAAAGCAATTAATTTTACACTGTTTTTATCGTGAACTTTAAGCTCATTTAACATTTGTATTGTACTGAGAACAGTTTAGTGTTTCGAGTCAGTGCGTACATCGGCATTTTAAGAACGTAATTCCACAGTTTCGACTTCAAATGGAGTTGACTACAACGACCAGGACCATAACACTCATCCAAGAAGGCAAATCGTAGCGATCTGTAGTTTTACAGCCGAGATTTTCGCAGCGAGCGATTAAGAATGCCTGGAATTGCTTTTATGAGATCCAAAATTTTGTCAGAAGTCAGGAATTAGGCAGAGCCATAGGAATCACCGCTCAGGAAGACCGCTACATAGACTTACATGCACGCAGAGAGAGCACCGTCACTTCCCGCTCTTTGCAAACCCGCTTGTGCCTGGCCACAGGCACGTGACTTAGTGACCAAACAATTAGAAACCAGTTTTATGAAGACCAGCAATTGTCCAGGAGTCAAGTGGTGCGAATTCCATAGACCAGTATTCATCATGCAAATCAATAAACATCCTCAAGGCAACAATTGGACTGTAGCGTAAGTGACTGAAGCACATTGCTTTTTACAGATGAGAGCAAAGTAAAAGTTTTTAGTGTTGACCGTTGCATAAGGGTGTGGAGATGAAAAGGTGACCAATTTGCAGATGCCTGCATCCACAACAATGATCGATTTGGGGGGCCCAATATTATGGTGTGGGAGGCATAAACCAAACTGGAAGAACTGAGCTCATAATTCAGAACCAGGGTACAGTAACAACTTAACACTACATCCAGGAGGTCATAAGACTCTATGTGGTGCCATTTGCATAGCAAGTGGGTGCAGGTTTCAAGCTGTTGCACGGTAATGCACGCGCTTATACTGTTACGGCCACCAGAGAGACACTAGAAGAGGCTTGTATACAAGTGTTGCCGAGGCCAGCGAACAGTTCGGGCTTGAACACAATTGAACACATGTGGGATCTGTTGAAAAGAAGAGTATGAGACACAAATTGATCAGTGGACAATGAAAGACAGCCCTAAACGTCCTAAAATCGGGCTAGGAACAAATCTCACAAGAAACAATGCGGCATCTGATAGAAAATGTCCCCTAGGCTTCAAGAATATGTTCAGAAAAGAGGAGGTTACACCACATATTGATTCAAAAAGGAAGAAGAATAAACGCCGTGGAATTTCATTTTTATTGCATTTTTAGTCCAAGTGTACTTTTTGCTGAAATTGCACTTTTTCTTGAAAATGTTTTAAAATTGATTTTCTTCTCTGTGGATTGTGTAAAATTTAAGCCCATTTCATTAAAAACAAATCATTGCAATGAATTTTACAACTTAGAAACCTAGGAACCTCATAATTTGCCCAAAAGATCAAAAATATAAGGTGGCCCTTATTTTGTTTTGACGAGTATATATTATTGAATATAGCTTTGTAATAAAGCTCTAGCTATCACTGCTGTTATAATATTTAGGACCATCCGCAGTCACCTACAATATAACGGATGTTTAAAATAAAATCAACCAATTATACATACAAAAATTCATGTTAATACGGCTGATCTTGCTCTAATTATTTGCAACAATTTAACAATTAATATTTATAACTAATGCAATAGTTTTCAAATATTTGTACGCTCGTCAGAGCAGAACACAGTGCACATTGTGTACATAGAACAATGTCAATTTTTAGTATTAAGTGATCTTGGTGTAAGTTTATTTAAGTTTTGTGCGTCATACTGGGCGTAAAAATAAACACTTTTTCTTTCTTTTCTTTACATTATATTCTCATATTATTTACCTTTATATTTACCTGTGTTTGTGTCAAATAAAGATTTTTGATTTTGATTTTAAAATCATCACCCAAATGCACATTTTCAAATTCTTCTCTTAACTTTTTAATATACCAGTTTCCTTGCTAATATCCTATGTTGAAAGGTTTTCTACTAGCTGTTAAAGTACAACAATGAATGCTTACCAATAACATATAATATATGTTTAACAATTTTATTTCTGTGTAGATATGTCTATATCTTTCGATCGTATCGATTACTCTATTGTAAAGGCTTCAAACTGTGTGCAAAGTATTGGCATAAGACTAATTATCTCGTGACTGAGGCACGAGCAGACATATTGCACGGCAGATCATAAATATCGTTGCAAAAGTAGGCGGCTAGATGCTCTTGTTCAAAAGTGTTTGAATTGAGCTGTCAAATAACGTGAAGACATACGTGTACTGCTAAGCTTTGAGCAAGAACTACTCGTAGATCGACTTAATTACTGCATAAAATCGATTTATGCCACATACGCCCCACAAAGTTTCGCCTCGCATAAAAACAGGTCCTCACGGATATATGGATTTTTTATGCGAGACGAAACTTTGTGGGGCGAATGTGGCATAAATCATAAAATGTTCTCATCTTATTCGGTAATGCCGCTAAAACCGATTTTTCACTTCAATTATTTTTATAGAAATTCTTATTTTTCTGCCCTGAAAAAAATATGTATCAAACTTAAAGATGTTACACGGGTTTCTCGATCATCCGATACACTATTGGATAAAGTTCTGAGAATGTTGACTATGTCCCTTTTGGGTTATCATCGCATACGAAGCTGCAAGACGTATGAGATGGTAATCCCTTATTACTTCCGCCTCCCTTCGTCGCGGCTAGAACGCGCAATGACCGCATCCATGGCCGTGATTGAAACTGCTGTATAGAAGTTACAAACCTTTACATATCACAGTATTGAAGCACTCACATTATTTCAAACATGATTCGCACAACTCCTACAAAACTAAAAGCAGCTGTTAATTCATAATATTTTTAAACGGCAATTTAAAGTCTACGGATACCAGCTGCATACAAGTACATGTCGAAATATTATATTATAATAAGTTACACATACTACACATTCCGAGAACGGACACAACAAGACGCCTCCGAGAGCTTCTAATTCAATTACAGAGCTATTGTCCTCTAAGTTTTTGCTCTCCAACATTTTACAGCCACAATGGCGTTATTTTGCCAACAATAACTGTATTCGACGGACAATACTGTCGACACTCGGACACGACGGAACATCATTATAGAGAAGCCTGCAGAAGTTCTATTTGGTACAAGTGTTACTTGGTATGATAACATGAAGTTTTCTTCAAGCCTTATTTCTGTGTTATATTGGTGTCGGCTTACTTAGTGAGACTATGATTACGTTAGATTAGATAAATCCTATGGAAATACGAGATATCATACTTTCGCCTTCTATTGTCCGCGTTCATCATCAATCTGAGTCATCAATGTTTGACAGATAAATTCTAATATAAAGAACGCGCTTTAGCTCTTTATCTAAGGATAAATTTATCGTACCTATCAAAAGTACAATGTGCGCGCAAGCGCTGGCGTATGACTAAGATGCTCAGAGTAATAAAAAGCCAGTGCTCGCAAACACACGAACTTTCATGTTATAGTAAGTTGACCAATAACCACCAAAGTTTTGATTTTTGCTTGGACAGACCTTTGATCGAGTGTCCTGTGTTTTCAAATTAGATTTTCTATATGTTTTAACTCTTTAGAGATAGTGTATCTTACGTATTCCTAACGTAATTATTTATTTTTTATGATACCTTAAACTGTTACCTATGTGAATGCAATTATACCAAAAAATGGAGTTGGGACAACCCACCTAACTGGAATTTTAAGACGATTTCTTTATTTTCTTATTAATTAGAAATACTTATAAAAATTTGAATGTGGCCCTAATGAAACAAGTACCGTAGTTAGCTATAATAAAATATTAGAAACATCCTATCATTTTACACCTTGATTCTCAACGTGGACACGTAAAATTTGCCGCTGGGATATTCACCCATCTACAGCATAGATCTTTGTGTGATCAGGTAAAGAACCCGTTACGTTAACACCCCTCAAATATAATAACGAAATGCGGAAACAGAAACAAAAGACAAGCATTTGCATGTCGAAGAATCTTAGCGATGAATGGTAATAAAATCAATTTTTGATATCTGTTTCTATTTCCGCTGCCAGTATAAGCTCCTAAAATAAATTATTAATATTTGACTTCTGTTATTTCTATATAGCGACATTTGTCAATGTTTTTTTAACACTCAAAACTAACTGTTCGTGAAACATGAATTGTATTTACTTATATGTGAAGTGTTTGTCATGTCCTGTTCCAGATACGATCTTAATCTCGGATTAGTGAGATGTTAGGGCGCATTGTTAACGTCAGTTAAGTGATGGTGCCACCTATGGGGAACAATGGTGCCATTCAGTGGTCAAGATACTCCCACGCACTATAACAGCGATTAGTGTAATCTTTTCCAACCTGTATCCGGCTTTATGTCGCGAATATTTTAGAACATAATTTCTGTGTATATAAAAGTTAATTAATTCGAATAATGCCTCAGTTCTAAGATACTCAAAGGCCTCAGTACTTATGATACATCCAACTCCCATGTTTCTCATTTAATCTAGATCATTATCCTTTATTTCTTTGATTCTTTATTATTTTATTTTATTACGTACCTGCTCTTCGGGTATTATTCAGTTCATTGGTTTTAAGGTTTTATTCTATAAAAAAAGATTTGGGATCGAAACAAATCTAAACTTCTTGTTATTATTGCGATTAGGAGATTCCTTTGCTTTTTTTTGATAAAATTTAAATTGTCAGATCAGACAATCATTACGTCATTTTTACTCAGAATTTCTCTGTCTACGTCAGAACAAGTCAGAACAGCATTTTTATTTCCATACACCTCATGACCTTACAATCCACATAAGCCATTTATCAAGACTTGAAGTTGACCTTACAATGGTATTTTTGTGGAAATTACTGTATTATTTAAAATACTACGTAAAATACGTGATATGCGCCGTGTTGTTTTTAAATTTTTTTTTACTTGTTCATAATTACATTTGGTCGGTTAATTATAAAGACATAATACCAGGAATTCAAATTTTCTCTTACAATGAAACAAAATTATCACATTTAGAGCCAATATACATACTTATATGGGAACGTTACTATTTGATGGTCGACGACAAAGGGGAACAGATATTCCCAAATTTACAGTGTAGTGTGAACAATTGTATTTTTACCGAAGACAAGGATTTGTTAGACGGTGACTACACGCGTTTTGATGCTTTATTATTTAGTGAATCTGCCTTAGTTACAATGAAAGATCGTCCAGGAAGGCGGGCTATGTCTCAAATATATATTTTCTCCACAATAGAATCAGCATATAACAGGCCTGCTTGTGAGTTATTCAACGATAACTTCTTCAACTGGACGTTCACTTATAGGCTTGATTCGGATTTACTTTGGAGTTACTTTATCGTACGGAACGTGACACGTCATACTGTTGCGCCAAGTAAGGATGTTCAATGGCAAACGAATATGAGTCCTATCAGTCCGAGCATAATAAATATATTGCGTCACAAGAGGAAAGCTGCTGCTTGGCTGGTCAGCAACTGTAAGGCCGACAACCTGATGGACGGCTACATTACAAGACTTCAGGAGCATTTGTACCACTTTTCTCTCAAAATCGATGTATATGGCGGTTGTTCTCAAAATAAATGCGTTAATGATGACTGTGAAGAGATGTTCACGAGGGATTATTATTTCTACATGGCGTTCGAGAATTCCTTCTCAGAAGATTACGTCACAGAGAAGGTGCTGCATGGGTACAATAATTACGTGGTTCCTATTGTGTATGGCGGTGCTAATTACAGCAGGTAAGTCTAGGAGCCTGTAGATATTCCCACGGGTAAATGAAATACTACAAAAAAAAACTTATAGTACTCATAAGTTCTATGAAAGTTTAGAATATTCTTTGTAAATCATTAAGTCATTAGTAATGTATGTTATGTAGTTTTAGAACATCATAATTCTTAATTATATAATTTTTAATGTTTAAATTCAATGGAAAAAGTAAATTTGTTTGTGAGAATCAAATTAATGACTGACCTGAATTAACAGTGGATGGCTAACAGTAAGCTCTCTTTTAAATTTAAATTACGAAAATACTTTTGTGACAAGACATCGGCAGATTCATCTCGACTCTAATTCTTCTGAATTGTATATATTTATTATTTATATATGTTTATGTTTATTTAGCATATAATAATACATATTTATTTATATATGTTAATGTTTATGTAAGTTTATAATTATAGTTGTTTTTAAGTATAATAGAATATACCTACCCTCTCATTTAAGTTTGTTTTTTGGTGCATCTACCTTCATTGTCTCTGCATCACCCTAAGGTTGTCTGGTAGAGAATGCCTACGGCATTAAGACCACCTTTGTACATTGTACATGAAGCATTTTAAATAAATAAATTAAATAAACAGTCTATTGCAAGTTGCAAGGACTTTGGTGCAATATAATAAGGTGCACGCGGCCGCGACGCGGCGCCGCTGTTCACGTCAAATGTTTTTAATTTTGAGGCATGAAAGTTATGCTCTTTTTCTCTCTGTAGGACTTGATGAATAGAAATTAACGAAGAGAAATGATCAATTTTACTTTTTCAAATGTTACTAAGGATTCTGTAACTTAACCGCTTTACAATGAGTAGTGTGACCAACAATCCTAATCCTTGGTAAACGGATTAGGGTTAGGTAGGTGAAGTGATAAAACGATCTATTAGAAGTCGAGTAATCTAATGATGATGATGATAAATAAATAGGGTAAAATGCAGAGTATTTTTTCTAATCTTTATTTTCTTTCCTTCAGGGGTATTTTCAATAATTTGACTCTATTTGGACTATAAGGTAGGTTACACAATAGTAATAACTATTAAAATTTCTTCCAGATTCCTCCCTCCTGGTTCTTATATCAATGCCCGCGAATTTAATCCATACAACTTAGCCTTCACCATGCACGAAGCTATTAAGAGCCCGGCGAAGTACGAGCAGTACTTTAAATGGACCAACTCCTACACCTTGGACTCCCTCCTGCCCGGCTACCATCCTCTATGCAACCTCTGCGAAGCTTTGAACAGTAGAAAGACGAAGCGAAGTCGAACGTACAGAAGATTCAGGATATGGTGGAACGGCCTCAACGGCATGAAGTGGTGTTTGCCAGAAGATTATTGGAATGAAACTTCCCTTGTCAATGTAGACGGCCGACATATTTTTGATATGTATTAAATTTTGATAATTTTATTAAAAAAAAAAAAAAAAACAAATACAAGGTCTTACCTTTCTAGTCCCAATCCCTTTAAGGGATTGTTGTACTCATCATTATAAACAACTTTTACTATGGGACCAAATAAGAAATCACGATAAAAATATCTGCTGTTCTATACCTACATTTAATTAAGTAATATCTACCTATTGAATTATTTGTATGGAACAGCTTTATTTCTTTTAGCAATTTCAGGGTTAGTCCCATAGTAAAAGTTGATCATAAAATGAAGGGTACCTACTAACCGTACCAACAATAACCGCATAAAGGGATCGGGATTGCGAGGTATCAGTATTCAGTACTGGACTTAAAAATTCGAACGTTTGTTATAAGAAGTTGTTTAAATTCGGTTTATGCTACATTTTAAATTGGTACCTACAGTTTAGATGGCATATTGTAAAAACCATTAAAATAAAGAAAACTGTACAAAAGTTCTTAAATAAGATATCTTAAAAAGATTTTGCCCTTATAAGGTTGCTATAAACGTCAAATATACCGCACATCATAGTAACCAGGCTATCAGATCTCCCACGCAGGGGAGCTTAGCGAAAACTCATCAACTCCAAACTAAGGCACCTCTACGAGTTCATTGAAAGCGTGAGCGATAGTTTTGTAATCCCTACACAATAACAGGCCGTTATTAATTTCATATCGCTAACAAAAGAGCATGTTGCTACAAATATCAGCACAAAAGACGGCGAGTAATTAATGTTAGAGTCGTATTGGTTGAATCCCGTCGTTGGGTCCCGGGGGAGGCGCGGGCAAATCGCCGCCAACACAATACGGTAGTTAGGGCCGGGGGGCGCTATCGGCCGACGTTTAACGAGCAAATTATTTAGTAAATGTTGCCAAATAATAACATTAATGCGTGCGAGGGGCGCAGTTAGGCCCCGTCCGCGTCGTCGACTGCGCACTGCGCGTGTTTAGGAAGCTTAGGGATGTAGCGAAACTTAGGTTTTATATCACTTTAGGGTTTAATAAAACACGTTAGCACCTTCGATAAAGGCCACTTGTATCTTCGGACATGCTGATTGCACGCAAATTACCACTGACTAAGATTAGAACTAAGCACCACTTGATCGTCTATCGTTGAATACTCTGAAAAATGTCAATCAATGTTGGTTCTACTTACTTCTACGTGATATATACTTCTTGTCTTGTTGCCAAAAAAACGTGTCTGAATCTAATGTTTGCATAATTACCTATTTCTAAGTTATTAAAATCTCTCCCTGTAAATTATGAAGCATTAGGTGCTCAAGTATTTTAAAAGACGTCCAAAGATATTAATTTGTATATCTAACAGTTACGACTTCAAGCACTAAACCTTCCTACTACACATTATATAAAATAATTTCCTACAAAACACAAATTCACAAGAACCTATTGACAAAATCTCAACAATCTAAATATTGGTGGTGTGCAAAAATAATGGTGATGTCCACAAAGGGCGACTGGTGCGCGCGAGGGGAGGCCCCCTTGCGGAGCGGCCAATAAGAGGCCGCGCGTCGAGTACCAGTGCAAACACCAGCGATCGTGAATGCCACATAATTGAGTGGCTCCTCGACTCGCTCCACTGATCCATTGTCAGCACCATTAAAGCAATTATGAATTAAATGCTCGAGAATTAATGATGGTTTTATAGATGTTTCACGCGTGAAAAATTCTGATGTCTTTCAAGTCGCAAAATTTACAGATCACGGTGTTGTAATGTTTTAGATAGGCAACTTTCTACAGATGGTAAAATGCTTGTAAGTCAGTTCGTCTGAGCATATGGTTATTTCTTTACTTGTCCTTAAACCATAACTACTTCATCAAAAGAAACAAATAGAGAATTGCGACTTAAGATATGAAGCCATATTAAGTACCTACATAAATGTTGCAAGATGCTATTATAACATTAATAATAAACATTGTATAAATTTGAAACAACTTGTCACAAAGTTAGTCGATGTTTACCGCAGCGCTAATTGGCCGCAGCGCGCTAAACATTGACTAAACGAAACATAATAACGTATTCACTGTGCGAGCGGAACGTTACGCCGACATTTTGGTGTGTGCCTTGCTGTCAACCCCTACTAATGGCTCTGGTAAACTTTTGAAGATATTGTAAATTCGTGGAATTTGTTGACGGAGAATCATTTTCCTCAATCGAGAATATTTGTATTTCATTTATTCAATTCTAGCGTAAGTATATAAAAACCTTAAATATTGTGGCTAATAGTTAGGGAAATCACGTTACCGCTTTCAAAATTTTCTATAATAATTTTGGAAGATTGGCAAATTGTTTAAGTTTTCTTTTAGAAAAAGCTCTTACAGAAGTAGCTCTGAAGAAAACTTAAAGAACCAGCTAAATATGTTTTTAAATTTTTCACGTATACGCATTTTAGTTTTTTAATACTCCTACAACGAAAATACCGATTTCAAACTCAAATACATCAAAGATCAGTTGACTACGCAAGTCGTAGTCCCAGTACACGTCCCAAGAGAGAGAGTCCCCGCAAACGGAATGGATAATTCAATAACCGACGGAACGCGCCGCCTAATCCCCAAATTAGCAATACGATATGAATAAATAGATTTTGGTCGAACAAAGCAGGTGCCCTGGGAATAGAAGTAGGGGACACGGCGGTGTTTAGCGAGTCATTAGTTTGGCTAATGAAGGGTTGCGTCAAATATTCTAATGTCATTGTAATGGGGATCGCATCGATGTTAACTGCAGCAGTATTTAAACTGAGTTTATCTCATTAAAAGACACACTAAACTAACAAGTAAACTGAAAACTGAACTGAAAAGTGTTACATGACCAATACTTTTTGTTAATGAAATAAACGATAGTAATCAAAAACATAAGCAGTATTTAAAAGTTCAAGAAGCAAAATTACCGAACAGTACCTAGCCATCGTGTAGAAAGTAGAATTCAAAGATTCAAGAAATAATTACTTATGCGTTTTCAGATAAGCATTGTATGCTTTGGGTTGGGACCATATAACAGTTACATATATCACAATCACACGACTAGTTCGTGATAGACGCTACAATACTAATGGAGTAACTAACATAAACAGATAGCAATCTAATCTCATTGTTGCGCCGACGTCAATTATAACAGATACATTGAGCGGCACAGAGATACGCCAATTAGGCGAGGTTCAGGAAGCTGCCGCGCGTGCGCACACCCTAATTGTTTCCGACATAGTCTTGCCACCCCCTCTCTCCCTCTTCGCACAAAATAACGAGTCACAGAAGGCCCACTTTTGAGGTAAATGCGTGCAATAGTCAGTTTCCTCAAATGTCAATTTGAGTGCATCCATCCGCTGACTAGTAATTAAGTAAATAATAAAAACACAATGCCAGTACCTACACTGGTATGACCTGACAGCGTAGAGTTCGGAATGGAAAGCCATGAAAGGTGATAAAGATAGTTTTGAGTTCTAATCATCTTAGTTTTTGTAAGAACTATAAATGTACATTGTAGTCATGGATATTTTTTTATTTCATTTTAAACGTTGCCCCTTACTAGGTATCTTCTGTATCGAGGGTACAGTCAACGCAAATTTTGCAAGGCAGTTCGAAACCATAACGAGTACGAGTAAGGTGCGCAGTTTTTTAGTGTAACAAGCACGGTAACTTTGCCATCCGTCGGTCGTCACAGCCTCATTGAGTTGACTTTTGGGAAGTTGTACACTACGCTTCCTTCCAGCCCGGCTGAATAGACCTTCTGTTGTCATTTCGTGTCAGTATCTGTACCACCCCGCTTACCTCCCCCAGCTCCGGGCGATAACAAGGAAAGGAATATCAGAGCGTAAGCTGGAACTGCACAGTGTTTTGACTACTGCAATGGATTTACTGTTCATATTGTACCGAATACTATGAAAAAGGACCAATTACATTTATGTGAATTGAATTTTGGTCAGTGTTGTAGGATTTGTTAATAGTTGGAAATCTATACCTATGTCTATTTGAGCGTGTATTATGGTACTCAACGAGTATGGTACTTAACGACTATGTTGCTCAATGAGTATGTACCCACGTAACTGACTTTTAAATTTTTACTGAACTTAATTCTTTCATTATTTACTTGACTTTTTCGGGAATTTTAAATTGAACCACTGACTTTGATAACGTTTACAATAATTATTAAGTATATGTATTTCAAAATGTTAATTTGAGAGTGGAGATTTATTCTTTGTAAAGTTGATTATTTCAGGAATTAGTTAACCGTTGGCTGTCTACCCTAAAGGTCGCTGATTCAATATCCTACGATAGGTACGATACGTAGGTACGGAAGTAACACTTGTAGCTGATATTTTTATACATGGAAACTGTCAAAGTAAGTGCATCGTTTTTTAAATAATCTCAGTGCTCTATTAAAAGGAACAATATCTGTGTACAGTACCATTTCAGAAACACAGAGTTCTTCCTCTACAATTAAGATTTAACAATTTCAGTGAAAACCAATTTCATTTAAACTTATCAAAAATACAATTCCATTATTTTTATTACACATTGGTACGTTCCACACATTGTTCGCTAAAGTGCACTCTACGTATCGGTGTACTGCAAGCCACACAAAATATCAACATTTTTCGACGATGCAACTTGACACTCGGGTCATCCGGAAGCAATCGAGCACAATGCACTAAATGCACGCAATTGTACGCGGCACGTGCGGGCGTGTGCCCACGATTTGTGCCAAAGAGATGTACGAATGCGTGTCGAATTATCGACGTCTCTATTATAGTTAGACGCTGATGATTTACGCTTGTTAGGCCTCAGTTAATTATTCTATTCTGAGAATAGTACAGTAATCTTTGTGTGTAGACAGATAATCACTGCTTATTTTATTTATTGCTAGTAGATAGTTTGTTATTTAAAAGCTAAAAATACTATAATAGATTAATCTTAAAATTCAAACCTTATCTTAAGCATAGTCAGTTTTAATATCCAGTTCTATTATATTAAATAACCCCAGACCTAGGGTCTACCGCGTAACTAAAATGGTAATGAACATCGACTCTGGTAATAAACATCAATACGATCGTGAGAGACAAAATTTCGGGCAAAGTTGTAAAAAAAAACATTTTTTTTTACAAGTTAGCTCAATGTACATACGATCGCATTGAAGTTTATTACCAAAGTCTATGTTCATTACCATTTTGAACATCATTTATCACTAGGCGTACAATGATGGCGAATGATCATGCGGTTTTATTTAAGGAAAGTGGACCCTAGGTTCCAAGACAATGGTGTCGATTCTATTGCATTTTTGACAGTACTAAACTAGACTAAACGCATTTATCCTTTTCTTTTTCTATTGAAACAGAAAGAGACAAAGACCCTTAGTTTAATTTATTCCTGTGAAACTGCGCAACAGAATCAACACCATTATATTACATTGTATAACAATGGTACAACATATTACAATACTTATCTATCATACAAAAATCTAAATCGAGAGTTTTATGTCAAGTTTGTCTCCCCTTCATTTTGTACGAGAGCCGAACAAAGTTTTAAATTACAAGTGATTAAAAGCAACAACACAACGTTTTTAAAATTCAGCGGGACTTGAAAGTGCCATTAATTATTCTCTTTATTTTAATTGAAAGTAGCGCAGTAAGACTGCTGCTTTTGGTCGCTACGACAATCGCTTCTCTAGACAAATAATAAAACAACATAATTTCTTGTAAAAGTTCCTTCATAGAGTGTGTTTTTTATGATGGAGACTGCCTCGTATAATACCTGCGACCGCACCGATTGTAACAATAATTACATATTAAGTAAAAATAATAGATATCCATAAGACTTATACATGCTGTGGTATAACAATATAAATCGCAGTATTCAATCAATGAATTAACTGAACCAATCGTAGATGGTTTCCTGACATAAGTTTCGACAAGTTACGCCACAACTATAATGTAACATTCAACAATTATTTAGTATCAAAGGATTCCGAATACAGCAGAAGTTGTCCCGGTGCGAGGCGCCAAAAACCCTGATAAAAGCTAAATACAGACTAACCTGTAATTATTTGTCAAAATAATTTTAATAAAACACTCAACCCTTCATCATAAATATTATCCTACATCAAATCTCTTAGGAATATCAGAACAGTCGGTGTAATATCAGCGTAATGCAAACTGCGAGCGTGTAGGGGGGGGTGCAAGCGGGGTGCGGGAAGGTGAAGGGAGGGGGGTAATAGTTCATCATCCGATAATAGCGGGATTAACACGATCCAACCCTTTGTGGGCGGCTTGTAAAACTTCACCAAAACATTTGTCCGCACTGATTATTTATTCGTTCTACATTAAATATTCGCACTGTGAATACGTTATTGCGTGTCCACAAAATGTGTTTGATTTTTGTGGTTTGTTCATTTATCTATCTGTTGTGTTTTGTTTACAGATTGTCCTTTCATGTTTTTTGATACTATTGGATAAAGTAATCCGAAGTCTGCGAAAGACATTTCGTGATTCTATAAAATGATTGCTTCATAGTGAACGCAACCAATCTACTAGTATAAAGATACGAGAAGAGCTGAACTATTTCATCTCTATCCGTTGTTTTTCAATGGAGTCAGTGTTCCTCTTAATATTCATTATGAATTCCTTAAAAATCCCTCTCTTCACTTTCATCGAAATCAGTATTTTACCAAAAAATATAAAAGTTTTAATTCATTTTTGGTGCGCTTCATTATCAATGTCTCCCAATCCCTTACATCATCTATAACAGCACCCAAGAGAAACAAAATTTAATATTCACATCACACATTCTAAAACCCCTCCGTTTCTTCCTAACAACTACTTTCACCATCAATTCTGTCAATTTATATTTGCCTGCAATCATTAATGTAGGCGTCGACGTTCCGCTGTTTTTGCAAAGCGAGTGCTAAACATTTCCACTGAATGAAGAGCCATCCTGCCTCCCGCGTCTGGTTCTTAGTCAGACGACGGAGGGGAATTGCTCCGAATCTTCAAGGTACGATGTTGGTCGTAGAGTAAACTAGCCGAATGAATAGGTGTCAGAGGCAATGCGTCAGAGCGGCCCGCTGGGGCGCGTCGGACGTGCCGCGTAACCGGACCCACTCGCATCATAATGCTACATAATTCAATTGATTCCCCGACACTACCCGCACGCTTCCTTCTAACTTCGTTTAGAACGTTTTGATATCGGATACGCCGTTTTGACGCCTCCTTGTACAATTCTTTCCCCACTGACCCTCGGTAAAAAATAAAAGCAACGAAATTCGATTGACTATCTTGTATTTAACAAAATAAATATTAAGCTTAACAACAATGGCACTTATGACTTAGTGGTGGTAGGAGACTGCAGGGGAGGAGAAGGTAACGTGACCAAGAGGTTGAGCGTACGCGACCTTGGCGACGGGGGCTGAGGCGTAGGCGACTGGAGCATGAGAGTAGGAAACTTGATGGGCAGGAGCGTGTGCGTAGGTGACTTGAGCAGGAGCGTGGGCGTAGACCTGAGCAGGAGCATGTGCGTAGGTCACCTGGGCAGGAGCGTGAGCGTAGACCTGAGCAGGAGCATGGGCGTAGGTCGCCTGAGCAGGAGCGTGAGCGTAGACCTGAGCAGGAGCATGTGCGTAGGATACTTGAGCTGGTGCGTAGGCGAGCTTGGCTACGGGGGCAGCGTAGGTAACCTTGGTGACTGGAGCGGCGGCGTAGGCGATCTTGGCAGGAGCTTCTTGGACAGGGGTGCCCTCGTAGCGCACGTTGGCGTTGAAGCCGTGCTCATTGTCGGAGGTGTAGTCAACGATGCGGTGCACGCCGTCGGGCTGCACGAGCGAGTAAGAGCCGTGCACGACGTCACCAGCGCGGGATTCTTGATGCTGTTTGATGTCACCGCTGTGCTCGTCGTGCACAGAGTAGTTGAACTCGTAGTTTGCGGGGGCCTCCTGTTGGGCGTATGCCAATTTGGCTACTGGAACTACTGGGAGGGCCACAGCAGCGGCGGCTGCCACCAGGGCGGAGAAAGTCAGGAACTGTAAAACAAAAGCTCGATAAGTAACACTCATTATGAAGTTGGCCTAACCCCAAATAAGGTAAGCAGATTCAAAAAAGGACTTGACCACTAAGTACTCCCGGAGGAATGAATAGTTAAGCACATATTACTTCACTTAACAAAACCTTCACTCCTGTCGCCTCCGATTGGTTAAGCAGAGATGGACTATCATTGACGAAAATTTGTCTAATTATGTCTTATCCTGGTGTATTATAAAATATTGGTCACAACAGGGGCAACAAAATATTTTCCTTCAAACATATAATTTAATCACACTTGATCTAGTTAAAGTATATACTAATATATGTTACTAAACAACATGATGGCTACTTACTCTGGCGACCATGTTGACTGGTTTGTTTATTGTAGACGAATGTGCTGCTATTCAGTAGCACTCAGCTTTTATACACTTGACACATGTATTGCGCATACGCATGTGTACATATATTATAAACATATTAACAAGTGTACTTGGGCCTAGTCGATGCCCGCGGCAGAGTCAAAAACTGGATCGATGGCAACGATATACTTACGATTATGTAATTCGTTTCAAGTTCAATAGTTTGTTTACTTGCTATAACGCTTGCTTTTATTTACTGTTGATTTCGTATCGATCGTCGAGATGAGGAAAATTGTCATAGAAATGTTCCATTTTTTCGCGATGTTTCAAAGTGTTACCCAGTGCCCGAGTGTTAGTCCAACAGTGACTCAGTTTGGCGAAAATACGACGACTACAGACAATACACTTACAAAGCGGATGATCTACAGTGCCATGATATGCTGCTGAATGTTGATGTTGATGAAAGAAAAAAAGAAAATGTTTTTATTTTTACGTTCAAAGTGATCTGAATATTATTAAAAATATACTCGATACCCTGCTCTATACTAATGTTCCCATAAAGTTATTATTACGTTTATGAATGTTCCATACAATCTACACGTAACCAGAGCATTTTCAGGCAACCACGCGTATTTTTACTCAGTTACTCTCTTTACAGGCCGTAAAATCCTAAACGCCTACGCCACTCTCGGGCAGCGGGAGGAAGCCTATCATAATAAGCCGGGAGCAACTAAATTGCTACTAGGTCAAGGCATATTCTCTATCTGTATGGTAATCAGTTTAATATTCGTAATCGTATCAATATCGCAACAATGTAACAGAAGTCACGAACAAAATTTTATCCGTTTATCACTATCACCATCTCTTTATACGAATGAATAAATAAACTCTATTCAAACGGTTTTGATCCTTACATTTATTTATGTTTCATATCAAATGGACTGAATGAAGATGTCAGAAAATATCGCAATATAATACTGAAAAAAGAATGTAGTTAGTCTTTAAAAATACGATATTATTTCCTGTATTACAACATTGTTGAAAAATAAGCCATTACATTTAGCATTTTTCGTTTCTTGTTATATAATAAATATTATCACTTATTTTAATGAAGGAAACGGAAGTTACAAACCTTCCACTATAAGAACATCGAATTATTTGCTGGATAATTGTACTAGACACTTGAGTTGAGGCCGTTCGCGTCTGCGGCTTACTAGAATCATAGAGGAAAAAAAAAGTATCAAGATTTCTTCACACGCAGCTACAAACAGACATCATGTAACTAATTAAGATTACTTACAAAGAATGTAGCGATATTATCTAACGCTACCGCTCCACAATAGTGCATATTAATCACATCTATTGCCGTCTACAATTGGAAATGTTTTGGGACTCTTGTTATAAATAAATTATCTATATCATTCATTTTAACGTAATGTTGTGAGTAAAATTAATGATAAATCATTAAAGAGCAAGTTTAGGTGATCGATAGAGAATGTATTGTATGAATGGCAATGGCTTCAGAGAAGAACCACCCTGAAAAAAAGGTAGATTGGTCGTATAAAACAAGACATTTCTCGACATGACTTCGACACGGTTGGCGTAGTGGTTAAATGATTAGCTTTCTATGCTACGTGCCTCGGGTTTGATCCCCGCACGGAACAAATATTTGTATGATCTACAGATAGTTGTTCCGGTTCTGGGTGTGTGTGCATGTGAAATGTTTTTGTAAACTTTACGCACGATACAAGAGAAATCCTAATGAGGAGCAAAATTTATAAAAAATACTAAATAATAGAAGAAAAAGACAGATTGCGCCGACCCCAAATAATGGCAGGAGGATGATGTTAAAGGATCAAGGCTTGTTTCTCAGAGTATTTCCTTCGGTATTCCTCATAAAATGCTCTCATGTAATTTTAAATTACGAACGCCTCTCGTATTGAAGCTTCGTACAATGATTTCACCCCGGAATGGGCTAAAAGACCTTGTTTAAGATGTTGAACAAAATTAAGATTAATTAATTGTGAAATTAAAATGAATCCGGTTTTCGGCCAAACGACATAAAGAGTACCGATACATCGACCTTCCCATAAATGGCATTACATTTTTGAGCATTATAAATGTCATTGAGTTTACGTAAATTACTCATACTTGTGATTTTTCCCACGAATATTAATACTTGACACTCACCAGTGATGATAGAAGGGATAGAGAGGATTTTATCAAAGGTTCGGTAAAGCGAATTATTAAAAAAAAACATTTTTATTTTTGTAGTCGCCTTTTAAACGTAGATAAGTATGTAAGTACCTGAATTAATGTTAGGTACTTGGTCCCAGTTTTTAATAAATACCCAGAAGGGGCATGTACTTATTAATGTTCAATTGGCAGAAAGTTACCGTAAATAATGTAATTTTACAATACGGTAGATACCTACTTAATTATTACTGAGATGGTAGGTATCACTTTATTGAAAGTTACCGTAAGTGATGTAATTTTACAAAACGGTAATTATTACTTAGAAGGTATAACTTTATTAACTTCTTTGAGACTTCAAGCCCGCCGGAAAAATACTCCGGCAGAATTAATTCATTTCTTACTGAACCCTAAAACGTAAGCCCATCCGTCCACACTAGAACAGGTTAAACAGCGTCATTACCGAATTGATATTACTTGCAAGCGGTCGAACCATTTTTTCTCAATTGCTAAACTATTTATTTACGTAACATATTATGCGCTTGAGCAATGCGAGCTTTGTTACACATTGGCTAAATTTATACTTTATTGTCCCTCGGGGCATGCCAAACTAAGTTAAAACGACTCAAGATATTTATCAATACTATCGTAGTATTAGGTATTATGGTATTGTAAGAGACAGGTAGGTATTTATAATTTGAATTGATTCATAAGCTGCTGTATCTACTTGATGCAGTTTTGGTGGTATAACTATGAAGGTTGCAACATTAACTAATTTAAAAAGAGGTACTGACCAGATTAGATCATAAAAATAATGACAATATTTTTTTCATTATTGTAAAATAATAGAGAAAGAAAACACTAATGGCGTTTTACAAATATTTGAAGTTAAAACAAACCTACAGTTTGATTTTTTAACACGCTTTTATTAGCTTCACCTGTAACTAACTAACTATGTAAGAAAATCTTGGAAGTTAAATTTGACCCACTTCCCGGTTTTCGATTGAGCTGAAATTTTGCATACACGTTTAGTTTGGATGACTAAAGCGTGTTCTATAGTTTTTTTTAAACTATAATATTTTATTATTACATGTGAACAAACAACCTTAAGTTGTATTTCAAAATAAGCTTAAGCGAAATGATTATATTGATCGTAGAGGCCGGTTCCTGTTGCATTTTGAAATTTGTTTTTTTTTTATATGACTGGCCAATGGCCAGGCCTCTGCCGCGCGGTCCAGATATCCTATTATGT
This sequence comes from Allophyes oxyacanthae, assembly GCA_932294325.1. Lineage (NCBI taxonomy): Eukaryota > Metazoa > Arthropoda > Insecta > Lepidoptera > Noctuidae > Allophyes > Allophyes oxyacanthae. Next base: position 4,340,308 of record OW028623.1, on the reverse strand, counting down.
TTTTACTTCTTCATGCGGGATGCATCCATCCTCCATGTGGCTGTGCCAACTTAGTCATAGCGTAGTCGCATTGTTTTTGTATTTACAGTTACACAATAATAACATCTACTCAATGTATTTAACGTTTATAAAATCTGCCAGGATTTTTGTTCCAGCTTACTTACCTACTACAACTTTATAGGCCAAAACAATTTATTGTTACATAACATCTAAAATGCTGATGAATTTGACTTATCTACTTCCTCAAAAATTATGTAGTAATCTATTATTATCTACTAATATTGAGATACAATATAATTTGTGTATCTTTTCTCGTGACCAGAAACCGAGTTGGTTGTTTACGAGCCATCTCTCCTCTCCCGTCCATTCAGCTTTGATTGATATCAATTATCAGGCCATGAGGTATCAAAACCTAGCTACAGTTTCCTATGACACAACTAAGAAGTAACATTGATGTACCTGATCTAACAACCAATGGCAGTCGCTCGCTTAGAGAATTTTACAACTTATTGCGTCAACGTAAAGATCGTGTTTTACTGCAGCACTAATAAATATTCGTGGTCTTGAAGACGCACTCGGTTCGGAAGTGATCGGTTTTACGAAGTTTGCCGATGCGACTTCTCAGTTGTGTCGTACTACACTAGCTTTTATTTATTTCTTTTGTGTCCTTATTCCGAAATCAATTAAAATAAATTAATGTAGGAACTATATGACGACTACCTATTAAAAAACGGAAGTTCTTATTTATTTTTATGCCGCCGTCCTTTGACGACTAATTACGCAATACGCAACATTGACATGTACCTATAGACGTATAATTATGAACCTGTTTTGGAACCAAATCGCAATAATTCTTTATTCAAATTCAATTGTGAGCGTATTTATTCGGCGTTCGCGATTTGTACATAGGTACCATAAAAACTGATAAAAACACTATTGCGTTTCTGGTTTAATCTCTTTTATCAATTAGGTACATTGAAAACCAGTTGGGCCCTTGTCGAAACCCTCTGGCCAATTATATCGAGCATTAGAAGTGACACGCTGACCCGTACACTGCAATAATATCTATAATATCATACAGTCACGATCGTATGCTTGTCGCCCGATCAATCAACGCACGCGTACTAACATCGTTACACATTAAATTATTACCATTGGACCACACCCAAAACAATTCGGTCAAGGCCTTGGTCAACAGTCACCAAACTACTTTTAATTTATCTGCTGGACCCACCAATTTATCTAGACCTACCAAGCTTCGTTTATCTTTGATCTGCCACAAACAAAGTAGAAAGCGATAGGTCAATTTGTAATGGTGACTTGTTTCTTCAATATTTTTTTATGTTTAGTTCATGATTATTGTTGCAATTTATTTACGTACTAATTATGTGTCATATTTTTTGTAATAAGAATTAGATTTATTTATGTATGTTAATTATGTTGAATGCGAATTTATACATAGCGCAGTGTTGTATTTAGTGCTCTAATATTTTGACATATATTTTAATTACAACATAGTTTAATATGATAATGAAAATAATAAGTTAATAAGTGAATACATTTGTCGGAACTACGTAGCTAGCTATTAATGTCGACTTATAAGAATAGGTAAGCGCTTATAGCAACGATATATAATACAATCATCATTATTAAACTATATCAATAGAATAGAATAGAGCAGATCTTTATTTCATATAAACCAGATTCGGTACTCGACTCTCTAGTGGCACGTTTCCAAAAAGTTAGTACTATGGACAAGAACCGGCAAGAAATAATAATTACAATCTTGATTAGGTAATATAATGTTGTGGTATGAGATGAGAGAACAACAGATTTAAAGTGAAAAAAAAACTAGGAGAAGAATAATATAATGATTTTCCTCTGAATAAGATTGCCATGGCATTCAATGAAACCCCAATTATCGGTGACTTCGAAAGAAAGGAAGAAAATTAATTTAATGGCACAAAAAATCTGGAGGAATAACAAAGAAAAACGTAAGGGAACTTTAACTTAGAACATTTTTTTTAGAATACTTAGAAAGGCTAATTGGTACTCAACTTACAATGTTCTCATAATAAGTAGACTATCTTTTTAACCTTTGACACAAAAATAAAGGCGTTATATGTTTGATGACATTCTGTCTGTCCGTGGCATGGTAGCTCCCAAACGGATGGACCGATTTCAATGCGGTTTTCTTAACTGAAAGCTAGTTCAGTCGGGGTAGTTCTTAGCTATGTTTCAGTCGGGGGTTTTTGACGGTTAGGTTATTAAAAACCTTAGTTTTAAAATCATTCATCATCATAATAATTATCTTTCATTTGTCGCCTACTACTATAATTAGGCCTTTCGTACATCGCTCACACAGGTTTCCAATGTACAAAACTAGCATTCTGTATGGTCTTATTATGTTAGACGGTGAGTGACGGTGAGGATGAGGTTATCCATACTTAGTGTTATATACATATACGTAATTTTAGCGCCCTTGATAATAAACATAAAAGCTAATAATTTCAGCGTTGCCTGTGTGCGGTCAAGCATTGCGCAAACCATTTCACCTGGACATAAACTACCATGGCCGACTTAGAAATCTCTTAATAGACTACGATCCCAAGTCAGCCGAAGTAAAGACAATCTTCACAGGTGGAATTTCACAGATGGATTAGACCTGCAGTGCGAGAGTGGTGTCTCTCCGCAAACCATGGCCCACCTTCCACCCTGCGCCGCATGCCTTACCACCTGCACGCGTGAGGAGCTTATGGCTGCAACTGATTCAGCTATTATATTCGCGTGGTGGAATACTGGGCCAAGTACATTTAATTTGCCATCGACACGCTAAGAAGAAGAAGCATTGCGCATTCAGAGTTTTATGTTCTTTAATCATGTATGAAAACTTAGCATAAACGGGTTCTTTATCTGTGATGGAAACTCATTGATTACTGTTGTCTTGCTTTCAGCTGATTGCCGTTAAGTTACTTATTTAAATATTAGTAAATTTGTGTTTATGTGTATTTTTTTTGTACATTATTTCTAGAAAAGAACGCTGTCTCTTTATGTGGCCAGCGAAATCGACATTATGCACTATATTAGAGGGTGAAAATGCTACACTATGTGCCGTAGTCACAGAACATAGATAGTTATCTTTTGTTTGGCTATAAAGTTATTTTGTTTAGATTTTCAACTAACAGCTGTATATTTGAAGTCCAGTCCAGTTTTGTCAACTTCATATATGCTATCGTTAGCTATGTAATAATTAAGTAGAAAAATGGACAATTATATTATATCAAGTAGGTTTAGTTGCGATATAGCAGAGTGAATGTAGTGGGATGATGTGTGATTAGAAAACGGAATGTAATGTTGAAGTTCGGTCCTACCTAAAAGGTTTGACCCTTTTAGGTAGGACCGAACTTCAACAACCTAAAAGTACCTACATATTATTTTCGATAATGAGATGAGAATAAAAAATAAAGTATAATACTCAATTCAATAATAATTTAATTAGCACCTATTCATTTCAATAAACATAACAGCTTGCTTATGTAACAATAGTATCTAGTGGTGGTAGGAGATGGCGGGAGAAGAGTAGGTGACGTGAGCGACGGGAGCGGCGTAGGCGAGCTTGGCTACGGGGGCGGCGTAGGCGAGCTTGGCTACGGGAGCGGCGTAGGCAACTGGAGCATGAGCGTAGGAGACCGGAGCGTGTGCGTAGGACACGGAGGCAGGTGCGTAAGAGACCTTGGTAACGGGAGCGGTGTAGGCGAGCTTGGCTACGGGAGCGGCGTAGGCGATCTTGGCGGGAGCCTGGTGCACGGGGGTGCCCTCGTAACGTACAATTGCGTTGAAGCCGTGCACGTCATCAGCGGTGTAGTCGACGATGCGGTGCACACCATCGGGCTGCACCAGCGAGTACGAGCCGTGCACGGCGTCGCCAGCGCGCGACTCCTGCTGCTGCTTCACGTCGCCGCTGTGCTCGTCATGGACGGAGTAAGAGAAGTCGTAGTGGGCTGGCGCCTCGGGCTCAGCATAAGCCAACTTGGCAACGGGGACCAGGGGCACGGCGTAAGCCGCCACAGCCAGAGACAGGACGATGAGGAACTGAAATGTAAGTATTGTTATAACACCAAATATGAAAGAAAATTTTAAGAGAATAATTAAATATCGTCGTTCTAATGTTTTGTTCTAATTATTATTTTACGAAACTTAATTTGAAGTTTTCAAAACTGAATTAGCACAAAGTGACTAATATTTTAATTATTATTCTTTTTTAACTTACTTTGGCGACCATTGTTATTTTGGTGTTGATTATTTGGATGTCAATGTTTGACTGTGACAGTGTATGACCTGCTACACTTTTTATACTTGAATTATCGCCTTCAGGTGGTATCGTTGGTGACATACGGCAAGCCTAGGGCGCTGGTAAATAGCGCTCTCCAATAATTTAGAGGTGAAGGTTGCGCACGCGCTCGATTATTGCGGTTACCGATACCTATGTAGAGATTGACACCTGTACACGAATTTACATACCTAACATTCTTAATCTTAGTTGGTCTTTGATAAACTGTTTTTGTGTAATTCCTGCTGGTGTAAAGTTAGTAGGTATTTCAGTTCTATTATTATTTATTATATTAAAATATATACGAGTATATTACCTATGTTGAAATATTCCGTTATGAACAGCTAGAACTATTTAAACTAAAATTATGTTAATTTGACGGCACGGTTGACGCTGTGGTTAAGCGATTGATTTTCTGCGCGCTGCGGGTTCGATCCCCGCATGGACCAAATATTTGTATGATCTGCAGATAGTTGTTCCAGGTCTGGATGTTTGGGCATATGAAGATTTCTGTTTGTAAACGCACCCACGATATAGAATTAATTCTTAAAGTGGGGAAAAGTATATTTTTAAATAAAAAAATATATATTCGCGTTGTATCTATAATCAAAATAAATAGTCTCTAGAAATTACCCACCCATCTATTTTAATATTTTTTGCGATGATAACTGATGAACCTACATTCCTTTCGAAAGCCAATCGTTTTGAAAGTCACTGCGCCAAACAGGTCGTCGATTTCAATTTACATTAAATACTTTCAATATGCTTTATGCCTGATGAACTGTGGGCCAAAATTACCATTATGTGGAGTCCTGCTAGCACAGCTAGACGGCGCGTCGAAGCAGACAGACTAAGAACATGGCGGGAAGAGCTGGATAAAACAAATAGGGAATGGTCCATACTGGCTCTGGACCGCAAGACCTGGAAGTAATTTGCCGAATAATGGATTGATAAGGGATAACAGTATCTTTTAAAATGACATTCTGAACAATTGATTTTGAAAAATACGATTACTTTAATTTGGCCACAATTGCATCATCATTATGGTATGGATGATGGATGATATGGATTTATCCTTAAGGTATGTAAGAAAAACTTGTTCCGAGTCAAGTTCATGGCTTTTTTTAAATTTTAACCTACATGTATGCACATGAATTTTATAAAAGCTTTAATATCATATTACGCATAGGTATTACGCTTGTGAATCTCTATTGTTTCACTTATATTTCTAAAGATGTCTTTTTCTAATTAAAAACAAGTGCAAGCTAAGGGTGCGTGGGACGCACTTATGGAGGTACTTCACAATCATCTCATAAAAAATTCAAAGAAATGTGTGCACCGGTGCTAATCAGGTATGTAATATCGAGTAGTTCGGCTTAAGCAACGCAACGAACCGACCTTCACCTCTCAATCACTCTAAAGCATTTTAGCGGCGCGCCCCGGGCATGCCGTGTGTCTCCTACGGCAGGTGACAAGTCAAGTATAAAAAGTGTAGCAGGTCACATATTATCACATTCAAGCATTAATACCTAAATCAGCAACACCAAATCAACAATGGTCGCCAAAGTATGTTTCTTTCTATATTATTTTAATTTAATTCATTACATTTCTTTAAAAATATATGTATTCAATTGAACTGAAAAATACTGAAATAGTTTCAGGATACAATTAGATCAATCGATACGGTTAGTACCTATTTGGTGTTATAATATATTTTTTAATATTCCAGTTCGTCATCGTACTGTCCCTGGCTGTGGCGGCTTACGCTGTGCCCCTGATCCCCGTCGCCAAGTTGGCTTATGCCGAGCCTGAGGCGCCAGCCCACTACGACTTCTCTTACTCCGTCCATGACGAGCACAGCGGCGACGTGAAGCAGCAACAGGAGTCGCGCGCTGGCGACGCCGTGCACGGCTCGTACTCGCTGGTGCAACCCGACGGCGTGCACCGCATCGTCGACTACACCGCTGACGACGTGCACGGCTTCAACGCAGTCGTACGTTACGAGGGCACCCCCGTGCACCAGGCTCCCGCCAAGATCGCATACGCCGCTCCCGTAGCTAAACTCGCCTACGCCGCTCCCGTTACCAAGGTCTCTTACGCACCTGCCCCCGTGTCCTACGCACACGCTCCAGTGTCCTACGCTCATGCTCCAGTCGCCTACTCCGCTCCCGTAGCCAAGCTCGCCTACGCCGCTCCCGTCGCTCACGTCACCTACTCTTCTCCCGCCATCTCTTACCACCACTAGATACTATAAATTGTTATGTACATAGGCAAGCTGTTATGTTTAATGAAATGAATCTAGGTGCTTATTAAATTATTGAACTGAATATCCTACGTATTTTTTATTACATTAAATCCACCCTTCAAAGACTTCGCTATGTTACACATCAAAACCAGGACTGTGACCATAAAATGAATGGTCAGATAAATAACTATAAAAATTACTTACTAACGCCATGTAGCACATTAATCTGCAAGACACTCACATATAGCCAAGGAAACATAAACAAATCATTACAATTTTATTAATAACTCAATCAAAAGCATAAAGTAAAGGCAACAAATTATAAATGGCTTAGTAATGAACGTGTACTTACTCTTACATATACTATAAAATATGTACAGAAGGACCACTTTAAGAAGAAATAAATCTAAGCAGCCGATAAGCTGTTTAATTTTATTTAAAACATACCTACTAGGTAGCAGGTAAGATTATTGATAGGTAGTTAATTCGACAAAGGACTTGAAGTTCATAACAGTATAATGAAAGTTTATTTGACGAATAAACTTATTATCTAATAAATGCTGTACTTAATTTGTAAAAAAAGTGCCGACTGTTTCGGATTTTTAATGTACATTTTTAGAGTAGAGTTTCCTGTTTTTTGTCCTGACTGTTCTCTACTATTAATGTCCTACGTACCTAGTTAGGTATGTACGCGTAGGTATACATTGAACCGAGGGATCTGGCGTCTAATAGACTCACGTTGTTTTGTGGTCACCTCTGCACCCTTCTAACCTCATCTAACCAACTGGCGACTGCTCCATTAATAAGATCAGCTGGTTCATCATCAGTTAATGAACGGTCATAAATATTCACACCACTCTTGGTAGACGGATTGGTGATTGCAGAACGTATTTATTTGCACAAAAGAAGACGTTGAGACTTCTGCTCATTCTCTTGAAATAATCCCTTAGTTGTCTTTTACCGACACCCATGGTTGGAATGGGGTTGTAGATCTATATCTTTACCAGGAATCACAGTCATCGTCATTATCTTCCATTTTCCCAACTAAATCGGTTCGGCCTCCTGTTTAATTTAACCAGATTCGGGTAAATATTATTAGATCATTTTCACGGAGCGACTGTCTGCATCTGCACTCACTAACTTGGGAATATCGAAATCTTGAGGTTGTATTATGTGAGTTTCGATGTTTTACTTTTAAAGTATTCATCCAACACAGGACCGAAGCAAGTGAGGAAAGACTAACAAAGAAAACACTGTATGAAGAAATAACAAATTGTTTCTCAAGATTTTGAACGGCTGGCAAGTAGTGTAGCTGGATTGTAACAGGTAGAAGATATATTGAAGTGCAGGCATTTTGTAATTAAATCGTTTAAGTTACTCATTATAATATCGTTTTTCAATCGAAAGTCTATAAGATAAAATCGTAGTCAGAAATGGACATCAACTCGGCCTGTCCACTATTCGAAGTAGGCTGCTAAGCGGGGTGAATAGGAATACGGCACAATATAGCTCGCCCTTACCGGTGTTGCTATGTGTTCTATCCAGACCCTGAGTCTCTAGACAAGTTATAATCTAAGTAGATACAATCGCTTGAGAATCAAAACGGCAGCAAAATGTATGGGATTGACCTTTACGAATCGCGGGACTGTTCCTCAGCTTAAGTCAATTCAGGTACCTGCATTAAGCTGGCGTTTGTACTCTCTAGGGATAGTACACATGTACAAGTACAGCTACAAGTACTGGGATGTTTGGACGCGCTAGTTGGTAGGGTATATCCCTCTATCATCAGAGACTCATTTGTCAGAGGCAGAGTCAGCCGCGTGCGGTAAAGTTAATAAGTGTGAAAGTTCAGTCCTTTGTAGGTTCATATAAAAAACAAAATAATTTAAATATTTTTTAATCCATAAAGAAGGACGTGAACTTGACTCGAAGCGAGTTTTTTTGCGGAAGCTTTAAATGAAACTGAGTCAAGGAGAATTAGTACTTATTCTGAGGGAGAAAGACCTCGCCCATTTCATATACTCATTACTCATACGTAGGTATGTAAGATTTCGATGCAATAATCGATTAAACAATTAAGATTCTTATTTAAGGCGAAATTTTTACAGATGTTGGTAATACCTACCTAATTATCTAGGAATTCTTTTGAAAGAATCAGAAAAAAATAAAAAAATACTTACATACTACTTTTACCTATCTATTAACTAAGAAATTCGTAAACAAAGTGCAGCACCAACTAGGTATCCAGTCGAACATGTCATACACATTAAAAGACCTGCCTGACAGTCTGTCACTAAGGAATTCGGCGACAAGTGCTAATCTGTATGTAACATCGAAGGCATCTAGTGCGGCTCAGCAATGCAACGTGTCGGCCTTCACCTCTCATTCATTGTGAAGTTTAATTATTAAAGCCTCTGGCGTGCTGTGTGTCACCAACGAGGCCTATGGGCGACAATTCATGTATAAAAAGTGTAGCAAGACACACATGTATCATAGTCGACTACTGACACTCAAATCAGTAACAACATATCAAGCAATTAGCAAAAATGGTTGCCAAAGTGAGTTCTTTATTATTACGGTGTCTGAATCTAATCTATATTATCATCACTAACTAAATCGTTGTCTTGGATTCCTTTTTCAGATAAAAATTTGGTATATTGATTTCAACTAGATTTGTTGTGACTGGTTGTGACATCTGACAATACTTGCCTATTTTATTCCAGTTCGTCATTATCCTGTCTTTGGCTGTGGCAGCTTGCGCCGTGCCCCTCATCCCCGTCACCAAGGTGGCTTATGCCGAGCCTGAGGCGCCAGCTCACTACGAGTTCTCTTACTCCGTCCATGACGAGCACAGCGGCGACGTGAAGCAGCAGCAGGAGTCGCGCGCCGGTGACGCCGTGCACGGCTCATACTCGCTGGTGCAGCCCGACGGCGTGCACCGCATCGTTGACTACACCGCCGACAAGGAGCACGGCTTCAACGCCATCGTGCGCTACGAGGGCACCCCCGTGCACCAGGCTCCCGCCAAGATCGCCTACGCCGCTCCCGTAGCCAAGCTCGCCTACGCCGCTCCCGTAGCCAAGATCGCCTACGCCGCTCCCGTAGCCAAGCTCGCCTACGCCGCTCCAGTTACCAAGTTGTCTTACGCACCTGCCTCCGTCTCCTACGCACACGCTCCAGTGTCCTACGCTCATGCTCCAGTCGCCTACGCCGCTCCCGTCACTCACGTCACCTACTCTTCTCCTGCCATCTCCTACCACCACTAGATACTATTATTACATAGTTAGGCAAGTTGTTGTGTTTATTGAAATGAATAGCGATAATAAATTATTGAACTGAATATTTTGTGATTTTATTTTATTTGTAACAAAATTAATGTCATTTTATTGTCAGGTTCTTAGGCTTACATTCAGAGACGACAGAAACGAGTCTAAGCGTGAACTTACGCTTCCATCTGTCAAAATTTGTTCGTAACTTTGACAAATGGAAGCGTAAGTTCACGCTTAGACTCGTTTCTGTCGTCTCTGAATGTAAGCCTTAGTCCACTGCCTTCAATAGACAGATTTCTTCAACAAATCTGATTTCATAACCAATCTGAAAGTCACGACTTTCAGATTGGTTATGAAATCAGATTTCGACTTCGAGCAGCGATTCCCCAAAATTCGAATGGTGTAGGTATCTGTGATAAGGTATGAATCTCTCATAATTGCAACGATCGCAGCAAACATATACCTAAGCGCAAATCGTTGTTCAATTACAGAAATCGACCATACCGTATTGGACATACATATTCTGTCAACTTTATATCAATATCGATAGTGGAGGTGCATGGAGCGGCAAGGTGGGGAGGGGGCTGATCGGACCGCACCTGAATTATTCATACAGCCGCATAGTGATTTCATCTCATTGAATGGCGCTGCCGGCGGCGCGGCCGTGATTACGACACCGATACCTCCGCTGCCGGCCACCGCCGACTCATGTGGACTGCACAATACCTTGTCAACCGCCTATTAGTAACGTAGTGTAAGTTTCAACACCCAAAATTTACCTCTTTTAGCTTTTGGTACAGTGTAAATAAGTCAGCAGAATCTAGATTACCTTCGAGGTGGCGACTTCATTTCTTTAAATCATAAGTGGTAAATGTGTAGCAGCATCTAGTCGTAGGGAGACAGAAAACACGCTAATTTAGATTAGGTACGTAGTGTTTCTAGCAGAAAGATAATTAAGCTATGAATTTTTCATTCATTTTCAACGGGTGCAAGGACACACCTGCTCCTAGTGACGATATTCAGTAGATACCTTAGTACGTCCGGCGCATCCATCCCGTTACGAACCTCTGACTAGGAATTTTTTTCAGCACGGTATACGAGAACAATTAATTAGTCAATTATTTATTTGGGGAACGAAGAGATAGCCCCTTGACCTAGATCTTCTGCAAATATATATTGTGACGCCACACTAATCATAAAATTGACTACAACTCTGGGGTGGAGAGATTTAATCTCATCTGATAAGATTAGGTAGCCTCCTAGGTGCTGGCCTTGTGTGGAGTACTACGTCACAATGGCATAGGACGGGTAGGTATGTATGGGCGTCTCATCGTCCTTCTCGCGACAGAACCTGCAAATTGTGGTGTCACTAAGGCCCTTTCTGTACAGATGTTTGTTCTTGTAATTTTCAGTGCCCAGTAAGGGTTGTCAGGATCCTGATGCGGCTCCTGTTCATGGAAAGTGCCTCTTCCGTAAACCTTTTGTGAAAGCCTGTGAGAAGCGCTTTGGAGTGCTCTTGGCCAGGAAGATTTTACCAGAGTTTGAGCTGTTTATATCACCAGGTCCTGCGATACTCTCGTCGATACAACAGACTTTTAAACGCGAAAGAAACAAACTTTCGCTTTGTCGGTACACATGATACAATTACAATACGCACTGTGGTCTACTAAAAACGAAGCGCACTTTCAAACATCTTTTTTTTTTAATATGCACGAACATCAAAGAGGGTTTATTCTCTCGCCGCTACAGGTAAAAATGAAGAGATTGGTTTTTATCTGTGCACCGGCGGCAAATTGAATGTAAAGTTGATTTCCCGGCGGGCCGCACCGCATAATTCGCCGCAAATTAAGCCGATACCAATTGACTTGCTACCAATATAAATATTTTTGATAAATGCCTCCCCTTTATGTATTTAGCTTGACAACAGCTCGATAATGTGTTGATACTTATAAAGCCGTATAATTTATATGGTGCTTTGTTACCTACAGAACTTTGAACGACTAGGTAGGTACCTACTGGTTATTGGTAGATGAGTGATCGTTTGCGACTATAATTATATTGATTAGATCAATAAATTTGCTTTTTTTTATTCACCGTCCTTAATAATAGCTATAATGAAAATATATAAAAATATATAAACTAGGTGTCAGGCTGACACATATTTTTCTCTTATTTTCCTGAAATTATACAATTTAAAATCTTGAAATTTGCAAATAGTCATAATGTTTTAAAATGAAAACTACAAATAAGTAATAGATATCAGTCACCCAAAAGTTTTTTTTGAAATAGATACCTAATCAAAAATTCGCAATAAATAAAATGTCAAGATGACATATCAATATATTTCTGTGAGGAATGCTGTGATGTCAGTCAATGATAACTAGGAGTAAATCCAGATGCGCACCCATACCATCTTCGGCTCCGTCGCTCAGCTCCGCCTCGCAGCTGCCGGAATCGGCCTCAATAGTGAGTGCTGACACAGCTGCCGCTGCAGTCGCGTCGAGCTCGAGTGACGAATACTTTTCCCCACCGACGAGCCCACCACCACAACGACGGCGAGGAAGAGGCCGACCGCCGACGAGCTTGGGACCTAGAGGCCCACCGGCCTCTGTCGGGATCCCCGCTTCCGGCGGACGTGTGCAGCGCATGCGATGGACCCGGTCAATCGACGAAAATGTCATGCGCGCATACTTTGGGGCTACAGAGGGGGGAACTAACCTCACAGCGTACCGTGTTAGGATGCTCTCTCTTTTTCAGGTGCTCGAGCCAACTGTCAACGTATCGGCTCAACGACTGTCGGATCAGGTACGGGTCATCCAGCGTAATCACATGTTGGATGACACTGTGCTTGATCGCTTGCGATCTGAGATGCAAAGTAACCATGTCATTGCTACAATGTCACAGACTGTGGTCCCACCACAGTCCAACCAAATAGTCAATCACGCTGACGAGGTGAGCAATGACATGGGTACTAATGTAAGTACCCAGTACAGTGAGGAAATGAGGAGTGTTTTGGAGGGTGCGATTCGGGAATATCGATTCATGACGCCTGAACTTAGGCCACGCTTACCTCGTTTGCCCATGCATAACAAAAATAGGGTGCTGGTGGCTGTTCTGGATTCACAGTTGTCAAACTATTTTGATAGCTGCGAAGACCTTACTGATGCTCATTCAATCCTGTATTGTGCGGCTGTAGCGGCATGTCGTGTAGCTCACGTCAAATTTTCGGATGACAGAGCTACACGACCTAAACCAACCATACCGGCATGGCAATGCAGGATTGAACGACGTATTGGTGAGGCCAGAACACTCATCGGCAAACTAATCTGTTTCAGAGAGGGCAACACTCGTCCTAGAGTGATGCGCTTTGTGAGACGGGCGTTCTCGGGGACTGATATCAGCCCTCGAGACTACTTTTCCCGTGTCACGGAGCGCATCGACTTCCTGAAACAGAAAGTGTATGCATGGGCAAACCGTATTCGTAGGTATAAGCGGCGTGTGGAGCGATACACTCAGAATCGCACGTTCCAAAGAGATGAAAGGTGGGTTTACAGGGCTTGGGAGCAACCAGACCAAAGTGTAACTGACATGCGCCTACCAGATGATAACACCATGTATTCATTTTGGCGTAGCATCTGGTCGGTGCCTGTCAGCCATACCGAGGGTGAATGGACTGGGGATGTCGAGCGAGCGTGCGGTCCAATACCAGAAATGGGGGCAATTACGATCAGCCCCCAAGACGTAACACGTGCAGTCCGTATGTTGCCTAACTGGAAATCTCCAGGACCGGACGGGCTGCACAACTTTTGGATTAAATGGTTTAAAAGATCGCACGCCCGCCTGGCGGCTCTGTTCCAGTCAGCCTTAGAGTCTGGATTACTGCCCGAGTTTCTGACGACAGGAATAACCCACCTCCTCCATAAATCAGGTAGTACTGCGGAACCCAAAAATTATAGACCAATTACGTGTCTCCCTACAATTTATAAAGTTCTTACATCCATTTTGAGAGCTAAAATTAGCAAACACATTGATGACAATTCTATCATGTCCGCTTCTCAAAATGGATGTAGGAACGGGTCCCGCGGTACTAAGGAGTTGCTCCTCATTGATATGGCCATTAGCCAACAGGTTCGCCGTTCTCGAAAGGATCTGTCAACATGTTGGATAGACTATAAGAAGGCCTATGACTCGGTGCCACATACATGGCTCATGAGGGTGCTAGAGTTGTATAAAGTTGACGCAACTCTATGCACTTTCCTGATGTCATGTATGAGGCAATGGAGGACAGTCCTTCGCTATCCAGGATGTCGGCATATCCAGAGGATTAGCGAGCCGATAAGGATAGAGCGAGGTATATTCCAGGGTGACAGTCTGAGTCCACTTTGGTTCTGCTTAGCCCTGAATCCCCTTAGCACACTGCTGGAGGATTCAGGTCTAGGCCATCGGTTGAGGAGAGGCGGTCAGGTTATATCTCACCTCCTTTACATGGATGACCTGAAACTCTTTGCTCCCAACAATTTGCAGCTGATGAAACTACTGAAGGTAACTGAAACCTTCAGTAGCGCCATCAGGATGGAATTTGGTGTGGACAAATGTGCGGTCATGCATGTAAAGCGAGGGGAGATTGTGGAATCTGTGAGCACCCAACTCTCGGATTCCATAAACCTTAGATCCCTCTCAGCAACCGAAACCTATAAGTATTTGGGTATGTCCGAAGCGTTGGGCATCAATGTTGTTGACATGAAGCAGTCGTTGAGGGAACGCTTCTTTGGCCGACTGAAAAAAGTATTTAATAGTCTTTTATCAGGCGGTAATAAGGTGCGCGCCTTCAACGGCTGGGTCATGCCAGTTTTGATGTACTCTTTTGGCATACTCAAATGGACTCAAACAGAACTTGACGCCCTGGATAGGAAGGTCCGTACATTGTTGACGGCATATCGAATGCATCATCCACGGTCTTCGGTTATGAGATTGTATATCCCGCGGAGATGTGGAGGTCGAGGCTTTCTAAACGCTAAGACTATCCACAATCGCGAGATATGCAATCTCAGGGAATATTTCCTAGAAGCCAACGTGGGGATGCATCGAGATGTAGTAGCGGTGGACAAGGGCCTCACCCCGCTCTCCTTGGCTAAAGAGAACTGGCGCAAACCTGTAGTGCTTGACACTAACGATCGCAGGGCGGTATGGCAGAGCAAGGAGCTCCACGGACGCTTCTTCCGGGCCCTCCATGGGCCCGATGTAGACTTTTCAGCGTCCGTAGCCTGGCTACGTTCCGGGGACCTCTTTGGAGAAACCGAAGGTTTTGTTTGTGCAATTATGGATGAAGTTATGATGACAAATAACTACCGGAGATTTATTGTGAAGGACGGCACGGTTGACATATGTCGGGCATGCCACCGTCCAGGCGAATCAATCCGTCACATTATCTCCGGGTGTTCTCGTCTAGCTAACGGAGAGTATTTGCATAGACACAACCTTGTAGCCAGGATTATCCATCAGCAAATTGCTCTAAAATACAACCTTGTGGAATCGGAAGTGCCGTACTACAGGTATGTGCCCGACCCAGTTCTTGAAAAAGGCCATATCACACTATACTGGGATCAATCCATCATCACTGACAGGACTATTGTAGCCAATAGACCTGATATAGTGGTGGTGGATCGATCAGAGCGGCGCGCAATGATTGTCGACATAACGGTCCCGCATGACGAGAACCTCGTGAAAGCCGAGAAAGATAAACAGATCAAATATCTTGATTTGGCTCGCGAGGTTGTCGACATGTGGGATGTGGATTCAGCGATCATTGTGCCGATAGTCGTTTCGGCCAATGGCTTAATTACCGAGAGTCTCGACCGACACCTTAGGAGGCTCTCGTTAGGCAGTTGGATCAAGGGCCTGATTCAGAGAGCAGTACTTCTTGACACGGCACGCATTGTCAGGAGATTCCTTTCTCTGGAGCCCTGACCGCCGGTAGCTTGGACCCCATTCTAGATACCGGTGGGCTACTATTTTTTCATATTTTTAAATGTTTTTTAATATAGTTTTGTAAAAATATTTAAAAATATAAATAATATGTATAAAAAATGAATAAAAGCTATAATGATACTTTAATATTAGTAGGTATATATTTAGGTATAGGTAATTTTTAAGTAATGATAGATATGTGTTTAAAAATTCCGCTAGTTTTATTTTGACTCAAGAAATAACTTATAACATGTGGCTAATCCATTCGAATAACTGAATTATTCTCAGCATTCATCGGCCTGTGTAGGCAGGTATCCACATTAATAATCCTATAAAGAGTATTTTTTATTCTTGCCTAGTTATGGAGTGTAAATCCTAGGCAAAGAGCGTCTGTAATAGGACGGTGGGCAAAATCCTCTTACCGCCGAAAATTAATCAAGTCTGCGCGAAACTCCCCGTCTTATCGTAGGGGCACCGCACCCTTGCACGCACTATACAATGTAACCGTGGTTTCAGTTGCATTATAGATATCATCATATCATTCCTACGTATGTGGATCAATTTGCTAAGAATGTATGGATATCAATAATTCATAGATATCATAATTATATTATTCAGGTTATATCAGGCGCGGATACAGGACTTCGTATAGGTGGGGGAAATTTTTGTGTGATTTTACCTATCTTATAGAAAATTCGTACTAACTAAAAAAAATATATACTTTTATTTCTTATTCATGTAATTCTTGTATTTGACTAATTACGGAAACCGGATAACGTTCCATTACTTGTTTTTTATATGGAGAAAAAACAAACGTGCCTAGCGAAGATGGTCATAATAATGAGTTTGGTTGGAGTCAGGGGGTCAAGTGCACCCATTGCCCCCTTCTGAATCCGCGCCTGGTTTATATCCAGCTTAGAGCAAAAGAATGGTTGCGAATAGAGATGGGCCTAATAGTAACTAAACTAGGACCGAAAAACCGCTTACATGTAGGTACTTTTGAAATATAACAAAGTGCAAATTTAAAATTCGACCAATTATTTAATTGTAACGGGGAATATAAAACAAAGAAAATTATAGTACCTAATATATTTTTTATTCGACTTTACATAGAAATCGCAAGCTAATGAACATAAAAAGATCTGTGTATTGTCTCTTTTAGGACATTAGGCCACAAATGTTGGCAATAATAATGTAATAAATAACTAAAGATCTAGCCTGGATTTACTAACTACCAATCCAAATTAGCATTGTGTCAATTTCTTGCCGGTTTCTTCTCCAGTATCAACCCACTTAGAACCATGCACCTAGAATCACGACTTTTTTAAAGTGCCTGCAAAGGCCCAGTTGAAATAAAAAACGTTGACGTTGACCTTGATATTTTGTAAAACTTTCATGAGATCTGCAGCTCATGAACCTTTTACAAAATATCAATTTGACGCAATGCTAGTTTGGAGGTTTGGTTGACTTCAGGACTGGATCCATCACTGATAACTTATTCAATCGTTTCATACATAGCAAAAACTCAAACAATAACTTAATACTACACTATACCCTTATTACTTGATCCTTTTTATCAGTCTTCAGCGGCGGTGCTGGCGGACATTCGTAAATGTTGATACATTTGTCTTTAGATATGGATAACAATCTTTTACTATTACTATTGAAGTTCACGCCCCATACCTGTGGAGAAAAAATTACAGTACTTATGTAAAGATCCGAGACTTCATGAACTTTACAATTAGAATTACACATTTATGGAACGGAATTATTCGTGAATAAACGGGGTAGCCGGGGCGAGAATATAAATTATAAGCGTAATCCGGAAAAATTACAGATATATTTTGTTTATGGTACAAATATAAGTTTTTAAACTGTCATGGTCACTAACATTAGTATTAGAGTTCAAAACGGGGTATTTACCATGTTCAACATAACATAACGTAACGTAACATAACGTTTGTTATGATATGAACATGGTAAATACCCCGTTTTGAACTCTAATATTTATGGTACAAATGTTAGTATTGATGGAGGTTGCATATCTATGTGACATTGTTTTGATATTAGAATAAGAACTGTTGTCTGTCTGTCACTTCATCTGTAAAAATGGTCATTGTTATCACAGATTGTTATAATCTTAACACTATTCGCAAAGGTATGTTTTCGTAGGCGACCTGCGTAAATTCAAGTTGTCTATGACACGGGAAGTAAGGACCGGTAAGGAAAACGGCAACCGAGAAAGAAACTCAAAAAATAAACTAAGTATGAGATTGATGATGGATGGATGGTGTGTTCCCGGCGTGAAGCACTCACTGAGTGCCAAGCTTACGTCTACTCTATACTACAAGAGATGTTCTTACCACGTCGCTATGTTCTTTAAAGGTGTTGAGTACAGTGAGTCCGTCGGTCGCCGCCACTCGCACGCTGCCGTCGGCGGACGCGGTCGCCACGCGTGTGCCCTCCGTCGTGAAACACACGCTGAGCGCCCAGCATTTGTGGTCTAACGAGAATTGGCGGCCTGCACTAGCCCTGTGAACGAAGATGTTAATGACAAAAAATTATTAAGTACTAGCGACCCGTCCCCGGCTTCGCACGGGTGCAATTTCTCTACTATCCTTACATTAATTATCAAACTATTATACATATAAACCTTTCGTGCTAAATTACCTAACTGATGGTGAAAACCGCATCAAAATCCGTTGCGTGGTTAAGGAGTTAGCGGATATATAAGCGGAAAGCGACTATATTTTATACTCTGTAGAGATAGAGATAGTAGCAGTTATTACTGTAATAAATTAGTACTATGGTATGAATATAAATTAATAAAAGGTACTTTTTCTGGAGTCTGTATCAAATATAGCCTAAGCGAGACTTTAACTCAATCATAACAACAATTACATTCCATATTGGCAATATGGGATAACTTTTTAACGATTTTGATTCTCCATTGCAGTTTGGCTTGGCATCGACTCGAAATCGCATTGTGGCGGCAGCACATTTATCAAAAATCCCTTCAAAAACATTATAGGAATTGGAGGATGTAGAATATCTAACTCACACATCGTAAATGTTAACGTGTCCGTCGTTCGAGGCGGTGGCGAGTCGATGGCTGCAGGGCGAGAACGCGACGCTTCTGATGGGCTGCGCGTGCGCCTCCACCGTGTGTACCACCTTGCCTTGAGCCACGTTCACTATGCATAAGATACCGTCTTCAGAGCCGGTTGCTATGTATTTTCCGTTTGGACTCTGGCAAAAGAATTTACTTATGAAGATATATTTAAGTTGTTGTTGGGGCTTCTGCTAAGTCAAGCGTGTTACACAATCGAGACATACGCGTAAGTATTTTATGTTTCCATGGTAATCCACTGAGTCTTCTCAATAGGACCTGCTATTATTAATATTTCAAAAGTGTAATTGATTTATATGAAATAGGAACTATTCTAATCTATATCTAATTTCATTCCAATCTAACTCACCCAAGAAACACTCAATATGAACTTCCCTCTAGTATCCAACATTTTGTCCACCGTCCCACTCTGCACTCCGTACACATATATTTTGCCCGTGTGACCTCCCGTTGCTATCTGTTCACCATTTGGAGAAAACGCCACTTTCCACACGTCAGTCACACCTGTAGGTATCTCAACTAACTTCTTGCCTGTACCCAGGTCCCAGAATATTAGGCTGGAGTCAAGTGACGAACTTGCTATTACTAAAACATAGAAGGTAAATAATTGTAAATATTTCTGTTATTTGCGGAAACATTAAAATTATATCTTTTATCTAATGTTAACAAAGGTAAAAATGCAAAAAAGCTACAAAAATATTGAATTTCCAATACTGAATTCAAACAAGATTTGGAAAATTTAAAACAACTTTACAGACAGAAATTAAATATTTAGCAAGATTAAATTTACATGAAACCTACTTGGTGCAGAAGGGCTCACAGCAACAGAGACTACGGCCATTGAGTGTCCCTCCAGAGAGTGCAGTAACTCTAGTCTGTCATTCTGCAGAGTCCAGACCTTTACCAGGCAATCCAGACCTCCCGTCACGATGAAATCCTTTGATGCATTTCTAAAAGATTTAAATGTAACTATGTCTATGGTAATAATACAAGGTCCTACCTATCTAAACCCAATCCATTTAAGGGGTAATTGTATTCATCATTGTGAACAACTTTTACTATGAGACAAACATTGAAATCACAAGAAATAAAACAGCTGTTCTATCTAATTAATTCAATATTATTCGACTAAATGTATGGAACAGCAGATTTTGATTCACAATTTCAGGTTTTTTCCTATAGTAAAAGTTGTTCATGATGAATACAATAACCAGTTAAACATATTGGTACTGGAAAGGTAGGCCCATAAATAATATTAGAGTTTGATTTATGTGCAGAATTATGTCTCATAATAACTGTTTGAAAATTTGTTGAAATTAAAAGAAGCTGTACTTAAACAGTTTCGAGTAATAAAAACATGCATAGCTAATTAATTTATGAGTCCTCTGACGTGACACTCTCGAAATTCACTTATCTAATTGTATTGAGAATTAAAACCTCTTCCGAGACATGTAGTATTGGAGCAAGGCTATCCAGAAACGCATAACAAGGTGCAAAAGTTCTCTTGTTTAATTGCAATGTTTATGTTTACATTATGGTCAGGATAGATACAAATCAAGTATCTATATCATGGTGTAAAACTTACGCTGAATCTCCTGCAGTGTGAAATTTGGCCCAAGCACAGCAGTAAATTGGATCCTCGTGAGCATATTCTTTTTTGAGTAATATGGAATACTGAAACGAAGAACCGAACATTATGTCCATTTCGCAACAGCCATACTTTGTAAATAAAAAAGTATTAGAAGTAGGTACTTACTATGGTACTAGCAGGCATTTTGGCGTGTCATATACCAATTACTTTTACTTCAATAGAAAGAATACACTCAAAAGAACTGAATTTTTCAATTCAATTCAATTCTATACAAACAACCTGAAATCCATTGAAAACTTACATAGATTGTCATAAAATTGACATTTACTAACGAAAGAGAAAGAATATAAGCAGGGTTTAAGTGCGAGCAAGAAAAATATATTTTGATATGCTAAAGTATTCACCAGACACCGATTTGCGATCGTATGCGGTTCTGGTATCTGGAACACTAACCTCAAAAATATAATGTCCTTGTCAAATCATTGTCAAATGCAAATTACAATGACAGCTTTACCTGCGTTCAAAAACCTTTAAAAATATTTTTTTGTTTGTGATTATACCACAAGTCCACAACTCACAAACATCATCATCAAACTATACCAACTATACCCTATCTATACCGTTCCGTGACCGTTCCCACTGCAAAGGTCAGCCACAGGCCTGCTCCCTAAGACATCAACAGTATTTGATGATTTTACCACGATAAAAAAAAAAAAAAAAAAAAAAAAAAAAAAAAAAAAAAAAAAAAAAAAAAAGACATCAACAGTAATCCATTACCAGACCCAATGTGATTGGTGGGTGCTCTGTGCCACATGAACAGCTGTTCTGAAATACCTATTCCATACATACCCATGTTACTTGTATTTAACACGTGTTTAGATGAAAAGAAAGGTCATAAAACTACTCATTTAAAAAAGGATGATGCTAGCAATAATACCTAGGTCGTCTTTTACAACTCCAATGAAAATAACCATTCTTTTACTATCCTATTCTATGCTGGAAAAACCACGAAAATATTCTAAGTTTATGGGAAAAACATACCCATTCATCTTTAGGTATTTAGAACTAATCGTGACTATAAATGAAAGAAAATATGACTATGAGATAGTTGGGTATATTTAAAAAACAAATAGTATATAATATTATAATGGACAGTCATAAATATTTAAACTTTTATCTTCTGATACAGACATAATTTGATTACTCTCTGCATTAAACTTCACACCCCAGACCTGGAAAAAAAAGGATAAAATGGAGTTTGCTTGAAATTGGTATAAAACAGCCTCGTGGTTAAGATAATGTTGCAGAACTTTCGCTTTTAGCGATATGGCTTGCACACTGGATCTTCACATTGCATTGGTACAATAATGTATATCGCCCGAAAGGAGAAAATGATGATTATCATAATATAAGGTCCTATGGTCCTACCCTTCTAGTCCCGATCCCTTTAAGTGGTTCTTGTACTCATCATTATGAATAAATTTTAATATGGGAACAACACAGAAATCGCGAAAATTAATACTTATTGAATTATATGGAGAGAACAGCGCATAATTTTTTACGCGATGGCAGTATTGGTCCCGTCGTAAAAATTGTTCATAACGATGAGTACTATAACCCCTTATAGAGAACGGCCCCCTAATTACCGATATAGCAGATAGTTTGCGACAGGCATAATTCGCAGTAGCTGATGTCAAACATCACTTTGGTATTAGGTACGTATTAGCCGATAGCGACGCGACAGCCACGGCTTACGGGTTCGCCCTCTAGCGGACAATAAACGAACTAAAAAGTACACGACTTGGCGCCGCAAACGCGACAACAGGCGGACGTATGCCGGAGATAATACGAATTTGTTTGACAGTTCGGGACTGATCGCGCTCCGTCTGCTGTCGCGTAGCTGTCGGGTCGCTGTCAAGTGATTTTTACGTAATTAGGGTGCGGGACTAGAAAGGAACATGATATCACTGCTGAGAATAGACTAATCCTTATTGTACCAATTAAAAGATAAAAGGTTTACCTGATCATTATGTTCCTTAAATACATGTTGGCACTGCATACTATCTAAATCCCAGACTCGCACTGTTCGGTCAGCACTACCGGACACGAAGCGTTTGCCGTCAGGGGAGAATGAAACTGATAGTACCCATGAAGCATGTCCTGATAATGTTCCAGCTAAGTTGGCATGAACTCTGAAATAAATTAATAATGACGAACTTACAATATAGTTAACATAATAATTCAATCTATTAATAAAGTCATTATTTGCCAAAAATATATTGTTGATCTATATGGCTAAAATTGAGTACATCCTCAATGTGTTTGTTGTAGGGTAATTTTCCTTTGTCCAACACTAAACTGTGGAAGGCCGAAATTTTGGACTATTTATATTATTTGTTGACTCAAGTCAAACAGAAAGTTAAAAGAGTAAGGTGCTGGCTTTTGCCAACAATCCGCATCTACAGACTAAATAAGTGTTCTATATATTTTCAAACTACATGGCATACACTCACACATCATATAATTTCATGTGTCCATCATCTGAAGCAGTGAGCAGTAGTTGAGAGTCCGGTGAAAAGCAGAGACTCCTTATAGGCATAGCATGACCTTCTAATGTGTGAACCAGCTTCCCTTGAGCCACGTCGAAGATGTTGATGATACCGTCAAGAGCTCCACTCGCTATATATTTCCCATCTGGACTCTGGAATTAGGAAACAAAACATCAGATTTTGGCTCCACTGGATGATCTATGACTTTAATCAGCACAAAGACTGCAGATACCACTGGTATTGATATTGGTGCATCTCTTGAACAACTTTAAAATCCTATGGTCCAAGTGGGGTTGCAAGCTCTTGGACTTTTGACAGGAAAGCAATATCCCACCTGCTCTCTTAGGGTGAATGAAGTAAAAGGAGACTAAAGGAATAGACAATAAAATTATGTCAAGGCCAAGTGGATGAGCAACAGTGTCCTCCCATGAAGTAAAGTTGAAGTTCAAGAGTTCAGTTAAGTGTGGCTGCAATGATGGATGTATTTGTAGATAGTGTCATCTCTCTCTCACATGTTTATATTGTGATTTAGGGATAATATAATAAAATTATATCTTACATAGGCAACACTCAATGTGAATTTTCCTCTAGTGTCTAACGTCTGCTCTTGCTTGCCACTCTCAACTTCAAATATTAATATCTTGCCCGCATTGCTTCCAGAAATAACATGTTTGCCATCAGGAGAGAAATCCAAGGTCCACACGTCTGTAGGACCAGTCTCCATTGTCTTTATTTTCTCACCAGTTGTCAAGTCCCATAGTATTAAGGAAGAGTCTTGAGAACTGCTGGCTAAAGCTGAAATCAGATATAATATTGTCATGTATTGTTTAAAATTGATGTAAAGTTTTCTTAAGGAAAAATTTTTGGAAAGAAAAAGGGAAAGTAAAACAAATTATTAGTTTTCTACAGGGTACCAATATCTGGATAGAATAGGTGATATAAGAGTTAGCTCAGTTTGCATCCTGTCTCAACAGGAAGCAAGACTAATCAGCGTTTAATCGCTTCTCTTAAGTTTAGCTCATTATCAACATCATCAGCCTAACCTTCCAACTACATTAGAATTTGTTTTTAATCTAACCAAAAACCATTACTATTATTTTTAAAAACTCTATAAAATCTTATTTCTTAGAAGCTTGTGCTGAAACAGATTTTCACTGCTACTTACTCTTCCCATCAGGACTGACAGCAACTGAGATTACTCCGAGTGAGTGTCCCTCCAGCTGGTACTTCTCCTCAAGCTTTCCATTCTCAAGCTGCCACACTTTGATCAAGTCGTCAAGCCCCCCTGTGATCATGTAATTTTCAGAAATGGGTGGGGAGTGGTTTGAATCACTGAAATACAAGAGATAATTTGTCTAACACATTTTAGAACAACATGCATCAGGTACAGGTTGAAACTTGAAAATTAAAATAATACTTGTGTACCCTATTTTTTCGAGAGTAAGCTAAAGGTAATTTTAAAGTATTTATATATACCTAGTTTAATTTTAAATGTTGTTATTGTTAAGGTTATAAACTCACTGTGAAGGTTCATTATTTTCGTTTTCAGGTTCTTTAGGCTTCTCATGGTCTATTTTACTCCAACCGCAACACCAAATGGAATCTTCATGAGCATTTTCCTTCTTCAACTGCGTATAATACTGGAAAAATTAGAAATCAATCAATCGGGATCGACTCGCCGATCAAATCTTTTTTCATTTTATACTCAACTAAAAATCTTACCAGAGTTGTTATCGACATAATTCACTTCTCTATTAGTTCTTTATCGACTTTATAACTTAACAAACGTTATATTCTAATTACTTCACTTATTATTACAAAATCTAAACAAAGTGACAAATCAAACAAATCTGAACAAATCAAAGAATGTGAAATTGTGACAGTCTTGAGTGACAGACAGTGCGACTGCTTGACAGTTGAGTTAGTGTTGCCAACTTAATTTTGAAGTACCTACGCTCAGAACAATGACTAAAGCATTTTGAAGGGGGTCGTATCATAGACTAAAAAGATGACATAAGCCCCAACCCCTTGTCCTTGCTCTGTGGCTGTTGTGGCGAAGATAGAAATATATACCAAAAGACCTTGTACTGTAATCAAGAATGTGCTTTTTAAAAAGTAAAACTAAAATGGCGTCACGTTGATCTATTTTCTAGTTCTTGCTGGCGTTGTTGATTATTATTTTAGTCAATTTTAGTTAACGTTAATAATTCCTAAAATATATTATTGTATTATGTAAGCATAATAGCTTAAATTACTATTTGCAAATATCTAGTTAGCAACATTTTTGTTGATTTGCCATGGCTGTTTCAAAATCAACAAACACGTACAATCGTCAAAATTGGGAAGATTCGGTAAGTGGTTGAAGATTTATACTAATTTGTTACTCGTAAATCATGTGGTAATATAATAATGTTGTTTTACTTCTGTGCAGGATTTTCCAATTTTGTGTCAAACATGTCTCGGAGATAACCCCTACATTCGTATGGTATGTATGATTTCTGATCACCTATTACCCCATTCACCAGTTAATGTCTCAATGGCATTGAGTACTAATACAATTTTTCTTATTTACTTTTCAGACCAAAGAGAAATATGGTAAAGAGTGCAAAATATGTGCAAGGCCCTTCACTGTGTTCCGTTGGTGTCCTGGGGCTAGAATGCGTTTCAAAAAGACAGAAATTTGCCAAACGTGTTCTAAACTAAAAAATGTATGTCAAACGTGCCTTTTGGATCTTGAGTATGGCTTACCAATTCAAGTTAGAGATGCTGCGCTCAAAATACAAGATGATTTACCTCGTAATGAAGTGAATAAGGAATATTATATCCAGAATTTAGATAGTCAAATGTCTAAGTTTGATGCAACTCAACCAAGTAATTCTGCATTAAAATCGAAGGGTGCTTCTGACTTGTTGTTACGATTGGCTCGTACAGCTCCATATTATAAGAGGAATAGACCACATGTTTGCTCATTTTGGGTGAAAGGCGAATGTAGACGTGGTGAAGAGTGTCCTTATCGCCACGAGAAGCCCACTGACCCTGATGACCCCCTTGCAGATCAAAATATCAAAGACAGGTAAGTTGTGATTACAAGTTAGTGTTGTTTAAATAATGGAAACCTATGTCAATACAACATTTTCGCAAGTGGTTATGAAAGATGGTTTGTCACAAGGCTTTATTTCAGTTTAACTTGTCCCCCCCACAAATTATCTCTATGTGGATTTAAATGCTGAAAACAATGTCTGTTTATTCCTCTCAATATAACTGATAGATTTTATACATACATAGTATAGTATACAATAAAATAAACTATATTCAAATAAAACCAGAGAAAATGAAAACAAAAAATATGTAGTTATTATATCCATCAATTATTGATTTGTTTCTTGTTCTGATGTTTTGTCTTGTTTTTCAGATATTACGGTGTGAATGACCCGGTAGCTGAAAAATTGATGCGTCGTGCAGCTGCCATGCCAGCCCTGCCTCCTCCTGAGGATAAGACTGTAACCACACTGTACATCGGCAATCTACCTGATAATATTAGTGAAGATGAACTCAGAGGTCATTTCTACCAGTATGGTGAAATAAGGTGAGCTTTACATAAAAATCTTACATTTATATGTATTTTAACAGCATGGCTGCTGAAGACAGTGAAGTAGACTGGATATAACAGGTTTAAATAAAACTATGAAAAAAAGGGGAAATGCTTGTGGAGCAATTCAAATGAATCTATTACAGTTTATTCAAATGATTAATCGTTATGTACAAGGCTTGCCTGTGTCAATCAGTCGAATGAACATTGTCTTTATTATTTTAGTATCTTTTTTTTTTTTGAACAAAAATACTCTTATTTTGTATCTTGGGGTTTTTTTATTCTATTAACCATAGTGTATTATTTTCAGGTCTTTGACTTTAGTGCCTAGAGCGCAATGTGCCTTTGTACAGTACACAACCAGGAGTGCTTCTGAACATGCTGCTGAGAAGACATTCAACAGATTGGTTATAGGTGGCAAGAGACTCACTATCAAGTGGGGTAAATCTCAAGGTTATTATTATTTGTATTTTTTTTGATAAATTTCTAATTAATCATTCTGTATACAAAAATATTACTCTTGATTGCTATGACATTCTCGCATGTATTTATAAAGGAGTAAGCTTAGCTTTACTGCCGTTTATTTCACCAAGACTACTGGTTAAAGCTGGTTTGTCTATTATTTTTGGGGCACAGTTTGAACCAAAGGCTGAAACCGGATCTAACAGATTCATTATGCTTGCAACATACAGACAAACGCCTAAAAATCTTTATTCTTGTTAATTATTTTATTAATGTTCTTACAGGTCGCCAAGGTGCTAATGAGAAGAACGAAACTGTCCCCGCTCTGGAGCCGGTCCCTGGCCTCCCGGGAACATTACCACCTCCACCTGCATACTTGCATCCGTTCCCACCCCAGGTATGTTGTTCTATATTTCTATAGGCTTCTTAATAAATGACATAACAGGTTGGAATTTTGAAATAACAATTTATTAAACTCCTTATGTAATAATAAACTGTATTACGATATTTTTCTGTATTCAGATGCCACCACCACCGAACCGACCAAACGACTTCTTCAACTTGCACCATTACGGCGGCGGGGGCTGGCCAGCGTGGGGTAGCGGCGTGCCAGGAGTGCCCGGGGTACCGGGAGTGCCGGGAGTACCCCCGCCCCCCGCGCCGCTCGCTCTGCACTACCCTAGCCAGGACCCCGCCCGGCTCGGTGCGCACGCACACGCCAATCAACCGCAAACATAATGATCTCTTCACTGGCCATCAACCTGCTTGCTCAGCTTAGTGAGTTAAAGAGTAGCCGTTCAGCTGTGAACTGGGACAGGTTGCGTTGTAACTGGATCGCAATATACAACTGCGGGTCTACCGCGTAACTAAAATTGTAATGAACATCGACACTGGTATTAAACTTCAATACGATCGTGAGGGCCTAAACTTTGAGCTAACTTGTAAAAAATTAACTATCATGAAGTTGGGACTCCTGTCTTCATGATCGGTAAAAAAATACAAGGTAGCTCGAAGTTTTAGGCTCTCACGATCGTATTGAAGTTTTAATACCAGTGTCGATGTTCATTACAATTTTAGTTACGCGGTAGACCCGCTGGTTCCAATACCTACACTTGTCAGCTATGGACAATATAACATTAAAAATATTTTGTAATGTGGTTGAACTGTCAATCATCCATAAAGGTGATGCTGATAATCGTAAGCATTCTCTTCTAAGAACATCGAGAATTAGCAGATTTTAAATTTTTAAAAATTCACTGGTATTTAACAATTATTATTATAAAGTAACATTCGCTAGAATACACATTAAAGTGAATGCTCAGGTTTATCAGCTACTCTACATATTTCATTTTATACTAATATAAACACGCGAGGATTGTTTTGTCACAGCGAATGTGATTTAGTACGCCGATTTCAGGGACTCTAACCTCGCCATATGTTGGCAGAGGTTTATTGCACGCTCAGTTGTTCTATAGATTTTAAGTGGTAATCAGTTAAAGCTAGCATAGGATAAATAAATTGTGAAAAGTTTCTAATAAAATTGAATTGTACAGAACGGACCTTTTATCTTTACACCTTTATTTATAATTATAATCAAAAGTAAGCAAGTCTCTAATTAACGCGAAAATAAAACAATAACTTCTGAAACTATATTTATTATTAATCATAAGTTTATAACATGACTTAATCGTTACAAAACAGTTTAAACATTTAGATAAATCTACACGCCTTCACTTACCATTTATCTGGGTAAGGACGGTCTGGTAAATAATTTACATTATGCTAGGCCCAGATTATAATAACATACCTACGTATCGTTCGCGCCCCGATAATGGGCGCACTCACGTATAGTTTGGATACAATTTCGTAAGCGGTCTATTTATTTAGTCAGTTTCCAAAGCTGCTAGTTAATAATATGCTTAAATGTTTATCAACTTACACTATTATATTTATACACCGATAAATACTAAAATCGAAGTCTTGTGCATCTAATAGATAGTCTCAACGCAGGGCAAGAGGGAGTCACACTTGGAAATACTAACGATTAAGTAAATGGTCCAAATACATACATTTATTAGCGACGTTACATACGTGAAACTTTAATTGTCATAAAATTTGAAAAGATATTAAATTCAATATCAATATACATTTAGCTTTCAAATTTAAATATTTAAAGGATATTTACACTTATTTTTTGGAATGTTCACACAATAGAAAATAATAAATACATAAGTAAGTATGTAACAAGTAATAGTTAACTTTGCAAACAGACAACAATTTTTTGAGTGATCACCCGATGGCATTGAATTTTTTAATAATATATCGACACATAGGAACACGTTGTACTACTGAAAAATTGAATGATTTGTGAAAAGTACATAAAATTGTAAAGCAAAATTTGTTACAAAAAATAAAACCGCTTTATAATACTTCAGCAATGATGAAACCCTGGTAAAATGCTATTATATATTATGAAGACTCCACTCCACAATTTTTAGTAGATACGTAGATCTTAAAGCGTTTGTAAGCTCATGTCGATTTAAAATAATTGTTACAGCTAGCAAATAAACTAAATTGTGGCGTAAATCTTAATTTCAAAAATATCATAATCATTATTATAATAAAATACTCAAATGCATTTCAGTAAGTACAGTGCGACAAAGAATAGAGATGAAAACAGTTGTACTGATATTTTATAAGTTTTAAAGTGACTATGACAACAGTTAACGATTCGGCTGAAAGTCGGCCCAGGCCATACACTTATAAAAACCAATGACTATATAAATTTTCTATAGTTTCTTTCTAAATAACTCTATCATGTGTTGCACTATACATTTTATTTAATAGAAACGCCAAAACTTGTATATAAATAAGTTCAAATAATTGTTTATTATATTTCATACACAGCCATATGACATTTTGGCCGTTGAATCTGATACCTATTCACTTTAACACGAGGATGTACAACAGCGACAGGCAGCGTCACGTTAAAGTGATCAAAATATAGGAAACGATATGATGAATGAATCCAGCTTACAACACAATCACATCACATTTGATAATAATTTCATGTTTAGTAGGTAATTGATAATGCGAGTAATCGTCAGATAAGTAACGCGAACGTTTTCTATTCCCCAAGCTATCATTTAATTTGATCGTACTTGAGGTACAAGTATATGATAAAAACGCGATGGATAATAATAATTCGCGATAAAACGTCTGTCCGAGAAAAATATTTAAACATGCATTTTAATATCAGAAAAAGCTCTATCGATATCTTGATTGATGGTGTTATTTCGTACTTTCCTGATGTGCATAATCAGAGCGACTCATTTATTCAACTGTCACACCTGTAAACAAAAAAAAAATGTAAATAAACAACAATTTCGTTATTAATAATTAAAAATTCAGCTATATTTAATAATGTTGCGCAGCAGCTTTGTTGTGTCGACTGTCGTGAACTAAATAGTGTGTCACTCACATGTATCATGTTAATACCGGTTGGCGTTGGCGATCTGCGCGTTGACTGCGGCGGCGGCGGCGCTTGAGGCGGCGGTCTGCACGTGCTGGTTGCGAAGAATCTCTGTCGTGAACTCAGCTTGCGCTTTCGCGAGGGATGCACCCGTCGACCGGTAGATGCGGTGGACCTAAAAGCACAGGTTATTTTAATTTCAAAATCCGCGAATAATTATTTTTTGTATAACTTCTAAACTCGCGAAACTTAGTATCGATTGAAACTATGGCTGTAGTGAAACGATTGTGAAAAATCACAGGTTAATAAAATGAAAAATAAAAATAAAAGTGCACTCCACTACAATTTATTTCTGGATCATTTAGCATTAAGAAGAGCATAAACATAGAAACTGGCACAGTACAGTCCTTCAATGAAGTCATGATAAGGATTTTGAAGGAACTAAAATTCTACTTCGCTTGCAACCCTACATAAGTATGGTGGTTGTCAGTTTGGGTCCGACGCAATGTTTATTTTATTATTCTGCGTAGTATTATTGGGATAAAAAAATATTTAGCAATAAATATACTGTATATAAACCAGACAATGTACAAGTGGCGTCCCCAATCATTGTCAGCTCTTTTTTGACAGATTGTACATTTTTATGTAGGTATATAACCATCTAATGGAACTACCGTTTTATGGTATACTGCAGTATGATTCAAAGTCACAGGTTAATTACTTCAATTTACTCCGACATTAACTAACTTTCGTTGTTTTTATTTATGCACTCTAGATTATAATGAGTATTTAAAATGGATATAACGTAAACTATAGTTCCTGAAGGGTAAGGCCGACGACAAATATTAGGTAACAGTTTTATAGAATTGAGAATGGCCTGTGGCCATTAGTCATCTCCCTTACCTTCGCCATTAACATGACATCAGCGACAACGCATGTGATGAATCCTATGGTGACCATCAATGTGATGATGCCGACCGCAATGTTCGTCTTGAACGCGCCAATGCTGGTGATAAGTCCGCTGAAATTACAAACGAAACGCAAAAAAATTGTTAAAATTCGAACAAAACAAATAGGTTCAGTTAAACAGAATGGACTACTGAGTACTGATTACAAACAGGTTATAAATAATTTAATAAGTTTTTTGTACAGTGTTCACCTTTGTCTTGACATAAGAACATTCCCTGTGTTCTACGTGATTCGAAAATTCAATGAGCTCATAATTTGACAATAATCGCAATTACCAGAATTTTCTCACTTACCAAGAACCTCCACCGCTGAATCCGACAGACTGCACAACAGTGATGATAATTTGAAACAGGAAAATAAAGAAGAACACCATAAAGTTGAAGGAGGAGTCGCTTCTGAACGCCTTGTAGATCGGCCGGTACCAGCACACGAAGCTGAAGGGCGTCAGGAGTATGAAGTAGAGGATTGATAGGCCGAACGTGGTGAATCCGTTGCCCGCGAACATCAGAGACATTGCGCCGATTATGTTGAGTGATAAGACCAGAGCATGAACTAGAAAAATAAAAATTTCTCATGGGTTATTTTATTTTGAAAAAAATATGTGATTATTTCACTATCGATAATCACATGCTTATTATTCATTATTGGCGGTAGTAGCATAATATTATTTGTGACTGCATGTATGGTTTGAATTGCGTAGAAAACCCTTTAGAGACTATTTCAATGAGAGAAGGCTCTAATTGTAATAAATAATTCTAACTAGCATTATAATCATTAGGTATCGTACGAATAAAAGGATACAAATGTAAACACGTGTATACTTACACATCCACAAATGGTAGAGGTGTCGAACAATCCTCTGGAACTCTAGTGGTATGTCAACATTGATGTCTTGGTAGAAACACGGCTGTATGGGGCAGAAGGCGGGCAATGGGGG
This sequence comes from Allophyes oxyacanthae, assembly GCA_932294325.1. NCBI lineage: Eukaryota > Metazoa > Arthropoda > Insecta > Lepidoptera > Noctuidae > Allophyes > Allophyes oxyacanthae. The sequence continues at coordinate 4,307,798 of OW028623.1, read as the reverse complement.
CCAATTGTTCCGCCGCCCAGCCGAGCCAGCGCGTAGCTCGGCCTCCCTTCGGGCCAGTTCCTCCGCTTTACGTTCTAACTCCTCTTGTCTTCTCTGTAGATCAGTCATACCGGTATTAATACACACATATAGCTCACTCAGCCGTTGGAAGTAATCTGAGTTATGTTTAATCAAAGCGGAAAGTTACTCCTACACATGTAATTTGCAATTTACAGGATTGAATGAGTGTGTGTGTCTATTTGTAAACAAGTTAAGCAGATCATATTTTTTTTTATACAATATTTGGCATTTTGGGTTTGAAAAAGGTTTAATTAATCAAAGCTACTGTATAATATTAAACTTGTTCTAAAATATGGATGAGTGTGGATGTGATGATTATTTCACAATGTGTTCAAATGTGACGTAATCTGATAGGTACTTGTATGTGCAATATGTGAATTAGGATTTAAATCTATTCATAAAACTGTTTCTCTTATATGATGTTGTTTTCGAATTTACAAAAACTTACTAAAATAACTACCTACACTACACAGCTTGTGGCGGGAAATTTAATATAGTTCCATTTTTTGGAAGTAATCGGTTATTCGCGACAATAACAGTAATTGTTGATGTACTTATTATGTCTTCTAAATTCAAACAATGAAGTATAGTACAAGTATTTACGACTCAGTATTTTTTCTAATGTTAACTTACGTAAAAATGCAAAAATCTGTAAGAATATTGAATTTCTTGCCCCCAATGTTATCTTTCATCTTAAAGTTTCAATATCTACTGTCCACTCAGCCTTATAAAGTCCATTGCTGGATATAGGCTTCCATAGAACATGGAGATCATATTATAATGCTCATATCCACACTTGGCTAACAGTTTGGTGATCAAGGTGCTAGTATGAGAATAATAAATAATAATTATGAGTAATATTTATTACTCTTAAGGTGCTAGTCATGATAGATATCATGCAATTATGAAATTAGTGACATTCACTAACTTGAGTGATTAATTAAACTACTATACAAAATACACTATAATATTTATGTATTCAAGCAAAATAATGTTTGATTTTAAATGGCATTAACCCGTCATAGTGATAACAAGTGATACCTACTGATAAATACAAATGATTCATAATGTTAACAAGAGTGTTTACCTTTAACTCCTTTTGTGCGTTTTGGAAAAAGCAAAGTGCATATTAGTCAACATGCAATTTATTAATATATACATGTGCAAGTGTTACACTACACTATAATTATAATTATAGGTTATATTATTTTAGGCAGCTGTTGAAATTTTTGTCATTACGTCATAACTTTTCTTGTACATTCCATGTATTTTTTTAACTTTATATAAAACCATTGATCAGGTAGACATAAACTAATATATTGGAGTTTGGACTTTGATGTTATACAGAATATAAATAAAATGATATATCAAAGTTTAGTTATACATGCCTTTGTAAATATTTAACTTTTTTTAATGATCAATTTGTTCTATTTATCAAATGTAAACAGAGAAACTGTTCAAAAATAATATTTACTTATGTCAGTTATCAAAAACCCAAAGAGCATTTGAACATTCCACAGTAGGATATAGGCTTTCCAAATAGGAAAGTAATACATGGAGGACATAAGAATGATGAATGGGTACATAATGTTCAAATACTGGAAAAGATGGTGATGAAGGGATTTGTATATATCAACATTTTCTTTGATACATAATATTTTTTTGATGAAACACTTAATAAATATAATTATATCATTCTAGATATTCGTGATTTGTGTTCTATTGCTTATAGTTTCAAGCCAATTTATGAGAACATAATTTTCAATGTACAGAGTTTTTGACTACTATTGTTGGTATAGAAAATTTCACTAAGCATGATTTTTGAAATTTTCTAATTAGTACTTCAGCTTGTAAGATATACAATTGAGACAAACAGTTATTACAAAATAAGCCCAAATTAATGATAAACTGCAAATTAAAACTATTGATTGATTTACCTAATTAGAACCTTCTAAGGTAAATACAATAGGTAAACATAACCATTATACCTACCTAACCAAATTATTTTCCCAATACTGCATTGGAAATTGGAATGGAATGAAGTATACATTTTTAGATAACTCAAAATGTTAATTATTATTATTATATCCATTGCACCTTTTTTATCAGGTGTATAATAAAGAGTATTTCTATTCTGTTCTGTTCCATAGTTATCTAAAAATTCAAACCCCATTGTTGACAAACCCTACACAAATGTATAATAACAGTGGTTGGTATTTTAGGGGAACAACATTTATTTCAATATTAATTATCACAGGTACCTGAAAATCAGCAGTGGTGAAGTTGGTTGGTGGTTGAGCCTGCGGTTGCGGTTGCGGGGGCCGTGTGTACTGCCCACTGACTGGAGGAGATACTGCCTGCATGATCGCAGGCTGTGATGGTTGCTGAGGAGGTGTTGGAACCTGGAAACAAATGATTCATTCCTTCCAAATGGTTCGTAGGACAAAGAAATTAGGTGTGTAGATATTTGTGTGGTTTGCGATTATATGACAGTAATAAACATTAGTTATATTTTATTAGATACACATAAATCAATAAGGAATGCTTCTTCTGAAATTCAAAGAAAGAGTATAGCTAGACAGCAAAATAATAAATGAAGGTTAAGCAATAGCCATTAATTAAAGCAGGTTCGTTACGCTACGCCGATATCTACCAAAGATACCGTTGTTCGTATCGACACCTACAGAAATCCCATTAATGACTAATATGAACCAGTTTTGTACCGTAGCTTGATTTGCATTTTGTTGCCCATCGAAGGGATTATAATCGTCAAGTCCACGTGTTGCATTATTCGTACTTCTGGCAACTTGCTGCACCGCAGGATCCTAGGACAAATCAACAGTATAACATCAAAAGTATAAAAACATTATATTTTTCGTATCAGCGAAGGGCTACATACTGCGAATGGGTTGTCTATGGTTGGATCACTAAACGGATTATCCTCGAATTTAGACATTGTTTTGAACTTGTTCACGCCACTTTATAATTTGTTATGTACTGTAAACACAAAGAAAAGTTTTTCTCACTCCTAAATATATATTTTTAGCACAAAAATAGAGATAACAGTCAGCCGAAATGACAGATTGCTGATGACGACGAATATGACAGCTGTTATGTTGGGGTTGCAAGACTGTATCAAAACTATTTGCAATATTGAGTTGGCAGTATGAAAAATTCTAAAAATATTCATTATGAATATTCAAATACCTTAGAAACAAAATCTTAAGGCAGCCATTCACGGGCGTGCCGCCTTCGTTCTAAATGGCCCGCTTTCACTCCAAAATTTGCTCGTAGACGTGAATGTCAATACCCATCCAATAGTTAGAAACTCCATCGTGCTGCGCCGATTGGTGCACCGCGCTGCATCCGGTCGGTACGGCCGCGGCATCGCCATGCTCGTGAGTGTGAAAACCAGCGGTACAGTGTGCCATGCTATCGCGCCGAACCGGTTGACTCGTTTGTGAATGTGAAAACTCGCGCGCGTTTTTGTCTCAGCTCGCTTTGAGTTTGAAAAGAGTGACACGTGCACTGCTTATCCATGAGTACAAACCGTTGCAAAATTTAAATTATTACCTTATTTGTGGCAATTTACAAACAAGGAATAACACAATTAACAAAGAATTCAATAAAATAATAAACAAAAATTCATATAATATGTATGTCTAAAGTTCGATCTTTTCAACAGCCAGTCTTTAGTTCTTTCTTTACACAATTTTCTCTTTGTTTTTTTGCTTTTAAAAAACTGCTATGGCGATTGTAATAAACCAATGGCTTAAGAAACCAAGAGAGAGGATTCTTTGGTCATTGTATTAAACTCATCATCAGAATCAAAACTCATTTTTACTTGTACAAAAGGGAAAATAAAGATGTGAAAGCGCCGATCGCTAGTGTCGAAGCGTAGTTTAAATACTAAAATCGGCATGGCGCGCCCGTGAGTATGATTTAAAAATTACAAGGCTCCAAATGGAGCCGGTCCATATGAAGCGGCGCCGAATGGCACACCCGTGAATAGCCGCCTTTATACTTACTCTACAAAATGTTAATAATTATTTATTAAACGACACATTTTGAAAACCATTCAATCGTAACAATAAAACAAAACAAGCTTTCAAAATCTAATTTTCTAATGTTACACGGTATTTTTTAATTGTATTAGAATGTTGATAAACTTGGATCTGTGTTTCATAGGAAGTTGGAAACAGTAAAAACTTTTTGCGTAACCTTGTAATGTAGAGGAAAATGTTTTTTGCATATTATTTTCTGAATGTTGGTAACTTCACATTTGATGAAGGCGAAAGTGGTTTTGCAGTTGGCAACTGCAAAACAAGTGTCAGTTTATTGGATGATTCTGTCAAAGTAGGTAGCTGTTTACGTTTTGTATCGTTATTTTGCGATCGTTTTGCACAACTTTTGTTATATCTTATTGTTTTTATGATAACGCTTTATCCCTACGTCTTTATGGTGAAATATAAATGTGATAATTCTTTATGTTTTATGAACAATGTCAGATGTCAAGAGGTGAATAGTCTGTGTTTTGTGTTCTAACGTGTGAGTGACAGTTTTTATATTGTTTGGGATTTGGAGCGATAAACATATCGGTGAGTATTTCCTCTTTTATTCATGTACTGAGTACTCGTAAACAGAGAAATGTTTCAGGTGTTACGTGGACAGTAGTGCTCGAGTGTAGGCTGGTTTTTTGAGTGATTGACCGGGTTCTGGCAGTGTAAGGCTTGCGTAATGTTGCAGTAGGTGTAATTGGCTTGCTAGTCATATTTTCGGGTAGTCGTTACATTGACGAGGTGCACAAGGAGCGCGTGCGTCAGCTGGACCAGGCGAGCAGCGCGCGCGCAGCCGCCGCACGCAGCGAAAGTTGTTTGCTCTTGATATCAAGGAAGTAACGCCAGAGAAACAGAATACCGGTCTTACTACACCATACATAATATCTGATTTCTTTTATTCATATGAATCACAGAAAACACCAGGTTAATGATATTCAAAACATCTTTGTCTAAATATTGTGAATGACATTATACTATGATTGAATGAAGTAATCATGAACTTAACATTCATCTTTTTTATCTAATTTTATTTCTACCTACCTAACTACCTATCATAAATAATATTAGGAATCTAATAACATAAATATTTACTCATTCATTTTAAATTCTGCAATTAATTCAATAATATTATTAAGTAAATTATTTCTTGTTTATGCCTATGGCCTATAGTACCTATTGAACAATAGAATAGTTTAGTAAGTAAATAAACACTATTTTATTCTTTGAATGATGATAAAATAGCACTGGCCGCACTGATAATAGTGTCATAGGTTAAATATAACACAGTATCTAATTATCATTTTCACTTGACCCTGTATTCTGTTAGAATAAGTTAGTGTTACTTAATTATTTAGAAGTTAAAGCTACTGTTAACTTCATTGTAAATTAATCCAAAGCCATTGTCCTCTTTTTTTTTACTATCAACAATATTATCTGTTTTTGTTGACACAAAGCTTCTAGAAAGACAAAACAAGATGCCAGTATGAATAAAAATATGAGCCTGAGATTGTTTATGAAATCTGGAGGTATCTTTTACACACTAAAGTTTCAAATCTTTAATATTTAACAGTGTGTTTTACTAACTTTCACCTGGATTATAATAATTTGTTAATAGGCTACTCTCGTCTTTAGACTTGCATTATTTGAGTTAGTTGATTAACACCTACAGTATCATTCAGTAATAGTCCCTCCATTCAATCTGAACTATCATCAAAGTCTTAGGTCTAAGATTTTCTCAAAATCACGATAGCCTTATAAACTTCCAATATTTTTTTTGTATTTAGATCTGTCTGCCTCGTGAGGATTGACTTGATAATGTTCTTATCCATGAAGTAAATTAAGAAATATTTTATTTATATTGAGTAACATCTTATCAATTAATAAATAGGTCTCTAGAATGTAATACAAGACAGATAAATTAATCTAATTGGTTGTCAATGGATGCTGTGAACTTCACATCAATAAAACAATGTGTTCAATGCTAACATACTATCTGCAACTATTCAACAGTTCACATGCTAATCAAAACACACAGGCATGTGTGCAAAAACAAATCATGCATTGCACCATCCCAATTGATCTCAGTGACAGTTGATTTTGACCTTTATTGCTGTTGGGTAAGACTTGTATTATAGTTTCATAATTAATTGGCATTATAGTCTTATCATTCTGCATTGAGTATTACTAGAATCAAACTAGGTTGGATTTTATCCTGATGACTTGGTCTGATTCTCACAACTGACTATGATAGTTATTGGCATATACCTAACTAGAATATAGCTATAAACAAAATAGTAGCTCCAGTGATTACTTGACGATGTATTTTTTTATGAATTTACAAGATATCATTTTTAATGTGATCAAATTATGGTAAATTTGACTGTAACATAATTGATTTGGCAATGACAATAGAATGCCAAAATGTCATGTTGTAAATCTCGATTGTCGAGTATTCAAGTCACAGAAGATTGTATTCTATAACGGTAATATTATCTACCGTGATTCTATTGTTTAAGTGCGTAGGTACTTACATAGTAATAACGGAACAGTATTTTTCTTTAATTCCATTATTTGTATACACGTCTAGGCAAAATTGTGACACGCTGAAATCCGTCGCCTATTATTTCCGGAACTGTGCGCAAACAGTTTTGTCAGATGTCCGGATTCCACAAACGCTATTCGAAATTTTTACTACAGCTCGAAAGGTTATTGCATTTTTTGATGTAAAAAGAAGGGTGGACTAACATTTTTGCCCTCGTGGAACGTGCCGAAGCTCTGGCATTTAAAAACTATGATCGGCACGACCAGACTGACAACTGACCTGACCTTTATCGTACGATTGCTTTGAAATTCTACCTTGTAGAATTTGTAGAACTATTTTGCGTTGAAAATTGAGATAAGGATGTCTAGTACCGAACAGGAAAATTTAAAATTTCGGTTTACATTTCTTTGTTTGAGAGATTGTTGCGATAACATTCGTCGCTGGTGTTACATAATGGAAAAGCTATATTTCTTGCTTTTTACTCTCGTAGTAATCCCCACGCGTAATTAAGTATGTTTTGTAACACAGGCTTATCTCTCGAATTATCAGCGAGCGGGCGCGATGAGCGGCCATTCAACATGCTGTACATACATGCCCAAACATTTGTCATGGCCGGGTTTTTTGCTTATTGTTAGTCCGCAATGAATAGAACGCGCCATTGCGTAATGATTTATAGGGCGCGTGTTATTAGCGTCGACGTAGCCTAGGTAACAGACGTAGCTGTTCTACTATTGTATTGTTTGAGAAATGTACCCAGTTTCTTGTTAATTAAAGATACAAAAGGCGCGTTATCTTGCTTCTTTCTCGGTACTCTGTCTGACTCGACATCATGTTATTTCATTACTCTCTCGTATTCTTAACAAATGATCAGCTAATTTTATTTTCTTTACAAAAAATCTACTATGCTATTGAAATCGGAGGATCTCGGTGGGTAGGTTGAAGGCATTCAATAAAAATCTTTTTAGAGAAAAGTTACTTCGGTAAGTATCTACTTACCAATAATACTTTCGGTTGAAACAAATTTATTACTACGACATCCCACTCGTAGAAGACAGTCACAATTTGGTGGAGGTCAGTTTTACGATTTTACGGTCGGCTGGGGCGTAATGAATCGGCGCCAAAATCCGTTATGTGGGCCGCATTACGTAAAAGAACTCGGAACTTTCTGGGCGGGTGCACATGTATGGATCAAGTTGGACGATAAACGGTCCGGCTCCGCGTCATCGTGACGCTGTCGAACGTCCAATCTCAATGTGAATACCATTTGTTAGTGTCCTTTCCGTATAAAGGTGACGATATTACTTAGTAACACTAGAAGCGAAAGTATTTTCAAAAATGATCAGAGGTTTATGCCTTTTATGTCGATAGTTACGTTCTCATAATATTATGCTTCAAACTGTTTTATAATTAACAGGGTAAATTATAACCTGTAAATTATACTTGAAATATAAATAAAAGTAGGTAATTATTTTAAAAAAATATGGTTTCAGACACTAAATATCTTCAAGTTAATCTACCTATCTCTCAGTGAAGATTTGTCTACGCTCTAAATATTGTAGGTATGGATTACAATCATTATACAAAAAATATGTCAATTCCTTTCTCCCAGATTATGTTACGGTCTAATAATAAAAGGCGGATATGAAAATGCTATTATATATTTTAAAGGTAGTGAACGGTCGACCTTGCCTTGTCAGCCAGTCACTTACAATATTATGTAGTTAGAATATATTATATAGGTATATTGACTATGTAATCGTAATTCAAGATCTATTTTTAAATTATAAAGCCAATTTATGTCCTTTAATTATGACCTCGTAATTGTATCCGTCTTAATATCAACCAGTAGATATAATATTGAAATTGTTTATTAGTATATAAATCAGTATAATAACCTAAATTATAAAATAGTACTAAGAATCGAGATAAAAAACTTCTCATAGAAAAAGCCGATCTGGAGACTTAATAATAATATAATAATATTCCACAACTATCACACAACGCCATCTAGTCCCAAGCTAAGCAGAGCTTGTGTTATGGGTACTAGACAACTGATAAACATACTTATATATTTCTAGATACATACATATTATAGATAAATTACACCCAGACACAGAACAAATGATCATGCTCATCACACAAACATTTGTCCTGGGTGGGAATCGAACCCACGACCTCCGGCATAGCAGTCAGGGTCACTAACCACTAGACCAACAGGCCAGTCATCTTCTATCAGACTTTATTTGTTAATAGCTGTTGCCCGCGGTTTTAATAGCGCGTTTTGTTTTTATTATATTAAAAAATCTATAGCCTATCTATATATATCACTCAGAGATAGTGTAGCTTTCTATTAGTGAAATAATTTTTAGAATCTGTGCGGTAGTTCCAGAGATGATCCCCTACGTACAAACAAACAAACAAATGTTACGTCTCTTTGTCTAAACTAGTATTATAAAGAGAAAAGATTTGATTTTTCGTATGTTTGTGTGTTTGTTTGTAATGGATAAACTCAAAAACTACTGTACCGATTTAAAAAATTCTTTCACCAGCTGTATGCTACATTATCTGTGAGTAACATAGGCTATAATTTATAAAGATATCACGCGGGCGAAGCCGCTGGCGGAAGCTAGTAATATTAAATAATGTAATTTATTTATTTATAGTTAATTAAAGCGGTAATATACCAAGTACATTAATTAACATGGAAACATAATATGCACAAATAATATAAAAAAACACTTTTACAGTATTAACATGGAATAGTGAACTTCCTAGCATACTTTCCCTCGCAAAACACCAGACATACTCGCATAATTACACTCTAAACATCCGCAAACATCACATTCAGGTTTGGCAATCAGGAAGGTTAATTATTGATTATGTGATTAAACACTAAAGAAATACAAAGACTACTTGATAGAATTGATTGCTAGTAGTTTGGTAATTTGTGTTCTATTTGTGGTAAACCTAGCCTATAAAGTTATTTAATATGATCGTACTGCCCACATCACCTACAGATTTATCAATTTTATAAACAAAACTACACTTCTTTTATCGCCTTGCATAAAATGACATTTTGTGTTTATTTAACACGATATTATTTGTATATCACAATTTTTTATAAAGTGACAATATTGCGATGTTTTATTTTACGGGTATATTACGATTCACGATATTTACACTTGGTGTATTGCATAGGAATACAATAAAAACTGGTTGCTATGCCGTCTGTCTTGTTCAGTAATGATGACATTGAGTTGAATCATGTGCAGGCCCAGAGAGTATGTCAGTAGAAGATGTCCTCATCTGTTTAACCTTCCAAGCTACCCAAAAACGCGCTGGCTGGATGTCATGATACGAACTGACCTTGGAGGTTGGAGAAGAAGGAATGCGGATCCGGGAACAAGTCAGTATTAATAACGTCAGGCAGCAGAAGAAAACCTTGAGTATGAGTTAATAGCCTTTTGGGAAACCCGGTGCCGTCGTAGTGACAGTGTCATTACATAAGCAGCATAATTATTTTAGGAGCGTTTCTGTTAGAAATAACTGGTTTTACTTGTTTTTGAGTCGTGTGTTATTTATTCGTTCATTATGTATGGCAGTTGTGTCGTGTCTCAGGCGATAACTAATTGGTTATCAGTAAGTAACCAGAAGGTTAATAACCTAAGGTGGATAGGTTTTGTTGGGATTTACCAGTCATAACTATTATTACTTTATTTTCTTATACCACAGTGTAATTTCTTTCTGGAATTCCAAACTTGTGTCTTATAATTATGTAACTTACTACGACAAGGATATTTGGAGCCGGGGTCTCTTTTATTCTTCAAGCAAGAAAAAGCAAGGTTTTATAAAAACAGTTTTTGTGTTCATGTTCTGTAAATGACCAGCTATAGAAGTTGTCAAACAACTACTTATCAAGATTAATATGATCTTATACATACCCCACAGCTGGACAAAGAGTTGTTGTTATCAGAATAGTCTTGACATTGAGTAATATCTGCTTCCGCAAATCTCAGTCCTTCAACGGATAATAAATTCTCTGAAGTATTACATCGTAATGGTGATAAATTGTCAGCTGTCATATTTTGGTTTTATTGTCTCGGTGGACTTCTACTGGCCGTTCGTGGTAATCGCTAGCCGTTTACGTTTCTCTCACCGATTTATGGAGTTTTCTGATGACATAACTTCGTTGCAAATTGCTCCATAAAAGTTATTTGTTTGGCCACCATTTTTGCAGTTATTCTAGCTGATACACAAATATATAGGTACCTAAAACCTGTTACCTGATCTAGTAACATTTGATGGTGCAGAATTTTCATCCGGATTAGTGATATTTCTAATAATTTAATTAGATCTCACATCCACGATTTATGACCGAGTATGCTGATTAATGTTTCCGTTAGTTTGATTTTTATTCCTTTATTAAGTAATTATTTATAAATCCAGCTTGCATCATTCATCGCGTCGGAAGCTATGTATCTGTCTGTTTATTTTCGGCTTGCCGACGATGTATACGGCAATTATCTCACGGAACTGACTAATCTACGCTAAACTATGCTGAATCCGCAATTTAGACGCTTGTCACGGAGGTCGTTGCATGCTAAACGCGACCTTCCTGTGAGATCACCATTCAAGACAAAAAAAACTCCTTTCAATGACTAGTTTAATTTCTGACAAACATATTTCCTCCAGCCTGCATCTTGAAACTGGCTGTTGTAATAACATTATAAACATGATTTATTATATGAAAAGGAACAAACTTATAGTTATGATGAACTGCTGTTTTAATGAAACTAGCACACAGCTCGGATGAGTGAACTTGTAAACTCGAGACCTTGTCTTGAAAACAATGAAAAGACTGCAGCGAAAGAAACTTAAACCAAGTTATTCGTAAATAAATAGTTCTCTCACAAAGGATCGCTCTTAAATGTAAACTTGCAGCTTGACTATTATACAAGGAGGAATCCTACCCGTCTCTGGTATCATTCTGTTTCATTAAAGGTCTTGTGATTGCTAATTTGTTAGAAATTGTTGATCTTTAACTCTTATTGAGAACAGACGTTATAATGAACAAAGCGAACACGCGATCTGAAGCTTAACATTAACCTGGAAATGTTTTTCGGCATTTTGTTTTTGCATCAATTTACTTTATAGTACGACACAACTAAGAAGTTACATCGATGTACCTGATTGAACAACCAATGGCAGTCGCTCGCTTCGATAATTTTACAATTTATTGCGCCAGCGTATAAACCATGTTTTACTGCAGTACTAATAAATATTCGAGGTCTTGAAGTCGCACTCAGTTCGGAAGTGATCGGTTTTTGAAATTTGCTGATTCGACTTCTTAGTTGTGTCGTACTACCTAGAGTTTTAGTACGTAATTGATGCGGTCTACTGCTGTCGTGTTGATGAGACACCGCCTTCGGTCTGTCGCGGCCTCCTCGCTGCAACATGGAGTATTTAAGTGTAATCTAGTTTGAATGTCTGCTTTGATTCAACTAACCTTAGTTGCCATGAACCGTCCTTAATGCTAATGAATACACAACTCTACTCGCGGCTTACCGCTCGGGAGTCAGATTAATTAAGTCTTTATACAGCTTGTTTGTAATGATAGTCGGCTTTTATTCAAATGTGCTTCACATTTAGGACGTTAACTTGGTAATGTGATGCTTTTATGGACTGGAGTATCGTTTGTAAAACATAACTGCTTATTATTAACTAGCTGTGCCCCGCGGTTATACCCGCCATTTTCTTTTTCTTTTTTCTCGGCTCCTAAGAATCCTAGCGTGATGTTAAATAACCTATAACCAAGAATTGGAGTAGAGGGATTAGCGCGTTCAAACATAAAAACCAACCGACACTTCAGCTTTATTATAGTTATTAGTATTCGTATCATTGGGTCAAATATAGGTAATGTAAGTTTTCTTTCAAGTTTGGTGAACTATCCTTAAGTACTTTCACTTACTTTACAGTCCGACTCACGTGTTGTTTATGTTGTTATAATGTTGCAGAAAATCAATCGGTAGTAGTATATTATGTATTTTGTAAGTCTTAGCTAATGTAACTGTTAGCCTGTAGGTACTATATCTAGTACCAGCATAAATTTATCAAACTAGAAGCATTGCCAAAGTTGTCTTTAGAATGGGTCCCTCAATTCGAAATAGATGTTGTTATATATAAGTTACAATTACTTAACTAGGTCGTAACTGTATCCGTCAAGTATAGTGGAGCACTGTAAATGGATCACAAGTAATCTAACAACTTGCCTAGTTAACAACTTGCAATCACGGCCCGAGGACGCCACGCGAACTAGTCAGGCGACATTTATACTATTTCGCCTCAATATTAGATTACGTTTTGCCTCATACCAAATAATACACAATCATAATTATATTTGTATACAATACAATACAATAAACGTATTACGATATAGGTATATACATCAGATCAGTCTCTCACAAAGGAGCTTTTCACCTGTTTGTACCATAATGTTATGTATCACCTTTGTGAAGAGAGAAATAAAGCATTTATTTATTATTATACATTGTCACAGGTATTGTTACTAGGTGGAACTACTCGTATTAGCACTTCCTTGTTATGTATATTAGTTTATATGCTTCCAAATTACTACCTATCCCATACACAATTATAAAACATGATACAAATAGCAAATCAAAGCGTGTAAAATGTTTCAGCCGTCAATATCATGTCCCGAGTTACAGTACGGCATCTCGGGACATCAGCCCACTAAAACAAAAGGCTCGTGATGACCGACTATAAGGAATTAGAATTAAGTACTAGACTGTTATTAGTGAGTAACATACGTTACGTGTAGCATACCTACATCGCAGATTGGATAGTTTTCACTTTCGTTTATCAAATAGAAAGTGGACAGTAGACTCACATTATAGTAAAGAGTTTCGTTTTAATCATTCTCATTCACTTATTGTTTTACATGTAATCATAGTAGGTTATAACCGATTGTGGTCGTCGTTAACGTCAATTCAACTAATATCGAAACGATACAAGTCATTAATCAGAAATAAGTGTAATGGAACTAGGCTAAACTAATAAATAAGTTGGATGATTGGATGGCTTTGAAATGTCTCTTTAATAGTGTGTGTGTAGTAAGTACGCTCTCCGGCGCGTGATCGTATCTTAACCATTATCAGGTTTACGCTGAGCTCGATAGGCCTCATTTCGTTTGCCACTAATTGGCTCATAAACACTTATCTGGGACATTCCGTCCCGTCCACATTGGTGCTCGGAGCCAAATAGCGAACAACTCAGAGTTATTGGCCTATAATCGCAATCAGTTTATATAACCATTGGAACTTATTTGCGGACGTGTGAGATATGAAATTGCACCCCAGATAGGTCCCGTTATGTCGTGATCCAGCCGCAGTTGTATTGTTATTATTTTCAACGAAATATCGCGGAGATACCAGCGCGAATGACCCCAGAAACTGGAACGCAGCGTGGAAACATATCATAAATTCAACAATATAAGGTTTCCCCGTAGCTAGTTGCCTTTTCGAGTGAACTTCCTTTCAGCTCCGGGAATATGTTCGCTTTGTTTTGTTGTGTTTGCGAGTTAGAAGCGGCAAATTGTCGGATTACACAACTCCTAAGTTGCTGGGTCAACATAAACATGGGATCTCTTTGGATTCCGGCTTCACTCGCGGTTTTTGTGTTCTGCTAAAGTAATTTGCTTATTGGCATAATATGAGTCAAAGACAACATTCGTTACTTAACGACTGTTATTCCAATACAGCTTCGTTGTTTTCGCGAGTTAAAAGTTCCGGACGTTTGTTTCAAAAACAAAACTTAATTTTCCAAATTGCCTATTAGGGAGCTCGAACCTTTCAAGGCGCGACCAACTTGTTTGCAAAACCTGTTTTTCTTTTTACTTAAATAATAATAACATTTCAGAAGCTTGTCGTAAATTCGGTGATTTATGTCTGTTTCCTTTACTAGCATACCATCCGTTCGTTCGGACTTCCTTTCGGCGGCGCCGTGTAAATAAGCTGCCAGCATTTTGTTTGCCAGTTTAACGGTTGTAAATTGTATGAGAAAAACAGTAGCCAGCGACCGTCGCACCGCAAGGCGGACGGCGAGCGGCGAGACCGCAACTTTACTCTTACATATTTATGAGATTTTACAAAAAATGTATCTTAATGTAAGACACCGAGCGTTTATTTTAAATGTCTAAGTGTGTACGTGATCCAGTCTAACGTAGCCGGAGTTTAAACGATTTATAAATAACCCACCCTCTAGGAAAGAACAAGGACAGTCGCGCCGCTCCTGTCACTGTTTCCTTGGCAACTTGAAAGAAGTTCTTTGAAACGGGAGTGTAGCGTGTAGATGAATGGTACGGAACAAACTTAGCTATTTTCTATTAGCGCGGAGTTTTCGATAAACAATCAACACACGTCGTGTGCCCTTAGGCGTGAAATCGGTAAGACTCATACGTATTTACCTTAAAAATTCTTATTTCCTTGGGTGGAGCTATCCGTTCTGGAACTTCCTTCGTAAATACGCGGCACCTTCTTTTGTTTACCGGTTAGATAGTAAATTGTACAATAATAATGGTGCGGTCGCGGTGGTTGTGTCAGAATGGTGTAGGTACTACTTCAGGAAGCTCTACTACTCTACCACCATACGTGTTAAAATTAATTGGTTCGTATAAGCAAGTTTTTTTTAATATATTAAGGATGTTAAAAAGTTCCTCTCAGTTTACTATCAAAATTTTTGTACTAGAGCCATAATAAAGAACTTCTTGTGTAGGTAGGTAACTATATGAAATATGCTTTGCATCTTTCCGAGTAGCTACAATGGTCGGATGACAACGTTAAGATTGTAGACGATTAGATGAGACTAGCTCACGATCGGAAAGGTCGTGTGATAAAGCTTTGGATACGAGCTGAATTATGGTAAATGGCGATTGTTGAGCACATCAAAAGTTACTTTTAGATAATGTTAAATTGAGGGAAAATGAACGCTTTGCAGATTAGTTATTCTATCAGGAAAAATATAGGCAGCAATATCTACATACAGCATTTTCAACACTGTTGAATGTTAATTAAAACACTTTGTCTACCTCCAGTTACATCAGCTTCAAGAACATTCCAAGTTTAAGGTAGCTCATATTTAATGATTTTCCTGTTACAGTTTGCTACTAGAAATGAATGAATTATCATAGCATTATCTTAAAACGAAATGCAAAGTCGAGAACGTGTATTAAAAATGGCTAAAGCTTTAGACAAAACTGGACAGATTTTAATCATGTCAGTCGTCGTGGAGCTCTACGGGCAGTGAAGTCAAACTTCATTAAAGTCAGTCAGTTAGGCAGTTTGCGATGTCGCTGGCCAACCTTGTTACGAGGCGCGGCACGTTCCAAGTCGTCACGAGGCGACGAGTCTACTGTTTTTCCGTGGTCAGGAAACTCACACACGTGGTTCGTTCGTCGCTTCTTATGCAACTGTGTGACCTTTATGTACGTATTAGTGGTTCCGAATGCGTTGGTGTTCGGTTTTCAACTTTATTGACTTATTTTGGATGAAAGATTTACTTACGTTGTGGTGTAAGATAAATTGCGGTTTTCGGATGTTAGGAAAGATACACAGTGTTAATGTTGATCGCGACGATTTAAACTTCCAGGTTAGCTCTGATTGGTTAACAATTACTGAAAAGTTGATCAGGAACATTAACTATTTTTCATTCCATAGAGCTAGATCGTATACCGTCTTTTACACATGGGAAAATAATAATTATAGTAACCTAATTATATCCGCTAGTGACCGCAAAAGTCAAATTAATGTCGAAACCACCAACATTTTTTACCACATAAGCAAAAAGATGCTCGAATCTGATTTCGCTGCGACACTTTTGGCAACAGTTCTTTTAATTCAGAAGTTCTCTTGTTCCCACGGTGATTATTTCAAAACTTTTCTTTTTAGATACAGAACGGTTAGCAAAGTAGTTTGCACTTCGGGAAAAGGAACTTTTTCATTTGTAAAAAGGAAAGTCTGTTGTAGTGTTCGTTATCACCGTTTGTGTATAAATGCAGTAACTATTAAGTAAAAGAACTTTCTATTTCTAATTCCGGTAGCTATACTCTTTTGTTTTCTGATTCGCTAACGACTAACTAGGTAGCTATTTGTTTTCTTTTATTGATCGCACTACTTATTTAATTTGTGAAGATGAAACCTTCCGTGATATGAGGCAGCACTCGAGTGGAATGATTAGAAAGCGGTTAATTCGAAACTAAGTAGTAAAATAATTTATGCAAAATGTAAATTTGTTAATGAAGGAGAGGTGCTGTCACAGTCGTCTTCCTAAACTTCTACAATAAAACAATTTCTCGGTCCCGAGGTAGCGTTTACAATGCAGTAAGAGTCCTCTCTTTATGACGCCCGCGCCACCGTCTTATCCCCTGCATACAAATTGCACAATGACACTTTCAAGTTTTACTAGGTACGTCGTTAGTTAGAATCTATTATGTGGTTAGGTGATGGCTATGGTGAATATAAAACTATATGGACGATGTAATTTCACATGGGATGTGACGCAACTATATTTGGAAATAAATGGAAATCGTAACAGTGATTGTATCACTCGAAAGTATTTTTTTACTTATTTGCTGGTTACTTAGAGCATTATGTTAGCGGTTTTAGTTGCTAACGTACATTTAGAAATATCTACTTACTGAATATGGTTTCGTCAGTGTAGAATAAAAAAATAACAGCCTAATGCGTTAAAGTTAATAGCTCGCGAGTCTGAAATAGGTTCGAGTAATTTAACGTTGGTGATTTATAGAATAAACGTAACGAAATGTTGTTTTTAAGTTGAAGCTTACTTAAACGAGTTGATTCTAAAACACGTTTGCTTTTTGAAAGTTTTCTTATTTTCAGAAACTTGTATTTGTGCGTTGTTTGCAAATCATGGTTTATTTTAAAAGTACTTTAACATTTTGGCGTTTAATAATACATTGAGTAAGTAATTATTAAGTTCAAAGTAACATTAAACGAAGTCATAACATAATTCTGGGTAATTATTTGAATAGGTACTTAATATTACTAACAAATTGAAATTACACACACGAGTACCTCTGGGCTTTGTGTATGTCAACATATACCTATACGAATAATGATGATCTAGGTGAGTAGAGTGTCACGAACCCAAATTAGCGTAAATTAACTGTCGAATGATTCATTGCTCGGTTTGTATATCGACGGCAGAGATTAATTAAGCAAGTAATTTTGAAGTTGTTACATAATGTAACGGTTAATTCGCTTATTATTCTGTTGGATGAGAAATTACAACAGTTATATTTGTCACTGTTAAATTAACAGTATCAACCACTTCTATTATTTTTTTTTGTTTGGCATGTACCTACTGCCTCGCGGAATGTTACTACGTTATACATCAAAACCATCTGGTTTTGATGTATAACGTATGTATCTCAATAATACTCGTGCAAATGAAATAAATAGTCTATAATATCTCTTCATTTTTTCATGATTAAGTTTTTAGTCATGGTACTTACTTACTTAAAGTTAAATTTTTGACTTTCAGCGAAGGCGAAGCTAAATCGTTATTTTTAAAACAATTTTGCTTCATAGAGTAAGTTAACTTCAGCATCAGGTTTTATGGAATAAAATAATAATGCCGTTGATAATGAGGGCGCGCTGCAATCAGGGTCTTTCACACGGCACATTATAGAGTGCGCGGTAAATGCACCGGAAAATGGTGACGTTCCAAATATTTCACAGTTTAAACGCACTACTGAGAATATTAAATACCTACATTATCCGTTCGATTTTAATATTTAAATAAATTAATATTTCTCTGTCACCTGCATATTTTATTGAACAAAGCCGCTGCGGTTTTGTATAATGTCACGTTGAAATGGCTAGTTGTGTAATAGGTACCTACATACGTATTTATTATGCAAATATAATCACGTGCAAGATGACGAGGACCTAGTGCCGAGTAATTATTTGCGGGATACAGTATCAAGTGAAAATGGCCATGATTGGAATACCAATTTACTAAGTTTGGCAGTCAAGTACAAGTTTAATCTCCACGCAATTTTTTCACGGATTATTCGAGTCTGTAGGCGAACCGTTTAATTTGTTAAATTGAAAAGAAACGTATTGTTCAGATAGAATTAGGTTTATTCGTGAAACCCATTCGGTCGTAAGTTGAGATCCCTTCGACGGAAATAAGTGAATGGAATAAATGAAATGACCTATAAAGTGGATCGGTGGCAGTTTCGATGGAGCTCAAGAGTTTTTTTACATTCTTATTCTGTAAGTTCTCAAGCCTTAATTTCTACAACTAAATAATCCTCCTTACTTTAATCTTTGTTTGTGCATGGGAAGATTTGTGTTTGTGAAAGCACCAACTGTACAGGATTAACTTAAAGTGTGGGGAAACGTTTCATTAAAAAAAAATAGAATTAAAATAAATCTAAACGCAACTCTTTAACTTCCCTAAAGATAATACAGAATTAAACTAGTATTGTACAAGCTTTTGCAAGTTTAAATTTGGTTATGTTATTTCTTAAAATGTATTACGTAATTCATTCAATTGTTTTGCTTACGAGGTCTTCGTTCCTACAAACTCATCGTCATTATAATTTCTTGTTTAAGACGAAGGAACGGTCTTAGATGTGACGTCACACAATTATTAAGAGCTTAAGCACTTGCAGAATAGGAATATTAACCTATGGATTAGACGCGCTCGCATTGTGTAACGATGACGCGAATTACAGTGTTGTTCTCTGTGACTCACTTCTATTGTTTTAATTGGTAATATATTATAATAACTTTGTATGATTCGGTTGAATATATAATATATATCATAAATCATTCCCATCTACTGATGAAGTATTATCTTATGAGGCCTATTTCCAGCAGTGGACTGCTATAGGCTGGTGATGAAGATGAATGAATTATTATTATTCCTTCATGAAGTAAAAGTTTCCGACTAGAGCTGTATAATTATATTTAAAGTGGCGACTCTATATTCGTCTTCAGGCCACTTTCGAATGTGTGATTCAGCAGATATGAACACAAAAATAGTTAAAATATCTGTCAAAAAAACTCCAGGAAACTTGATGTTGGTCTAATTACCTAATTCAACGTGTTTTGCAATAGAGTCGATGTAAGACGGCTACTCTAGCCAGTTATTTCTACAAGTTCACTGACGATGTGTAACATGTTTGGCTAGGACAATAACTTCTTGGCTATTAATGCTTTCTGAATATAATATGATATTCATTGTGAATGACGTCGAAAAGTCCTCTCAACTTGCTACGTTTCAAAGAAAGTAAAAAATACAGGTATCTAAAATTATCTTAGAAGCAGTTCCTAAAACCGGTGTGCATATGCAGGCAGCCATTATTCATAAAATGAACGTTTAATATATTTGTAGTATCATGTTGAGGGTTACATCGCCTGAGGCGGCAACGTCGTTAATCTTGTGACGCTGCGAGTCTAGTCTACTTTGACATATTTACATAAATACCACTTAAATAGGGATGTCGCCCTGGTATCAATAAGAGTATCATTTGAATATTATGTTATATAGTAAAGGATTTTGGCCGGAAGGGGTTGTTTTTTTCTGCTTTCACTGTTTACAATAAACAAGTGAACTAATTAAATTTAATGAAGACAGGTGAATCAAAAATTAACGCAGTTGTATGGCCTACAGTTATTTGTGTTTCGAGACCGTGTTTGTGCATGTGACATTTGTGTCGGTAATCGTGCGGTTACATATGATATCACATGTGGGGCAAAGTGGTTAAATTTAAAAAGTGGTAGCTATTACGTATTGTTATAATAATAATACACGGTGAAATTTAAGTCGTTTCGAATAGGTACGTTAAAAAATTATTGTACTCATGGTAATGAACAACTCTACAAAATATATTTTTTTCGCGGTTAAATATTTCTTTCTTCTTCACATACAAACTCAACCAGCTGATCGTACCATTACTTTATGGTAAGGGAAACCGAAATTTATTTTTCGCCTGGATCACGTTTCCCTTTTGCAAAGTTGTTTATTATCATAAGTACAACTGGGGGTTTACCGCATTTAAACTAAAATGGTGATGAACATCGACTCTGGTAATAAAACTTCAATGCGATCGTGAGAGTGTAAACTTCGAGATACCTTGTAAAAAAATTACCAATCATGAAGTTGGTACTTCTATCTTCATGATCGGTAAAAAATTGACAAGGTAGCTCAAAGTTTAGTCTCTACATTTTGTTGCGTTTCTGCTGTAATTACAATAAAGCGTTAGAGTTAAATGTGTCTGCGGTTGTGACAACCAGTTTAATGGTATTCCGTGCATTACTGGTGTAATACAGGGTTGGATTTGATAGTCACGGATATGGGACTCAATGAATATTAAATTAATTCGTGCATTTAGCTTGAAATACGGTAATTAACATGTGACGGATTCCGGTGGTTTACGAGGTGATAAAGCTGTTGGATTGCCCTCAATGACGTGTGTACGTGGGCACAGTGCGTAGACGCACGGACGGTGTTAACATTTTTGCAGGATCGTTATTGAGTTACGGTTTTATCTTTATGATAGACTTTCCAACAAGAGTTATTACCTTTTTGGCAAAAAAGTAATAACTCTTGTTCGAGCGCTGTTACCTTCTGTGTATATGTGATAACATAGTATCATACATAGAGTGTCACATTGAAGCCCTGAAAAGCTAAAAGATGGTAATTATATATACCACATCTCAAAATGATCCTAAAAATATACCTATACACAGAAACCTCAACTGTTATCAGAATATTCAGAGAAACTAAGCGATCTATTGATTTAGTTTCAGAACCAAAATAGGATTGTTGTCAAGCACTTAGTAAAAAAATTGTAATGCGAATTTTATCTATGGTTCTACTTGAATAGTGGAGGTCCTTTTATAGGGTAATACTCATCATTATGGACAAAATCGCGAAATTAAATCTGACCATATATTACTTGACGATGTATGAAACAGCAGATTATTTGTTCGCATTTCATCTTTTGTTCCTTAGTAAAAGTTGTTCATGATGATGAGTACTATAACCCATTAAAAGGACCTCCGCTAATAACGTACGACCCTTAAATAATATTTTGTTTATCAGCAATTCAGTATACAGTCATCGACATATTTACTGAAGCTCACTACAAAATTGACATTGCGGTTATTTACTTGTCTATGTACTATGTCAATCTTCGTATTTCTTTGTCTAAAAATATAGACCAATATAACGATATTGGTCTATATTTTTAGACAAAGAATATCTCCACTAATATAACGTGTCTCTAATAGATCTATTCTGTTTGTTTCAGGTACGTGATACGTCACATTTTCCATCAAGGAACGCGAACCAGTTTTTGCCCCAACGTTATATGAGGTCGAATGTATTGTCAATGTAAATAAGGTTGATAGGTTACGTGTGTTTATACATCTATTAGATGAGAAATGAGCCGTGAGAATTTTCACGGTTCAAAACAGCCATTGTGTCAGGGCACTGCACAGCAAAGATCTATACACCGATGCACCTGTATTACCAGACTGGCTTTAGTGAGCCGTGTTGTATAGGTATTGTGAATAATAATATTTTTTTACTTAGTCATTAAACACGTGTTAAGGTAAAATTAATTAGCAAAGAACAAATTATAAATTTAATAGTTATGAATAACAAGGTCTGCGGTTTTTCCTATAAAAACTGACGCATCATGGATATGCACCTGCACCCAGCATAATAATAGAAACTACTTGTAAAAATCTAGTTCCTAAACGGGTGTTAGGACCTAGATTTTTGCATAGTAGTTTATACTTGTGGTTTGTACCAACAGATGAATCGCTATTCAACCATACAGTGTTACCACGGGCTAAGAATGGTCACCCTGTCTTTTCCCGAGGATGTTGTAAACGGTAATATTACATCAAGAAGATGGAGAAGCAGCTTCCTCGTTAACCGTTCGCCAAGAGTGTTGAATATGGGAATGTTGCTTACGAATGGGTATTGACCCAGTCCATGCGCAAGCGCATATCGTTCATAGGCAGCAGTGGACAGGCACAGACTTAATAGTGATTTTAAACCAGAAAATCGCTTTGTTGTGGATGAAGAAAGTAGTTACTTATTTTCACCATTTGCGAAATATGCCACATAAATAATTATTACTCCATGGAAGCGTGGAAAAATGTAACAAAGTGGGAGAATTGCGTAGAATTATCTAAATCCTATATGTATGTAACGTTGTTATGTAAAACCAAATGCCAAGTGTAGTGGGTGAAGACTGGAACACGTAATGATTGACATTATCCTATCAACATTGAGTTTGTACAAAATTTGTGATGAAAAAAAAAAGGAAATAATTTTAACATCCTTTGGCAGACATCGCTTCAAGTGACCGTTTATTAATAATTCTGTGCTTTACGCATAATATTATTATAATGCAAATAAACGTTGCTAATATTACAATTCACCTAACAGATACGTATGTGTGATGAAGGTGGATTTACATAAATCCGTAATGTCAATGGCGGAAGCACCGGAAACTTGCGTTTGACACCGCATCGGATATGCCCATATAGCTGACGTTACTATGTAGTCCGCTCCATTGCCAGGCCAGCAATCCGACATGCGACTGTACCATCCGATTGAAATGTGGATCGCATTAATACATACGTTAAGCAACACCGATGGTGATTTACGTATAATGAAATGACTCAATCGTAGGTACTATTAAATTTCAAAGAAACATTGGAACGAATCTGTCGAAAGAAAGATATTTTAGTCTTTATGTTCTGGTCTCAGTTTTATCTTCGTTCTTAGATCAAACGTTTATTACAGCTTGTTTTATGACGTTAATTCTCTTTAAAGAGGATTGCTTTTGAAGGAACCTGTCAAGTCAGGTCTGTTCTTTCACATTTTCACAATACACAGTCGTATTTTCCTTGATTTGATATTTTACGAAATTGTTTTCGTTCTTTACGATTCATCAATTTGGAAGAGCAATCAACTGAAATTGGATTCGTTACGGAAATGGGCCACAATTGGCAGTTTTACACGTCAATTTGAATACACCGGGTGCTTCGGAAATACGACTATGATTGTAATGTTTGATGAAGTACCAAACTTTGGTTGTTTGTCATCTTAGATTTATGACTTCCAATGCGTATCTATGACAATAACAAGACTAAGATAGAGCGTATTTAACTGCAATTTATTAGCTAATGGAGCATGCGACGTTATAATTGATTCCTTAATAACAGATAGGGCTATGTGGAGATGCACCGGGTGCGAAAGATAAGCAGGCAGTTTCCTCTTACAAAGACGTGTCGCCGATATCAACGTCTTCGCCTACCATGACGGCCGTCACCGTCGGAAGCGTGCAGCCGGCGCTGCGCCGCGCTCCATTCATCGAGCTACTGGCAACATCATCCTTGCAATCGCTTTAACCTTTAACTTTTGAACATTAAAGTCTATAATCCACTGTATTATCAGTAGTGGTTGGTTGGTGCAATTGTAACTAGTGTCGATTACGCGCCATGTTGTTTAGACGTACCCTTTGTTTACATTGACGTGCGTCGCGCGGCAGGACATGGTGCTCCGGTTGCTAACAAGCATCTTAAATCTAGGCACCCATTGTTGTTTACTCTATTGTTCTATGTTCGATTTGTTTGCTATTGCTATTATGACCCTAGTTCGGATCTATTCAAATGGTTCAGGATTACTCAATTCCTCTTCTAGAATATACCAAAGCAGGGGTATTATGAACGACAATCGCAGTACATATACTGCGATTGTCGTTCATAATACTTAATTGTGGCCCAAAATTAAAGGAGCTTATATGTATAAGCTCCTTTAAGGTAATTTGTTTGCGGTGCGATGTACATGTTTTCTTGGAAATGTTAATCCATAAGAAATTGGTTGGAGCTTGTCCAAGAACTCCGGACATATAAAAAGCTATTTCTAAGCGACTTAATTCATCATTGAAGTCTTCCTGGTCCATAAATAGTTAATTCACGAGTCCAGCGAGTAATTGAATGAGTGAATGTAAATGCACACTCGTTCTCTTTATGGACTGGAAAAACGCTTTGATTCTTTATCCATCTGGATAACAGCACGTTGAGATTTTTTTACATCTGACGCCATCTTGGCTATACAAATTATAATAACCTAGCGGCCCGTCCCAGCTTCGCACGGGTGGACAGTGGTTATATTAATGGAGAATTCGTAGGGAACCCTAGTTTAAAAAAAATCATAAAGAATTCAAATGGAGAAAGAATTTTTTAAATCGGTCCTGTAGTTTTTGAGTTTATTCATTACAAACAAAAATACAAATCTTTTCTTTTTATAATTAGTGTATATAACATACTGATTTGTGCAGTTTCATTATAAAGTTACTTTAATGAAATTGTTTCTTATTTTCGGTCAATTCACTCGTGCTATTTTCTCAGCTTCAACGCAAAAGGTTAATAATCTTGTCGTTTCTTGTTCGTGTTCAGTTAAATAATATTTCACAGAAATAAATTAATGCCTGCTTTTTAAAGTTTCTCATCTGGTGCTTTATGTAACTTATAAATGTCATGCGGAAATGCAGGTCAAATACGTGCTGGGCATCGAACGTGCCCGTAATCGAACAAATCCGTGAGGAGTTCTATACATGTAATGTGTCGGCATTGTCTTTAATGTGCAGTAATTACACACAGAGTGCACTGGAGGAACGTAGAACATTAAGCGAAACGAGCATGCCCTATCATCTGTAGCTGAACTTTCCGCGTCGCCGGGCCTGTATCGAGGAACTTCGCCGATTAAACAATTGAGGCCGGCTGCCTCGCCTGGGGGGCTAGATATTGCGCCTCGAAATGGGCACTGCCCTCCGCTAGAGAATACTTCATACTGCTGCCAATTATTATTCAACAGCCAAGTTAATTGACGAGAGTTTTATTGCATACGTTTAGAAATATTTAACGAGGTGTTAAGTTTTCATTGCGGAATTATGGTCGGTGTAATTAAAATTCATATTAAGTTTAATTTTATAAATGCCAAAAGGAAAGAAAGGCGAATTAACATTGGACATAAGATTGTAGATTTTATTGCTGCACAGAAATAAGAAGATTGGAGATGAAAAATGTAAATCTTACGTAATTTAGCAATACAAGTCAACTTGCGTAGTCAATTAAAATACTGAAATATAAAAAATATCTATTGCAAACACGAAGAAATGGGCATTGGTTAAACATAGAAGAAAACTTTTGATTTTTTTATGATAATAAGAACAAACGGATATAATTACGGTTTGGATATTATGAGATAAATATGCATTAATATAGTTTTGTATTACTAAACGTAAACGGCCAACACAGAATTTTTCAGAATATACAAGTCAGCCTAGTCTATGCGTTTAGACGTAGCTAATTAGGAAGGACTAGTGTGTCTAGATATGAAAAGTAACACACATAAACAAACATAATATGGCCTACGCGAAAAGGTGGTTAGCGGTGGTGATATCTCAAAATCTAAACATTTAGGTCGGCTAACTTTACCCTAACTGCTTTGCCCAGGTTTCTGGTTTTGTTTACTCCAAGAAATTTCAAGCCCCAAATAATAGGCAGAGTCACGTATTCTTTTTGTGTCACGTCACACGTCTTAAAATTAATTCAGCAAAAAGTGGGACTCCTCAAAAGTTCATAAAGTCTTAGTAGGTACTTGGAAAAATTCTTACGAATTCAACATGTTTAGATTGACGTCACAACATCTTGAAATTATATACTTTCCGGAACAGATCAACGTCATGTAAGATTGTAGATATTTGATGAGAAAAATATGATTATTGCCATATGATTGGCAGCGGTCACGTGGAATAATTATTATTCCAGCTTCATTATGATTTAAGATTATTTTATTGCTGTTAGACTCAGCATACACACATTTAATAATTTTAATTCAATTCCAATTACTAAAAATATAGCGATTATACACAGAGAGTTAATTGTACTATAATTTATGTTTTAATTAGAACCACAGACTAATATAACTAGGTACTGTAGCAGTCACGGGTTAATATGTTTAAT
The DNA here is from genome assembly GCA_932294325.1 of Allophyes oxyacanthae. Classification (NCBI taxonomy): domain Eukaryota; kingdom Metazoa; phylum Arthropoda; class Insecta; order Lepidoptera; family Noctuidae; genus Allophyes; species Allophyes oxyacanthae. Next base: position 4,281,036 of record OW028623.1, on the reverse strand, counting down.
GTTTAGCATAATATTGAATGCTTGCGAGGTGGTCGACTTGCATGTGGCGACTCTGAAGTAATTTTACTCCGACGCCAATACGGTCGCGCTCGATCATCTGGATAATGGGTCCAAGTGTAAAATTTAAAGCTACTTAACGTCGCTCCTCCATAAAATATTATCTACGTTTCGGCGATATCGTTTATAAAGTGGACAGTTTAATCTCGAAATATAGCGAGGATAATTAAACGCTCGTTCATCAGAGTAAAATAGAGTACTGGCGACGCTATCGTGTCCTGGGGAATCGCGGCACCTAGCATCATTACTTATATTTTTTAAATATTGTTCCGTTGCTTTTGATAGGTAAGATCGGTAGGTATCGTCGTTCTTATAAAGAGAAAAGTGCATTTCATTCGTTATTTAAGATCTGTAGAATCTTAAGTTGGTATATTTTATTTTAAAGAACTAATTTGCTCTTTTTAATTATATCTCCTCTTCAAGTTTAATTTGTACTCGGTTACAAATCCTAGGAATTCACACATGTGTAAAACACTGATTCAAGATTTTCGTCGTTGAGGTTTCAACCTCCTTGCCAGATGTTTTAATCGCACCAGCATAATCGCCTTAAGTATTTAGACAGCATGTGAACTGAATCATTGTGATTATTTTAGTTCCTAAAATTAAACGGAGTTTTAACTTTAACGTATAGGCGGTACTGTAGTTGCTTTAAGTTTGCTCGGATCCCTAACAGGTATCACTCTGTTTCACTCGATGAACATTAAAATTCAACTTTCTAGTATTAAAAATTCAAGAAAGTTCTAGTCAAGATAGATTGTAAGATCGAGGTAGCTTCAAAAACGATATCTTGTGTCCACAATATGTCCAAGTCTTTTATCAAAAACATTATCTTTTTTCCGTATGAATGGGACAGAAGTACTCTGTCAGGAATTAGTTAACTGGCAAGACTGGCTCATACAATTGTTATACTTACGTAAAGCTGAGTTTACGTAAAGTCGTAAGTACGAGTTCTATGGTAACAGATTTTTTTATTTTATTGTATAGTATTATTTAGGTATCAATTTTATAGTGACATCGCCATCCCACAGATCCACAGTTACGGATGAAAGCATGGCATCCAATCGCATAAACCGGTTCGGTATGTAACGAAACGACAGTCATGTAATGTCATAATATAAAAGTAACCCAATTAAAATCCATGCCATAAGAAATGAACATGGATTTTGTACTGGCATACAGAATATAAAATGTTGGAACACTTTATTCGGTACTTTTTCTTTGATTTAGATCCTGGCTCACATTGAGTAAGCGGCTTTAGATAACTCGTGGAAAAATTGTTTACCCGCTGGATGAAGCCGGTAGAGGCTTGTTTTCCTGGCCCATACCCCTGACTTGGCTCCCCAGAGCTTGGCACTTGGCCAGCGTTTCCTGATGACGTCTTCCACACGTTAAATTGATATTGGCACTTAGCGCGGCCCTCCTTGTCGCCGATCATGCTTTAAAAGTTGAAACTTTTGAGTATGGCACTTTGTTCAGACATCGGATAATCTACAATTTTATGATTCTTCATTAGAACATTAAACCATGTGTGCTTTACTTACACAGTACTTATATTTTTCTTTTTGCGGTGCTGCTTTATTTCCTGTTACTCTTTTTTAAGATTTCAAATGACTTAACAGAAATCAGTTCTAGTTTTGTGTATTCAATTCTTAATCAGAATATTTAATAAGCAAAAAATGCAATATTGCTAGTCATTTCCAAACGAATATTCAATTGCTTATGAGTAAACAACTAAGCCGTTAACGAATGTAGCACAATGCAGCAAAGGTCACGGTTCTACGTTACGCAAAACGTCTCGAGATGATGTGCCATAATTTACACGTTCGATACCACTTTACGAACGTTCACATCGAATTGAATTCTGCTGACAAAAACAATGTTTAGAAGACTTTCCTTGAGATGTCTCAAGACAATGCGACCGTCCAACTTAATATAAATTGCAAATTAGTTGCGCTACATCGTTGCACCTTCCAAGATTATGAAACATTCGTCAATTGTTGTCGTACAGTCCAATAGTTATCTTAACTTAGAAATCTTGGCTAAGCGAAACGAGTTTTACCTGTATATCTAGCGTAACTTCCTGGTTGTCTATTTCAAAGCTATCGAAAGAAAGTTAATGCGGAGTGGAGCCAGAGGCTTAGTAATCGTCTAAAGTTGCCTCAACAAAGAGTTAGTAACTTTCGCCATCAGTATTCTCTCTTTAAAGTTAACGGACGGAGACTTTTTAATTTGGAACCATATTACATGCAATACAACGAGAGCCCAGACTTTTTAAACTGCCACCTTACGGGAACTATAGATTATTCTGCTTTGAATTGTGACAAATAATCTATTTCTTTTGGGAACATTTGAGGCATAGTATGGTTAACCAAGCTGGTAAAAAATCAAAGCATTTTTCTCACGTTCCTGTAGTGGCCTTTCCAGTAACGTCAAACGACGTTACATATTGACATTCTGATATCCCCTTTAGATCAAAGTTAAAAAGGCACGTGTAGACCTTGTTTCTTATCAAACGTCGGATATATCCGGTGGAATTTGGTAGGTATGGGTTGTACTAGGGTCGGAGGCAGCGATCGTTGGAATTTTGCCAGTAGGCAGTGCGTTGTTGGCCCGTCATGTTAGTAAATTAATATCGCCAATAGAGCTGCACTTTACACAGCAAGATTCATCTACTTCTGTAGAGTCATCCTTATTGATAACACGTTGCCTTTATAGTTTACAAAATTGATTTTTATTTTTTGTGATGTAGGATACCTTTGCCCGAATAAATACTACAGACGTTCAGATTAACAGTTTTATTATATAAAACGATCGGCGGTTAACGTTCCATGACGATCTGGCGTCTTTCATGGTTTTACTGTGATGCATGGAAAATGGATAAACATGGTATACATTATGTAAGATTTTATTAAATACGCTTGTACCTTGAAGTTATGATTAATTTCACTTTCGGTAAAACACGACTTCTATTGTTTTTTTTCCTTATTTTCCATACAACAATAAACCATTATATAATTTGTATTATTTATTAATTTGATTAGAAATAGAAGTGTGAATCATAGTTGTCATTAGTCTTAATCAAGTCTTTGAAGTGACTCAAAGTGTGGTTACACCATACGTTGCTTGCTTACTGTTAACGTTTGTTTTACAGATTGTGTAGTGTCTTTTAGAAGGTGTTTTAGGCTTAGAATTTATCAATTTACATAACTATGACTTTTATAAGTGTGTGGATATGACACATGGCGATACGTCAGACCGATTATTAAAAAGTGATACAAACAATCTCATAATATTAACTTTCTCTGAAACTATATATGTATGCTCTCTAATTAAAATAGTATCATTATTCTTTACGATTTTACATGTTATACAATGATTTAACAACGTTAGATTTAGTAGAGTATTTTTAACCCCTTTTTTATATTAAGCAGTTTCCAAAAAACCGAATAACATTGTTTGTTACAAGTAATCTCTTTCACTTTTCGGTTCTGTAATCATTATAAGTTGAGACCCGATGGCGCCTTTTAACTGAAACGTTAATTCACTGTGACTAAATAATAAAAAGGTTTGTCTGGCAGGGTCGGCAGTTGGCGGGTGACTGTTGAAATCGAAGATTTCAAGGCTGTCTTTGTGTTCTTGACACCCATTGAATAACAATTAGTAAGGTACCAGTGTTATTTATACAAAACAGTGGCCATTTTGATTACACGATAGGGTGTTTTTTTATTTACCATTGTTTATTGAACCTGCGTCTTGGTAAAATGTCCATTCATGCATTCTACCTTTATTTCGCGTTTCTTGCGAGTAAATACTCGTACCAAGAATAGCTTATCCAAATGTTTGTATGTCATAACTATTTGCTTAGAAAAAAACGTATGTAGGTACATAATCTAGTCATAAAATGTCGTAACACTTATTTGACACGCTTGTATTGTATATATATCGATAACTTAGTTGAATGATTCATGTAGGGCACGTGGAAGATTGTATTATTATAATAATGGACTAGAAATGTACCAGGAATGCAAAGCTGGGGAAGGGCTTACTCAAAAACAAAAGTTTGTGTCAAGTCAAATGAAGAAATAGATACACCATGTGATTGTTACAATGCAACGTTAATTATTTTGGTAATGATAATGAAACTTAAAATGACGTGGCCATATAGGTATAGCGATCAGTCACTTATTATGCTTTGTATTATTATGACTGTAGGTACCATTTTTTCCTCTACCCGTTGCGGTTTCTAGCCCTTACCTAAGACAATGCGATAGTAATAATAGCTCGCACCAGTAACTTGTTGTAGTTTACCTTCTCAACTTTGACTAATAAACAGCTGACTTTACATTTACTGAGAAGTGCCAACGAGGTTTAATAACACAAAATACGCAAGGTATCGTTGGCACACGCAATGCGCACGTACGTCTAAAATCGTTTACGGTCGTTTGTCACGTTTGTGCATGTGCATGGAGCACACGTGACGCCGCGACTCGCGTGCCCCTACCTGGCTAAGTGGAGCGCGACCACCACGCTAATGTTCAAGGTCGATTTGTTGTGGTACTGTCGTTCATGTCTGCTGGTGGTTTTCAAGAAGTGGTGGTGGTAGACTAGATCGCGTACATACTACATAGCAATATAGAAGAAAATGAACACAGAAACTATGGGATGTTTTGGAATAGAACATACTGTACCTACGTTTCGCTAATATAACTTTACTTTAACTAGGTAGATATTTCAAATTATTTTAAGACTATTTGTTTCAACCACTTTTATAATTTTAATTTTGCTTAAAGCCAAGGTAGCAACGACAATGATTTTTGGGTAGACTTAACGCCCGAAATGTCTGTCTGTTAAATTAAAGCCGGGCGAAGCAGCGGGTGAAGGTTAGTTAAACATTAAGTCAAATTAGAGGTTACCTTGACTTACCTAGTTGGATGTAAATTGCAATTGACATTTGATCCCCTATGTACTTGGCAACCGCGAGACTTCGTTGATTAAGGTCACATGGCATAAGTTGAAGCTGGGAAAGATTTAAACGTATGGTCAGATTAATAGAAAGGAGAAAATCTGGTGGATATAAGAAAACTAATTAAGTATATTATTTCAAAATTTTATTATAAGTATAGATAAGGGTCTCTTTTGCCTAAGAATTATTAACTAAAAAGCTGTACCTCCAACATATTTATTATTGCCAACTTAATTCTGTTATCTAAGATGGATGATGAGAGATGCTGATATTTAGAAAGGCAATATAGGTACCAAATACCCATATTGTTAAATAATAAATTAACGCAAGTAGACAGATAATTCACTGTCATTAAAAATAATGAAGCAATTACTCATATTTTTATTGAGTATCAATTTACTTGAATACAAAATAAAGACGTTGTTAAAAATTAAATGGATATCGAATACAATCTTATATTCAAAACAATTCATGTACATTAACTATACAATATTTTGTTCTTCGATATACTCCAAGAACAAAATACATTCAAAATACATCCAAGTTTTTCTAGACTTGAATCCAAATGAAATCCATAGTTTAAAATAAAAAACAAAGGTTGTTTTTAAGTTAAGATATAACAAGAAAAAAACAGAACAAAAAGAACGCATCAACGTTACACTTGACTGCTCTGCAACTCACGTTGAAACTGAGTAATATCTAATCGTTGAAAGACAAACTGCTAACAACACAGTTTACGGTCAGCAGATTGCAGTGAGCGATTCGTAATGCCAGTGTGTAATCAGCAATCCATAGGGTGAGCCATTAAGCTCATTAAACTCCGTCAGAAGTCAAACGTGGCTAGCGACTGCGGCCGGCAGTTTTACCGATATTTGCTCCACACCGTGTATGTTAAACTTTATCAATTATCGAGTTATGTGGCGAAGTTGGTCTGCCCGCCGAATACTTCACGCACACTCTACGTAGTAAGTTCGGCGTGATAAGAAATGTTTCGGCTTTTGTTTTAGGTGTAAGGAATACGAATGTGCTATTATAAAGTTGGATTTACTAAATGCCTGACTAGATTATTTCATTTTCGGCTTTTATACGACGCGTAATCCATACTCTGATAATGTTAAGTTCTTCCATATGACATACCAACTTGTAAGATTGGATTTGATTCAAGATATATCGAGACTTGTTTTCATTTAGGTGATACGCCTGATATATGTATATGCGGTCATGGAAATGACTGGTAACAAAAAAAGAACGAAAATTAGCAGTCAGTTTTGGCAAAAAATTGACGAGCCGCCTAACAATGTTGCCTCGGAGTGATGGCTTGCTGTCCATGACTCCAAAACAAGTTTAAAACTTGTTTGTTGTTTAGCTATTCTCTTTGGTTTTGAAGAAGTAAAGAACCGAAATGAATATAACATGAACAATAAATCTTAACACAACAGCACTTGATGTTTTTGTAATACCTACATTTACAAGGATGATAAAATCTCTTTCTTATTTAACCTCGAATGTCAGGTAGGTGTTTATTGACTCGACGTTATAGAAAATCTGATCACGAGTTGAGTCCGATTCGCTTTCTCCTCGCGTGTGGCTATTATGTAAACACTGTCGAAACTGCTATCGTCTGCGAATCTGCTCGAGATTACGTTCTGTGGTAGAGTTGAACGATTTTTGTGACAAAATTGAGGAAAACATAAATATTGTTGACAACGAATTGGTATCTTATATTGCTCGAAGCTTGCTCTAACAATTGCAAAGTGTTTTACCTCCCTTGTGACGAAGTGTTCCATCTATCATGGTAATTTGTTATTATTAATTATGATTTACGGATTGTAGATATTCCTTGTCCTCAGTTGGGGACTAATAACGGTTTGATTAATCGCTGTCATTATTCACTTGGTTACTCTTTAGAATATTATGAAAAAATGTATTTGAAGTCTTTTCAAAAAGCCTTGATATTAAATATTTAATGAAGTGATCGAAAATAGTAATTTCTGTTTATTCTGTTAACAAAATAAATAAAAGATTAGTCGAGTTCATCCTCCAACTTTCGTTGAACCCAAATTTCTAGGAGGACAATGAATGGACAGTTCGCGTTGGATCACCTGTCCAAGTGTCGCAACCGCTGAGGCATCGTTTGTCAACGTCACGTCGTCGGCAAGACTCGGCGAATGCTCGGAAGGCGCCCATTGTCCGCTTGTCCAGTCATCCCCTATTTTTAACCTTCAAATCGGGAAGCTTTCTGAGATCGGCATGCGGAAAAACACTCTAAGAGCAATGTAAGCGGTGGCTGCAAATTATGTTGTAATATTAGTCGCAGCTTTTAGAAGCCTACGCATTTCGCCATTACCGTGAAATTAGATAGTGTGATCGTCTTTTGTTCTTTGTTCACAAGCAATTTGCTACATTACTACATTACTGAATATGATGTAATTTCCAAAAGTATTTCATACCTTCTGTTGGTTGCTACAATAATTATATGTGAGGGAAGATTGTTCAATAAGATTTGTCAAATAAGTCTATCGAATCCAGTTGATAAAATGTAATTTTCTAGCTTGGTACCGCAAATGTGTCACCGCTCTACGGCCTGTCACCAAATTTCCATCGCTTCCGTCCAACTAGTTTCCCCGTAATCTACCTACGTTCTTCAACTAACTAACAATTAGTTAGTTACTTATTGTCTCATTTAAGTTGTTCCTCGCTTGAATAACTCGGCAAGTGTGTAGCGGAGTAGTGTTGCAACTTAGGGCGGAACTTGTTTAGAGTGTCAATGACAGTTCTCACTTCTCAGCTTCTGCGTTATTCACTTCGCAAGTCTGCAACTTTATTGTGTCGCGTTGAATCACAATGGATGTACTTTCGCATGCACAACGTACAGACTTCTTCATAACTGAATTTACTAATTTTGTACGTCATTTTCTTGTGCTAGTTTGTTTTATTTAAGAGTAGACTTGCTAGTAGTTTGCTAGTTATTTGTTAAGATAACATTGTAACAACAGTGGGAAAAACGATGTGAGCCAGAGTTAAGTAGGTACAGCAGAAGTCATGAAAAGTGGAAGGCAAGGAAGGTGGTTACAGGCAGACGAAACATATGATTAAATAGAACATTATAGAGATAACCAAATCTTTAAAAGATAATTTAACATTAGGTCTTTAAGTACCTATTAAAAGGTCTACAAACAGTTTTTTGTCATTTGTAGCGGTATGTTACTGCAATGTTTTTGGTTAACAGATTTTTGACAACGTTAAGAACGTAAGGTATTTTAACTTTTGACATGTACGAGTACGAAGAAACTTGTTGACTATTGTTCTTTCATTTCCACGTAATTAAAATTTACTATGAGTGTTGTCTGGTTATGGTGCATTTTACACACAGTTACCTTCTATTACACTTAACCCTACAAAATAGGTGCGTAGAAACGTGATGTCTGCAAAACACTCGGATTTCAATGAATATTCTATTAATTTCACATTTGGTAATAATCTCTGTGTAGCTTGTTAATTTTGGTGCCAATTGGATTAACTGTTTTAGGAGTACGATTCGAGCGTATTAATTAGCTAGTCGTGTTATCACACAGACATGGCTGTATCGTGTTCTGGGGATCTGTATATGGAGGAACTAGTGACGCAACACCTGACTGAGTGTACATGTATGTTGGAGTTAAAATAATGAAATCTAAGGTATATATTTATTTTATTAATTTTGATTTTACGCTACGATCGTGTTCTTCGTGCCGATTGGCCAGCTCCGAGCTCTTCACCAATCGGAGCTTTAAATGCGGTCGATGCGTAAAATCGAAAATGTTAAAAGAAACTTATACTATTGCCTCTAGAGTTATTTACACACTATTATGTGATTGTTATAAAGACATTATCCTAAAAGATATAAATACAAATTTCCGTAAATAAGCAGCCTGGATTTTGTACTTAATCAGATTCTTGGTTTATTTCGTTTTAATTATGGAAGTTAAACAAATGAAACGTTAATAGTTTCGAATAAACACAGTATATTAGTTGAACTCATAAATATCACTAAAAGAATATTATGATGCACGGTATGTCATAATTAAAATTTTATTAATTAATTCTTATTATTATAACCAACTTCAAGTTTTATGATATTATTGTTGGTTATCCTCCTTATTTCCATTGACTTGCAGTTAAACAGCGGTTACGCGTATGACGTCATGGTTTAAATTCGCACTTTCTCTTTCAGATTTGTGGGTTGCGATGCGAATCTGGCGTTGAATTAAATTCTCTGTTGAACATGTTGAGAACGCTGGCTGCATAATGTACCTTGATGCTTCTTCAGAGAGCTAGAATAACAAACATAAATAACTTTGTGTTATTGCTGCAATAATGAAAAGTGAAAATGCCCACGAAATTTGTCAAAAATCAGTAACTATCCTTAAACCAACAAAAAGGCAATTTTAATAAAATCTATTAAAATCAAATATAGCCAAAACAAAAATCCTCTATCAGGAAACATGGATTTGACGAATCTGATTGAAACTTTTCGTTTTTATTCGCTCTCTATCCTACTACCTTACTGTTTTCCACAAATGATAGCGATGAAATAAATAGAGCTGCAACAAAAAATAAAAGGAATAAAAGTATCAACCGGATAATCGCAACGGACAGCCCAGACGTTAGAGGAGTCCGCCCGACCGAAAGAGATTAATAACTAGACCATCCTCTTCGAAGAAATGTGCCAATAGACGTCAATTGTATTATGACAATGCACTGTACTCTGCAATTACACAGTGGGTGCCATTGTAAGGATTCGTTCATTCGTTCCCATCTCGACCCCTTTTATCATTCACTCAACGGTGAAATGTATGGAGATTGATTTCGTTCGTGTTATCGGATCTCTATTCTTTGTTACCGATAGGTTAAGGGGTATTTCGGTATTGAGTCTATTCGAGCGTTTATTGGGGTAGTACCTTAAACTTAGTAATAGGGAACTTCCAACTAAAGTTAAACGAGAAATTATTTTTAAAAATCTGTAACAAATGTTGTCAAAAGTGCTACAATGAAAGATTTATTCTAAAATTATACCGTTTTTTACAAATTATCTTTATTACAAATTATGTAAAACGGAACGCTATTTTAGACATCATCATCGAGTTTATGACGTCGCTCCTTTGTGTTTCCTTGGTAACCATGTTCACACGCTATGAACGAGTGATGCAATGACGCCATGTCACGTGCCTCTGTGTTTTGGCGCGAACGTTTGAAAGTCATAATTATTTTTATTTGTGTTATTTTAATTATTCGAAAATATTTTTTTTTTAGTTTTTAGTTTTTTAACTAAAAATACATGCAAGTTCCCTATTGGGATCGGCTTTTTTTTGGGTTCGTCATATAGGTACTTACCTTAATACTTCTTCTCCAGTTTACAGTTCACAGCTCTATGTTTAAACACTTCTTGTGCACGAGCCCTTATACCTTCTGTTTTATTGTCTGCTTAGGTTATATGGGCGGTTCATCTGCAATAAATACAAGATTACATCAGGTTTTCAAAATATATTTTGGCAACATTGTATTAACTATGCATACTATATAAATTCTTAATTTGAAGTTGGTTTTTGGTTACAAAGCCTAATTTAAATTCTAAACGGTATTGCATATTTTCCAGTTACATCAATTGTTGTTCAAAATCTGTTTCAAACATTGTTTTTTTGTTTTATTGTGCTCGCTGTTCGATGAAACTAAAATGTGTTCAAGAGTTTTATTTTACCCAATTCGAGTGAGAGCTATTGTAATCAGATTATTTTATCCGCTGTCAACATAAATCAACAGACTTGCAATTGCTGGTATTTCAACTCAATAATTAATTCTTTTATTGATTTTAAAGACAGTATTGTGATTAAATTGAACATCGTAACTAAATAAAATCGCTGCAATTACGATTAATTAGCAAATTATACTTAGTTACAATTAAACAATTAAATTACTTTTTAACGATACTTAACAACTGCCAATGTATTTGCAATGACCATAAAATTAAAGTACTTACTGTTGAAGTATTCATAAAAAAGTTGTAATTATTACGGAAAAGAACTAAGTAATTAAATTACAAAGTAAGTAGTATTCAAGTATTTAAAATGTCATTAACGCGTTCAATTGTTTATGTCCATCTGAGTATGCATTTTTACCAATAATGTGATTGGTCTTAGGTAGCTTCAGAATTAACTCCACGAGTAAATTAGTACGATAACACTAAACTGCGAAATGTCTCTTGAGTAATCCAATCACCAAGTAGCGTAAAAAAGATCTTTTCTCAGTACTAAGTTGCTGTGGGCTGTCGGCTGAATAAATAGTTCAATCATCTAGCTGCATCTCTGCTAAACTAGGTACTGACGACCAATCAATAAGCTTTTACACCCGTTGCGTTAATGCTATGCGTCAGTTGACGTCATATCAAACCGCTATTAGCCTGCAAATCGATAGATAGTGAACGCTCGGCCTTTGAACAATTTGATCGTAAAAGGCGTTGTGCCAAGTTCCAATTACGAGCTAGTGATTGAGTGGTGCCGTCTGTCTGGTCATTAAACGATCTCATCAGTGATCATGGAGAAGTTAGGCAATGGATTGCTTTTATGCATATTGCACCAATGAATGCCAATCATCAAAGTGAGGCTGTAAAATGAAACCAAATGTCTTTGTTAAATTATAGCTAGCGAGTCGCATTCTACAGTGTATTTTTGTTCGTGGGGACCATGTAGTGCGGGAATAATTAGGACACCACCTCTCCTCTCGTGGGTGTTATAAGATAAGTCTTCATTTGTATAAAAATGGTGCAATATACTTAAAGCATGTGCAAGATATTCAATACAAAAATAATGGTATGTCATGTTCAGCCGCATTCAGTGGCGTTCAAATTAGTGATGAGATGTGCCATAGGGATTGTATCAAGAGAATAGGTCTGATTATCAATCTTTCTGTGTGCTTATAAAAACATACTGCGTTTACCAATCCGTCTGCCAGACATACTGCGTTTACCAATCCGTCTGCCAGGCGTGGTGATTATGGTAATATATGAACGACCATTATCATTAGGACTCATATTTATAAGCAGTTGAAGTTTGGCCAAGGCTGATATGATATGGTGGCGCTACAACAGTATCACTCCATTTGCTTATTACTCTATGGCACTAACACTCCCATTCACATGTTAAACTCGCCTAATCTGCCAACTGCAATGGTTCATAAGCCGACATGGTTATTGTACTAATGTGTGATGTAATCATACTGTCATCATCAGAGACACGCTTTAATTAAGATCAATATGAGACGTGATTGGGGTATTTTAATTCAGCCACGTCTAGGAATCAAATCTTGAATCTTGATTCGTAAAGATTATCTTACAAATCTACTCTTTGAATATCTAGCAAAATCTGAAGCTAACGGTAAGAAGACAGCGACTCTCTCATATAGAATACGAATAAAGATGCCAGACATTAGAATTATTTTCGGCCACCGTGTCCTCCTGTGATCTGCGTTTAACAGTAAAGAAAGTACAATATTAATTATTTATACGTGTACTAGTTGTATGTAGGGTACCCACTTTTTTTTAGAAGTAATTAAGGAAGTAAGTCCTTATATTTGATTTCAGACGAGGTAAATAAAGAGTAGAATTATATTTGTTGTTTTTTTTGTTGAATTTTGGGCCAAAAAAGTCAGAGTTAGATTACGGTTGGCAACCCTGGCCGTATGGCGTATAACCTATGAGGTGTCGTGTGTTCAGGTCATTATGATCCGACTTCTAAATAGAAGAGGCTTCATTGTCAATCATATGTCGCCGAATTTGGCGTGCGTCCATCATGATTGGTTATGAAAGGCACATAAAGTACGATCTACCATCTAATCTTGGTATGGTAATCGTCGTTGTTACATAACCATTAAATATATATGGAACATAAAGAACCAAATTGTACTATGAAACTATTCCAAACACGTCTTATTGTGAATGGATAATTGTAAATGGCAACATCTAGGATCCTATAATCACGCGTTTTATTGTTTGTTCGACCTACATCCGTTTTAGTAAACGAGTGAACCGTTCAATCGATAGATAAATCATTTAGTGGAACCCTGCTATGGTACTTTCGAGTTGGCGTCTGTTTATCCTACTAGTAATCCCTTCGGTACTAACTTCATAATCTGTTCAAATAAAAGTTGCTTCAAGTTCTGATCGCGTGACTATTACGAGCAGGTTTATTGATCGCCAATTTGTTCTAATCCACTTATTTTGATTGTTATCAATCAATCATATCATACGATTTGATTTGTAAAAGCGAAAGCTTCGTGTTCGATTTGTTGCTGATTAAAATAATCATGTTTCTTTTTATTTTGTAGGCTTTCCAATAACGATAATAATATGAGCATGTTCTTCTAATTTTTGATTATGATTGAATTATTTAAGTCATGAGAGTAGAGTGATAACAGAAAAGAAAAAAAAATGTTTAGGTTGCCAATCTCTGCCAATCGTGTACTAAGCTTAACACTGTGCTTAATAAAATCAACGTATTGGTTAATCTTATTAGTGTTGATATTTACACATTTTATTCCATAGCTCATATACGTGCACCAAGAGTCTCGACATTTGATAAGTGCCTGTAGAGGTTTACATGAAATAAAGATCTATTCTATTTGTTTTACCAAGTCGGTGGTCTTCAAGTACCAACGTTTAGTCTTCGTAACACGTGCAACTGTAATTTGGAATTTGGCACCTTATTATTTATTTTGACATTGATATTACTCAGTTACATAACAAGCGGTTGCATGAATCTTAATCCTTCGTACCGTCTATGCATTTTCGTACATTTGATATTTAGTATCGCAATTTCGTAACGCGTGAATGTCTGTATCCGTTCAGGCTACACAGTCGCTTGCTATGTAGGACTTAGAATGGCCATTAATTTAGTACTTGATACAATCTAGTAACCAGTCAATTATATAAGTTAAACATTAGTGGTGAAGTAAAAGTTTCAAAAATGGATCATTGCTTAGATTTGTCAGATGTTTATAATGTTTTTAAAGATGCTGTAATAAATGTTCGTCTTTATGACTGCAGTGTTAATTAATCATTTTATATCGACACAGTATTTTGTCAACCAAGTTTGAATGCTTGCATCGTAGTTAATTATTCATTGCTTTTGTTTTCATATTCGCATTGATAAGATCTCATCTTTTGTTTCATGTAACTGTGTGGGGGTAAATTAAATTATGCAAATAACAGACCAAAACGTTTTCTTCGTAAAGGACTTTTGATTTAGTTTTGAAATTTTCATTTTTACATTTGTGTCGCATATTAAATTTTCACTCTATGTACTAATAAAAGTGTATTAAATGTTTTAAATAGTTAACTGAGAAAGAAACAGATGTTTATAATAAAAAAGTCGTAAAAATATGATAATGGTATTTTTTTCAGCGGATTTCGTTCTAATATTAATCTAACGATGCAAATCTAACTCTCCATAACAAAATACACGGCTATAGTAAGCACAACTACAACACCTGCACTCACATAAATCGGTGTTGGATAAAACGATAACTTGTTGGTAAGAATTTGACTCATGTATTGGCACAAAAGCCTGGACTCGCGCCCGGATATTGTACCGTATCTCTACGTGTTGATGTTAGGGGCAACCCGACCAGGGAGGTTAACGGCGCATCCACGTTGCACACAGATCTTTTCGAAATCCCGTGTAAACGAATGGCATAGGTCACTCAAAAACTGGTCACCCATCTTTACTTCCCTAGCAATACTTATATAATAAATGGGAATGTGATTTTTTGTTGCCTGCCCGTCTGTCTTTCTGTTAAATCTTCACGACTAATTGTTTAATCTGGCAGGGAGGTAGTGGAAGAGGAAAACCGGAAGACCACGATGTAATACATTGTATTTTTTGTGTCGGAAATTTTAACACTGATAAAGAAATAGAACTTGGGGTAAAGTTTGTCCAGCAGACTGATAAAATGGACTAAAAAAATGAGAATGGATGGACTAATAAATTAAAAAATTCACGCGGCTCGAGCCGAAAACATTTACTAAATCTTTTTTGTATTTTATTTTATGTGTATTTTGTACCTAGTTACTTTAAATGAATTTTCGTATGTTACATACAAAGGCTGGAGCTAGATTTAGAAACATTTCTGGTAGACGGAATTATTTTAGTTCGGATAAAGGTGTGTGTGCAACCACTGTAATGCCGTACTGCTACTGAATCTATAAGCAAACACATAAACTTTGTACGGGATTTCCTCCGGAATCACCGGGTCAATTTAAAAAGTTTTGACGTACAGACAGCTTGTTTTGTGTAGACAAATACGTCTAGACAAATGTGAGCTTCATATACTCGTATTGTGATCAGTTCAGCTAAGTTACCTACTTCGGAAATCTTTGGTGATGTACTGCAAATTATATTGTATATAAAAACTTAGGTACGCTTCTAAACCTTTTAGACTTGTGACAGTTAATATTAATATTGTAAGCACATAAAATAATGGGTTAGCGAATACAAAGTCCAATGTAACCAACTTAGCCTATGCATGTAATTAAAATATTAGAAGAATAATGTTATTTATAATTAGGGTTTATTTTACCTTCATAGATTTCCTTCGTATATGGCTAAAGCTAAATGAACAGGTTTTTTAACAGTTCACACATAATTATCAGACCGTTTAGACTTTTGACAGATCTTTTGATCGAATACATTCAAAAGGCACTTTGAAACAGTAAACCACCATTTTACCAACAGGGAATTTGTCTACCTACGGCACGTGTTACGTTTACTATCCAATGACCTTTAGCAACATAGCTATTGGTTCCGGGAATATGTGTGACGAAACGGGAACTTGATTCGAAGGCACGGCCCCCGGCCGCAGTAACTTGTGATCAGACTTCTGACTAGTTAGATTGCGGCTTTAATCCAATTTGATGTTCATGAACTACTGTTGATATACGACCCGGAGGGTCTGAAGCTACCAAGATTTACTGGCGAAATGTTTGCACGCCTGTTTACTTCTTACATGTAGACTCTGAAATCAGATTAAATTATATTTAGATTTTACTGTAGATGTTGTTTATCTCATATTTGTTTGTTCCAGGAGCTGAAAGCTAAGTAAACGACGTTTCTAAGATCTTAGCGTGAGACTTGTTTATGATTCATTTTATTATTTTTTTTATTTTTTTTGTTTTTTTTTACGTTGCCCCTCACTTGGATTTCTCCTGTATCGAGGGTACAGTTTACAAACATACATGTCACATGCACGCACAACCAGACCCAGACAGAGAGATTTTGTTTGCTTTATTCGATATTTTTTTATATTTTGTACCTGCTTTAAAACGCTTGAGATTTCAATCACCTGGAAAGGCAAAAAGTCTGGATTGTGATTTTTTCTAAGTATTTTATGTATGCTCGTAGCCTCGCTGAAGTACTTCTTGAAGTAGCCTTTAATAGTCTATAGACTGAAATACTGCCTTTTATTATTAGGTACTAGTGGTCGCCTAGTGACTTCATTCATTAAAAAAAATAGTTTGGACATTATTGAAGTTATATAAATTGTTTAGCTTTGTGCATTCCTTCTCTATATAAACTTTAACTATGCCTAATCTCACATTCCTCCGTGCCCACAAAATGCTTAAAAAGGAGTGCAAAGTTTCTCTTCAATTATTAATATTATGTACCTATATAGATTATTTTATGAAAACGAAATCTTTCTTTTTACTCAAGATAAATGTGGCTATAGGGAAACAAGTGTCTTAGACGAGAAATAAGTCTGGATTGAGCCATGCGTACCTACACAGTTGACGTCATTCCGTGTTTTTGTGCGGAGCATCTGCGTCAGCGCCGTAGATAATATCTGTAATAAAATATATGAGTTATGCTAAATGCACTTGTTCAGCAAGTTCGTGTGCAGTTTTAGAGTAGAGACTTAATGATTGCGGTTGCGGTTTCTGCTAACATCCCGCGATACGCGTATCACAAAGGTATATTGTGCGATCAGTACTCCACTATGAAATGAATCTCCAGCATTGTGAGTTCTGTGCTCTGATCAAATATGTATTCTGAGTAGCTTCAATGAGGTCGCAACGCGCGGCGTATTGCTCTTTGCATTTCGATGCAATCCAATCCGCCCCAGCAACTAGCCTATAAAAGCCATGAATAAATACGATTGATGATGAATAAATGAATTGATGAATAAACTATCCAATGGTTACATATTTGCAGTTGTGTCAAATTTACATTTTTGATTGGAGACGATTTCATTAAACAAATAAAAATATAATATTTTTAAATACCAATATGTTTTTGTAACGTTGCATAAACGAACTGGACACTTTTTAAACATGTGAGATGAGTATCAATATTACATAGCTTAATTAGTATATCTTCAAACCATTAACAATTGGATAGTTATTTTGTTGTTATAAGCGGCTTTTAATTATCGCATTATCTTCACCTGCGCTGTTACTTCGTTAGTGAAGTTTGTAATATTTAGACAATTATTCGCATTAATTATAACGCTGTCATCAACTTTGACATTGAATCTTCGTGTCTGTTATAACTTAATTTCGCGGCAACTTAATGGCAAGTTGTAACTATTAAGTATATTTACTCTGCGTAAGGTAATCTGTAGTTTGGAACTCATATCTCGTCTTCCCTCTAATATGAATGTGAAAGTTTGGATGTATGTTTGTTTCTCAATTACTCCGTAATAGCTGAACAGATTTGCATGAATTTAAGTACACAAGTAGAACATATCCTGCCTGGAATAAAATTATAGAATACTATTCCTTTCAGAACTCTAAACATTGCACGGGCGGAGCTGCGAGCGGCTAGCTATTATAAATCCTGAGCTCAAGGTTTTAGTTGTCATAATCATTAATTATCTTGAACGCATATCGCCATTTTCATACAACCTTGGCCCGCTAGTGAAACCCACAATGCTGCCTATTATCCACAGCGGCGGGAAAGTTACTCATTTCAGTGAATATTAATGAGCTTTACTGAAAACAAAACTGTTTAACTTTCCAAAATTTTACAAGCAGTGTTTGCATGTAGGTATAGAAATTCTGACGGAAAGTGTACCTAACCTATTATACCCAAACAAAAAGTTTCTCTGCGGTAAAGAAGTTTCATTAATTTATTTTATATTAATAGCAACTAAATTGGCAGCTGGGACTAATAACACCAGGCAGCTAGCTACTATTATAAATTATTTTACGTCAATGACGAGACTGACCTTTGTAGACAAGTCAAAGGTTTAGTAGTGTCTATAATGGGCATACTAATTAAGGCATTTATTAGTATTCGAATCATCGATTTAATTTGGTATAATCTGCTAAAAAGCCAATCTAGTGCCCAAACTTCAATCATTTTTAACTTACTGTTGAATAGAATCTCTGAACGCATCTTTAATAGAATTGGAAGCTTCGGAACACGAGTTTATTGACGATGACTGCCATACACGTCCACGACAATATTTATGGTCTGTTTGTTTTTCGATTAAATGTATCAACTGTCGCGTCATCCCCGGGCGACTGGACCACCGAGCTATTTACTCGACATTTGAATATAGAATACAACCGTTTTGCGTTGATTTGTTTGTTTAGATTGAATCTCCAACGTTCGCGTGTAGGGTGAACTCATTTCAATATGATCGTTACAATGATTGGCAATAAACAGAATTACGCTCGTAAATGGCATCGCTGTAACGTTTGAAAATGTCAGCTGTTAACGTTTTCCGCTTTTAAGAATTTAAATGTTTTCGGCCTTTATATTATTTTTGATGACCTGGATGTCGCCATAAAAGTATCCGTTTTTTGTGCGATACTGGCGTATAGTCGCGAATTTAGCATCGGAATTCGGATTAAATACTTCTGCAGCCTATTGATAGATATCGTTTTGTTCCGTGTCTGTTTGTTTTTTTATTTATATTTGAACTTATTATATGCTTACCTTAAGGTATTCTCCAGTGTTAATTTATTTATTTTCTTTACTTTCAGGTACGTACATAAGTCATCCTTGTCATCCAACAAAATCGACTTCTTTCTCAACGGGTAAAGTATTAGACGTTTGAGTCGTCACCGCAGAGAGGGCGTTCAATTTTGCCGGACGAAGCTGCGGGCAATTCCGACAGACACCGTCGAATAAAAAGTCGCGCGAAGTGCAATAAGTGCCGCCATCAATGTCGCGTTAGCGCCAACACAATAAAATAGAAAGTCAATTGGCTTTGGAAAAAGTCGCCGGCTCTACCTCTGACGCTCAAGTCTCGAGAGGTCTCGCACGATGTAGCGCTACGAACGCTCGACTGTGGGCAATCGAATTGCTTTTTTATTATTGTTTTCCCATTTCATTGGCTCTTTTATCAATGTAAAATGTGAAAATATTTCCTAAAAGAAATGATAGGGATAATCAACTTAAAGAGTTTTATATAATTGGATTAAGGAACAAGCTTGCTACGAAGGGCCTTTCAGTATTTCTGAATTGTTTGGAAAGTTAGTCTCTCAAGATTTTTAAAAACAGCGAGTTTTTATTGTTTCTTGAAAACTGTGTCTTCGTGTACCAATTCGTAGATCATGATTACGTATTTATGAAAAGACTTAAAAGAAAAGAAAGTAGTAACCGAGAGTGAAACAGTCAAAGCCGTACTAGGTATCCGAGAAATGCCTTTGTTTACACCAGTTTCATTTGTTGCATACTGCATTGTATGTAAATACGCGTCAGTTTGATGCGTTTGCAAAAATGCAGTTTAGTCGAAACAAGATGTTGCGTGAACGTGTTAACAATGATTTACATAATTACATACGTGACATACTCGTAAGTTACATTGAGTGCGTTGGCGCCGTGACCATACCGTAAGTTAAGCTGCTGTGGAGATGTGACGTCAGCCTGGACGTGTTAATTCCATTAAATCCTCACGCGTTGATGCCGAATGATTACTTGGCTTAATTAATTTTGTTATGGTTGTCCGTTATGCGGCAAATTCCTTAACAACTATTGTGGTGTAATATTTGTCTAACTAATAAGTTAAACAAACGTGAACAAATCCATATTTACAATCGGCCATCGAGAGCGTAGGTATTGCAAAGTGATTGTGTCGACGAAATGGAATAGGTTAATGTTCCGAAATGCCTTATTGCAGTTTGGGATGGCATTCAGGCTCCAACATTCTAACTTGTCTTTCAAGGAGAAGAACGACAAGGTATGGGAGGAGGTGGTTCACACTTGTTTTAATCTTGTTTATCTATCTCTATGAGACATAACAGATGATTAATATGAGATCGATGATGTCGGACCACAGTGATTTTAATTTTAAATTAGATTTCCTTAACTAGTGTGAACGGTAGCAGAATACTAATCAGAAACTGGTTAGACTTTATAGCAAGACGTGGATTACCTAAGAGTGTCTTCTAGTCAAGGAATCAATTAAGCCGTAACATACGAGTATGAGAGTCAATGTGTGGAGGCATAATAGTGTAAATATCACAGCTGCTACCGTATCCGCTTGATTTCTCCGTCTATCAATGGAATATTCTGCGCTATTATTATGCGCAGGCTTGAATACGCTCGCAGAACTCGTTATGGTATACAATTTTAGTTTGCTTATCGCATAATCGCGCTATTAACCCGTTTCCCTTACTAACGTATTGTTATAAAACATACAGAGATTGTACGTGACGTTTTTATTTATTTCTTAGTCACACGTATTACTAAATAAGAAACACGCACTGCCTTAATAGCTGGGTACGAGACCTCGAGGCGTGCGAAATCGAGAGTCCAACAAAACTTGCTGGACCGTTCACTTTCACTACATCACTACAAAGGCCTGTTAGCGTTATCTTATTAGCTTACAGACTGTTTGTTTTTGACGTTTCGTTTTGTGGTTAATTATAGTGGTTTACGGCGGGTAAGTCTCGCGACCTACTGTTAACCGACGGTGGAGGATGAGTGATGTGACTGTTGCTTAAGTTTGCGGCCAAATTAGTTAACACTGTTTGCGGTGCTTACATGAATTGCAGATTTTGTGATAAGTTGACCCAACTGACAGTGTTGATTTTGGATGTAATCTTAGTGTTAATAGGACACACCCACAAGGACTTTAGGACGCCGATTAATATTTATGTTCAGGTAAGAACTTTCATTTAATATTATGATATTTTAAATAGTCATTTGTGTTAAAGTTTTGAAGCTGAAGCTGGCAAAATAATGGTCTGAGGTAAAATGTCAATTCTATTGGCATACAGTCGCAGTATTGGAAATAGGGAATCGATAATAAGTAATTACTTATTACCATGACCTATTGTTTAAGTTATAATGATTTGGAATAGGACCTGCGGTTTATATTGCAACAATGAACTACGTTTGGTCTCTGTCAGAATAACGTAATGTCAGATCTAAAACTAATAACACATTTTATTGTGCTTCAATATTTTAAATTAGTTAACGCTCATTTTTAACCGAATTCAAAAAAGGAGGAGGTTCTCAATTCGACATTTATTTACTCAATATCATAATATTACTCAATTGATCTTTATATTTTTACAATTATGGTCTTTCACACAAGCTATATAATAGTGCTAATGCTTAAAAAGTTATCGCCGCGCTAGCGTTGACATGTGAACAGTTTTGAGCGATGACGTACAAAATGAGACATCTACGTCAGCGTTAACTCCAAGACCTGTGTGAACAGGCCTTAACGAAAGCTGTGATATTTTCAATACATTTATAACCTAACCTTTTAGTTGTGATTTGCGTAACTCGTGGCAATAAAATTTCACATAAATGTTAGAGGCGTTTAGAACTTTAAGGTATCTTTATTGTTCGAGGGGACTTTGCAATATATTGTTGGCATTTGAGTCGGGTCACGATTCAACTTGCCTCCATGCAAGTTTAAATACAAATAGGTAGTTGGAATGTTTCAATTTTAATTATGCTATCAGAGAATGCTTGACCGAGTAAAGGTTACTGTTTTGTGTTCAGGCTTCAATGCGCCTTATTATTATTGTGTGTAACATACCTATATTTATTTATTGCATTCATGTTGTGTACATGATGTTACATAAGTAGTATAATGTTTCTAAAATGAAAACTGTTAGGGCACAGCAATATATTTATAGGTATATCTAAATATATAACTACTACATTAGATATTTCTTTTTTTAATAGTACGGTTTGAGAAGCCTATTATTTCGATTCAATTATTTCAATGTTTTCACGCTAAAAATGTTGATCTGGCTTTTGAAGGTCTTAGCATCGGCAGTCATTACAACTGCTTCAGTGCAATTTTAAGGTGGTTACAAATGGTGGTCAAGGTTCTGTTTTCGTTGTAATATTGAATAAAATAAGGTTAAAGTATAACACCCATTTGTAACAAAATAAGAAATATTAATAATTGATTAAGGTTTATGTGAAATTGTGTATTAATGTTACTTACTCGCATTAAGGATTGAGTGTGAATCATGGCACATTTCCCAAAGATGATGTTATACAATCTTACAATTTACAATACTAATGCCGTATAAATAGATCCCTTTAGTTTGATATCGTTTGATCCGCTAGTCCTGTACCCCTACATTTATTGGGACGTGAATATTCGTCCTTCAAAGCAGGATATCACACAATAGTGTCAGGTAGCCGACACCTTGTTAGAGAGGTCGCCCCTTTTGGAGCTACCTTCATTGTGTTGAGATGGGTCGTCTGGATTCTGTTTCAAACATGTCTCATTCCCATCTCTGACAAATGGGACACCTACTTAATTGAAATTACCTATATCATCTATAGCTGATGTACGAATTCGTCCATCGGAATCAGATCAATAGGAAAAAGAGGGCTAATTTTTGTGAGGTTTCCTAACCGCGAAATTGTGGAAGGTTTGCCCACTCAGCTTGGTGTTTGGTCCGGAAATATATTTCCCGATGTCGTGTGTAGTCGCGTGTATGTAGGGGAAGCTGTCTAAAACATGCCAGTCTCCAGTCTACACTGAAAAAAAAAATTGTTTGATTTAATAAACATCTTGTTTAATGTGATCACACATCATGACTCCATATGAGCCTAACAAGATCTTGACTACTGAAGCTATGAGAACTTTGTTAAATTGTCACAGTTCCGTCAATTAAGTAATGTATTGGTTTAATCACCGGTAGTTATTTATTTTAACTCAGATCTTGGCCAGTCCAAGAATAAAACGTTGTCACATTAACATACTTATATTGTTGATTCGACTAAGATCTTGCACGATATGTTTCTGAAACTTTGTCAGATCAATGAAATTCATATGTTGTTTCAACTAAGATCTTGCAACAAATAACTGTGATAAAATGATTAATTCAACTAACCTCGTATTTGACGTAGACATGAGTCGTTGTCATAATAAATACCTGTATTAGTCAATTCAAGTCATTGTCTTTAGCATGTCAACACTTTGTTGACATGCTAAAGACACTGACTTGAATTGACTAATAAAATCAATCAAAAATCAATCTTATTTATTGCAGTCAAATCACTTTGATTTGACTGCAATAAATAAGATTGATTTTGGAAATAAAATAAAACAATAGTTCGTACGTCATTTAATTCTAAAAAGGATAGACCAATCGATAGATAAAAGAAAAATAATTATTTTGAACTGGCTAATTACTAATTACACTTTTTTTTTTGCTATTTCTTCTGTTTAACAGTTGTCGGACAAAAATGCTGCTAGATTTTTATCTTCTTCTTTAGGTGCTGAAATAAAAGAAAAATATTATAATATAGGCAATCCATTTTCCAGACCTAAATTTTAATGAGATAGAATAGACGTTAAAATAGGTAAACAGCTACCTGTAGTAGGTATACGTGAAGTAGTATATTTGAACTCAAATAAAAGATAAATATTTAAAAACTTCTGATTATATATGTTTTTTACGATGTCCCGCTATCGACGAAAGAATCTCGCTTTTTTCACTCAAAATGATCCAAAATCCCGACTTGGCAAAAAAAAACTGACATCGCTGATACATACTAAGGTTAGTGCATGATATAAATTACTAACCTGCAAATTTTGGGATCAGATCGGGGAGCTCCCATGTTTGAAGTAATTCTGCCACGTCGTCCATGTGTTAATTCACTCACTAACAATATAATTGTAGTTGAACAATTGTACATAAAATTGTAGATATAAAAGCTTTCCGTTTTCTGACAAATTCGGTTGTAAAAGGAGCGTACGTGCGTGTCGAACGGCGACAGTCGGCATGATGTAATATAATACTAGTATTAGCAAGCGGGGCGGGCGGGTGAAGGTTTGTTGATATTACAAAGCGTTATTAGATATGACTACATAACTTGTTTAATTCAACTATGCTCGTTGTTAAAACTATGATATAAATTATTTTATTGCTAACAAGTTGCTTGTTACCATGAACTTAAATTATTATTTATTATATACAAGTGAAAAAGTTAAATTAAACAAAGCATGTTTGATGTAGCAAAAACCGTTGATTATAATAAACATGTGCATTATTGTCGATACAAACAAAATGGATTTATTCTGGCAACTATGCTATCTTGTGTATAGTAACTAAATAAATAATTATTCCAAACATTTTAACGCCAACTAAGAGAAAATGCATCTTAGTTGGTCTGCATTTTTTTCAGTGTATAATTCACGCTCGGACGAGCGCCCGACCGGCGCGAGCGGCTTCAATCGCTCAATGTCAATTGGACCACCCCCGCCCGCGATCTTGCGCTCTCAATGGCACCTCGACAAAGAAATGTACGCCATTTTTCTTCGAGAAATGCAATTAAAACGGATGCATTTCTCTTTTGTTGCTTGTGTTGTGCAACAACGGACATCGGTCTTGGATTTTTAATTTAAGGTTGTATTTCTTGGTTTTATGTAACTTGACATCAAACAATTGTTTGAACAAAAGAAAAAGAAGAGGAATAGATCTCAGAAGCATTTAACACCAACTTATTTATCGCTGGTGCAAAGCGTAGCGATATTTATAAAATCTCAGTTATCGATTTTTAATTGTGAATGAAATAGTTATACGTGTACTGTATCGGCTTTAACTGATATTAGGGGGAATAAAATATAATTGTCCTGTTAATGTTAACGACTAAACCCGGAAACAGCAATAACAGTAGCGAATTAGTTGGGGATGCAAGTTACGTAATAAGCGAATGTTTCGAAGAGATCGTGCGCGTTAATCAGCTCAGTTGTTAGAGCGTTGGGCAACCGGTCGCGACTCGTGGCGGAATTCGCAAGTTACGCAAATTCTATACGTATACCTTATCATACGATATAGAAGGCTTTCATAGTCGGCCCCCTTTGAAAATTAAAGCCTAGGCGGTAGCGGCTCCTATTTCGTGCCATTGTGTAAGTTAATATCGTGTGGGATAATTTGGTTAGCGGTTCTTTAGATACAGTGTTGGTTATGTGTACTTGTATAGCTTTATAATAATTTATGATCCTCCCTGGCAAAAGTAAATTTCTGACTGTTGAGGAGAATAAAAGCTGTGTGACATCAGTAATTGAACATGTGGGTTTGCATTTTGGTTGAGGAGAATTATTTGTCGTCACATAAACGAAATATGAATATCGATGTTTTGTTTATACAAAAAATTAAGTAATGAATTTATATTCCCAATGGCTATCTCCCGAGTGGGTCATGGGTGAATTACGAGTGAAATTAAACTCGGCCCGTAGCTTGCGAAATTCATCCAGCCTTTTGAATAATGCAAACGCTTTATTGGACCGAATGAGGATACCTATGCTGTCCATTCTATACAATGTGTTGTTTTTTATTTTAAACGATTTAGTGGAAATTGGACACATATTGTATTGTTGCAACACAAATTGCGCGACCCAATATCAATTCGTGGCCGCGGAACTAAATTTAGATCAAAATTCACTTTATAAACGCACGATCTATACCATAAATTTGTCATCAAACAAACGTTAGTAAAAATAAAGCGTCCAATAAATTATGTAAAATAAAATTTATTTTTCACTGTCGAATATGTTCCGGATTACAAGCCATCTATCAACCGTCGCACCATTAAATCTAAGCGACATGAATATTTCAGGCTCGACAAACCAATGTACGTTCGTTGTACGTTTTTATTAACATAAGACATTAACGCTAACGGTTGGCTGCACTCGGTTTCGCTCCACTGGTATAAATCCATCTGAATTAGCGCAGCGACAATGCGAGGACATTACGTTGCGCTCAAGTCCTTGTGCTAAATCAAGCGCAGTGTTAGAGGAATAACAGCTGCACCCGACTACTGCATAAAAGGAGAGCCTTTGATATAAGCAGTGGTGTGTCATCACTAAGTCTCGGGCTTCGTTTCGATGTTCATCGTTATCTCCTACGTGATCAGCAGTCAATTGTAAATCGGTCGTTGACAAAACCCTATGGAGTGAACAGATTCCGATTACCAGTTTCTGTATTTTTGAAGTTCTTGTAGATTGTTTGGTTAATAACAATAAGTATTAGGTTTTTTGGTTAAACGAAACTTTCATTGGGCACACTGATAATTTTGGGAACACCGATAGTTAAGATCGTCGAAGATCGTTAAAGAAATTACCTTATCGCTCAAAACTATTCAATGAAACATACGCTGTGGCATATAAAGAGTGGAAGAATGAATAGATTTCTTCCTACTACGGCATTAAAATATATGTCAAACAGTTGCAGAAAAAAAAATATGCAGCTGTAATGGGCTTATTGTATTTAATTTGGATTGTGGTAACGTTTCGTAGAGCTTTCCAATCTCTCAGACGTTTCTGAATTAAACAATACCAGGTAGACTTTAGTTGGTTGCCTTCACATACTTCCTTTTAAGGCTATGTCCACATTCAAATATTGCACAATTTGTTTCGTCGCTTGTCGATTTCCATAACTACGGCGTACTGAGTTTGAAGTCGATAACAATTTTTATTAACGGGTGTACATGATTTTGTCGGTTGCATAACTGCATGACTGGTCATGTCCCGGTTTTCGGAAATGTGTCACCACTGCCAGCAAAACGAGTTTCCACTGTTGCGTTCTTGTGTGCGTGTCACTTTTTCTGTATCTGCAATATGACGTATGCGAATAAATAATGCGTTATTTGTGACAGACAACGTACGCGGTTCGCTTTTTTATTCCCGATTCCGTGTTTGTTCGACGGATAACGTTACGCCATTGTGTTTTCAGCTGAACGTGCGTCATTTACGTAAACGAGTTTTTATTTATAATGGATACTATTGATATGCAATATATGTGGTGCTATCGGGGTGCCGGTGCACATTTTTGACGGCTCTAGTTGTTATCTTCCAAAACATTTTCGGTCACAATCGCGGGATATAATCCGATCTGCGACAGTTTTGATTTATGATTTAATACCGACATTAATATGACCAAAATACATTAGAGTTGTTTCAGTGGACTAATCCATAATTATCGGCGTAATGTATTGCGACCGCGCCGCTTATTTGTTTGTTAGCGCGTGACTACGCTAATTACAAATTGTGGTTGTGTTTGATACTGTTTGTCTGTTGACATACTGCACAATTTAAGCTCGACACGGCGCTGAATACACCCTAATGTAGTTAATTAAATTAGGTACCTTACCTGTTATGACACATTTCAAAATTGAGATTAATTACGAATACTAATTACTCGCTCATCTCGATGCTTTGTTGCCTTCGCAAAAGTTTATTATGATCAATAACTAATTTTAAAGGAATTAATTGTGTCGTCTGCTTTCCCCCTTCAAACTTCATTAATGCAATTAATATGAAGTTATTAACCAGCGCCAGGCATACCATGGCCGTCATTAATGTTAAGTACCAATAAAAAATGCCATAAAATCTCGAAGTAATACAGCTTTACAATTTAACCATAAAGCGTTATGATTTACGAGTAGTCTTTCTTCATCTTTACTGAAATTCACAAATTGGTCTTTAAGTAACAGTGCTGCTGGGCTAACAGTTTAAAATACGCCCCGAGACCGAGTAAACCTAATTTATAATATAGCAGTAAATTATGCAATGAATTCCCGGTTGAAATTTCGTAGGTGCGAGTGAAAATGGTCGTTGGCCCGGGGAGAGATAAAGCTCACCTGAGCGAAGCAGTACGAGCGGACCGCTCGCACTCAGTTGCGGCCACGAAGCGAGCTCCCTAATCGAATTGGGTGCAAATTGTATTACCCATCCTTCATTGGATAGATCAAACTAGAGGCAAGTGGTGCGTGCGCTGCGTGTGATGCTCGTGTTCTTTGTATTGAGATGTTCATATCGTTTTGATTGGCATATCGGTGCGAGAGAAAATAAAAATGCGTTTCTTTTAAAAATTGCTTTTATTGTTGTTGAAATGTCCTTGAATGAGGCATTGACAGATTCTGAAACTGTGAATGATTTATGAAGCATATTTTTTCTGTAATTGGTTCTATATGGCTTCTAGTTAATTAAAGTAATACTTAAAGTTTATCGCTAGTCTACTTTCACCGATCAAAATTCCAATACTAACATTACAAAGTGAAATCAGTTTGCCTTTGAAGGGGCCTCTAATTTAGATTTCAAAGTTTGGCGCAACCACCTTCTGCACACAATTGTTATAAGTAAGCTTATTACATGGGCTAAGCATCAGGATTCCACATTCCACGGAGGAATTTAGAGGCAGCTACTTGAATCGCTTTCTTGGGGTGCGTTTATACGGCCGTTCGTGATTTTCTCGAGTCAACTAGGTGCTTATTGATTAAGAGGTATTTCGTCGTAGAAATAATTTGAAGAAAATATTAAACAAAAAATACTTAGAACAACGTATTATGCTATTTAGATCACTATTTCTACGAAAACATCACATCGTTTGCGTTAAACCGTTGCATTCCTATTTAATTAGAACTCGTTCCTCGGGACTTAGTGAAGACTTAAACAACTGTTTGTGAAGCTTACCTTCATTACCCAAGCTTTATCTATCTTAATCTATTTAAGTTCCGCAAAGAGTACCCGTTGAATGCCTCTAGGAAAATAAATTGCTTCCAAATATTTCAACATAGGAGGAAGATTGATAACCTTGTCGGAATGAGAATGGTTAGATTTCTAAAAAAAATTATAGGAGTGGTTATCCTTCAAAGATATCCATCAGGTCGGAAACGTCCGTGCTAAAGTATCGTGTACGAAATTGCCTTGAAGGAAGCTCTGAAAAAAGGGAAAATAAGGCGACATCCGCCAGAGCCGACGGTCATTACGTTAATGCGAGACTAAACTTGATTGATGATGCCGCGCTCTACGAAAATCGTTGACCTGCTTGGATCTCTGTCGCTGTCTCTATGAACAAGCTCAAAAACGTGTTACCTACTCCATCTCATTACGGCAAATATCGATAAGCCTGAAATATCAGTCGCTTATCTAAAAAATACGACCCATATCAAGATTTGATTTTCTTTGTCTTTGTAAGAAGTTACACGAATAAAATATTTTATTCATAGCGACACCGTAAGTATTTTCGAAAAATTGCGCCGTAATTTGGTCACACCGATCAATCCTTTGACATTTTAAACGAATGGATATTAAATCTGGGTTTAAACCTTCCACGCGTTTAAAACGAATTCAGAACAGAATTTCGAGTGAACACGAATATCACCTTTCAACCCTGGAAGCCGAAGAAGTTACTCCGGCACGTCCGACTAATTTAATTTTATTGCTGTAATATAATCTTCCATGTTTTCTTAAGACCGTAATTTTAGTTAGACTTCGAGTTTTATATTACTTGAAAGTGGGAATGAAAACACTACTAACATAACATTTTGTTAAGCCTGATTTCGCCATTGTTTTACATGCTCTAAAACCGATTTTCCATTTGATCCCGCAACGACCAAATTGCCGCAAGCAGAACTAGCTGAACTAAACGAACAACTTCATTTCTTGCGATCGCGTGCAAATGCTCGATTGCCAAGCCATAAAAAACAAACGCGAGACCTCGGCTCACGCAGTGTGAACTACGAAGCGACAAACTTCTGTCATCGCAAAGATATAGACTAGAAACGAAGGCTAGAACGTTGCATTATAAAACAGTCTTGTGTTCGGTGTGAATGCGTCCTACTCGTATATCTCGGCGCATTGTACCAGCCGGTGTCCTAATTAGTTCATGATGCACATACGAGTATAGCAGTAATGGACCGGCCGTGTAGTAAGCAATGGACATCGGGTACCTGGACCAAATTTAGGTCCTACCTGCCTGTTAACGTATAATGTAGAGCCATTGTTGAGCGGCTGACCTGGTGTATAGTGCTAGGATTGGACCGGATTATTGTCCGTTGAGTGTGTTGAAACCTCTAGATTAGATTAGCAAAGTGATTGTTTGTATTTTGGATTACTTTATCTATTATAATTTGTCGAAGCCGGTATTAATGTAGCCTAGATAGAAGTAATTAACTTTTAATAACTAGCGGTGACTTGTATTGCTCGTTAATAAAATGAATATATTCTACACAAACAAGTATTTTCATCTTCTTTAGGCTATTAAGTTCTAAGTTACTAAAATTTTAAACTCACATAGAGCATAAAGTCAAGTTACAATTTTGCCCTATGTTGGAATTCAAACAACGAAATTAAGTTTCGCTTAAAATTTGCATAAAGATAGTGTGGGCTCCTTAACTAGTTTTGCCAGCTGACATTACGTTTAAAATTAACGTTATTACAGTTTAAGTATTCGCTACAAATTACCTTACATTTAATTTTAAGTGTTCGAAGCTATTTCTTTTGATGGCTCTCGCAGGAATGTTGTTTGAAAGTGAAAGGATGATACAAAGACATTGGCATCTGGCTGAATTTGAATCACATTTGAAATCGAGTTGACGCAATTTAACAGAGATGCTTTCATTTCGAGTGAGTGAAAAGCGATTAAAAAGTTTTATGCACGATTTAAAAACAGCCAGTATTTTGACGATCCTATTTTTCTTTCCACATGCTAATATTTTTAACAATACTTGAATAACGGTACCTAAATAATATTTATTATTGGAAATCAATCTCGATTGTCAAAGCGTTGATTCTTCGAGCCAGACCAATGTTCAATATTGGAATAGATCATATGGGCCTGTATAAATAAATTTTCATGTTTTAAAATTGTTTTATTTTGAGTAATGACAATGTGATCGAACATGAATGAAACGATTTTCTACAAAGATAGGTTACCTATGTGAGAATGATGAAATTAAAATTTCTTTGTTCCATTTTTTCTTACTTATCTCATAGTGTAAACAATTTTAGTGTGTCTTATTAACACGCTTTTATTAGCTTCACCTGTAACTAACTATGTTAGAAAATCTTGGAAGTTAAATTTGACCCACTTCCCGGTTTCCGATTGAGCTGAAATTTTGCATACACGTTCAGTTTGGATGACTAAAGCGTGTTCTATAGTTTTTTTTTAAACTATAATATTTTATTATATAAAAAAAGAGCATATTAAATCCACAGAAGATACCTCAAAATCAATTGGGTATGAAAACTTTTCAAATACGTAATATCTTTTCACATAAGTACCTTCTGTTTATTTTATGGACTTTGTATGTAACAAGACACAGTAAGATTGTTTACATTATAAGACAAGTAAGAAAAAAATACTATCAAGACCGGTGTTGTCAGACCAGGGTGTTTCATGTATCTCATAGAATTTGATATGAATTCTAGGTCCCATAAAGGCAATTTATACGGAACGCAAAATAGCCATTTTCAGTAACGATTCGCAATAGTACTTCGCTCCCAGTCGTGAATCACCTCATTTTTTCAATTCGCCCATTCATTTTACTTGATCTGGCTAAAGCAATTTTATCTGTCGCTCCTAGGGACCGCATTTTTCAAACCGCACCAATGATTCACTTAAGTTCGGCCCCTTTACTATTTACTGTGTCGAAGAAGTGGCAATAGACTTTACAGGCTTTATTATGCATGGGTAAACTCCAATAAATGTAGGCTCTTCTTTTTATACTTTCTTGTTCTGTTCGTCAATGGTTACAGTTGGAACTTTTGTAAGGAAAATTACTAAGTGGAGTTCTTTTATTCCTTGTTCGGAGTCGTCCTTTGTTATTCTTTAGAAGATTTTAACTATTTGTTACCTTTTTGGTTAGCTATTAATAGGTATTTCAAATGTATTGAAGTATTTAAATTTTAGTCATGGTTGTTAATGTAATCAAATTCGATTGATACGGCTTTCAAAATTGTAATTTGACATTTAAATTTCTAATATAAACCTGCAGTCATGAATAATGAACAAATATACGCTTATGCAAATTGTCATTTTATAAATTAGCTACACGCCATTATTACACTGTATGTTTTTGCTTAAATTGGACGCTTGGAAACAAGAAAATCCTAAGCTTGTTCAAGTTGTTGAACAATTACGTCACACATATATTATACTTTTAAATCAATATATGTAGCTCCATTTAGTACTCGATTGGAGCAAATACTATTTAAATGGCGAGACAAGTTTTTCAAAGGTCCAAACTAAAAACTATTAACCGTAAGAAAGTCAAGTTTCTAGACGACTTCCTAAAAGGGTTTTTGGTTCATGATTTTTTTGTGTAGTTTACATGCCAAATGGAGTATTTAGTACATTAGAAATGTTTAGTTTAAAAAGTCCTTTAATATTTACCTATTTGTTTTTTCTTTGAGTAATTGTGAGGTGTGATTATTCATGTTGGTTTTTAGACTCATTATTTTACTGTAGATACTAGCTGACATTATAAGGAATTCTTAGAAGCAGCTCGGGGATTGAATTATGCCGAGTAAATGGCTATGAGCTCAGCCCCCGGGTTTTCACATGGGACTTATATTGTCATAGGGGATACTGTGGCTTTAAAAAAGTAGAGCTCTACCTGCCTTCTTGTTTTTTCACATTTACCGGAGTGGCGGTTATGTATGCATGGTACGTTTACTCATTTAAAACATACAGGATTAAATTGCCACATCTCATTTTTTCCACCATTAATGGGTTAGTTATAAACATCAAACTATAATATTAGTATTATAATAAGAGGTTCCTCTCTCTAGAGTCCTAACCATCGGTAACTTGGACCATGTACCCGATGCCGGTGGACTAAGTTCCTAGGTAGGTACTACTCTTTTATAATTTTAATTGGTTTTATATATATTTTCTAAATATATTAAAGTAGGATGTTGTAAAATAATAAAGGAAATAATAACTAAGTATATTATAAAGAGGTAAAAGTTTGTTTATTAAATCGATCCTAAAAATTAATTCACTAATAGAAAGCTACAATATCTCTGATTGATAAAAGCTATATTTTATTTACATAAAAATAAGACGCGTGGCAGAAGCCGCAGGCAACAGCTATTCTTAAATTATTTCCTCTGCTAACTCGTTTGAAAGTTAAATAATAACGATGTGAGTACGACCCTAGATAACATTACCTATATGTTTGTTTGTTCTATCCCGTTCGTAGCTAGTCGTTTGCGGCAATTACTAATCCAGATCCCGGCACACGCCATTAGTTGGATCCACAGTGGAAGCTTTATAAATTGACCGCTATTGAGTTACTTAGGATGTGAAGCCTTGAAGACCTCGGATGACTTGCTCCCTTCTACGTCTGTATCTAGATTAATATTAACGTTAAAAGTTACGCTTATTTGTAATTTATCTTTTACTTAATTTGATCTTGATGTAGGGCTTAGGTTATATGGCAACCATAGCTGGTAACTACTAATTATATAATTACCATGGTCCTACAGTACGACACAACTAAGAAGTTGCATCAGGAAACTTCGTATAACCGATCACTTCCGAACGGAGTGCGACTTCAAGACCACGAATTTTTATTAGTCCTGCAGTAAAATATGATCTTTACGCTGTCGCAATAAGCTGTAAAATTATGTAAGCGAGCGATTACCATTGGTTGTACGACCTTTTATAGGATTTTACTTACCCCGTACCATACACGACAATGTGTTATCAAAAACGAGAACCTGCAATGCACACACGGGTGCATGCAAATTGCACAGTGTGTGCAATGCACACACTTAACAAGCTATTTTCCAGTATAAGCTGACTTCGTATTGTATAAGCTTTCCGTACAATGAGAGGTCAGCTTATACTGAAAATGTATAGCTTGATATGTAGCCGTGTATATCGACTTCGGAAAAGGCAGGAATAATGATGACACACTTTTAACAAAAACTAGAATGTTACACTTTGACAATGTAAAATTATACGGTCTGTAAAAAGTTTCACCGATAGATGGGGTTAGTACAGCTGTCTTGAAGAAAATGGTCGTATGAAACACGTATAAAAATGTTGCAGACGGACTTTTCCAATAGTTTGTTATTCTTTTAAGAATGTTCCCCTTTTTGTGTCTACTTTACAATTTCTGAGATAATATTGTATTGGAAACGCAATTGCACAAGCATTGGTATTGCTCCAAGTTATTTTAAATTTGAATTATAATAAAACCTTATTTTATACTTCGATGATTTTATAATAGGTTGGATACCTAGCATGACTATCTATATTCCCTAAAAAAATCATGGTAATATTTTTCCGACATTTTTTAAATAGGTTTAGTAATAAAGCTCTAGCTTAGTACTTTTATTAAAACTGCTAGATCTAAATGTAGTTGACCGAAAACATTGAGGCGGCAAGGATCATTTATACGAGTTTTTATCTTTTTTTTCTAATTGTCAAACAAATATAGGCCATTTTACATTAAAATGTACATAAACTTACTTTGAGATTGGTTCATTTTAACGAAAGCTTAAAAATAAAATACGACATCCCGCCTACAGTCACAGGCATGGATACATAGAACAAAAATAGGTGGTTATACGAAACCACTAATGAAGTTTTTTGTAAAAATCGTTTCATAGATAATGAAAGATTGTTAAAAAAAATTAAAATGTACTTTCTGATCGTGGAATAAAAAACTTGATGGCAAACTAGATACAGTTTTTTTTACTAATATATTAAAGAAGTCGTGCGTGTATGTGAATTGGGTAATTTGGTTGGTGACTTTCTTGATAAAGACGAGACTATTTTTGACAAACGTAAAAATTACATTATTTCAATGAAAAACCGCAATAAAATTATACACTTAACAAATGCACATACCACATTTTCTACTATGTGGTCTTTAAAAAATGTGACTATAACAGTTTAACAGCAAACGGAATCTAGTGCCAAAGCCGGGATCGTAAGAAAGGCGGCTGCCCCGCAGCGCTCGTTACGGTAATGCGCGACTAAACTTGATGGATACAGTCGTACCGTTGCCGCTTACAGCGACGCCTGTTACTTTTATCTTAACTAAAAAGCTTAAGACAGACGGGACGAGGTTGTTCACCCGAGAGAAGTAAAAGAGAACAGTCAAACAAATTCAAAGCCGCGTGGATTCGATTTCCGCCTATGAATTATATCTATGTAATTTGACTTCAGTTTAGAACTTAGGCAGTTAGGCTTATACGAAACCAGAGTAAAAAAGAAAATGCGTTATGAAATTCTGTATAAACGACAAAAACAGTCTGAAACACATCGGCACACTAACGATCGGCAACGTATAAATGGTTTTATGTAAATGGCCTCGTGCAGAATTCAATTTGTGTGAATCAATCCACTTTGTAGACACAAACTCAACTTTAGGGTTATTTGGGTGTGGTGTGCGTATGCACATACATATTTTAAATGAAGGGACCGACATATAACACGGAGCTTCGTCCGGACTTTCTTTTAGTCAAATGAGGCATAATAAAATAATGGTACGAAAAAAGGTTCCTCCAAAAAGTTATGAAAGGGAGATCCAAAAGTTTTAGTAGCGTCCGCCCTTTTACATTTTATACATTCTACTCTCTGTTGGCCTTGTGTTATTATTTACGTTACATTTTCGTCTGACCGCAGCCTCTCGACTGTGGTGCTGTTTTTAATTAATGCTACCCATTCCACGTACCTTCCTTGTGTTACAGCAATTATTTTACCAACCTCATTAAGAAGTTTAATGCCGAGAAGAAAAATATTCTCGTTGATGTTTCCACCTTCATGTTTTTCTTTCGTTCCGGCATCCGCTCCTTTTCCTTTGTGCTATTGTGATACAGTCTCGT
This sequence comes from Allophyes oxyacanthae, assembly GCA_932294325.1. Lineage (NCBI taxonomy): Eukaryota > Metazoa > Arthropoda > Insecta > Lepidoptera > Noctuidae > Allophyes > Allophyes oxyacanthae. The sequence continues at coordinate 4,244,933 of OW028623.1, read as the reverse complement.
CGATTTTCGACGCTTTTTTGTTTATTCGATCCCTACTGTCGTTGTTTCTTTCGATTGCTGCTTTTACGTAGTGATTACAAAATGATTGATACGATCGAACGACTTCCTTAGCGAAGTTTAGTTAAACTTTATCTTCAGAAGAATTGCGTTTGTCATTGTTTGTTTTTTTGGGAACATAATTTTTAACACTTATCGGCTCAATAAAATTCAGCGTATGAAACATGCGATGGCTCGTATCGGGATCGTTAGTGGAACGGTTAGGTCGTTTCGTTATTTACCATCGCTCGTCCATCATATTTAATCGCGTCGCGTCGGTTCGTTTTTGCTCTTCGTGTGTTTGTTTCGTTCGGCGCAAACTGCGACACGTGTCGGTGTGACGTTTTGTTTCTGTTGACGTGCCTATGATAAATCGCGCACAGGGATTTTCTAGATTGCATTACAACAGCTCGTTAATAAACCATATTTATTTGATTTGGTGATTATTTTTCAAACATCTGTTTCACTTGTATTTACATAAAAAAAGCAACCATATAAATTACTTAAACTTGTGAAGGAATACCTATATAATTTGAATAGACAAAACTTTGATGATTTTTGTTCGTGTTTGAAGTCATTAAATGAAGCCAGTTGTCAAGTAAACATTGTCACCGTGTTCCCTAATGTCTTAATGTTTTCGGTTGAAAATTACTTCCAGTTTACAATGAGCAGTCTTCAGTAAGGAAATGGTCATTGCTTATACCGAATAAAGAAGCCGGATCATGTCAGTTAGGTCCTAATGTCTACGGATTTCGAGATCCCGCCAGCTAACAGCGGTCTTTAAAGTAATCACCTTAGACATTTGGAGACACGTTCTACTTAATTCAGACAAGTTCTAATATGTTCAGTCATTACGACCTTTCATAGTTACAGCCTTAATGTTAATACATTTGGGCCTGAATGTAGAACGACAATCATTGAGGTCAGGTGTTAAATAAGTGGATTTTGAATATCTTCGTAATGGTGTTTGTTCGTAGTGGTTTGAAGAGGCTTATTATTCAAAATACGTAGACCTTCTATTTGTTTTTCGATGTTTGTTAATGTTAAGTTGTCAGTGTTTCTGGTTGATGAATGTCTTTAACATTTATCAACAAGAAATACGGTTAACATTGGTTTAGAACATGTAGTTTCTTTTAATACTAGGTATCTTGGATTTGTCGTTATAAATGGAACTCACCTCAAAAACACTATAATAATGACTCTTAATATGCACGACGAGATTTACAGAAAAGGGACAATTACTTGGAATAATATCTACTATAGGTGGATTAGGAGAAAATTTGTCAGTCACTTGAAACCATTAGTTTTGTAGGGTCATCTATTCTATAAGCACTTAACTCTTAATCAGTTACTTGCACCACTCGATTAGGTAGTCTTGGCGTTTCAATATACTTCCAAGTCACGCAAGCCCTCAATAATCCTATATTGAATTTGAGGTAAATTGGATCTCACTGAATTAGTAATCGTAATGTTTGGTACCTTTGAATTGTTCAAATTAATAACTGCTAGTCACGGAAAAGACAATATTTTCATTACGGCTAAGCACTTCCTCAAGCAATAGTATAACTGTGGGATCAATAATATTTACTGCGTTTCAGGGCTGTTACGTAATATCAGTTTTCCGTCCCATTTATTTTCAACCAGGATTAAAATAATCTAATATCTTGAAGTTGTATTTTACCATTTCACCCAAACGACCAGCGTTTTTGGCTGTTCAGAGATTCTGAAATTGAAAAACAATCGTAGATTGTTAATTTACTATCCAATACCTAGTATAGTCTGTTCCTTTTTTATACTGTTTGTTATTATATACAGTACCAGTAATTCTAATAGATCTAGATCTATCTAGTGGTCTACCATTACAGGCAGCAACTTTCTGCAAACATTCAAGTAGGTACACTACTCACAAACCAAGATTTACTAATAAATAGCTAAGGGGTTTAAGTGTGTCCATTATTATCTAATGTGAGAGTAAATAAAAAGTAATTCCTTCCCAGATACACTCATTTAAAAACCCAACAACTTGTACATTACATATTATGATGTCCAGCGTCGATCTTTTCCAGGATACTGTTAAAGAATTCCCTCGACAACCCTGTCCATGAATCGGACTCGTACTTGTCACGTTTTCAATTAGTATGTTCAGAGATACTTGGCTTATGGCCCTTCTGCGTCCCTGCCACTTGAGTACCCATTCATCCATTCGACTGTGGAGATAATTCTGACTATTTGCGCCCTGAATGACGGGAGCAGTGAATATAGCTTTTTTTTATTTCCTTAACATTTCTATTAATGATTCAGCTTTCACCATTTTATTTTACCAGATTTTATTTATAAAGTCTGCGTCTAGTTTACGTATGTTATTATTGTTATGTTTTTTTCTGACTATTGTTTTAAACATAGTTTACCGATGATATTTTCAGAAATCGTGTTCCTTAAAGGGTGTCACGATCTTAAAGTACTATCTAGAATTTTTCTCATTTAGGAAAATTACCCAGTTTGTAGTTAAAGCTTCCTAATTTCGAGTACCTTAAGCATTTATATTCAACAAGATGCCTTGCAAACCTCGGATGCCTTGCAAGCAGGTGCTGGATTCTACGGAGGACAACCCAGGGGTAAGAGATTCGCAAACCTTGGACAATACGCCACTTTATTTTAAGCAGAACTCTTCCCGATAATGACCGTATGATGAATGACCGTATCGTTCCGTTGATTCGTGAGAGTGCAAAAAGCCTACTCAAAAAGGGACATCTTTATCTTCCCTGATAGCCATGCTGTAATAATAGTTTTAAACTCAGAGGAGATCGACTTCAAACTCATCAAGGACTGTGTCCAGTTGGTGAACTCATTAGGAGAATTGAACTCGGTAGTGCTAAGATGGATACCTGAACATAGTGGCTAAGAAACTGCTGATGAACTGGCATGAGCTGATGCAGAAGGCACCACAGTGGGTCCTGAACGCATCTGTGGAATTCCTAAATGTACTACCTCAACGTACCTTAGCACCTGGTCATAATATAAACAGAGTAACAAACTCTGGGAAAAATCCCCAGGCCGAACACACGCCAAAGCGCTTCTCACAGTCTTTATGAAAAGGTTTATGAATGAGTCGCTTTCCATGAACAGGAGCCACATAAGGACCCTGACTAGAACCCCTACTGGGCACTGAAAATTTTAATATTCTGTCTCGAATACCTATAATACGTACCTACGAATCACAACGTACCTCATTCAGTGTAAACGTAAATGGTTTATAAGCAATAGCTGCATCCGAGTATATTAAAAATCCGATCAGAATCGGTTCAGTGGATCCGCGTTATAAGCGAAACGGAGCGAACGTTGAATTTTATGAAACACTACCAATGCCCGCGACCGTGATTAAATCCCCTCCGTACCGTGCTATTTAGGTTGAAGTTGAACGAACTTTAATAACCAGGCTACGTAGAAATATGAGAAAAAAAATCTCTTTCGACATGTAATTTAATATATTTTGCGGTACAATTTTACCAAAATAGTAACATGGTAATAACTTGGGTTCGGGTGCCGTAATAACCTTGTGTGATATTTGTAGGGTAAATTGTAGTACGAAATTATTTTGCGATGTAATGTCATGTTACTGAAATTTCAAGTTTAAAGTCTGAATCGGTTTGATGTGTATTACAGTCTCGCAATAAGTTTTTGTATTCACAACTTTACAAGGTAAATCATTCACTACCGTGAACATCTAAATTAATATACCTTTTAATTAAGTGTCCTTTCCCACATTACACTATACTCTATGGCACCCAAGTTATTCATTTGCATAGGTACGGGCATAACATCAGTTGGAGGTCAACCTGACGACGTGTACAATTAGTGCGGTTGGTTACAATAGGTAGGATCAGACGGCCCACAGGCCCTAATGCCCGATCTACCAATCCGGGACATGCGCGTTTATTAACTGAGTCTTGTTACTAATTAGGGTCTAGGCGGACTTGTATGTGTGCGGGGTGTACATAGATGATATTATTGTGTAAGCTTAGGTACATACTTTGTTTTCATGTTGCTGTACAAAGTGCGCTTGTGAAGTAGGTGTGTGGACGTGATTAAATAAACCGTAACTCGTAAGAATGTAGTGAGTGTTAGGTGTATCATCAAGAATCTTAACAAAAAGTCACAAGCCTCTCTCACGAAGACTTGGATAGAACAATAATATATTTTATTAAGGCGCGTCAGTTAGCAAACGAATTTGTCGATTTCGCTTCCTCCACCCGCGCAACCCGCGCGACCCCCTGTAATATTACGGAAACCGCTCGGAGCATGTCAACGCGAGCATCGCGCCAGACACTAAAAAACTATATAATAAATAGAGGTGGCAATGTAAAATATATATTTGTACATTGTTTCACTTATGGTCTATATAGTAACAGAGTTACTACTAGAAAATTAATACCAATAACAGTGGTACAATCACTACAATGACGAATGATTTTATAAAAAAGGGAAATAAAAAATTTATGCTTCGTCAACGAGCTTCCGAGCAAAAAATGCCCATTACACTTGCCGAGTTGTTAGATGATTTGGTATTAACTAATTATAACTTGCTCTTTTATTTGAAGGATTGCTTGATTCATTTAATATTCACTCATATAAACATATCACGATTATTAGATATTAATACCTACCATTAAACTAAAAAGTGTAAATAATTTTCTTAAATTCTTCAATGCACCTAGCTTGGCAGTGGCAACGACTTCAGAAGCTGATAAGTTTTTTAAGAAAATTATATGTATACTTTTTAGTTTTTTGAAGTCGGTTTATACTATTTTTTAACGTTTATTTTATATTTCTATTTTGAGTGGCTTAAACAATTCATAATCATGCGATTACAGAAATCGCAAGTGACATGCTGTTATTCATTCAAGAGTTCCATTGTATATCTCCGAAGTTCTTCATCAAATCTTCAACAAATTTAAATGCCATCTTGGGAGTACCCTTTGAAATAAAAAAAGAATTTTCAAAATCGGTATGCAATTGGCGGAGTAATAGCGTAACAAACATACAAAAAAAAACATTCAGTCGAATTGAGAACCTTCTTTTTTGGAAGTCGACTATAAATGGGATTAATAAACACTTACTTCATATCTTTGTTTGGTAGCAGTGTTGGTGAATAGTAATATATAAAGTATAATCGATAAGTATTAAAATAAAACTAGGTTGGTACCTACATAGTATTTATTATTATACAACATGTAACGGAATAAACGCAAGACCTCAGACACGCCAATTAGAATATTAAATTATAAAACTAAAATAACATCTGTAATTTAATTTAGTTAAACCAAACCAAATCACATAATATAAAATAGTTGTCCTGACTAAACGTAAAACGTTTGAGCATACTATTCTCTACGCACACACTCATAGCAATGTTTATAGCGGCGAGCGCACACCAGCGCACACCAGTTCGCCCGCCATCAGCTGGCTAAGCACTGCAAGTGTAGTCACTAGGTACGTCAGTTCAATGACCGAAAATTATGATTCCATCTTTCCATCACACTTTCACAGGCTTTGGACTGGCGGTTTTGAATAATTTAATTTAATTTTACGATTGTATTAAATAATCTACATTAGCAATACGAATCTAAGATATTAGGCTTAGTAACAGGCCGCGCCGACACGTGTAGGTAGGTACTATCATCGGACACCGGGGAACGCAGAACTTTTTTATCTCAGACGCGTAACTTTCGCGACATTACCCTCTAAACCCTGATAAGTCGTGTTTACCGTTTATTACGTGTAAAAAATATTCAAAGTCGGCGTGTTTAAAAGATTTGAATCATAATATTAAAAGTAATTAAAATAAAATCGTATTAATAGGTACTTACAGAATTTACACTAATTTACACTACTTCTTCGTCCCATTTTCATTAAACTTTCAAAATGACCACCGCCTTGTTCGATGCACTTTGTAGCACGCTTTCTTAAATTTAATTTTAGTTTGCTAAGAACCTCAGTGTCATTTTTCACTATCACAAATGCGTGTTCGATTTTTTGTTTGAGGTCATCGACACTTGTTGCCTCGTTTACATACACAAGGGATTTTATTCGACCCCACAAATAAAAGTCTAACGGCGTTAGGTCAGCCGATCTGGGAGGCCACTGTACAGGTCCCCCACGACCAATCCAACGCGTGCCATATTCCGCATCAAGATGCCGTCGAACGGTCCACGTGAAATGCGCGGGAGCACCATCGTGTTGGTAAAAGACTTGTCGTAAAAGTACGAGAGGGACGTCGTCTAATAACACCGGCAATGTCTCCTGCAAGAACTGTAGGTAGGTATCTCCAGTCAACCTCGGTAGAAAAACGGGGCCGAGTACGTGTGTACCGATGACGCCCGCCCACACGTTTACAGAGAATCTGTGCTGGAATGAATCCACACGGCATGCATGTGGATTCTCGTGCCTCCACAAATGTTGATTATGTTGGTTGTACATCCCAACACGAGTGAATGTACTCTCGTCGGTCCAAATAATATTTTGTTGCCAGTTCTCCAACACCCATCTACAAAACTCTAGACGTGGCAAGTAGTCGCTCGGCGTTAGCTCCTGACAACGTCGTAGGTGGAACGGGTGTTCTCCATCAGCATGTAATGTTCGCCACACGTACATGTGACTGCAGTCGAACAATGGCGCTGCCTCTCTCGTGCTACTCTCTGGATGCTCGTCGAAATAATCGAGAATGTTTGCTTGCAAACGAGTACTGCGCACATTTGTCCCTCTATCCAAGGCCGTGTTAGGACGAAACGTCCCGGAGTCCCTCAGACGCTGAGTTGCACTTAGCATCGTCCTGGCGCTCACTCTGGTGCCATATCGTTCATTCATCACTCGACAAGCTAACTCGACATTATCGTCACAACGAGCCAGTGTCCTCACCATCTCCGTGTACTGGATATTGGTATAACGGAAAGCCATCGCGCGCGTAAACAATAAAATGTGACAACAACAACGAAACACAACCACTGAAACATGTCAAACATATCAAACGTCAAAGGGGTAGCTGGTAAATGGTAAATCGACATCGGCTCAATTGCCATATCGAAAGAAGAAGAAGAAGAAGAATGCATCTCGCTCTTTCACATTATTCTTACTATTGCAAAAAACATTTTGGCATTTCTCAACAAAACTTTGTGAAATGCGAACTACAAATTCTGTCGTGCATTTAAATAAGCCTTATTAGTTGGTAATAAGGGTTAAATTTCCTTAAATTAACTATTTTATTTAATGCACACTACCTCAAATGTAAAATGCATTGATATTATTTACGTGTGTGTATGGATATCTATGAACGAACTACAAATTCGCTCGTGCATTCAAGAAGGCTTTATTACTTTGGAATAAGGCTTAAATTTTCTTAAAGCAAAGATTTTATTAACTTGTTACGACGCGGTGGTTCTAATTTAAGATAAATAAAAGATTTTTTAGGGAAAAATTAACATATATAAATTATGATGGAAATCGATTCAGAAGCCGATTCTGAACAAACAACTTTCAGGTCTTGCGTTTATTCTGTTACAGGTTGTATATAGTAAAGGAATAGTATAAAGAGAAACAACAGTAGGACGACGCCTTTGATCTCGCCGACAACGTCAAGACATTGTGGCGATAGTGCATGGAGGCTAGGGTTGTTACAAGTAGTATAGTGGTTTTCTACGCTACGTGCCGCGGGTTCGATACGCGCACGGAACAAATATTAGTCTGGGTGCGTGTGCTTGTGAGATGTATGTCTGTAAACTCTACCCACGATACAGGAGAAATCCTAGTGAGGGACAAAATGTTTTATTAAAAAAAAAACAACATTTATTTATTTTAGATCAACATCGTCATCAACATATTATTACTTACTATTTTAAACGTTGATTATGGCAAATTATCAATTCATTAATAGAAGGTAGCTCTGAATTTTGGTCACGTAGTCACGTGGTCACGGTTTATATCTTTATATGAATAGACCTCACCAAAACATGAAGTTTGAATACCAACATGATGGGACTGCGTCACATAGTTTGGGAGATATAAGCTTTCAAAGTTTTGGTCACGTGGCCACATAGATCTCACCAAAACATGAAGTTTGAATACCAACATGATGGGACTGTGTCCCATAGTTTGGGAGATATAAGCTTTCAAAGTTTTGGTGACGTGGCCACATAGATCTCACCAAAACATGAAGTTTGAATACCAACATGATGGGACTGCGTCCCATAGTTTGGGAGATATAAGCTTTCAAACATTCGGTCACGTAGTCACATACTGAATTTGAATTTATGTTTATAGAAAACATCAAAAAGATGGTACCTATATTTTAGACGAAGTATTTTAGAAGATGAAACACAATTTGTATTGACTTGACAGATAACGTGACAGATCAGTAGACTCTAAAATAATAATATTTCAAATATGTACTCAAAAAAAATCAAAACATTAGAAGTACATGCCATACTACTGAGGCAAGTTATATAGGTTGCCCCCTCTACACAATATTGTGTCTAGATAGCAAAATAAATTCAGAATTTATAAATCGAACGCGTTAGCCTCGATCGACACGGGTATCCCGTCCGAGAGCCAGCGGCAGACTGCCGCCTGTCGCCCGAACACGACCCTTCAGCTGAAAATTGGCACAGATTTACGTTTAAATTCATGGAAAAATTGAAAATTGACTTTTTTTTTAATGTTAAACGTTGGACTTATAAAGAAAAGAATTATCTATCTATTGCTGAAAATCAGAAATAAATTAAGCTCAAAGTTCCGAAGAAGATGAAGGTTTAAATTCTGATTTAGGTGTTTTATAAACGCCAATTACCATAGTATAAACTAATTTAAAAAAAAAATTGAAACGTTGGATTTGAAGTAGAGATCTTGAACTTTAAGACTGTATTTTTGTTTTATTTGTATATGGTATAATTACGGAGGAGATGGCGATATAAAACGGCGTTTTGGTAGGGGTACTGCCTTAATAATGTGAAATGAACTCATATTCTTTATATTTTCCACATCATGACGCGTCCATTCCATTCCTCAATACAAAGGGTACTTCGCTTCCTGTCTTTAGTAGTTTTGAAGTGCATTCTCTGCACCGTCACTTTACATTGTGAAGATATCTTTTGTGAATCCTTTCTTAGTTTTATGACTGCTTTGGTTCTTTGGTGTGACATAGTAACAGCAGTTTTTTAGTTACCTATTAAAACGGCTTGTTAGATCGCTTTTACTGTATTTGTCTTTCTACTTCGACGTCTTTGTTGCAAAATTACCTTTCTCGTAGTAAAATTTATAAAGATAATTAAGAGACATTATGCATGTGAACGACTGGATGAGAGGAGCCGAGGATCGAGCCAGATGGCGTGTTTTTAATTCTGTGCTCCAGACTTTCTGTATCTAGAATAGAATAAGTATTAACAGTTAATTCATTTTTGATAAAAAAAAGCTATAAAGCCGTTCAGTGCTTCAATGCCCACCGATAATCACGACGTAGCTGGTATACTTTTGAGCGAGTTTCACCTAGGTGATTTAATATTTAGTTTAATATTATCCCTGTTTATCGGTCTGATTTTGAATGTAGGCCACATTCAAAATCAGACCGATAAACAGGGATAAAATACTTATTTTTCCAATAAATTTAAGTACCCTACAAGATCCGAAATAGCTGTATTAAGGATGATGACCGACGAGAGACGGTTCAAGAGCCGTCAGGAAGAGATGTTATTAAAATACGAAGCTTTTAGATTCATTACGTTTTTGATAAGAACACTCGAAACAGACGGATGCTCTTAATTATTTGTTAGAAATTCGTTTATGAGTCGAATAAAGAAAGATAAATATGATTTCCTGAAAAAATATTATTTAGATGTCGAATTAAACAAATTAGTAGAAATGAATGTTCCAATAATAGTATGACTACAATAGGGACTTATTGAATAGGAAATAATTTATGATACGATATATTGTCAATACACAGTTTTTGTCTGATTGTATATTTGGAATAACTTGGTGCTTTAGTATTTTTCCGAGGGCAATGAGCTTAATCTTTGAAATGAAGAATTGGAAAAGTTGTGCCCTTAGTTTAATTAAATTAGAATGAATAAAAACTGAAATAACAAATCCGAAATTGAAGTAAAAGAAAAGAATTGAAGACGTGTGTAAAAGATAGGACTTTCAAACCATATTAATTCACCCGTCTGGCAGACAGAACGCAAATATTGTTTCTCTATTTTAATGAAGAGTTCATTTGGCTCTATCTACTTTCCGACTAATCAGGTTGTTCAGTTGTTCAGCCAGGCTAAATAAAGTGAAATAAAATAAACGGTGCACAGAACTTGCACTTACTTTAAGCGAAATATGAATAACTAAGTATTATTCTGTGAGAAAATATTCAGACTTCGTGGTGAAACAGAACTCATAGTTACGTCTCGTTGCTTATTTTCACTCAATTGGCTGAAAGCTCTTTGTAATTGTGGTTGTTGTAAATAAGAAGGTATATTTGATACAAATGCTATTTCAAATGATGGAAATTAGCAATTTTTATAGTTATTGACAGCGCGCAATTGTCTCCGGACTGGTATTGAACATGCTGGCCCGCAGATTCTCCCACTGCTCTAAACAATCAAAGATATAGTTCTTTAAGGCGTATTGTTCAAGCTTTTATACGGGAAATCTGTGGGTCAGTCATACCAAAAGATCGCTGGATGTTCTGCGCGTCCAGAATCTTTAGGATGATGTTGGGGCTGCCTCGCTTCGGTAGTGCATCGGGGATATTTGCGCTGTATCGCACTGATGGCTTTCATGCCATCATCCGCAAGAAAACTGTATCCCTGATCTGCAGAATGCGTGGTAGCTGAAACGGAATTCTGAAGACTGTAGCAAATAGGATCTCTTCTCCGCTATGGAGATCTTTTATTAAACGGGTAATTTAAATCGGACTGTATGGATTAAAAGATCTGAAATAAATGAATTTTTTAATTGAATTTAATTGAACACCATATCTAGGCCACTGATATGGCTACGAAACCACGTTGTAGAGACCACGAAAGTAAAAAAACCAGTGCCTTTGAGTATGGGAACCCCTAGTTGGCTGGATCTATGAAAAATCCTCCGTATTAAGAAAAAAATGATTTTATTTTTGTATTTAACGAGTATCATAAATTTTCGACGTCCAATTTATATTCTTTCGGTACCTAAATGTAATTATTTCGGTGCGGTTCCTTATTTCCTGTACGGCTTTTTATTTCCGTATTTTGTTTCAGTAACGTTTCTACCTAATTAGGTATATGAATTTTCCCGTTTACCGTTTACGTTTATTATATTTTGCAGTTTTTGTATAAAGTAACTGAATTTCAACACAGGTAGTATTTATTTCCTTCAATGTGCAATCCACATCAACCTAATCCTCATAGTATAATCTCCTGCATACTGAACTTTTCCGTAAAGCGAAGTTTATAATTTGACTACTGTAAACTTGACCCTCATTATGATCGTATTTGAAGCTTAAAGTACAGCTGTATAACGTTTCTTTTGTTTTCTCACGTAACCGCGAATTTTGTTATTGGGAGAAAACACAGCTGTAGGTACTTAAGGGGGTATTTTATAGGAATGCCGCAAAAACCGATTTGTATTTACAATTTTTTGAATAGAAATTCTTATTTCTTTGTCCCGAAAAAAATATATATCAAACTTGAAGATGTGACAATCTTTGCACGGTTGTCCGATACATGATTGGATGAAGTTGGCTCGATAAAAAAAATTCCCAAAGTTACCCCTTTTAAAAAAGTGTTTACAAGATTATTTCTAAAACATGATATTATTTCAAATAATTTTTACATCACACTATTGGTAGCAAATATACCAACGAAAATCGGTTGTTATTTTTTCATAATCTCTAATATATAAAGCTCGATTACCACTGACTCACTGACTCATTGACATAATTGTTCTCCCAGATGGAGCCGTGGGGGGTACAAGTCATACATAAAGTCATAAACCTTGAGGTCCAGTGAGTCCGGGAAAAATCCGAAATGACCTGATAGTGGAACGCTGACCGGAACTGCCCTACGGATCTCGAAAATTACAAGTCGCACACCCATACTGCTGGAACTAAAAATGTCGAGGACCCTGGGTCGATTGACGAGCCGGTGAAAAAAAGATGGTTTCCATACAAAAAAAGATGGCGGCCATACAAAATGGAAACGCTCACCGTTCCGAAACCGTTGGAGATAGCGGGGGGGTGCTCGACCAAATGTCATAGAGGACGACGGGGGCTTTCCGGTGGGGGTCATAAAAATCCAAGATGGCGGATTCAAAATGGCGGCCAAAAAAAAAAATGGTCCGAGCCGGCTGAAAATTGGCGTCCGGGGGTTTTCGGGGGCAACTATTCATAATTCGGGATCAAATTTTTCTTTCCGCCATTTTTAAAGATGGCCGCCATACAAGTGTTCATTTTGGATTTTCACCCAATTGTTCTCCCAGAAGCAGCTGCCGGGGGTAAAAGTGATGTATGGGAGTCGTATAGAGGGGGGTCCTGTGAGTTCAGGAAAAGTCCGAAATGACCTGAAAGTGGAACGCTGACCGGAACTGCGCTACGGATCTCGAAAATTACAAGTCGCAGATGCACGGTGCCCGAACTAAATATGTCGAGGACCATGGGTCGATGGCAGAGCCGGTGAAAAAAAGATGGCTTCCATACAAAAAAAATGGCGCCATACAAAATTGAAACGCTCACCGTTCCGAAACCGTTGGAGATAGCGAGGGGGTGCTCGAACCATTTTCATAGAGGATGGAGGGGGCTTTCCGGTGGTCGTCATAAAAATCCAAGATGGCAAATCCAAAATGGCGGCCGAAAAATAAGTTGCTCCGAGCCGGCTGAAAATTGGCGTCCGGGGGTTTTCGGGGACACCGATTCCTAATCCGGGGTCGACTTTTTTTTCCGCCATTTTTCAATATGGCCGCCATACAAACGCATCTTTTGGAGCAATTGTTCTCCCGGAAGGAGCCGCGGGGGGTAAAAGTGATGTATGGGAGTCGTATAGAAGGAGGTCCAGGGAGTTCAGCAAAAAACCGAAATGACCTGAAAGTGGAACTCTGACCGGAACTGCCCTACGGATCTCGAAAACAGCAAGTCGCACACTCATACTGCCGGAACTAAAAATGTCGAGGACCCTGAGTCGATTGACGAGCCGGTGAAAAAAAGATGACTTCCATACAAAAAAAACATGGCCGCCATACAAGTGTTCATTTTGAATTATCACCCAATTGTTCTTCCAGAAGGAGCCGTCGGGGGTAAAATTCATGTATGAGGGTCGTATAGAGGGGGGTCCAGTGAGTTTAGGAAAAGTCCGAAAAGACCTGAAAGTGGAACGCTGACCGGAACTGCCCCACGGATCTCGAAAACAGGAAGTCGTGCTCGACTGAAAATTGGCGGCTGGTGGTTTTCGGGGGCACCGATTCATAATCTGGGATCTACTTTTTTTCTCCGCTATTTTTCAATATGGCCGCCATACACACGCTTCTTTTGGAGCGATTGTTCTCCCAGAAGGAGCCGTGGGGGGTAAAAGTGATGATTCGGAGTCGTATAGAAGGGGGTCCAGTGATTTCAGGAAAAATCCGATAAGACCTTAAAGTGGAACCTTGACCAGAACTGCCCTACGGATCTCAAAAACGGCAAAGCGCAGACCCATAGTGCCCGAACTAAAAATGTCGAGTACCCTGGGACGATTGACGAGCCGGTGAAAAAAGATGGCTTCCATACAAAAAAACATGGCTGCCATACAAGTGTTCATTTTGGATTTTCACTCAATTGGTCTCCCAAAAGGAGCCGTCAGGGGTAAAAGTTATGTATGAGAGTCGTATAGAAGGCGGTCCTATGAGTCCAGGAAAAGTCGGAAATGGCTTGAAAGTGGAACGCTGACCGGAACTGCCCTACGGATCTCGAAAATGAGAAGTCGCACACCCATACTGCCCGAACTAAAAATGTGTAGGACCTTGGGTCGATTGACGAGCTGGTAAAAAAAGATGGCTTTCATACAAAAAACATGGCTGCCATACAAACGCCTCTTAACACGCTTTTATTAGCTTCACCTGTAACTATGTAAGAAAATCTTGGAAGTTAAATTTGATCCACTTCGCGGTTTCCGATTGAGGTGAGATTTTGCACACACGTTTAGTTAGGATGACAATGCATAGTTAGATAACTGACGTCATTCTAAATCCAATATGGCGGACTACTTATGTATTATGCACTACCATGATATGGGTATCAAATGAAAGGGTTTGCTGAGAAGAGTACGAAACTAAAATAACGTCACACTTAATTCAATATGGCGGACGCCCCAAGATGGTAGACAAAATTTTCTTATCTACCAACCTGATATGGGTATCAAATGAAAGGGTCTGCTGGGAACAAAACGAAAAATAAAGTCAAAGTGAAAGTGAAAGTCGAATTCAAAGTCAAAGTCGAAGTCAAAGTCAAAGTCAAAGTCAAAGTCAAAGTCAAAGTCAAAGTCAAAGTCAAAGTCAAAGTCAAAGTCAAAGTCAAAGTCAAAGTCAAAGTCAAAGTCAAAGTCAAAGTCAAAGTCAAAGTCAAAGTCAAAGTCAAAGTCAAAGTCAAAGTCAAAGTCAAAGTCAAAGTCAAAGTCAAAGTCAAAGTCAAAGTCAAAGTCAAAGTCAAAGTCAAAGTCAAAGTCAAAGTCAAAGTTTTTTATTACAACAGCCTTTGCAGGCACTTTCAAAAGCGTGTTTTTATTTTTTTTAAGTTAATTTAAGAGCTCCACCAAAACCGCCACTCGCGGGCCGCTTGCGGCCCGCGCACTGCGCGACCTCCACTTTTTCAAAACCCTCACCGTTCCGAAACCGTTAGAGATAGAGGGGGGGTGCTCGACCAAATATCATAGAGAACGAGGGGGGCTTTCCAGTGGTAGTGATAAAAATCCAAGATGGCGGATTCAAAATGGTGGCCGAAAAATAATATGGTCCGATCTGGCTGAAAATTGGTGTCCGGGGGTTTTAGGGGGCACCAATTCATAAACCGGAATCGACTTCCTTTTCCGCCATTTTTTTATATGGCCATTCAAACGCTTCTTTTGGAGCAATTGTTCTCGGAGAAGGAGCCGCGGGGGGTAAAAGTCATGAATGACAGTCACATAGGAGGTCCAGTGTGAAATGAACTGAAAGGGGAACCCTGACTGGAACAGCCATATGGATCTCGAAAACGGCAAGTCGCACACCCATACCACCGGAACTAAAAATGACAAGGACCCTGGGCCGTTTGACGATCCGGTGAAAAAACATTGCTAACATGCAAAAAAAAATCCCATACAAAATTGAAACGCTCACCGTTCCGAAACCGTTAGAGATAGAGGGGGGTTACAAGTCCAGTTAGTTCAGAAAAAGTCCGAAATGACCTGAAAGTGGAACGCTGATCGGAACTGCCCTACGGATCTCGAAAACGACAAGTCGCAGACCTGTAGTGCCCGAACTAAAAATGTCGAGGAACCTGGGACGATTGATGAGTGTATGAAAAAGTGGAACCGTGACCAAAACAGCCATAGGGATCTCGACGGTGAAAAGTCGCACACCCACACTGCCGGAACTAAAAATGTCAAGGACCCTGGGCCGTTTGACGAGCCGGTGAATAAATAATGGCTTCCATACAAAAAAACATGGCTGCCATACAAAATCAAAAATCATATATTTTTTACGTCATGTTACAAACCCCACCCAAAAAGCCCACGCGGGCCGCTCGCGGCCCGCGCACCGCGCGACCTCTAGTCTCTAATATATAAAGCTCGATTACCACTGACTCACTGACTCATTGACATAATTGTTCTCCCAGATGGAGCCGTGGGGGGTACAAGTCATACATAAAGTCATAAACCTTGAGGTCCAGTGAGTCCGGGAAAAATCCGAAATGACCTGATAGTGGAACGCTGACCGGAACTGCCCTACGGATCTCGAAAATTACAAGTCGCACACCCATACTGCTGGAACTAAAAATGTCGAGGACCCTGGGTCGATTGACGAGCCGGTGAAAAAAAGATGGTTTCCATACAAAAAAAGATGGCGGCCATACAAAATGGAAACGCTCACCGTTCCGAAACCGTTGGAGATAGCGGGGGGGTGCTCGACCAAATGTCATAGAGGACGACGGGGGCTTTCCGGTGGGGGTCATAAAAATCCAAGATGGCGGATTCAAAATGGCGGCCAAAAAAAAAAATGGTCCGAGCCGGCTGAAAATTGGCGTCCGGGGGTTTTCGGGGGCAACTATTCATAATTCGGGATCAAATTTTTCTTTCCGCCATTTTTAAAGATGGCCGCCATACAAGTGTTCATTTTGGATTTTCACCCAATTGTTCTCCCAGAAGCAGCTGCCGGGGGTAAAAGTGATGTATGGGAGTCGTATAGAGGGGGGTCCTGTGAGTTCAGGAAAAGTCCGAAATGACCTGAAAGTGGAACGCTGACCGGAACTGCGCTACGGATCTCGAAAATTACAAGTCGCAGATGCACGGTGCCCGAACTAAATATGTCGAGGACCATGGGTCGATGGCAGAGCCGGTGAAAAAAAGATGGCTTCCATACAAAAAAAATGGCGCCATACAAAATTGAAACGCTCACCGTTCCGAAACCGTTGGAGATAGCGAGGGGGTGCTCGAACCATTTTCATAGAGGATGGAGGGGGCTTTCCGGTGGTCGTCATAAAAATCCAAGATGGCAAATCCAAAATGGCGGCCGAAAAATAAGTTGCTCCGAGCCGGCTGAAAATTGGCGTCCGGGGGTTTTCGGGGACACCGATTCCTAATCCGGGGTCGACTTTTTTTTCCGCCATTTTTCAATATGGCCGCCATACAAACGCATCTTTTGGAGCAATTGTTCTCCCGGAAGGAGCCGCGGGGGGTAAAAGTGATGTATGGGAGTCGTATAGAAGGAGGTCCAGGGAGTTCAGCAAAAAACCGAAATGACCTGAAAGTGGAACTCTGACCGGAACTGCCCTACGGATCTCGAAAACAGCAAGTCGCACACTCATACTGCCGGAACTAAAAATGTCGAGGACCCTGAGTCGATTGACGAGCCGGTGAAAAAAAGATGACTTCCATACAAAAAAAACATGGCCGCCATACAAGTGTTCATTTTGAATTATCACCCAATTGTTCTTCCAGAAGGAGCCGTCGGGGGTAAAATTCATGTATGAGGGTCGTATAGAGGGGGGTCCAGTGAGTTTAGGAAAAGTCCGAAAAGACCTGAAAGTGGAACGCTGACCGGAACTGCCCCACGGATCTCGAAAACAGGAAGTCGTGCTCGACTGAAAATTGGCGGCTGGTGGTTTTCGGGGGCACCGATTCATAATCTGGGATCTACTTTTTTTCTCCGCTATTTTTCAATATGGCCGCCATACACACGCTTCTTTTGGAGCGATTGTTCTCCCAGAAGGAGCCGTGGGGGGTAAAAGTGATGATTCGGAGTCGTATAGAAGGGGGTCCAGTGATTTCAGGAAAAATCCGATAAGACCTTAAAGTGGAACCTTGACCAGAACTGCCCTACGGATCTCAAAAACGGCAAAGCGCAGACCCATAGTGCCCGAACTAAAAATGTCGAGTACCCTGGGACGATTGACGAGCCGGTGAAAAAAGATGGCTTCCATACAAAAAAACATGGCTGCCATACAAGTGTTCATTTTGGATTTTCACTCAATTGGTCTCCCAAAAGGAGCCGTCAGGGGTAAAAGTTATGTATGAGAGTCGTATAGAAGGCGGTCCTATGAGTCCAGGAAAAGTCGGAAATGGCTTGAAAGTGGAACGCTGACCGGAACTGCCCTACGGATCTCGAAAATGAGAAGTCGCACACCCATACTGCCCGAACTAAAAATGTGTAGGACCTTGGGTCGATTGACGAGCTGGTAAAAAAAGATGGCTTTCATACAAAAAACATGGCTGCCATACAAACGCCTCTTAACACGCTTTTATTAGCTTCACCTGTAACTATGTAAGAAAATCTTGGAAGTTAAATTTGATCCACTTCGCGGTTTCCGATTGAGGTGAGATTTTGCACACACGTTTAGTTAGGATGACAATGCATAGTTAGATAACTGACGTCATTCTAAATCCAATATGGCGGACTACTTATGTATTATGCACTACCATGATATGGGTATCAAATGAAAGGGTTTGCTGAGAAGAGTACGAAACTAAAATAACGTCACACTTAATTCAATATGGCGGACGCCCCAAGATGGTAGACAAAATTTTCTTATCTACCAACCTGATATGGGTATCAAATGAAAGGGTCTGCTGGGAACAAAACGAAAAATAAAGTCAAAGTGAAAGTGAAAGTCGAATTCAAAGTCAAAGTCGAAGTCAAAGTCAAAGTCAAAGTCAAAGTCAAAGTCAAAGTCAAAGTCAAAGTCAAAGTCAAAGTCAAAGTCAAAGTCAAAGTCAAAGTCAAAGTCAAAGTCAAAGTCAAAGTCAAAGTCAAAGTCAAAGTCAAAGTCAAAGTCAAAGTCAAAGTCAAAGTCAAAGTCAAAGTCAAAGTCAAAGTCAAAGTCAAAGTCAAAGTCAAAGTCAAAGTCAAAGTCAAAGTCAAAGTCAAAGTCAAAGTCAAAGTCAAAGTCAAAGTCAAAGTCAAAGTCAAAGTTTTTTATTACAACAGCCTTTGCAGGCACTTTCAAAAGCGTGTTTTTATTTTTTTTAAGTTAATTTAAGAGCTCCACCAAAACCGCCACTCGCGGGCCGCTTGCGGCCCGCGCACTGCGCGACCTCCACTTTTTCAAAACCCTCACCGTTCCGAAACCGTTAGAGATAGAGGGGGGGTGCTCGACCAAATATCATAGAGAACGAGGGGGGCTTTCCAGTGGTAGTGATAAAAATCCAAGATGGCGGATTCAAAATGGTGGCCGAAAAATAATATGGTCCGATCTGGCTGAAAATTGGTGTCCGGGGGTTTTAGGGGGCACCAATTCATAAACCGGAATCGACTTCCTTTTCCGCCATTTTTTTATATGGCCATTCAAACGCTTCTTTTGGAGCAATTGTTCTCGGAGAAGGAGCCGCGGGGGGTAAAAGTCATGAATGACAGTCACATAGGAGGTCCAGTGTGAAATGAACTGAAAGGGGAACCCTGACTGGAACAGCCATATGGATCTCGAAAACGGCAAGTCGCACACCCATACCACCGGAACTAAAAATGACAAGGACCCTGGGCCGTTTGACGATCCGGTGAAAAAACATTGCTAACATGCAAAAAAAAATCCCATACAAAATTGAAACGCTCACCGTTCCGAAACCGTTAGAGATAGAGGGGGGTTACAAGTCCAGTTAGTTCAGAAAAAGTCCGAAATGACCTGAAAGTGGAACGCTGATCGGAACTGCCCTACGGATCTCGAAAACGACAAGTCGCAGACCTGTAGTGCCCGAACTAAAAATGTCGAGGAACCTGGGACGATTGATGAGTGTATGAAAAAGTGGAACCGTGACCAAAACAGCCATAGGGATCTCGACGGTGAAAAGTCGCACACCCACACTGCCGGAACTAAAAATGTCAAGGACCCTGGGCCGTTTGACGAGCCGGTGAATAAATAATGGCTTCCATACAAAAAAACATGGCTGCCATACAAAATCAAAAATCATATATTTTTTACGTCATGTTACAAACCCCACCCAAAAAGCCCACGCGGGCCGCTCGCGGCCCGCGCACCGCGCGACCTCTAGTTGACTATATATATAAAGCTCGATTACCACTGACTGACTGACTGACTGACTGACTCATTGACACAATTGTTCTCCCAGAAGGAGCCGTGGGGGGTAAAAGTCATGTATGGGGGTCGTAAACCTTGAGGTCCAGTGAGTCCGGGAAAAATCCGAAATGACCTGAAAGTGGAACGCTGACCGGAACTGCCCTACGGATCTCGAAAATGGCAAGTCGGACACCCACACCGCCGGAACTAAAAATGTCAAGGACCCTGGGCCGTTTGACGAGCCGGTGAAAAAAAGATGGCGTCCATACAAAAAAAGATGGCGGCCATACAAAATTGAAACGCTCACCGTTCCGAAACCGTTGGAGATAGCGGGGGGGTGCTCGACCAAATGTCATAGAGGACGACGGGGGCTTTCCGGTGGGGGTCATAAAAATCCAAGATGGCGGATTCAAAATGGCGGCCAAAAAAAAATATGGTCCGAGCCGGCTGAAAATTGGCATCCGGGGGTTTTCGGGGGCACTGATTCATAATCCGGGATCAAATTTTTCTTTCCGCCATTTTTCAAGATGGCCGCCATACAAGTGTTAATTTTGGATTTTGACCCAATTGTTCTCCCAGTAGCAGCCGCCGGGGGTAAAAGTGATGTATGGGAGTCGTATAGAGGAGGGTCCTGTGAGTTTAGAAAAAGTCCGAAATGACCTGAAAGTGGCACGCTGACCGGAACTGCCCTACAGATCTCGAAAATTACAAGTCGCAAAGCTATACCGCCGGAACTAAAAATGTCAAGGACCCTGGGCCGTTTGACGAGCCGGTGAAAAAAAGATGGTTTCCATACAAAAAAACATGGCTGCCATACAAAATTGAAACGCTCACCGTTCCGAAACCGTTGGTGATAGTGGGGGGGTGTTCGACCAAATGTCATAGAGGACAACGGGGGCTTTTCGGTGGGGGTCATTAAAATCCAAGATGGCGGATTCAAAATGGCGGCCAAAAAAAATATGGTCCGAGCCGGCTGAAAATTGGCATCCGGGGGTTTTCGGGGGCACCGATTCATATTCTGGGATCAAATTTTTCTTTCCGCCATTTTTCAAGATGGCTGCCATACAAGTGTTCATTTTGGATTTTCACCCAATTGTTCTCCCAGAATGAGCCGTGGGGGGTAAAAGGGATGTATGGGAGTCGTATAGAAGGGGGTCCTGTGAGTTTAGGAAAAGTCCGAAATGACCTGAAAGTGGAACACTGACCGGAACTGCCCTACGGATCTCGAAAATGAAAAGTCGGACACCCACACCGCCGGAACTAAAAATGTCGAGGACCCTGGGCCGTTTGACGAGCCGGTGAAAAAAAGTTGGTTTCCATACAAAATAACATGGCTGCCATACAAAATCAAATATATTTATTTTGAGTGATGTTACAAGCTCCACCTAAAAAGCCCTCGCGGGCCGCATGCGGCCCGCGCACCCGCGCGACCTCTAGTTTATATATATAAAGCTCGATTACCACTGACTCACTGACTGATTGACAGAATTGATCTCCCAGATGGAGCCGTGGGGGGTTAAAGTGATGTATGGGAGTCGTAAACCTTGAGGTCCAGTGAGTCCGGGAAAAATCCGAAATGACCTGAAAGTGGAACCCTGACCGGAACTGCCCTACGGATCTCGAAAATGAAAAGTCGCACACCCATAGTGCTGGAACTAAAAATGTCAAGGACCCTGGGCCGTTTGACGAGCCGGTGAAAAAAAGATGGCGTCCATACAAAAAAAGATGGCGGCCATACAAAATTGAAACGCTCACCGTTCCGCAACCGTCAGAGATAGTGGGGGGGTGTTCGACCAAATGTCATAGAGGACGACGGGGGCTTTCCGGTGGGGGTCATAAAAATCCAAGATGGCGGATTCAAAATGGCGGCCAAAAAAAAAAATGGTCTGAGCCGGCTGAAAATTGGCATCCAGGGGATTTCGGGGGCACCGATTCATAATCCGGGATCAAATTTTTTTTTCCGCCATTTTCCAATATGGCCGCCATACAAGTGTTCATTTTGGATTTTCACCCAATTGTTCTCCCAGAAGGAGCCGTCGGGGGTAAAAGCGATGTATGGGAGTCGTATAGAGGGGGGTCCTGTGAGCTTAAGAAAAGTCCGAAATGACCTGAAAGTGGAACACTGACCGGAACTGCCCTACGGATCTCGAAAATGAAAAGTCGAACACCCACACTGCCGGAACTAAAAATGTCGAGGACCCTGGGCCGTTTGACGAGCCGGTGAAAAAAAGATGGTTTCCATACAAAAAAAAATGGCTGCTATACAAAATCAAAAAACCAAATTTTTTTTAGTTATGTTACAAACTCCACCCAAAAAGCCCACGCGGGCCGCATGCGGCCCGCGCACCCGCGCGACCTCTAGTATTATGTATATTGGTCACAATTTGATAAAAACCACAAAATTCGTGATTTCTGTCATCTCTGCCATCAATCAGTCGCGTTTCGGCGCGCATCGAGGTCGGACCTGTGCAATTTTTTTTGACGTTCCTGCGCTCACACTTTATTAAAAACCAGAAGAAAGAATGATAGTATAATCATTAAAAATTTTATTAAAAAGAAACAGGAAGTATAAGTAACTTGCCTTTTATTCAGAAAATCTAAGTATTTCGTTTATAAAATCAATATGCTAAAATAATTTCTTGACATCTCCGTCAAGAATTCATTTTATAGGATGTAGTATAGAAAAATCAGTATGACAATTTGTAGTGTTGAGAACAAAGAGTATGAAGTTTTATACATATTCTATTTACCTAAGAACAATATTCATAGCACTTATATCATTTTCCAGTTGATATAAAAATAGCGATGTAACTTCGACAAATATTCCCGCTACTAATGAACGTATTTTTATTATCAACTTTTGTAAACCTCGTAATTGACATGACTACCAAGACAACCAGTTTAATTGGAATCAGTTTCATAAACTACTATTATTTCGTGTTGAACTGATCTACGTTTCCTTAGATTTTGTAAAATTTTGTTCCTTATTAGACGCTGACATTTTAAAATGTGTCGGCCCTATACGTACTGATTTGCCGGTGACCCAACTTAATTTTACTTCTTTTAATTTTATTTCTTTATGGGCTTTGCAGTCCACTAGAAAAATGATTCACCAATTTATATTATAATCTTTACCTTTATTTATGTATGGTTATCGTGGTCTTTATTTATGGTTATCGTGGTTATCCGTGGCATCACCACGGTCCTATCCGAAAACCAGCGCTGCGGTATTTATTTTATCTGACGCAGCATATGCTGAGACAGGGACTTTTTTTGGCCTCTTGCAGTTTTTTTTTAACCCCCGACAAAATAGAGGGGTGTTATAAGTTTATAATGTGTATCTGTGTAGCTATGTATCTGTGAATCTGTGGGTCTGTCTGTGGCATCGAAGCTCCAAAGCGGTTGGACCGATTTTAATGCAGTTTTTTTTTATTGAAAGCTAGAGTAATCGGGATGGTTCTTAAAATCTTTTCAGCCGTTCAAAAGTTACACCTCTTTTTCTAGTTAGAGTCGGGGGTTTTAGACGGTTAGGTTATTGTTATCATTATTTGAATTTTTTGTGTGTTTATGTAATTTCGTGTGCGAGTCCGAAATAAATATTTTTTCTTTCTTTCTTACAATTTTGAAGCTCTTCACCTGCATACATAGCGAGGAATCTGAACTAGGAATATGGTTTTAGATCTATGAATATGCAATTTCTTTTTTGGTAAAATAGCAACCCTGTGAACGAACTTAAGTAGGTATGACTACGGAAACGGACTACGCCTACAGGTGTGGGTGAGAGAAGGTTATTATCTCAAGGCATGGATTTGAGTTGGTCTATTCTTCTAACATTACACACACATTGGCAGTGTCATCATGTTTGTCGTGCCGATATATCGGTTTCGTTACGGCATTATCGGCTTTATGTGAAAATGCCCAATGTTGGTCGAGACAATTATGTGTACTTGCATAAACTCATACACAATAGGTATGACCGATAGTTTATAAGTAGATAGTTAAATAGGTATACAATCTGCAAATCCAAAACGGACGAACAGATGTTCTAGCGTAATATAGGACACTGGGTATACGATATTATGGATTTATATTTTTCAAGTATTTGCTGGTGTCATACTGCATGTTGCTAATTAATATTGCTATTCTGTGACGCGTGTGTCACACGGTCTGATACGTCAATTGCGCAATTGCGTGAACGGAGCTCCCCTAGTGGGTGGGGCTTAGGCTGATACTTCACCCCCTCAAAAGTAAGAAATCGTCGTAAAATACAACCTTAAAGGTCCAAATACGATCAAAGTTTACAGTAGTCAAGTTATTGTTTCGCGACTTCGTAATGTAAACCCTGATTGACTCTCGTTCAAATCTCTTCGCATGTCCAAACTGAACGCTACTGTAAGTATATTGCGCCTGAAACATGCACCGCGTTAACTATTGCTTCGAGGCTTAGGCTTTGACCGGAGAACAGCTTACCGACCGGTCCATTTCATTTATTTCCTGCACTTACAAGTCTTTCGCCACCGATTCTTCGTATCTGCTTGCAAGATGGTCGACTTAGCTCTACTTAAAATTGTTTATGATGTGTCCGAAATTATGAATATTTTGTATATTTTCAAGAACTATATTGAATAGGAAATATTTTGTCTTTTATTCAGAAAAGAAATTAAAATCCTTTTATTTATTTATTTTATTAAATAACAAGTTTGTGTCGACGTTTACTAATGGTTTTTTTTTTCTATTTCAGGTAAGCATAGCAGTCGTTAGCGCGGCGTTTCGGTTCTTGGAAGTCGAATCATTATCCACAGTAAGTTTTCTGCTACAAACAAACCTATTGATGTCAAAGCTGCGCTACAAATCCCTCGTTACCTGAGCAAAATAAATCCGACGATATTTTTTCCTCAAGTAAATCTGTTCAATTACGTTGCATTACCCTCAAGATTACTTCCTCGAATAAGCTTACATCTTGCGGGATAGAACACTGTTAGATTTATTCCATATTCATGGGAGGAATATGAGCCAGTCAATAACATTTCCAATTATCCAACTTGAACGGAAACTTGCGCCGACCTTCGATTAAAAATCATTCCATGGTTAGGTACAGTCATTAAAAGATGGTTTTTATAGCTTAGTCCGCGTTGAATCCCACATAAATCCGTGTAGTGATCACTGGAAGACGAAAAAGTGCGTCGTGGAATAGCGTTGGATTATCTGATAGCAAAAAGCGTGGACGGGGCATTAGTTTCAAGCTAAGAAAGAGCGGAAGTTTACATGATCGAAGCAACGGCAATTTGCATCAAACTTCATTCCCTTTTTAAAACGCTTTTATTAGCTTCACCTGTAACTAACTATGTATAAAAATCTTGGAAGTTAAATTTGACCCACTTCCCGGTTTCCGATTGAGCTGAAATTTTGCATACACGTTTAGTTTGGATGACAAAAGCGTTTTCTTTAGTTTTTTTTTAAACTATAATATTTATTATGTTAAACCTACTTATCACGTTACGAGATCATAATGAACAAAGTTATTCGAAATTTTTATTTTATTTTCCAATCTTAAATTGTCTATTTACCCTATACTTTCAAGGCCTATTACTTTGTGTAAGTCTTTGAGTATCAAGTAGATTTTCAACTTCGTGGTATAGGATTTAATGACTAATGTTGTTTTTAAATACATTACTTGACTCAGGTTTACACATAGAATTAATGAATCATCTAAAATAAGTGAATATGCGAATTACTCATACACCCCTACGACCTTTAACTGTATAGCAGTTGTGATAAGGGGTAAAACCTTATTTGAATCTAAGTTTTGCATAAAAATGCCGCGAGTTAATTATGCTACACTAGCTGTGATTGCGACAACACGCGTGGACTTTTTGGAAAACTGAGATATTTTTCGGAATAAAAAGTATCCTATGTCCTTCCACAGGTTATATTTAAGTTGTATGCAAATTTCGCTGAAATCCTTTCCAAACATCCAAATTCACACACATCCAAAGTTTCACATTTATAAAATTAGTAGGAAGGATAGAAGGAATAGAATGAAATTGTAAATAAAACATAAAACTAGTTAGTATTGTGGGAAGGTGATAATAATACTTGAACACCGGTCAATAAACCAAGGAAATTATTATCAAAAAACGAAATTATCGCTATCGATTTGACAAAGTTTGACGACACGGTTGGCGCAGTGGCTAAGCGATTAGCCTTCTACGCTACGTGCCGCGGATTCGATCCCCGCACGGAACAAGTATTTGTATGATCTACAAATAGTTGTTTCGGGTCTGGGTGGTGTGTGCATGTGACATGTATGTTTGTAAACTGTACCCTCGATACAAGAGAAATCCTAGTGAGGGGCAACGTTTTTAAAAAAAAAAAAAAAAAAAAAAGTTTTGCACTCAAATCATGGCTCCATTTACATAACCCCGCTGTAACAAATGGGATTACAGGCAACGGAAGTAATTTCACACATACATTATTTGGGTTACAAACGCTCACTTTGTGACCGCGTTACCAGAGCGCTGTACGGAGACAAAGCGGCATTCGCTTTGGGCGTCCCATTACTGTAATGCGGAGCTAAAACTTGACAGATTACTGGTCTGCCTGGATGAATTTTTCCACTGTCACACCACTACCACGGTTTCAACGGACATTAGCAGTATTCGAGGGATTTTCTCGTCTGTGTAATCGAAAGTCTTGGTTAAACGAGCGCGCAGCTGTTATCTTGGTCATCCATCATTACTTGAGGTTTGCTGTAGTTAGTTAAGGAAAATCACTCTTTTTTTCTTAGTCTGTGGATAGGTTGCTGGTAATTTTTTAAGGGATTCCGACATTTAAGTACCTAATTTGTGGATTCGTATTGAGATTTGAATCGATATTTTTCTTTGTAAATAAATTTATCGAAGATAACATTTCCACAGTCCACGTTTCACAAAAGGCGACCCCGGATGTTTCATGTCATCCGCTATACAACTGTACCTACTTAGTCAATTTTTCTATATCTACTTCTACCATGACATTCAAGTTCAATCAGTTCATAATCACTGCGAAGGAGATAATTTTCAAATGAGTTCCAAGAACTGCGTTCTTCGTGATATTGCCGAGCTACATCAGCACTATTCCTCAAAATTTCCATATTCAAATGCGAACATCAAGTTAATTTACTGTAGGATCTTACATTACCTTTGAAATTAGATATATTTCGCTGTCACTGCGGATATAATTTCACATTTCTTATTGGCCTTGTTGAATATTCATTAATTTGCCATACTACGCATTATTCCCGCTATTAGGGTCGTGCACGCGAAAAATGTTTTATGGCAATCGTTAACTCGATACTATCTGCACTTAATGCTAATGCATTTGTTAAGGTAAGTTTACCTTACGTGTTGCTACGTTTTAATTTTTATATCATGTACTAGGTGAGATCGTGACGGCCGCTTGAATTTTACGGAATACCTGAATAGAACCCTTTTTTAAAACGCTTTTATTAGCTTCACCTGTAACTAACTACGTAAAAAAATCTTGGAAGTTAAATTTGACCCACTTCCCGGTTTCCGATTGAGCTGAAATTTTGCATACACGTTAAGTTCGGATGACAAAAGCGTTTTCTTTAGTTTTTTTTAAACTATAATATTTATTTAAATCGCATTTTATGTCTCTGTCTAATTTTATCAAATTGGTTTGGTAATTTCCTCTATAAAACTTAATAAATAGCCAGACTAAGTCCCTTTCACACTGATTTCAATATCAATTAAGCATGGATAGTGTAGTCCTTGGTGTATTCAATCGTCTTTGACATAAATAGAACACAATGATAGACCTTTTGATCCCTTTAGTCAAAGTTGTAACTTCGTTATCTGGGTACCTTAGAGCTTCCATTTTCTTGTTCTAATTACTAACGGAAGTTAGGGATTTTAATAGGGACCGAGATCTTACCGTACCTTTTGAGACGCGACAAGAGGATTTGTAAGCATAACTAAGCAATGTTATTTTCATTTGTGGCTGCGTGACATTGGGGAAGTTATTTGCTTGAACCTGTGAATTTTGAATTCAAGCGTCGCTAGTCTGCCTTTGTAGTCTAGTCTGGTTATACCGCCATAACTTTATTCCACGTTTATTACTAGGGTTAGGTAGGGTTTGTGTTTCAAAGTAATATGATTAGGAATGTGGATTGGAGCTCACATCAGTTTTTCTTATGGGTACAAACATCTGTATGGATACAGATAGTTTATTTTATTCAACAAGTAAATAAGAATCTTCTAAAGAATTAATAATTTTAATAAAAAAATATTCAATAATTTGTTTTGTAACAACATAAACTAACAAATACAAAGTATTAAACTAAGCTCGATTAATTCATATGAAGTTGTTTTGGAAGTGGTTAGAGTGCCGATTATATTGGCCTATGTCATTCAAAAGATAGTCATTATTTAAACGAAAATACCAAACCTAAAATCGGTTCAAAGATCATGAGATTAAAAACGAAAATGAACAGCCAGTTTAAATACTCACTAACAATAATTGTTAGGTACAACTAATAACTATCATATTTACCTCCAATTAAAACTTGTGCACTGAATTATTGCCAACGATTGTTTTCAATGATATTATCGGTCGGTATCCTGGTCGTGTCTCATGCAGGCACGTCAGGGGGCAATTATAATTAAAATCGCTTGTACAACGACAACAGCGTTCTATTGAGGCCATGTCTCATTGTTTATTATAATGTGCTTGTCATTATTGCCACCAATACTTCGGCACTGCGGTTGGAACGGTTCGCTTTATTGTCGATTTTAGGTGCTTCCTATTCAAGCTGTTGGAATATAATAGCTAGGCAATAATGCTGATTATATCCTATACAAAGCCTCGCAAAGAGAGGGCCAAAATTTCACTGCCAATGCAGCAAACCAAACACCATACAGGAAATAAATTTCAATATGTATTATATCACTTTTTATTAATAACCGCTTTTGAAATTAGAGCGATCATTATGTATTTGTAACATGAGTTTGTGCCTAATATTTAATTTTGCGTGTTGAAAAGTTCCCTATAAATTTTCCATGGTTTTAAGATAATTTTGCCAAGTGCCAAAGTTAATTAAAATCAGTCTATAGCTAGATTTTAAAGCTTTCATCGGAATCAGTATTAGGCACCATCAGTCTTACAACACTTGTTTTTACTTTTCATCACACGTTTACCATCCAGCATGTTCCATTTGCTTGAAGAAACTGGTTGTACGCAACCTTTGTATATCTATCAGCAAGACATTCAAATGTGTTATTGAATAACATCGTTTACAAATCAAACGAATCACAATAGTTATCCATAAACCATTCACTGTTGCCGAGCAAAACTTGAGTCAATCTGTAGATCCCTGCGATGCAATTGCGTGCCCATACATATTCAAGTGCTCATGCATCACGACTGGTAGCCACGGAGTTGTGAGCCTCGTAATAACATGCAACTCGTGAGACGGTCGTGTATTCCCGTTTATTCAGATACCCTGTTATCAGAATAGCTTTGTCTCCTTTGAGGCTTAGGCCATGTTGAAACGGTCCTAAATCCTTGCTATCTTTTAAAAATAACGTGTCCTGTTCTTTGACTTTGAAACGCATAAGAATAACGAGCAATATATTTATATGCAATTCTCATTATACATATAGAACAGTTTTTCATTTTAAAGTGGTATAAAAACTAGTTTCAGTGTATTCTGTAATGAAAACGTATGCAGTATGCGAATAGATATTCATTTCAACTGCTGCACTGTCTCAAATTGATTTTTTTATTAAAATTTTCTGCTGTTGCTCTCATATTATTTATACGTTACATAATGAAATGAAAAAGACTTTACAGTCCCATTATCCATTGAAAATACAGACGTTTTCTTCTATTTAAAGCCTGACTATCCCATTAGTTACAGGTCAACCACCTTTATATAGAGACAGAATGCAGACGTCGGTACGAGCCTCGGGCAAAGCTGGTATTAGATAAATGAAGTGTCCTGTTCTTCCGACTCAAGCTGCTCTGTCGTTCTCAACGAATCATAGAATTATTTATATTGCTCCTTTTTTATACTGCGAGTAATAAATGTCTATACGTATTACATAGATATTTAGGTAGATGTTTATTGATTGTTATTGTCTGTTAGACCTGGGGACCTTGGCTACACTTAACTTTATAGACCGATATCATCACACTTGGGGGCTTAGGGCCATGGTCACCGGCAATATAGCAGACGTTTAAATAAAATCGGCCGTATACATACAAAAATTAAATTCATGTTTATACGGCTGATTTTCCTCTAATCGCCTATTACGTTGTCGGTGAACTTGGGCCCTAATTGCACTATGATATTATTATAAGTGTTAAAGATGTTACGCGGTTTTGAGCGATGTTTTTCGGAAGTCTGTATTTGTGTGTCTGTGTTGTGTGTAGTCTGCTTGAATGTGCAGGTAAATAACGGTACCTTTTATTACTTACGTGTTGCGCTTTACTAAACTTACCACTTTAAAATTTTGAAGTGTTGTATGGCATGCACTCAGCAATATATTTACATCGAGCGGTTAGTTCAAACCAAACAGCAGGTGTCGTTTCTCATGGCTGTTTTCAGAATATTACTCATGCTTAGAATGTATTGTTAACACGGCTTTCCTCACACTATTTTTATTCTCTGTCAGATGACGAAGATATGAACTGTTTAAAACAATTGGTTTGTGTGTTTGTAAAATATACTGAGTCAGTAGTTATTCGGATTGGCTTCAACTGCATTTTTGCCACTACTACGAATTGGTTTCTCAACCGAAGTGGTCTGATTCGAATCAGCCATATCGCAGTCCACTTAAAGAGCCATCTTGAGGGGCCATCTTCTACGATGTACCCGCAACTGTCGGTCTTCAGCCGTTCACATACAGTCTATACAAACTGCAGATCTCGAAGTCGTCTATCTGTTATTTTAAAAGATACTTACAATTATTATTTTACAAGCACATAGTTTCTTTGGGTATTTGTTTTTCTATGACGTCTAAAAATGAGCATGCCGCATTAATTAAAGACGTATAAAATGAGTTATTGAACATGTATACTTACGTGTAGTTAGTTCGTTTTTTATTGTTATTACCTTGATTTTATTACCTTGACTGTAACATTGCAAGTTTAATGGGGCTAGAAAAAATGAGGAATGTTAGAAAAAAGACGGTCAAGTACAAGTTGGTCATTGGATATTATGTACCATAGTTTTTTGTTTTATTTCGTTTCGCAAATTTTTTTGTTTTCGTATCTGTCGAAAAACTACTAAGTATAGCCCTCGACACAGCTGTAGTGAATACTAGTGATAGTGTTTTGCTATAATCACCATGTTTGGTAAACGGAGGCTTGGGCCTTAATCTCACGCAAAATCCGCTGGTGAGACAAATTACTGTTCTGATTAGCCCACAGGAAGGTGGTGCCCTACTTTCACTGGAAGACAGGAGGTTACCGGAACTACGTTGCAAATCTTGGAATATTAATAGACTAAATTATAAATTGTAGGTACTACTCATGACGCGGTCTGTCTGTAGTCAGAATCAGTATTTTTATTTTGCTAGTATGTATGCTCCACTTATGCATGGTTTTGTTTACTTCCGTTTCAAATTCAGTTATGATTTTCCGTGTTTAATTTACTTATACTACTGTAGGTAGGTAAATATCGCACAGACGCTCTACCGGAACAAACACACAAAAATAATAAATTAAATATTCTGTTTATAACATTACCAGCGTTGCAATGACCACTAAATAACTACCTGTTTGCGGTTCGTACATATTCCGACTACTGACCTCAACATATAAATCCATTAAGTTGATTAATTGTTCATAATTAATTATGTATCATCATTACTGACCATGAGAGATAGAATCGAAGAGCACCTACGACTAGATTAATGGTCTTAATGAGCGGAGGTGGCAAGGACAGTCAAGTGGAATTACATTCATTAACGTACGCAGGTTTTATATTAAACTAGCGGCCCGTCCCGGCTTTGCACGGGGCACATTTTCTATATTTAACAATAATAATAATATGTATTTTTAATATTTTTTACCCGACTACGGACTCTACGGAGAGGGTTATATGTTTGACCGGTATGTATGTATGTATGTATGTTCATCTGTTCCCTCATAACTTCTATATAATATGTATTTTTAATATTTTTATAATATGTATTTAAAAATATAAAAAATATGTATAATAATGAATAAAGGACATAATAATAATTTTGTTCTATCATCAGTAGTTTTCGCAGCGCACGCGATGTAAGGAATTTTATAGGTATTTTTTTTACACCTTGGGTTACATTATTGGAATTTTCGTAGAGATACCAAATACCTATGTTTCTCAGTGATAATATAGCATTTCACAGGTGAAAGAATTTTTCAAATCGGTTCAGTAGTTTTTGAGTTTATTCATTAGTGAAGATTACACAGCGTATAGTAATTGGGCCTTTAATTAGATATGCATAGGAATATATTATATTTTATGAACAGAATGTTAATAATGCATGGTTAACATTAGTCACTCTCAACAAAATGTGGTCTCAAATATGACAAGCATTCGACACAAAAACAAATAGTTGTATGACAAACGCACCCAGCCAATACCATTATGAGAATTGTCCCAGGGATTTGACGAGTTCCCGAATTTATCGAATACGCACAACAGTCGGTATGCTCTCCCCTTTATTTCGAAACCAGGGAATTGATAGCGGTGCTGTCCGATAAATTTATAGAATCGTCGAGTAGCCTGTTTGGTACTGACTGTACTGGTGGCAAATTACTTGACCATGTGGTAATTAGGTATCCGTTAGTTGCGTTGCGACTGAAGGATCACGAATGGAATTTCAGTTCAAATCTGGTCAAATCCAATCTGAGCCTGTAAATTGAAATTTCCCTCTGCGTGACAAAGACTTCTCTTTGATGCAGTGTTTTATGTAGTCATTTCTGTTGGAAGTCATCATCAAATCCCATCCTACGTTTCGGAATTACGCATAGATACTTCGGAATATTTCGCCTCTTGTTGCTTTTATCTCTGTTTACTTTGAAAGCTTTTGAAAGGGAAAAGATGTCTTCCGATGAAATACAACACAGCCAGATTTGATATGAAAGCAACCCTTATGTCATGTATAGCGTTGCTTCGCATGTTCATCGACGATTCTCATACGTTCCTAGCCAATCCGATCTTCGTTCGGTTGGCATCGAGTCTAATCTCGGCCAGTTGTATTGAGGGTGTATTACTATCATGTGCATATTGAACGGCGTCGGGTGCTCGGGATTTATCGGACCCTATCGGAATATGTCGATTGTGAACACGTAGAGCCATACTTCAGCCTGTTTCGAGCATATTGGAAACGTACAAGTGGGTACTCTACTATGAGCAAGTGTGTTGCGAATTTACAAGTAAGTCTGGATTGGCTTATTACCTATAATGTCGAACCATTTGTGATCTAATAAATGTTTCCTATACTCGAGCCTGAAGGAACGTCATCTTATATCAGAGTAGGTTGTCAGATTTGCTTAAAGAAGTTGCAGGTTTGTTTAAGAAGCAAGTGTCTTGCAATGCCGTATTTCATTAGCTATATACATATATATAGTGAATAGTAATTTTAACAAACAAGAAGCAATATCGCTTACTTTGTGTAAAAAATCGGAAATGGTAATATTTTACGCTACAACGTTGGCTGTACGGAAATACATGGGCGCGTATGTGGTACAAACGTCACGATTCGTTTACGCGTCACTTCACGTTCTGAATTCACGCACGTTTCAATCAAGTTACGATTATATAACACTAGAATGCTTATTATTTTTTTACATCAATCGATGTGTTAATCACGTATATCAATCAGTTCGTACACGTGTATCAGTATTCTAATAGACCGCTAAGCGTACAGAGTGTCCAATTATGAGAAAATATTACTATAATCATTACGTTTGTAATGGACTGCTCTCTTTGGAGAGTGCTGCCGTATTCCTTTTGACATAATCTGACATTGACGGGAAGGTTCGGCCTTTTCTTTCCCAGTAATCTCAAGCCTGATCATACCTAAAACATAAATTAATGTATCAATCACGTACGATTGAGACAAAGAGCTCCAATCTGTTCTAAGAGATTTCAGAGCGTGACTACGAGGCGACATCGAAACCAATTAACCGACACTTGTTATGTTAATTAGTTACCGTTAATATAGTACTTATTTGAGCTTCTGTATAATGCTGTTAAATTAATATGTTGTGTATCGCACGTCATAAGTTCACACCCTGGCAGGGTTGACAGGCGTGATGTTGGAAAATAAGAGATACGTGGTACAGACGACAATCGAGATAATTATGCAGAAAACTAATAACGCCTGCGTTTGAAAAGTGTTGTGTAAGTTCAGAATAGAATAGAAATATGCTAACCAACATAGAAAAAAAATATGTAAGAAAAACAGATTGTAAATCATGTGTGAGGGTGTGTGTGTGTCGTCGTGTTTGCTCATCTGATTTATATTTTTGTATAAAAAGTTGCTCCGCACACAATAAAAATTACAGTTGCCTGCATAGTATTTAGATATTATCCCGTTATCTGTATAGGTACTGATCTTTTTTGCTGTGTACCTTGAAAATCGTACATTAGTGATGAATAAAAAAATAAATATGTATATTTTATGTTTTAATATGCTCTTGAATGTAAATGCTTGTACGCAAAACTAATTGTAAAGTCAATCACCTCGGCACTGCTCTGAAATGTTTTAATTTCCCATGAGGACCTTAAGTTTCTAGACTACTACATAATTGATGTCTATTTTTTATTTGAGAGTACTAACTTAGTAGAAATATGAAGTTTCAACATTAGCCTTATCTTGTATCAAGTTTAGTGACGTTATTACCGTAATCAAATCACCACCGCTCCTGCCTTACCCCCTTTTCTTTTAAACACGGAGCATTAGTGTGAACTGAACTGCGCGTAACAATAGTGCCAGCATATATCGCCAACCCTGATCCCCACAATCAGTGGAGTAGAAGTAATTACATGTTCATTAGTGGGACTGGGACGACACGCCACATCGCGTGACAACGTACGAGGCACATCCGACTTGTACTTGTTACCAAATTATATACTTAGTTACTTTAATTTGATATGACAGATGAGGGGTGAAGCCAGCTCTTGTAAAGGCTTGATCAGATACAAACGATATTAGCGTGACAACGCGAAACATCTATGGAGTTTGCTGCCAACCAATCAGGTCTCTATACGACCCACATTTTTGAAAAAAATCTAGCCTTTTCAAAATTAAGGATCCAGTTAATAAAATTAAAACAAAAAACTTAGAATTGTTGTAACAATATTGCATAAAAAATGTCACACCCATATAATGATGACGTTATTTCTTGACAATCTTAGATTTATACTGGTCTTGTTTATAGTGAATTCCCGAGCTGATTTTGGCTGATCCACAGCGACGGCTTTCAGCAGGACTCTGTGCATCAGTTTGAAAATGCTCACTGGGTACTGCTGTTCCCTTGTCCAAAGAGGTGTGTTTGCAACGTCAGCTCTTATAATTAATATGTATGTGAACTAGCCTTAACGCGAACATTGCGAGCAGCTATTGTTTACGCGACGTGTTCGGGCGTGACGCCCCGAATGAGAATTGACGGGCGCGTGTGACGTCGGCAAATGACGTTGTATTTCGTTCGCCGTGTTTGGTTGGAGTTGGACGTAATTACGTTTGTTTTCCAATAAGCTGCACTCTGATACGTTACGATTGGACGGAATTGAAAGTCAAATACATTCGGTGTGGAGATGGATGCGAGGATACTCTGTTGTAAAATTCTCTTTGGTTTAGGGATGTTCTGTTCCTGTCATATGCAGCTTATGTAAACTTTATCTACTAGAGAAGTATGTTTTCTGAATTAAAAGAGAAGGCCTGCACCATTATTTTTCCTTATCTTAGGCTCCATCTTAGGATACACCCTAATATTAATACAATCTAGCCTTTAAGTCCTGCACAAGTGATATTAGATTAATACCTGATCTGACAGTTGTTTCTACTGAATCTGCGTTTAAACTATAATTAATTGATCTATCTTATTTAATTTTGTTTAAAATTTCCTATCATACTTAATCGTATATTATTACGTATTCGTATCCCTCATGTGATCCTTTTATTTTAATACAAAGGGATACACATGTAAAAGTACGATACCTTTTTCTCGTAGACCCATATGATCTCTGCTGTAATTGGAACATGCCAAATGTAATAAAATAGGCCGAAATAAGCTCATTTTCTTCTTGACCTATCCATGTTTGTAGGAATCATGGTCGACGTGAAAGCATCAGACGATGTTCGGCCACGAAACAAGCGATCAGTTGTTAAGTTATTGATTATAATCTGATGATTTCACTTCTATTGTGTTAGTAGCTTATAATTGCAACTGTGGTATGTAAAGTGAAAGTGATATTCAATATCACTTTCATTTAACAAATTACAAAATTAAAATTAATATAATCAACATTCGAATAGATCCTTATCGCAAGAATATTGACAGCTAAAATAATTGATTGCAAAATGAAACGTTATAGAATACTGGAATCGATTGCCATTTTACCATAAATTTATTAGAAAAAGGCAGTGTTCGCATTATTTATTGTCTATGTTACAGAAAAATTAAAATGGAGCGTTATTTATGGTAATAATTCTGATGACCGAAACCTACCTTTTCGAAAAAAGAGAGATATTTAGCTGTGTCCATGGCACGTTTCAAATTTTTCAGCCCTGTATGTAGCCACATGCACAGCGGTTTCGTTAAAGTTGGATGGAAGGTGTTGGTCAATATTGTAGAGAAATATTAATTGAATTCACACTATTGATATCTAATGCTGTCTGTACTGATTCTTTAATAAATTTCGCAGCAGATTTTGAGGCCCAATCTTTAATGTACAGTTTATTACATTCGTGATTCGACACCACAAAACTTGAAACATGTCTAGACGTATATTTGTCTCGAACTAAAATGAATTAGGTCCACTAACTCGCCCACTACAGTAAATAATAGATGAATCGTAATATCATTTACTTAGTATCCATTACTTGATATACTCGTAGTTTCAACCTGAAATATAGGTTTCAGATATTCGATATTGGATTAGCAACACGATCTGGTTATTAATTCAGAACAATATAAAGTAATGAGACATTTATGTTGTACAGCCACGAGTATAAATATTTATACATGTAGCGAAATTATACCTAAAATTAACTTAAATACTTGGGTTGTGTCTATAAATAAATAAAATAAATAAAATAAAAATAATTTATTGGTAAAACAAGTACAGGTATTAAACAAAATATTTTGATTGGATCCTCCTTTTAAGCAGATAGTGCCTGTATTAGGAGAGTCCGCTCTTCCATAGCAAAACGTGTTATATAAAAAGCAAAACGTAGAATTTTTATGCTAAAACTACATGCATTAATATTAACTTAAATTAAATCAGATGTGTGTATGCGTGGGTGTAAGTATGTGTGTGAGTATATGTGAGTGAAAGTGTAGGCTGTAGGTGTGACTGAGAACGTGTGAGGGTGAGTATGTGTCAAGGTTTCAGAAGTGATTCGGTATCATTGTAGGTAAGTGTTTGTATCCATTCTAGTATTATTTTTTTACTATCATAGTAGTTTTTGGGATAAATGTAGATGTATTTATTGATTTTATTATATAGCGCAGCAGATCGTATACTAAATTGCATACTGGCAAGCATAGTCCTTGTCCTAGGGATATTTAATATCATGTGTTTCCTCCTTTTTGTCAGAATTCTAGCATCATAGGAAAGAGACTTATGTTTTTTTAATGTAATTTGTGTAATGTAAAGTTTCCTGACTGAGAGCAAGTTACTAAGCCGAAATAGGTCTTCAGTAGGATATCTCTTTTTTTTAAAGTACATGCACTTGATAAGAGCGCGTTGTGCCCTTTCCACCGCTAGAAATTTTGTTTTGGCTGCACCACCCCAGACAGGTATACAATAGGAAAGTACTGACTGGACTAGCGCAACATAAACCATCTTAAGGAAATCTTTTTGATGGCCTGAATGATTACTGGCAGTCTTGGGAACGACGTATCTAAGAGTCCTGAACATCCAGCTTAATTTCCTGACTCTATTGGCAACCTGCTCAATGTGTGGGTACCATGATAGTCTCTGGTCCACGATAACACCTAGGTACTTGATATGAGGTACTTTGTTGATTGTTGAGCAGCTACAACTATTGCGATTATTGATATTACAAGTATGAATTTTAACATTAAAATCGTCCTCTGGTTGTGTACGTTGGGAGACACTGAAGCAAATGTAATTTGTTTTTGTGATGTTTAAGGTAAGCAAATTAATTGTCAGCCACTTGGCGATTTTAGCTAAGCCTGTCTCAGTACTCAGTTTAACATTCTGCCAAGTATCACCAGTGAAGACTACAGCAGTATCATCCGCGTAAGAGAAGACTTGTGCGTTTGCAACTTTTATGTTACAGAGTTCA
The DNA here is from genome assembly GCA_932294325.1 of Allophyes oxyacanthae. Taxonomy (NCBI): domain Eukaryota; kingdom Metazoa; phylum Arthropoda; class Insecta; order Lepidoptera; family Noctuidae; genus Allophyes; species Allophyes oxyacanthae. The sequence goes on along the minus strand of OW028623.1, from coordinate 4,206,617 downwards.
TTGACGTAAATAAGGAACAATGTAGGTCCCAATACGCTTCCTTGAGGGACGCCGTATGACGTGTTTGCATCCTCACTAGTGTACTGACCCACTCTAACCCTCTGCTTCCTGTTCCCGAGATAATCGTTGAAAAGGCTAAGAGGCATTCCGCGAACTCCGATACATTCCAGCTTTCTTACAATCAATATATATTTAACAATCAATACTAATTCTACAATTACATTTGTTTTTTTTAAATGCTTCTTCATTTGTGTACATATAGCTCGTGGCTCTAAGGAATCTTATTTTTTTTTACTTTGACCATTTTATAAAATACGAAATATGTATCTAGTATTATAACATTTATATTTTGAGGTTCCTTGTTGAGCTTGAGCTGTGAGCACAAACTCTCCTTACAACCTTGAATAACGGACACGACCACGAACGAACAGTTGTCAGTAACAAGAAAATTGTGTGAAATCACCGATTAGTTTGTCAAATTTGAAAGGGAATATGTGTTGTACAGCAAAAGTATAAACAGCAATACACCCGTAAGTGTTCTCCTAGCCACTATAATGCCTTCGTGTATAATGTTTATTGTTCCTAAAAGTACAATGCTAATATTTTAGTTAAGGTTACCACAGGTTATATTTGTTACTTTACCTACCAATGATGCATTCCCTGAGGTTTTCACTTGCTTTTAATGTTCTCAAGTACAAAGCGCGCTGGTCCCCGTTGCACGTTTGTAAATTTACTGTAGTTAAACTAAAACTTTTCACTACTAGCGTTTGTTTTGTTTCTGATGTTCCTTTGGGCAAATAAATTGTACTTTAACAGTTCAATTTATTTTTATTTATTTGGGCGTTGAAGATCATGATCGTTTCTACAGGTAATCGGCCAAAAAGCGAAGATTTTTTAAATATCCATGCATAGCGACGGTTCTAAAATATTTTTAAAACATTTTGATGATAAACTTTTATAAAACCTTTCAGGTTTTTGATAGTCGTATTAAAGTAAATGAAATGTGGATTCGCCAGACAGGTTTCTGCTCATCCTCGAAGTTGACAGGATTCGTTGTTGATGGAACACGTCAAGGACATCTTCAAAATAAAGTACGAAGCTAGCACCTTCGCGCAACAAGTTGAAATAAAACAAACGTGTATTTGTTTGATTGTACCTACAATCAAATGTATGAGTTTGTTTCTCTTGCACCCAATATTTTGATCCTCCATCCAGTACAGTATCTTTACTTTGTTTTACAATATAATTAAACAATGTTGTGCACTGACTTCACATTAAACCCCTTACTAATAAAAACTTGTAATTTTTTGACACTGATTAAATTGTACCTGTCCTTGTCATTTGTATGCCAATTAATAGAGATGGCAATAGACTTAAAAGCTAGTTTAGTTAAATAACGTTGGATTTTCGTTTATTGGTAAGGCGGTAAATCTTATACATTTCATACTTTACCTTTACAAAACGTGTAAGCAGGTTATTCTAGATATTTGCACACATTTTATACGTGCAGTTTTATCTAAAATTTATTGACGTATGTATATAGAAGCACAACTGCTCTTTCCCTAAATCGAATATCCAAGTATGTCGCTTGTTTGCCTACGTGTTTGAAAACGAGATCCTATAACACTTTTTTCATAGAACCACGTACTACTTTTATTTTTCACGTCAACATTGTAGTTTTTTAATCTAATACAATGCGGAACAAAACAAAGTCGGTTCATAGTACAAGTTTCTGCTATCGTTTTATTTATGTGTTCACGGACCTTACCTAGCTCCGTAGTACTTTGTGCAAGTCAAATGTATACCAAAGATAAACAATCTTGTGTACCTTAGCTGAGGGTTTCCAAGTTGCTCACAGTTGGTCTAAATATTTAAGTACGAGTTTGGGCCTTTTCGAATCAGAATTGGTGCAAGGTGAGGCCAGTATACGCATTGTTGATACAGTACAACACAACTAAGAAGTCGCATCGGCAAACTTCGTAAAAGCAATTAATAAGAGTTGGCGTTCTGTGTCGTAAAAGTGTATTTGTCTATCTTTTTAAAGATAACAATAACGCTAAAAGAAAAAGCAATACTTATATTCAGATATTAGCATATGTATAGCCACTTTTCCATACCTATAAAATTGCAAAGATTGTCTGGCAACACTGCTAGAGACTATAACAAGTAAAAATAGATATCTATAATATACATAGGTATATTGTTTATCCTCGTGTGGGGTGGGTATATTTGATATCAATCCTTTATGCTGATTCCAATATTAAAATGCTCTCCTTTATTCCGAATATTCCATTGTGAGAGAGTATGTGAAATAGTTCTTTTGCTTCGAATATTTTATATGATTGTCCCTCTTTTTTATATTTCAGTTGATCGCTTACAGTTCGCTACGAATTTTATTAGATAGGCACCTAGTTATGAAAAATACACAATGGGTTCCCGAAAATTTTATACGTTGAAGCAAGATGGTGATGTCAAAAACGCTGTAATGCATCGGAAAAGTATTGTATGGAGCGTGTATTAGCTAAAAGGCTGCTGACCTCAAAACAGTGGAAGTGACTGGACAAAGAAAACGAAGTAACGTATTTATGTCCTTCCGTGGCGAGTTCTGTGAAAGCTTACTTGTATTCACAAGCTAAAAACCGACCAACTGCGAATGGAACATGCGCACCGAAGGTTCTGTATATGCATATATTCAACTTTAGCCTAACAAACAAGTTCGGTGATAAAGTGGGAGTACTATGTTCTAATTAAGTGCTAAACAAATGGAAAACATTATTAGTTTCTTAAATAAAACATGTATAACATTCAGACGCACAGTTATTGTGATCAAACCATAACAATTACGTTTCTAAAGGTAAACCACCAACCGAAATGTTGTCACGCAACCCTAAAAAGGTCAAAGAAAATCCTTTTAAAGTATACAATATGTGTAACATTATTTCTAACTACAATGTTTGAGCATATTCACTTAGATGTTCCACGCCAACGATTTAATATCAATAAACTATTTCATTTCGACAATCATTAATCTTGCCTAGCGTGGTCTACCTATTCAATTGACTGGTCATATCTCAAAGCATGGATAAAATTCGATTTCTGTATTGAACAACCATGATAAGGCATAGCTGCTGAAATATGAGCAATAACTTTACTAAAACGATTTATTTTCTATATTGAATGATCGCGTGTCGCTATACAAGCTACGATACGTATAGTCATGAGGCTATTCTTAGATATATTATATTGTATTACTCGCTGGAGTTCTATTTATACATTTTTGTGGCTAATGTTTTGACGCGAGTTTCCATTTCTTGCATATCATCATTATTAAAGTTCAAAAGTTCCTTAACAGTGATGCCCTAGCGGTTACAGACCATAATTAAAAGTTGCCGGCTAGTTTCACCTTAAACTTCTCTCATTAAAACTTAGCACCTGAAAGGAACAAACATTCTTCTCATGTACTACTGTTCACGAAATCCCAAACCACCTAGTAAAGTTGTTTTGGTCTTCCTAAATTTATTTTAAAATAAACTAAAAAACTCTTTATAGCAACTGCACAGAAAATTAGCTTTCAAAACAATATGTTGTCATGTCGTCTTTGTGTATTACATTGCAAAAAGAAAAATGACAAATATTTGACGTAACAGTGTCTAGCAAAATAGAGCAATCAAAATATCATATTCGTTGTGTTTCGTGATAGGTAATAATGGACTTGTACATCAAAATTTTCTCGTAACACGTCTACATGTGAGACACAACGGAGGAATAATAAATGCCGACATTATTTTGGTACGGCGGGAGGGTCGGGCTGAGCCTTGGGCGGGAGTCGGAGGTGGCTCATTCTTCGCATTTTTGCGGCGTCTTTGCTGTCGCGCAAGGAAATACTCACGAATTTTTAGTCTCAGTCTCGGTAAAAAGGTGCGCTTTGTGCTCTGGCACGTTTCGAGCTGGATGTATTTCGATTCCTCTACAGGTGGTCCGTGCCCTTTTAGCGAACCGTAGAAATGCCTTTCTAAATTGTACTAGGATTGGATTGGTAAAAATATTCTTTGTCCTAACGTGTTTACGGCCTGGTGCTGGGATCCGCTTAGTTAGATATCGGTCATATGGCTTTATATCGAACATAGAATGTATTGTTTCTCAAAAAGCAACTGGGGCATGAGAAGAGATGATAAATGTTTCGGATAATTCGGTTATTACTCAATCAGTTATCCAGTTTTATCAAAAAATAACTCACCATTATAACATGTAACACAGTTCCGCAATCACAAGCTTTCATCCAATTGTAGGCAGAAATAATGTAGCCAATATTTGTTCTTGATTCGTAACTAACGTTCATACATCGATGCGAGTGATCATCGGCATGAAACGTGTTTGCACAAACTTCCCCGTTCTATTTTACGCTATATGTTTGGACAAGCCCCGGAACTAGCCGGAACCGAGAATTATAGAGGTCAGGTTGTTTTTGGCACAATCCGTGAGGATTTATGCTTCGGCGAGACATCAACTGCACTCATAAACAGTGCATGCGCTCTCTGCGGCCTGATTCATGGTTCACTCTTGTTTTGAATACACTGTTTATTGTACGTCTCGGCGACATTGTGTGCTATGTTTGCTATTTGAGATTTGATGGTTTAGTTATTATATTATTCGCTATGTGTTAGATAGTTTTACCTACAGTAAGCACAGTTTGTGCGCGGTGGGTAATTAAAGTTGTGTATAAAAAATAAGCCAGGTTTTCCAGAGGTTGCAGAGACACTCTTTGGAAAATTTGCTACAAATGTTAATTTTATGATTTTTCTGACCAAAACGTCATAGATACAAGTATATTGTACTCAAATTTATCATATCTGTATTAATTTGACATCCCTCCAAAGCATTGATCATAGCAATTCACGCTCCCTAAAAACACGTGCACAAACACTCCAAAAATAGGTTCCTAACAATATGTCAACCAGTTTTCCCCAATAACGAAATAATTAACCTTCATTGTTGTACGGAACAGCCAGCCGGTACTCTATTGGGGCAGTATTCTGGACTCCGGAGTCGCTAAGTCACGTAATTGGGCGGAAATGGTACCGCGCCGCTCGAGATTACATTCGATCACGTTCCCGTAAACAGTTTAGCGCAGATTTTTTTATTCGCCAGTCTTTGTGGAGGCCGATGGATCTGGTATCGAGTTTATTTTATTGGGAAATGGATAAACTGATTTTGAGATGGCTCAAGAAATATATGGCGAACCCTTGATGCTCATATTTGATAGCGGAAAGATAATATCTTCAAAAGTATCGGTTTTGTATAAGAAAAGCACAACCATAGTAAATCAACAGAATTGAGTATTAGTTTAACCTGATAACCTCTAAGTTATAATAGATAGTAGATAAACCCTCGCCGCAATTTCAGACATCTGTCGAGGAAAATATGACATTAATAACTAAGTCAATTTCCAGTTGAGCCGGCCATTCGGGTACCGGCTAATAAATTAATCTGGCGTCGGATCAACGTCAATGGTACATTAGGGTCAGTGACAGAGTTCGTAAGGCGCAAGATAAAGCTGTCTTGCAATTAATGAAAAGCTGATTTTGGGGAATGTCTCGCCAGATAACGACTCCTCAAGGGAGTGTTATTGGATTAAAAGAGAAATTCGCCTCTGTCCCTCTTCGTTCTGTCGTCGTACATTAATTTAATTATAATCTAAAGATCGTTTCACTAAGTTCTGTTAATGAACGCCCTCATTTATCGCAAACATTTTCGTTTTTGTTGTCCAACACAATATAGTTTATTGTTATTTGTTATCTTTCTACAAACACTACTCCCGGAAGCACGTGTATTTTCCGGCCGTAAATATTACCTTTACGCTCACCTTTACACACATACCTACTTTTCATTTTCATTAATCGTGTTCTACCGTTTGTATTGCGGAAACAATAGAAAGTGATATTTATACGCTAAGTTCGCGAATCACGTTCCAAATAAATTTATTAAATGTTTAATTACGAAATTCCCCTGGAATAGTCTAATTTAGGCTTAATTTCGTCTCGTTTTCAATCTCAACTTTCGTCGAAACTTTTGCATTGTTCTGAACGCGGTAGTTGGCAACTATAGCGACCGCTTGAACAAAGACTGAAAAGCGCTAAATAAACTCCGCTTGACGAGTTTTTGTGTTAGTTGCGAGTGGGATTATAACACAGGTATTACTGCCGATGTCGCGGGAGGCGGGGACGTAAAAAGTGTCCCACCATCGATGTTCAGACTTGCCTCGGCCAGTACTCGTACAAGTTGTTCTTTGACAAGCCGAGTTCTTTTTGTGGTCGCCTCAGTAATTAATGTTGGGCGACGGACGCTCATTCTGTTGGAGTTTTCTTATCGCGTTCGTGTATTCGTGTTTTGCTATTATTCGCTTATTCGCAACTTTTTTCACAGATCCCGAAAGCTTTCTTTAGTACATTGTTGTAAATAATGACGTACATTGGTTTTGCTTCGGGGAAAATTCGTGTCGTTGGATTAGGTTTTCCCATTTTCATGAAGTTTGAGAAGTAGTTACTTTCTTGTTTATTGTAATGACGTTGCTGCTGGCAATTTGATACGATAACGTCGAAGTAAGTTTATAATAAGCCTATTATCGTATTTCCATAACAGTATTTCGCTTACTATTTAGGTACATCATGTTGGAAGAAAATTAGGAGCTTATTGATCCTTTAATGTGTTCTCTCACGTGCGCTCAGCTCATCTGGTACTTGATTGAATTCTAGTTGGAGGCGGGAATTTTTGAAAGATGTTTGACACATTTTGTAATTAATGTACTCTATGCTGAAATGTTAATAGGATTACCAACGAACAATGACTGGCAAATTCGCATGTTTAAATATGTATTGCAAATTTGCAACAGACAATGCAATTACAATTCTCATTTGACTTTTTCCCGGCGTTTATAGAGATGTTATCGCGCCTTTATTTCGACATGGAAACGAAACACAGACTATCCGCACCACGTAATTGACTTGTCGCCATGTCTAATTGCTGGCCTTAATAAATGTACGAAGTTCCTGTCTTTATGTATTAGCTACGGATTAGTTTATTTATTTTTAAATAATACCCCTGGTTCCGGTGCGTTCATTCTGCAGATTTTTGTGTTAGTTTCGTTTTGCCTGTTAAAATCACAGACTAATAAATTGTAGCGCACATAAGTCATGAATATATATGACTTATTGGTGCACCGTCCGTTTGGATGTGGACCCACGACTTTCGAATCCAAAGTCCGGGCCCCGATAACTGTTGCACCACTGCTCTGTTCTTAAATAATAACACACACCCAGACCCGGAACAATTATCTGTATACCATACCTACAAATATTAAAATTTGTTCCGTGCAGGGATTAAACCCACGACACAGAAAGCCAACCACTTAGCCATTGCGCCAACCGGACCGTCAAACGATATTAACAACTTCGTATTGACCGTTACTAATATAATTATATTTTTCAATTTCAGGTAAGCATCGCAGTCGTTAGCGTGGCGTTTAATTTCTTGGAAGTAAACTCATTAACCCGAGTAAGTATTTTCCTACAAACATAAGGGACCATAGCCAGGAGAATGATGATGATGAGTAAATTGTGTTTATCATTATCGAGATCAATCTTTTCTCCATAAATAAAAAACTCTTTGTATGCGAGGAGACTTTCTAGTTTCAATTGCAATACTAACATTCAGTCATTCATCTCTTGTAGCAAAGTATGTGAGCACTATCAAACGTTTCGACGAGAATCGACCCGAGTTTGCCTTTACCAAAGCGTACTGACAGCCACTGTTATAACCAAAAGGAAGTGAACAATTCGGACTAGTCGCCGTACAATGGACGTAACGCGAAACAAAGGCCTAACTCAGAGTCACCGTCCATTGACACTTTTTAATTGAACCGAACTAGCGTTAGTTCTAACAACGCGAGCATCGGATGTGCAAATGGTCCGTAAATCATTCCTCTAGTCAGTCCATCGAGTCTGCTATCTCGTTCTGTGCCAACTAACGACCCCGCATTCGGAAATTGCAATACTCATATGTCACTAACCGTAGTAGTGGAGCGCTTGTATTGATGTGGAATGCATTGCTCTCTGCGAGGCGGCCAGCATTCTTTGGGCCCCGCCTCCTCCGCCATCACTTTAGAACACAAATCGACACGGGGTGTTTCCTTTTATGTCCACATGTCAAGCATAATTGGTTGGATTGAGTCGCCGGTACACATGGAATGCCAGTCCGATGACCGTTTAATATTTCAAATGTAACTATGATACCCAATGTCCAGAAGCTCAAAATTAAATTCTTGATTGGCTACCGCTACATAATTCAACAACGTGAAAAATCCCAACACGTCGCTTAGACTAGAAAACTGTTCTAACAAATCAAACGCTGGTTTTATTTTAAAATGTCGATATACGTCTGTTAGTAGGATTGTATGTGAATAGAGCTCACTTACTATTAAAATGAATCTTGTAAAACATATTCACAACACTCATCCAATTCACTATACTGATTTCAATAGTTTCCGTCTACGTGTAAATACTGAATATATTCGTCAATATTGAGCTTTATCAAATTAAGAATCATTCAATTTGCTATTCAAATACAAAATTGCTTAAAAAGCTTAAATAAAATTTACGTTTAGAAATAAAAGAAACTGGTAAATTGTCAAGGGTACAAGACTAAATAAATAGGTCCATTGAGGTTAATTTAGGATACCACTAAATACTTTCGTAGCCAGAATTTATAAACATGCTTAATTTTTTTACGGAATCATTTTGTTTTGCTTTTGGAATTGTTGTTTTAGTAAGAAATCGATGATTAAATGGGTACCACAGGCAAGTTTGCTTAAACAAGTGTGTCTTCTTTTTCTATCAAGTGGGTACAAGCTATCACATGGGAATCACCATAGAGGAAAGATGAGCCAGTCAGCAATGGTGGTAACGAAGGTGCGCCAGACGATATTCTCATGTTTCTTCACTTGTAGAGACAATTCTTTCTCCCTAAACCCCAGTGAGATAGTGGTAAAACGCAAGCCGATCTGGAATAGAAAAAAAAAACTAGTCACAGAAATGAAATTAATTTTATTCATCATTAAGAGAGGATAGGGGGATTTTCCGCTCAAAATTTGAGCTGCATGCCCGACTGGGGAAGTACCTCCATATCGTAGCCAAATAACACTGCTCTTTTGCAGTGTTGCATTCCTAACGGTGAGCAAGATCGCCAGTGCTCCTTGGGGAAGTGTCGTGTTGGCAGTAGGGATCGCTCCTACTCGCGCGGTAGTAGGGTCGGCATCGCGCGAGTGATACCCTAGTGTTGCAAGCGTTCATAGTAGGGTACGGTAACCGCTTAACATCAGGCGGGCCATATGATAGTAAGCCAAATTAAATGTCTAAAAAAATTGACCTTATCTTTACTATAGGAAATGCAAGGCCTATGTTCAAATAAGCCTTGACACCTCCTCCAGATAAAGCTAATGCAAAGTAATAGCTGACATTGACATATATTATCTACATTTGCTTAATAGTTACGTGTGACCCGGGGGCTTCCTGGTCTTTTGTCATGTTACCTTTGAAGCTTAACAACTATTGCAACAGCCTACACTATCGAATACGTTACATATTAACATATTGTGTGGGCGTGTATGTTGGGTTTCCACTCTATTATTATTCAGCAGCCCGCGTTAATGTTGCCATCTCCAGACATTTCATTGTTATCAGCGCGAATGTGTAATGTGACACATGTACTTGACATAATTACTGATTTTGCTGGCCATGTTGTATTAAATCATAATATATCCGCAATGTGTGCATAATGATACTTGATTGTGGCGGTATCTGATGTCAATAATTTATTAGGAATCTACATAACTGTTCCGTTTTAATAGTTATGTTTATCTCAATTTTCATTGTGTTGGAGCATTGTGGTTTTAAATATTAATGCTTTGTTGCATGGTTTATGAAATCTGTCATACCTTTACCCCATGTAATGTCAGGGTCAAAAAGATGTATATACAGTTATACACTTACCGAAATTCAACGATTTTTTTTTAAACTCTACTCTCTTTGTCATCTTGGATAATTTAGCGGATTCGAAAGAATATGGTAATTTTAACTAACTATAGGATTACAATTTTTTTTTGCCTAAAATGCGCTTAAGTATCTTGCTAAGTGTAGTGTTTTGCTAACTCTTCCGCAATTTAACTGCTCTTTACCTAGTTATTCGTAAGAGCAGATACCTGCTACCTACTTTAAGTAAAATTTCGCACTTTAACAGATGATACCCGGTAGGCAAAATATCTAGTTAATGCGCACATTAACGTATTCTATAATCTAACAGGAACATACACATATTTTTGTCCCTGATTGTACACACATTCTCATAGAATACAACTAAATTATTTGTGTGAAAGTAAAACCATTCAATTTAAAAAGCACGTTCACGTGCAGACTAAGAATTTAAACTATTCAAATTGTACAAATGGAAAACGATCCCCAGTACTCGGCATAACGTATCTATTTTGGCATCCTTAAGACCTTCGTACTATTTCCAGCATTTTAAAATTTCAGCTTTTCTAGCATTTCGATTTGCCCCTTACGTCCTAGGTTCCATTACGGCCTAAAATAATACCTCCGTTCTTCGTTTGTCCCCAAGTTTTAGGTCCGGACGTACCCTTTTCGTTTAACTTTACTTTCCCTATGCTTCTAATAAATAAGCCCTCTAATATAACCTTTTTGTCGCTATCTCCCCAATTTCTCTAGCCCGGTCCCAATTTTATGAGCGGGATTCGTTATTATTGAAAGTTTGAAAGTGTACGTATAAATTTCAGTTCAGTCTATTGTAGTTTCACTAACATCCTGTTTATAAACAGGACACCTGCTTTAAGGGGTCATTGTACTCATCATTGTGAACAACTTTTAAAGTGGGATCAACCCTAAAATCGCGGAAAGGAAGTTTGCTGTTCCATACAAATAATTCAATATTACTCGACTAAATGTAGATACCTATAGAACAGCGGATTTATTTTTCACGATTTTAGTGTTGGTCCTGTAGTAAAAGTTATTCATAATGATGAGTACAATAACTCCTTAAAACAGGTGTAGGGTGACCTGTTCAACAGTTAACCACATAAAATTCAAACCACCATATCTCATAATTGTTCATTAAAAACATGTTTTCTTCTACTCTGGTCAAAAGGCAGGTTCATTAGCTACAAATTGGCATTGAAGGACTGTTCGTTTTCCAAAGGAATTCAGAGAAAAAAATGTTTTAAAACAAAATGAGAATTGGTTAACTGTGTCCACACTATAGTACACTATTAACCGGGGGGGTATTCAACAGTTAACCATGGGGTACACAATTAATCACTAAATATGATAAATTAATTATTTTGAAATAATAACACTAAATGTTATTAAATTGACCTTTTATTTGTTATTAAAGGTTATTTTGTCAAAATTAACACAAAATATATGTTTTCCTTATAATAATTACGAAAAAAATTACATGTTTATAACATTATCAATCAGACTTCTTGATTTGAGACATAATTTTAATAAATAATGCTTTTAAATCCAAGCAAGGCTTTAAAAGCATTCTTTTTTATAATTATGTAATTAAATTAACATTTTCATGCTAACAGCACATACAACCAGGGAGATCCATTAAGTTTAATTATAACGTATACAGTCAACCATGGTTAACTGTGTACCAACTGCATTTGGTTAATTGTAGGCCACCCGGCTCCCAAAGCCGTTGAGCTTACCTCACTTTTAAATAAGCGACATTACACTCGTAATATCTATACCAAATAAAGCATGTTTAGTCAGTCTACCCAGCCGACAAATAATGATTATTGTAAAATCAAACCAAATGAAGTTAAGAGAAAAAGTACTCACGCTATTTTTTTAACTTTTTTCATTAAAAACACAAAATTTGATGTCACACAACTGCCGCCCGCACTAGCTCGCTGCAAATTGGGGAGGGGGGAGCAGGTTCGTTTTGACCTCTAAATTGCGTGGTTGCACGAAATAAAGACGTCACGTTTGTGAAATATGGGCATGGTTAATTGTGTACAAGTGGTTAACTGTTGGACAGGTCACCCTACTGTTTAAATAGTATATACATAATATTATATAACCCTAAATATTATATTTAATATACAACCCTGTATATTGGAAATAGTTATTATCGAGAACTTTAATGTTCTAAATGTACAAAAGTGAAGGCAGGCTGGCGGAATCGATGGCCATTAAATATCCATGTATTTAATGCATGCGTCTATAGTTTCCCTATTCACCAATTTCATCAACTAATGAATTGGTCATCGGTATTATGTTGTTTATTCGTATCACTCAATGCGGAACACTGCTGTACGAACGTTACAGGTTATTTCGAAATTCGAAAATGTAGTACGAGAATTAATTAAACTCTAACATGAATTTTCGCACAGAATGAACCGTATAACCGGGAGCCGCAATTAAAAGTTTGCTTAGAGAATATACGCTAACATTTTGATTTAAAGTTTGAGGTTTCGCTCGACACCCATACCGTGGCGAGAGCTTACTTTTTACATGCCACTTCAAATGGTCTGTACTGGTACACTAATGTATTGTAAGATTAATATTCTGAAAGTTGCAAAGGACATAGAACTAGTGGTAAAAGCACGACTGCATTTATGTAGATTCGAGCCAGCCCCATGTCTTTAAGAAAAGAATTTGGAAATATTTCTTGTTTGTCATCATATCTTCATGATTTTCTATTTGTTGTTTGTATGTATTTATATAAGTATAGATATATCTTCTTCTTTTTTTAAACCTTCACTAGGATTTCTCCTGTATCGTGAGTATAGTTTACAAACATATATCTCACCTGCACACACGCCCAGACCAGAAACAACTACGTGTAGATCATAATTATAAATATTAGCTCCTTGCGGGGTTCGAACCCGCGGCACGTAAAGTAGAATGCTAATCGCTTAGCCATTGCGCAAACCGTGTTATATTTCTTAATGCATATCTATTATTTATAATAAGTAGTTTTATTGTAATAAGGTCTTGTATTCAATGTTGTATTGTAAACTTAAATTTCTCTTTCGCCCAAAAGGTTTGCTAGAAGAAAACTTTTTCTAAGTTAAGCTCGCCTTTGTGCATTATTGTTTAAACTGTGTCTTGTGACTTTGATTGTTATGAGGAGTTAAGAGCAATAAAGACTGCCGATTTAAACTGCGGTTTTGCGGTTCTTCAACCTCTCCCATAATAGCTTTCTCATTGTGAATCGTGACACGCTCCTGTGTTATACTTAATCTCATTGACACTAGAAAATTAAAATTACGGTTGTGCATAAAAATAATGTATTTTAATTTTTTTATTTTAGTTGGGTTTCATAAGTTCCAAAGGTAATCAAAAAACTTTATTTACAACTCTCCAGAAGCATACTCTCATAAGTTCTAAAAAAACAGCTCATCGTCGTCGCAAATATAAAATTTTCCACAGAGACCCAGTTTCATACATATTTATCTCGAGTTCAAAATAATGAATTTTCTGTTTTTCAACAACCTACGAACTGTATAATTTTTTATCTACACTCATATAGTTGCATGTGCATAAATTCTGTCATTATAGTACTATTTTTGAATTCATAATTAGAACTTTACGATATGAGTGTAGATAAACTACTATTATTAAACTACATCCCTCTTATACCAGAAAACTGGTTTAAACCAGGACTTAAAAGTCTAGGATTGTTACAGTAATAAAGTTAATACCAGGATTAAAATGTGATCTTATAACAAAACTCGGGCCATTCAAGGATTAGATAATCCAAAGATAATAACGTAGTTTAAATAATATCCACCGATAAAAACAAAAAATGACAGTCATTCATTCGTTCATACAGGCTCCATTCAATGCCACACCATATCACCCTGATAATATCGTTACACTTTAAATGCATAAATAATTATTATTTATCAATACAAAAATATATCATAAATTGTTCTTTGTTTAAGTTTCAATTTATTGAACAAGCCCAACTAATACGTTTGAAGCGCTTTTTATAATCAAGTTGTTGTTTTTAACCACTAGCGTGAAACGGAGTGTAGTGGTACGTACGCAAGCGTGGCGCGCTAGTTTGAATTATGATTATCTAAATTGATGGATAAATGGTGAGCCATACAAATAAAATGGAAGAACAGAAGGAGAAGAAAAGGGGTGAAAATTGGAGTTCTGAAGAAAAAGTGAAACATCGTTTATTTTGCTATACAATGCTTTGTATCACCATTATTTCGACTAACCCGAATGTTCTTATTATTATAGGAAATGGTTTATTGGTGAATCGGCACATAATTATTATGTAGAAAGTCGACGAAAACTTCAGTAAATAATATGCTGATGAATAATAATACGATGAAGAAGTTAGTCTGTGTTTTGAAATAAGACGGCATATGTTTATATTGAAGTAACAAGCTTTCAATGATTTTTAAATTTTAAATGATATAAAACGACATATCATTTTTGTTAAATTATCACAATTTATCGAAGTGTCAAAATCTATTCTGTACTCGCAAACCCATTTCGATTCCAAACTTACGTGTTCGGTACATTTACATTTCCTTTTGTGCAGCACAATATGAAGTTTTGTTTGTTCGAAAAGTTGGCAGTGGACAGCATCCATTCCATTAGTATGGAACGGAAAGTTTGTGGTTATTTTTAATTAATACTGGGGCCGGCGGAGTTGCGCCGGCGGCGATGAGGGAATTCGTTGCGAGTAATATCAGAGGTTTACCAGATTAAGCAGCTACTAAGTACCGTAGTACCGGCAACCTTACAGTTCTGCACTTTATTGTGTTAGCTGGAGCTTGTGTTATGATTTGTGTGCTTGCTATTGTTTTTTCTTTCTTTTAGAAATGAAGCCAAGGAGTTTTGTTGACTGGATGTTGGCACCGCTTTTGCGGTTTCGATATTTGTTTTGTATTAGTTTCAATGGCTGAATTGAATTGCCAATGGATTTTTATTTTATTAGTGTATAGAGTCGAAGAATGTTTGGAAATGTGTTAGATAGTAATAAAACAAAACACATTTGTTTAAAACGTTTGATCATTTGATAGAAATGATCAAACGTTTTAAACCAATGTGTTTTCAACTTAGCTTAGCTACGTTTTCTTTGTGTTGAAAAGCATTGCATTGCGTTAAAAATGTAGTAAAGTATTGCAATCCTCTCGAGGTTTCATCATCAATCAAATTTCTGCATGCGACATAACGTCGGTTTCCGATCGGATTCCATAATATTCCTCTCAATTAATTTGTCAATCGTTTTCTCTCATGAAGGTAATTACAACAGGACTTCCGTGCTCGCTCATTAGTGCTTACAGCTTAATTGGAAGTTGGTACAGCAACATGTTACAGGTACACGATGATGCACGATATGACTGAAGTTTTCATTACGTTTGAACGAAACTCCACGTTGCATGTGCCCCATGTTCGGTTCATTAGAATTGAAAGGGAATAGAGAGCGCCTGTGTGACTTTGTACGTTGAGTGCAATATTCTCAGGCTCATTATGCTCGGGTAATATGCGAAAGGTAAAGTTATGACTTTACGACCATAATTTCGGCGTTTAAACAATATGAGAGAAGTAAAGAGTTGGTGGTGTAATGTAATTTTAAGATTCTAGCAAATTAATTACGAAAACCTTTTTATTCTTGTAGACGTGAAAATTCATGATGTATTGGTATTTGCTTGTAACCTTTACGTGAAGCAACTGTGACGACGTTATGGCTAGGATCAGGCTAAAACAAAATATGTTTTACAACATGATTCCGAGATTATTGTGAAGGTATATGTGAGATTTGGAAAGTAGGTGTTGCTTGAAAATTCCTAATTGTTTGCTTATCATTAGCAAATGCAGTTTATAAGCCAGTGTCTACGGTTACTTTGATTCAGCCGTCGTTAGGTTTAAAGAATCTTTATTCTCAAAAGAACATTACAGTTCACTTAAATGAGAAATTTACATTTAATCAAATTATATATATTGTCGTCTAATGACGAAGCATGCAGAGCTAGGCAAACAATAGTTGAGTTAATTAATACAAAGTAAAGCTGAAAAAGTTCTGCGATTTTATAATAAAAGTGGGGGTAATAATTACCCACTAATATGATTTTTATTCAGCCGTCGTTAGCTAGATTGTTTTATTTATTCTCTTGTGTAATTCAAATTCAGAACTCGACTCCGGAAACTAATTTCGTATGAACGTTGCAAATGTTAATTGAATCTGTTTACAAGGACGCGATGCGTTTCGTAAGTGAACGCGCGTGATTGTGTGTTTACGTCAATCAGTGTGGTCGTAGTAAGCGTTATTTGTGTCTAGATGGTACCTTAGGTCCCTACTGTAAAGGAGTGCGTGCTTGGATTATGTCCAAGGTTAGCAATAGTGACATCATATGAAAAATATCAAGAGAATATTGTTCTATTGAGAACTAACCTCTACATTCCGTTTAAAACGAATTTTCTCGTTATTTTTTTGGTCGGTGAACATGCCTCTTAGGAATATTCTACTTAAATATTATACCTTTGGATAAATAACAAATTCCATTCCAAGAATGATGAATGCGATGGTACCTCAACTACAAAGGTATTTATAATACTACTCGTTTCTTTACTCAAATTTCGGAAACTTACGATATTCCTTTGTTAAAATTTATCTCGCTTGTAAAATAGTTTCGAATACAAACTTGGCAGTTCAGAAGTAGGTTCTGTGGGTCGGCTGCGATGCGCCGAGCCGCTAATATTGCAAGTGGCGTGGAATGCTCCAACTTCTCTTAATCAGCCGAGGAGATGTCGCCTACAATAGGGCGACGGCAAAGACACGCTGACAGGGATAAATATCCGACAAATTTATCTTTAGCAAAGGTTCTGAGTAAAGAAGATTTTTCTCCGAGCGCCGACTGCAATAAAGTAGAAAGTAAAACAAAAGTGGGTGATGGAAAAAAGTGTCGCTGTAGACCTGCTGCTGCTGTTATTAATGATTTGTATGTATTATGTAAGCGTAATGAAATGGTGGGAATTTTGTCGCCCGGATTTTATTTGATATGCCGTGTAGTTCCCGGCAAATAATAGGTAAATATTTCTTTCAGTGGGTATACTATAAGTTAACTATGAGGGATTATGGCTAAAATATGGCCAACAGCATCCTTCTCGCGCTAACGGTAACACTGGGATCACATATTTGTATGGCAAGCGTGGTGGTAATGGACAAAAAAAACCACATCCATTCATGGAGTTCATGAATGTTCACCGGTGTGAGATCATGATCACACATAGCTCTATGCTTTATGCAACTACAATGTAATTAAATATTTATATGATCAAGTAAAGTATTAAATTATTAATGTTGTCCAAGGCCTTGTGTAGCAATCGGCGGCAGGTGAATGTAATCCTATTAATATTAAACGCGTTTTCATTATTAAAATACAATTAAAACTGTATCCTTGATACACATATTATTTAAATTCATAAGGTTGCGGTTACACAGACGACAATACAACAGACTCATATAAAGCGAGATAGAAGTCACGCTCTTAAATAATGTGTTGGGTGCAAAGTTCGCAGTAATGCATATGAATAGTGACAATTTACTGGCCTAAAGGCATGCGCACATTGTCAAACTATAAGAAGTATTAGTCAAATTAATAATATTTTTGAATGGCGGGCTTGTTAAACATTATTTCTCTTATATTCGTAATCTATATATCAATACGTGAAGAGAAAACTTTTTACCCCTTTCCGAGGGTATTGCGCTTACGGAGGAGTGTGAGATTTGGCATAGATAGTTAAAATTTATATGGAGGAGGAGTGCAGAAATTCGACAACTGGGCGACTACTAGTATAAATAAATCATCGCCAGTGGATTCACTGCCTAACAATAATGGATATCGTAAAGACCGCCATATACCTACTACTACAATCTGGATTACCTTCAGGGTTATTCTGATCGGATGAAAATCCATATCTATATTAGGCTTCGACGTCTACGTTCATCCGGCGACCGGAAATACTCAAGCGATACAGAACTGACGTGGTTGTATCGTGTATGTCCTCGAATTTGATCAGGCCAAACTGGTGCAGTTTTGCATGCTCATATCGGCTTTACAACGTGCACGGGGTAATAAGTACGTATAAACTATGTAGGTATTTTACTTAGCCTTCGTCACGACTAGCTCTCATAAGCGGCGGAGATTCAACAAACTTTGAAAATATTTTAATATCCAGGACTTATCTTAAAATATTAGAGACGCGTTGCGACGCTAGTGTTCATAAAAGCTACATTTGGGATTAACGTAGTGCCAGGCGGAAGTTAGCGTAATATGTAATATTGTACTGGTGTCACAATCCGACTAAGTTTTCACTTGGTATTCAGCTAGTTTTAGTTGTACAGACAACGACTAACCGATACGAAGTGCCATGACTACGGACGCGGACGTGTGTGTTATCGCAATATAAATACAAATTCAGCAGTACTACACAACAGACATAAAGTGGCATATTACAAAAGATGAACAAGTCTTGTAAAACCCAGGTTTCAGGATATCCCCGTCTCGTTTTGTTATATAACATTAGAAACTGATATATTTAAAACCTGCGTTTAACTGAACTTGCTTTACAAACAAAGTTCTTCTTTATCTCTCTTCTAGTTGAAGTTGTAAAAAAAAAATTGTCGACAAGGGTTTAACAATGTCACTGTGTATTTTTTTTCACTCGTGAATTTAAGCATAGTTTAAGGTCGATTTGTGACAGATGCCTTATATTATGTTCAATAAATTATTATAAATATCATAAAAGCCACAAGCGTTTTAATTTGCTGACCATACCTACACAACTTAATTTGGAGCCAATGGGAACAAAATAGGTGGTTATGTTATTGTTTATTTCTTTTCTTCTACAAATCTTGGAGCTCTTGGGAATTAATGTACGATTTTTTTTTTCCAAAGAACAATAGATTAGTAACTGAGAATAAGCCCGTGTATTTTACAACGACAGAATAAATAATTTAGCGGGAAAACGAAGTCAAACACGAAATTTTCCTCCTAACTGATCCTCGTAATCGTTAATGAATGTAAGGACATTGTATTTATAGTGCAACGTCACGTACAATTTATTTGGTTCAAGGAAAAATCGAAACGGGATTTCTGTAATTTTTTCTCAATGTGAAAGTTGCAGTATTGAAATATGGCGTGTTCGTGTTTGTTCTGCCTGTCGGTATTACAATGTTACGTACGTTTCCAGCTTACGTGAATGCAGTCGAGGGATTTATTTAAAAACTAGAAATAAACGAGTCCCGTTCGTGGATTCACAGGATTTATTCTACGCTTCAGTTTGCTGTTACGAGATCAACTTGAATGATGCTGTAAAAATATGCGACCTTGTCAGAAAATTTCAAACTTATAGATAGTAGTAAGTACTTAGTTTCCTGCTTAATGTTTTCAGTGAAAGTGGATCGTTATTTTTCAATTCAGCTAACAAAGCAGGTTGCGTAAAGGATTTCTACGTCCCAATTAGTACTCATAAAATCGCCTAATTGACGAAAATAAGGTCAGTCAGATAAAGAATTGTCCACACTGCACCGACGCGACTGAACAGAGCGAGAGCGTCAGTGTTTTTACGAGGACAAGTTCAGAAAAAGCTGTACGCGTTGTCACGAGGGCGTGATTTTTGTTTGCTGCTTGTTTTATGTTCTTGCTCCCACATCGCGTCCTTGCTGCTCGTACCAGTCTGATCGAACCTTAATCATCGAACCTTATCGAGGAAACGGAAAGTTAATAAAATCAGTTTTCTAGTTACGGCAATTAAACAACACGAACTCGTAGACTTTGTGTAAGTTTAGTGGGTCTTAATTGAAATAATATTCCTTTGTCTCCGAGCCAAAGGAGATTGAGGGCGGGACGTGCGGTATTTTCGTTGTTTTTCCTCTCTCGAGCAAATGAGAAATACTTTTCTCTTTGTGACATACGACGCCGACTGTCCGCCGCGTTGGCTAAGTACCGACAAAATAGAAAAAAGCTCCTCACACGTAACTCTGACATTAAACTTCTTTCACAACATAATATTTACTCTGTCGCTTTTGCTCGTTAATGTTAGAAGATATATGATTAAATTCTTGACCAGTTAATTTATTTTATGATTTCATAATTCTTTGATTACTTTTTGCATTATGGCTCAAAGAAGGCATCATATTTTCGTAGAAGATTAAAAATAATGTAGCAACTATTTATTATTAGTTAAAATGTTCACTTCATTTAATTAAATCGTTAGGCAGGAAATGGAAGGTGTTAAAAATGAACTCTTAAATCTCTCTTTTATAATAAATCAAGATTTTATCGTTTCATCTACGTAATAGACCGTCGCGTCGGCTGGACGGACCATTACGTTGATTGACCAGTGTATTGAGCCCTGATTGTTTAGGAATCTTGACGCGCAATTCTTCTCGATAGTTACCGAAATGCTCTGTTGTCTACACACTCTTGTTTACGAACTTGCAAAAGCGCGAAGCAGAAACTGATCGCGTAGTCAGTCCATTACTTACACAAATATAATCATAATATCAGCCTATACACTTCTGTAGTTGAACCAAAGACTCCGACGCAAAAAAAAAAGTTTGTGAGATGATCTAAATCTAATCGTCATGATAAGATGTTTCCTCACACTTGATGGTAAAGGGTAAATAATAGATTCATAAGAAAGGATCCGGCTCGAAGGACCAAAAAAATTTAGGATTGCAATATTTTGTTATTTGCCTTTTACAGAGAGTTTTACTACTTTTCACGTGCAGAGAGGACACGTTTATATCCAGCACCATAATAATTTACAAATATTCGTATAATTTTGTTGTTTATTATCAGGATCGTGTTCGTTCTAGTCACGTCCGCTTAGTCCGGTGAATATTACGACAAATGGAAGCGGACACCCCGGATAGTTTATTACTGCAGATAACATTAATGTTGAGGATATGACCTACGGCCCGATCGACCTCTGATGTTATAATTTATGATGTTAACTGCACAGTTTATCGGTACATAATGTCTCGACCCGATTTATGTTGAACTTTGATGTTCCCTAATTTGGACGGTCATTCCACTTGATTGACCTCAATATTTGTTGGTCTATTTTCTTGACATTGTTTTGACAAAGTCGAGAAAATAACTCACGAACACGAATGAACGGATGGACTCCGTAATCTTAAAGAGAATTTATTAGTTAGTATCCTAAAAATATACAAGCAATAAAAGTTTATATGCCTAAACATGCTCTTTGGTTGTGCTGCTGTTTAAGTTCTGGTTAGTTTAATATAAAACGCTCGTTAAAAGCTTTGTCAGAAAAGCTGTTTTGCACGAACACTGTCGTCGCTAGCATCCGCTCAGAAAACACTCTCTGGAATATCATATTAATGTGACTAAATAGTAATATAATCACTTTGCCGTCATAATATAGCGAAGGCGCTTTAGTGAGTTTGAAATGCAATACTTTCAGAGCGAAGCCTCTGTACAACCTCGGTGTATTATATTTACATCCTGCTAAAATGTGGCGTAGAGATATATGGAAATTATTCATGTAGGTAAGTAAGCATTGTTAATATTGCTGGATGTGCCGTCCGCAACCGACCGCAAACGTGGCGGTGACAACGACAACGGAACGATACGAGGCGGCGACGCGACGTCACAGCGACGGGTGCGCGACGCTCGTCAGATTGCATCTCACCAGCATGACACATAAATCGTGCCACCGGCCGCACCGTTACCTACAATTCCACACTCCGAAATTGAATTATACGAAGCCCCGGATTTTATATCTATTAGGAAAACGCTCAACGGTCCCCAGGGCGAGGATTTAGATACCGATAACTTTCTCATTTCCTTCGGGCAGCGCCACACGTTACTTAGACGCGTATAAAACTCGATCCCTCGTGACAAAAAGGCCGTACGGTACAGCGTGTGACTTTGAATTAAGCTATCAATCTCATACCTGACACGCCGCTTACACGTTTATTGCGCCATATTTTTATGACGCTTAAAATAGACAGAAATATATCAGTTTTATCCGTCGACGGGGCGCTTCCGTTCGCCGGTGTAGGTGGACCAAATAATAAATTACTATCGATATCAAAACGAGATAAAGTTTCATCGGTAAACACTTTGGAATCCTATTTCAAACACCGTGTAATCCTTTGACGTGGAGTGAAACGTTGTGTAAGACGAGTACCTAATGTGTGTGACGTTGATCTATTGAGCTGCTGGATTCTAAGCAAGGAGAAGCTCCAAGCGTTGATTACAGAAGCGTAGTCGAGTATCTGGTGCTTGTTCACACCTACATCAAACACCCACCTACAGAGAATAGCTAATAAATAGCGGTTGTAGAAGGCTTAATTAAAATAATTTGGCACATGAACTCCGCTCTGCAGCGCACAGGTAAACTTGATTAAACGCTCGCTTCGGATACGGCGTGATGGTAAATATTTTTGTATCCACTAAGATACAGGTGGTAGTTGCAATGTAAATTTTAATGATGTTTTAAAGGCGAGCGGCGCGTTGGGCTTCCGCGGTACGGTGGTGGGGCGCGCGATTCGGTACGTCTAATCCGCGGGAGCTTCGGAACGTGTTTGTGTAAAGTTTTCCATTACATTAGAGTGAGCTGGCTGCAGCGCACTGCCTCCGGAACTAGAACAAATGGACGGCAGAGCGCGCTCGGATATCGTAACTGCGACTGTTATTGTAACGGATGTAACTTTGGATAAATGTCAACTGTTCTCGAATTTACTGCGCCAGCGGCAGCGGGCCGACTCGCGTTTTATTAGCTCGCTTTGCATACATTACACAAAGTGAGCCGATACATGAGCGGACGTGAATAGCTACGACAAGAATTCTCCTCGTTCCCGGCAGAATATATTTTAAATTTCGGATCACTTTTCGTCCATTTCTCTACAATTTTGAAAATAAAAGCTTTAAAGTCTATTCATTAAATCATATTCAAAGTTTAATGCTGAAGAATGAAATTGGCTTCAGTGTAGTTCACGCGAGTGAGGTAACAACTTTTCCACTGTCCAATTTGCAAGAAATTGTCTCCATTTTGCGTAACCGAAGTAAAGAAATAGGATTTGCGGAAGATTCCCTCCTCATTTCTTCTTCATTATTCTGGATTTTGACTAACATTATTTTCGAGGCTTTATTCAATGGCTTTAATGATCCCGAAAACCTTTCAGCTTCAAGGATGCGTTAAAGTGTGCCTTTACGTATGTTTTCCTCAATTTATGTCTAGTAATGAATTTGTAGATCTCCTTTGTCTTCAGCTATGATGTAGATATAATCTTAAGATTCATTTCTTCATCTCTAAACGTAGCCCATACATACTGCTCGATGCAGGCCTTTTCATGTTTGTGCCATTAGCCTTAATTATTCTAGTAAACTCAGGAAGAGTTTACTAGAATAATTAAGGATGAATTTTATTATAAATCCTTTATGTAACCGAAATTAAACCACATCCATTTCCTATATGCCGTGATCTAAGGCTGTATTCAAAGCGGTTTGACTACCTGCGTCCTGTCGGAGCGTCTAATTCAAATTGAACAGTAAGTGCAGACTTCCACGTTGTGTCGTCGGCCACGTCACCGTCATGCTAATACGTAGTGCCTGCTGTCGGGACTTTGATCTTATTATCTGCTTCGATTGCTGTCTAAACGTAGCATGGAATAGTAGCGAAATTTTGTTCGATCCCTTTTGATACTTTCTTGTAGTTGCAGTGATGAGATAAATTTCCAGGTATGTGGAAATACAATTGGGGTTTTCTATAATGAATTATAATTTTTTTGGAGAATAAGTATGCTTTTACACATTATTACAAAAAAATATGTGAAGTTGTGACGTGTATTCAAAATGACATCAGGAGGTAAATCAAAATTCGCCCTAGAGTGACGCAAATAAACTTGTTCGTTTGCGTTGATTCATGGTGAACGTAACTCAATTGGAATGGAACACACTCGCACCATTATTACTCTATACAAACATCTTCCTCATTCATTTGAATTGGATACACTATGTGCAGATAAGTCATTGTCCCTTTAATTGTTCATTCGCAATCAGAGACAATTAGAATTCACATTCCAAATTCCATTCGTATTAGATAGAAGACATAGGAATCTATTTACACTAGACGTCTAATTCTAGACTCGCCTAGAATATTTGTATAATTAGTAATTCATAACCAATTAAGTTGGATGTCGTCTAAGTAGAGAACAATACATAGCAATGAGCCCCGGTTTGCACCGCGTTGGTGTAATAATGCCTCGGCTTGTGTACCTAAGGGTGATTAGAACCAAGTAATGTTCGCTGCTGTTATTATTTTACCCTCTCGGAACACCTGTAATTAATTAATTTTATTATAAGAGAAGATTTTATTTCATTATTTTAACATGAGCGAATATTAAATACTTGTTAATATTTTGTGATTGTTATTTTGATACATTGAAAAATTTGGTTTTAAAAAAATAAAAAACACGAGATGTTATTTTTTTTAAATAAAATCCTATTTTTTTCCCCATAGGTTACCGTACATGGACAACAGTAAAAATATGAAGCTTATGAGCAGTGACATTTCAAACAAAATCTTTTTGGAACATAGAGAATATATATTGTGTACCCATAGGTACTGCGGGTACGGGTGTCTACGGTGTCTACAAACGATATTTTATTAACCTCAATTCGCAATAAAACGAACAGGTTATTATTATCACATGGGGTGTCAACTAACGCCAAACCGAAAGAAACCGTAACCGTAACGGACCACTGAAATATTAGCCTTTTAAAATGAAACTGTGTAAAGGGAGTGTATTTTTTTCCAGTACAAACATTATCTGACAGGTATTTTGTCAGGCGGAGCGCTTATATCGAGTCTACCCCGAGACAAATTAAGGCGAAGCTCGAGCATTACGGTGTAAT
Organism: Allophyes oxyacanthae; assembly: GCA_932294325.1. Classification (NCBI taxonomy): domain Eukaryota; kingdom Metazoa; phylum Arthropoda; class Insecta; order Lepidoptera; family Noctuidae; genus Allophyes; species Allophyes oxyacanthae. The sequence goes on along the minus strand of OW028623.1, from coordinate 4,181,623 downwards.
CGCAGCAATTTGCGAAAAGATCACGTCGCCGTTGTATTTTTACACTGGTCGTTTAAAAAAATTGGTCACGATATATATTTTTTGTATGCCGTATTTTTTTTCTACTACAACTACTGGTACCTATGGATTTACTTTGCTGGGATTTTTTCAATATTAATTATATGAAGAGTATGTTTATTGAAGTTGAATACTTTTTATACAGTATACGATATTACAAAAAACAGTGATAGCTTAGTGGTTGAACTCTTATCTTCCATGCAGAAAGGTCTAAGTTTGACCACAGCCCGCACCTCTGACTTTTCGAATTTATGTGTGGATCAGAATTTAAATATTACTTGCGTTAACGGTGAAGGAAAACATCGTGAGGAAACATGTGTTTCTGAGAGGCCCTCATAAAGTTCTCGATGGTGTGTGTAGTCTAAGGCCGTGGTGGACTAAGGCCTAACTCTTCTCATTCTGAGAAGAGGCACGTGCCAAGTAGTGGGTCAGTAACGGGCTGGATTTATATACGATATTACATTTTCCTTTTATTTTATTATTTAAGTTTTGCTGAATATTTTTTGATATACCCGACCACCTGTACACCGCTTTATTGGATATAAATCTCATAAAAATAAGTAAATAAAATTGCTGAACCACCTTCAAATAAAATAATAAAGATTTATCCGTCAAAACTTTTCATAAAATAAAATTTATGGATTGCAGTTTTCAAGCTGGCTTGTGCTTTATTTGTCTTAAAACAGGCATTCAAATGTTTCACATTTTGTCCAAAAATACTTTTAGTAAACAAACTAATATACGAAAATGTAAACATGCAAAACCAACACATCGGATTGGAGTATTACCAACGAAATTGGAGCATGAATTATGATTTTTATCCAACAAAATATGCGAAACAAAATACAAGCATTAAAAAAATTTCAAACTTGTGCAAACAACACCAGCAATATCTATTGAAACGAACGAAACGCAGGCTTGTTTACGTTTTAAACTGGTTTGTTTACGTTCATACTTATTGACTTTTGTTTCGTATTTAGTATTTGTTATTTATTCCTGGAAAGGTAGTGTTTGACTATCGGGTTAACAAAGAGTGGGTAATACAATATTGTTGCGGAAAATATATCCGATTAATTTGAATTTACCTGCCTCATGATATGAGCATCGTTCACCGAAAATAATTAAGTACTTTATAATTTTTTTATTAAATAAAAAATGAATAAATATTTTAATTAAATAAAAAATGTATAATTTTTTTTATTAAATAAAAAATGTATAAAGTTTTGTTTGCGGCTAGCACTAATAAATAAACAGCAGTTGCACAACGTTGGACTTAATGACTGTATACGGACGTAAACGTGATTTTAACCAAATTATTTAGACAGTAAAAAATTAGCTTAGATAAAAAACTTTCCGTTTGGTTTCTGGACGTAGCTGTATACTTATTTGCCGCAACCTATTAAAATAAAACTAAGTTTCGTTAGTTTGTTTTCAGTCCTACCCGTACTTTTACGAAACGTAACTACGTAAAACAAACTAAGCGAAACAAAACCATAGACGTTTTGAAAGCTTTTTTTAACTGGCATTTCTAAGTTTGAAACAAGTTTGCTAACCTCAAGGGCTTTCAAACAAATGACAAATGCCACAGTTCACAATTAAGTTTATTGTAAAATATACAACAATTTATGAATCTACCAAGTTATTAATTAAACTTCATATTCGTATATCTTTGAAATATAAACGTTTTAATTTTGGAGACATTTTAATAGAGTTTTATTAAATGAAACATGCTTAAGAATTCTTGTTCAAGTATACGGCCTGTCAAGAGCCTCAAAAACAGGCAAATTAATATCTTTTTCTTTTATTTCAATTAAGTTTAAATTAAAATAAAAAGATGTGAACTTGGAGCTAGCGAATCTTATATTTTGTGACAAGATGATTAGTAAAAGCCTAAAAGCATTGTAAGTACCGTGACATAAAATAATTAGGTAGGGACTGATTACTTTACATAGGTACCTAATAATTAAAATTGGCCAAGCATTCTCTACATATGTACCTATCTACTTATCTAGCTTATCGGTTTGTAGTCAGGTACCTATTATAATACGTACCTGACTACAGATCATAAGAGTGTGCCGTATATGGCACACGATGTAAGGGTGCATCTCTCGCATGGGCGTGGAGTGGTGGGCCCTCGAGGAGATACAATGGGCCCTCGATCGACGACCCACTCCGCATTTGTGATCTATCACGATTCTCGCGTGATATAGCTCCGATCATCGGTTAGTGTGCGATCGATATTCGATTAATAACGACTTGGTGGTTTGCTTGCCGATGCCCTTATGTATTTGAGCATATTACCAATGAAAATGGGAGAAAAAATGTATCAAAATGTAAAAAATCATCAATCAATTTTCTATTACTAAAAGCTACTTATTTTCAGATTCTATAATCGTGCCCGATATCCTCTGATAGTACCTAATTAATAGCCTGTCTCGATTCAATGAACAGAGTAATTTTTTATTTTATGCCCAAGAAAATAATGGCATGTAAAGTAAATATAATAGGTATTATAAAAAAAAACAATATGTTACCACAAGCTAGTAGAACGTAGATAAAGTCCCGGAGGATAAAGTTAAAAGTCACTAAAATCTTTGTAGCAGCACGAGGAGAATTACAAACGTGGAAGAAACTCCGGCTAAGATCGTAGTCCACAAGGGACTTGGATATAATAATAATATTTACGGTTTGTTCTCTTTGACAACACGGTTTGCACTGCCAAGTGGCGAGTTGTACTAGTTGCATCTTTGTTGGCTACGACTTAACTAATAATACTTGATCACTCGTTCTGACTCAAGATGACAAAATATGAATCTGTAAAGGTAAACTAAAGAAATGGAAAACTTGATGTTTATCTTTGCTCAGTATCGTAATTACTCAAATATCTACGTCACGGTCACGTCGTCTGGTGGTCTTATAGTAATAACATACAGCGCCCAGATGTATTGAATGTTTGCCTTCCATGCAGGAGAGTAAGTATAAACGCGGCCCGCTCCTCTGACTTTTCAAATCCATGTGCGGATCAGAATTTGAATATCATTATCATTAATGGTTGATGGTTTCCATGTCATGTGACTCGCTCCTCGGCAGAATGCGCGCCAGCTACCACAGTGTCCTGAGTGAAACTTGTGTGATAGGTGGGTGTGTGATAGTTCACCCACCCGCACCCAGAGTCTGCAGTCTCGACATAGTAAGCGATCGCTTTACAAACAATTTCGGTCGTATGTAGAGACTGCAGACCCAGGCCAGCGTGGTGGACTAAGGCCTTAACCCTTCTCATTCCGAGAAGAGGCCCGTGTCCAGCAGTAAGACAGTAATGGACTGAATTATAATTATTATAATAACACCTTAGCTTTTCTCGAGAAACGGCGTCTTCGTAGGTTACGTAACGTTCACAGCTTTTTGTGTTGTTATATACCACTTATAATGAATGTATTTATTCTTAAATAATTTTCTTCTAATTATCTTTGCATGCTTAATAATAATTATGAAAAGACGTAATGTTATAATTGAGAAGCAAACAAAATGCAATTAAATTAACATTTAATATATTAATTTATTTTTATGAATTTATGCAACGCCAACCCGTTTCTCATATTGCACAAGAAATGATAATTCTCTCAACAATACCTTATTTATATTCAGTACATGTATTAATTACTTTCTCATTTGCATAATTGTCTTAACAAACGTAAATTTATTGTGCTAAGGTCTTCAAAATGTTTTGCGATTATATTAATGATGTTCCCTTGGCCTCTTCGTTGTTTTGTAGTAGGTATTTTTAATTATCACTGTCATAATTTTTAACTACAGTCATTTCTCAAATATGTTGTCAATGAAGAAATACACAGGATGACTTTTACCGTCGGTCGGGAAAAAGTATGGGTGTGATAGGTAAATGGAGAAGAAATAAACGGAATAGTTACTTTTTTTTTTAACGCAGTATGATTTTTTTCTATCTACTAATACACACTATTATACATTTTGCACAATAAAACATAGCGTGATTTTCTTTAATGCGCTATCAAACGTAGAGCGACTAAATGCGTACCTATTCTTAATTTTATTATTATTCACGCCCCGTAGTAGTGGTTTCTTTTGAAAAATTACTCTGGAGTATAGCTTCTATTCAACGTACTTGACACCACATATTATTTTCCAGACGGTAAAAACGTCATCCCTATCATGTAAACTGAATCATACAAACGCTTTTTCAGCGTTGGTTTAAGTTTTGGATAGAACAAATAGCTGATCATACATGTGTTCAGATGAAAGCTGTTTTTAGTTCGAGAACGCTTTAAAAGTGCCAATGTTCCTATTATCATGAAAGGGCATGATAGTATCGAACGCTGACGTTGGCACTTGCGATGGCGTTTGAGTGATTGAGGTCCAATCGTATCATAACTCAAATACCATACTACGCTTGACGAGTGACGTCATCAATCTTGATACTCACTTTTGTTCACAAGTTTATTCTATCCGTCCTTCTATCAGACAAGTATCAAAATCGCTGTAAGTTTACAAATGGCGAATAAACATGATTTCCTTCGCGTCCAGACGAATCTCGTGTTTGCTCACAATTGGGTCACGCGGCTTACGGACTACTACGTCACTAGTGCACTAGTGCTGTACCGCACATTAAGTTGACCGAACTATTAATTTTTAATGTTCCTCTTTACTGCTTTTGTGGTCGTTTGAGGTCGGTGTGGTTTGACGACGAAGCGAAATAAACTGAAATATTTTAGATTAGGACAGTACTTACAGATATATCAGATTACGTTTTTGGAAGTCTTCTCATTGGTGAATCAGAAGAATCAAGTGTAGTGCCTAATCTCTAACGATTTTAATCACTTGAGATCCCATAGTTGTCCAAAAGCTAATTGTATGAACATGTTCCCGCTAACATGTACATTATAATTTATATTGTACCTCTGATACTGCTATTATAAATGTATGAAATCTTTGCCTCTATCTCGAAAGGATTTGCATCTTGGTTAAAAGTTTGTTTAATTATAGCTTTTGGTTACGGGATTTGTAAGTTATAAAGTCCTTTTAATGATAAGAAGCACTCCGTACAAAAGGCAGAAACATAATAGAATTATTAAAATGTATCTACTACAATTTTCCATACAAATTAACTTAAACCAAACCGTCTACCTTTATTGTTGGGGAATCAAAGTTTCGTAGAGCTTCTGAATGTCGTAGACTGAAGTCCGTAGCGTTAACTGAGCGTGGAGCGTCGTAGCCGGGCGTAGCATATTGTGCTACGTCGACCGCACTTCGTGCCACGTGCCTCGGCATAATAAGCCGACTTGATAATTCCTATTGTTTAAACTGAACCAGGGTTTTCATTTGTTGTTTACTCTTTGTTTTAGTTATACTACTAGTTAGTAATTAATAATAATAATAGATCGTAATACAGATTATGAACGAAGCGAAAACTGTTATATGAAAAAAATTTAATATACTAATAAAATTCCACTTTTTTCTGAACTAAAATTAAACTGACTGAAACTTATAAACTGCTTATCCTAAAATTTCATTGTTCTTTTTAAAGAATCAATGACATTTTCGGAAAGCTTCAGTAATTTGTTGATTTTCATTACGAATCACCCACTGTATAACCGAGTGATTAAAACATAACCTAGTTCATATTTGTTATTTTCAGCAACGGAACTAACTCGCATATTTTTGATATAAAAGCGGGGTTCGTGTTGTATGCGATGCATTCGCCGTAAAGAGCCGATACAGCGTAACTTTACCGATAATATACAGTGCTTTTACGTACAACTAGTTCAAAAGTGAAGTTTACAATTAGTACACGCGAACTACTGGGTTTAGCTAAATATTTGTGAGCAAAATGTACGTAAAATGGAGGTGAAACTTCCGAATGTACGCGAATTATGCAGAAAGCATGGAAATGGATTTATTTATGAGCAGCAGCATTTACCTGTAGCCGATATTATCACACTACACTGATTTTTCATACCGTTCATGCGGAGTATTAATATACAGCGACAAAGCGATATCTTATCGAAAAGCAGGGGGTCTAGCTGGGGGGGTTATAATTTGATTCACATAACAAACATCAAAATATCTACATAATTGATGACTATTAATATCATTCGCGTAAGGCTCATATTCAATAATCAACTGTTTCATGGTTACTACGGAGATTCCTAGATGAATTGCTCAATGTGGCCTTTTTATACCCGCTGATCCTGATTAATGTAGGAAAGACCAAAAGACTCATCAGAATGTTACACTTCTCATTTATTTTATCATAACACATTAAGGAATTACTTCTGTTACTTAGCTATACAAACGAGCAATGCATTGTAATTAATCCCATTATCGGTAACAGCGGTCTATGTTAGCCACGTCACCGTTTATTTACCCGGTTCCTGTTTGATTTGGCCCGTGCACTCGAAGGCCCCCTAAATCAAAGCCACATTAACCTGACCTATCAATATTACCCCGCCTACCTCTACTTGTTCCACATCGTCGCTACAAGAATGGGAGCGGGGGATCAAGTTAGATTGGACGTTATAATGGCACTTGTGTTTCGCAAACGATGTTTTATTCATGCCGCGATGCTCGAATGCTGCGAATAACCGGCTAATTATTGAGGTGTTCGACGGCAAGATTTAGGCGCCCGGAGGAATCCATTGGCACAGCTTATTATGAATGTGCCACTTCACTTGTCAGCTTAATAAAGTCTCGAGACGTATTTTCAATAGGCTTACTCAAGGAATTTGGTATCACTGAATTGATTATAGTAATGTCTTTGACTTATCCGATTTCCGTTAGCTGACTGCGAGCGTAGATATAATTTGCACTTTGTGCTGCAAATTTTTGTTTTTTGGTTGAAACTGGATTGAAATTGGTTCAGGGAAATACAAATGACCAGACTTTTTCTGGTTAAGGAAAAACGTAAAACCTCATTACTTATTCTATTTTTGGATTCAATCCTTAAATGCTTGAAACGATTCGTAAGCTATAGCCATAATGCTCTACGGTTTAGTGTAACAGCAATTTCCTTTCTATGTATAAAGCTCTGTATCTTGTAATCGCAAAAGTATGTAAAGCTTGGCGCCCGCGCCATTAACGTTACATGATGGCACTAGACATTATAGTGGATGAGCCGCCCAGATGACATTACAAAAATGAGATGAAAAGGATAATGTAATAGGCAACTGGGGGTCACATTACACAATATTCTAGCGCAAGAAAATGTGTTTTAATAAAATTAACCTTTAAACAAACTGTAGAACAAATATTTTATCTGAATAAATACGTTCGTGCGATATTAAGTCGTAAATATCTGAGCTCCTCGCGTCCCGATTACGGAGGCTAATGAAATTATCCCGTCTATAGCCCGAATTAATTCGAACGACCCCTGGACCTTTTAAATATTACCCTGAAGGGTGAACGCGTGACGCGATAAAAATACAACTTAACACCCTTCTAGCGATGTCGTTTTTATGTGGAAATGTGTTTTTGTGGATCGCTGTTCCCCACAAGCAACATGGTGCACTGAAAGTGTCTCCACGAGAGACTTTACCTATATGTAAGCCCGGAGCAACATAGGGCTTGCGGTCTGGCTAATCTTTAAGCCGCCGCAGAAATTCTCATGTGGGATCTTACACGACCGAAGAAGATCACAAGCTATCACTAGTATCGAGGTTTATATGATATTCTTAATCGGCTTCTGTTTTGTAGTAGAAAGGTAGTAGAAATACTTGTCGTATATTTATGCTATTAGGTATGTGTTGGCTCGTCTAGTATTGTTGTCTTAGGATAAATCGAACATCTTAGAATCTTAGAAAGGATTACGTAAACTATATGGAGTATATCTGATCAATCGTAATGTCTCACATAAGATAACGTACTAGTAGCAAATTCAAATAGGTAACATAGCTCTATAGGTATATTTTGCTATACCTACACTAAAATTATTTATTGAGCTATTGTAAAAAGGTGTTAAGGTATGTTTTTAAAGTCCTCGTATTCACACGATATCAGATTGCTGTCTCATCTTCAAAGACGTGACATGCGAATTCTAATATCCTGTTGGAGAATATCACCGTAAACTTCGCGATAATATCTTTAGTACAATTTTTCCACGAAACCCCTGAAATGTCTTGGCACAAGACTCAAAGCATTCTGCACATATTTAATATTTCCTGGAAGTAAAAGGTGCATGAAAATTTATAACTTCGCCGATACGAATGTTCGTTTGACTAGAGTTGAGATTGCCATACGTTCGCTTCTTGAGTGCGTGCACCTTTTATCGCTTGTTGTATGGAGCTGGCTTTCTGTACCTATCTATTCTGTGACTTCGCTTTGATTGAATTGCTTTTAAAGTCCCTTTAACACGAGGTATTTTACTAGTTCCAAGAACAGTATTTTTAAAGAATCGTGTTCCTTTCATGTTTTCTGATTGAATTCCTGTAAAAAATTACTCTTGGCTATTCCGTTTTACTCAAACACCAGCGACTTCGCCAGCGTGATATCTTTATAAATTATAGTCTCTTACTCAGTGATAATATAGCATTCTGCTGGTGAAGTATTTTTAAAATCGGTCCTGTAGTTTTTGTGTTTATCCATTACAAACACACATACAATAAATCTAATCTTTTCTTTTTGTAATATTAGGTTAGATATATGTGACGTATTCACAGTTCCATGTCAAAGGTAATGTAAAACATTGCGGATGTATGAATAAATATCGAGGATACGTCATAATATGCTATGCTCTGCGAATAATTTGGTGTTTCATAACAGTTATACGATATCAAAATAAACGCCCAATTACGTGCAATTGATATGTTATCAATAATGTTATAATGTTACTGTGTTATGTTGGATGAGTGATTGATTCTGTAAGACCATTAAACATAATACAGTATGACAAAACTGAGAAGTCGCCTCGGCAAACTTTGTAAAACCATGAATGTTTATTAATACTGCAGTAAAACGCTTGTTCGATCAGGTACATCGATACGTCGGTTGTGTCGTACGATACGTTGTATTTCATAGGTTAGATTATGTTAACATGTAAAAGTTACATTGATCCCGTGTGTACACAAGCAATTAAAAGAGCGCGCTTCATATCTTTGTAAAAGCTTTGCATTTTACTGTAAAATAAAATTCCTTTAGATTAGTTCGCGCTAAAGGTGCAATTAAATTATATTTTATTCCTTCTAACTATAAGGTCCACTATTAGCTACGTCTAACAAGAACTAATATTACAGTGAAAATTTTAAGCAACTTATGTCTCGTGAGACAGTTTTTAGCTCGTTACGAAGTCAGAAGGCAAACAAGTTGAATTGTTTTTATTGCACCTCCGGGCCTTTGCGAAAAACACACGTGAGAAAAAGCTTGCTTATTGCGGAATTACTTGTTGCCTCACTGAGTATAACTAAGTGGACGCAGTCTTATCAAGCAGTTCAAGAAAAGTGAGATATCTGGTACACTGACGTTCTCTTCGCGTTAATGAGGCTGTCGAAATGGATAAACCAATATTAATGAACTTATTATCGCGTAAAGTAAAGCGTGTGTAATGTATTACTGGTTCTCGATTTCATATCTTAAGTGCTGTTTAATTTATTTACAAGATAGCTAGCTATAAAATATAAATACAGGCTCACAAAGTCGATCCGAAGGGGACAAAGAATTTCGTAGAGGTTTTACTTTTACTCTTAGCGGACGTCAGATAAATTTCCAAATAAAATTTCATAAATATTTTTGATATATTCACGGTCAGGCTTTTCATACTTTGCCCGCGTGGCTTATCTGGATTATCTCGGGATTTCCCACGGATTTTTTTAACTTGTTCGCGTTTGTGCGTCCGCTTATTGCGTTTTATCTGGCGCGTGATTTGCCGCGTTGCCGCCCCCGCGCCCCGAGCTTTCTACCAAATATGTTTATCGCACCCAGAATTCCCCTTTATGTTTATGGAGTTCGTTTGAACGTAAAAAATAATGCTAAATAAAGAGCGGGGCCTCCGCCGCGGGAGTTACTCTTTATTAAAATTTAATATCTCTCAAGCACCTTTTGTGTTCGAGAGCGGGTAGGTACACGTTACAATTACAGAGATCCTTTTAATTAAGTCCTTCGACGTAGCCTCATTTAATCGTTTTTGTTCCAGGTAATACGAGGTGGGATGACACAGTGTTCGAACGGGTCAACATCGGAGACGTATTACCGAGAAATTTGAGTGTGATTGAGAAAGAGTGTGTGGTTCCTTATGTCAAGGATTGTTAGTAGTTGAAACGCGGTGTGTAGTACTGTGTCGGTGGGTCGCAGATGCGGTTGTGATTGTGTGGTGCGGTGGTCATTGTCATGGTGACGACATGGCGCGCGCTGGCGCTGCTGGCGGCGCTGCAAGCTTGCACCGCGCTACCCGAGCCGGTGTACCACAACCAGTTCGCGGTGCACGTGCCCGCCGGGCCCAACCACGTCGATGACATCGCGAGGAGGCACGGTTACGTCAACCATGGACAGGTATGTGTTTCTGTCTTACTATTCAGTCCATGTCTAGCTGTGTACCTTACCTACTATATTTAGCACTATAGGTACCTATATCTATCGACACGATCCTACGAGTATATCGTCTTATATTGGAAGATTGGGCATGGAAATGACTCTACCAAAAACATACCTACGCAATTGCCGTTATCGTTACGCAAGGCGAGTAGTTTAGTATACATAAATACTCTTATATAATAATATAAGACACACATAATGCCAAAGTTTCCGAGCGTAACCAATTAGAACGCAATTACGTTTCCCATTTCGGACATTTTTTTGTTTTTACCGCAGAGAACAAGATTTAAGTGACGCGAAGTTTCTTACGTTGTGCGCCGCCTAAAACATCCATTAATTATATTATAATTAGTTTCGTCTTCATTACGTAGGTACTTATTTTAGATCTCCAATGTTGTTTAGGTTATTGCTGTCTTTGTTATAGAACAAAATAGTTAATTAATTTCTTGAACATTGAAACTAGAATAGTTTTAAAGTATAATTATGTTATACTAAAATAAAAAAGAACTTACTTGATATGTTTAAGAATTAATAATTCCAATCCAATCATAAGTAATTACAACTATACACCTCAAAACAATAATTATGTCAATTAATTTAATTAAGTAATTGATATAATTACGACAATTTCATAGAACTTTCAAGGTTTTTAATTACGAATTTTCAATATAATAGCGATATGTTTTCGGTCAGGTAAGTTATAATCGGGGATTTTATTATAGAACCCTAAATGTTATGTATGTTTATGTTGCCGTAACTATATCCAAGTTCTTCGCGTGACTGTCTGTCCGGCGGCCGTCCAATTAAGTTTTCTCTAGTGATTAATGGCCTCTAACTCCGTACCTAAGGTTTAACGTGGTGTCCAGCTTTTTGTTTCAAACTACGTTTAAGTTTTTCTGCGAAACAATCGGTGTTAGGCATCTCGTTCAATTATTTGAAGATAGATTGACGCATTGACAGTCTTATTTAGTTGTTATTTTGGTTGGAAATTAATAAGTGAGTACGTAAGGTATTTAAATCTGCCGTTTAAAGGTTATGATTAACCTGAGCATTCTCTTGTAAAACGCTAAAGAGCATTGATCGCTGTTTTAAAATGTTGTATGAAACATGTGCTAGTATTCAACATACCTACATAATGTAATGTTGTAACATTCACACACAATGTAATGCAGAACTTAAACCAACTGGCTGTAATACTTCCATAATTAATTAAAAACCTTTCGTAGTTCAAAGTCTAACCTTATGCATAAAAACTTGTAATACCTATTCAAACACTGACTTAATTATTTATACCTGTCATTCAAACTCAAACTCAAACTCTTTATTGCTTTCATGTGTAAGGGTACAGCAACTTATAACTATGTACTTAGCTATAATAATTATGTATAAGTAGGATCAAACGATAAATTTAAATTACTAGTGGTATTTAAATTATATTGAATCGTCTTGAATTGAATTGTCATTTGTATGTGAATGAATAGAGATTGCAATCAACTTCAGACTTCAGGGCTAGTTTAGTTAAATAACGTTTAATTATTCGTTTACGAATAAGAAGGTAAGTCTGTAACTTTGTAAAATAAATAAACTTTATGATTATTATTATTATTCCTTAGAATGCTCATTACAAGTGAATGCCCAGGTTTATCAGCACCTTTAGACGTATTTATGTTTATATTTACAACATAATTAGTTGGTCTGCGCCGTAAACTCTTGATTTTATCGTATTCTAACTTAATTAAAAGCAAAGTTAATCAAAAATTGTATCGCCACATCGCCGTATAATTGTAGTAATAAACAGTATTTCGGAAGTTTAATATACCCTACAAGGTAATTCTTTACATAATATTCAAAATTGAGTTGGGTTTTATTTATAACGTGGCTGGCTTTCTCGTTAATTATATTTTTTATCTCTCCTCTGGTTCTAATTTATCAGCTCGGTATAAAGTAAGGTTTCAATTAGGCAGAAGTTATATTTAGGTGGCTCTAAATCTGGGTGGTGACAAAGGACCAGATGGAATTAGCCAGGTATAGCGAGATAAATGGCAGGAATAGAGCTGTAATGAAAGGCAATAGAATGTCTGGTTCAGTGCTTGGAGAAAATTAGGCTTGGTCCTTAGAGGCACGAAGAATTCGTCCTTTTTAAAAACTATTACGCACTATACTTCAATGTTCTTATTAGCACTATTTATATGTCAAAATTGTAGACGTAAAAATAGATCTCCGCTTTGAGAGATAATTATTTTGTTGGTAGGGAAGATAAGGATTACTCAGTTTCTATTCCCTATTTTAAAGATCTTTTTGTAGTCAGTAACCGATAGATATGACAATATGAGTTTTGGGAACGAGATTAGTAGGTATTGTTGTTTTAAAATTTTGTCGTAGCTTATTTATGTCTATTTCATGCATTTTAGTAACTTTTCTGGGCATCAAACAACTGTTAAAAGTTAATTTGTCTAGGAGAGATGATCTTTTAAGCCTTATTATTGTGTAATTAATTACCACTTAAACATAAACAATGGGATCAGGGGCGGTATTTGGTAATCTATCACTCGTGGCAATATTTCCTTTCGTGCCTACTTCGTGCCAATTAATGGCAGTTTTGTTATGTTTATCTTATTGTGTTTTGATATATTTTTCGGTAAATATTGTTGTCATGAGATATATTTCCGTCTGTGCTTCCTTTTCCTCTTGTCACATTATGTCTGGGATCTGATAAATGATGTCCCTAATGCGCAATCATTTTATGATTAGTTATCCTGTATATTATTTACAAGTTTTCCTACGGACCCTATGTTGATGTTAGTACCCACTCATTTCAATCCAAAACCATCGAAGTCAAAATTATGTAGTCAATTACTTTTACTAGTAAAAATAGCTTACAATCTTAATTCATTTGTCGTTAGGACACCGAAATCGATATAATAAGTTAATTTGACTTATTTGAATATTTAGATTTCTGTTCTCTCTACTTAATTTTTAAAAGTATTTCCGTAGTCTGCTCTTTTAAATTCTCAAAACTTCAGTCCCCACAACATACAACTTAGAAGAATACTCGACAGACTACTCGATGTTTGTCTTACTCCTTGTTCGTATAAACTTAAACTCCGTGGAGATTTTAAGTATTCAGTCGTGTCTCGTGCAACATGAACAGCATCGTGTAACTTTTTATGACAGCCGGACATTTTACTAACTTCTACGTATACCCATTTCAATGTCCATACTCGTTTCAATCTTTGAGCGTTACACGGTTGCGATCGCGCCGACCGATCTCAAATGTCATGCGCTGTCCAAAAACTGTTGACGCCAACGTTTTCCCAAATTAGATTTTTATCTCCAATGCGAACCGATGATCGGAACGAATGAAATTGAATTCGAAACCGGGAAACGTATCGCGGAGCAGGTTGAGTGCTCGGCTCCGGACTCAGCTGGGAATAACCGGCGACTGTTCCATGAAACACATTTGAAACATTTCCCGTCGCATTATCGACTGTTTGACTCATACCTGAAACACATATAAGGAGATGCGCAGAATATGTCTAGGGAAAACGATGGCGGAAGTCGAGTTTTCAATTTTGTGTCGTTTGCATTATTAAATGTGTGGCGGTAAACTCGGAAGCCGATTATTGAACTATTATGTAGCTGCTGTACTGACTTGTTTAGACTTTCCATTTTTAGAAATTTCTCTTCATGTCATGAACTCGCTGTTGCTGGTTTTATTTTTATCAAAATAAAATAAAGCCTATAATGTATCACTCAGGAATAGTGTAGTTTTCTATTTTTAGAATCAGTTTAGTAGTTCCAGAGATTACACCCTACATGCTCACAAACATATTTTACCTCTTTATAATATTTAGAAAACAGTAAATTATATTCATTCATTCTCCATGGCGGTTTAATTACCGGACATGTACGTCTCTTTATTCATAAGCTTATCATGTGTTCATCTAAAACGCTTGTAAGGGACTGTTTTTGTTGAACAATGTTACTGTTTGGTACCTTAACTGTGTACAAAACAGAATTTATAACCTAACCAACCCAGGGTCGGGAAGCTAATTCCCTCGACATCAAGCAAAAAGATTCGTAACTAGATATCTAATTTACTGCAGACACAAAAGCGTTTCTTGTCTCTCTTAACTTGAACAAGTCGTTAGCGAAGGAAAAACTCAGTAGAAACTTTAATTTGGATCGTAAAAAGTGTCCATGATGCGAAAATAATAGTTTTCACTTACTCGCTTTTTTATTAGCGTCCGCGCTGAAATGTGGCGGTGCGGCTGTGTCCTTGCGTTGGTTTCGGTGTTGTTAAATTGAATTTCAAGACAGTTTATTGGACATTTTGCAGAAGAAAATATTTTGGCAATTCTGGAGAAATCGATCTTTAATGTGGACTCTAATGAATCTCGCCGTGTGATTTTCTTTTTTTTATTTGAGCCCATTACTGTTCCAATGTTAAGCACGGGCTGTTCAGGATGAGAAGGGTTAAGTCCACCACGCTTACCTGGTGTAGGTTGGCAGATTAGATACACCCACAATCGAAAGAATTTTTGGAGCTCTTGCAGGAATTCCGGATTCTCGCGAATTCATTTCCTTCACCCATAGCGCAGTGATAATTCAAATCAAATCAAATAAATAATATAATTAAATTTTGATCCGCACGTAAATTCGAAAATTCTGAAAATACTGGCCGTTGTCAAACTCAGACCCTCGTGGAATGCAAAATTCAAAGCGCTAGGCTATCACTGCTACATTTTAGTAATTTAATTATAATTTAAATTAATAACGCCTCACACGTTTTCGTACACACGTAACACATTAGATGTTGCCCCAGTCTTTTAACAAGAATAGTGTTATGCGAGTAAATCTTAGTAAGGCGAGTGTGTGCGCAAACTCGACGCGGTCTGGCGTGCACAAACACTCCTGTGTGCCGTCATTGTCGAGTAAGTGTCGCCAAACACTCGCTCTATTCCGCGAGACGTCTGAACTGCCTGTGTTTGACATGCTCCACCAAATCGACCCACAAGAGCCCTCGACGTGTGTGACTACAGCTACAACACACTGCGACACTGTGCCGTAATGTGTCATCCATCACTAACGTAATTCTTAACCGACAAGTAATTTAGTTACGTAGTTGGAATACTTCGGGGCGTGTGCGCGTACACTTCATAAGTTAGGGAATGATTAAGGGGGTTCTGATCAAATTATTGTAAGGCAAGTGTTCCGTTTGTGATCGGAATATTATATATCATTGAATTTGCTTTATACAGAAGATGTATAATTAATTTAGATGATAAATCCTTCCAATTTAATGTTAATTTAATTTGTAATTTTTCAGGATAGTTTCATTAATGAGTTTTACAAGTACTGGGATGTATTTACCTATGCTTAAATCAGTAGGAAATATAGTATAGATAGGTGATATTTATATTATAATAGCGAACCGTGGGGGGGGGCTTCGCACGGGTGCAATTTCTTCTACTATCCTTACATTTAATATCAAAGTATTATACTCGTACATATAAACCTTCCGTGACAAATTATCTAACTGATGGTGAAAACCGCATCAAAATCCGTTGCTATCCGCATGTATATGTTGTGTGTGTATGTCGTTATCCGCTAATTCCTCCTAAACAGGAGGAATTAGCGGATATACAGACAGACAAACGGATGCGGAATGCGATTTATTTTATACTTTGTAGAGATTATAAAATAGTTATATGGTTTTTTATGATTGTTATTTGTACCCAAACGACTGTCGTGACATGAATGATCGTAGATATTTTTAAAGTTAATTACTTGGTCGATTACCTCTTGGAACTGACAAACACAAGCTATATTCTATCATTAATATTCATATTTTTTGTGGGAAGCTTCGTGTTTCAACCATTTAACCATTCAGATGGTCTGTCGATATTGCCAAACACTAAAACGGAACGATAAAAAGCGGAGGCACCAAATTGCAAAAACAAACTCCATTTTTTTCCCTTTTATTATTATAGGCACTTATTCGTTTGAAGGTTAGATCACACGAGCCTCTCGTAAAGCTATTAGTGTTTGGTTTAAATTGTAGGAGATCGGTGGTATGTTTCCGTGTTCATTGTAAACCTTTGCTGACTAAAAACACGTGATTAATGTAAAATTCTATATCAAATAAATTCCAAATGCGTGCTGTAGGTGTATTTTAACTTATTGTACTATATTTGAGCAACAATTATTTTTATTTTCAGCCTGGGTTGTCCCACTGCAGGGCAAAGGCCTCCCTCTCCTTTTTCCACTCACTTCTGGTTTTAGCTAGTACGGACCAGTTTTTTCGGTAGGAGTCAAGCTCGTCCCGCCATCTTCGCCTCGGTCTGCCGCGATGCCGTTTTATATTTACTGGGATCCATTCAGTTGTTCTTTTGGCCCATAGCTCGTCGGACATGCGACAGACGTGTCCAGCCCAATCCCACTTGAGCTTGGCAGCTTTTTGGGTAACGTCTGTGATCTTAGTTTTGGAGCGCAGTATTGTGTTCCTTACACGGTCTGTAAGCCGAATTCCTAAAATACTGCGCTCCATGGCTCGCTGGCAAACCTCGAGCGTGGACCTCTGCTGAAGAGTCAAAGACCAAGTTTGAGCACCGTATGTAAGTATGGGGAGAATGCACATGTCCATAATTTTTCTTTTGTGGCATATTGGGAGGTCTCCCTTCAATAAGTCCTTCATTGACCAGTAGCTCCTCCAGGCGCTTTCGGTGCGTCGAGCAACTTCTTTATCTTGTCGCGCCTGGAAGGAAACTATTTGACCCAAGTAAACATAATCCTGGACATATGCAATCTCCACACCCTCCATATACAGTTTTCTCTTGGTGCTATTGGTCATGAGTTTGGTCTTCGACATATTCATTTTAAGTCCAATCTCGAGGCTCGCCCTGTTTAAATCTTCGAGCATCTTACCCAATTCTGCCGCTGATGACGAAAATAGGACGATGTCATCGGCGAATCGCAGGTTTGTTAACCTCTTTTCACCGATGACTACGCCTTTGTCTGCCCAGTTGTGTGTCAAGGTCCTAAAGACCTCTTCGAGAGTGGCAGTGAAAAGCTTTGGGGATAGCGGGTCTCCTTGCTTGACTCCTCTTTGTATTGGAAATATTGATCCTGCGGAATTTATTTTAATGGATGCGGTACTATTGCTATATATGGTCTTTAGTAGGTTGATGTAGGTGGTTTCTATATTTTGGTTAGAGAGGGCATCAAAGAGCGAATCGTGATTTATGCTATCGAAAGCTTTTGCGTAATCGATAAATGCTAGGTATAGAGGGATTTTGAATTCGGTGCATTTTTCGATTAATTGGTTCAGAGAGTGGAGATGGTCGGTGGTGGAGAGGCCTCTACGGAATCCTGCTTGTTCAGGAGGTTGGTGAACAACTTGGCTGACGATTTTTTTTTAACTTTCCCCTCTCTATGATTTCTCCTGTATGTACAGCTTACAAACATACATCTCACATGCACACACACCTAGACCAGAAACAATTATCTGTGGATCATACAAATAGGTATTTGTTTCGTGCGGGGATCGAACCCTATATGGCATAGAATTAGCTGATCACTTAGCCACTGCGCCAACTGCGTCGTCATGTTTCCGAAAGCCTTGTGAAAGTAAATCTGCTGCCAAATAATTTTTAAATTGAGCTTAAAATTCTTAACATGTGAATCTATGTTGTCTTTAAATAAAATATTATTATTATACCGGGTGTAAAAAGATCGAGAACCACGAATTCTTCCCATTGTTAAGATATTTTTTTTTTCATGAGAGGAATTTATAACTTCATTCTGTCTTCCAATTCTACCCCTTCTAACTCGTACCATAACCCAAAACCACCGCTAAACGTCGCGCGTTTCGTTAACTTACCGTTTCGCGTCACGTACTCCTCGACGATGGCTCTCAGAGGAGGCCCATTCTTCCCATTCGTTTTATAAGTATTCAATAGTGTTCACAGTTTCTCGTATTCGTTCTGATCGGGACTCTATTGGTTGTTTACTCGTCGATTTAGACGTGTGAGGTACCTACAATGCTTGGCTTTCAAGATGGGCGCGGAGATAATTTTTATGGCCATTTTAGTACACATTTATAACTTGAAGTACTTGCCTTAGTTTCCGGGACGGTATATGATACCCGCTTCTCTTCACGTGTGTCGTAAAAGGCGACTGAGGGATTGTGTCAAGATGGATCTTGAGTACGCTGATAATAACCTAACTTAAACCGTCAAAAACATCCGACTCCAACTAGAAAAAGAGCTGTAACTTTTGAATTTCAAGAAACATAACTAAGAACCATCGCGATTAAACTAGCTTTTAATAAAAAAAACTGCATTGAAATCGGTCCATCCGCTTTAGAGCGTCGATGCTACAGACAGATACACACTACGAACTTATAACACCCCTCTTTTTTGTCGGGGGTTAAAAACAAACGGCGATCACTAATCCGCTTACCAAAGATGGTGATAGTCATGTTCTCCAAGGAACAAAGAAGAATGCCGTACTCAAAATGGGGAGATTCAAACCGGTTCTATTCATATGTTACTGAAGAACCTCGAGTCGATAAACACTCGGATTAGGGAACGTATGCTAGAAAGGGATTGTATGAATTGACCCTTCTTACTCTTATATTGAGTCGAGCGAGACGGAAGTTCCATATCATTTGACCCAAAACTAATTGAACTGAACGAATCCTAAGGGATGTAATATAATATCGGCTAATCATCCCGCTTCATTCATGTGCAGACCAGAATTTCATTACACTTACGTTATCGGTGAAGGAAAAACATCGTGAGGAAATCTGCACATGAGCGGGCTTAAGTTGTCAATTATGTGTGTAGTCCACTAACCTGCACTAAGTCTGCGTGGTGGAATAAAGCCTTGATTCTTCTTCTCCATGGGATCTACTATTTGGAACCGTGCACCTAGAGTCTTGACATTTCACAAATACATGTATCTGGTTTACATGAAATAAAGATCTATTCTATTCTATTCTCCTCATGCAAAAGCCTGTGGCCAGCAGTAGGACAGTAATGGGCTAAATTACATAACTGTGAATAATAATGAATTTGATGTTATTGGAACGTATGTAGCGCATCGACATATCATGGAAGTAATACAGGTTTTCAAACATGGTGATCTGTTATGCAAGGGTCGATGTAATTAGTTATTGACCTACTTTATCGACTATACTGTTAATTAAGTGGTCGACTATGAGCTATAATTTCTCCTAATTGGACGTGTTGTTTTGTTAAGTACACCTTTGGAAGCTTCCCCTCTTTTTTGAAAATGTTATGAGTTCGAGTGACCTATAAAGCAAACTTATAATTTAATTAATAGAGGTCGTAACAGAGTTGATTCCTCCGATGTTTCAGTTGTTGATTTCTTATACGGTTTGTAGGTTTCGTCGATATTTATGAAATGACTTGTCTAATAAACTCTAGAAAGAAAATTGTTATTTTCCTTTTTAACACGCTTTTATTAGCTTCACCTGTAACTAACTATGTAAGAAAATCTTGGAAGTTAAATTTGACCCACTTCCCGGTTTCCGATTGAGCTAAAATTTTGAATACACGTTCAGTTTGGATGACTATATTATTCAGGAATCCAATTTATATCCGTATGGTCGTATATCGTAATCGCTAAATCGCTGCTAAAAGTGTGCGGGGTTTACAACTCAATCGCTGTGTCAAGCTTCCGAAAAGCGTTTAATCGCTTGTCGCTGGTGGTAAAACTTTCGTGTGTGCCCTGGCCCTAATAATGAAAGAACGTACGTAATAATGTTAGAGATATTTACTAAATACCTGCCTGTTGTCTGGTACAATGAGTCTGTCATGTTCACTAAAATGTCTCGCTGATGGTGGCATTGTGTGTCGGGTCGTTGAGTTCCATTCATTATGGTTGAGCTTAACGATGCTGACGCATGCGTCATGTTCGTGAATGGGTGCCGTCTGACGGGACTGGTCACCTTGTAACTAACTGCCATGGCAATCTTATTCAGAGGCAAATCATTATTATCCTATTCATATTTTTAGTCACATTAAATTACACTGGTCTTGCAGTTCTTACCACAACATGGTATTAATCAAGATTGTAGTCAATTATTTTAAAAGAGTTTTCATGGAGTTTCTTGCCAGTTTTTCTCCATAGGACCTGCTACTATTTGGAACCGCGCATCTAGAGTCTTGACATTTCAGAAGTGCCTGTATCTGGATTACATGAAATAAAGATGATTTATTCTATTGTAGCGGTCAGCTCTTGCTTTTTCAAAAAAATGGTTCAATTTGATTTAGGTTAGCTTTACTTGAGTACAACCTACGTTTTCTGTTTACCTGGTCTGAATGCTAGACGTAATGCTGTTACGATGGTTAAATGTACTCGAGAACTGGGCTTGAATCTTAAAAGGAGGCTACCCAGATGTTAATATAAGGGATCTCATCTTGGGTATTTGGTCACTAAGCCCAATTTTTTATTTAGAGTTGATCCGGTAACAGATTTCTGCAGGTATCAGTTTTATAATGAAACTCGATTGAAATGAATAGTAATGATAATGCATACTGCCGGGTGGTCTAGCAAAAAATTGCCGCAATTAGGTACTTTTAATAATTGGTAATAATTTTTAACAAATTGTTTCTTTTCATTTATGTGAATTTAAACGTCATTTTGAAAAAAAATGTTGTTAAAAATGGTTGCCAGATCTCAGTCAACCACAAGCTCCAGCTTGCGAGGTGTAAACAGATCTTAGACTACAACGTAGGTCAACGATGTTGTAAGTTAACTCGCTCGTTGTTCAGTCATGAAAATAATGTAACTTTTCAGCGAGAAATATATTATTTCAATTGTGAAATTGACCTTTAAAGCCTGTCTAAATTAGTATAGTTTTAGTAAATATCGTCTACAACACGGCCGTTCAAAAACTATTAGGTAACTTATTCATTATTATCGCTACAACATGACTGGTTTATTACTTGGCGCAGTAAAGTGTAAAGCTATGAAGTTATTAATTATACTCGCTAATTGCGTTCAAAACTTCGGGCTAATGTGTTGTTAAAGTTATTTATGTAGTGGGAAAGTTGTACGATCGATGGTAGTACACCGCAAATAAACTACAGTTAGAAACGTTTTAAGTTTTTAACTTTTAATTTAGGCTGGATATGTTTGCTTTCATAACAGTAAACAGTTGTATAATGAAGTTGGTGAGCTGCACCTTATTTCTTGACTTAGAGTCATATCACACTCGATACTTTTAGCATCGGCGACTAGCGATTTTGCCATTGCATCGATACTTCATCGCGTTTTGGCGACTCGCTGCATCTAGCAGAGAGGTGAATCGAGTTGAAAGCGGGCGGGGGTGGTAGCACGTCAAAGCCTCAATAAATCTCTGCGACTGGCATCTGAATGTGTGCGGAGTGTAGCGTCCAGTCGCTGTATCTAGCTTCCGAAGCGGGACTAAATAGCTGGTCGCTGATGCTAAAAGTATCGAGTGTGCTATGGCCCTTATCTACGTCTTTACTTTCAGTCTAACGATATACGGCAGGCATAAGCCCAATGTTCCTTCTGCGAGCAAAGTTTTAAATTTTCCCGGTTATAAATTAGGTACAGTCAGTGTCAGATATACTGATGAGGTGTCCAAAAAGAGCAAAACATCAGGTGTTATCTTCGACACAGCTAAAGTATTCAACTTTATCTGAACCGAATATAATTACCTAGTACCTGAGATGTATCGCTCCATTTGAACAACTGTCTTTCCAGTTTATTTGACGCTGACTTTATCTTATATTCTTTTCCCGGTTTTAATTAGGCCTCTCTGCCAAATTTCATCAAAATTGACTGATTAGGATTCATGTAAAATGTAGGAGTAGGTATGATACCTATTGATATAGTTCCTAGTTGCCTTGCCATTTGTAAATAATTTTCTTTACGCGAATTGTACATCCAATATTTTCATATTTTTCAGCAAAATACAAACAAAATTGGTATTAACATTTACTTTTTACAACAACTATGTGTATGGCACTAATTATAATGGAGGTACGAAGAACGGTCGCCATTGCGGAGTTGCGGTCGTCGACTTAATTTGTAGTTACGTTTAGTGACTCTTAGCTTCGGTTGTTGCTACGATAATTACACTAAAATGCACCACTATTACAGCAAAAATGTTAAATAGGGCAGGAAAATATGCGTTGGAAATATTAACTGTATTAGAAATATTATGCACTTAGAGATAAAAACCGGGATTTACTGCTTCCTTGGAACTTATCTGTTTCTAGTGCTCAGGGTCTAAAATTTGTATTTATCTTATCTCCTTTAAAAATCGGTCCTGGTGTTAATAAATAATTGTCATGTGATCATGTTAATTACAGCTTTCACTCTATTGTAGAAGTGTCATTTGATAGGCATTCAAATATTCCCTTTGTTACAATAACAAAGGTATAAAACGATTTCATACCTAACAAAAGGAATTCACATTTAGAATTTGTGTAATTTGTAATTATTTGTAAAACCATGTTATTGACGCAACGTGTCACGGTCCAGGCTATGCACACACAATGTGCTATTATGTGATATTATCTATATTTTACCGTCGCATTACCCAAGCTACGGCATGTCGTTACTATCGACGCTTTGACAGCGCGACTGTGGAAGTCGACAGCGTCGTTTGCGCCGCGTCGCAGCCGCCCCGTCGCATCGCCGACGCTCCTTTGAAAGACATAATGTAATATTCCTTTCTGGAAAAAGGAACTGTGACAGGTGTGCGCAGCGTACACTTGAAATCTCGCTATGAAAAATGCGCACAGCTCTCAGCTGAATTACATAATGCAAGAATGTGTCAACGCGTCGCATATAGACGCGGCGCGACACGACACGACACGGCATACAGTTTTGAGATTCTTTGTGTACGTAATAAGCGGCAGACGACGTCGAATGCTCGCAGGGAGAGCGAGAAGGGTGCTCCTAGAAATTTCATATAAAAGAGAAGCGTACCCGCCATACTTCACGCGCATGTGTTTATTATGACTTCTTCTATCTCAGTAAATATGATTTTCATTGTATGTAATAAAGTCGTAATAAAGGCGGTCCCGGGTTGGTACGGAAGGAAGCTTCGACCTTTCCTGTGGGACAGGGTTCGCCGGTATATCGTCACGAATACGGTTAATATTCGGCCAAGCCGATGACAATACCGAGGCCTTCGTTAAAAATTATATATTAGAATTGTTTGTAACTAGTTTTGTTTGGGAGGAAACATAATAGAATTCTGGGTTACTTCTTACAATAAATTTCGATACGATACAATTCATCGGATCTTATTATAACTTGCCTATGTATGTAGGTACAATGAGAAATATCCAATATATTGGAAGATATGCAGGCAAAAATATACTCCGTTTCACAGAAAGTTAATATAAGGTCCCATTCCTTTCTACTCCCGATCCCTTTAACGGGTTGTAGTAGGTACTCATCATTATGAAAAACTTTTAACTAGACGACTAACCCTGAAATCGCGAAATAAAATGCTGTTCCATACATTTAGTCAGTAATACTGAATAATTAGTATGGAACAGCTGATTTTTATTCGCGTTTCAGGTTTGGTCCCATAGTAAAAGCTGTTCATAAGCTGTTTAAACGCCTGGTTTTTCTCTAATCGTCTGTTATACAGTTATCTAGTCTACTTGTTATATAGTCGGTGAACTTGGCCCTTAGTGTGGATACAAAAGTTACAGTTCATTAACATAATTGCCAGGAGGCCCTATGGTATAGTTAATGTAGTTTAAATATTAATATATCTTGTATTAACATTGCTACAACGCAATTCTGTTCTACTTCCTTAACCGCAAAGATAATTAAAACAATGAAATTTCCTTACCTTGTTTATAAATCCAGTTATTAATTAATTAGTTATTAACTTAACCACTACCCTATACAATAACTAATTGGCATAATTTTCAGTGTTTATTATTTTCATTTAAAATGTCTACCTATTGTTAGAAAGCTTACAAAATTCGATTGTTATAAGTTCGGGGTTAATGGAATAAAACAATGCTCGTAACAACCTTGTGCTTAATTCAATTATATTGATGTTATAAATACTTCAATCTTCTCTGTAAGCGGAAGTTTGACGGTAGTTGTTCTGCTTAAAATGAAAAGGTCGCTTTGTAGAAGTGGAGCATCCATGAGCATTTTAATGAATGCACGACGAGCGGTATAGATAAGAAGGAGAATAATAAATAAATATAACTCTACATTAGTGTTTCACTTTCGGACTAAATGGAATGCTGAAGAGCTATAAAATACGGTAGTACAAAGATTTGTTTGTGATTGATTCATCATCTGCCTGGCCTGTGTCCCAACTACGTTGGGGTCGGCTCCCAGTTGTTTGCGATTGATTACCTATAGTGAGAATTAAAAGTTTTTAAGAGCAAAGCTCTCCTTTTGATACAAATAAAACCCCTTACTAAATAAAAACTTGTCTTTACCTTGTCTTTTGTATGCCAATGAATAGAGATGGCAATAGACTTAATTATCTAGTTTAGTTAAATACCGTTTAATCATTGATTATTAGTAGAGAATACACACCGGGATACCATTTTTTCTTCTGTTGCAAACAATAAACAAAGTATCGATACCCATTATACTAAAACACAAATTCCTTTTGTAAACCCCACAAATCCAATTTTTGGCATCTTATTCGCTTTCCGGCTTAACCGTCAAAACAAGGCACCTTTTTGAGCGGCTGTCAAGTGGAAGCCGATCGGTTGCGAACAAAACTAGTGACTAATTGAATTAGGTGGCCGTTCTGTTCCGAGACGGCCGGTCCTCGATATCCCCTGGCGAAAAAAACCGCCATTTATTATCGCGTATGCTAGGCACTGGTTGGAACGGAGACTTATTGCGGGTTACGGAGCGATTTTTCCTGGATTGGTCGTGCGGTTATTTATATTGATTGATGAAAGTACCTATATGTATAAGAATATGCGTAATTCCGGTGGACAATCTATTAAGATGGAGCGGAGACGAGCCGTGTCAATTGGCCAATAAGCTATATTTGGTATCTGCTCATCTTTGTGAAATATGTTTAATAGTAGAATAGAATAGGAGATTTTTATTTGTCTATTAAATTACATACTAGGTAGCAAGGAAATATAACATACAAGAAGGTAAAAGACAAAGTGATCTTGGGCTCAACATAGCAGCAACAGGTATGCTCAACTGCTGATATTCCGCCCAAGCCAGCCAGTCATGTATTCTGTTGCTAACTCAATCCCACAGCTCCGGTCATCTTTGACCTGCTCCACCCCAAAGAGTGTTAGCCGAACGGGTTAACAGATTTTTCAATAGTCCTAAAGCGCTAAATGAATCTATGTTTAGCATTTGACAGTCATCATGCTATGAAGTGAAACGGACATTCTCAATTGACAATGCAACTTATACAATGAATGAGTAAATAAAACAATGTAGGGATAATAAAGTTAAAAACGTAGTTTTTTCCTCAAATTACGGAATATGTCATTACAAACAATGGAAATAAAATGCCTGCAGGTGAAGTTTTTTCTTTTATACTTATCACAATTTTATTGCGTTTCATCAATGCATAATGAACTAGCAATATTATATGTCACGATCGAAAACTACAAATGAGATTTTTATTGGTTATAAAATATTGTAATAAACCCGACATTGATTTCTATTGCTAATAACATAAACAATATAAAAAGTTAATTGCATACTTACACGATTAACAACATCGTTAAAGTTATTGCATCATTACGCGAGTGCTTCTAAACTAAACGATACCATAAATAGTGTTTAGCGAAGTTTAACCGCGTCGCTGCAAGTTTGTACAAAGCCTTACGCTTTTAAATCCAGCGTACACAAACGGGAAGGCTAAATACGTGCATCAGGCTTGTAAGGCATTCCTTCAGGTTTAACGGGAATTAAATTGACCTAATTTCCCTTTGACCTCGTTTGTCGAGTGGATAACGACTGATCAAACGTGTGGGTTCAACTTGTTGTGGAAGACGCTGTGATTAGCGGGCGTGTTATAAATAGGTAATCGTTATGTGGAATTTCTCAAGAGGCTTCTCGAAGCGCCGAAGTGTAGCTTTAGGGCTGCCATATAATAATTTTGGGGCACAACATACATGAAAATCGATGCTTGAATTAATTTTAAATATCTTTACATAATTAATTGACGTCTTGCTTGTAAAAAAGATTAGTAATTGCTCATAATGAGGAGCCTCCATGTTTATTTCAGACATAAATAAATAAACAATATCCTATTAAAGAGAATCACTGTTTCATATTCTTTTTCCGAATAATACCATAATGACTCTGCAGTATGATGGAACGCAATATTATATTTTGCCAAAAATCGCAAAAAAATTACAGCTGTTGCATACAAATAATTCAATCTCGACTAAATGTACCTATGTAGCGGCTGACTTATTTGTCATTTCAGATTTGGTCAGACAGTAAAAGTTGTTTATATTGATGAGTACAATAACCACTTACTACTACTTAAAGGGATCGGGAGTAGAAATTTAAGACCTTGTACTCGTATATTACAAACATAATCTATTCCATTTATAACACCATTACCTATAATTTCTAGGCGTATTACACAGTCCTCATTTCCTCAAATAATTAAATAGGTTCCAATTGAAAGGGTTTTGTAACAAACCCACAAGGGCACAATGTAGTTCACGTCGAACAATAATGTATCCAGTCCTTATTGAAAACTGTATTACTGAATATAATAGGTTAAGTGTAATACGTAGCTACCATCGTGTGAACAGACAGTTGTTCTTCGTACTCTGTATGTATATGTTACGGCTAATACCCGAAGTGCGGCTACACCTAGTTTTAGCCGGTTAGAACTAGGTGTAGCCACTTACTCTTGGTTAAACCGAGTACGAGCCGATTGTTTTCGGGTAAAACTAGGTCTAGCCTTCATCATGCCGGCTACAACTAGGTCCAGCCATTCCCTGTTGGATAAAACTAGATGCAAACAAGTTGAAACAAGTAACAGGCGCCTGGCTCACGCGAGACGCGTCGCGCTCGCGCGCCCCTGCCGCCCCGCCTCCCGTACACCCGCGTTTGCCCTTGCGCTTTGAGTTTAGTACGCGTAACGCGTTTAGTAAAAATGTTCTTGATTGTTCCTATTACCTATATTAAAAATTGTACTCCTAATAATTTGTGTTAATTATTACAATGTGATTTATAAGAATAAAAATACTCTCTACGTTTCTTTTTATTGGATGTTTTTTTAATATCTAAAAAAGCTCTGCTGATAGCATGCCGGCTACAACTATGTACAGCCAATCCCTGTTAGATAAAACTAAGACACGCGCTGCTGCTGCAGGCGCTGTGAGTCACACTCGCTAGTAGACCTGCAGTAGATCAGCAGCACCTGGCGCTCACAACCTGCAGAGGCGCGTGCCTCGCTATGCCCTCCACCCCGCGCCGCTGCTGCAGATGCTGTGAGTCATGAGTGTGACGCGGGGCGGAAGGCTTGGCGGGACACGCATCTAAGTTTTATCCAACAGGGATTGTCTGGACCTAGTTCTAGCCGGAATGATATCGGATAGACCTAGTTTTATCCAACAGGGAATGGCTGGACCTAGCTGTAGCCGGCATGATGAAGGCTAGACCTAGTTTTACCCGAAAACAATCGGCTCGTACTAGGTTTAACCAAGAGTAAGTGGCTACACCTAGTTCTAACCGGCTAAAACTAGGTGTAGCCGCACTTCGGGTATTAGCCGTAACATATATATTATGTGACGAAATACAAACACGCGAACCATTGCAGATTCCATTATAACTTGGCCTTTGACAGTTACAATTTATAATGTTACTAGCTTATGATCGCGGTTTCGCACGGGTCGATAATTTCTGGGATTATAGGTCCTATATGTCCTTCCCTAGGTTGTATTTAAGTTCTATGCCAACTTTCGTTGAAATTTGTTCTGTATTTGAGGCGTTAAGAAAGAACAAAGATACATACAAACAGACATTTTTTCGGATTTATGATATTAGTATGGATATGGTTTATAGTATGGATTCATACATCAAGTAGGAAAACGGTTAGATCTATCAAAACAAGTGTAAAACGAAAAATTATGGTAGTATCGGCTCTCAGCCTATTTGTACAGTTAGCGACAAAGTTTGCCGAACGTTTCGTAATTTTGAAATTAATTTATCAAAGAAGATAATTATTGTTCTTAGAGCAGATTTTTCAATCGCCAGTTAAAGTTTTATCCAGCGAATATATCGCACACCTAGATCAAAACTAAGACAACTCAAAAAATCCTAAAATGCTATTTTGTTTCGTAACTTTAGTAACATGAAATTGAGTATTTGCTTTTTTGTCTACTGAAGAATTACTTTTTTTGGAGTTGTGTTAGTGTTAATCTAGGTGTGCGATATGTATTTGACGTTTGACAGATTTTGTATAGGAAAGCTGTCAAAAATTAGTCCATTACACAAGTCGATAACGATATGCTATTCTAAAACAATTATTTATAAAACAGTTTATATTCCAAATCTTTTCACTCTATTACGGTTGTCGGTTTTCTTCTGTCTAACACTATACAAATATCTAAATGTAAGGTATAGTCGGGAACAATATAATCGCTATAAATGTTTCATCGGGAAGTTCAGAGTTCAAACACGGTACCTACGTATGATTTTCAATCATTATTACGCAAATTGAATTTATTAGCGACTTCGAAGTGAATGGAACGTGATGAAATTTCATGGGTTTTCGAATTTCCCGTATACATGGTGTTCAGAATATTAATTACCGAGACTGACATTAATTTTAACGATATCTGGGCTCAAATGAGATTATAAAATTGGTATACTTTTAAAATAAAAGTTATTTAATCTGATGTATTTATCAGAATTTGATTATCACTTGCGTTTACGGTGAAGGAAAACATCGTGAGGAAGCATCGTGAGGAAGCACATCTGAGAGGGCCTCATAAAATTTTCGATCAATTGTTTAGGTAGTTATGTGAAATTCGGTACAAATAACTTCGAAAACTCAAGTCATGGTTACAGAGATTAATGAAATTTCCAATGCTCAATAGTAATGACCCGTTAGTTACAAACGCATTGATTGATTGATAACTGTTTCGATGATTGAGCGTTTTATAAAACTATTTCGTTCATTCCGTTTTTTTATGTTTGAGCTGTTAAGTGCAGTTTCTTTTAACATGATAACGTAAATTTTACAGTTGTACCTAACACTTGTGATTAACTGTTAAAAGTAATGTTATTTGGTTATAGTATCGTATGTGTCATTACCTATACTATCATCAAATTAACTCTATTGATCAACGTTCATGTCAAAGCCTCCAGGTTTTTGTGAGTTTTTATTATAAATTTTGTTATAACAACTGCAAAAACATTAATAACAATATTACCTGTTGAATAATACGTAGATTTTTTTATACCTAAGACGCTGATAATCCTAAGCATACACTTGTAATGAGCATTCTAGCTAATGTTACATTATTACATACTAAAAATATTACATACAAATTTTTAAAACGGCGATTGCTCGATATTCTGTTACAAAAGAATGCTCAGGTATCAGCACCTTTAGATGGCAAATAAGCATACGGCCCGCCTGATGTTAAGCGGTTCCCGTAACCTATGGACGCATACAACAACAGGGACGTCATTCGCGCATTGTCGACCTTGTAAAAATCATTTCAATCCCTACTTGAAGAACCCCATGTCTTTTGGGGAAATCTATTATGAAATTCCCGAGTTATGTAGAGTTGATACTACTAAAGGATAACCTACCCGAATTGCGATACCTTTGTACGTCCGATACCGGACATCCAACCCCGTTATGAACTATGGTGAGGGGATATTCTTCCCGCTACATCAAGATCTCATTTGAAATCTCATGCCGATAGAAGACTTCTGTTAAATTTAATTAATGTTCTTCCAGTCTTCGTTCATTTTGTGAGTGTTAAGACCAACGGTAATTACGTTGCATGTCTTTAGAACGGCAAGGGATTAGCGCTGTCTGTCATATTGAGTACTTGTCTTCCATTAATGCACATGATGTGTAATGTGAAATGCCAATTACCGAACATTCTGTGCGTGATTGACATTCGATTAATTATCTAAAGAGGACGTAATGATGCTCATGATGAAAGCGAAAGATTATGAAAGTATTAATGTTTAAGGCAGCACACTTGAACTATTTCCACAGAACTCAGGCTTTTTCAATGCACGTTAAATAGTGCTGTGTGAAAATAAAATTATAGTTTAAAAATTTTTTTTAAGAAAACTCTTTTGTCGTCCATACTAAACGTGTATGCAAAATTTCAGCTCAATCAGAAACCGGGAAGTGGGTCAAATTTAACTTCCAAGATTTTTTTACATAGTTAGTTAGTTACAAGTGAAGCTAACAAAAGCGTATTAAAAAAAGCTTGCCGTACGTTGTGTTCAGATGAACGATATTAAAAAAAGCGAACTGTAGTTCCAGAATGCTTTAAAAGTGCTAACGCCAGTGCTTTAAATAATAATACAGCACCCTCTCCGAAATTCTAAAAATTTCATCTTCCTTTTAAGGAATTGCAGTAAATGACAATGTAGGCCTTCATAGTTTCAAGCAGCAGTAACAAGATACGGAAAATGCTGCCATAGAGAATCCGATTTACTTTCATGTCTCGCCTGACTGGATGACAATCGATACAACATACGGCAGATTTGACCATGACTTCCTGGTGCATCGGTCGGAGCGACTGGTTCAAACTTCACAAGATAGTATTAAAGACAAAAGAAAACAAAAAAAAAAAACAGACAGAGTCCATTAGAGTTAGGAACAATTTACTCTATTTAAAATATATTGTTTAGCTGCATCCACCTCTGCATCATCGGGGAATCCCACCGATCTGCGAACACACTAAGGATAGTATTGGTACTGCCGCGGAGACGCGTCATCGGGGAGGAACATCTTTTCCTATTAATGACGGCGAAACCATACAATATTTCTATCCGCAAACATCCCTGACGCACTAAACTTCATTGTGTTGGTATAATCCACGCATCCTTTCAGGTCAAACTAGCGCAGGTCGGCCTGTTTACAATTGCCAATTGGCGTCTCCAAGACTTGGTAGTTATAAATTACTTAGTAAGAACAAAAATGTTATCGAAATGATTCCTCATAAAAAAAATGCAACCTTAAATAATGCGGTCATATTATCAAAATTGTATTATATTTCACGTAGTTTTAATATCCTGTACGGAAATACTGACAAAAATCGCGTGCCCATAATGTTTTCGTGACACAAACGATTTGACACGGACTCCTGTAAATATTCCTCATTGAACACTGATCTTTTAACTAAAATTACTGTAGCGATAACGAAATTAAACTAGCGGAACTATTAAATATTCATACTTTAATAGCAGTGTAATTTTGTTGTGGCAGCCCTATTTTCATTTTAAATAATTATTGTGGCACGCTGAAGTGTCAGCCAAATTACTTCGTCAGAACAAAATTATTATTTTGTTTACGTTTGTTGCGCAGAAATGAATGGATTTCCACATATTGTAAGTAAAGTAAGTAGGTAGGTACCTATATCAATATTGTTATTGCCCGAGTTTTTGCATTCATGAATCCGTGTCGAAGATAGACAGAAATTTTAAAATTTCTGTTGTAGAAGATAAAAACGTATGACTACAAAATAAGGAAATGTTGCTCGCAGTTGAATATTTCTTTTTTTTATAACTTCAGAACGGTAAACTGCACGGTTTTCCCGGCGCGGATATAGTAATCAATGTATTGAGAGGCAGCACTCATCCGCGATTCCTGCCGAGTGTATTCGTTATTTTTACCGTAGAATACGTTCTGTTTTTTACTAGCGTTTGCTGTTTACATTGCACGCACTGCGGATTGGTCGAATGTGCATCCGATATAGGGTTGCTATATTTATAAATTTTTTCTGAAGAATGTATTGCGTCAGTCTGCTGAATTTAAATAAAAATCTAATGCATTAATTATACAAACAAACGGAAATAATGCAGACTTTAAATATTTGTACAATTTTGTAATGTTTTGGTCGAATGTTTTTGTTTATTGATGTAATAATTAATTTCGATACTTAGATTCTGTTTATTTTTAAGTTTGCAGAGCATTATTTAGAAGTCAGCACATATTATAATAAAAAAAGCATGTGAATTATTATTTTCGTCTACTAAGGAGATTATTAATTATAGATATGCATTTTTGTTTTAAAACACTTTTGGAAATTTGGGATTAAAGTGGAGGATTTTGATACCGAGCATTACTTTATCGTTGAAAAAAGTGACACCCCTACTATCCAATGAATATTCACGGATCCATCCAGTATTGATATGTTTGGTCCGAAGTGTACTTTAGGGATTATATAAGGTAGCATGTAACAAGCCGCGTGGGAAATAAGAGAGAATATTTTTTTGGGTGTACAGTGAGTGTATTAAATACGTTCAAATTGAATCGTTTCCGCAACGCACAAGCTGCGGTTGTACCTTTTCTTTATAGATATATCTTTAGTCATGATTTTTTACTGATGTTCTCAATGCTAATTGATGTTACATTAAAACAATCTGAAATCTAAAGACGATGAAATTCCAAAATAGAACATTCCAGCCTACATTGTTATGTCCCGGACATAAGGCAGCCGGGGAAAATAGTCCTTTCCATTTTGTCCTGCAGCCCATGATTGCTTTGTGCTCTCTCTTCTCCGTCGCGATGCCATTGCTGCACTGTGGCACATAAACTACATGCAGATACAATTACTAGCAACTTTTAGATACGCGTTTTATGCTAGGCGCTCTGCATTTCAGTAACAATATTAAATTCAAACAAAAAGAGCTGCATACATAGAGATCGTACGTACAGCTACAATTATGTTAACAAATAGACAAAGTTGCCGTTTCACGATTTTAGGTCAGTATTTGCAATGAACACGCGAACACGCATTTGTTTGAAAACTATTTCGGGGAAGAACAGTAATATGTGGAAACATTTTTAACAAAACTACACTTGTTTTGGAATCTACCTGTAACTACCAAATAAGCAAATATTTCTTTATAGATTAAAAAAACATAAGTAAATACAGTTATGGCTGTAAGCATCTCACATTAAACATTACGAACTCAGCCTTAATAAACAACACAACTCATTACGTCACCGAAAAGGAGACACGAACAAAATGTACCTCAATTTAATTTCACGAGACAAGGCTTTTACAGTTTGGCGTCTGTAACATCTGAGAAGGTTATTTTTATTTCAATCCCTCCCTTCGGTTCTTATAATGTGATATTCATTTATTTTATTTCCCGGCGGATGGGCGCGCGCCTGTGGCTCGGCGTAGGAAACAAAGCCATTTCCTAGACGTCGGTGTCGCCAATCCGGGCCTCCGTGGCCACTAGAGGTGCCGTACGACACACATATAGAGAGCCCGCGCTCGCTGCCAGCCGCGTCCCGACACTGACGTCTGACGCGAGACGTTATTAAATCTCGCTCTTTTATTCTTTTGTATTTTTACTTTGTTTGCTTTTGACGTTAGGGTTTAGGCTAATTGGCTTATGTGTTTTATTTCACCCATTTCTTGCAAAGCTTTTTGTCAAAATGGCATGTCTAACACATGTTATGAATTATTATAATCGTATTAAATATTGGGTATGCAGATCCTAACGCTAGAGATTTTTTTTTGTATAATAAGTTTATCTCATGGCTACCCTGTATATTTTTACGTCTGCGTAAATTTGGTATTTTAAAAGATATGAGTTAGTGAAACGCATTTGAATTAATTTTAAATTCACAGCTAATTTTAATAATAGTTCGGCGAGTTTACATAATGATAAATAGATCAGCTTTTATTGAAAGAGAAAATGTGACTGCTGCAAATATGTTCAGTTAGTGATTTTTAAAGAAAAAATATTTTCTATGCAATTTTATTGTACAAGTTTTAAAATTTATTTGTAAGTCGAATTAAGGTATTTCTTCTGTATTTTTTAACCCGATATACGTATAGTTGAGTAAAGAGATTAAAAAATAAATTGATTTCTCAACTTCTTATCAAGTTTTTAAAGTAGATTCTTACCATTTATATACTTTTTTGTTTGATTAGTGTTTCTCAGATGAGATCCCATCTTGGGTAGGGCACCACATCTCGAAAGGGGAGACTGTAAAAATGTCCCCGTAGGCGTGCCCTGGGGGAGACTATATCGCCAACTTGGAGGCTGCTCATTGAGAGCGCAAAAGTCGCTCACTCTGTGCGCTCACGGCCCCAGAAGCCCCCCAGCAAAGGGTACGAGGCGGATTGCGGTGTTTATCGGGCCGAGGCGGTTGCTCCTCGGCGCTTTCTTCTCCGAGCGGGGTCGGCCCTCTATCCCGCTTTGCGGTCTCTTTCTGAAGCATAGCGGCTTTACAGAAAGAGACCACTTATGTCTCCATCACCCACTTAATACTTATTTATTTATAGGTAACAATATCTGATTAATTTTTAGTAATGTGTCTAATTCTATTATGCTTACGTACGATCAAGCTTATGTTTCCAATATTCAGCACAAAGTAATATCGAACCAAAATTAATGGCACAAACAAAATTGATATTTATGTATTATATTTGATGTAAGTATATTATTTTATACATTACGCCATTACGCATTGAAAGTCGTCTACCCTGTTTTCTTCCACAGAGGGATGCGCTGTCTTAGACGTGTCGATTTAGCATTCCGACTGAATTTGACATTCGCAATGTTTATTGCCATCCTATTCGGCGGGCTTCTTTTGTGGGAATCTTTTTGTGGTATAATTTATCTAATTTGGAACAAAGCGGATTATACAGGGATGTTCACTCAATTCACGCTAGACCCAGTCTTGAATATTTATTGAATAATTTTGTTTTCAGTTTTTGAAGCGAATATTAAAAAATATTATTTTGATATTTTTTATCGCAATAATATTAGAAGTTTTTTTTTGTTTAATCTAAGCTATGGAGTTGTCGTTTTAATTACAAAATCCATTCTCGTAGACTTAATTAAGGCGGCAGCCGTAAATCTGGGTAGAGCTGACGATAGCAGTAGCTATTAGAACAAATATTTTATGACTAAAAATCTCCGACGAGGATGGGATTCGAACCCACGCGTGCAGAGCACATTGGATTAGCAGTCCAACGCCTTAACCTCTCGGCCACCTCGTCATGTAAGCCGTGTTTGAAATAGCGGTTCGCTTTCTATTGTAACTTAGTAATTTTATGTTTGTTTACCCAGTTGTTCGTGGTTCGACGTTATAACTTTTTTCATAATCTATTGGAAACCCCATGATATGCAGCTGTTGTTTTGCCGCGATTACTTTCGCTGTTATTTATTTAAGTTGTTGTTTCCAACTACTATTTAACTAAGATTTAAGATAATGAATGCAACCGCGGGGAATATAACTCTACATTTCCTATTAACTGTTACTGTTTGTTGGTTTATTGTATAAATAACTACTTAATGGTAAAGATTATTGTTTCAAGACTTGGCACGGGCAAGAAAGTATGAATAATTATTATTCAGATTAAAAATAGAGATTGTTATGGTATTTGCTATTCTAATGGATGTTTTAGTTCTTTTTAGTAAAGCTATTTAACAAGCATTAGATGGTAGTAGTCGTTATCATAATTTGAAACTGTTTTGAATCTTGTTAGGCATGCAAAACAATATTTAAATTCTGTGATTTATGATAGCAAAGCTATAAAAGTCGTACTTTTATTTATCGGCTGACTTGATTTATTACTACAGTAAAATATAAATATTAAAATAGCTGTCTGTACGCATATAATTATTGAAGTGAGATAACAATAACGTGGAAACATTTTAATGGCACAAAATTGGTATGTAGTGACACGGTATCTAGGTATCTTCTACTTAGAGATCTGATCAAATTTTAGCAATTGATATGTTAGTCACCAAACTTTAAACCTTCGATCTTTTAAGGTTAATTAGCCCCAACCACCATAAATTGAACGTTTCCGTTACAAAAATTAAATGTCAATAAGACAACAGATATTCTCCGCTTTTGTCCACTGACAGTCGCTCAGTGTGCAATACTAACGTCCCCATATGGGGCCACTAGTGTCCCCCGCAACTAAACCCGAGCATAAAGCCCGAGGATTTGTCGGAAGCGCTCGGCCAAATACGGAATATACCTGGACCGATTTAAAGTTAGCGTGTTCTTTGTATTATTTACTATAGGGGATTTATAGCAGTGGGAAATTGGCTGTGTGATCCTCGGTTAGGAACAGCTGCCTTTTCTATTGCCGAAGGAGTTATAAGAGGTTGTATACGATGGAGAGGTAGAAGGTCCATCATTATCATTGAAGAGTTGCGTTTTTGTTGTTGAAACTTATCATAAATCACGCCATATTTATCATGGATGGCGGAACAATTACAGTAATTGTCCCGTCTTACGACAAAGTTTACTGAATAGTTACGTAAGAATTAATGAATGGCTCACCTGTCATGTCGATCACGAAGTACCGTCAAGACGTGCGCAAGGACATGCTAATTGGTACTCAATTAACTTATCGCGAGGGAAGACAAACGTGAAGTATCTTTATTGGGGAAGCATCAGTAACAATTAACGAAAAAGGTACATAATTATTTTTGCCTTTATCAAAGTCAGTCGTGTAGTATCCAGTTCCGCAAGCAACTCGAAATATAAGCGAATAATCTACATTCTACATTTTAATTGAGGCAAAGGCAACTCTATCTGAATACATTGTTTCCGACGTCATGGCCGCCACTCATTAAGTATTATAACTTAAACGTCACAGCGCCGACCCATGTAGCAAATTGTGCTCGTACAATTAATTCAGCTTACATAGAAGCTATTACAATAACTGGATATCATTATTATTCGCGCAGAGCAGGGCTGCCAGTACCAAATGAATATTCCATTCGTAATGGACCAGTACTTTCTTTCATTAAAACTTACATTATGTGCCCACTCCGCTGTTGAATAATTACTACACTTCTTCGGAATTTGAATGAGCCGACGCGTCGGTAATGAATCGAGAATTTCATCGCTATCGTTGCAGTCTGTTTGTTATTTGAATAATTCATTCTACTCCCGTGACTGTCCAGAGTGTAAAGGTATTTTTCCAAGACGTTGCCCGGACGTGGGGCTTCGTGTCGAAGTCATATCGTTCATTGGTTTCTTGGTAAAGAAAGCTCGAGGCATGTCGGACGCATATTTGAATCGTTTGAAGTCACGTGCAGCCATATTGTGTCGTGTTCAAAGGTTGTAATGGTGCAAGTAGCGACAGATTGCTAGCACGTACCCTGGCTCGTAGCTGCACATTTCTCTGAACTAACTTCTACATCTTTTACTGTAAGTTCTTGGAGATAACATACACTACACACTTAATATTATGACATTGCTGATTTTGTTTCTAAGAATAATAAAGTGAATACTTCCAGGCTCAATTTCTGCAAATATTGAATATACTGAGACGGTTTTCATAGGAATACCAGTACATTGAGGATTGAGGAATAACTAAATTATTTCCATTACGAGTTCCAAGTTTCCATCGTGACGTACTCGGCTTAAATATATAATGACTTCGCGGTAACCCTAAAAAGCTTTGTAACCTAATCCTCACTCACATTTACTTGTAATTTGATTATTCATAATGTACATTATTTTTGTTTCAGGTAAACCTTCCGTCAATTTATTTATTCGGTAAGATCATGAAGTAGGTATCTGGATGTCTGTTATACATTTGACTGTGTGTTCTAGTGTTTAAAAATCCAATATATTCATGACCAGTGAACGCAAATCATGACGGTTTTGAGCCGCTTGTATCCAACGACTACCCGCGAATTTAATCAGGTCGCCCGTCCAACGCAATGTTTCGCTTCCTAGTTCGTGGTTGTCATTTCAGAGCCATTATTTTGTAACATTATCAAAGTAACCAAACATGTTTCCCAAAACAGCCATCACGTTCCACGCAACCGAAACAGCAGTCAAAAGTTTATCTATATTTCTGCGTTATACGACTATATTGGGCGCATTATGCGCGTTTACTTCCTGAGACATTGAAGGCGCGTTTGCTTTACAAATATAGAGTAATGTTATTTCCATTACTTCTATTAAAAGTTTTTAAACCTAATAAAATATTACTGTTTTTGTATTTAATGTTTTCCTATGACTATGAAGCTGGGTTGTTGTTACTGCTTACATATTGATGGCGCGGCGCGGTACATTCCGAGTTAACACAAACACATCTAAACAAGGCATCTGTTTTTCTTGCGTTCTATGTGGAAGAAGTTTTATCATTTTGAGATACGGAAGGAGATAAAAATTCAATTGTGTAGTTTCTTGGACTAATGTATACCATTATTAAAAATTTTAAACCTCGGCGTAGATAATTGATTTGTTATGCCGTGAGTGTTGGTATTTCATTATTTTGTTTCAAACAGCTCCAAAGTTAAATTGTTTGTTTTCAATATAATATGCAAATACCCAGTGGTAGTCGCTATGTAAGTTATTTTCGTACTCATTAATTTAATCCTATATGCTCTTGAAATAAGGAAATATGGCAAGTTTTATTTAAATAAAATTTATTATTTCTTTTTAGTTAATCATAATAATGATAACGGATCGGATGAACAAATAAACCTATTTGTTTATCTAAGGGACCGGCTGATACCTGATGAGTGTTTATCATAAAAGATAAAATTAGATTATCCAATTTCATATGCGTAACTTTACATATCATGTGGTTCTTCACTTCTCTCCTCCGGTGAGTATCATAAAAGGTGACCAAGAGGATCATGTTGACAGGTTCAGCTGTCGCAACCTCTTTCGCCCTGAGAACAACATGTTGCGATTATCTTTCTACCTAGCCTGGATAGGTACTGATTAGATATGGCTAGGATATGTTCACGACTGTACCTACACATTTTAAGGAATATTATAATATTGTAGCTATTTGTACGTTTCCCGACGATCAGTTCTTAAACAACATTAAATTAAAAACGAACTCTATCTCTAAATGTTCCATTTAGTACGCAACAAACACGCACCGTGATCAACATTGGTGATGTGTGCAAATTATCGATGCCATTTGCCGTCACGTCTGTCAATGTGCCGTTTACATGTGCACGGATGGCGGCTGATTGGCCTCTCATTTGGCCCGATTGTGCCTCACGAATACATAATTTGTGTTCAGCGTCGTCGCCATTAAGATAATCTCCCTTTGGCCTGTGGGCCTGTAGCCCGCTCATTGATTACCACGATGTTCGGTTCGCCTGCAGGCCCGATTAAATCGGTTTGTTTGTGTTATTGCGGCTTAATTAGGAAGTCAGTTTAGGTGTTTATGTGGTCCAAACATTGATATTCATGCTAAAGGGGAAGAATAGATGGCATGTCTTTATTTAAGCTTGGCACCAACGTATGTTAACATTTTCATAATTTATCCAATGGAAAACTAGCAAAATGGCAAGGGAACAAAATCAAAGACAAACTCATTTATAGGCACGCATAAAACTTTAGAAAATATCAATACAAAATTGTACGAAAACTTCCGACGACCGTGTAACAGTCTTTAATAACACAATTATGAGTAATAAAAATGAGGGTCGGTCAGTAACGTGGCGCCCGCATCTCTGTGCTTGGAAACCACGTAACTTTGTGAGCCGACAAGTGCCACCCACCATTAAAACTTAGTTCAGAACGACGCAACGCGACACACAGTCGGTGCGGGCGGCGACGAAGCGAGAGTAATCTCACTGAGGCCGAGAAAATCGCTTTTAAAAGTTTACCTTATTTCCGAATACTCGCTCCTGGATGAGATGAGTAAGCGAGTTAAGTGACGTCACAACACTTTTATAATGATTTACGACCACGAAAACCATGAAATATACCGCTAGCTAATCTAACTCCGCTTTTCCGTCGACGAATGTAATTATTCTGTTGCGAATACGTAACATGGTTATGCAAGGGAGCTAACGCAGAACACCGGATTAATGGCTGCAGGCTACCGAGACTGTTATTGTCGAAGTCGCTTATCGTACGACACCGTAGGGATGCACCCATTTTGTTACCTGGCAACATTCACGTAGTAACCATAGATTCTTGCTATAGCATTGTCATTGTTAGAGACATGTTTGTTAAAGCATTGGTGTATTTCACTTTACAATATGGTGAAATCTTCTTATTAAATGGTTGTATTATCTCTAGGCGTCTACGAAACAATTCTCCACACATTTATCCTTTTTCATATCACGCAGGTGTTAAGTTCCAATAAAACATAGGAGCGGGTGGCGACCTCGCCTGCCCCCCGGGGCTGTTACTAATGCAGATTGCGTTCAGAAGGTCATATCTAAATCACGGGATAGAGCATAACGTCAGTACTTTATCTTAACTCCGCACCTGCCGCCCCCCTCGCCTGAGTTATAACGTCGGTTCTCCTTTTGTTGTTTACGAATGAGTTTTTCACGCTTTTCTTCGGCCGCGGACCGGTTCTTCGACACACCTGCTATTCTCCCCCGGTGTTATATTTATTGTACTCATTCTATGTATATTGTGAGGAAATAGTACGCGATGCTGGGAACTTATCGCGTTTATACATTTTTTCTCCTGCCCCCATGCTCGGGGATGATGTTTTTATTATAAACACGTGTCAGGCCTCGGAAATATTTGCGAATGTTACGTCGTAGTGATGTGCGTCGTTCACGTATGAACACTTCTATTATTCGTTCTGTGGGAAATGTTTGATTGATGAAATGCGATGTTATTATATGTGTTCCAGTTCCATGTAAACGTTGCTTCCATTATGATAACATTAAGGGCATATTTTGTATGTTTGCAGAGTAGGTTTTCGTATATTTATGAAGTAGCCATACAAAATGAGTAATGTGATATTTTTAACCCCCGACAAAAATGAGGGGTGTTATAAGTTTGTAGTGCGTATCTGTGTATCTGTCTGTGGCATCGTAGCGCCAAAACGGATGGATCGATTTCAATGCAGTTTGTTTTTAACTGAAAGCTAGTTTAATCGGGTATCATCTTAGCTATTTTTCATGAAAATCTGTTCTGCCGTTCAAAAATTACAGCCCTTTTTCTACTTGGAGTCGGGGGTTTTTGATGGTTAGGTTTAAATACTTATAATTTCATGCATGCCATTTTATAAATGAGGTAAATAAAATTTTACCATCCAAGTACCTACACAGAATAGCGTAGTTTCTTTTGATATGGGACATTAAACAATCACAATAATGAAGCATGTATGAGTAGCTGAATCATTGATTCAGTCAATCATGACAATGATCCGATAATTTGAATTAATTATTGTGTACCACTCTACATTTTATGGCGGTTGATTATATTATAGTACTAAGTGAATACGTACAATTAAAAGCAAAAGGCTGGTTGTGACTTTTGTGTGACCATAAATGTTATTTAAGCTAGAAC
This sequence comes from Allophyes oxyacanthae, assembly GCA_932294325.1. NCBI lineage: Eukaryota > Metazoa > Arthropoda > Insecta > Lepidoptera > Noctuidae > Allophyes > Allophyes oxyacanthae. Next base: position 4,139,535 of record OW028623.1, on the reverse strand, counting down.
TACATTAGGCCGTGTATCGCGCATATTACGCTGGTTATCAATTAAGTGAGGACTTTACCATTAGTAAGATAAAAATCTACAAATGGGACAGTGATATAGAAGAAGATTAAAGCTAGAACTACCTTAGACCCACGCACAAGTCTGAGAAGTATGTGTACAACTGTACACCAAATAAGACGAAAATCTGGGATCGCTGGCGTTGCGTCGCGCGGCGTGGATCTCATGTAGCTCTACACAACTAGTCGCCATATAAAAAATATGGGCCCAGATCGGCCGTACGTGGCCCCCGTGGGCCTAATGTAGTTCTAGCTTTATAGTTTATTATCAGTATAGTATAGTGCCTATCAATTGGGAAATTACAGGACATTTTCCGTTAAGAAGTGTGAATAGACATTTATTTTATAATAGGTAAGTACCTAGTAGTATTAAATATCTGTCGGCTATCATATTCATTCCCAGTTCGTGGCAGAACAATAATTTCATTGAAAACGATCAATATGTGGGGAAAAACAAATTAAAATTACAAACTACGCATCGAGTACCTTATTGAGTCAGATTTCCTTATTAGTCATTTGATTTTGGTAGACTAGACCTCGATTCGATTATTGAGCTAACTTTAACGTATTGACTAAATAGGGTTATGTAGCTGTGACGTCTGTTACCGGGAATCCTTATGTGTAATGTGGAGGAAAACACCGACACTGAGCAGCTTTATTGTATCTACTGAACTAACTTACAAGTAATATGCAATTATAATAATGTCTGTGTGAACACGAGCGTCAGCATAAAATTGTCGAGTGTGCTCAAAATGTAAAAATATGCCTTATGTAATAAACAATGTATAAACAACAATATAAAATACTATGACTTAATATCTAACAACTGCTGGCATGTCATGAACAAACAATGAAGAGAGAGAGCAGACGGTATTTCGTTATTGCCATGGAAGTTGGGAAAGCCTATGGTCGCACCTTGACTGCCTGGAGCCGTCGGCAGTGAGACGCGCGCTTGCCCGCTTGCCTCCTAAGCGTTCAGTAGGACCGGATGGCATACCACCTTTTATTCTCAGGGATAGTCGCATAATATTAGTAGAACCGTTACTACATTTATTTAATGTTTGTATTTTGGCCCAGAGGTTTCCTGATCGCTGGAAACTTACACGAGTAGTGCCGGTGCCAAAAGGCCGTGGAGGGGAGGAAGCCAGCGATTACAGACCTGTGGCAGTTCTTTGCGCTCCAGCAAAGGTATTCGAAGCGGCCATTCACAGCTGCTTATATGCACAGGTGAGCGCCCATTTGTCAGACGAGCAGCACGGCTTCCGCCCTGGTAGAGGTACAACGGGGAATTTACTGCATCTGATGACGAGACTAGTACCAGCGGTTGATGCCGGGCTGCAGGTGGTTGTCGCATATTTGGATTTTAGGAAGGCATTCGACACAGTAGACAATGATGTCCTTATCCTAAAATTAGCTACTATGGGTTTCACGCCGAAAACGCTAAATTTCTTCGCCAGCTACTTGCGAAACAGAAGTCAGTTCGTGGACTGTGGCGGTTGTCTTTCTGAGCCTTACTACACGAGATCTGGTGTCAGTCAAGGAAGTAATTTAGGACCCTTCCTTTTCATCTTAATGATAAATGACTTACCTAAGGTAGTCAGGGAGACAACCTGCCTTCTGTTTGCTGATGACCTTAAGCTGTCTGTTGTAGTGAGAGACATTGTGGACCATAGCTTACTGCAGCGCGATATAGACAATGTGATTCAATGGAGTAAGGAGAATAAATTATATTTTAATTTGACAAAGTGCTCGGTGATATCATTCACGCGCTCACGCACCCCCTGCCATTACCGATATCTGATGGAGGGGCAACCATTACAGCGAGTCACAGAGGCCAAGGATCTAGGTATTTCCTTTACAGTAGACTTGACTTTTCGGAAACACATCGTAAATGTATGTAAAAAGGCATACCGTAATCTAGGGTTTATTCTGCGCCAGGCAAACGAATTTACCAATATAGGCGCTTTAAGGGCTTTATACGAGGCTCTAGTAAAGAGTCATTTAGAGTGTAATGCGGTTATTTGGAGCCCAAATGAAGCCAAGTATAAAACAATGTTGGAACGTATTCAAAACAAATTTATAAGATTCTTGTACCTGAAATTATATAGGGTGTATCCAGGATATCCCTCGATTTATCCAACATTGTTTGTACTTGGTATGGTAGGATACTACAAATTAGAAATTAGAAGGGAGGTAGCACTGGCCACTTATTTGTTTAAGGTGTTTCGGGGAAAAACAAATAATCCAGCCATTCTGCTAGAACTTCGGCTATGCGTGCCGGATGATTATGTGGGGCGGCGGCGGCGGCCGCAGTTGTTGGTGGTGCCCATCGCGCGCACCAACTTGCTACAGCGGGCGCCTCTGACGCGAGCCTTGCGCACACTTAACGTAGTAGCTCAACATATTGATTTATTTTCGTGTGCATTGAACGAATTCACAAAGGCTACTTATTGGTTGTCATGCTACGGAGTAGTGCAGTTGTAATTTTTATTATTTTATTTTGAAGGTGTATTTTATTTTTATTTTTATTTAATGTAAAGGAGACTGGGCAAATTCGTATGGGAAGTGGTCTATGGACCAATAGCGACACGGTAATGGTATTTGTGTTGGGACACCTCAACTATACCCTTGTGCAAAGGGGCATCAAAATCGGCCCCGGCAGTTTTGAGAAAAATTATACTTTTATAATATTGTTTTTACTAAATTTTTTGTTAAAAAAATTGTAATCGGTTATTTCAGAGTTTATATAATTATAGTTGATATACTATAAAGCTCGATTACCACTGACTCACTGACTGACTGACTCACTCACTCACTCACTCACTCATTGACAGAACTGTTCTCCAAGAAGGAGCCGCGGGGGGTAAAAGTCAAGTATGAGAGTCGTATAGAGGGAAGTCCAGTGAGTTCAGGAAAAATCCGAAATGACCTGAAAGTGGAACCATGACTGGAACTGCCCTACGGATCTCGAAAACGGCAAGTCGCAGACCCATAGTGCCGGAACTAAAAACGTTGAGGACCCTGGGTCGATTGACGAATTGATGAAAAAAAGATGGCTTCCATACAAAAAAAATGGCCGCCATACAAAATTGAAACGCTCACCATTCCGAAACCGTTAGAGATAGAGGGAGGGTTACAAGTTATAAGCTCCACAAAAACATTCTCGCGGGCCGCTCCCGGCCCGCGCACCGCGCGGGCCTCTAGTATACTTATAACAATACATATTAATCTATGACTTATAAGCTTCGTCGAACCATTGTCAGAATATCTAAATGTCTGATAAATGAAATGAAAATGTCAAATTAATTATTAAAAAATTAACAAAATACCCGACTGTAAAAAAACGAAGTGGTCAAGTAGTGCAGTCGGGTTTTTTGTTAATTTTTTAATAATTTATTTTATTTTATTATTTCATGTTTTATTCATGTTGAATTATTCAAAAAAAAAATTGAAATTGGTATTTCTGAGTTTATATATACATATTAGCTTTGTAATAATAAATAACGTTTTGGTGGGTTCTTTGCACAAAACGATGGCAGATCAAACAAACGACACCAGCTGCAGGCAGCTCTGGGTAGAAACATTATTTTAACACAACAATAGTCCATAAGCAAAAATAAGTAGTCCAGGATATCGAGCCGTATTGAAATCGTAAGACAAAATCGGTATTCCATACTCTGATGGTATCGGTAAAACACACGAAAGCGCTAAGTAATAACGAGAAACTTATAAGCACTTAATAGTTTTTTTTCAAACGCTGGTATGTAAAAAATCCCTTTTTACCCGACTGCGCGACGCAAAGGAAGATAATGTATTTATCAGTCTATGTATGTATGTATATGTATAAGAAAGAAGAAAGAATAGAAGAATATTTATTCGGCACAGACATATTGACAACATAACACATACGACATATGTATGTATGTTTGTTCCTTTGTGGCACTCTAGAGACCAAACGCGTGGGCCGATTTTGATGATTCTTACGTCAATCGTCTTGCAAGTGTCTCTAAAGATATGACAGTAATCAAAATTCAATATTGCGACAACCAGACGCCATATTGTGAAAAAGAAAAAAAAAGTCGACGATCTATGTTAAGTGCGGTATCATTGAATAGGTATTTAAGGTTAGGTTTCTGTTATAATTTTTCACTCCGAATGACCATTTAGAGGACCTATAACGATTTAAAGTTGGTTAGCAACCATAAATGTTCCCCTAGAGCAGGGTTTCCCAAAGTGGGGTCCGCAGAAGGTCAGTCTGAAAACATATTTATTAGGAAATGGTGTAGTAAACTCGACAAGACAATAAGATCTTCATCGCTGATATTTATAATATCAGCGATGAAGATCTTATTAAAGATGACTTAATTGACATGAGATCTAGAGAAGTTTTGAAAGCTGAATTTCATGCAAAAGATCTTGGCGAGTTTTATGTTCTATGAGTCAAGCTTATCCTCTTCTTGTCAAGCGAGCTATGTCCGTTCTGATACCATTTGCTACTACGTATCTTTACGAGGCAGGGCTCTCGGTTCTGGTGTCAATATAAACAAAACAAAACATCGCAGATGACATGCGCCTTGCCTTGTCGAAGACAATCCCACAATTTAACGTTCTCATTGAGGCCAAACAGGAGCACCCTTCTCATTAACTTTGTAGTAAGTGTAATGAAAGTACCAATAAAAGTATTTTTTATTAATAAGAATAAGGCTATTTTTCATTTCCAAAAATATTTTTGACACGGGTCCGTGGTTTTGTTTTAATTGTGAAAGTGGTCCTAGAATGCAAAAAGTTTAAGAAACCCTGCCCTAGAGGCTAAACGAGTGAACCGATTCAAACAAATGAGATATCGTTAGATAGCGCAAGTATTAAGAATTAAAAAAAAACCAACATGGTGGATTTTTGCCGCTGGTAAGGGTAAGTGTAGCTGTAAATTATTTTTTTCATAACGGTCATGTGTGGTGTATAAATGAAGGGCTCGAAGAGACGATTTCACAAATATGTATATCTTAACACACTAGAATAACTCAACATGAATAAAACATGAAATATTAAAATAAAGTAAATTACTAAAAAATTAACAAAAAACCCGACTGCACTACTTGACCACTTCGTTTTTTTGCAGTCGGGTTTTTTGTTAATTTTTTAATAATTAATTTGTCATTTATCGGACATTTATATATTCTGACAATGGTTCGACGAAGCTTATAAGTCATAGATTAATATGTATTGTTATAAGTATACTAGAGGCCCGCGCGGTGCGCGGGCCGGGAGCGGCCCGCGAGAATGTTTTTGTGGAGCTTATAACTTGTAACCCTCCCTCTATCTCTAACGGTTTCGGAATGGTGAGCGTTTCAATTTTGTATGGCGGCCATTTTTTTTGTATGGAAGCCATCTTTTTTTCATCAATTCGTCGATCGACCCAGGGTCCTCAACGTTTTTAGTTCCGGCACTATGGGTCTGCGACTTGCCGTTTTTGAGATCCGTAGGGCAGTTCCAGTCATGGTTCCACTTTCAGGTCATTTCGGATTTTTCCTGAACTCACTGGACTTCCCTCTATACGACTCTCATACTTGACTTTTACCCCCCGCGGCTCCTTCTTGGAGAACAGTTCTGTCAATGAGTGAGTGAGTGAGTGAGTGAGTCAGTCAGTCAGTGAGTCAGTGGTAATCGAGCTTTATAGTATATCAACTATAATTATATAAACTCTGAAATAACCGATTACAATTTTTTTAACAAAAATTTTAGTAAAAACAATATTATAAAAGTATAATTTTTCTCAAAACTGCCGGGGCCGATTTTGATGCCCCTTTGCACAAGGGTATAGTTGAGGTGTCCCAACACAAATACCATTACCGTGTCGCTATTGGTCCATAGACCACTTTCGCCCAGTGTCCTTTGGTGTTTAGCTTCTCTATCGCATTAGGTTTTCTACCTGTAATGATAGTTGTAAGTTTTGGTTGAAATAAATAAATAAATAAATAAATGGTGTGGGACGCAACCTGTGTCGACACACTTGCTCCTTCCCATCTTCCTATCTTGGCGGGATATCCTCGCGCTGCTGTTGCGGCAGCAGAGACACTCAGACGGCGCAAATAATTATAATAACCTTATAAGCAGTTATATATTTGAGCCGTTTGGCGTCGAAAGGCTTAGGTTATGCGGTCCGAATGCACGTCTCCTTTTTAGAGACATTGCAAAACGGTTGGTCGACGCTACGCGGGACCCGGGGGCTGGCCTATTGTTTGGTCAAAGAATAGAATTGCCATTGAACGTGGCAATGCTGCGAGTCTTCTAGGCACTCTACCAATTGACAGCGATGCGGAGAAGTACTTTGACGCCTAAGTGCTCATTTTGTATCTATAGTTTTATATTTTTATTTTATGTTTTAGATGGTGACAGTGTACATAGTTAAGTATAGTTTTCTTGATTTATCTGTTCATACAAATAAATAAAATAACTAGAAGACCTTATTCCAATGCGTATAAAGAAAAGGTTATGAAAATCACACTCACATACTACAATAGTAAATACTGAACGACATCACCAGACTTCAGAAAAAAACCATTAACAAATGTAAATGGGTGCCGTATCAGAGGGTGTTATGATTGAATTCTGACGGCCTTATTGAGCTACTGGCAGCCGGCCAATTGGGGACATCGCCTCGCCTCGCCTCGGTTCTGCGAATGACGCGTGTTGACTCTGTATGCAAATGAGCGATTTTATTGAAAATTTAATAAGCGGTTTACATGGGAACGGAAACCTGGAAAACGTGATAGGTGAATTATTTTACTTTTCTGTTTACTTTGTTTTACTATGTTGTAGTTGCCTGTACTTAAGTTAAGGGTTTGGTCGCTTTTGGTAAAGTTGACATTATTTTTGAATTTAATTATATTTGTTTTACAACATGCTATTTTCATATGAAACTCAGATTATTGAAAATTCTAAAAGATTCGTAGAAAATTCTAAAGAATAGTTCGTGAATTTTATCAATATCTCATAGAATGCTTAACATTTTTCTAAATCGTATCATAAAATGAACAGTACTATACAACTCAATCATTCTTAAATACACTATTTTCTTATTAGTAAAAAGCAAATACAGTCGTTTCTATTCCCAGCAAAAAAATATGAACCACCCCGCATCGCTCTGTATCGTAATAACATTTATTTATGCCACCGCAATGTTTACATCACGATCGTCCAAGTTTAGTTCCCCTATTGTTTCTACGCCCATTTTAGGATATTAGAGATGGTGCTTTGCGGGATCGTTATAGTTTTCATTTCAGTAAGTACGGCTGTTAACTAGGGGAACGTAGTTAGCACTCCGAAGTGCATTCAGTAAATAAATGAATATGGTATTTGTGCTGCGGGAGCGACGAGTAAACATAATATCACTCAGCTCCCGGAGCAAGCTTTGTTTGCGGCGCGTTAATTAAATTAATTATTGCACTTTATTTTGGAAATCGGATTACAGCTAGTCTTCATATTTCAGAGGTTATTTGTCTGCCCTTATTCAGTTTTAACCCCCGACAACAAAGAGTGTTATAAGTTTGTAGTGTGTAGGTATCTGTGGATATGTGTATCTGTCTGTGGCATCGTAGCTCCAAAACGGATGGACCGATTTCAATGCAGTTTTTTAAATTGAAAGGTTGTTTAATCGGGTATCATCTTAGCTATGTTTTATGAAAATCTGTTCAGCCGTTCAAAAGTAACAGCCCTTTTTTAGTTGAAGTCGGGAGTTTTCGATGGTTAGGTTGACTGTTGCTTTTGTGCAAGGAATAATAATATCTACGAAATCGACATTTTAGAGAATCGCGTATGTAATACCTATACAAAAAATCCTGTGTCCAATATTAGAAAATCTTAACCAGGCAAAAGAAAAAATAAGAAAAGGTTACAAAAGAAGAAAAACTGTACTTCTTCTTTTGTAGTATACTTGGTACGTAATAAGTTAGTACCTACGACCGTCCAAATTGGTATGTCAATCAAACCAAATCTCCTGGCACTATAGAGATGACATTGTTTGTAACTCTCCAAATTGAACTGTCGGCGATCCTATGATATTACTGTCCAATTCTCAGAAAGGTTCTATTCTGACCGTGGCTTGTCAAAACCACCAAATTGTGTAATTAACTTGTTACAACTTTTATTTACAGTTTCCCCGTTGTCACATAATTACGTCCGTCTGAACCCAGCTCCGACACCCAGAAAATATTTTACAAATTTATACAAACCAACGGAAAGTTCACAGTCTGAAATTTATATTTTCGTATAAAATTTAAATAAAATTCGTCATACCAACAACCCTTTTTGTTTTAGTGGGATATAGAAAGAAATGCGAGCTAAAATATGAGTTGAAATTAAATATAATTACCTAATGAGTATAAATATTTAATAGGTAAATATTGACTTCGTAAACTTACCTATGATTTAAGTGAATTGTGGGCTTATTTAACTGTTCTCGGAAGAATTTCATTGAAGCCATTGCATTTATTTTTTAAACTCACCTCGAGGCGTCTGTCTACGTAACATCTGTTTAGGTCTAGCTAGACGTCTGAGGTCTGGAAATTATTGTTGAAAAACTTTGTGTTAAAGCCCAATTTTACAATAGTCATTTGAAAGATATCCTATTGTTAATTTCAAATCCGAACGGTTTTTGTTTGGACTTATCAGAGAAATAACCTATCTCAGGTTTATCCAGCTTTTGAAAAGTCGACCCTTATCTTTCAATTTCTTGTCTTGTCTTATCTTTCAATAACTTCATTATTTAGAGGTACAAGTGATTTAACTTAGTGGACATTTTAACCCGTACAATTTAAATGCGGCCTTCAAATTTGTATTAACAAAAGTGGCACACCATTAACACAAGTAGTGCACCCGCCAGAGCGTGCAATTTGTGGCGATATTGTCGCGGCTGCACCAGAATGTTCGCTAATGCCCTCCAACATTAAGCCTGCAGATTATCTGGGCAAAGCCCTAAAGTCTCATCGTTCCAATATTCCTCAGGGTTGGCGATAAAGCCTTTTTAAAGGCACCTTTCAAATATTTCGAAATTTATTCTACTTTCTAACGATTGTGTTATATCATGCTTAGTAATCATTTAATTAGCTTATCGTAATCTAGGTTCACATCGCGATAACATCACCAAATGACTTCAAACAAACCCGAGTTCTGTATAGCGAGCAGTGATAACACTATCCAGTTATGTATATCACACGTATTTTCGTTTACGGCTAATAGAAATAAAGAGCATGCAGCACAAAATACTTTTACGTTGTGCTTCCCGCTTCATGGCTATGCGGTTAGCTGCGATCACACAGCGGCATGCGACGGAGAGAAAATCTTTTGACCACGGCAATAAGAGAAAAAAGGAAAATAAACCTCGTCCGCAGACTACGTGATGAATGATACCGCAGTACGTTCATAATTTTCACTACATTTTGGATTAATCTGAATGGAAAACTAGAAACTATGTTTATTAGTTGAACATGCAAAGTAAAATTTCTCGGACATCTGCCAACGCTGGATTCATTAGTACCTGCTTTGTCGGGCTGTAGCTACATCGCTAGAAAGCCTCGGAAAGTACGTCCTCAGAAAAAAAGTGATCATAGATAAGATCGAAAAGAATGCCTCGAGGGCGGAATCATAGACGATGGACTGATCATGTATGACCGGAGACAGACCAATTCACTGTGCTGCATGCCGCAGAAGAACAAGAAATGGAATCCAATCCCATGACTGGGGGAATCTAGGTACTAAATGGGAAAAAGACTTCAGCCAGAGAAAGACTAATGCGAAAAACAAATAATAACAATATTTGCTTGTTTGACAAGGCTACATTTAGCAATTTTATCAGCTAGATCAAAAACTTGCCAATTTTTTTTAAAGGAAATTTTTGCGTTTATTATTACTGGTATTTCCGTGCTAAAGAGCCGTGATAAAGTGATGTTATGGCGTACGTTCCTCGCAGTTTTCACGCACCCTTTAGTCTTTGTCGTTGGCCAATCGAAATTGTAGTGAAAATAAAGGGCAGCCGGTGCGGAATGCAGTTTGCATCCGTCCCTCGTGCGGTTTAGCTATGAGATCACAAGCGGGCGAGAAATTCTTGTGTCCGAGCCGTTGAAATAAAAAATATATTGCATGATAGAAAAAGTGAATCTGTGCGTAGCAGTTTCAAAAAGTTGGCATGTATGTATTTTATTATTCAAAAATATTTTTGGTATAACTAACTAAAGTCTATTACCAGCGTCAAGCATTTTCTGGTGCTTGACATTAGGTTGATCTATTTGGTTCAACTTTGAGACATGCCCATAAAGTTGTTGTTCTTTTTATTAAATTTTATGCCATTCTCTTTCTTCATGTGTTAATTCTGTATGTTGTGTCCAAATAAATGTTTATTCTATTCTTCTATTCCATATTTTACTAACTATATAAAATTTATATATTCTACTATATTCATCGATAAGATCGCCCATTGTTTATCTCTTTTTTTTAAAACGCTTTTATTAGCTTCTCTTGTAACTAACTAACTATGTAAGAAAATCTTGGAAGTTAAATTTGACCCACTCCCGGTTTCCGATTGAGCTGAAATTTTGCATACACGTTCAGTTTGGATGACAAAAGCGTGTTCTATAGTTTTACACTATAATATTTTATTGTATCTTTTATTCTCTTTCTGGTATACAATAAGTGTGTTGTATTGTTTACAAACTAAACCGCATAAAAATATAAAAACCGTGCACACTGTCGTTATTGGGTATTGTCAATTTAGAATGATAACAAATACAAGTCTAGTACTTACGCGGACGCAAAGTGAGGCAAATCAAACTTAGCCAGAAATGGCTAAGTCGATCGTAAAACCTGTAATTATGTGTACGTGTCGCCAGTTATGTAGCGCATGCCGCTTACGTACCTACACATATTTAAGTTTGTTACCTCAGTTTTTAGTGGGGAGCATGTTATGAGATTATCTTTCTATGTTCTAAGTGTTGTGAATGATTTTAAAAATCGTTATGAAGTAATTAAATACGCACTGAACAAGAATTTCTTGTTAGTCAGAAAATAGTGCCAGCCCTGTTGATGTCACACCAGGTAAAGATTAGTGGATTAGCGCTGGAAGTGAAGACGATCCACATCTCGAAAGAATTCAGCTACTCTACAAATACTGTCGCTAGTGCGAGTTTATTTATATAATATGAAATATTCTTAAAAAATCGGTCAAGAAAAAATAAAATATCAAAAAGAGATTGCATCGGCCGGGAATCGAACCCGGGCCGCCCGCGTGGCAGGCGAGCATTCTACCACTGAACCACCGATGCTTCTCTTTATGAAATCAAATTATTATTCACATAGTTTGATTCACGTAACATGTAATACACGCGGAGTAAATTACCAGTTACAACATTTTATTGCCAGCTATGAATAACTAGACAGGTTTGGCTTACCCGTCAGAATATGTGTTTAGTTGTGAATAAATAGTTAATTATGCAAATCGACGTATTTACGGGCTACAGACTATATTATGAATACAAACGCCTACAAATTTTATGATTATATTGGAATAAATTATTATTTGAGTTCATAATTTTACGGAGTATGATATCCCTCTTTTTCGAATAAAACGAGTTATTATTATAAGTAAATTATTATTTATTTGCCATGATAATGAACATCCTGATAAAAGTTATTTCCTTGTACTGAGCCAAAATTGCAGGCTTTCTGTTAACCACAAACCCGTACTTAATTTAAACATTAGACCCAAAAAGTAAAAGCGGTTTCATGTCCTAAATACTCTGTGATATAAATATACGCTGGCAGTTACGAAAAACGTAACATTTCACCTTCAGCTCTCGAGTTTAGCAAAAAAACGTGGGTACCAACGTTACTCTCAACAAAAAAAAACCGGCTTTAACGATTTTACGTATAAAACGAGAAGAGCCGTGCTCTTTTATTTCGGTTTGTAGCCAATACTATCGGATTTCGTAACGCGCGCGTCGCGGACCGGTTTTACAATATCACGAATTTTCCCAGCTGCATGTCGCACCTGGTTTTTGAGGTGGAAAGTGGATTTTTAGGGCTCTAAACCCTGTATATATTTCGGCCTTCCTTAATCCTTATTTGATTCGAAAAATCTGAAGTTTAGCTTTACGTTTATTAGTTTCGTGCGCTTATTTGTCCAACCTAAAAATTACAGTCTTTTCGAGCAAGTTTAAAAAAGCATTGAATATTCCACACGATTTTCTTTTACGTAAACATAAGTTTAATTTAAATCCAGTACGGAACTGATTCAGAAACAACTCGCTAAAGAATCCAGTAACAAAAGTCGCTAGTCTTTTGACGGTTCTTATTTCTCCTGGCTTCAGTTATTCATCGCAGCCGGCTAATGCCGAGAGCTCTCGGCGCGAGGGTTGCTTTTGAAATCGTCTCACTCACTGCCTCTTTGCTACTAAAAAGTAAATGACGTTGTGCAGCCTAGGCCGTGCAGTCACGCGGGCCAGGCCAAACGACCTATTTTCGTCACCTCCCTTCGCTAGATTGGCTCAATCATCTGTTCAAATGGCAGCCCGTCGGCCTCTTAAGTGCATCGTTATTTTGAGTGGCGATTTAATTTTTAATTTTCCTTTTCCCTAATTCGTATCTTTGCAAATTGGACTGCAGCTTTTTTATAATTACAGTGGGAACTTTTGATATTTATTGAAAATCAATTCTTAAGATTGGATCAGCCTATTAGATCTCTAGTTGATGTCTAACGAAATATGTATTTTAATAGGTAAATCAATAGCTCTATGATTTTTTAATAACTACGCGATATTTCCAATATAAATTCGTCATCGAATAACAGGCAATGTTTATATTAAAGAATCGCTGTCAATACCACTCGTGTCGCCAGCACTTCTGAATGGAATAAACGTTGAAAGGCAGTACGTTTTATTTATTGACAGTCGGCTTTTGCCATGCATCTCGAGATGAGCCACCTTGCTTTAGAATAATCCCACGCCGATATTGGGATATCCTGATCTTGTAATATAACGTTATCTCCGAAATTTGGTCGCTGTTTTATTTTGTTGAGATGGCTCGCTTATATCCTCGATAAAGAGATTCCAGTTCTTTGTAGTCTGTAAACGATCTATGTGATATGACTAACTGTATAGTAGACGTTCGTTTAGTAAAATTCTTGTGGAAAAATGTTTGCTAACATTTTTGTATGGAGATAAATCAAATTCACAACGTGGTGTTGTAGGAAACTGAAAACTTGGTTTTAAAGATTTATTTCGAATACATCGTTGACAAGCACTTTTGATAAGTTATTTTCTAGTTGCTCTGTTCCAGCTTGTTACATTTGAAGAAGAACCCACTAAATGAAATTGTATCTTCTCTACATAGTATAAAATAAAGTCGCTTTCCACGTCTGTCTGTTTGTATAGTGTATATCCGTTAACTCCTAAACCACACAACGGATTTTGATGCGGTTTTCACTATCATTTTGAGTATTTCTTCAGGAAGGTTTATATGTATAATACTTTCATATTTAATGTAAGGAAAATAGAGAAATTGCACACATGCGAAGCCGGGGATGGGTCTTTGCAGAAATAGCCTCTCGAGTCTCGATTATGAACTAGTTCGACTCATCTATTTCTAAATTAAAAATGCGTAGACTATGTACATAACGGAAAGTTTATTTTTTGGACAGCTTGTGAAGTAGTTTGTTACCGGGATTCAATGAAAATGTAAGGTCTATCATATCGAAGTGAGCATTGAACAAATTCAGCTATCGGAAATAAAGCGTTGTCGGACACGAGAGCGGTTTCCCATATCGGGCGATGCGTCATGCAGGCGAACATTTGTAATGTATTCAACGAACGAGTGCGAGTGCCGCGGTAATTCGAACAAAACTCCATTTTTATTGTGTTTTGTAGTGCGGAAATTTTGGGGCGGTGTGATGTTAGATTTTGGAGAATCTTTAGTAATAGGTACTGTTGGTTTGTTATGATGAATTGAACGTAGTATACGAAAAGGATCCAACCCAAATTAAACTGACATAATATATTTAATTTTAAAGCTTACATCGTAATTCCTCGTTAATACTTACCCCAAATAAAATGGGATAAGGGCAGGAGAATGAAACATCGTAATTCTTCATTGATGCAGTTCTGTAAATTTGTTTTTTTTTTTATTGGAATAATAAGGGCATCATTTTTATATTTCTAGCTTTAAAATGTGTAGTTAAGTTTAGTTTCATATTTTATATAAAATATGAAAATTAGCTTTGCTAGTTGGGTTGGAGCCATTTCGTTTAACTACGTCTAATTGACACTGATCACTACAATCTGCCTGAATCCAGTTAAATTTGTATAAATAGGTACCTAATTTGTAAAAAAATTAAAATAGAGCCGCAACATACAGATTCTACACTCTATCATTTTCATACATTTTCATTTAGAATAGAATAGATCTTTATTTCATGCAAACCAAATAGGTACAGGCACTTATGAAATATCGAGACACTATATACGAATCGGTGCGCGGTTCCAAATAGTAGGTCCTATGGAGAAGAACCGGCAAGATTCTACATGGAAACTCTTTAAAAAATAGATTATAATTTTGATTAGTACAATGTTGTGGTAAGAGCTGCGAGGATAATGTACAGTAGAATCCGGATATAACGACACTCAAGGGCCGGCAAAACTATTTTTTTTTTAATAACGTTTTCACTAGGATTTCTCATGTATCGAGGGTACAGTTTACAAACATACATGTCATGTCTTTCATACTAACCGGACGACGCACAAAACGGCCAACCTATGACCTGCGTACCTAACTATGAAACCTAACTTGAGTTTACATTAGCGTCGCTAAAAACGGTTAGCGAAGTCGTTATACTATCCGGATTCTACTGTAATTTAATTTGAATATAAATAAATTAGAATAGGACAATAATAATTATTTGCCTTTAAATAAGAATGGCATAGCAGTTACAAGCTGACCAGGCCCAACAGACGGCGGATTTCACTCTTAGGTCGGCGTAATATTTTCCATTTTGCCATTTTGCCCTCCAACTGTTTCATTTCGTTGTAAGTCTTGACATACAACTCAAACGTCTCCCAGTTCCTCCATAAGTTAGTCAAAGCCTTAACTTGATTTGGGTCGTATCACAGACTGAAACTTGACAGCTGATTTAATAACAACGGTAATTGGACGCCTGATCACTTGTCAAATTAGTATTCATATAGATATTAATAATTTGTTCCAATACGACGTGATCAGACCCTGCTGATTGCTGTCCAACTGGACTATCTGGAGATTATGATAGTATGTTCTTGTTTATTAATTGATTAGTTTCATTATTCATGAATAGCTTGACTTAAGCTTCGGGCTTGGGTTTGGACCGTTATATCCCAATAAATCGTAATCCTTTCAGTGATACTTATTGAAATAGAACAATATTGCTTACCACTTCAGTTGTTGTTTATTTTTGGGAAATATGAAAGGTCTCATAAATAAACTCTTTTAAATCCTCATACTTGTATTTCTTTATCATCATTTGAATTTTTAAATATTCCATGTGGACTAATATTACGATCTTTCCTTTCGTCCATATTCCATTGTGTGAGTATTCGTTCTCACATAAGAATTGCTGGTCTTCCATGACACCTATTTCATTGCCGTCTAAAAATATAATAGATATCATAACACTGAATTGTTACTTCAGTGCAGCCATTGCATCAAGTATTGCGACTTCTCCACCACACTAGTATGACACGCGCGTCTGATGCTGATGCAAACGAGCGAATTGCATACATACGCGCATGCTGATGTTACTCGCTCTTATTTTACTCGCCTAGAGTAGTTGCGTCACTCACCTGAGCCAGTAAGTGAATCGCATCTGGAATACGAATACAGGAGAGAAATAGTGCTGGTTTACGTGCAAATATTTACTGAAGTGGGCGCCAATAGACTTGATTTTAAAACACTTGTCTTTAACACTAATCTTGGAAGTTAAATTTGACCCCATTCCCGGTTTCCGATTGAGCTGAAATTTTGCATACCTACACGTTTAGTTTGGATGACAAAAGCGTTTTCTTTAGTTTTTTTAAACTATAATATTTATTAATTATTGTTCTAGCCAACGACCTAATAATAAATACAGTGTTTAAAATAGTGTTGCAAATATTTATATCTCATCATATTATACCAGCGATTACCAATCCACCTGCCGAATTGGTAATCTCACTTAATTGTTCAGTGGGACGACTATCTATGGACGAGGAGACTTATCTTCTTCCTGAAATCGAAATTTAAGGATCTGATATTCAACTATTTTGCTTTATGTAATCATTCGACTAGGTACGGTGGGCAAAAAAAGTAATATCTATCAAGTGAAAATATCAATAAAATTGAATCTTCATTAATTTGACAAAATACATTTTTCGACCTTTTTATTTATGGTGAACAAAAAATTGCAATCTTAGTATGGTAGATCAATTCTTTGGTCGACTGTACCTACCTCAACTTGCACATTTTGGTTACAGAACAAGATCATATTTATTTATTTTATCTCACAAATAGGTAACATTCATTGCCTTAAACATACTATTAAACCACTATGGTTTGTCTTTGCATGACATTAACCCGTTCAGTTTTTTTTTTAAATTATAATCCGCACGTAGTTAAAGTAATTTACGTGGCATATGGGATTCTCGTGGTATATTTTCTATAATTATTACTTTATCTAAATCTTTAAATATTTATTGATTTAATATAGTACTCCTTTAATTTGTATTTAATATTTTTACTGTTAAGCGATGTTTTTAGATCTAACGGTAATTTATTTACCGACAGCGATTCTATACCTGAATTTCATTTGTAACTTACATTCGCCAATAGAGGTCGCTACGATGCATACATTCCCGTAGTTACTATCTCTTCTACTGGAGTACTGTAACGTGTGTGAATATGTTGTGTATTCGCGATATCCACGGAAATACGGTCGAGGTTTTATCGCCGTTTCTTGTATGAATATACTTTTTACGGAAATGGTCTGCATTCATCCGGATTTCCATGCTGAATACGTACAAAATAGTTCGCTGTAATTTTCGGAAACTTTCTCCTTGTATTGCTAGTTTTGTTAGGAGTTTTTGTAAAATGATGTAATTTCTGACAGAATTCCAATTGTAAAAGTTTATTTATTGGTCAATTATAGTGTTTATTTGATGTTATTAAACAATTTTTAAATAATCTGACAAAATAAAATTACAAAAAGAGATTGCATCGGCCGGGAATCGAACCCGGGCCGCCCGCGTGGCAGGCGAGCATTCTACCACTGAACCACCGATGCTCATGTTTATACTTGCGAATTATGCGATTACGCTCATCAAAAGACTTCAAATAGTAGGTATTGAATTCAAACAAAATTAGGTACACAACAGCTGTTTCGTTTAATTGTATACTATGCGTTAATCAATTGTGAGATGTAGTAATTTGAAGATATTATTTATAGGCTTGATTTTTTTCTTGTGATTTGTTTTATTAAACACATTTGGCAAAAAGTAAATCATGCGCACCTATATTATTTCAAATTTTCATGATCGATTACGCTCTGTACACATGCACGTTGCATATTTATGTACCTATACAGCCATTTGAACGCTACGCCAGTCAGTTCGTTAGCGCCCCTCGTTATATTCAACACTTGTGCTATAAATTCAAACGATAAGTGTGAAAATACGAACAATCTTAACATTGCCCTTCACTAGGATTTCTCCTGTATCGACAACAAACATACATGTCACATGCTCACACAACCAGACCCGAAACAACTATCTGTAGATCATACAAATATTTGTTCCGTGCGGGGATCGAACCCGCGGCACGTAGCGCAGAAGGCTAATCGCTTAGCCACTGCGCCAACCGTGTCGACAATACGAGCTTGCTTCCTAGACACGGACGAAATATAAGATTCCTTTAGAACATATAGAGCTAAGTGCTTGGAGTATAGATGAGACAAGCTGTACAGTGCGCCTACGGGAAGTATGAAATGTCAGTTTATGAATGAACCGATGTAAGTGGTTTTCGTAATGTCAAGTGTCACACAAGTGTACTATTAAATTAACTGCCCTGAGTTGTCTACTACAAATCACAGGAATATACTCACTATTATTATTAACCGTTATTCAGTACACTGTTGATGATGCTACTGGTTATGCATTAGATAAAACTTAATTTTCTGTATATAAAACTTGTTTACATGTATATGTTTATTACGTTCACTAAATGTTTCTCATCCCTTAGTGAAAATTAAATAAAATAATGCAACGCGTTAAGTAGAAATAGAATTACTTAGCTACTAAATATCGCTTCGTACTGTCTTGTGCCAGCAATTTTCGTAAGGTATTCTGGCAAGTTCATCCTGCCTTATGCTGCGCCTAACAGAGCCCATCATTATCTTATAGTTTAGTCAATCATTTGTAACGCTATACAATACAATAAATAACAGCGCTCTATAACTTGATTTATACTCAAGTATTACCTCCGTGTTCTGTTCTACTCTCAATTCGTTAATATTGTCTTGAGTACAAGCCAGGCTGCCATACGTCACAGACTCCCAGGCTAAATATTAAAGCTAGAACATCCCAGCAGAGATTAATATGTCGTCACTCGCACTTTACGAATGCGAAGCGCCATATGGAGGGGGCACGTGGTAGAGGCGTCAGCGGAGATAAGATACACAGTGTTTTGTGTAGGTACTTCGGATTGATAAAATTCTTTGTATTCGCTGATAAGCTTATTACGTATTAATTATAATTAATTTTGTGGTGATTGAGATAGCGGTCATGCAATTTTGTTGTTCACGTCTGTCTTTTATTTACTAACTGTACTGTATTGTTTAGAAGTAATTTCCTTCTGGATTCTTAAAATCACTTTTTTCGTGTCAGTTCACACCGACAATTGCTTATACCGCGTCGTTTAAGAAAGAAAACCGTTTCATTTTGGAGTCACACAGGACATAACACAAAAAAAAAAAAACAAGAAAATGACCCAGGCACCAAGATTCGTAACTGAACTGACTGCCCAAGGTGCGCCATTTCTGTGTAGATATATGTTCTTGGGGTCATGAACATAAATATTACCTACTTCATTAAATATATTAAAGTTAAAGTTGCTACGGTCTTAACTAATAGCTTCTCTTGCCTCACGTCTGTGGGCCCAATAATTGCATGACGCATAGCGTTCACACCTTGCGGCAAGCCCCAAACACGGGTAGGGTCTTCGTCGTTGGCCCTCGCTGACAAGGGTCCAAATCAGAGATATTAATTTGTTGGGTGCGCTGTAAATTAACGGTCGCGAGTTCGTGTAACCAAGTTACCCCATGGTCCCCGTAGTCCACAGAGGGGAGGATAATTTGTAACGCGAGCGAGTAATAATTTCCGTTGGTTGTCCCTTTGCCGCGACGTGTGCAGGATTAGACATTAAGAAGGGTAAATGCGCTCTCTAAAAGCAGGTATATTTTATATTATACATTTGAACATCGAACATCTTCGGGGAAATCCGTCTTCGGGTACTCGCGGTGTGTCAAAGTTTTTTTGTCCTTGTTATTATTTGTCCCCAGGGAGTGATTCTACCATTAAGGGGGCCCGGTGCATCCATTTATTTAAATTATGGTATACTTTTTTTCTTAATGGAAATAATTTTACAGAATGACGGTGGATATATTTATTTTTTGAAAGGGAAGAATTTGTGGTGTTATTTGTTGGGGCGCGGGCGGTTAGAAGTTAAAGTTATTTCTATGTTGAGTGCACGTAGATCACTTAATGCGACATTATAGCTATGCTAGTCTTAATAGTACTGTAACACTAATTTATTCGTTTAAAATTTAATGTAGGTTTCTAGAATACACAAGGTGTACCGTGCAATGGACTTAATGACATGAGGCATTCAGAAAAGTGTAACGTTATGCAATGTTAACGTCTTCAACTATTTCAATTCTATCACTATGATAGTTAACAAATAAATATGTATTTTACACCTAAAAATATTCCACTGTCAAAATACTTATCCATAACAAAATCAGATATTCCAATATTAATTGAAATATAATTTCTTTAAATCAAATATCAAAGCTTTTCAAAGTTTCATCGCGTTGTTTTGCTAGCAAACAATTTGAGTTATGCTCAGTGACTTGGAATTCTCGGAATGTAATGCGATGCGAATGCCCCTCTAGTTCAGTCTGGAACTTAGACAATTAATTAAAAGTTTTAAGAAAAGCTCCACCCCTTCAGTCTTCAGTCTTGTGACTGATGCCTTATGTCGCCAACTATCTACGCTTTATTTCTTCGACATATTTACGAGCCAAAGTTGAAACGGGTGATATAAAGTTTGAATTACAACGCTGAATATCAGTGGTTTTATTGCGAATCTCGGTTATGGTGTAAAATTTGAATTAGTCTTTATTTTATTCATAGAGATAAACCAAAGCACTTTATTTACCCACCTTTGTGTTCCAATGTTACGAGATCATTCATAACAGAAATGTTTATACAAGCTACCATCTTTCTAGTCCGGCAGGGTAATCACGATACACACTCGCAATCGGAATCGATTCAATTATGACAGTCCAAAAAACTACATTGTGCGGTATGCTTTAAAAATCACTACGCCCTACAATTTGAACAACGCAATGAACAATGTTGTAGTGTCAAAATTGAGTCGATTCCGATTACGAGCGTGCATCGTGATTAGGTAGCCAATCCCTTTCAGGACCTTGACTGTTTGGGACAGTAGATATTTTTTTCTCGATTTCAGATTTGGTCCCATAGTAAAAGTTGTCTATAATGATGGGTACTATAACCCCTTAAAGGGATCGGGACTGGAAAGGTAACACCCCAACCAAAGTATCTGGACAAACTTTTAGACTATGTTCAGTATGTCTAAACAAAAACACGTGACTCAACTGTTTTTTTTTTCATAAAACTAATAAAGTTCATGCCTTTTCTCTCTAAGAATAAAGTCATCTATTTTTTATACGTAAGTGCACTCACTCGACGAGCACAAAATATCCAATTTTAAGCTTGTTACCGCGTACCTAAGTAAAGAGGTAAAATTTGTTTGTTTGTTTGTAGGGGACAATCTCTGGAACTACTGAACCAATTCTAAAAATTATTTCCCTAATAAAAAGCGACACTATCACGGAGTGATATAGGATATATTAATATTTTATTTTCATAACAATATAACACGCGGGTTAAACCGCGGGAAATAGCTGGTTATCCATAAAATCTAAATGTCAAACAATTTCCGTAAGAAGAGAGGTCTAAGCTACTCAAACGTTTAAACAGTTCATTTCTCAGCAAATTATTTACGATAAATACACTGGCCCTTGTAGAAAGCACTTCGAAAAGTTCAAAGGTCCAATATTTCAGCTCGATACAGTCGGTATTAATTTCTAATTTTGATTACAACTTGAAACGAGAAGGGCACTTGAGCTGAGAAACGGCCACTTGAGATATGGTCCCAGTTTATTGATTCTACATTTATAAGGTCCTTGTGATTTTAATTAGCTTTTAATCTCCTTTTAAAGATTATTTTAATCTACGGACTATAAGCTTTTTGGAAATCCAGATGTCACACTAATAACTGGATTCTAAAATTAATCTACACATTAAAACTGAACCATTTATTAATATAAACGTATAGCCATTTTAATCTGGCTACAGAGAAGATAATAATATCACATCTGTGATATACCGAATTTAGGGTACCTATAAGTTGTAAAGTAACCCAGATCTGCACAGCGCAGTTCCTACATTTCACAATTTTCAGGATTTAACCTATCCTGGACGCCGCTCAAAATGTATATCACCGGTAAGAGCAGCCAACCCATTCTCTGGATACACCATATTTTTTGCTAAAATAGGTCGCTATAATACGGGACCGAAAATAGGTCCTGGCGGTATTCCATCTTGAATATTCGCCGAACAATCTCTTTGTGGAAGGCTTAACTGTATCAAACTTTAGCATCGCTTGAGCACAGCACGAACGACAATGCAACAGCAGTTTTAAGCAGATAATAAGTTAATCTCGCATCATACATTCACTGCGGCGTTCTCAAACGAGCAACATAAATTGTGGGCGATGTGAAAAATAGACCTGACTGCGGCGGGCCGCGGTCGGCGCGTGGAGCCGGCACGAATATATGATCTTGAATTTTACAGGTAAACTAGAGCAGAACTATGTTATATTTAGGAGGTTTTAATACGATTGGATGAACTCTAGAACACCTAGGCGTTTTAAATATTTTACGACGTACGCAGGTGATTCGATTTGTGGATTTAAGCAGTTTGCGGTTCAAGCTTGTTTTAGAATTTGTATTGGTTTTAAAAGCATTACTTTTTTATGGCAATTTGTTTTTTACAAAACCACTTCAGATTATTTAATGATAACAATTTATTTCGATTGTTTATCTGTTGTTTTACATCTCGCTTTCATATTATATTAGTGTAACTTGGCTAACAGTTCCAACATAAACTTTATTAGTACATAAAGTATATCAACAATGGTTGTTACGTGCCATATTAAATATCGTTAGAATATCTCCCTTCTAGTAATAAACGTTTGAATATGGATCGTAAAATTGTTATCTTGGTGTGCTTAACATAAAATTTTGTCTCGAGAGCGATCTGTAACTGGACGTACTGGTATTAGCTTGATGTTTTTGAAGATGATGTAACGTCATATAATACCACTAAAAAGATCGGAATAATAACTGGAGTAAATAGTTATGAGAAGGGAGGACAATCGCAAATGATAGTTTTGGGGACTCTTTATAATATAATATTCTGACAACCGGTCTTACCTTAGGGTATCAGTGTCTCCCAGTAGCTAGTTGGGTGGCGGAGGTAAGATGGCAGTTGCTCCGTGTGAAATAATGTTATTCAGCTGCATCTGGTTAGGTTGGGAGCCGACCACAAACTAGCTAGGAAAACGCTAGGCAGATCATGATATCGTAGCTTAAGACATGCCGTGCCTATGTCAATATTTATTGTTGTATTGTGTGGTATTTTAGGTACGCGGTAGACCCGCTGATGATCTTAGGTATTTTTCAAAGATTTCCGATCGATTGCATTTATCTGTGTTTAGGGATTATGCTGTACAAGATAAAGCATTTGTTAATATTCATGTTGACAAGTAAGTTATTCAATATTTATGTAAGCTTGCTACGTTGACCGCAGCGTTAACTTCTTATAAAGGTCACCTTGTCGACTTTATGATCCCATTTCTTAGTCTAGAGCACACAAATAAGCTAGATACAGTACAGAGATTCAGTATTTTCATTTGGTTGATATTAAAAAATAAAAGTGACACACAAATTCCACGAATGTTTTCATTGCTGGTGATACATCAAAGTGAATTGAAAGCCACGTACTTGCTGGCAACACGTGGCGAGGACTCTATCCTTGAGTTAGTATCCCGGCCGCTACCTCAAACCGATGCAACGCCAAAACTCGAAGCTCGTTTCACACTCCAATGCGTTATTTCTGCAACTACCGTTATCCGGGATGCGAACTAAAAAGGCAATGGAATGTAAAAAGGTAACCGAAACCTCGTGTTTCGCGCATTCGCAGCAGATATCGGAATCCAGCTGGTATATTCAGTTCAATAAGAATTTATGCCCTCATATTTCGTATCATCAATACCGTCTATTTTCCACACGTTTTCCGTGTCGGTTCAGCCGGGCGGCGGAAATACATATCAGGGAATTTTTCTCTTGCAAAAGATAGAGCTAATTTTGCATAGGTATTCCGCCAGTCTAATATTAAATTTCCGATATCGGAAATGTTTGTTTTGTCATATTGTTTTTGTTTGTATTTTATTGGTTCATCGGGGAAATAAATGAAAAATGACATTATAATGCGTAGGTACTATGTGAACGTATATTTATTACAGGGTTGAACGAGGGACATAACAGGAACATATTCGTTAGTCGATTCATTTTATTTCATTATTGGCAAAAATTCGTTGTTATGTAGATATCTATTAATAGGGCTCTTGTGATATACTAATTAATACACGTACATTATACTGAATATCGCCACCGCCATCAACGATTTTAGCACTTCGTGTGCTAAAATAAAAATAAAAAGTGACTAGCACACTAAATACCCTACATTAACCGCAAAACCCTT
The DNA here is from genome assembly GCA_932294325.1 of Allophyes oxyacanthae. Lineage (NCBI taxonomy): Eukaryota > Metazoa > Arthropoda > Insecta > Lepidoptera > Noctuidae > Allophyes > Allophyes oxyacanthae. The sequence goes on along the minus strand of OW028623.1, from coordinate 4,115,303 downwards.
GTAAATATAAAAGCGAAAAAAAATAAACAATATGTGGCACGCGTCTAAAACGCCTTTATAGTCCTAGTAATGGGCCAATAAAGGTAATAGAGTACTAGTTTCTCACGCGAAAATCCCGAAGCATGTATATGTAAGGGCGCGTTCTCACCTGTGTCGTGACGTATTTTCATCATTGGATGACTGTCGTCTGTTCTCCTGTTCCCAATATCTCGACAATCTATCGTCACTGTTCTTTTTATCATAGAACGGCTGACTTGTCTAGCTGTTATTTTTCGTTGGACGACTGTCGTCTAGTTGTTTCCATTATTTCGACAGTCTGTCGCCACACAGTAAAAAATCCGACGATGATGTGGACGACATTTAATCGTGCCGTGCTGTATGTGAATAACTCCATTTATATTATATACATTTACATATATAAGCCACGAGACTTGGACAGGATGACTATCGTCACGACAGGTGGGACAAGCCCTTAGGAAATTTAATGTTACACTTAGGGTGTTTGCACACGAGGCGATTTTTTTCAGCGCGGCAACCGCGGTTTCTTGTCCGCTAGCAGTAGTTGCGAATTTGTGTGTTGCTATACGACTTATCTAGGCGCTAACTAATACGGGAAATTTAGTGCCGTAATGCCATAAAGCTTCGAAAGAAGCTTTAATTACATGACGTGTTACCACGCATCTACGCGCGTATACGCGTGACCGACATTGCTAGTCGTGTAAAGCAGAGCGGTTACGTACGCCAGGTGTAAAATCACGTCTAGGTATGTTGGACTTTGACTCTTATGGGGTTTATGGTCTATATAGGACTCTTGAACGATCTCACTGGGTCACTTAATCCCATGGCATTTAAAGTAAGCAGCTAATGCTTCCTACACTAGCGCACGCGCGTGAATTGCCGGACATACACGACGCGATAAATTTTTAAGCCGCGTGAATGTGACTTTTGTTTTTATTAGCATAAGGGTTATGGTTATTGCCATTATGAATGTTAGTGTAAATGGTAGCTTTGGTTAAGTTTAGCGGGTTAAGAATCCCGTTGCAAATAAAGTAGGCAGTTTAATGATGTAATAAACGGTATTTACTCGCGAGTGCGGTTAGGACGTATCTACTTGTATGTGTCAAGATTAACTGTAACGACTATTATGCGAATTTTTACTTTATTATTATTATTAGCAAGGGGAAATGTAGTCACTTACACTAAAATGTTATTGAGTGTGTAAAACTACTGGTAATTGGCGACGCCTAAATAATAAAATAGGTTTGCCAGTTTCAAAGTTATAATAGAATAAGTAATACAATCAACATGGACGAATATCCAGATTCAGAACAAACATCTATACAATCTTGTCGAAGTATTTACTTAGTAACTCGTATTTAATCAGTGCCTATAGTGCGGATCGAATCCGCAATCACAAATGAAGGAAGCGCACACCCAAACGACAAATTTCTTTAAATGTAGAACACTGAATCGAGTCCAAACACATAATAAACGTTTCGAATCTCACTCTTATTGTCGGTTTACTTATTTAAACTTTTGCTGTGCCAGGGTCCATAATTGTTTCTATATTTTATACTTACCACCTGTATGACTGTGTACATTATGGATTGCAATGAAAATTTGAGAATTGTTTATATTTGTCGAATTGACATACGATAACTTAATAACGGACCTGTAAATGGTCACATGTTCACATGTTCTTATCATGTTCACAGCTCCTGTTATTAAGTTACACGATTATTAGCGTATGTCAATTCGTCAAATATCAACCGACAGTAAGAGAGAGAATCGAATCTAAATTCGAAATGTTCTTACAGAATGGCTCCCTATATTCTAATTTCGAAATACAAAGACGAACCACCTCGCTGCAAGGTTCTTTAAGGTGGCAGCGTTAGTTAATAGGTAGAACGTTAAACGCAGCGCTACAGCCCTATCGACCTCGTAAAGCATCGGCACGTGAGCTGCCAAATAATTTAATCCCACTTCTATTCGACCAGGTACTGGCAACCAAGATGAATTTACCTGAATTTAAATATATACAATAATAAATATATAAAGTTCGGATTAGTTCTAAGATTTATTGGTTTAAATAAAATTTTATAGATCGACTGAATTTGTTTATTTATTTGCGAGTCTCAACTTTTCACAGAGCCTGTAGACAAGCTGGCAATCTCCGATCACCGGAGAATAGAAATGCCAGCAAAATATAGATACATACATAAAATGCCACAAACTTATCTGACCCGGTCGTGGCGTCGCTGCCGTCGCTTTTACTAATGTCATCTCAGTACAAAAATGACATTTCGATATCATTTTTGTTCCGTAGCGACGTTAGTTCCAATTTTGGTCACCGGGTCAGATAAGCTTCTGGCACTATCATAGAGATAATATATAGTACCTATAGGCACTTTATACCGAATTGACATAAGCTATTGAACGGTCACGTGATCGGTAAATGTCAAACTCATACATTTTTCAAGCGTTTCTTCTTTCAGGCGATTGGAGATTGTCTTTATTATCATGTCTAAGAGAGCTGGTAATAACTGGGACATTTTTTTTATTTATTAAACGGACACGTTGTATGAAACCTTACGAAGATAAACTTTGTGTTAAGGGCATTACGCCAGCTTCGCGCGCCTCGCGTTTCACTCATACAGCTATACAGTTAGCACGCACACAGCCGTCTACGCGTCTGTGTTGTTGGAGCGCGTATCATGCACCGCATGCACCGCATTGAATCAACATGATACTTTGCCAGCTTTTACTTAGTAGGGAATGTTTTAGTTTTTGCGTAAGTAGGGTTTAAATTAATTTTTAGTTGTAATAAATGAGCAATTAAATTATTATTAGGTTAGAATAAATAAAATAAAAAATGTGTAAAATAAAATTTTAATATTTTTCGTCTCAAGTGCTTTTTTTTACACATGACGCGACGCGACAAAGAATCGCGTGGATTGCCGTCATCGGTCTGATATCACATAAACGTGCGACCTAAGAAAATGTATGGACGGTCGCAAATGTTTACTGACCAAATCGTACGATATGACAATATCGCTCACAGATCTGTTCGATGTCGAACCGCATACGTCCTAATGACATGCGGTATTACTTCAAATGTACATTTTACATACGTGAGCGCGGGTGCGCTCGACTCTGTTTCGACTTACATGCGATTTCTTGTTAGGTATATCGTTGAGCGACTTCAGTTACGCAACTAGGTTTACAACTAGTTAGATACTTATCTCTGTGTCAGACATCCTAGTTTGTATCAATAATAATTGCTTTAATATTTTAAAAAAATGATCAAAATACCTTTCTAATCGCGATCCTTTTATCCGGTTATTGTACTCATCATTATGAACAACTTTTACTATGGGACCAACACTGAAATCGTGAGAAAAGAAATAGCTGTTCCAATTATTGCTATGGAACAGCCATGGAACCGCTGATGTTTTTTTCGCGATTTCCTTGTTGGCCCCATAGTAAAAGTTGTTCATAATGATGAGTACAATAATCCCTTAAAGGGATCGGGATTAGAAAGGTAGTAGGTATAACTACCATAATATTCACAGCGCCATGCAACAGAATTAGCATAGAACACTGTTGCTAGAAAAAGCAATACTGGTAAACGCACGGCTACATAGACATACCAAGCTTAAATACATTTTTAGTGTAAGCTGAACTGTCATTGTACGGAAAGACTATACAATGGTAGGTCAGCTTATACCGAAAATGTATAATTTTTTATTATTATTTACATTATTCTACCTACCTACCTACTTACCTACCTACCCTATCTACCTACATACCTATCGTACCTACCTTTTCTACCTACATACCTACCCTACCTACTTACCCTACCTACCTACTCCATGTACCCACGTACCAACATACCTACCTACTTACCATACCTACCAACATACTTACCTACTTACCACTCTACTTACTACCTACCTACCCTAGGTAGGTAGTGAGGGTAGGTAGGTAGGTAAGTAGGAATAGTAAGTAGGTAGTGAGGGTAAGTAGGTAGGTAAGTATGTTGGTAGGTATGGTAAGTAGGTAGGTATGTTGGTACGTGGGTATCTACGTACTTACCCTATCTACGTACTTACCTACCCTAAATACCTTTTCTACCTACCTACCTACCTACATACCTACCTACATACCTACCCTATATACTACCTACCTACCTACCCTATGTACTACCTACCTACCTACCTACTTTTTCTTTATTAATTTTTCCCCTAAAGCGCCTTTTGTAAGCCATATCTTAAAAAAAAATTAAATTAAAACATACATAAAGAAGTCTAATTTAATCTTCCTATGTTATTTGAACTCCATTACATTAAAATATATTATGTACTCGCCAAAGTTTTGTTTATAATAAAAAGTATCAATACGTCCCAGCCGCGCTAAAAACTCGCGAACCGACGATATTATTTTACGCAGCACGCGACGACGGGAGCGACACACGTCCTACCTCTGAAAGGCCTCGGCTGGGAATGAAAGCTGACGTGGTTTCGCGCCGATTATATAGCAGTACTAAATAATTCATAGTAAAATAAACATATAAGTTATTAAAAAAATATTTGAACTATGTTTTAGAACGTAAATGTCTTCATTTAATAGGTCTAAACAAAAACAAAAATACCCCAGATTTCAACCTAAAGTAACACGTTTAATATCTCGAAAAGTGGCTAAAATGACAGTTTTGATTATACTTTTCTTGAATGAAAATTTACAGTAATCGAGTGTTTTTGTTAAACAATCACTAATAAATGTTATTATTTTTCATAAAGTAATATTGTTATAAGTTTGTCGTATATGGTTTTACTAATATCTCGCATAAAAGAAGACCGTCGACCGCTAGTTTAAAAAAAGGCTTGAATAAAAACTGTTCTAATAGGAAAAATATACGAATATATGGAAAAAAATAATTACCATGCAATAGATTATGAAATTCTCATTAATATGACGTTATTATTATATTTAAAAATTAAACAAGTTATGGTTTTGTTGTCCGTTGAAAATCATCAATTTTGACTGTAGCGTGGTTCTAACGCATGAACGCTCTTAATTTCTCCGAGTTTCATAGTAATGAATTATTAGAAAATTAAAATTATATTTTATTATAATAAGTAGAAACTAATAAAAGTGATAAATAAAAGCAAAATCTGAATAAAAAGTTGTAACAATGGCGGTCACTACAATTTATGTTTCAACACTTTAACTGTGCGGACTAGATCGCGTGATTTTGATTTATTACCCCACAATTTTTTTACTGAAATAGTAAGTATACGTATTAATTCCATACGGAAAGCAATAGGAATAAATTACTATAGCTAATGTTTTTATACTACCTAATCGCGAACATTTTCGTCGGCCTTGATTGTTGTGAGGGAAATAAAGTCGCCGATAAGGTTGGGAATGTTGGGATAGTTGGGCTAGCCGTTAGGAAATTCAAATAGCCTTGGTATAATGTCGTTTATGGCGGGTATAGACTTGATTCCGTGTGGATAGGCATTTATATACTGAAGTACTAGCGGAAATGGAATAGATTTTCTGAATATAATGGGAAGTAAATATACGGTTTCTTTTTGAATTTTTTTCTTGTTGAAAGCTACATGATATTAAATACTTTTGGCTTTAAGCCAACATACGTATTATACTTTAGGTTTACTTTTTGCTACAGGCAGTCGTCATGGAAACGCTAATTTATTTTCTTTTTTTGTTACAGATTGGTTCTCTAAAGAACTTTTACTTGTTGTCACACCACGAGATCCATAAGAGATCCGCGGAGCCGAGCCACGAACACCATCAAAAATTAAACGACGAACCACAGGTAAGAATCACTTGAAGTATCCCTTTCCTATAAAATAGTTGGTTTGTTGTTTTCAGCAAAAAATACGACCTCATTATTCTTTCTGGACCTAATAGAATATTCTCAAACAGAGCCTTCAACTCCAAAATGTTTCAATTAAAGCTCTCTTCACGCCGCGTGTTAAGTATTCATTTCCTTTTACGTGTTAATCCGGATTTTTCTTTATGGAGCAATCTCAGTGACAAACTCGCGACATTGTTCCTTTAATTTGTGAAATTTTATGGAATGAGTTATTCAATTGGAATGTTTCATAGGCAGGAAACGTTAGGAACTAATTTGGGAGTAATAGCGTAATAAAAACGGTCCGCTTTTATTTGTAGTCATGTCTGTGGAGTATTTCATAAGTATATCATGCGTGTTGCATCGCTAAAGGCTCGCAGGCCAACCCTTCCGCTAATCCGCGTCCTCACTTGAATCTTTTTGTCATCCGACGCGCGCCTCGTGCGTTCTTCCACTTTATCTTTTTCCACTCACACAATGCTTCCGCGTTTTCGTAATTCTACCCTATTTCATATGCATCAGCCGAAATCATATTTTGCGTACCCTTAGCTTAGTTTATGGATGTGTTTGTCTAAAATATTCAGATTATAAAACCAATTCGTAATACATTTTCTTTAGAGACCACAACATGAAGGCACGCTCTCAAAGTCCTCAGTACGGACGTCGTAACATTTTTATGTCTGCTTGTGAGAGACGAGCGTGTTTTTCTCGGGTTTTTATCCATGAATAGAATAAAGGTTCAGACTTTGTCGTATTCCTATGTCACGTAAATGTTGTGAACTATAAAAGTTCCTTATTTTATTCCACTGTTGACGCGTTCAACCAAATCGTTACGATTTGTTTTATTATCAACATAAAATTACATATAAAGCAGAACAAAATTCATGTATTTATCTACAATCTCTTTATTTAGGCTTTTAATGTTAATCGAAACATAATATCCTTTGTGTAAAACATACACGAAATTACGTTTCGTGTTTTCTTTTAGACTCGTTTCACTAATTAATTTCTGGAGTGAAATTAAATATACTTATTGCTCATGTTTGTGCCGCGCCTATGATCGTTTTGTGCCGGGGTTCTTTTTGCTACAAATTCAGTTTCCGTCTGGACGACGGAAATTTAGTTCCATTTAGTGAAAGTATACTTAATTTACAACTGTAATTTTGGAAGCTTTGCTACGCTTGCGTAACATTCCTAGCCAGTATTTTATTTTGTGCCTCGTTACCTTACCATGTGAACAAATTATTCCTATCATTATTTTCTTATCCCTAGTTGTTTCAGATATTTAAGAAATATCTCCAATAAGCGTCAGTTTAGTACTGATATCTCTATCTGTAACTTTTATTTTTTCTCAGCAAAAGTTTCCAAAAGCAACTGTATTGACCCAGAAAATCCTCAGTGTAACAGATAAACTAGCGGATTGCGGAGATAACGCATCAAAAACTTATTACTTAGTCCCATTCGGATTATAGGCTTTTTTCTTTGATGTAGTCCCGTAGTGCGTGACAAAGCAAAGAGGACGAAATATCAGCGATCTACATTAGTCGCAGGGCACCATGATTTAGTGAGTGTTTTTCTTCTATAATACACGGTGTTCATTGCAAGTGAGGCAAGTGAGTCACTGACACGGGTTTCGTGAATTTTGTTCTCAACTTCAAGCAAGAAATGTGACATTTATTACTATGACACTTTTGCAAGTAAGTATGTTGCCGCCAATGCTCCGAGAATATGCAAGCTGTATTCATGAACGTCTTGAGCGAAATATTCTTGAAGCATGTGGCGCCTTTTCGTTTCGCGTTCGCTCTGCAACTGAGTTGGGCATTTTTCAGTTGTATAAAATTAAACTCTATGTTGGACTGAAAATACAATTGCTTAGAAAAATGACCGCTGAGAGTAGTTACGTGTACGGTATTACATCATTACCATTTATAACAAATATTTTAATTGTAATTTCACTCTATAAGGGGTTATTGTACTCATAATTATGAACAACTTTTACTACATGGACCTACACTAAAATCACGAAAAAAAAATCTGTTTTATACATTTAGTCGACATTGGTCCCATAGTAAAGGGATCGGGACTAAAAAGGTTGGACCTTGTATTACAATAATTAAAAAGAATAATTTCGTCGTTTTTAAAAATTATCATCACTTTTTGTTTATTATTAACACTTACGCGACATTAAGCGCAAAATATTTTATGATTTTTACTTAAGCATAATTATGCAATGAAAGATTAACTTCTTCGCTCAGAAATTAAACATAGCATGTTTCCAAAGAGATATAATTCAGATTTTCCGTATTAGGATCAACAAATAGCGTGATGGAAAAAATAAGTTTAATAAATAACCGAGCTGTGTGCACTGAACCTTACATTGATAGGAAAAGATGACCTTCCGACCGGAAAGTTACTTTCCTCATAACACTAGTTAATAAAGCGAAACAAAAGAGCTCAATTTTCTGTATTTTTCGTTAAAATAGTATTAGAGGCGTGGGTCACTGTGGGACGGGTATTAGGTGAAATAAGGTAGTGATCCTGTTTGGTCCCAGGCCATATTTTTGCACAGAATCTATACTTTCTGGGCTTTTTATAGATACCAGAGGGCTTATTATGAGATCTATTTCTAGGTAAGATCTGATTCAGTTACCGCTCGTAAGCTGACACTTTTCCTTCAAAGCTGAGTTAGTCTGTGTGTGTGTGTGTGACGACACGGTTGGCGCAGTGGCTAAGTGATTAGCTTTCTGCGCTACGTGCCGCGGGTTCGATCCCCGCACGGAACAAATATTTGTATGATCTACAGATAGTTGTTTCAGGTCTGGTTGTGTGTGCGTGTGACATGTATGTTTGTAAACTGTACCCTCGATACAGGAGAAATCCTAGTGAGGGGCAATGTTTTTTAAAAAAAGAAGAAAAGAAGAAGAAAGAAGTCTGGAGCTCTGCTAAACATAGACGTAGGTACTCTCGACTCAAAACACCTACGCAAAGGCTATTGAACTTCGCAAAAGTGAAAACATTCACTGAAACGATAGACACGTACTCTTTTCACAGAACACATCTATATGTGCTATTTTACATATCGTATGCGACGACTTTACACCGTAACTGGGGTTATCCTTAGGCGTACGCAGAAGGAATACTAATGTCTTCTCTTGTTGGTACAGCGGCAGTCGGCACACAGAACGACTTCGAAGTAAAGACATTGTAGCAATTTTTATTCGAACTTTTTTACCGAGGCCACCATTTTGTTAGTGTTCTGTGATATTATGGTATATTAGTGCTCGCCCAGTGGTCCAAATTCGACCGTAATTTTAACTTTCTGAATAGAATATAATATTCATTTATTTGAATATTCTATTCTATTATCGCCAATCTGTGTGAACTCCTTCATATAAACTTTAACTATGCTATAATGCCAAATCTTACAAACCTCCGTGCGCGCAATATGCTTAAAAAGGGGTAGGTACAAAGTTTTCTCTTCACGTCATAATAATATGTAAATAGATTTTTTTAAATCCGTGATTCCGACCTAAATTTGTTGTTCTTTGATAATGTAACTTACAATATCGTAACTGTACTGCACGCGGCACATATTTTATAGCGTTTTGAAACTGTCAGAAGTTATAAACTTCTCCCTCAATAAAGACAATCACGTCAAAAATAAACCTGTGATATTTCTAACGCTTCATTTTGCCCTTTTCCAGTTGTGTGATGCTCCTAGTTAAATTCAATATATTCCACGATTATTAAATTCCTTGTAGAAACCAAAAAAATCTAAGGACAACTGCGATTGACATTTTGACATCTTATTTGAAATAAAATGTCCAATAATGTATAAATTCACGTGGCTTGAACTTGTTTGAGAAAATGATGTTTGTGAAGCTTCAGATGTTTGACAGCTTTCCAAATATTTATAGAGCGCCATCAAAAGCAGAAAAATGTTAAAATATTATTCGTTTTGAACTACAAACATACCAGGGTGCTTACCACCATCTCTCAATACTGTTGTCATATTGTTTAAACCTTACATCGAAATTTTGTATAACGTCCAAAGTCAGAGTCTAAAGATTTTTATTTCAACTGGGCCTTTGCAGGCACTTTCAAAACGAGTTCTTCCTTAAAGTAAGATTACTTTAATATTGTATTGCGAAGTTTTGTGACGTCATTGTAAATCATACGTCTCGTTTTCTCTTAGACCAAGGAATAAACAAAATATTCTAATTCTTGAAATGTCGTTGTACGAATTTGATTGACATTAATTTAAGCTTGAAATAAAACGATCCTGAAATTTATTTTGGTTGTGTAAAAGATGGTGCTAAGCCCCTGAGAGTATACTTAGCATCTGTGATCTTAATAAGAAGGCAAATCGCAACTATTTCTATGCATGTATCGCCAACATTTCCCTTTCTTACTGCGAAAGTAGTCTTAAACAGCACTCACATTGTCTCGATAGCATTCTACTCTACAGCAAATGTGAGGTGTAGAGATTTCAATGCGCAATTTGATGAGAATATAAAGTATTAACATAAGCGTTCACAAACACGTGGAGCATCATTTTCAGTATCATATTTAGCTTCCGTTGAACGAGCTGCAATAATAACGAGATTTCTCTTCGGGAATGGCCCTTTTAACCTTTTTTCTGGGGGAAATGACATCATTTCGTCGGATGGCTTATATTGTTATAAGCCTCTGTATGTTTTGCCCGTGAATCTGTTGAAATTGTACCCACATGTCATTTTCATTTTTGGTAATAGTCGTATGAAACAAATTTCGTCGTAAACGATGTTATTTTCATTTGTTTTGTTCTCTTTTATTTGTTTGGAGCTAATCAGCGAGAGTGCGAAAATGTTTTGTTCCGTCAGAGAATTTGTACTGAAGGTACAATAATGGAATGTATTGAGTCAAGAATTGGTTCAATAGATACAAGAAAGCTCATTTTAGCAAATACAATATAAGGGATGTTGCCCACACACCCTCACGGCACCTGTCGATATCGCTTCACCTCAAGCGATTTAATATAAATACCACGTTGGAACACATTGCAAATGGTTTTTAGAACTTATTTTTTTTTACCTGAATTTATATATCTGAAGATGTAAGTGATAGTATTATTTTATAAAGTACTTAATAATTTTATTATAAATAACTGTATAACTCTATACCTAAAGTTATTAAGGAATCGAAGTCACTTCCAACTTTTAAAAGGTTATTAAAGCGCCATCTGAATAATGTATAAATTATAAATAGTAAGTTTTTATTTAGTTTTCTAACAAGCGAATTCGTCGCTTATCTTAATTATTGTGTTTTTCCTCATAGAAGTGAATTATTGTATTCTTTTTGAGCGAAATAAATTTCTTAAACCGTATAACATCGACTAATGTTGCCTGATATATTTTTTCTGTACCATTATCATTTATTTCCACCTCCCCCTCCCCTGCCCCATAATCTAAGCCCTGGATTAATTTGCTTACTAAGGGTCATCTCCAACAGTGTTATTAACACAAGCCTGTTATTTATACTGTTTCTAGTTTCAGTCTTTGATTAAATACTTGTATCTACATGGGTGGTAGGTACATAAATCAATAAGCCCAAAAGTCTTTACAAAGCAACAAAGCATTTACTCCAATATTAACTCGGCATATGCCGGTACGTGCCCAGCCGTACGATTTACATGGGGCAAATATTAGGCCGGTTTATTTGTATCACTGGTCAGATTTATTGCGAACTAAAGTTTCCTTCGGCAACGTTCCATGACGGTTTTGTGTCTTTGTGGTACCAAGCGGAGTTTGGGTCGACTTGGGCGGAGTGGACTGTGGACTAATAAAACTTCGGGGCGTGCCGGACCCCCGACTGGCCTTTCTCATGTTGATGAGACCAACACCAAGATAGATAACGGACAAGTCATATCACTTTAGTACGTTAATTTCTTTGCTGAAAACTTTTTCTTGTTAGTAAATTATCGTCAGTTTCTATGAAGGTTTGGGCGGTTAATTAAAGTCTAGCTTATTAAAAAAAAGTACTGTTTAGACTCCAGTCTCGACAGTCTCGAGGGATTTTTCCTTTGACTTTATTTATATGGGACCACCGCGTTTAAATGTAAGGTCCATTTTTTCTTAGCTATCTTACCATGTACCTACCTAAACAATCTTGGTACGTCGCTTTACATAAAAAGTACACAATAAAATCAACAGAAGGTATTTTAAAAATAATTCGTAATTAGGGAAAGTTTTTACACTGAATAGGTTCTGAGGTATCTTCCATGGATTTTATTTACTCCTTTATAATGTAACAAAGTCACTAAAAGATTGTTTACATTATAAGATATTTAAGAAAAAATGAACTCCAATGTAGATCTGAGAGGTTGGAGATATGAAGAACTCCGCCATCATTGCAGTCAAGGATTATTTTATTTATTTTTGGTTGTATGTAGTCTATATTAAAGAAAATGTTAACAGGTGCATATTATGTAGCGTTAAAAGTCCAGTCAATGGAAATAACGGCAACGTTTAAAAACCTGGATTAAATTAAACAGTGGGTTGATTGATAATATCATTATCATCTTTAGTGTTAACTGTCAAATAATTAACTGAACTTTTTAATCAAATGCTTCGTGCCTTGTTTAGATTTTTAAAATATATAAATGGAATGTTACGTGACATTTATTACGTGGGGATAAAATAAACATGACGAAATTATAAGGCTTAATGTGTTATTTTATAAAAATATTTACAGAAATGAACAATCTAATGAGTGAAAACAATAACCGTTTTCGAAATACGAGTCCTCGCCGATATACGCCGCGCTGGGATTCTCTTTACATTAAAACGAAAAAAAACCCTTTTTTGTTAAGTCTGTCTACATCATAATGAACTACAAGAAAGAATTAATTAGTCTCCAAAACAAATACGTTCAGCAGAGCGCAAATTGGGTCGCGAAACAAAAGACAAGGGTCAACCGCGTAGATGAAGTGCGTTTCTTTTAGGCGTAAATCTGTTTCAACCCGTCCGTGCCGTAGACTTGCGGCGCGTAATAGACCCCTTTGGTCTATTAGTTTAGGACCCTATTACGTTCCGGTGTGTTACTACAAAGGAGCTTTATTAAACCTCATTCGGTATGTTCTATTCGACTTTCGTGTCGACTTTTTGCCCGGACCCAAGTCGAAGGATAACTATGTTTGGTTTGCGCGACATCTGCTGTTTGTTCAGCTGAATGTACGCGCAAAAAACAATATGCGAGGCACGAATGTTTGGATGAAGCAAAAACTGATTTTTATCAACGTCAGCTGAATAAAAATATTGTTTACCCGACGACTAGAAGTTTCCGTGTCTATTTGTAGACTCATCCCGTATTACTAACGTGTTGATGTAAAGATAAAAACTTTAGTTCATGTGGAAAGAAGAAAAATACAAACTTTCCTTATTAGATTTAGACCTCGTTCCACTGTAACGTCTGTGGCCTTACGATAGCTTGGATAAGATTATAAAAATAAGTGTTTGTTTTCTTTGTCAGCAAATATTGCGTCCCCAAAGTACGACATTAAAATTTGTACACATACATAAAACGCTATAGTTAAGACCACAAAAACGTTATCCCGCTTTTCCTATTCCATAAACATGCATTATAAAAAGAGTAGAGCGGGGATTTTTTATTAAATTACTGTAGAACTGCGGTACTGTGACAAACAGTGGACGTTTGCTCCTGAGTCGTTCATATGCTGCGGCGACCGCGCCAATAAAATACGTGTGACATTCTCGCCCCACGCTCCCCCGGCACCAGCCACAAACCACGTAATGCTTTTTGTACCATTTCAATTGTTTACAAACGTTTTACCGTCGTATATTGCTGAAGCTAATAAACAAGGATTTTGTTTAAAGTCAAAAATATAACCGTAATAATGATAATATTCACACCTGAGCCTTTTTTGAAGCTTGGATGTTGCAAATATTATTAGGTATGCTATAGCATAAATTTTCTAATTAGTTAATTAGATTTTAATCTTTATTCTGTAATGGTGTGTACCGGTCATTGTACGAAAACTCTTTTCCTTATCTGTACTCATCTTCATAATCTATTACACTGTGTTGAAAGCATCAGACGAACCCAAAAAAAGTTCTAAGTGGTATTTTAAGAAATTTCACGGAAATAAACGAAATTTCCGTAAATTTGAATTTTTGCCTTGCGTAAGTAATTCCATTCTCCCTCGAACTATTACGTGGCTTATGAACGCTCCTCCAAAGTTTGCTCTCACCACTGTTGCTAATGAAATTAGAGTAGCACAGCTAAGACAACACAATTTACAACAGCGGGAATATTTTTAAAAGGTACGTTTTCTTCGACGTTTTTGCTGTTAAGTTTTGCGTCGGACGAATTGTGTCGTTTCGACTCGACCTCGGCACTTGTGAAAAAGCAATGTTACCCGGGCGCGGCGCCCCGGGCTTTCTCATGCTAATACACTACGCTAGCTGCCCCACCCTCCCCTGTATGTTGCGTTCCAACAACTGTGAAATTGCACCTTCTAAATGTTAGATTTTGATAGTCTTATTTTGTGGGATGTAATTTTATTTTTAGGGTTAAGGTTGTATTTTACGACGATTTCTTACTTTTGAGGGGGTGAAGTATCCGCCTAAGCCCCACCCACTAGAGGAGCTCCGTTCTCGCAATTACGCAATTGACGTATCAGACTGTGTGACACACGTGTCACAGAATAGCAATATTAATTAGCAACATGCAGTATGACACCAGCAAATACTTGAAAAATATAAATCCATAATATCGTATACCCAGTGTCCTATATTACGCTAGAAAATCTGTTCCTCCGTTTTGTATTTGTAGATTTTATACCTATTTAACTATCTACTTATAAACTATCAGTCATACCTATTGTGTATGAGTTTATGCAAGTGCACATAATTGTCTCGACCAACATTGGGCATTTTCACACTAAGCCAATAATGCCGTAACGAAACCGATATATCGGCATGACAAACCTGATGACACTGCCAATGTGTGTGTAATTTAGAAGAATAAGCCAACTCAAATCCATGCCTTGAGATAATAACCTACTCTCACCCACACCTGTAGGAGTCGTCCGTTTCCGTAGTCATACCTACTTAAGTATGTTCACAGGGTTGCTTTTTTACCAAAAAAGAAATTACATATTCATAGATCAAAACCATATTCCTAGTTCAGATTCCTCGCTATGTATGCAGAGGAAGAGCTTCAAAATTGAAAGAAAGAAAGAAAAAACATTTAAATCGGACTCGCACACGAAATTATATAAACACACAAAAAATTCAAATAATGATAACAATAACCTAACCGTCTAAAACCCTCGACTCTAACTAGAAAAAGAGGTGTAACTTTTGAACAGCTGAACAGATTTTAAGAACCATCCCGATTAAACTAGCTTTCAATTTAAAAAAACTGCATTGAAATCGGTCCATCCGCTTTGAAGCTTCGATGCCACAGACAGACACACAGATTCACAGATACATAGATACACAGATACACATTATAAACTTATATCACCCCTCTATTTTGTCGGGGGTTAAAAAAGTCCTGCAAGAGGCCAAAGAAAGTCCCTATCTCAGCATATCCTGACAGTTAATCCTGACAGATAAAATAAATACCGCAGCGCTGGTTTTCGGATAGGACCGTGGTGATGCCACGGACAACCACGATAACCCATAATACATAAATAAAGGTAAAGATTATAATTTAATTTGGTGAATCATTTTTCTAGTGGACTGCAAAGCCCATAAAGAAATAAAATTAAAAGAAGTAAAATTAGGTTGGGCCACCGGCAAATCGGTACCTATAGGGCCGACCAGGCGATATATCAAAATGATATAAGTACTATGATTATTGTTCTATAAAAGTAGGTAAATAGAATATACAACATGTCCCAAAATTCAACGATAAGCGGGCACCAGAGGGTTGACCAGCTCATGACGACCAGAGAACAAAAAAAAATTTAAAAAAAATCTCAATTTTTAAGAAGTTACATAAAATAATTGAAATCCTTCAAAAATTTACACCCCTTAAGATATTTTTAATTACCATGACCACAATGTTTCAGATATTTCTGAATTTCTTTTTGTACCGGCAACCTAAGTAGCACTGCTATCCACCACAATCCTTAAAAATCCCAGAATGCCTGTAGATTTGACACAAAAATCAATCAAAATTAATTTTCACCCTAAAATTTTGAAAGATTTTTACTTTTGGTTCACTTTCACTCCTGAAATCCTAAGTGGGATGACTGGTGATGGTATGCCACAGACGTACTAGCAGACTGTTGTAGTTGTGGAGAAACGAGGTATAATTTTTAAAAACGTTTTCTTTCCTTCTTTACATACTATCTATCTATCTCTCTCTTACTTCTAAATTTTATTAACTACGGACATGTATCATTCAAATTCGAAGAATTTACAACAAAAAACCACATAGTAAAAGTTATGAAATTTGGTTCTTGTTCAGAAATAGTACGCATTTCTTTTTTTTGTGGCTAGTTTTCCTAGATTATTATACCATTTTGGAATCTTGGAAAGTTGCGTCAATTTTTAAAAAAACTTGCCATGGTAGTGTCTGTACTTTTTTTTTACACCACGATGAGTGAAAGTGGACCAAAAGTAAAAATCTTTCAAAATTTTAGGGTGAAAAATAATTTTGATTGATTTTTATGTCAAATCTACAGGCATTCTGGGATTTTTAACGATTGTGGTGGATAGCAGTGCTACTTAGGTTGCCGGTACAAAAAGAAATTCAGAAATATCTGAAACATTGTGGTCATGGTAATTAAAAATATCTTAAGGGGTGTAAATTTTTGAAGGATTTAATTTTTTTTATGTAACTTCTTAAAAATTGAGATTTTTTTAATTTTTTTTTTGTTCTCGAGTTGTCATGAGCTGGTCAACCCTCTGGTGCCCGCTTATCGTTGAATTTTGGGACATGGTGTATATAAAACTTCATACTCTTTGTTCTCAACACTACAAATTGTCGTACTGATTTTTCTATACTACATCCTATAAAATGAATTCTTGACGGAGATGTCAAGAAATTATTTTAGCATATTGATTTTTATAAACGAAATACTTAGATTTTCTGAATAAAAGGCAAGTTACTTATACTTCCTGTTGCTTTTTAATAATTTTTTTAATGATTTTACTGTCATTCTTTCTTTTGGTTTTGAATAAAGTGTAAGCGCAGGAAAGTCAAAAAAAATTGCACAGGTCCGACCTCGATGCGCGCCGAAACGCGACTGATTGATGGCAGAGATGACAGAAATCACGAATTTTGTGGTTTTTATCAAATTGTGACCAATATACGTAATATTATAAAAAAATAATAACCGATTTTCGTTGGTATATTTGCGACCAATATTGTGATGTAAAAATTATTTGAAATAATATCATGTTTTAGAAATAATCTTGTAAACACTTTTTTAAGAGGGGTAACTTTGCGATTTTTTTTTATCGAGCCAACTTCATCCAATCATGTATCGGACAACCGTGCAGAGATTGTCACATCTTCAAGTTTGATATATATTTTTTTCGGGACAAAGAAATAAGAATTTCTATTCAAAAAATTGTAAATACAATTCGGTTTTTGCGGCATTCCTGTAAAATACCCCCTTAAGGTTTTCCTTAATGCTTTTGCCTTGCCTTATACTCACAAAGGCCATGATTTTAATGGTTGTGTGCTGTTTCATCGACTTTTTTCTATACGTATAGTTACTGTTATGTTATGTTTGTGCCACAACTGCCTTTATCGACATTGCATTTTAGTTCGTCAATTGTGTGTGCAGTATTCAGCATCGAGAAAACCGTTTTTCTACACGTAATTTATATAAAAAAAACCGTTTTCAGATAGGTAATATAGAAGCCGCAGTCATTTCTAAACTAAAATAATCCAACACAGTGTTGTTAATTATTTGTCCAATGTTATTTTCATTTATTACGTAGGTACCAATAAATTAATTATTAAACCTGACGTCGAATCCCAAACATCCTCGAGTCACTACCGCCATTGACACTAATTATAATCTAATAATAGTCCGGATCTAATTACTTTCTTATCTTGTTTCTTTATTTGTGTCTGATACAATAATATATTAATTAACTGTGTGGAACTGTGGACCCCGTCTAAGAATAGGATATGCGCGTTAACTAACGTAGAAAGCGACTAAGGCGCGCTATAGAGAGATCATTACAATAGATGGTCAATTTGAGTAAAACCCACTCCTAAAACCCCAGACTTAGTCACTTAGTAAAAAGAGAGCGGGTTATCTTAAAACCTGGGTTTACAAGATTTGCTTTAAACCATCTTTTGTTATAAGAAAAAATACGGGGTATGTTCTGGTCTGCATGAATCGGCGCTCGGCATGATATGGGCGGCAAAATCGAATGTGTATCAATGAAAGTTTTCTTTGTAATGGCTTTGTGGTTCAACAAAAATGACGAGCTGAAGGAGAATAAGTGTATACCTATCTCAATATACCTATTATTACGATGTGGAAAAGTATAATTTGAAATCATCCTGTGAAAACCGTTACCAAGGACTGTAAGGCAGAGATTACTGAATGGTTAGGTATGGCAGTAGAATTACGTAAAACAGGAAATTCGTCTTAATATGGACAATGGAATTGATGGTGCATATCTCTTGGTCATTAGACTATCCAAAAATTCTAATCTATTCTTCTAGTAATCACAGTATCTAGTAAAGTGTTGTCCGTATTTCATAATAAATTCGCTATAAATGTCCCAAACACCCTCAGAATACGTATGTTGAAGCTTTGTTTTTGCTTGGCCACCATCCAGACTAAGAACGTCGTAATTGCGCCTTACGGCTTGCTAAGTGTTTTGTATCTAATCTTTTACACGTTCTAATGGGTCAGAGATTGCTTTAGTTCGTCTTATCTCTCATTACTTATTTCGCACAAAACTTTAATGTGTTTACAAACGAACTCCTGCTATGTTCTAGATGTGATTGCTTTTACAGCTCTGAGGTAATAAACTGGATAATTTTCAGAAAGTAATACCGTTTTCCTCTTTTCTGTAATATAAATGTGAACTTTCACTGTAGGCAGAGTAAATATTGGGTTATAGAACAATATACTAAAAAACATTGTTCAATATCCCAACATTTACTCTCTCTAATATTTTTAATATTCAGCCTTTGTTAAGTAATTAGGAAGTGGATCTATGTAAAACATTTCGCGTTAACATTTCTTTTTGTCTTTAGCTGTTGATTTTTTATAATTCTGTGTATGATTTTTTTATGAAATTAAGTCGAGAATTCTGTTTTCTTGACGAGGTCAAGATTTTCGTTGGACTAACTAGTTTCACACGACCTTCTCGCTATCGTCCACATTTTGCAAAAGTTCATCATGTTTAATGACTACTTATAGTAACTGATAGCAGATGAACATATCCCATCCTCTTTTTAAGAATTTCATTCATTATTATACGTACTAATTTGGTTTCTCTCACCCCAGGTCCGGTGGTTCGAGCAACAGCGGGAGAAGCGTCGTCTAAAACGGGATTACTCCGCGTACGACCGCGCGTCGTTCTCGCAGCTCTCCCGGCGGTTACAACCGCACCGCCCGCACTACCGCGCGCTCACCTCCTCGCCATTCTTCCCTGACCCCTTGTTCAAGGAACAGTGGTATTTGGTACGTATCGATTGTAACCGGACAAACAAAAGATGTTTCAAAGACATCGACAGCGCTGAAGTGCTTTTTTAAGGGGTTACCAAAGGCATCGACAATGCTCGAGTGTCTCTACGTTCCAAAGGCAGTGTCAACGCTTGGGTGCGGTTTCAAGAGGTTTCTAATGCATCGGATACGAAAGAGTAAGTTTTTAGGGGGTTTTAAAGACATCAACAATGCTCAAGTGTGTTTACTCTAGGTTCCAAAGGCAATAACAACGCTAGGGTGCGTTTTCAAGAGATTTCGAATGCATAGGATACGAATGAGTGCATTTTCAAAAGCATCGACGACGCTAGAGTTCAGATTTAATGGCATAAGACAACCCCTGGCTGATATAGACAGACCATGTTTCATACACGTTGTTGCTTAGTGTTTTATATTATCCGTAATTTTACTTAGAAATAAAAAAATATTATTCTGTTTCAGTTGGTATAGAATTTGTTTTTAGTTGTTAGAACGTACTAAATAATCATTTAAAGCTTTTTATTTTTTTTAATAGCAATATAATCTAGTTATACGTAAGTATTATTCAAGTCAATGATGATAATTATCCCAAAGTAGTTAGTATTGTTAACTCTATGTTAAATAGTTAATTGTTTGTCCTAGTGGATAAGCAAAACCAAACATCTGTTAATAAAACGGTAAGAACTCGATAAGATTTAAATCGAAACGTACGTTTTGTAGTATTAAAGCTTTCGGATACGCCCAATCGTTAAATTAGGGCACATTGAAAAAAACTTTTTGATATGAACGAAGAAGAAGATGATAAGAATTTAAAAACTATATCAGGTCTAACTTTTCTAGATCTGATGCCTTTAAGGGATTATTGTACCTACTCATCATTATGAACAACTTTTAATGGGACCAACCAAGAAATCGCTAAAAAAAAACAGCTTTTCCCTATAAATAATTCGATAGGTATTACTCGACTAAGGCCCTAGTACACCGACAACATAACAGACAATTAGAGCAAAATCAGCCAATACATTAATTTTTGTATGGATAATCGGCCGATTTCATTTTATAAACATCTGTTATAATGTCGGTGAACATAGCCTTAAATGTATGGGAATAGCAGATTTTTTTGCGATTTAATGGCTGGTTGTATATTAAAAGTTGTACAAAATGATGAGTACGATAACCTCATACATGGATCGGGACTAGAAAGGTGGAATCTTGTATAGTGGGTCACAGTTTCTTTTTAATTCTTCAACCTACGTTATGGTCCCGGGGCCCACGAACATTAGATCTTGTACTTGTAGTGTCTACTTCACGCTGTTTGAAGGATAAAAATCAGCATTTCTCTCTCTGTTCAAAATCTTCAGTGAGAAGCCATTTTGAATCATAAATTGAAATTGCCTTGAAAACGGAATGTTTGCAGTCGTTAAAAAGATTTAACGATCTCGGGCATTCCGTTGCTCACAAAAATAACAAGTTTATTATCTAATAATCTACCTTTTTTACCCGTAATTTATATATAAAAATATATATAAATAATAATATTTTTCAAAAAAATAAAATTCAGGAGCTTTTCATCGTATTGTCAAGGTCATTGGCGCAATCTAAAGCCGAAATCTAAACTTGGGTATCTATGAAAAGTCGCAACGAAGAAATGACGTAAAATGTTTAAAAATATTCACGTCGGAAGCATTCTAGTTTCTCCCAGGTTCAGTTCAGTGAACAGCAAATATTTTCAAGCTTTTCATACGTAATATGTTATTTAGAATGGCGGTGCCAAGGATGGGCTGGATATGAACGTGGCTCCGGCTTGGCAGAAAGGATACACAGGCAAGGGCGTAGTTGTTTCCATCCTGGATGATGGGATACAGACCAACCATCCAGACTTGGCGCAGAACTATGTAAGTATAACATTTTTAAAATCAATTATAATGTAGCTCACCTTGCTTATGAAGATCTCTGTTATAGTTCTTATATTTTATACTTCATGGGAAAAAGAGCTTTTCATTAAACTGTTCCGTAATTTAGTATGGGAAGATTTTTTTCCAGAAGTCGTAGATGAAACATCTACTTCTATAACAAATATTAACCCGTGAGAGTTTCCCTAGCAACTGGAAAAAGCACGGTGTGATGCTATTGTGAGGACTTGAGATATGGTTCCCATAAGCTTAATGAATGGGAGAATTACAATCGCGTGACTACTTCTTCAAAAAAATATTGTGCCGTTAGTAAATAAATATACTCTGAAAAGCTTTTTATTTCATATTATTCGAGGCAACGTCCAGTAAATGCCCTTTTGTACGCACAAAAATATAGGACGAGAAATGGCCTGAAATATGGCCACGTTTTTAATCTCTCTACTCGCAGTGGTTTCCGATTGTCCTTTTAGTCAGCCTTTGAGACCAATAAAGTTACATAGCGATATTAGTTTTGTAAAAAAAATTGTTTCTACAAGGACTCGCACAAAATTTGTGTTGGAAATTCCTAGAGGAGCGTTGAAAATAGAACCTTATTATACACTTTGAAATATTTCCGACTGTAATAACATAATTACGAGTCATGTTTTTTTAGTAAATACTAACTTATTTGCTACCGAATTTTGTGCTCACCGAATCCATAATATTCCTAGAGTAACCAGTTATTTGGAAACTTAATACAAACATTTATATAAACGTGTATAAGTAGGTATAACATATATAACTTGAAGCTACTAAAACCATGCTCTAATGACTCTTTAATTAAAATTATCGTGGAACTTGAACTAAATTTCACAACCCCCACATATTTGTTGAAGCCACCCAATAGTAGATTTTCTCTCCATCCGTAGACTTCCTTTTCCTATCGTTACTCCGGTTTGTTGCTAGGGTCAGTTTTCCGGCAGATTTTTCTTCGTTTCTTCCGATCTTTGGCATACTTACTTAGTAGTTAAGCATAGGTATCGACTTTTTGGTACTGCCACAAATCTTGGCTAGTCCGTAGGGATTAGGTTTAGGTTTGACACACGGTTTTCTGATAAGGGACAAACAATTGATGCAAGCTTCATAAATACAGATACACACATCAAAAAAGGTTTGAAATCACTTTGAAAAGATGATTATTCTAATTGGTATTAGAATAATCATCTTTTCAAAGTGATTAAAAACAATTGAAAATTGAATAGTTTTGGTAACCTATTCAATTTTCAATTGTTTTTATTTTCATAAATAAAAATCAAATTAAGAATTATGTTTTTTATGTGTTTAAAAAAGGCAAAGGCACATAAACATCGATATTGCACGTCGTTGTTTTCATCTCCTCAATCAACATGTTTAAAACTGTCGCGAATAGTCCGCCTCTGTACTTAGTGCATAAAGTATAAATAAATAAATAATATTCTAATTTACAGATATGAACACAACATCGACATACATTTCAAAATTCAAAACCTACACTATTTCAGAACACTTCTAGCTAACGTATCGATAATATACATAGTAGAGAGTTCCATAGAGTGTCGTTAGTATAAGCTGATATTACTATCAGTTTAACTTTAACCAACAGTTATTGTAAAGGTCTAGTACTAAAGATAAGCTGCCCGCATATTAACCGACGAAGTTACGACTTTGGGACATTGGAACTAAGTTATGGTGGTCGTTTATTAAAGAAACCTATTCAAGTATAATCGCGATCATGTGCAAATCCTTTTTTTTTATATCAAATTCTTGTATTTACTATTGATCTGTCATACATTTCCAAACACGATGCAGTGTATCGCCAATGATATCACGAGAAACGATACTAAGGTCTGAAAATTGCTCAGTGATAATGCAAAGTTACTAACATTTATAATACCGGTTTAATGTTATTTATGATTGCCGTGTTATGAAAATTATGCGAAAATGAATTCCTTGATTTATCATGGAATTCATTCCATTAAGGGAAATTGGTATATATGTATAGGCAAGGTGGAAAATTAGAAAATTAATTCACTATCCAAACTCGCCAATTTCTGAAAACATGATAAATATAGGTATCAACACAACATCATGATTAATTTACCTTTCCGAGAAATACCCAGAATTGTGTAAATTTATCGGTCCATTTCAAGGAAACAAGATCTTACAAATGTAATTATAATAACATTTATTTTCCTGAAATTGGAATCCCTGAAACTTTGTTTAAGATTTGTTCGCATTAAATATGATATTTTATTTTAGGACTCTAACGCGTCAACTGACATTAACGGTAACGATGACGATCCAATGCCGCAAGACAACGGCGACAACAAGCACGGCACGCGATGTGCTGGTGAGGTCGCAGCAGTAGCTTTCAACCAGTACTGTGGCGTTGGAATCGCTTACAACGCCAGTATAGGAGGCGTGAGGATGTTGGACGGTGTCGTCAATGATGCTGTGGAAGCCAGAGCTCTAGGACTCAATCCAGACCACATCGATATTTATAGTGCTTCCTGGGGACCTGAAGATGATGGTAAAACTGTTGATGGTCCAGGACCCCTAGCTAGAAGGTAAGATAATCATTCTCATCTGTCAGAGCAAAGAGTATGGAAAATAGGAGAGTTGAAATTAATGCTTGCTTTTGTCTTTAGGGCATTTATTTACGGAGTCACAAGTGGTCGTCGTGGCAAAGGATCCATCTTCGTGTGGGCTTCAGGCAACGGTGGAAGACATACAGACTCTTGTAATTGTGACGGTTATACGAACAGTATATTTACTTTGTCAATTTCTAGTGCAACTCAAGGTGGTTATAAACCATGGTATCTCGAAGAATGCTCTTCTACTTTAGCTACTACGTACAGTTCGGGCACTCCAGGACATGATAAAAGTGTGGCTACTGTGGACATGGACGGACGATTGCGGTCGGATCATATCTGTACAGTAGAACATACTGGGACCTCAGCTTCTGCTCCCTTAGCAGCTGGTATTTGTGCTTTAGCTTTAGAAGCAAACCCAGAACTCACATGGAGAGATATGCAATACTTAGTTGTTATGACGTCACGACCGCAGCCACTAGAGAAAGAAGGAGGATGGATCATCAACGGTGTCAAGAGGAAAGTAAGTCACAAATTCGGTTACGGTCTGATGGACGCATCAGAAATGGTCAGCTTGGCAGAGCAGTGGATTTCCGTCCCACCTCAACATATTTGTAAGTCACAAGAAATTAACGAGGATAAGCAAATAGAATCAACATTTGGTTACACTTTAGTAACGCATATGGACGTTAATGGATGCAGTTCAACAGTCAATGAAGTACGTTATCTAGAACATGTTCAATGTAAAATATCATTAAGGTTCTTCCCTAGAGGTAATCTACGTATACTTTTAACATCTCCAATGGGTACTGTTTCAACGTTATTGTTTGAAAGGCCGCGTGATGTTGTCAGCTCCAACTTTGATGACTGGCCTTTCTTAAGTGTTCACTTCTGGGGTGAACACGCTGAAGGGAGATGGATGCTACAGATTGTCAATGCCGGCAACAGACACGTGAACCAAGCTGGTTTACTTAAAAAGTGGCAGCTTATATTCTATGGAACGGCAGTAGATCCAGTAAGGCTGAGGACGAAGAGACCGTCGCCTGCAGCACCACCATTTGCATTCCCAACCGCCGCAGATGGCTATGAAACTATCGGGGATTCTTTTTACAATACTGACGCGTTTGCCAATTACCAGAACTTTCCAAATTTATTCGCCGCCGGGTCAGACCCAGAAAAGGCGGTAGCCCGTCTCGATGGACATAATGTCCCTTCTCCGCAGGGGGAAAATGTTCTCGCTGATAGTAATGACAAGCGCGTCGTGCATGACTGTGATCCCGAATGCGATTCTCAAGGCTGTTACGGAAAAGGACCGATTCAATGCATCGCGTGCAAACACTATCGTCTGGATGACTCTTGTGTCTCCCGGTGCCCACCAAGGAGTTACGCGAATCAAGGGGGAGTATGCTGGCCGTGCCACGAGTCGTGTGAGACTTGTGTTGGACCTGGCCAAGACTCTTGTTTGACTTGCGCCCCGGCTCACTTGCTAGTTGCAGACCTGGCCGTTTGTCTCCAGCAATGTCCTGATGGTTACTGGGAGGATAGCGAATCTTCCGTCTGCCGGCCGTGTGCTGCCCACTGTGCCACTTGTTCCGAACGAGCTGATGGTTGCACATCTTGTGAACACCACCTAGTTCTTCATGACGGAACTTGCTTAGCATCATGTCCACCTTCTCACTACGAAACTGAAGATTATATGTGTGCAAAATGTCACGAATCTTGCGACACTTGTGGGGGGCCCGGAGAGAAGCAGTGCGTGACTTGTCATCCGTCGACTTACGCATTAGACGGGCGATGTGTGACGTCATGTCTTACTGGATATTACGCTGATAAAAAGAGGAAAGAGTGTATGAGGTTTGTATAATACATTTCCATTTTATTTTTATTAGAAGCTTATATGTGACCTCCTTTTAATGTCTGCGTTTCTTTAAGGTGTCCTGTCGGTTGTTCAACATGCACGAGTGCGTTTTGCCTCACGTGTGAACCGAACTGGGAACTGAATAAAAAGGGCAAATGCATGCCTGTCGGATCTGAGAAGTGCAGTTCAGGCGAGTTTGTGGAGGGACAGAAGTGCAAGAGATGTAACGAAGCTTGCGACTCGTGCTACGGAGAAAATGATGGACATTGTCTTACTTGTCAGACACCTAATTTAATTCAGGATTACAAGTGAGTAGATAGTTCAAGTTAGCGTACGTAGAAACGTTGTGCGGCAGAAATCGCCGAATGCGATAAGACGCTTTGTACATCTCTTTTTCTATGTATTTGTATCTTTTCTGTTCTTTATGGTGTGCAATAAAGTGTATTGTATTGTAAAATCACTCGCTAAAGAAATGGGTGTCGAACTGTCCTACAAACGAGTGTATCCACATCACATAAGCGGAACTTCTTTGTCCCGCGGTAGGTAGGGCGTATTAAATCCCTTTATATTATTCTATTTAATTTTCACACGAAAACCTTAACGAACCACGTTTTCCATGCACGTGGACGTGACCGGGTTTTATGTTTATTTTGATATAATGAGTAAGGTCAACATTACCTGTTATTTTTAGGTCCTTGTATTTTTGCGAGATATGTTTTCATAGTATAGTGTTTTGATTTACATTATTCCTAGAAGGTATTGCTCATTCCATAAATCTTTTGAAGATTTCTACATGTTTTGACGCTGTCTGAACTCTAAGATATGCATGTTAGACAAACATTTTTGGTAGCATTATGTATCAAATTGATTATAAAAGAGGAGACAGATGATAAAACTAGACAGCAGTTTTCGAAATACTTTTTTTGACTTAATTATAAGTCAGAATTAAACTACCTGCCATATTCTTTAGATGCGTATCAGAATGCACTCAAGGCTACTACGCGGAGGCTGGTCGCTGCGCGCGTTGCATGCACGGCTGTTCCGAGTGCGTGTCGCGACTCAACTGCACCGCGTGCGCAAGCACGCTGAGGCTGCAGTCCGGTGCGTGCAGGACGTCCTGCGCTGATGGGTATGTACCTTCAGCAACTACTCAAAAACTAAGTTTTTTCCAACCACGTAAAATATTTTTGACGTTTTTATGATAGTACGCAAAAGAAGTGGCGGGTCACCTCTAAAAGAATAACCTAACCGGCAAAAACCTCCGACCCCAACTACAAAAAGAGCTGTAACTTTTGAACGGCTGAACAGATAAAAATAGCTTAGATGATAACCGATTAAACGAGCTTTGAATTAAAATAAGCTGCATTGAATTCGGTCCATCCGTTTTGGAGCTACGATGCCACAGACACACACTACAAACTTATAACGTTGTTCTTGTTAAAACGTTTAAACGTATACTCTTGTTTGGTGGGGGGTTAAAAATAACGTATTTGAGGAACTGAATTCTGTGACGAATAGCAAGACGAAGTGTAATTTAACGCCGCATAAAACAGAAACGTTTTAATGAACGTTTAATAGTTAATTAAATTCCTTCTTTTCTCGAAGGCGCTAGAGTATTTTATCAAAAATTCTCGGAATATCATATTTGAAGCTTTTAGGAAATAAGACGATCATAAGACAACAATACATATTACTTAAGTCGAGCTTATTACATTGTTTTTTAAATTAAATATAAAACTATTAAATACGTATACACGCTGTCATCACTTCTCGAACGGGGAAGAAAACTCAGATAGTGTCTGTGATGAAATCGACATGTCATTAACCAATCCACACTGGCCCCGCTTGGTGGATGACGGTCAGCCACGTCCCTATCTTAGACGTGAAGCCTGTTTCCCCAGTAGGCTAATCACGTAATTAAAAAGTGCAGTTGTCGGGCAGTTGCAGTAAAACTTTGATCAAAACTACATATTTGGTACTCTTAGCTTCAGTGAGATACTCTCTCGTCAATTACGAGCGTCACTGCAATATTATGATCGGCGCGTCAAAAAATTACGTCAATAAACCCTCTAATAAATTAAACCTCTTAGCATTATGACCTTTTTAGGCCTTCTTTTGTATAGTTAAGAAGTAGCGAACAAAAAGAGACGTGGCGGGCGATTTTATTTTTAACCTCGGATGAAAAAGAGGGCTGTTTTAAGTTTGTAGTGTGTCTGTCTGTGGCATCTGAACGGATGAACCGATTTTGATTAAGTTTTTTTCATTTCAAAGGAGTCTTAATTGAGTGTTCTTAGCTTTCAAGAAAATCTGCTCAGCCGTTCAAAAGTTACAGCTCTTTTTCTAGTTCGAATCGGAGGTTTTTGACGGTTAGGTTATATTTTATGTTTTCGCAAAGTGACCAAAAGATGTAAGATCATCATACTAGCCTTGTGTGGCAGCTACTTACATTACAATCAAACATCATGTAATCAAAATAGAAAAGCAATTTCCGGTTTGCAAAAACAATATAAAGAGTCATGTTATCCTCAGGTACTATGCGGATCGCGGCACGTGTTCGAAGTGCTATCTATCATGTCGCACGTGCATTGGACCGCGTCGCGATCAGTGCGCGTCGTGTCCTGAGGGCTGGAGGCTTGCTGCCGGAGAGTGCCATCCCGAGTGTCCACAAGGTACGTTGTGCCCTAGTGGTCCTAAGATAAGACTACTGTATAGTCGAGTTTAATCGATTATTATCGATCAATGTAAGGTATGTTCTGAAATTATAATGGGAAATAGATTTGGTATTTTCTCGAATACGGTAAGTACGATTTCGTCGGTTGTTTGGAGGAAACATTCCTGTTGGGAAATAGAGTCGATTGATCCCCATTTAAGTTTGACTGTACCTACCTTTTTTCAAATAACATAATAGGGTTTATTATAATATCTTAAAAAATCACCTGAAGTTTTCTAAGACAGAACTCTCTAACTGTAACAGAAGGGATAACCACCCTTAGTGCCAAAATTTTGCGCAATCTTGTATACATATATACATTATTACACATATATAGCTAATAGTTAATTACATAATGTACATAGTCGAGTTTAAGTTTCGTTGTATTAAAGACCAGGATTTATTTCAAAACGAATGTTCCAATTATCTGCGATCATATTTATTTAGTCCATTGTTTACACACGAATAGCGATGAAAATGAATATAATCGATGTGTTTCCTCTTTTCTTATAATATCAGATCCCGATGTAATAAATTATGTGAAGGAAGCGGAAGGGAAATATGTTTATCCTTATTATTGATTGATTAGCGTCGATGTGAGGACAATAGATGGAATTAATGGAGTTGTTTTTACGAAGGGAAACAAAGCGGATTATAATGTAGAATAAATGTTAGTGGACAGGATTGAGGAGAAACAGAAGGCCTGCAGATGAATAGGAAATATACCTGTATTTTTATTTTTAGTTTATTGTACAGATTGAAAGGTATAAATAACTATAGTAAAAAAATATGCACCAGTAATTAAAATATGACTCAAATGTTCGCGCTAAAACACAGTCACGTGACATGACGTCATTGCATCGTTCGTTCATAGCGTGATAATTTTACTAAGGAAACGCGAATTAAAGACGTCAAAACTTGATCCCTAAAAATACCGTACCATGTTTAAAATACCGCACAGTTTTGCTTAATTTATAATGAATATAATTTATAATTGGTATAATTTTTTAATAAATCTTTCATTAAAGCACTTTACACAACTTTTATTAATGTTTTTTTTATATATTTTCTCATTATACTTTAGAGACAAATTGCATATTTATGATGGTGATACCGAACGATGCCTGCTTTGGCGTCGTAATACGGCAGTTTGATACTATTCTTTTTCTTGCCTAGCCTGTTGTTGTTTTGAATTTTCATAAAGAAAACTAGCCTTGTTAGATATAAATGTTAGGTATTGTTTTTTAATACATACATTACATACCTACATATTTATATATATTTAACAAACATTTTATCGCCATAGAGATTGATTTCGCTTGACTGGAAGAGATTTATCACTGTAACTTCACGGACTCAAGTGCTAAAGAGGCTCTTGAGGATTCAGACTCTGCAAATGTGTATTTGAATGTATACTGCTACTTTTGCTGCAATTGGTCAGAGGATCAGACTGTTTATTAATCGGGTTATTTCCCTCCAGGTTTCTACCAGAGCGTCGGTGGTTGTCGCCACTGCCACCACTACTGCCGCGAGTGCGACGGCTCCGGCCCTCTCCACTGCAAGTCCTGCCCACCTCGCTTCATGTTAGACGGCGGACTCTGTATGGAGTGCCTCGGCTCTCAGTACTACGATGCCAGCAGTGGGACGTGCCGCGGCTGTGACGCGTCGTGTCGAACATGCGCGGGACCGGGACAGTTCAGCTGCAACACTTGTTCAAGACCGCTGCGACTTGAAAGGTTAGTTTACTAAAGAACTATGTATCTGATGCTAGCTTGATTACTAATTACTATGAAACCACCAATGGAACGTGCTGTGGAAAATTTAAACTTCCTACATTCGTCGCCCAGCGTACGCACACATACGCAACATTCATTTACACGAATTTCAAGGGGATAAGGAAGACCGCTGCATCTTGGAAGGTGGGGTCCTTGCTTAGTTTAATTTAGAACGCGCGCTCTGCATGTGATTTAAGCTCGTATAATTTCTAAGATGACAGCAATGGATCGTGCAGTGGTTGTGATATAATAATATAGAATAGAAATACTCTTGATATTAGTATTAGAGTTCAAAACGGGTATTTACTATGTTTATATATTATTGTTTTGAGTTCCCGATGTTTCGGGACAACATGCTTGTGGTTTCAAAATCCGTTGGTTTAGGAGGAGTTAGCGGATATTCAGACAGACAGACAGACGTGGAAAGCCACTTTATTTTATACTATGTCGAGATAAAGTGGCTTTATTTCTACATAGGAGAAGTCTTAGGGTGAGGTGGTCTATCACAAACATCATTTTACTTGAAAGTATAACACTAAGTAGTTTTGTGTAATGTCTGTGCACGCCACTGAAATCGACACTAGAAGTGAGATTCGAATCGAGATCCGAGATGTTCTTACAGAATAGCTCCCCAGGTCGTTGCGACTCGACAGGTGGGTCATAAGCGTAGAGGTTACTTTCTAAGGGTGCTTTAATAAAAAGCAGGTTGCCGGTCCCTGCTATCCGGTGCAGATGTTCAACCAGTTTTCTTTAAGTACGTTCTCATTTGTTAGCCCGGAATTATTATCAGTACGCGTAAGTACCGACCACCTGTAAGGCCACCTTTCTTTATGCAACCTTCGGGTTTTGTATGAAATGGCAAGTTAAACAGCTCTGTGAAGCGAGGAGTGGAATCACACCCAGTGCTAGTTGTCGAGTTCCTCGTACTAACGTTAATGTACTTAAGAACTCAAACTTTAGATTTTCGTCGTCCGGGTAAAAAAAGGAAAATTGGGAGAAAAGGACACATCTGTAGGGCTAGAATGGCAGGTGGACAAATCCGTCTTCTCCACCCTTTGTCTCTTTGAAGGAAGACAAAACGAAAAATCGACAAATAAAACGGTAAATTGATGGTCTTGTCCCCGATTTTTCTTTTGACAAACCCGTTTTCTCTAGGTTTTCGCTCGAATGCTACTCAATTTTAAGAAGCTCTTATATTTCATTCTGTCGCTACAGTCCACCTGTAAGTGACAGAGACAGCATGACACTTAAAGGCAACTTGAAATTGACATGCGTTTGAGTTTTTGGCACTTTGTCTCCTTGACAGAAGACAACGAAAAATGGAGAGAGAAATCGGTAAAGAGATGGTTTTGTCCCCGATTTTCTCCCTCTAATGCTCTCCCTCTCTGTGCTAGGCCTGCTGGAGGTAAACACGGATAGCTTCTTACGATTCGATACGACGTTTTTATGTTTCATTATTGTTTGTGAAGTTGAAGAGGACTTATTCTACTAGTAGTTTCTTTAAATAAAAGTAATAACGTTGCCCCGCACAATGGTTTTCTCCCTTATCGTGCACAAACACCCGGACACGGAACAATTATCTCTAGGTCATTTATGTTCTATGCGGGTATCAAACCCGCGGCTACAACAGCTTGGCATTAAGCCAAGCGTTCAACTACTGCACCAATCGTCGTTAAATTTCTTTAGTTTTGTACAAGATGTAGTATTTCATCCTAGCAATTTTTATCTTATCACTAATACCCGTATTGAAAAACATCCCTTAGATATAATTTGTTGATTCAGTGAATGGAAAGTGAAGAATGCGGTGATTTGATTGGTCGATCAGTCTAAATTTCGTCCACTGTGCGTCGAAGCTTACTGTGCATCGAAGTTTACTGTGTGTCGAAGTTTACTGGGCGTCGAAGTTTACTGTGCGTGGAAGCTTACTGTAGTTCTTGAATACGGGCCTTAGCCACTGCAGCAACCGAACCAAAACGAGAAGCAAATCTTCAAGTTTAGGGTCCCCGAGATAGTTGCAATATTCCAATCACTACCGACCCTAAGCAAAAGCATGTCGTTGGCTACCCAATATTTGACTATTAAAAATCCTCTGAATTCAAGCTTTTTTCAATTAAAATTTTCGGACCGTATACATCCATATAAGTTGGGTAGTTACAACATACTTAAGCACTATGGTAGTAAAATAATAATTTACAACATAGTCCCCTTTGATACCAAGTACACAAATGTGTGTGCACCCAATGCCCTAGGATAGGGCTATCGGGTTTACACGTAGTGTCCTCAGGATGATGTTGAAAGCTTTGCCTACACTATACTAAAACAGCCCCTACATGCAAAATTACCGGTCCTACATTTTATACCATAACATTTCCACCACTCCTTTTCACATCTTGAAGCAAAGGTAGCAAACGTAGAGTCCTCAGTGATTGAAGGGCACCTCTCACTGACACACGTCGCAAAGGCGCTCACCAGAAACACTTGCGGGTGGCTTGAGGACCCTAAGCTTGAAGATTTGCTTCTACAAAGCGTTACACGAAGTGTTACTATTTTTCCTTGAGGTTAAAGGGTCATGTTAGGTGCTCTTGCTTTATATGGGTAGAACAAAGCTTTAATGGCTCGGTTGTTACACTAGCTAAGTGATTGGGTTTCTTCGCTACCGATCGCAGATACGAGTCCGGCATGAAACAAAATATTTGTACCGTCTACAAATATTTGATGTACATATACAGGACGTCAAGGTGAAAACGTGTGATGCCAGGTGGTTGCAGTTATGAGAATTTTTTTTTAAAAAATCTTAGTGACATACTTTAAAAACATTAAAATTTAAAAAAAAATCGAGAGTGTTGATACCCTTAATAATCAGCATCGATCTATGCGGATGCTGATGCTGATACTGAAGTTCCGCGGATGCTGATACAGACAGACAGACGCGGAAAGCGACTTTATTTTATACTATGTAGAGTATAAGACATGAATGTAGGAGCGTCGGTAATATTTTTTGTTTGTCACAGGCTAAATAATCAGTGCGTGCCGTGCTGTACGGAGCGCGGCGCCACCAACTCCACGCCAGCGACCGACTGCTGCCATTGTAACCCTGACACTGGTAAGCATCATTATATTATTTGGTTCACTCTTCACAACCGTCATTATGTCCTCAACGATCAGTGTCTTCTACTCGGTAACTGAATATCATGGTGGCTAATCTATTTATATTTGTCAGTTCACCTTATAAACGTTTGGTGCTTAGCATGAAGTAGTCCTTGGCATGAACTTCCCTGTTCTCTTTTTGAGGAGTACACAAATAATCCTTGGGTAACATTTAAATAACATAGGTCGTACTTTATTCAAGATATAGATTTCATTGGGAAGAAGGATGTCTTTGCGTTTCGTAGTGAAAGCATAAGTTAAAGCTGAGTGTTCATAAAACTATATCCACACCCCCGATACTTGGGGACGCCCTACCTCTTTAAGTTAGACGTGATTTGAGCCCACGTTAGTAATGGACGCCCCCTTATAGCTCATATTTCTAACGATATTCTTATATCCCCAAAATTACCAGTACATAATTCGTTATTATTTTCACCAGGCGAATGCATAAACTCGTCAGTGGCAGGCAAGCGTCGCATCGCGGAGTGGGGCGCGCTGCACACCGCGCCGAGCGCTCGCTCCGCTCCGAGCGTCGCCGTCGTCACGCTCGCCGTATGCGCGGCGGCCGTAGGGCTGTTCATCGCTGTACTGATGGTGTTACAGGTATGTGTGAGATAACTCATGGAAAACGATTGCCAAGAAGTAAGGCAATATTAGACAGCATGGTTGAGCGATCGACTACTGCGCTACGTGTCGCGGGTTCGATTCCCGCACGGATCAAATAGTTGTAGAGCCTACAGATAGTTCTTCTGGGTCTGGCTGTTTGTGCATGTGAAGATCTGTGTTCGTAAACGTACCCACGATACATAAATAATTACGAGTCAACGTATAAAAAAAGGTCTCACGAATTCATAATGCCTGTGTGAATTTGGTAAGAATCTTTGTTCCGAAGGACTACTACAGGAGTTCAGTAGGATTACTACAGGCCGAATTGTTCAAATCCAAAATTTTCAAATTACTTAATTCCATTCGCATTAACTGTCGTTTTGGTGCAGCCCACACATTATATTGTTTTTTTATAACTATTGCATGTAGTGTGTTGTTTTAACCAAATAAATTGTTTATCTTTCTTTCTTTCTTTATTCGTATAGACCATACTTACAAATCATTGAGTAAAGCTTGGTTTATTAAATCACAATTTAAAAGTAAATTCTTCAGGAATCGTTTGAAATAATTTCAAGAGTTTGTAGTGCTGCTTAGCATAAATTGTACAAGCTCAACCAATCTACATACAATACAACCATTGTAGAAAATAATAAAATTCAAGTAACTTATAAAATGAATAACCGCACGTACGCTCACTCGAGTTCAATTGATACCTGGAAATGAATCCGCAGCTTATCTGCGATTAAAATTATTGAGTGCGCGCCTTTACAATAGACGGTGAACATTTACTTTTATCCTATACCTCGTTAACGTTCCTTTTGAAAATATCAGGGTGAATTTACACTTCTATCACCGATACCGGTAGTTTCTTAGCGATCAAATATTTTGGACGAAGCAAAGAAAAAAGCACATTCGGCCTGCGATCTTACGCTGATGCCGATAATATTATCTGTCTATGTCAACGCTAGCGGGTCCGTTGCGACTTATGTTATGTCCCGAGTTATCATACTGTAGTTCGGGATAGGAGTTTTAGTTTATCGTTTGCGTCGTGTGTCAACTTTCCAAAAGTAAACTATACTGAGTGTGTTTAGCCAGTGAGAAAGATATAACCTTTGAAGTTTGACTAGGAAAAAGTCGATATTGTAATAATAATAACATAATATATATAATAATAATAAAAACATAATAAAACAGAAATGACGATACACATTAACATGGTCATTAACGATTTGTTGTTGACGGGTAATGAAACCGCTTTTCTGTGATTAAGATTATTCAGTGCTCTCGCCCGTGCTTCCCAACAGTCATTTAGAAGCTTAGATATGTAGGATGCTTTAAAGCTACACGTAAGCTAATCAAAATGTTGAACGCAGTTTATATCGACGAATCCGGCATTCCTGTTCGCTAAGAAATATGTTTTTTTAGATTATTTAATGTGTATTTAGTTGGTGCTAACTGCTGTGCCATAAAAATCCATTTTAAGTGGTAATTTTTGGTTGTTATAGCTCTGTTCCTGATATATATTAAAACGTACGTACGTTCAAGATACAAGTATAGGTTAATATATAAAAATAAACCAACTGTTAACACAAATCTGAGACAGATATTTTAGAAATGATGATCGATGTCATTTATATCATCCAATGTTTTGTATATTTGGATCTCAACTATGCATCTCATCACATCGTACTCATAAACCATATGACATACAAACATAAACATTTATACTTTACTGCGTATGATCTCATCAATTTTTGGTATCGACATCCTCGTAAGAACGACATACGAAATGAAACTGTTTGATGTCGCATAAATGCTTATTTTATTGGAATATCTAAACATCAACTTCATCTTTATTTTGATGTTGATTTACGAATATAAGAAGAATTTGCTAGAATTTTTATTAGGAAATTGGGAAAAATGTTCACTGTGAAAATATTGGCTGTTGTATGAAGGGCAGTGGGTGTTACCAGCTCATGTACTAGATATCTCCTTCTCAAATGACACTGACTATTCGAATGAATATCAATGGATTCGAACTAGCTTTTCCATGGCGCTATATGCATTTGCTGGAATGAAAGAGAGGAGTCCTAACTAAGCGCATCCATTTAAAAGCCAATTGTCATAAATAGGCTTTCGATATCATTTCAAAATTATTTCT
Organism: Allophyes oxyacanthae; assembly: GCA_932294325.1. Lineage (NCBI taxonomy): Eukaryota > Metazoa > Arthropoda > Insecta > Lepidoptera > Noctuidae > Allophyes > Allophyes oxyacanthae. The sequence goes on along the minus strand of OW028623.1, from coordinate 4,078,971 downwards.
GAAGTTTGTGACGGATTGTCATTGTACAGAAACATCAACAGAAAGTCAAATCGAAATAGTTCTTTGAAAAAAAAAATGTGTAAAATAGATCTTTCCTTTGATGTTTTTTATATCCCAATTTAAACTGTTATTAATTGGTATAACTTCTCCCCAGGCACACAGTCCGCGTGAACAGCAGCCTAAGCGAACGCGCGACCGCGGCGTCGTGTACTCGCCGCTCGCGTGCACCGACGACGGCGACGTCGCCGTTCTCACATCGCGCACCGCCTTCCCCGCGAGAGAGAGGGAGACGGAGCGAGCCGAGTGCGAACACGAACCACTCCTCGAACATTCCACATAACGCGCGCTGTGATCGTAGAAGTAAGTTTATGACGTAGTGTGTTATCATCCGAGAGTCAACTGACCCGCCACGACGGTAGGGGTAAGTCAATAAGTGATATACGGTCACAACTTCCTAGTTATTGAAATTTTTAGTTGTTCAATTCGAATTTTAACTCGATAGAGAGATAAGCAGTAAGCCAACTTCGCTAGTTTGTAACACTGACAAGTGCCGATGTTAATAAAAGTTGAATTATTGTTCATTTCTTTATTGTGTTTTGAAGGAGGACCATTACAATTATGTTGGATGTTGTTATAAGACTTACCTTAGTAAGCTTTGTAAAAGCTAGTGAAAATCTAAAGCCCGTAATGTCTAAAGCGCGGACTTTTTATCGACATAGTCAATATGATATAGTTACTTCTGTTAATTATTTATTTGCTCGACAATTATCTATCGATCGATAAAATGTCCGTGCTTATTTATTCGTTAAGACAAAAGTTCGATAAAAGACATCTATCGATAAAAGATATAGGACTTTAGTTTGCAGTTACCGTCTTTGCATAATATTTGTTGAAACTAGCAGAGATAACCCTGCTAGTTACTCTACTGGGTTCTACAAATATTTTCATCCGATACTCGACCATAATACTGACAAAAAATAATCCAGAGTATATAAATTGTCGAAAAAAATACGTAGTTATTTATAATAACGTAAATAAATGGACTATTCACAATAAGTTCTACTTGAAATGTGTGTTCTCTGTACTGGAAAATCTAACACCAAACGCTGATAATATTGTGAAGTAAAATGAACTTTTGTCATTTGTCTGTATTATGTCTCGATTTATTTTTAATCGCCTCACCAGTCGAAGTACTAAAGTCTCGTATTTGAAGTAACTATGTATGTATGTAATATAGCTAGTTGTAAAATTGTAAGTTGAACAAAGAGCGTGTAACGATGGTTTCGACGCCACTGTGTTACATTGTGATACTTAGACGACATAACTCTGAACAGTGTTCCTTCGACATTCTCTCAGAAGTTGTAAAAAATCGATTCCATATCAAACATTCAATGATTAAAAGTAGTAAAAACATTCCGTGCAGCTTTTAAAACTTTCGAATTATCGATTTACTCTAAGGAGATTGTATATCGATATAGCATGTACCATTTGATTAGTATTCGAAATTTAATCGATTTAGATTACGATTACTGATTCGTACTAAGTTTCGTAACTATGTTTTAGGAACAGAAGTCCTTATAGTGGTCCCATGTTTGCTGTTACATCTTGACTTAGCTCTCTTGAATTAATTAGACCTGTCTTTGATGTTAGCCGATCAGTTAATTTGCTTACATTACAAACAGTCTCTTACGAGCACATGTCGTTCTAGTGCTGATGACGTCACTATACCTTCAATATAACGGTCAATTATTGTTCCTTTTTCAAATTTAATTGGGCTGTCTTGATATTTTATTGTTTCATTGTTGATTATGACGTAATTCATTGTTATGAGGTGCATAATTTTTACGTGATTGTCCGTAGAAAGGTTTGTATAGACAATAACGCCTGAATTATAAATATATAATGATGAATATAATGTAGAGATTTTCTATTATTGTTAACTGTTTTCGTGGCAGCCTTAGATAATTTCCGGTAGGTAGACACTAAAATTCAAATTGATTGAAGGGAATAATTTTTGATTGGTCAAGATATTAGTAATTTTGATCAATCAAGGGAATCAGCAAACATGATTCCACGAAGAGTCATTGAAATAGAAGCCATAACACATGCCACAATACATTATAATGTTATATGAATCTGGTTTAAGATCTGGCTGCGCTCTCTCAGTATGGCGTTACGACCCTTAACTGTAATTAAATGTATTTTAATTGTAATTTAGTTGATAGGCCCAAAGTTACCATAGCGTTTTAAAAATTGTACAATTTTTAATTTTGACACCGTTCAAGTTGACGAAAATAGATTAAAATGTTGATTCTATTAGGCAATTTTTTACGTAGACCTAAAATATACCTTGACTCGTCATAATTTTAACATTATTTTTAAGTAGTAAAGCTTCTTAGTTTTAATTGTAATTAGTAAAAATAATCATTCATTTATTTCTGCCGATGCTAGGTATATTTTTAGATTATAGATTTTTATAATAAAATTGTCACAAATTTCAATCTCAAATGTTTAAAGTTTAAAATTGACATGTTTTATATTTGACAGGTATGTTAATATAATGTGATATAAATACGGTAGTATGATATGAACCCACTTTTAGTTCTGTCGTATGATACGCGACGGTCATAGATAAATTAAATGAAGTCAAAGAAGAAATGTTACCATTTACCATCACAATTGTATATAATTGTTAGCTAGATTGTTGAATTGTTAATAAAGAGAATTATTGTCAATAAATCCTAATGGTATTTTAAATAATGAATGAATGTCACAAATTGCTTTGGCTTAGAGTTTCGTCAATTAAAAATGTACTCAGATATAATTTATTAGGAAACAAATTTTTATAATCTTAAATATTTTAATTTCTGTTTTATATTTAGGAAAACTTCTTGACATCTGATTTGCTAAATATTTTTTGCATTTCCACTATGATTGCATATAATCAAAATTTTCTAATTATTGTATTTGTGTAATATCGATCTATATTGCGGTTTTGTAGTTTGTTTTAGTGGGAATCTTTTTAATTAAGAATATATTTTTGTATGAAATGTTCTTATGTGCAATTAATATTTGTAATAAAAAGGAAGTCTGTGTCAACGATACCTGTTTTTTATTCCAAAACCAAAACACTGTTATTAATATAACAAATCAAATACTACCAAGAAACCTTACACTTGCAAAAACTAACCACATACCTATGAATATGGTCCAAGGTTCCTAGTCCCAATTTAATGTAAGGGATTTTTGTACTCATCATTATGAACAATTGTAATTATGGGACCAAACCAAAAATACCTTCTGTTCCATACAATTGAATATTACTCGACTGTATGGAACAACAGATTTTATTATCGCATTTCAGGGTTGGTCCATAGTAAATATTATTCATAATGATGCGTACAGTAACCATATAAAGAGATCAGGACTAGAAAGGTAAGATCTTGTATAACAATGTTCAGAAAATACAAAAACCGGCAAGACGCATCTGCGGTTGTAACTCTTTTATGCGTATTCCGGCCACGTTCGCATCGCCATAACTATCAAGGGTTGCTATACCCACCCACATATTCCCAAAAAAAAAGAAATCCGAAACCGCACATCAATACATAATAGCAGAAAATATTCCTAGATACAGGTAACACAAGTATTAGTTCGGGTCGTGGGCGGACCGTGTTATCCCGCGCATACATTACCGGGCCAATATCAGGCGGATGATATTTGCATAGTATTGTCCCGTGGCCACGCATTAACATTTAGACTACAAGCCGATCCCTAGAAAGCAGATGCCAATACGTACCTGCTTATAATAGGAATTGGCAAATATGTATCATAGCCTTCTTAATAAACTATCAATATTTTTAAGTGATAAAATAATTAATAAAATAAATACATAGGTTTTTATTTTTTTTTATAAAAAGGTTTTAATGGGTAAAAAATGGGTTTAATTTTTATTTAAATGACCTTTATTTAAATTATAATTAATGTATTTTATTTTGAATTTTAATTAATGTTTTTATTTTATTTTGATGTTTAATGAATGTATTTTATTTTATTTTATTGTTATTTGTGCTACATGTGATGGATCTTTGTTGTCTCTGAATAAATGATTAATAATAATAATAAAATCATAAAGTTTAAATTAAAACACCATTGTTTGCAAAATATAAATAGGTACACTTGGGAGCAATGAATCCGGGTCACCAACATAATAAACCGTAATATCTCGGAAACTAAGAATGATAGCTTATTCAAATAAAGAGTATTTTATAAACTATTTAATACTACTCAAATAATACGCTTCGAGAGCTGAAAATTGCGTTGATAGACTATGCGAGAATATTCCCCGACTTCGCCTCAGAGACTATGCCGTTGCCGAATCGCATGACATTTGTATTGACAACACATGGAGGTAATACAAAGTACTCAAATGTTAGAAATAGATATAAATCTGTTAAAAACATGGATAATTTAAAAAAAATTAGATAAAATTTATCTACGCATTTTTAATTTATATATTTTTAATGAGTAAAACAAACAATAACTAAGAAGTTTTATGAATTTTATTTGAATATACCTAGTCAATCAAAAACTTTTTAATTTAATAGCTAATTTAATTAGTTTGATTAGTTTCCGAGACATTAAGGTTTATACGGAGACCCGGATTCATTGCTCTCGAGTGTACAAATATCGAACAATAAAAATATACGGATAAGATCAACCTGCATTAGTTCAAATACTTTCCACGACTACTTTGTTACAAAGATGGCGAGCGCGGTCACCGATGTTCGCATACACACAATTATTGTTTGATATCTACCCTCGCTGTACTGTAAATTACTTACTTTTATACAATATCTTACTTTGTTATGTTTTCCTTTATTTATGGTCGATGACACTGATGCACGGTAAAACTCGAATGAGTTTGGTTTGCATCTAGAATGTTTTTATTGTTACTATACAAATATATAAATGTAGGTTTACTTCATGAGTATCTTCTTAGGCCAATTTTAATTTATCAGAGCGCCTTTTAGCGAAATCTACGAAGTTAAGCTGCGCTTGTCGCGGTTATTTCTTGGATGGGTGATCTTTTCATAATATTAAGACCCCTAACATGTTACCAACTAAAGAAGCAAATAAAGCAGGCTATTAAACATTAAAACATTTCCCTAATTCAGGTAATTTTGTTGCCAAGAAAAAGTAACACCACAATGTTCATTGTGTGATAAAATGTATGGAAGTGGAATAAAGTTTTTTGTTCATAAAACCTTCGTAAGTAAAGCGTTAACAGCGTTTATGTGGGCTATAAATGCACTATACAGGTAGCAGGTCAGTAGACCAACTACTGCCAAGTTTTCTTACTCAAAAATAGAGCGAATAAACAAAGTGATGTATAGCGAACGTTCGGGAGAACTCAACAAACTTTTAGACTCCTTATTTCGAATTAGAAAATCGAGATTCGCACGTTTCAAAATTTTGTATCATAATATTCATAATGCACCTGATCTTCTGCACCATAATTTTCTCAACAAACTCTTGAAATTTTATAAGTGCGTAGTATATAATAATAAACATTTCAATGTCTCAAAATGTTCCATGAAGTTGCGTCAGTAATTGGGTTAAAAAGCTATTAAAACCATCTGGATTGCGTTGTAGGAGAGTGGCGCCGAGCCATTTGTTAACGACGCCAAGGGGAGTTACTGGCTAACGACTGATTAAAACTAACTGTGACTCGTGAATTATGATGGCAAGTTAGTGCAGCGGTTGTGTTCGGTATTATGTGCGGTATATCGCACTCGTGCGATGCTGTTATATTTCCGCTTTCAAAAGGCTTGAGCGCAAAATATTGCTGTTCATTAACTGCTTTAGAGTTATAAGTTTGCGTTAACAATGATTTGTTATGGCATTAGCATGTTTTTGCTGGGAAAGCTCTTGAGAAGGTTCTGAGGTTTGTTAAATAACTAGATTGTAAGGCGTATAAAGTATGCCTACGTAACGTAATGGGGCTTCATTATTTTCTCCTGCGTCTTATGATTACATAAATACCTTACTTTTTTGCATAAATCGTTTGGTTTTTATTTATTTATTTTATTTATTTATTTGAAGGAAAATCTACAGCTAACCATACAGTTGTAGTGGTAGTGGATATAAACAGAAAGCCAATAACAGATTTTCACATATAGTAAATTGCGTAGGTAAGTGATGGTGTTTACAATAACTATATACATATAACAAGTTCAGTTATTATTATCATCATTCTCCTGAACTTATCCCATTATAATTGGGGGCGGCACAATATGTCTGTTTCTTCCATTCATCTCTAACAGACGTCATTTCCGGATCTCATTTCAATTTTTCTAAATAATGTATGTATGTAGTAAATACTATTTTTACTTTTGTATGTAACTTCACCTAAATGTAAGTTACAGAAGTGTCCTAATACCAGCATTTTTTGCTTAAAAGGATGCTTCAATAACTATCAATGTAGTACAAAACTTGTTAAAGAAAATAAACTAACCTGACCTAACGAGACGTCAAATAGCAAATTTGTGTTGATGCGACTCGCGCGGTATGCAGCGAGAAATGGAAGCAGTCTCTTAAATTACTTATAATTTACCCAAAATTACCGACCATCCACATACTGCTAAGAATGTTTTTTAAATTCGGGTATTTAACATCGGTTTGGCCCTGGCCTAATGATTTATCATCGTAACTGTACTTTGGGGGTCGAGAGGAAACTAAAACTTGGTTGGAAAATAAAATCCACTCTCGACACCCAAGGGTCGAGTATAAACTATAGTTAGGGGTCCAGTGGACACATATATTTATTGGGGGTCGAGGGGTCGAGAGTGGACTAAACGATTTTTTTTATACCAACGGTCGTATGTATAATTGTCATAAACACTACACTAATCAATCGGATTGCTGATCGCAATATGTTTTTCTTAATGTACCCAAGTCTACGGTGCACCTAAGTCACCTTATATGATGTATGTTGTAGCGTACTGCATAAATATTCGGTAAAAACTGTTCAGAAACATTCTTCGTTCTACAATGAAATGAAAACTCCACCATTAGCTAACTAAGTACCTTCGTAACTCATTTTTTACGTTGCTTCATTCAATCGCTTCAATTCAAAGTAATAGTATTACTACCTAATGACCAGAGAGCACGACATATTATTCCATACTCACTTTATGGGGTCAATGGGCACCATAAGCTGTAATTTACTTAGGTACGTGAGGTGAGGTGCCCAAGTAATTTATTTAACCCATAGGCGATATTAATGGAATGGGCTCAGGTTGGTGTCGACATCGATTTTATGAACGTACTAGTGGTTTCCGTTTAGAATAAAATGTTCTATGGGGCGAGTGGCTTTTGGCGTTGCTAAGGGACTTTGTTTTTATGGAGATATTTTTCCATGTGACTGGAATCAGATAAAAATATAGGTTTAATTTTATTGAGTAGGGAATATATGTAAACTTTTATTACAATCAAATAAAGTTAAGTATAAATAGATACGGCTAAAAACATAGAAATGTCGCAATTTTTTAATTTCAATATTGACGTCTACACTTAGGCCGAGCTTGTATTTTAGACGTCCGCGTCCATCTCTTTCTGTGAAATAGTACAGTACAAATAATTATTTACTGCTTGTGTTATAACATCTATATCAATGCAATACATAGCTACACGCCAATTTAATCAATTATAAATTATAGCGGGTGGTTTTGTTATTAAGAATTATGGTTATAAAAACTCACACCCACAGGCGTATAACAAATGTTCGGCAGGATTTTTTTGAGAAAAGTTAAGCATATTACAATAATAAAATTAACTCAAATGTTTGACGGTTTTAGTAAATATGTATTATCTTACACATTTTTCTCAAAAGCCACCCAAATATTTATACTTTCAAGTATAAATTGCTTACGAAATCAAAATAATTTTAGAACTTTTACCGTTTATTTATCACAATTAATAAGATAAAGTGCTACATTAAAATAAGGCCAACCGATCCCTTAATAAAGGCTTAAAATAACGAACATAAGCGGTAAACGGTAAGGGATCGTAGGAATTATGATGGTGTAATTAATTGTCGGCTGTCGTGGCGGCTATCGGCACCATCTCGGCAGGAACAAACACGCTGAAATTATCATTTGTCAACGTGCATGAGTTAATTATAACATTCATTTTTGTATTCATATTGATGAAAATACACATTATTTTCGAAAGAGAATGAGTAGACGAGTAATGCATTGTTGCTATGGCGTAGGCGAAGCGTAGCAAAAGGTGCTACAGCGTAGTTGGCGTGATAGTTCTACGGCGTAGTTGGCGTGATGGTTCTACGGCGTAGCTGGCGACTGTCTCAGTCTCGCCTCGTCAGTACTCAAGCATTAGTTATTTAATTATTATTATTAGAAGTTATCAAACTTTTCTTTATGAATCAATTTGTTGTGTATCGGACTCATAATTTGTATGTGACTGCGATCATTTTACGTTTTGAAGACACGTTTTAAATAAGCAAAAGATTCCATTCTATAAAATGAATATGTTTTGACTCATTCTACATTCGGCTCCGCATGGAGACTTTAATTTTACAGGTGGAAAAATATATTTTGTATAAAATATTTATGTAATGTATTCTTGTGTTATTTATTGCTCCAGAATGTTTGATTAAGTCGACGTATCATAAATACATATTTACGTCCCTCACGTATCGACGTGTGAAAAATCGAATAACAAGACGAACCTCGCAAACCAAACTCATGTCGACATGATATATGATAACCCACACTTTTTGTTCACAAAACCTTTTTTCGCTTATGTATGTATGTAATAAATTCAATAACTTTGTCCCCTGGACACGACGTTGTCAAACGACGCTCCGTGGGCTAGATAATTCAATTTATGCCAGTACATAGACGCGACGGATCCCGGAGGAGAAGTAGTAGTGTAAACAAAAGATATGGCACAATATCACACCGAATATAAATAATGTATGTACCCATACATTCCCGGAAAGAATATTTCTTTTACAGAAAGTTTTGCGATGTCGTCCGATAGTTTACCGATTTGGTTTGTGGAATTTTCTTTGGGATTTATGATTATTTTTGAAGACTCATTTCGTACGCCTCATATGGATATGTTTCTGAGGTCATAAGTACTAACATTGTCATATTCGTGTGAATGTTTTTCGATGCGGTTCCATATTAGTTCATAATATATTATAAGTCATATTTTGTAATCCCATAACTGTACTTGTCATTTCGCATAATGTCTATCCGCATAACCTGATTAGGCATAATGACTGGTCGCGTTTGGCCAAAATTATTTTGTGTGTATAGCATGTTCGATGGGCCACAGTGTTTATTTATTTATTTATTTAAAATGCTTCATGTACAATGTACAAAGGCGGTCTTAATGCCGTAGGCATTCTCTACCAGACAACCTTAGGGTGATGCAGAGACAATGAAGGTAGATGCACCAAAAAACAAACTTAAATGAGAGGGTAGGTATATTCTATTATACTTAAAAACAACTATAATTATAAACTTACATAAACATTAACATATATAAATAAATATGTATTATTATTATGTGTTTCGGTTTGACAAAACCTTTATACTCGTAAACAACTATACTGGCAATAATAATTAAGCGAATCAAGGAGATACTTTTGGGTGTCGTAATATTCTTGCAATTACGCATCATAATCGTTACGCTTATGATTCGTAATTAAGAATGTAATTCGCGACAATTAGTTTTTGTGTTGCTCGTACACACTGGTACTAACATCTTGTCGCTATCAGGCAATTATGTTGTGCGTATGTTACATTATAACCTAACCGTCAAAAACCCCCGACTCCAACTAAAAAAAGAGCTGTAACTTTTGAACGGCTGAACAGATTTTCATGAAACATAGCTAAGAACACTCGGGATAAAATTATCTATGACACAAAAAAACTAAACGAAATTCGGTTCATCCGTTTGGTAGCTACGATACCACAGACAGATACACAGATACACAGACAGACACGTTAAACTTATAACACCCCTCTTTTTTGTCGGGGGTTAAAAATTATCGGTGTACTCTGCTATTAACCGACGAGTTACAAACTCACGACAGATTCTCATAGATCTTCATATCTTTTGCCAACGAAAGCCAAGTATGGTGACTACGGGCTTCTACCACATTTGACCAGCAGTGGATCGGGATCAACTCTCGAAGATAATGACTTAATTTTATTTATTATTTATTATCAGCTGTGATCGTCCCACTGCAGAGCAAAGCCTGCTGTTCCACCGTCCTTCCACTCGTCTTTGTTTAAAGATTTTTGCAGCTAATCCTTCCAATTGCCATCTAGCTCGTCCCGCCATCTCCTGCGCCTGCCGCGACGCATCATCTAACGTAGTGTGGGCTCTATTCACTGGTGAGTTTTCGCCCACAACTCATCCGAATCTATTTTAATTATAAGTACTTACCTTAATAATTTGATTGAACGACGGCTGCAGGTAATTTTTAAAATTTTAATACATAGGTACCTAAAATCTCCCCAATTTATAACATCAATTAATAACAAAGCACCGTTTATATGTTCTGACATACCTAACCCTCACTGGCACATTCCGTTCGCGCCTGTGAACACATTATATCATCGACAGCCACTCCACAAACTAATTTATGAGACATTTATCCACTTTATTCAATGTTTGGGGGTTATTAATTGAATAAATTTGGCCGTTAGTGATTCGCGGAACCAATTTCAGCGGTGGAGTTAGTTTATTTTCATATATTAATTCGAAACGGTACAAATCAAATAGGCAGTTGTAGTATTGTTTACTTTATAGTTAGCTCTATTGGTGTTTTGTGGGTTTTGTTAGGCTTCATGGAATTATTAATTGCGGGAATATGGGATTATATATTCTGCTTTTACGCTTAAATTAATCATACGATTTCATGAAAAGCTAATTTAGGACTAATAACAGTTTGAGTTTGACCATCGACAGATCACGAGAACCCATGACGGTTCTCGTGATCTGTCGATGGTCAAACTGGGAGATAAGTACAGGATCATAACTCACAATTTTTTTATTTATATATAATATAAAAAAATAACTCTCAATCTAATTTGGTCCTGGAATAGTAGGCCATAACACGTTACTGAAGATTTGCTAAGCTGACGAAGGGTTATATGTCGAGTGAGTGTATAAAAACAAAAGAAACAACTATTATTCCACCAATCAAATATTTATAAAATCTATAAAATACGCAATTTACTTTAAATTATGTATTCAACCTAGCTATACCAAGAGACATTTAAAGAAACTCCCACCTACAACTTCATAAAAGCAGAGAGTGAATAATACATAAATTTTGTGTAACATAAATACCGTTTAACAAAACTTGAACATCCAAACCGCTGTTAAACAAAGTTTAATTAACAAAAAGTACAAACGTACTCAAACCGCCAAACAAAAAGTGGGACCCTATTACAAAGGCTAATCAAGTTTCCAACGAAATAATTAACCTGAGCTGCTCCAGATCTTCAATACCTCCGCGTAATGTATACAGGACCCAAATGAATGTCTCGAATCCGCCCCAGTGGTCACAGGACCAACAAAAAAAGGCCTTAATTTATCTTCGGGAACAGCCCAAAGGGACAAAAAGGAAGGTACAATTTGGATAGCGAATTTTTCGGGACCCTATCTATATGCTAATGAGATGGTTGATCAAATGTATGTTAAAACGGGTGATATTATTGAGTTCGGATACGAAATGGAGTTGGATAAATTGAAATAACAAGGGTCACGGTAATTGTCAATATGTATGGAACGCGTATACGTGGGTTGTGGATTGATAGCGTCTCGGATACAAAAATACAGGTCGGCCGGAATTGTAAGTTAATTGCGTTTTAATCGAATCGTTTGGACTTTCAGGATTAATGGAATAACAAGAGTAATAAAGTTTATCTGTTTCACTTAAAAATACAGTAAAAACCTTTTTTTTTTTTTGCTATGGCAACTGAGCTTTTGGAGACTATTCTCTCAGATTTAATAACTTCGCCTAGTTAATAATATATGTAGGTATATATGTTAGTTTTCAGCTAGTTAATAATAAATTCTGAACATTAACCATTAAGTCAATGTTCAGAAGAACTAGCTGTGCCAGAGACTTCTTCCGCGCAAAAAAATTGCGCGTTTCCCTAATTCTCTTTATTTTTCTAAAATAAAAGTAGCTTTAATTACTGCTTATAACATCAGTTATCTGCCAGTGAAAGTCCCCTCAAAATCGGACCGGCCGTTTCGGAGATTAGTCGGAACAAACAGACGGACAGACAAAAAAAAAGAAAAATAAGCATCTTATATAATTTCATATGTATTTAGTAAAAAGCTCTTATTTTGACATTACAAACAGTAACTTCAATTTTATTTATTTGTATTGTATAGATGTAGGTATAGATATTACAGAAAGAAAGAAAAATAATGCGTATGAAATAATGACGGCGCAACATTCACAATAAACAAAACATGAAAAGAAAAATAGATACACTTCTAATAAAAAATGAAATAAAAAAACATGCCGTCGAGCATGCCTTACCGACAAGGTACTGAAGATTCTATTAACATTCGTAGAAAAACTAAGGATACCATCGACAGCCCATCGCACGAATGTCTCAGTCCTAAAGGAATTGAGGGTGCCAACGTACCCACAGCGCATAGTGCGATATTGTGGGCAAATTATTCAGAGAAGTCCTGATAACGTGGAACGAAGGATGGTGACAAGAAAAGTCGAAGAGAAAAGACCTATTTACCTAGAATTAATTAGGCAATATTCTGTTTTACATATTAGAAACTCAAGTGGTAATCAACGTTTTTGCTGACTGTACTAGCTACTTATTTTTAAACTGCATAGACAAGATGACAATTACAATTCGCCAGATGTTAGAAATAAAGAAAAACAAATCGCCATTCCGCCACTAATAAAGAGGCATGTAATGTCTTTAGTAGCGAAATGCCGATTTTAATAAAGAAAATAAGCGGAATATAATATTCAGCTGTATTACGAAACAGAGCGTCAAATACTTAATAAGCGGCAAACCGAAATGTTTGCTATCGCCGGCGGAGCGTCGTATTACCGATAACACTGCGGGCTCCCGGTGTGCACCTGGTCGCTGACGTCATAATTTTGAGACGCTCTCAAATTACAAGGTGGTGTTGACACCACAAAGTTAGTTCAGAAGGCTCACTTTTGAAGTGCTACCCGGATCAATAAATGAGAGAAAAAACAATGTTGTCAAGCGTAAGCATTGTTTTTATTTATTTAAGTCCTTATACACTAGCATTACAGTTTACCAATTCGATAGGGCAGTTCATATAAAAAAAAATGTATACATTCATATAAATTATAAAAATGATATATCTACATTCATAAATAACACATTCATCATACAAAAATGACGAAATAATATTAAAAAATAAAAAAAATACCACTAAAAGTAATCAGTTTCATAAAAAAACAACTAATAATTATCCTGCGACACCGCGCGCCTCTTTAAATTACACTACTTTCCGAGTGCTGCTCCCAAAATCTGCGCCGAGAACGAGACGATTTAGCCGAGAACGGCCAAGACCAAGACTGCGGCCGAGATCTCGGTCGGACCATAGTGACAGGAGACTTAGAGGGTTAAAAAGTCACTATCTACCGTGTATCGTTGTTTGGTACTAATTTATGTAATGTAGGAAGAGGTAAACAATTTTTTTCATACATTAAATCAAAGAAAAAGAAAAAGAAAGAAAAAAGTATTTATTTGACACAGCACAAAAACAATTTTAAAGATAAAGTAACAAAAAATAAAAGAATAAAACATGTAAAAGAAAAAAAAGATATTTTTTTTATCTATAATAACAAATGGGTTGTACGTCGCAGCTGTGTCAAAAAGGCTTCCGTTATCAAGCTTTAGCTCCTTAAATATTTATAGTTAGAAATACCAGAACTTTTCCAAAACCACTATCAATCTAGAAAAAGATGAATTTGAAGTGAAACAAAAATTACAATCTGAAAAACTAACACAAAAAACATTAGTTCCACTTCCACTGCGTTGCTCGGAAGCATTACCCAATAAACACATGAGTTAAGATCGCAGGGGAATCGCACGGAAATCGCTCTGCAACGCAAAGAATCGTTCGTTAACTTGTACTGAGTTAGTTGTTCCCAGACGGCAAAGTGTACGGAGTTAACTTAGGTTTTATGTAGTGTTATGGCGATCAATTGAAGTGTTAAGTTCTAGTGGTTTGTTGCAGATTTGATTGGTTTCAAGTATTTTACTGTATTAGGTATTCCACCAGTAAAGTGACCCTAAAAGACTCATTGGCAAGGGTAAGACTAAGTCCTTTCAGAAAATGATGAGTTAGTTCTTTGTAGGGTGAATTAAGATGGTAAAGTAGATAGATAGCCATTATTTAAATTATCTCTTCTTCTCTACATAGTATTATGAGGGAACAGATGAACATACATACATACCGGTCAAACATATAACCCTCTCCGTAGTCGGGTAATAAAATAAAGTCACTTTACGCGTCTGTCTGTCTGTATATCCGCTAACTCCTCCTAAACCATGCAACGGATTTTGATGCGGTTTTCACAGTCAGTTAGAAAAAAAATTCACGGAAGGTTTATTATGTATAATACTTTGATGTTTAATATAAGGATAGTAGAGAAATTACACCCGTGCGAAGCCGGGAACGGGTCGCTAGTCTATGCTATGTCTAAAAGTCGAACTTAATTACTGTATACAATAACCTTAAGGCTGTCATGTAACACTTTTATGAAATAAGTAAATTAAAAATGAATAAAATAAAAAGTATTTCCAGAATAAAACCAGAAGGTATTTTTTTTTTTTATTTTTTTTTTTATTGATTCATGTGGTATACATTGGTGTTTTATACTATGTTGTTTCCAGAAATGTTATGTTGTTTTGCTAATGAATGTCTAAAAAAAGAATACTTCCCAATATAAACAAAATTTTATCTCCCATTTTACCTACAAAGAGCTTACTATTCACTTTTTGTCAGCCAAAGGTAGCCAACGAACGCGAAAACGCACGGTACTGCTGCGAAAAGTAGCTAGTGGTATAGCCTTAACTGCGAAACTTCATACTACGCCAATGTTAATTCCAAAATTTGCAATAAATCATATTTAAGGCGTTAAAATATCTTAAACATGATAAATTCGTCCCCTACCAATTAGTGGGCGAAGGGACAGGGTTATCCGAAAGGATGTAACTCAACTCCAATTAAACTGCCTGGCAACATCAAGGATGACGCCGTTCTAATTATTGTGGCCATCCACGGTAATGTTGGACCATAAGCTCTTATACCGCATGTTTCATGTGTTGTATGGTAATGGGCTCCTTTATGAGCTGTTTAAAACTTGGAATGCAGGTATGTGAAACTACATATGTGTATGTAAAGCTGAAATAATGTAGGTTATGTTGTTTTTATGTTTGACAGTATTTCTGCTCGAGTTTTAGTTATATGTATATATGTCGTAGGGATATGACGAATCGAGAGATTTCGTAAATTCCCAGGAAATGTCGATTATGGAGAAATAATATCTATTATATTTATTTCGATTTCATAATTTTCACTACGTCATACGTTTTGTACCGTGGCTTAAGTATGTTATGGTTTTTTAAAATTTGGTAATATGAAAGACAGCAAGATTTGTTTTATTGACTTTTATTGGCTTACCCTGAGATTTCACAAAATCTCTAGTCTCGTCCTTTTCCTGCGACATATATACCAAATATTCAGTACTGTTGTTTTTCTATGTGTGAAGCCTGAAGTTGTCGATTGAAGAGTTTTTTTTCATATTACCGCTAATTACCACGTCAATTCATTATTACGATAACGGTCACCATAAACTTCTCGACGGTGTGAGTAGTCTGCTAACCTACACCAGCGGGTCTACCGCGTAACTAAAATTGTAATGAACATCGACATTGGTATTAAACTTCAATACGATCGTGAGAGCCTAAACTTTGAGCTAACTTGTAAAAAAATTACCTATCATATAGTTGGGACTCCTATCTCCATGATCGGTAAAAAAAATACAAGTTAGCTCAAAGTTTAGGCTCTCATGATCGTATTGAAGTTTAATACCAATGTCGATGTTCATTACAATTTTAGTTACGCGGTAGTCCCGCGGGCCATCGTGGTGGACTAGACTAAGGCCTTACCCTTCTCATTATGAGAAGAAATCTGTGCCCAGCAGTGGGGCAGTAATGGACATGGAGCTTGCCCTCAGCAAATTGTATCCTGTGCAAGGCAATATTCTAGAATATAAAAATAAAAAAGAAATAAATAAAACATAAAAAAAGTATTTCGGCTCGGTTCTGTAATCTCAATAAAACTGCTAATTATGTAAACATTTTTATAATTAATATAAATATAAACCAAATCATATCATATTTTAAAATTAATAAACCTCTGAGTGACATTAACAATTTTCTGTTAATGACACACATTAAGTTGTTCACAAAATTCATTAAAATTTCAAAGATTTACTGGTGCGATATCGTTGAAACATGTTCAATTTCCCCCGATATTAGACGAGCAAGCAGACACAGTACAGTGCAAACAGTGACGCAAGTAAGACACGATTTGAGAAGTACGTTTTAGCCAGTATGTAATGTATGTAGCCTAACAAACAACTTAGGGCTCACTTATGGAGAGGCGGAAAGTCGCGCGACGCGCAATGCTGCGTTTCGCTCTCCCGCTCGTACTCCATGAACGGAGATATGCGTCTTTCACCGCAGTGCACGCCGCTTTGCGCTCCGCGTGACTTTCCGCCTCTCCATATTTGAGCCCATAGAAGTCTCGCTTGCAAAGAAGCTCACGAAAAGTTTGGTTTACATAAAATAGTTTAAATTTTTATAACCATTAGGAAATTCAATTAGCATTTATAAGCAGCGTACAAATAGGTATTAATATTTATTTACTAGCATTACTTATTGGGTGGCAAGGAGTGCCTCCACGGGTGACGAATTCTGATTTTGCCTGGCGAACCCTGGGCAGTCAGCCTTAATATCACCATTGCTGACTTTCTAATCTTTCCACTATGGCATGAGCGATCACCACATGATAGTTTGTGCCGACACGACAGAATAGAATAGAATAGAAAAGTTTTTAGTTCAAATAAACCAAATTTTAAGCACTTTAAAATATTAAAGACTAGGTACACTAGAAGAAGATTACTTATATCATATATGTGACGGCATCCTATAATTTACAAAGTCGATTATCCTAGTACGACTTTGATTCACCGCGGCTGCACTGTGGCGCAGTTGACAGGTAATTAGAATAATGAATGTACCTTCTAATTATACAGTACACAGAGTTTTATTAAAGAGCGCCTGTGAAGTGAGCAGCGTGTATTAATTATAGAGAAAACGTATAATTAAGCTAATATTTACACTTCCAATGAAAACAATACGAATAAGTGATTACTACTGAATCGAGTTTTCGGGATTCTTTTTCCATTACAGAGTTCTTCAGATTATAACAAACATTTTAAGATATTTGAGAACAATTCCTGTACTAAAAATGTGTTTAAATTATTTAGCTACGAATGACCCGCAAATAATAGATTTTCTACTGTGTCTACTTTGCATTACTTGAAGGGTTATTAACGATTGGCAAGAAGCGTAAAAATTAAAAAAAAATTGTGATACAAACAATTCGACCGCGAACAAGACTCGAATCTGCGACCTTTTGGTTCAGTATATTAGCCGCTCTTGTCAACCGAGTTATCGCGTTCTCTGTTCGCTGGTATCGAAATCTTCTTCCACCGTCTTAAACCCGTCCGTTGTATCACTACATAGTATAAAACAAAGTCGCTTCCCGCTGTCTGGCTGTCCCTATGTATGCTTAGATCTTTAAAGCTACGTAACGGATTTTGATGCGGTTTTTTTAATAGATAGAGTGATTCAAGAGGAAGGTTTATATGTATAATACTTTCATATTTCATGTAAGGATAGTAGAGAAATTGCACCAAGCGAAGCAGGGGATGGGTCGCTAGTAAATTATATTTTATTGTACTCGTAGAAGATGGCACATTATTGTGTCTTTAGTCTTCCGTTGCTACGGCGTAGGCTTAAAACGCTACGAGTTGCTACGCAATCGAATATGGTTTAGAAAAACGGATTTCAAGATTGTTTTTCTATCACCACCAACTCCATTTTTATATTGGAAGCAATATTTGTCAATTGAGTCATGATTGAGTCACTATGCCAATTGAACTGTCAAAAATTTATTATTAAAGAATTTGTTTATTTTCTCTCAAAAATTTACAACTCGAAACTTAGATACTTTCAATTAATTCTTATAAACTATTAAATGAAAAGCTATTGAATCCGTAAATAATTACCAAGCTAGTTTACAAACTATCAAGAATACGAGTATCATTCAAATGAAAATAGTTTGCTTCCAACGAAAGTTTAGGGGAAAAGGCTTTTAAATAAACAAAGTCCAATTTATCCAAACTTTGAACAGAGATGTTTTGTAGGCGGTTTTATTTAGAATTGGAGGGCTACTCTAGTTTTTCTATATTAACGAAATATTAGGTAATTGCCAAACTTACTTAAGTGAAATAGGCTGATTCTTAACTTTTAATTTAGATTTTCAGTCAATTATTTTATTAGCTTCCAATGTTAAATTTAAATTAATCTTTTACCAGCTATGAATGACCATTTTGCCATAATCACCTCACTGTATATACAGGTGTTACAATCGCCGTATGTTATTTAAGTAGGTACTCAATATTTTGACGGCACGTTTGGCGCAGTGGCCAAGCGATTCACTTTCTGCGCTACATGCTGCGGGTTCGATCCCCGCACGGAACGAATATATTATGTATATTTAAGTAGTTGTTTCGGGTCTGGGTGTGTGTGCATGTGAGATGATCCCTACAACGGTCCCATCAGAATACTAGCGCTGTGACATTTTCCAAATGCCACAGCATTATGCTGAGATGGGGGCCATTTCTGGTCGTCCACGTTGCGTTAATTATTGTTTTTCTATTGTTATTTTTTTTGTACTTTCATTTGTTTCTGGCGAGTCTAAAACAAAACTGTTTTCTTTCTATCTTAGGTGTATATTATTAAACTGTATCCACGACACAGGAGCAATAATAATAGAAAGCAATATTTTTTTTAAGACCTCTGCCCTTTCTCTTAGCATAATAATTTAGTTGTCTCACTCACACTCACGGGTAAAAGAGATTGACCTTTCTTGTCGCAAACAATTATTAAAGGTATTTATTATTTTCACGACGCAATATCCAAAGTAGGCAAAGTTTCTTTCGTCAAACAAGAGTAGCCCTTCTGTTTCGATAAAAGGAGCCAAGTGATTTTCCACAAATTCCGGTAAAATTGGAAAATGTTCTTTACCTGTCCCAAATGTTAAAATAGAAACGTTAAAGTGCCTTTCGCGCCATCTTTGAGTCAGGAATTGACAGGAATATGGTGGTGTTAGAGGCTGGAACATGTGTAACTTTTAGCTACTGAAATAGCTATAACTGTTTTGAAAAGTATGTGGTTTAAATTTTATGGTTAGAAGAAAAATCTTCTTACAATGTATTTTTTTTTTAGGATTTCATTTTTTCTTATCCTAAAAAAAATATGTACTTGATCTATTTTGACATTATAATCGACAGGATTATTGTAATGTCTATTATAAAAAATATATCTATAGTGGAATTGTACAATGGCTAAAGTGCCAATATGTAAGCTTTGCAGGGGCACATATTAAATTTAATTTTTTATGAAATAAAATCATATAAATTTATCTAATGGATAATTTAAAAGAATTTTTAGAATTGTTTTAGTAGTTCCAGATATATGCCTCTACATAGAAATAAACTATTCTTTTTCTTTATATTGTGAAAATTATTTGTAACTATTTTTCATGGAAATAACATTACACCTTCTGTATCTGCAGAAGGGCTAGCTGCGTTACCGTTTAGACTTTTGCAGTTATAATCGTTTTACTTTTATTATTACTCCAAAATAATTTTTTAATCTTTTATTATTATTATACAAACAAATACCTCTATATAATACTAGTAAAGAGTATAATAAAGTAACTAATAAGTACATAATCATATATAATTTATAGATATTATCTGCTCTCGCATCAAACCCTAGACTTCAATGTTGATGGCCCTACTAGTGTAGCGATTCTTGATAATCTTAAAAGTTCTAACGCTACAACCAAAGTTAAAAAGAGCTTTAATCTTTCACTTTCCGCATCAAAACTTTGACTCTCGAACGGGATACTTGTACAACATCGATCTAAATCAATACGCTATAAGTTACCACAAAGACGCTCCATACATAATCACGAGGACGAACAAACATATCTGGTTACGAAACTATAGACGCTACATAAGCGTTATCCTTCCATCGCATTGGTGGTACTCTCGCTTGGCATTACAGGGACGTATCCTGGGACAGGAACAAGAAGATCAGAGATAAGGAACTGTAAAACTATCTCATCCTTTAAGAAACGTGTAAAAGAGCATTATTTCTCCATGTCATAATACCTTCTGTTTGCAATTGATGTATGTATTTATGTATATTTTTATATTAATGTGTATTTGTTTGAAGTATGTATTTTACTTATTTATTTTAATAAATTTAATTTGTAGTTTTGATTTATTCTTGTGCATCGCTGTCTACATTTCGTGTTCTAAATTCTCCTCTCGCAGGTCTGCTGGAAGAGATTTCTTTTGTGAAATAAGCCTACCTTTGTACTTTGTTCTCCTATTTTAATGTTTTCTGTGTCTTTTCGTGTGTACATAAATTATTAAATAAATAAATAAGACCCCTAGCCCCCTATCAATACTCAATATTTTATTGCGTTCCATAATGTATTACAAAGGTGGACTATAAAATATAAAATTGATCATTATGGACCCTGTCGGGCACAGCAAAAATTTGGAGAGAGGAAGAGGGCTACGTTGCAAAAATTAGATTACCTATATAAGTATAGAATTATAATATTATATTTAAGTGCAGTTATTTATATATAAATTATGTTTATGTATATTTGTTAATGTTTTAGATGTTTCTATGTTGTTGATACTTTCTGAACAATGAGCCTATGACTTATGAGGTCTATCTTTAAGAATGATGTTCAGAGATAATCAAATTTCTAATTGTAGAGCAGCGTCATTTCATAAAAAATAAACACAAATGCTACTCAAGTAATCACAGCTGTGCGTTGTTCTAAAACAGGATGACTGATTATAAAACTATAGATGAATCATAAGTTTATAAGTTAGTTTATCTCTAAATGTGATGGACATAAACACTAGCATCTATCATCTAGCATCATAGTAGTGACGACACGGTTGGCGCAGTGGCTAAGCGATTAGATTTCTGCGCTACGTGCCGCGGGTTCGATCCCCGCACGGAACAAATATTTCTATGATCTACTGATAGTTGTTTCGGGTCTGGTTGTGTGTGCATGTGACATGTATGTTTGTAAACTGTACCCTCGATACAGGAGAAATCCTAGTGAGGGGCAATGATCTTAAAAAAAAAAAAAAAGAAAGAAAGAAAGAAAGCATAGCTATCTTGTAATAGTACATATTCTTGGATCATTGAAAAAAAGTTTTGCTGTAGAATCTACAGCTTAACTTTTACATCTGCAGTGTAGATGATAGATAATATTTTTGACTGAACTAAGCTCACTTATGCATGACATCATATCCTCAATCCGTCCCTGTACAGCTGGTGGGTACATTCATCATATTTGGTTTGACAGGCACACATGTTCCCGGCCGCCGCGCACAAAAATAATTTAACATCTCATTGCCTCTCAAGGAAACAGTTTTAAATCTTCACGTTCGGTTCATCTTATGTACTTAGTTAGTTGCATAGTTAAAGTTGACAAAGGTGTAACTTAGATAGACTAACTGTAACTAGATATCTCATTTGAACTAAGAATTGGGGATTGCTAACCGTGCCTGCAGTCATGCTCAATACCACTGCATTTCTTGAGAGTAAGTTGTAAAAAACGATATTCAAAAACACAAACAAAATTCCTCTTTAATAATGATTATGAAATAAATTATTTGAATTTCAATTTATATTAATCTTTCTGGAGTACACAAAGCTAACAGACACTGCTTATTTCTTACAAAAACCACTTCCAGCGAACCTTCTTGAATTCGGTTTAAAATTAATCCTCGATAAAAATATACAAAAAGATACAAGGAGGCCCTCATTAATCACAGGAACAACAAGTACTAAGCTTGGAGGACCAATTTTCAGAGGGTGTCGCCTGCTAAGATAAGGGTGTCTTGAAGAGTGGTACTGTGCTAATTTGAATTAAATTCCTCAGGATTAGGGTGGCCCGCCCGTCCTGTAGATTACGGTGACGTTTTGCGCTACCTGTTATATACAGGGTGGCGACGAAGATATCTCATTAAATAAAATCGCGTATTTAATATCACGTATACAAAAAAACAATGAAATCCAATCAGTAGTTTAGCCACAGGAATTATTTATTATTTCATAATTTTACACATATCACGATCTCTAGGCGAAGTTTGAAAAGTTTACCTATTCTAACAAATAATATTTTTATTTACACGTTTAGAAGATAAATGTCCCTTCACCTAGATGAATGAATGCTAACAGAATGAAATATTATGCAAAAAATAACTTAGATGAAAATCTCAATTTTTTTTGATTACAGCTTCAGAATATGATACCGAATAATTATGTGGTTTCATTTGATGTGATACAATCGTCGCCGCCCTGTATACTGATATGACTTTCTTCTCTTTGGTTTTTATTTTTCCGTACCTGCCGTAGCAAAGGCTGAGCTATTGGGTTTCTGACCTACGTGGCACAAGCTCGTTCCCGGAGCAAATATTTGTAAGATAGTTGTTCCGTGTCTGGGTGTGTGTAGAGCAAATTTATGTATCTAAACTGTCTTCTAATAAAAAAGAAGTAATTTAAAAACCTGTTTATGGCTGAAAGCAAATTAAAACAACGATTTCAACCAATCAGAGTTTATACATTTCAATATACTGGTTATAAATGTAACGTTAAGCATACTTCTATAAACTTGTGAGACATAAGTTATTCGGGAAAATAATAAACATCATGCCCATTTATTATCACTATACTAACAAGTGTATGATAAATGACAACACGCTGGTAAAACACGACACTGAAGAAGTAACACGACAGTAAAATATATTTACTTACCTATAATATTTGTTACCACAGTTCTTGGCAGGTATATTTTACTAAAAATAGTTATCCTCTAGAGTAGCAATTCTCTCGCAAGACACAAATACAGGGCAGTGCCGGGGTTGCCAGCCACAATGGCGTTCGCTTCAAATATTTATCATGCAATTCCCGCCGCTCTCATTCATCTATGCTGCAATTTATTTTTCAGCGAGCAGCCCTGTAAGCCGTGATCCACTTAGGATTACTGCACATTGCCCACATTTCGTCGACTAAATAGTCGGCGAGAGTATTCAAGTGGTAGAGTATAGGTAAGGCTTTGAGATTTAACCTAACGTTACGTAATGGCAACTTTTTTTAAACAATTCTTGAACAGCAATGTATTGCAGGGAGGTTGGATGCCGATTGCCCTTTTACGAGGCACTGGACAAAACTACACGTAGTGCAATCCTGATCCAGAGTCTTCATTTATTACCCGATTACGGAGAGGGTTATTTATACATAAAAAGACTATAACCTTCGTCAAACATTGGGCTATGAAATGCAAAAAGAATTTTTCAGTTCCAAGTGGTAGTATCAGAGATTAGCGCATTCAAACAAATAAACTCTTCAGCTTTATTATATTAGTATAGATCAATGTATTATAATTATAAACCAAACTGTATGGACTACTAATTGTCTGAAATAAAATTATTTGATTTGATTTGGAAAGGCTTCAAAAAGAAATAACAGCCAGCTTAAAAAAAAAGACATCTTTTTATCTAAATCAAGCCCTATGTAACACACGTGCATATCGGTTATTTTTTCCTTCAAAATACTACTAAATGTATTTTATCAAGATTGTAGGGTGAAAAATATGATTAATGACCTATTTTCGATCGTGTTTCTAACTTGGAAGATGGGCAGCAGCATCCGTCTTTTATCTGATAACATACACGACTATCTAAGACAGCTACTGAGACAGTTTTTTGAACAACTGTCAGTTAGTCGATTTTTTTTTATTAATGGACATTATCGGTCTCATTACAAAAGATGTGTTAAACCTGAGTTTAGGCCAGGTCTAACAAGACCAGGTGTCAAACCTTGGTTGCTTGGTTTGGTTTGGTGGCAGTGACACCGACTTCAGAAGCTGTTAAGTTTTTTATGAAAATTATTTTATACTTTTTAGTTTTTCGAAGTCGGTTTTTACTTTTTTAAATTTAATCTTTTGTTAACTGCGCAAAATTCGTTTCAATAAAAGCACCTAAACAATCGATTCAATTAAAAGCCGCGAGCAGATAGCAAGCCGATTAAGGTTTAAGCGATGGTGTGTCGCCAGTGTGCTTTAGTCCTAAACCGTAATCCATTTAGGGACGAGTGGCGCGTACTTGTGGATTGGAACAAAACAAGTGAATACCCAGGGTATTTTACTATAGTTTTAAAGTAAAATAGATCGCAATATAAAATGTGGTTCTAATTCAATGGAATTTTATGGTTCTTCATTAGGTCACGTACTGAATAATTTTGTGGTGATAATGAAACATGAAACCAAAACGAAAACCTAAGACATAAAACCAAATTTTTCACTTTTGAGTAAAAAAGAAAACACATCGTTTTCATTATTGCCATAAATCTATATTTTGTATTTATACCAATATAATAAGAAGGAAAAGTACATAAGGATAGAAAAATCTAAATACAAACAAATTTATAAAAACATTGAACGCAACTGGATAAAAAGCCAGGTTACATAAACAGAGTATTTCATCTTCTTAGTATCGTAACACATACCGATATTGTTGTGAAGCCATTTATGCAATAAACTCATTTTTCTTAATTTATGACTTATTCCCATTTCCTTGGCACCATATAATTTTAAGGTAGGGATAACTAAAATTATCTCTACTGAGATGCGGATGAAGTGGAACCAAAGCGCTGTATAATGAAAGTATTTTTTTGATGACAAAATTTTAAGCATTTTCTCCAGATATACTGGGTGACTGATTGAACAAGGGCCATATTGTACTCATCATTATGAACAACTTTTACTATGGGACAAACACTGAAAGCACAAAAATAAAAACAGCTGTTCCATACAAATAATAGTATACAAGAAAAAACAGAGTATAGGTAAAAGAATTACAAATAATAAGTAGTTATAAAGCTAGAATTTAACATATAAATCCAGTCTAAATCTCGGAGTTTTCCGAGAAGAAAATATCGTGAGGAAAAGGACAAGAGCGAGTACTTTTGGAAATCTACTAGATTGAACTTCGTTCTACATTACAGAGTATTTTATCTGTATTTTTTTTGCGGTTCAATTTCTCTTTTTGTGTAAAGCTTAGGTCATAGCAATGAGCGGTGGGCGATAAGCTGGGCTATAAAGATGGATGTTTATGTTCATCACTACGTAGTTGGTTGTTAGAATAGAATAGATCTTTATTTCATGTAAACCAGGATGAAAGTTGAGACTCTGGGTGCGCGGTTCCAAATAGTAGAACCTATGGAGAAGAACCGGCAAGAAACTCCATGGAAACTCTTTTAAAATAATACATTACAATCTTGATTAGTACAATGTTGTGGTAAGAGCTGCGAGAATAATATAATTTAATGTGAATAAAATTTATGAATAGGATAATAATGAATTACCTCTGAATAACAAATCACAACTTAGCTATCGCTGCCGCTACCGCTACCGCTACACTTAAAGTGTAAGCCTTACACACATACGCTTTGAGATTGGATTGCCTAAAATGTATATATTAAAGGCAATACGGATATCTGAAGCCGCGAGATATAGCAGTAATCATATTGTATCTACTCCAACAACATTAGGTCTCTCTATCGATATATCCGGTTCATGTATACAAATATTTTTTCTTTGCGGTGCTTACAAAAATTCTAAGTCTTATCGTTTCTGTGAATACATTTTTTTGAAGACTGGATTAATTATTGTCCAATCCAAATTCTAGAAATATTCTTCAGAATATTGTACACTATTTTGTGTCTACGCGTAGCAACAGATATTTGAAAATATTTTTTTGTTAGTAACCAAACAATTTTAATGAAAGAGGAAAGAAAGGTTTTATAGAAAACATAATATAAAAGATAAAAAAGGAAAAAATACCACAAATAAAATTAATGAAAATAGTAGGTAAAACTAATTAAAAAATACGTAATTAGGACAGAATAATAAACCCGTACGTAAATTGGTAAAGAAACAACCACGGGAACACAGTCACATCATATGTATTTATATTTGTATCTTTGTATTTGTGTCTATGCCGATAGTATGTAAAATGATAACAAAGCATAATAGAAGCATAGGTACTATGTTTCTTTGCGGTACGGTTGGCGCAGTGGCTAAGCGATTGGCTTTCTGCGCTACTTGCTGCGGGTTCGATCCCCTCACGGCACAAATATTTGTATGCCTTACAGATGGTTGCTCCGGGTCTGGGTGTGTGTGCATGTGACATGTATGTTTGTAAACTGTACCCCGAGTCCCCGATACAGAAGAAGGAATAGTGAGGGGCAAAGTTAAAAACAAAACAAAAACCAATTAGTTTAATGTATTTTAATAAAAAATACTGTTTTATTTCTAGTTTAGTAGAGATAAATACGATAACAATCTCAAGCTAATTATGAAGCGACGTGAAAAGTGAAGTTCCCCTACTCGTCTTGCAAGAACCAAGTTATCTGGAGGAAACAGATTATTGTGGAGTTTGTTAGCGCTGGGCTTGCAAGATTTCACATTATATGATGTGCAACTAATAAACTTACTGGACGTGGCTATGTGTGGTACATTTAATGTTCATCAGTCTGCGGCTTAACACATTACACTATCTAAAAGGTCTTACCTTTCTAGTCCCAATCTCTTTAGGGGTTATACCAACTTTTACAACGGGACCAAGCCTGAAATCGCGAAAAATAAATCAGGTGTTCCATAAATTTAATTGAGTAGATAATATTGAATTATTTGTATGGAACAGCTGTTTTTTTTCCGCGATTTCAGGGTTGGTCCCATAAAAATTGTTCATAATGATGAGTACAACAACCCTATAGAGGGATTGGGACTAGAAAAGGAACTTAAATTATCTCAAAATAGATAATAATATATAATCTTTTTTCACCTAAATACTTGCTGAGTTCAAAACAGTTAACAGGCGTGTGTATTCTGTGTATGTAAGTGTTGGTATTGTCAGTCTCTGTACATAATATGCCTGAAACTAAATGCTCCAACGGTTCTCAATAGCGATCAATAGGTCAAGAACAATAGTTGAAGCCTTCACGGTAGAGATAGTTACTGAGTCCTGTCCGGAGTCTGCTAAGTTTCTCTATGTTTGTATGGCATCTTTGGCATGTTCCAGCTTAAATTTGATGCCTTCGACATTTATGTGGGTATTTAGTTCAACATAATAGTTTTAGTCTGCAATTTTGGAAAGCATCGATTTCAGATGAGAGAAACAGTGGATATACAGATCTTTTATGTAGTCCGCATAATTTGCAGAGTGATTGAGTGTCTGTTCCTGAAGACAACCGCAGTATTGGGACTCATTTTAAAACAAAACGAAACTTCGTCTTATTATGGAGGACAGGCATAATTTACTAGCGCAAGCCATACAAAATCCAATTTTTATTTTGTTTTGGTGTGCATATTAGACCTTCGGTTGCATTTGGGAACGGACACTGAATCATTATTCAAATTATGCGCACGATTTAAAAAAATATCCTGTATATAGGTATAAGCCACGACACATAGATAGGACAACTATCTACCGTCACGACACAGGTGGGAAAGCCCTGGGGTGGACTTAATGCCTTGAGGCATTCTCTACTATTTAACCTTTGGGTAAGAGATCGAACCCGTGGCACGTAGCGTAGAAAACTAATCGCTTAGCCATTGCACTAACCGTGTCGTCGTATTGCGACAATATTGTGAAGTTCAAAAGAATGTAAAGCCGGGCTTCCAGTGGCAGCAGAGCGGGTTCCGTACGGACTCCGTTTAACTCGTAACGGTAAACTTCACACAAGTGCTTCCACCAACTATGAGTCTGGCGGAGAGGACTAAACGAGTAAAAATGGTTAATAACAAACTCATTCTTCATTTCTCTTTTGCAGTAGAAGGTAATTGTCAAAACTCTTTCTTAATGGAAGGTAAATCCTATTTTAGCTAGTTGAGGTCCGTTCCGTCCAGCTATTACTTGCTCATCATTACCCTTTCGCAGTAGAAGGCATGAGTGACACATTGCCGACGACAAGCGTAACAATTTAACAACATAACGCATCCAGCAACACAACACTTACATACATCCTGGTACCGATACAATTTCATAGAAAGTTTACCTGCGGAAACTCTCAGAGATTACGGGTATCCGTCCCAAGATGTGCTTCTCTTAATAAATCACGTCGATGTTATTAAGCAACGCGTCTTCTTTCGTATAATAACTTAGTTACGGTTATAGAGCAGTCGGTGGTTCGGGAAATATTCCGTACTCCTTGGATAATGTAAAGGGCATGTTAGTAAAACAAGCTTTAGTTGACTGTGTAATAAAAAAAAAGAGCTATTTAGTTAGCGAAAGATCCTATGCTTAGATTATTGATTGGTTGTCGCGGCCGCTCCAACTAGATACCGCACTACCTAAGAAAAATGGCTCTTTGAATGCGTCAACTCATTTGACATTGTGATTGTCATGTGGTGATTGTCATTCATGGTTTGTTTATTTATTGTTGAAATTATTTCGGAAATTATACAATCTTTACTGATGGTACATATCCCAGTGTTTTTTAAATTTTGATAGTGTTGTTTTTGCACAGTTTTACTACGCAAACCGGCATTTTAATCTGACCGACTCACTCGAGTACGCCTATTCTTGCGTAGTATGTTTTGCCGCATTTTATTAGTACGCCGGCGGAATCTAGTTGGAGCGGCTGCGACAACCAATCAATAATCTAAGATCCTATGTTAACTTATTCCATCTGCTCATAGATAGGGTATCAAATAAGCATAAATTTCCTCTTTTACAACTCTCCTCTCGCAGGTCTGCTGAAGGAGATTTATTTAGAAATAAGCAGTACCTTTTCAGAGAGTCAAGGTCTTCAATCAGTGCTTCCTACCTGTTATAACTTATGGAGCCGAGGAGTGCACACGCACGGTACAACTGGTCTAGAAATTGTAAGTTACTTAGCGAGCTATGGTTGAAGTCTTTCCGAAGGATCAAATCCGAAATAAGATGATCAAACAGAGAACCAAAGTAATTGACATAGCCCACAGTATTAGCAAGCTGAAGTGGCAATGGGCCGGCCACTGATGACCGTTGGGGTAGACGTGTTCTTGAGTGGAGACTGCGAATCAGCAAACGTAAGGTAGGACGCGCTCAGTTAAGTGGAGCGACGATCTTCATAGTGTGGCTGGTAACAGATGGTTGAGAGTAGCCGAGGATCGAGCTAAACGACGTTCGATTGAAGAGGCCTATGTCCAGCAGTGGACTGCTACAGGCTGATGATGAAGCAGTACCTTTGTGCTCTACACTCCTAAGCTGTTCTATTTTTGTTGTGTGGTATAAAATTTTCAATTAAACATGAATAAATAACATATTCACACGTCGTGTAACACCCAAAGATGAAATGCGGCAACACATTGTCGCTAGTTTTGATCGATATTCTACCAGAGCGAGGTACTTTTCCGGACAGTACAGCCTATTTATGAGACTTGGTTAACTATTATCAATCATTTATCTCAGAATAGAATAGAATAGATCTTCATTTCATGTAAACCAGATACAGGCACTTATGCAATGTCAAGACTCTAAGTGCTCTAAGTGCGCGTTTCCAAAGAGTAGGTCGTATGGTGAAGAACCGGCAAGAAATTCCATGGAAAATCTTTTAAATTAATAGATTACAGTCTTGATTAGTACAATGTTGTGGTAAGAACTGCGAGAACAATGTAGTTCAATGTGAATAAAAAATAAAAAATAGCCTCTGAATAAGATTGCCATGGCTAATAAAAATAATCAAAATCTAATTAAAGTTCAAGGCATCAACAATAAATGCTCAAAATGTTATCCCTAAAACTTTAAACGCAGATTGGACTACGCATAAATATATATGAATGTTTAATTGGATTACCTAATGGATAAAGTTGTTCAAACCCCAGTTATGGATTCAATTTGGCGAAATTGATACTTGTATTTTAAAATTAACCGCGCGTTTAATAATATACCAAATTTTTAAAAAGGGTACTACACATTTAATGGGCTGAAATTTGGAACAAAGTGGATTAATATGATTACAGTTTTAATCGTTTTAAATTGCACTGATGTTATCGATGCGATGAGCCAATTTAGATAATTATGGTAATTATATTCGCATTTATGCATGAAAGTTAATAAATATATAGAGATGTTGATGTGTTCATTTTTAAATGTGCTTTTTCATTTAAAATAGAACTGAAAAATAATTTTATCACAACGTTTAGATTTTGTCTAACGAATGTTTGTCAATCACGTCACGCATAAACGGCTGAAGAAATTTGGATGAAATTTTTGAATAACTTTTCATTCGGGTTTATGAAGTTGTTCTCCTGGGATGCGATTGAAACCGTGGGTAACAACTAGTGTATTTATAAAGACAAGTAATAGACGAACGGGCTAAATATCGCAAAGAGCATAATTATGTAGTGTTGACAAAAATATATGATAGTGTACTTTCACATTAACCCTCTTATTCATAAACGATGATTAAACGTTATTTTAGTAAACTGGCTCTTAAGTCTATTGGCATCTCTATTCATTGGCCACAGGTCAGCACAAAGACATATAGTGCAAAGTGAAGTGCTACTAACATAGTTCTAAGCCTTATTTGCTAACACAATTTTTGTAATTTTTTTATTTAACTTATATGTATAATATGTATCGTCAATTACCCCCAAAGGTGCCCAAGATACAGGCCTAGCCTAGTTTGAGACCAATGAAAGGTATTTTATATTGTAAATATTTATTGAAATAAATTAAAATTGAAATTGGCATACAAATTACAAGGACAGGTATAATTTAATCAGTATTTATCAATGACAAGTTTTTATGAATCAAGCGATATTGTTAACCATCCTGTTGCTTATGTTTGCCAGTCATTACAACAATTATTTTGAAGAACAATATAGAATATTGTTGTTGTAGTTTGTTAAAATATTCATGCCACAAATGGCCACAATGCCAGACAATAATTAATTGTACGTTTATCTCCAAGGGCATAGCGTGATACATTTTAATTCTGAAATTATTACCACTCCCATTTAAAACTGAAAGCAAAAACCGGCTATGAAATATATCACGCTGCACGCTACACCTGCGGATGACGTCATGAATAAGTTCCTGCTTCCACGTGATCCGAATGCACAAAAGATCTATGTTTAGTAAGTAAATAATTTAAACCAGGGTGAAGAAACTTCAGACCGAAAACATGCGTCGTAACGACTAAAATCTGAATGAAATAAGAATTTACGAAGACGAGAGACACTTGAAAATCGGGTGTACGTGATAAGAATGAGTATTCGGCCTATTTTTTGCGAGGAATTTGTACCTGTTTTTTGAATGCCAGTGGCAAGATGATGTGAAGGATTTAAGAATTTGACGCGCGTCTTCAGATTTTTGTAGCAATTTTCGATGTTGTAGACTACGAATACTAGTTTATCGACTACGTCGCAAAAGTAAAGATTTTCTTAGAAATATACGAGTATACAAGAAAATCTTGCCTATATATACTTTTCCGCTTTATTGGTACTGAATAATTTTCTAATTTGAACGTTTATAGCAGTCTTAACAATAATTTCCAAACCGCTTTGAGTATTTAATGACACAATATAATATTGCGTTTTAGAATTAATTACATCCACTAAGCTGAAACACGTGAGATGAAAATTTTCCGAAGAACATCTGTTGTACATTTACTTCAAAGACTTGCCTAATAACCCGCTAGGCTTTATGGCCGCATTTCTGTTAAATTAATGCATTTTCTCTGTTCGAAACCGTCGTCGTTTCACGTTCCATACATTAGTCGAATTATAAACGCAACACCTTTTAATAAGAGCGACTCGCTTAAGTCTGGGTACACACGTGTTTATTTCACTGTCCCAAATACGGGACAGTTAATGCATCACACGCGTTTTATTAACGGGACAGGTGTCACAGTGTGGGACATATGTGTCACAAGTGAATATTTTTCCGGCGTTGAAATCTGTGTATTTTGTCATGTCATTTCACACGAACTCGGTTTGCATCACAATAGTAGGTAAGTGTAGTTAACAAACGTGAAACGTCATGATGCGTGTCACAATTCATTAATTTTGTTTTTGAATAATACTATGTATTTGGAATTTACTTTGGTAGCACTATCTGTCACATGGAGTGACATAAATGAACCTTTTGAATTAGTATTGAAGGATTATTCGCATGAAATATAGGAGGCATTTTTTCATGATGTACAATAAAATAATTTTAAGTAAGCAATTTTTTGTAGATATTCGTAATAAACATTTTATTACTCTACGTATTTTACTTTACTAACAAGACCCAGTACACTTTATTTCAAAAGCACGACAATTGACAAAATTGCCCGTAACGAGTCGCAAATGTGTACTCGTCCTATGAAATTTTCGTATAAACTCGTGAAATTCTCAAGTTAACGTTCTGAGGTCGGGGCGACGTCATATTATGTTGGTGTAACATTATAGGCAATGCGTGTGATGGTGGACCAATTAATCCAAGGCGGAATTTTACTGTTCCTACGTCATGACTCCACTGTGGTTTTTTATTTTATTGGTATGCGTTTTGATGGAATATTTAGGTTTATTATAGAACTATACAAGTATACACCCCTAATTTTAAAGACGTGCTGTAACCTTCCTACAAAACTTTTAATATGGGACCAATTTCATACATTTTGACCCAGTGGTAGTGGCTCGTATATCGTGTGTGGTGTAATCTTTTTCCTCGATTTAAGATATGGTCCCATAATAAAAGTTGTGTAGAATGATGAGTCGACTGTACCCTTAAAATTTAAGGAAATTATGCCGATCATTTAAGCTGTTACAGGAGTGCACGTGCCGTGGTGGAAAAATTTGACAATCAGCAAGGTTACAGAGTGCGAGACGTACTATAGGCCGACCGCTGTAAGCGCGACTCTCCCGAAGGTCTGCAGGACGCGGGAGAGGAACAAGATTGATCATTAAGCTAGTCTGTTGCCAGCTGTTGTTTTTTATCATCGAGTCATTATTAAGTATGGTTTACTTTTCTGTCTTCATACAGTACTTGATCGTATGTTCAATTTAGTTAAAAATCATTGTGTTTATGCGCAAAATTTACAGTTTCAATATGATTAAAATCGCCTTAAGGAATCAAATTTATTTATATCATTACCTACGGCTGGAGCAGCTGTTATATCGTTAAAAGTGATTTTAGTGTCAATTTAGAAAAAAGCTTCCGCGTGGTTTAAGTGAAGCCTACTCTTATCCGTAATCAATCTTCTTTGTCACATCGTTTTCGCAACCTATTGTCAATTTCCGCTTCCCTTAGAAAGCCCATTCGCTCATATTAATCTCATTTGAAGGATTCCTTATTTAGAGCCTATTTCTTACGTAGTCCAAATAACCAGAACCGTTAGTAACTCTGCGTTTGAACGCCGGGCGTAAACGATTTTAACCTTATGGATGGTCGACCGAAAAAGTTGCCGACTGTACCTACCTTGAAGTCCAGTAAAGAACATAAGGTGGTTTTTGTCCTGGGAATTACAGTACACCTGGTCAATTTTGTCGATAAATTCTGATACCAAACTATACTATATAATTCTGTTATAATTTAATTTTGCTTATTATATTCAAATTGTATTGATATTTTAATTTAATTTATTTTAATTTATTGTAATGTTATTATGTAAAAAAGTGATTAATTTTATATGTAGATAATATGGATTTTTACCTGAAATAAATGAATTTAATTTAATTTAATTTATACAAAACTTGTAGATCAACATTGGTGCCGATTCTGTTATACATTGAACTAAAGTGATTTTAATCGCACTGCATCTCTTTCTTACAAAATTAATTGAAAAAGGACAGAAATCATTTAAGCCGGGCTTCCACTGGCAGCGGAGTGGGCTCCTTACGTACTCCATTTAACTCGCAACAGTAAACATCATAGAAGTGTTTCCACCAACAAAGAGTCTAGCGGAGAGGACTGAACGAGTAAAAATTGATAATAAGGAACTCATTCTTCATTTCTCTTTTGCAGTGGAAGGCAATTACCAAAACTCTTCCTTGGAAGATAAAATCTATTTTACCTAGTTGGGGTCCGTTCTGTCCAGCTATTACTGGCTCATTACCCTTTCGCAGTGGAAGCCCGGCTTAAACTGTCAAGTTAGTCCAAGCCCTTACCTTAATTTACGGGAAATTAGACACGACCTATTGCGATGGCGACTAAATTCACGTTGTTATCAAGCAAGTGGACTAATTTGACAGGAATAAATATCTTCCATCCTGTTCTCATGTATTTGTTAGAAAAAGACAGTGAGACTAAATAAGTTTAGTTTGTAAACAACAGAATCAGTACTATAATCGATTGAGACACCTTTGGCGAAGAGATGACTTAACTCATTTTTATCATAACACGTATGAAATATACATTAAGTACTTATATTTTTTACACACACGACACGTAGGCAATTTTCTTAGTCAGGAAGAACCGGCCTGGTGGGGGGGGGGGATTATAGGGGGGATGCAGATCATCCATCATATTCTGTTTGACAAGCACATGTGTTCTCTGAATTGAACAGTTTGTCTTCTCTGTGGGCGCGAAGTGGAATAACGTGCAAGAGTTTCCGGATTGTGGTTTTATTTTTATTTGGATAAATCTGTGTTTTGGAAATCAAATCCTTGAAGAGGTACTTTATACAAAATCTGTAATCAATGTATTTTTATGATAATTTGATTATTCATTGTAACGAAAATGTATTAAATTAAATTCTTAATAACTATATTTAATTTATAATTTGTGCGTATAGATAGTATATTAATTGGAACTTTATATCATTTTATATTTGGCATTGTAATCATTTTGCACGCCTATAAGTATGTAGGTATAATGGCAGAATCTGAAGAACCACTAAAATTTAACAACTTTGCACTACCCATTTGATGAATGATTTTAATTTTGAATCATTTTATGGCTTTTTTAAGGTTAAGAATAACAAAATAATAGTCTATAAATTCTCAGTTTATTCACAGTAAAGTCTATTTTGACAGTAT
This sequence comes from Allophyes oxyacanthae, assembly GCA_932294325.1. Classification (NCBI taxonomy): domain Eukaryota; kingdom Metazoa; phylum Arthropoda; class Insecta; order Lepidoptera; family Noctuidae; genus Allophyes; species Allophyes oxyacanthae. The sequence continues at coordinate 4,043,430 of OW028623.1, read as the reverse complement.
TTTAACAATTCAATTATTCGATACCTAATATTTTAACATTTAGAAACGTTAAAGTACTGTGTAACTTCAAAATACTGACTGTGTCTCGGCTGCTATTGAATTGCTGAATAATTATCAAAGAAAGAATATCTAATATTAAATAATAAAAAAAACAACATTACTTTTGGTACTTTGTATGTATAGTCACAATACATCGCGGTGATACATTTCGCAAACTTTATGCTTTAAACGACTGCAGCCCGCTTAGAGTTAGTAACGCAAACGATTTAAGGGCCATATCACACTACTGGCGATTTGCAAGCGAGTTGAAAGCGAGGCGAGCGCGTAGTGAGCTCCCTGCATGGTTGCTACGAGCTCGCCTCGCTATCAACTCGCTTGAAAATCGCCAGTGTGATACATACAGCATTCTGCTGGTGAAAGAATTTTTAAAATCGGTCCCGTAGTTAAATAATTTTAATGTTAATAAAAAGAGAAAAGATTATATCAAATCTTTTCTCTTTATAATTAGTTTAGACAACATCCGTAGAAGGATTCTAGAAGTCTTGTAAGAACAGCATACACAAAAATGAAAACGCTGACACAGATCTTTAGAGTTCAAGAACTAAAATTTTATGGCACTTCAAGTTAAACACTTGCCACAAAGAATAAAAGTAAAACGATACTTTTAACTTATATTGCGAACTTTAAGATTTTAAATGTGCTATCACCATTTCTGAGCAATAAAAATAAAGTTTATTGCTTCAGAAATGGCTTTATTTTTCAGAATAAATTATAATTAGTGTTCATAATATTGTTCTGAACACAGACTATGTGAAAAAAAATTGTAAGGCCTATGTCCAACAGTGGACTAGGTACGATACACTGAGTTAATTGATTCTTCTTTCTTTGATTCTCAATGTCGTAAGAATTTGATTACAACTTCCGGTAACGGTGAAGGAAAACATCGTGAGGAAACCTTTACATTTGAAAGGGAGAGTTCTCGATGGTGTGTGTAGTCCGCCAACCCGCACTAGACCAGCGTGGTGGACTAAGCTCTAAGCCTTCTCATTCTGAAAAGAGGCCCGTGCCCAGCAGTGGGACAGTAATAGGCTGGACTTATTATTATAAGGGTAGGCGTAACAGCTAAGATGGCAGTAATTGTGGTAAGGTTCTGGGTCTACGAGTAATAAAGTAAGACTGACTCTTAAACTAAGGATAAACAATCTGGCTAAACATTTGTAACAAGCACACGATTATTTTGTTTCCTATGAAGTAAATTTTTTGTTTTTTTGTACGCCTTTGTAAAACATGTAAGCACTTCCTCAATCTTAACACCTTATGCACTTGTACTGTTTTACTCATGTTTTACAAAATAAATATATCTTTATCTTTAGCTTTAGGTAAATAATGGCATAACCTAACCGTCAAAAACCCCCAATTCCAACTAGGAAAAGAGTTGTAACTTTTGAACGGCTCAACAGTTTTTCATGAAACATAGCTAAGACGTTACCCGATTACCCGAAACAACTATCTGTAGATCATACAAATATTTTTTCCGTGCGGGGATCGAAACTACGTGCCGCAGAAAGATAATCGCTTAGCCACTGCGCCAACCGTGCCGAAAATTGAAGCTTGGATGCATTAAAATGAAAAAATAAAATAAAAACTAAAATCATTTACGTCATAACTCATAACTACGTTTCCATTTCTACCCCGCCGATTTCAAAAGCAAGGAGGTGGAACGATAAGAGCACACTAGGTTAGATATTTCTTGGATATTTCACAACATGAGCATATAAATCACACAGGTAGTTGAGAAGTACACCGCTTCTCAACAGATAAATGAACGTAGAATGCTCTGGTTATAATAAAATATTGTTTTGTTGAGAATTGTAACTGTATTGTGTACTAGCCCGAGGATTCAATGGCGCGTTTTGTTTTTATTAATTTATAATATAGCCTCAGCTTTCTTATTAGTGATTAAATTTTAGAATTAGTTCAGTTATTCCAGGGATCAGGATTAGATACAAGATACTTTTGGGAATGGTATTAGAAATACCTACTAGATATAAAATAAATACGTATTTTCTAAATAATTTTTGAAAGAAAACAATTATTTTTATATACATTACATATTTTAAATTTAGCAATATGACACACACGAAAATAAATATAGTGGGAAGGCAGCTCGGCGAGAATGGCAGACAAAAGTAACTAGACCCTAGACCATACAATCTTTTGATAGGTTGATAATTTAAAATTTTAAGGGTTCGTTTAGTTTTGTCTATATGATGGGATGCCGTAATGTAAAAAAATGCATGGGGATTAGTTAAAGTAGGTACCTATCTATCTTAGCAAACCTAGTATTTTCAAAATACTAAGGTACTAAAAATAATATAATAATAAATAAAAGAACGTATCTAAATACAAGATACAAAATGAAAATTTAAAAAAGGATTTCAGATACGAGATGAAAATATGTAGGTATTTTGTATCTGTATTTCAAATACTTGCGGTTATAATATCTAAAATAAGTCACATATCTGCTTATGAGTATAAACTTTTTGATTATAAATCGTTTTAGGTGTAAAATAGCGAACTTAGTGCATTTGTAAGTGGAACGTTCCCAGCATGTGGTCAAATGTGTGAAATAAATCTCTTAGTGCGGCGACTCATCCCGACCGAGGTGACAGAATCGGGGCCGCACACTCCCCACGACTTTATTATTTAAAAATGGAATTCACAAACTTATGAGATTTATGGGCGGACATTAAAGTTATTGTTTTTTATTACTGGCCGAATAATAATGGAGCCAAATTGTTATTATTGACAGTTTTTGTAGTGGAATCATTGTTTATTGTCTTTGAAACTATTGCTGTATGGGCTCAGCTCCCTTTGCCTGTCCCAAAGAGGGACAAAAGAAACAAAAATACAAAAATGTCTTTGAAACTTCAGTGTAGGTAATTTCGATGCGTCACTTTAATAAATTACAAAAGAAATATAGGTACATATAGCATCTTGGTCACTATTTAAAGTTTTGGTGACATCTTTTTAGGTTATTTAAATTCTAGTCCCTTCTTCCAAATATCTACTTCTATTAGCTATCTATGGCATATGCCTTATACAATAAATTAATCAAGATTTCATTCAAAAATATATTTGAAACTGTGTTTAACGATTGTTCATTTTTAATGCCGACTGTACCAACCACAAACACCAACACCATTATTTTAGGCTCGTTATCAATAACAAAGCAGATATCACCCTGTACCAATAAATCAAAGCGCGGTAATTGGCAAGTGGCATCAAAAACAAGTCACTAATTACAGGCATTCGGTTGCGTGACACGTTGTCGAAATACAGGTTGATACTTTATATGAGAAACATATTGAACAGTGGGCCGAGCACGAATGTTTTGACGTAAGAACCAAAAATACACGTTTAATCCATTATATTTTTTTGGAAATACATGCAATATTTTTGAATTTTCGTGAAACAAGTGCGTTTGTTGCTTATAATTGAACAAAAATGCGATAAATTCATCGATTTTACAATCAAAATTTGCTTACGTTTACATTACGTCAAAACATTCGTGCTCGGCCCACTGTACTATACGACACAATTAAGAAGTAACATCGATGTACCTGCTCGAACAACCAAAGGCAGTCGCTCGTTTGAATAATTGTACAACTTATTGCATCAGCGTAAAGATCATGTTTAACTGCAGTACTAATAAACATTCGTGGTCTTGAATATGCGCGCAGTTCGGAACTGATCGGTTTTACGAAGTTTGCCGATGAGACTTCTAAGTTTTCATACCAAACATGAGAAATAAAATCTTGATATCTGAAAATAAAGTTGACAGTAATACAACTCAATTGTACACTGTATGAATTATGTACTGCTGGCACCAATTCTCGGAAAGGAATTCGCATGTGGCTCGTATTTGCCCTGAAACCACAACGACGGATTTGAAATTCCCGGTTGGCGCATTTTACACGTCATATTTTTTTCGTTCTAAGTGTTTTTTTTTTACATATCTACCTATTCATCAAAGTTTAGGTAACGTAAGCTAAAGAAAGAAAAAGAAAGAAAGAAATAAGGTTTATTGGTCAACACAATACATATTTAAATCACACCATATACAGTAAGAAACAGAATAGCCGGGAGTGACACAGCAACCAGCACCACTACCAGTACCAGCAGTACTTTATTACTATTTAGCTACTTAAATTTTTTAGATGCCTGGGGGACCTCTTTTCAATCCTCCCCCGAGAAGTACCCTAACAGGCGTACCACCATGGTGGGTTTCGGGGTGGTCTTCCAAAAGTACTCGAAGCCCATCTGTAGGTGCCGAAGCGGACCACCGTAGTGAGTTTAACCGGTAGGAGTCCCGGCATACCTTTCCGTCCCCTCAGACGGAGGATGATAGCCCATGATGGAATCTCCTCAAGTTAAGCAAAAAAATTTTTTATTGATACTTACATAGGAAAAAGTAAACTATGTCCCTCGTTTAAAGAATCAACCTGTATAATCACTTGTAATGCCATAGTGACACTACAACAATAATGATGGTCATTACTACACGTGTCAGATTCACTAATAATGGCCTTTATTATCAAGAGCTTAAGGGCTATAATTTGATGATGTTGGATGGTTGTAATTTTAAACTTCATTCGGATTAAGTTTACAAATTGGACATATCCTAGACAATTCCTTATTACATCGTGCGTTTACGTTACCATACGTCAAAACATTCGTACTCAGGCTTCTGATGTAAGTACGACTAACGTGAAATAAGGCTATGCTTATTTCACTTAGTACGACTGTGTATAATATGATATAATATCTAGTAAATATATAAAACTTGTTAATACTCATGTTCCTATAATTCATAACATAGGCCACATATAAAAGCAGCGAGCAGAAACAAATGCCAAAAAATTACATAAAGCAAAACGAAAAATAAAACAATATGGCTGCCTGAATGCCATGTAATTCGGCGATAAAGTTAGCTGCGGGCATCCAGCCGCGATTAAAACTCCACAGTTCTTTTTCTGTATTTTCGGCGGAAAGAATTAACTGTTTTTAGTGCCTAGCGCTACCTAATGGCGGGCCTAAAACGGGAATGATTCCTTCCGCTGGATGGAAATTTTTAAAAGTACATTTGGCAGCAATTATCGCGCCATGGCCGAAATCCGTTTTTAATCCTTTCAATTCTTAATCATTTTGCATATTTTAAACATTTAAGTTTGGATTTTTCTGCCGTTAGCCATTTGGATCTTAAAGAGGAAATTCTGGATTTTAAAAAGCTTTTAGAATAATTTATTTTTACATACGTTTTGTTACTAATGGGTAATTAAAAACGCTTCCGATTGAAAAAAAAAAAACTGGTAGCATGAAAAAAATCAGAAAAATACGCAATAGAAGGCGAAAAAAGAGTTAGGTATGTGGTTACCAGATTTAAAAAGTTTACTCAGATGGATGCATTCGAGTAATATATTATTTTATTTAGTCTATAGATAGGTGGTCGCGGGACTTATCTCATTACCGTGACCCCGGAACGTAAAGGGCTATTGAAGGAACACCGTGGATTTTAGTCAGTACAAGTCTGACAGTCCCTCCCGCCCTGCCCGGGGTGGGACGACTCATTTGATCATTTTACGCAAAAAAAAAAAAAAAAAGTCTATAGATAGGTAGATGCAGATGTATCTATATTGTGACTGTGGGTTCCCGTGTTTCTTTACGTACGAGTTTTTGTTTCTGTCCATGTTATGTATATTTATGAATAGTTTGGTTTTACCATTATTATTAATTTTAATTGTTGTTTTTTGTTTTATACGTTAATTATTTTTTATTTTCTTAACAATTTTTATGTTTTATTTTATTGTTTCGGTGTCGGTTTCTTTGTGATGTCTAATAAACGTTATTTCTTTCTTTCTTATTTAACTAGCAACCCGCCTCCGACTTCGTACTGGTGCAATATTTCTACTATATTTAGATTAAATATGAATTAATTATACGTATAAACCTTCCAGAACAAATGCTCAAAATGATGGTGAAAACCGCATCAAAATCCGTTGTATAGAAGAAGTAATTAGCGAACCAACAGACAGACGCTGCGGGCGAATTTAGATATTATACTATGTAGTTATATTGATGATAGTGATGATAGTGATTCATTTCATTTAATTGCTTGAAATAATGGTTCAATAAGTTGTTACATAGGAAAGTAGACCAATACATATTCCATCAGTAATACCGGCATGCAAATTAATACTACAGTGGAGGAGCCAATAAAACAACCAAATAGTTCTAACTATAGGAAAAACGAAATTTTCATTAGCCTGGGGTGGCTAGGAACAGTCACATTATGGCAGTTCCTAGCCACCCCAGGCTAATGAAAATTTCGTTTTTCCTATAGTTAGAACTATTTGGTTGTTTTATTGGCTCCTCCACAATAGTAGATAAATAATTGAAATACACCTAAGTCGAATTATCAACTGCTTATCGCATCAACAGCTATAAACCCAATAATTCATACGTAAGCTTTCTATTTCAAAACTCCAATGTCCAATACTGAGGTCTTGCGTCGCTCCGAAATGTATGGCATGGAAGCTCTACTCCTACAGCGACAACTTCGTTGGTGTGGTCACGTTCTTCACATGAAAGACCACCGGTTACCCAAAGCAGTCTTACTCCAGCCAGCAGCTTTAGTCTTGCTTGTCTAAGTCTTAGTTCTACTCTGAGATGGCGGAGAGGAAACAGAAGCATGGTGGTCAGCATCTGCGCTATAAGGATGTGTTCAGGAGTCACCTGAACGCTTGCGCTATTGACCTTTCATGTTGGAAGGAGCTTGCTTCGCAAAGGTCGTCTTAGCGTTCTACCATCTACAAAAAGGTAAAGACGTTCGAAGAAAGTCGACTCGTGGCACTTGACGATAAATACAAAATATATAAGGAGAGACCTAAGCCCTCCTACACAAATACCTGTAACTCTACGGGCCAGCTATATTGCCTCTCTTGTGATCGGGTTTTTAAAACCAAGTTTGGTCTAGCGAGACATATTAGGGCTCATGCTAGAAGTTAATGTAGAAACCGATGAGGAGGACCATACGTATATATACAGGGTGGAATTTTCGAAGCGTACCTGGAGGAAAAGTACTCTAAATACTGTAGTTTTGTTTCTTTTTAAAAATAAAGGAATGTGAAAATTTGCTGTCTTCAGTATTTAGAGTACTTTTCCTCCAGGTACGGTTCGAAAATTCCACCCTGTATATTTCAAAAACATCATCCAGCTGTTGTTTGAATCCTACAAAAATATCAATGTATCAAACATACAAAGCGATGTAAAACGAAAGCCCTCAGCTCAAAACGTCCGTAATAAAAACCGTTTGAAAATAAAAACACCTCTTTTAATAAATAAACGGTACATATGTCGCAAAACAATGTACGCACATTACCATTGTTTTCGATTGTGGCCCATATTAAAACCGGTCCGGTTGAAATATCTGACGCGTTTCCGTGTCCGGTTGGTTATTATCGCGGGCATTACAATCAGGACGCCTTTGTTCGGCGATCAGGACTTGGTACAGCATTTATTTTTGGAGTGGTTAAGTGCTGTTTATTTGGGATGTATATTTTATCATGATGCATAGATTTTTGATCCGTTGCTCGATTGGTGTAGGAAAATATTGTGAGGAAACATCTAACCCAGTATCAAGATTTGGAAGACTAGTCGTCTAATTCCATTGGCACAGAAAAACTAAATAAATAAACAAAGTAAAAACTTTTTTTTTAAACATGCTCGAATAATTAAAATATCACAATTCAAAATATGTCTTTCAAATGTTCGCACTAAAACACATAGTCACGTGACATGACGTCAATGCATCGCTCGTTCATAGCGTGTCAAAATGGTTACCAAGGAAACACGAAGGAGTGACGTCATAAACCCGAAGATGGTGTTTGAAATAACGTTCCGTTTTACGTATTCTATAATAAAGATAAACTTTGCCAAATCTACGGCGATATAAGTGGCAGTGGCAATACAGAAGTCGCTCAAGGATACTGTTAAAAATAAATAATAGGTAGGTATGTTTAGCTTTGCACTGCAATCTTTTGCCATCAAACTTAATCTCTGCAATTGTTTACTATAAAGTTTGTTAGCAAGCGACTACGTGCACTAACGAAGTTGTTTATTTGTCTAGACCACGATACTCTACGGATGATGGTTGCTTCTACAATGATCTATTTCTTAATTATTTAGCGTTGATACCCACTTTACCAATATAAGGTCCTACCTTTCTAGTCCCGATCCCTTTAAGGGGTTGTTGTACTCATCATTATGAACAACTTTTACTATGAAATCAACCCTGAAATCACGGAAGAAATAACAGCGGTTGCATACAAACAATTCAATATTGCTCGACATTTTGGAATCGTCGTATGAAACAGCAGATTTTTTTACGATTTCTGATTTGTTCTCTTAGTAAAAGTTGTTCATAATGATGAATACTATAACCTCTTAAAGGGATCGGGACAAAATAAGGTAGAAACTTGTATAACATAGCTATACCATGTAAAAAAAATGTTACTTATTTTAGCTATTGCTATTACGGCATTTTTATGTATAGATATACCTATTTATTACTATAAAAATTGTGTTCTATTCAACGCATGACTGGCTTGGACAGAATATCAGCAGTTGTGCATGCCTCGCGCTGCCAGCTATTATGCTGAGTCCAAGACCTTTTTGTCTTTTACCTTCTTATATGATGTATCTCTTTGCTACCTATGTAATTTGAAAGACAAATAAAAATCTTCTATTCTATTCTATTCTATTGAGTGAGGTTATCTGAAACATTTTCCTTTCTGACTGATCAAAGCAGCCATTTCTTTTATTTATTATTATGTTTCGATTTCCTATCATACAGTTACGTTCCTGTACGTTGACCAGCAATACAGTACGTTATTAGAAGATATTATTTATTGTATTATCTTTCAGCATTAAACTCGGCGTGGCGTGTATCTAAGAATGGAAGCAATACGATTGCAGTATACAAGCTATTTCACGGGCAGTGGCTTGTGTTGTCTTGAATAGTCGAGCATCCACTGAGAAATTTACTGACGTAGAAAATATTATAGTATTTACTGTTTTACTTGAATTTCGTAATGATTTACTTGTTTATTGGATAATAGAAATAGGTTATTATGACGTAGCCCTAATCAGAATATTGTAAAGATACGGCTGAACACTTATCTAACTGAACTTTTATCACTGTAGTTTCTGTTTGATTGGATTAAGCTAGTTAAGATTAGCGAGACCACAAAACATCTAACCAAAGAGAAGGCAGAGAATGCATTAGAGCCACCTTTGTACATGTTTGTGTGAAAACATTAAATAATAAAAACAAAACATCTACCCATGTTATCGTATTAGAGGATTAACAGATAATATCAGCTATAGAAGTCGTTTGCAATCTATTCAATGACACCATCTCAATGTAGCAAAAAGTGTATCATCCCTTACAAACGTTAAAAAGATAGGCATAAATAGTCGGACAATGGAAACCGCGTAAACATAATATCTCTTGGATGCTCGCCTATACACAGACGCTGGCAACTCAATCCGTACATTAGCAGTCCGGTCACGCGGCCCAATCGCTGCACTCAGACAGACCAGAATAAATACTGTAAGATAACTCGGCTGGATCCGAACAGAACATATACTACTCTATATATAGACAATCTAATTCGTATAAATTTTAAAATCACTATTGTTGTCGACGGCCGTGAAGGATATATAGATTTTGTGGTAAGAAATGATGAACCGTCCCTACACTGTTCCTTAGGGAAGCGGCTACTACTACGCTAGTAGTAGGATCGGCAACGCGCGAGTGATGGGGCTATAGGACTCGGCAACAAAGAGGAGAGAAAAAGACCGGGGACTAAACCATTTATTTACTGCTGTCTTTCCCGATTTTCCGTTTTGTCTTCTTTCAAGGACACAAAGGGTGGAGAAAATGTGTTAAGCCGTCCATAGGTTACGGTAGCCTCTTACCATCAGGCGGGCCGTATTCTAGTTGGCCACTTTAGTGTGATAAAAAAACTAAGATTTATAATTTACTATTTATTTATTTAATTAATGCTTTTCATACAAATATGTACAAAGGCGGTCTTAATGCCAAAGGCATTCTCTGCCAGACAACCTTAGGCCTAACCTTAACCTTGGCTTAGGCTTAACTTAACCATACTATCCCCACACTCGCACCAATTCAGCGAAATTCTACATCTATGATCCCACATGATGTCGATCTCATGAAAACCGAAATAGATATATACATATATATATTAAATATCTTGACTTGGTATACGAGATTGTCGACATGTGGGATGTGGACTCAGCAGTCGTAGTGCTGATTGTCGTTACGGCCAATGGCTTAATAGCCAAGAACCTCGACCAACATCTTATTTAAGTACTTATTTATTTATTTATGAGGTTTCTCGTTGGGGGGCTGGATCAAGAGCTTGATACAGAAGGCGGTTCTCCTCGACACGACACGCATTGTGAGGAAGTTCTTTCTGGAGCCCTAGCCTGTAGCTTGGACCTTGTTCCCGATGCCGATTGGTCCCAATTTTTTGTTTTTAAATATGTATTATAAAATATGTAGATACTTAATTGAATGTAAAAAATATGTATACAATATACAGTATAAAATAAATAAAAGAGAAACTAATAACAACCTTTATTGGCATAAATTGTTAACAAGAATCAATTAAGCCTCTGACCCCCAAACTAGGCAAAAAAGGTAGTTATGTCAGGAGTCAGAAAAAATACAAAATTCATAACTCATTTTTCTCGTACAGTCGGTCAAAACACTCCAGCTCGCGATGAGTTACATCACACCCTGTACTTAAAATGAGATTGCATTAAATATTTATAAGCGCCCAACATTTTAATATCAAAAGCTTTCCATACGTATTCTTTGCAACGTCTTTGGTGGAAGGCCTCGGTAGGAAATTGCTACCTGCGTTTAAAAGAATCAGTAATTTATGTACGTGTCTATGTTATCTTGCGGGAGAGGTTTTTATAAATAAACTTTTAATGTCTTGTTGCGCAGAGGATATAAAGCTGGTAGACAAGAAACCTATTTATAAATCATATGAGGCAATGTGAATAGGTAAGAAAAAATAAATGGATTCTAGTTGTCGGGTTGAACATGCAGGACTATACCTTCTCTTCCACCTTAAGTACCATAATATTTTGTACAAATAAACATTCAATTTCAAGAAATGTAAGAAGAAAACAAATTACTAAATTTAATAAATCCAAGTCCGAAGCCCAAAGGTCAGCTACCCAGATTCCTCTCGACCTCCAAACGTTAGATATTATTATTAAGATACTTGAACCGCTTCGTTCACCGGCAATTTGTCAAACAGATAAAATGTAACGTGACCGGAATTATCTTAAACAGCATTCATCTTTTTGAATAATTACAGACATTTTTAGCTTTAAAAAGAAACTAAAACTGGCCATTTCCTTCATTTGAAATTCACAGTTCTCCTGGTAGTGATAAGTTTTTTTTTTTAAATCTTTATTTGAAGAAGGTTTGTTCATACATGAACATGTCACCTCCATAAAGCAACAAAAACAAAACTTAACACTTAGTGATAAGTTAGCAAGCTGATTGTACTCGTAAAGCGTTGATATTGAGTACCAGGAAATTAATAGCTTAGCTTATGTATTCTTTTTGAACGAATGTAAAGAAAATTCGATAGAGAATTATTAGATAATCATAATAATTTTTAACCCCCGAAAAAAAAGAGGGGTCTTATAAGTTTGTAGTGTGTATCTGTGTGTATGTCTGTGGCATCGTAGCTCCAAGACGGATGGACCGATTTCAACGCATTTTTTTATTGAAAACAAGTTTAATCTTAGCTAGAAAATCTATTCAGCCGTTTAAAAGTTACAGATCTTTTTTAGTTGGAGTCGGGAGTTTTTGACGATTAGGTTATTACGGAAAACAATGTTTGAACGCGAGCAGAAATTGAACCTATGAACTGTGGCCTCTCTAAGCTCTGAGCTACTGCTGGTGATTGCTGATTGCGGTCGATTTTTTATTTATTTATTTATTGAAAAACACACAATTTATAACATGAAGACCAATAGTCCCACAAAACCGTGTAATTGGTTCAACTGTGGGATCAGTTGAGTCTAAACAAATTAGGTGGCACAGAGATTACTAGCAAAATTATCTGAATTCCACCACAGAATAAGACTTATTATTTAGCGCATATTATTTAAATAGTATTTATATAGTTTTCTTTTAAAAGCAGCTTCAATTCATTTCGCATGCTTATTAGAATAATAGGTTATTTCAAACAGCGAATAGAATAGAATAGAAAACATTTATTCGATACAGGCATTTTTTGTTAGCACATAAAAAATTAAAATTGTAACATAAAGAGATCACAAAAAAAAACAAAAAAACAAACAGGAACAAAAAAAAAAACGCATTTTTTTTTATCGAATACGTTGATAAAGGTACTGGGTTAAAACCACTGCAAAGAATACAATGGTTTTGTAAAATGCGACGAAATAATCAAATGGTAGTAGAATTCTCCTGGCTGCTTATTAGGTAGGTACATAGGTACTTCGAACACCAATCCGAAAATGGGAACCGAATATTTCCCAACAACTGTTCCTCTAAGCATTCTATAAAAAAACCTATAGACATGATAATAAAGTCTAGAACAAAAAATATATATCTATAAATCAATTTTCACTCTGGAACTAGATTTCTAGATATGAAAGAAAATCTTCATTTAAAATAGCCGTCATTTTTTTTATAGCTACCTAATCGAAAACTCATTCCGCGATGACACGTCCATAGATTAGTTATAAAATCAAAACGAAATTCCGATTGTGTTCCCGCATCGTATTTACAAGAGCGAAGAAAGCTATGAATAAATTTCCAAGTTCGTTACTGGAGGGATCGGCTGCACTGACTCCCCGTAAGATGGCGTCAACTCCCGACGCAAATTATTTTATAGACTACCCGCCTACCGCTTGATAGATAAATACGCCGTGATTGCTCCACGGAATGAAGGAAAATGTAGCTATTCATAGAATATTATCATCGTTATTAATTTTGTACGTCCTCAATTTCTATAGGTTGTCTTCGTTCAGTCACAGTTTGGTCTACAAATAACTAAATAGGTATAGTGAGTAAGCATATATTACGAAGATTAAACCAGTGCTGATAACCACTTTGTGACTTGTGACTTTACATAGGTATTATATAGTACGCGCAAATCTTTATGAGCCCTCGAGAGAGAGTTTAGAGCTCAGTTCAGGGCTCATAAACATTTGCGAGTACTATACATGTATAGTACAACACAACTATAAAGTTACATCGATGTATCAGATCGAAAAACCGGCAGTCGATCGCTTAGATAATTTTACAACTTATTGCGTCAGCGTAAAGATCATTTTTTACTGCAGAACTAATAAACATTCGTGTTCTTGAAATCGCACTCAGTTCGGAAGTGGTCGGTTTTACGAAGTTTGCCGATGCGACTTCTTAGTTGTGTTGTACTGTACAATACTCGCCACGGGTCCTTGTCTCTGTGAAGTTGCTACAAGACGCGTCGTGTCGAATCAGGAAGGCAATTCTCGTTTCCCGCGAGATCTTCTCGGAATCCTTTTTACATATTTTTTCTATTTATTATATCTTTTCTTCTCTTTCTGGGGTGCAATAAAGTGTTTGGTATTGTATTGTGTATTGAGCATGTCGCTAATTTGAAAATAACAATTTCCGCCATCTCACACCCCGGCCTGGTGTGTGGTGGCCTAAGGCCTAACCCTTCTCATTCTGAAAATCCCGTGCACAGCAGTGGGACAGTATTATAATCATTATTTTCCACAATCCAAACAAAAAAATAATTTACGACACACTTAACGATGTAATTACTTTAGTCCAGTTACCATTGCATCAATTTGTATTCATCAACATTATTTTAAAAGGGAATTTTGAGACCCTTAACGGTCTACAAGTGGCATGCAGCGACTATCGGATTTTCACCGACACGAGATAAAAAGATAAAATTAATAATTTTACCGGTTTTCCATTTCATTGACGTGCCGTATAATCAAATTATTGTGCAGGTAAATTAAGTATGAATTTTCATGTTAACTTTTTTTTTTACTGAACGTTTTGCTTTTGTTTCATTTGTGGCTATAGATTGGTATCGAATCTTTACGCTTCTTCTTCTTCTTTTAAACTTCGCTGCCACACTCAGATTTCTGAGATGGGTGACCGTTCTTCACACACCGAGACCGCAACTATCTGCCTCTGTTATTCTGGGAGCTATAGTTATAATGAATACCCATGACGCCAGGTTAGGTAGGAGACCCAATAGCTCACTTATCAAGGGCAATAGGACGGTTCGCCAGTGCTCGTATCAACTATTTATATACACACAGAATTAAGAATATTATAAATACAATTAAATATGAACGACAACACAATCGACGAGTCTTTGTAGTATTTCACATGGCCACACATGTTTGTAAAAATCAATTTAAGAACTACCTATGACCCTTTTTTCGGGCAGTCAGAAGCACAAAATCTCGGACAACGGTATCAGTATCTCCCGTAATTGGTTAGATAAAAATGATGAATGATATTCAGCCGCAGTTACCTAGTTAGACTATAAGTCGATGTAAGATTTATTATTTAAAATAATAATATAAGTAAAAAATATATCTAATAATATCCTATATTTCATTCAATAAAATATTATAATAACACAATCAAACTTTATCTCCATCCAAAACTCACCAAGAGCACTCTATATCAGTTCAAACCATTACATCAAGTCCGGAGTCTATTTTGGTTTCAAAATGGACCTCACCGACAGTGCTCCAAAGTTGGGATGTGGCCAATACAATCTCATTCAAAGTTTCTCGTTCCGGAAAAGCTTGAAATCGTTTGATTCTTCGCGAAACCATCTTCACATAAAATTTGTTTGTACTTTTCTGTCTGTGAAATCACAGATTAAAAATATACCTTATTGTGAATTGTTATTCGTTTTCTTACAGCAGTATTATACTTTTGAAAATGTATCACATTTTCCTATACAAACTCGTCAAGCTGATCTCAAACTTTTTATGGGACGATAATTATTCTTTAATTATTATCAAAAGTTTCACATGATTAATCGATAGTACTTACTACTAAAATGGAGTCGCTACACCACGGGATGTAATTGATAAAGAGTAATTGATGATAAGTATTTATCTTATATTTAAGTACTATGTTTACTATTTTTAAAACGCTTTTATTAGATTCACCTGTAAGTAATTATGTAAAAAAATCTTGGAAGTTAAATTTGACCCACTTCCCGGTTTCCGATTGAGCCGAAATTTTGCATGACACGTTTAGTTTGGATGACAAAAGCGTTTTCTGTAGTTTTTTTTTAAACTATAATATTTATTTTATTTTATATCATTTAGGTTCTGTTATTATTATCTATCAATGTTCCGTATTTTAGTCTTTCCCTCTTATTTCTTAGTGTGACAAACTGTGCCTACATTTTCTTCTGTACCCTCTCCAGTCGCAGGTCTGCTGGCAGAAATTTCTTTTGAAATAAGCAGTACCTTTGTACTTAAGTGTTCCTTATACTATGTATTTTTATTTTTTGAAGTGGGTAGGTACATAAATAATAAAATAAATAAATAAAACAATTATGATGCATTTTTTTTAAATAAACAAGGCTTTTATTACAATAGATGGCAAAGCTTCACGTTTGTTATCACTTGTTAGTCTCAATTTCTGTCTGTTTTTTGATATCAGCAATAAGAAAAGTTAAAGAGTAAAACTTTAGGAGATAAACATTTTATGTATTTGCCGATTTCAGGCCTTGAACAATGTTTGATGACAAGCAATAGAAATGCGTGAGTGTAACAGAACTTGTTTTATTTGGAAGAATACTGAATATTTAAAAACAGATTTATTATGAGTGTTTTGAAGTAATATAGAAGACAAATTCTTTGTATTGAATATTACAATATAAAATAGTTTTTATGAGATTATACTTTTCGTCGGTGCTCAAAAGAAATACAAAGTGTTTAAATATTTAAGTGCAAAACATTTCAACGATTCGATAAATGATATTTTTGATATAAAACTATAATAAACAGACTTCATAAAGCTGGCTCCAATTTAAAATCAATGCACTGATCAGGGGTCTACCGCCTAACAAAATGGTAATGAACATCGACACTGGTAATAAACTTCAATACGATCGTGAGAGACTAAACTTCGAGCTAACTTGTAAAAAAAATAATATTTTTTTTACAAGTTAGCTCGAAGTTTAGTCTCCTCCTCCTCCTCGAAGTTTGGGACTCCTATCTTCATAATCTGTATTTTTTTTACAAGGTAGCTCATAGTTTAGCCTTTCCCGATTTTATTGAAGTTTATTACCAGTGTCGATGTTCATTACCATTTTAGTTACGCGGTAGACCCGCCGCACAGAGCAAAAAGAGAAGAACTGAACAAACACGATCGCAGCGCGCGCATTGTATTAAATAAAACAATTTGAAACAGCGGGTGATTGATCATCGTACAAAAGTTTTCTAATACCCTTGTGACGTAACAGCTTATCAATACGAACAAATTTAACTTCGTACGGTTTTATCGTACGATTGATACGATACTTTTGAACGCTCTGTATCTTTATCGGATACAGTAATATGATGTACTTTTAATTTCTTTTGTTTTCGAATTTTGTTTGAAATTGGCTGCTATGGAGATTATTTTGTTCTTTAGCGTTGTTCAAGAAATACGGAGGATATTTTTCTAGTATCTGTAAAGCCTACTGCGATAAGAACTTCAGGGGGCCTAAAAAGGCCACATTGAGCAATTCATCTAGTGATCTGCATAGTAACTGTCAAACAGATGATTACTGAATATGAACTTTATGCGGATGACATTAAGAGTCCTCAATTAAGTAGATATTTTGACATTCGTAATATGAATCATATTATGATTCATCTAAAGTGGCCTTTTTAGCCCCCCTGATATGTCGTCAATTCGTATCTCGGAATATTCAATTATTATTATCGTCGTCCAGTTTTTAAACAATGCGTCTTTTAATTAATTAATTTATTTCAGATTTAAATTCATACAATTACAAAGTTTCAATAATTACAAAATTAAATAAGCTAATAATTTAATTACAATATTATTGTGGTAATAAGATCTTAAAAACTATGTTAGTCAACAGGTATCCATTTGTTTTGAATTGGGAAATGCTTACGAGATACAATTATACTCAGGATACCGTTGCTATTGCTTCGCATACGTGGATTATTTAGACTACTTTTTTGCGTAATAATCACCTGAAAGCTGTCCGTTCGCTTCCAAAAACATTCTGGGCGCACTACAATAGCGAGGCAGCCGCATCAGCATCCTGAAGATGTTGTTGTATTGGACACGCAGAGCACTAGCAGCCCGACGCCGAAAGCTTTTAATAGGTATAGATACAAGCGGAAATTGTTGTACGGATTCGGTAGTAACAGAAAGATTTTCTAAGTATCACCTTCTCTAAGAGTATTTTAGGGACGGATACTCTTATAGCGTACATAAACAAATATATTTACAGAAATACGAAATTTCAGCCCAGCAAATTTATATATAAAACATTTAACACACTTCACAACAAAACGCCGACGGGACCATAAAAATGTGGCGAATTTACCGAAATTGAGAAACAGCTTGCATTCATGGAGGCATTTAAAACTTTAACTCGTTTTCAGTTTCATTAACGGTTATACCTCAGCTTAACTGCTGTAATTATGTACGCAATTTGGCTCAGCTTTAACTACAAGAGCTGACATGGCTTGCAAGAGCCACGTAATCGCGAAAGCGGTATACTTTCGAGGCATTTTTATGCTCCATTTTGCGGATAAGTGATACTTATTGTTAGAAGAATTTCTGTACTTATTTGAAAATGAAAACAGTGTTAGAAAGTCATACTTTTTGGTTTATAAAGGTGAACGTGCATCTACACGCGCCGAATGTGCCGCAGGAATTGAACTTTAATATTCTTTGTATGAAATTATATGCAACCTCGCGCACCTAACCACGCTGTACGCGCCGCATTTCAGTAAAATGCTGTAAGTATACCGATTACATCCGCATTTGCAAATGACGTCGCGGTGCGGGCGGTTCGATTCTGATGATGTCATCTGCATTCTGCTTCAAAAATTCTGCGATCGTCCGCACCGTACGCACCGTACTCGCCGACAGATCAGTTAATCAGTATTGTCCGAAATACTGATCTGTCGGCGAGTACGGTGCGTTCGATGCGGATAGGTGCACGAGACCATCCGCAAATTCGGTACTTGCGACGCTTGCGGTACATTTTTCGCTTGTAGATGCACATTCACCTTAAAACACGAGCGGTTGAATTTGTCAGTTTATTGCTTTGTATCTCGTGGGCGCCTGCTCCATAATATTATTTCCTCCATTCCATTCTTCTGAGTTTTGGAAGAAGTGAAGATGTTACATCAAGAGTAGGAGTAATACGTGATACGGTTTTCTTGGGTAGTAAAAAAAAAGTGGTTTATTAAATTTTTAAAATAACTTCCTAACTAATGAAAATTTGAAATAAGTTTAAAGTTGAAATTGCATTCATTTGACCAGAAAATACCTTTTTTGTTTTATTACGTGCAAAAAAACTGGAATTTTAAGATGGTAAAGAAATTCTTTGACGACTATACCTTCTTTAAAAACATATTTTGGGTAGAAACCAGAATTTTAGAATATTGCATTAGGTAACAATTAATTGTATTGCAATGCGATATAATAATTAAGACATTTGGCAAGCGGATCGACATAATTATGATATACAGAGGCTGTAACCAATCCCCATCATTAGATATAATCCTGTTCATGAACGTAATTGAACTTAGCGTGCACTAGGTACTAATTCAGTTGTATCATATAATCCAATTTGGTCCTAAAAGGTCAGACCTCCTTTGGCCGCAGAGAGGCAGAAGTGACAGATATATTATTTAAACCTGAGTTTTATTAGACTTGCCTTGCTCTTTTGTAAAGGGCAACGTAAAAATGAATGTCAACAAACTGTCAAAGATTTTTCTTCATCATTTAGCCTAAGTCATTTATATTCGAATTTATTGCTACGATTAATTAATAAAATACATAAAACAAAACCAAAATAATTATTTTAGAATAATCAATCATATTTGAATCAACAGATGTTATATAAAATAATATTTTACGAATTAACACTATGTCTTTTATACAGCACAATGAGTATATGGCAATGATTCTAATAAGTCTTAAAAAAGAGGAACAGTTTCGGCTTACACGTATTTCCTTCGAGTGTACTTCAAAAAGTCAATTAGTAGGTAGTCAACCGTTAAATAAACAAAATAATTCAAACATTCATCAATTTCCCGTTCTAATTAGAAGAAGACATAACAAAGGAAAGCTTTTAAAGAGGGGTATAGTTGTATTTGTTTATTAAATTCGTTCCTATTTTGATGGTGATTTGAATTTTCCGGACTTTTGAATATTGGCTAAACAAGAGCTATGGTAATTAGATAGTTATCTCATTGTTTACGAATATTTTGACAACAAATTCCTGTAGGCTATTGATTATTATTTATTTGAAGAGATACTAAGCCCGTTTTCTTCCCTCCTGTAGGCCATACGGGAATCGAAGCCGCGACACATTTTTTTACACAGATAATGGTCCGCTTCTTTTCCATGTAGATTCTTATTCTTATTCTTTATTATACACAAAATATAGAATATACAAAAAATAAACAATTTAAAAAATATATATGCACAAAAGCGAGCTTAACTCAGAATGAGTTTTCTTCCAGCAAACCTTTGAGTGAAAGAGAAATCATCATAATGCAAATAAGAATTTTCATACATCACAATCTTTTTTAAAAAGCAGTGATTTCCTATCGGTTGAACGCTTGCCTTCCATGCAGAAGGGTCTGAGTTCGACGTTAGAACCCGGCCCGCACCTCTTATATACGGATCGCACTTTTATTATCACTTGCGTTAATGGTGATGGAAAACCTGGTGAGGAAACCCGCACACTTCATGAAGTTCCACCAACCCACACCAGGCCAGCGTGGTGGACTGAGGCCCAACTCTTCTCATTCTAAGAAGAGGCTCATTTCTAGCAGTGTGACAGAAATGGGCTTTTTTTTTTCACTAACTTTCAAGTAAATCGACAACCGAATATAGTCTATACCATGATATACGAGTATCAAGGCCTGCACCAAATTGGAGCGGCCGACAATATAAGCAATTTATGTGGATATTGCCAAATACAATCATTGAGCTTGGCCGGCAGATTGGTTGATTCTGGTCATACACAGATGTATGTTCACTGCGTTCTTCAACAAGATGAAGTGGCCTATCTTAGGCGAAAATCACACAATTGCAGATCAACATATTGACCCTGACACTATTAAAAACCCGCTTTAGTTAGGGAATAATCCCTAACTAAAGCGTAGTTACACGCCTCTGCCTAGTTACACGTAGTATCAGATCGGCCCTAACTGCCCTAACTACTACCACACTACACGGTTGATCGGCAATCACTAATGATCCGAGATTGTCGATATGTGGGATGTGGACTCAGCAGTCATAGTGCCGATCGTCGTTACGGGCAATGGCTTCATAGCCAAGAGCCTCAACCAACATCATCAGAGGCTCTCGTTGGGGGCACGACACGGCACGCATTGTGAGGAGGTTTCTCTCTCAGGAGCCCTAGTCACCGGTAGCTTGGACCCTGTTCCAGATTCCCAGATTGGTTGATTCAGATTGTTTGTCCTTATTTTTTATATTTTTAAATGTGTATTTTATGATTATTTTATAATAATTATGTATTTAAAAATGTAAAAAAATATGTAGGTATATAAAATTATAAATAGATATAATAATCCCTTTAGACACTTCTGTAAATATGACACTGTTCTTGCTACGAGTATACTGAGAAAATTAGGCGTCTTATTCCTCAAAGAGGACTACTTAGCAACTGTAAAAGCCGGGCTTCCACTGCGAAAGGGTAATGAGAAAGTAATAGCGGAGCGGAACGGACCCCAACTAGCTGAAATAAGTTTTACCTTACACTAAGAAAGAGTCGACCACTTTTAAGCGGAGCGAGTTCGGTATTAACAATTTTTACTCGTTCAGTCTCTCTGCTAGACTCTTTGTTGGTGGAAGCACTTCTATGAAGTTTACCGTTGCGAGTGAAACGGGGTCCGTATGGAGCCCGTTCCGCTGCCAGTGGAAGCCCGGCGTGGAATGTTTTGTTGTAACAAAGATAATTGTAATTTGGATATAGTATGTCTTTGTTTCAACCACTAGATAGCGGGGTACTAACTTAGCGCCAATGAATGGCATCCTACTAAGATGTACGAGTACATTATTGTTATTTATTTAAATTTCTACTGTTTTATATCTTCCCGAAAATAGGGACCGAAACCGGTATGACCATTAGCTGTATTTTTCAGTTACAACCTTTATTATTTTTACAGGTATTTTTAAAGGTAACCTTAATTTTTATGGTAGTTTCATCAAATTGAATACAACCGGTATTAATACCAGTTACCGAAATAAAAATTACATCTTACACATCACGTAAGTAGGTATGTGTAGTACATCGCCGGTCATTTTTAACCGACTTCAAAAAAGGATGAAACCCCCGACCTAAAAGAGGGATGGTAAAAGTTTGTAGTGTGTATCTGTGTATCGGTGTATCTGTGTGTCTGTCTGTGGCATTGTAGCTCCAAAACGGATAGACCGATTTCAATGCAGTTTTTTAAATGAAAGCTAGTTTAATCGGGAATCATCTTAGCAATGTTTCATGAAAATCTGTTCAGCCGTTCAAAAGTTACAGCTCTTCTTTTTTTTAGTTGGAGTTGGGGGTTTTTGACGGAAAGGCTATTAATTGGTAATCTCAGTTTGGTTTTATGAATTACAGCTGCGTAGTCTATCTATCTAAAATGTAGATAATTAATCTATTCGAAGTAATTTACGATAACACTCCTATGCTCCTATCTGACAAAGACCAACAGAAAGGCCTAATAAATAAATAAGTTGAAACTACAAACTACAAAGACAATGTATATCTACACGGCGGGGCCCTAACGTAGCGCCGAAGTACGGCGCCCTACTGAGATATACGGTTCCACTGTTATTATTTATTCGAGTTGAGGGAATACGGTCGGGATCTGTTTATAGTACCGAGAGTGCGTACTGTGCCGGCTGTGAATTATTAGCACTTAAGTACTTTACCTAGTTTCTGTAAATTCTGGAGTCACCCATTTGTACAAGGATAGTTGGAAACTATAGTCTACTCTGGCCTTGACTGTTAGCGCCTGTGACTCTAACAGAAGCCTTATATATACCTAATAAAGCCAGAAAGGGGTTATTAATGTTATTATAGTGCGGCCGCCGAGAGAATGCGTTTCTGACACCTGTCAGTTACGAACAAACGAGAATTTTTTGTTATCGAAATATTATTACATAATAGTACCTATCTATCGTTTACATGCACTACTGATACAAAATTCTATTAAAATTAACCTATAATAAACTAAAATAGTTTAGCGCTAAATATAATCTAAAATAAAAAAGAAACATGTTCAATTGGCAGGTGTCAGGAACGCATTCTCTCGGCGGCCGCACTATATACTCATCATTATGAACAACTATCTACATTAACATCTACCGGGAAAAATTCCAAATTTTGGGCTGTTACTTAGAATTTTCATACAGAAAAAACCAATAAAGCTTTGCCGAGCCATGGAATTGAACCCACGTTCAGCAGTCACGCTTCCGACCAATAGACCAACGAGGAGTTATTTAAATAAAACAAAATGTAGAATACAAACATCCGTACAAGCGTTTCGATACAAAATTTCAAATAATACCTATACACTCGCGGACTAATAATACGGGTCGGTACGAAAAACTAAAATTATTCATAAAATAATAGAGCCGCAGCGGCATGAATGAAACTGTATGTTGTAGATAATTTAAAGGCCGTCACACACGTAGCTGTAATATATATTAATATACTGAGCTATATATTACATTATAGCATGCCCCCATACGTGGTAGCTATACTATAACATATTTTGATGACGTAATAGAAATATATATTATAGCTGCGTCTGAGGTCGCTCGAAGATTACTATGAAAATATATCGCAATATGTCTTGCTATAATATATATTATAGCTACGTGTGTGACGGGCTTAACAGTTTTCTGAATATAATTTTATTTTTGTTTTCTTCATCCAAAACCACTCATTCTCTTCTCAGCAGGGCTCCTGAAGTCGAGATGAAAAATGTGTTGCAATCACCCGCTGGCTGTTCGATGTTCTGGGTTATAATCACACGTTAGGCAGAGCAATTGTTATTCGGTAGTTCAAAACAAGAAAAAGGAACATACTGTGTAAGAATTTCTGCAATTAATTAATTCAAATGTAACCAATTCACGTCTTATTTGTGTGGTTTCGCAACGCTGTGGTGGTTCCCGTTTTAGTATTTAGGTCTGCTGAAAGGAACTATTCAAGCGTTGTTTACAAGTTCTTAAGTACCCACCAAATTGTGCTATACTCTCCAAATTGTATTAGGTTATAATTTGACGATACATACAACAAAAGTTTTTATACCGGACCTATGTTTTTACAAAACTGTCCTTTCTACGCCTGGCTCAACGTTAATAATCTATCAAATTCTTGTTACAACTAAATGCAGAAGTCACGCAAGTTGTACAAAGCAAATCATAAAAGAAAGAACTGTTAATATTGAATTGTCAAAATCTGTTATGATTACTTACAGTACCACAAAATAGGTACAGAAGGTCAGCTCCATACAACGAGCGAAACAGGCGCACGCACACATAGACACGTACGTACGGCGATCACAAACTGTTGCAGTTCCTTCATCTACGACACTGGTATTGGACGAAGTATTACACTGACCATAAAAACCACTTATTACTCAGCAGGGTTTCCGAAGTCGCGAAGAAAAATGTGTTGCAGTCACCCGCTGGCTAATGTACGCTGTTTCGGGTTATAACCACGCGGATGAGAAGACAAATTATTATTAGTAGATAACTGTATAGTTACTGCACAGTGCACATGGATTACAGAAAATTAACGAGCTGTAAATTATGTACATATATAAATAAAATTTAAATCAGTTTTTTACTATCTGTGCCCGCGATTACGTCCGCGGGAGTTAGAAAGATGCGATTTTTGAAAATAAATAAATCGCTTCCTCCAAAATCTATGAAAATAATGATTACTAATAAGTATTATAAAAAAAAAATAAAAAAAAAAAAAAAATATTTTCAGACAATATAGCCCATAGTGTTAGTAACAAGACAAATGAAACAAAAGAACTTACAAACTATGTTAGTAGATAGGTACACAATAATAACTAACTATCGTGCCGATTCACTGACTCGCACCTCTCACATGCAAGTCAATGAATCGACAGAGAACGGCTGAGTCTAATCTATCTGCAATCATCTTCAGGATTCCGTTGCCGCTCCCCCGCACACCTTGCATGACAGACGCGATTTTCTTTCGCATGATTGCATGGAAATCATCTACATGCGCATCTGCAAACATGCCTGAAGCACTACAGTAACGGGGGAGCCGCAACAGAGCCCTGAAGATGTTATTGTACTGAACTCTGAGGGCATTGTAGGCCTTTTGCGTAAACCTGACCCATACACCACTCGTGTAAAAACTTTGACAGTACGCCTTAAATAGCGTGAGCTTTACGTCTACCGTACAACGAGCGAATCTAAGAAATAACGAATAGCGAATTTAATTATAAGTTTGCTGCTGAACGAAGAGTATTGCTAACTGAAAAAAAACAAGAATTTTCAATCAAAAACTACGTACACTTGTACATAAGTGAAAATCTTGCTAAAATTGAACATTATTGATGCAAGCGACTGTCTGGTTAAAAAAAACCTTTCTTACGATAATTACGAATAGCACTTTCTGGAATTAAATCGAGACGTTACAAGGACATGAGAAGTCCATTACAATGCGTCCTTTCGCTGCATTTGTTTCACTAATGGTCCCTCTGTGTGACGACTACTACGACCTTGTAGTCCTCGTGTAACGATCTTTAATAATGTTAGTTAGTTAATTTTCGTTTTTAATATGGACTATTTCGAATTTAGAATTTATCACTGCATTTGTTTCATTAATGGACCTTTAGTGTGACGACCACTGCGTTAGATTTTCTTGTACCTAACTTTTTTGAAAGTATGTGCTGGTATAAATCGTTTATTAGTGAGAAACAGAAACTATTTCGAATTTTGAATTTATCGCTGCATTTGTTTCACTAGTGGACCTTTTTTGACGACCACTGCGTTCGATCTTATAACCTTTTTGGAATGATGTGCTGTTAACTAAAGTTCGAATTTCGAATACATGAGGTTTAGTTTATTTTAAATAAAAAGTGGTTTTCAATTTCTATGATGATAATTAAATTTAGAATAAAGATTTTCATTCATTTCGATTATTGTTTTCGTTTATGGAATCGGATAAGTGTTTGAATTTAGAATCCTTGTTGTTCTTGGTCACTATATTTAGCGCGTAAGCTATCGAACAGCGAACTACCATAGAAAAAGACCATGATAATCATCAGCCTCATAGCTAGGCACAACCTATGATCATTATTTTGGGCCTACACTGGAACACTGGTAGCTTAGTTACCATAGTGTTCGCTAGTAAACAACATTTAAAATTGATAGAATTTCCAACAAAACATCCGACATACACATCTAACGACTGTAACATAGTAACCTCGATAGTCCTCACAAAAACAAAAGGTTATTTTTTTTGCTGGCTGGCAATTAAGTCAAATATAAGCTTTACATGTACTTAATGGGCCCCGTGGCCCACAAGACTAATGTATCTGGCCCCCGAGGGAAGCTTTAACTCCAATAAGTATAAAGGTTGTTATTGAGGCCACGCAATTTGGTCTAACTGTGTTATTATTGTTGTAGGCATGCCGAATTATTAGGAATTCGGGATTAATTCTAAAAATTATTGGTAAATAATACGATATTTATAACTATTAGGTACTCTTAGTTTACTTATATGTCAATACTATACACGCTGTAAGTGAAATCGTAACGAAAACTGATACCATGGATTCAGAACATAATTCTGGACCTCTCAGAGTTAGAATGGCGTCAGTCTTATCATTTATTATTTTTAGTTAGTTATAAAAACTGCAAACAAAATCGTGACGTTTTTAAAAGACCGATGCTGTTTTCTTTCCCTGAAGAGTCCTAGAATCATGTACTTTAGGGTCGTAATGGAGGTCTGATTCCGTATCCGCAAAAGGGAACTACCGCATCCGCATCCGCCTCCGCAAGTTTTAAAGCGGATGTTGAACAGAGGTTTTGATTGGCCTAGAACATGTGAATGAATAAAGTAAGACGCGTCCCGCATGGGTCATGTGCATTATAACTTAGGTAATTACATTTCATAAAACTTCATCATTTCAGGAAAATTAGCTGTAGTTCCTAATTCAATAGTAACCTAAATGGTGTCCGTATGGATTGAGGAGCCACATGTGATTTTTAAACGCGGATACTATCATTATTTAGTAGGATATTAGCCGATTTTGTAGACCCAATCCTGGAATTTGTAGGAAAACCCTTAAAAAGTTACATGACGTTAAAGGTGGCTCCTCAATCCAGACGTTTGAACTGAGGAGCCACTATAGAACTCAAAAAGTAGACGATGGATGTTTTTGAAAATTATGTAGGATTTAGTAGGCATTACGTACAATATGTACGAAAAATTTGAGTTTTGTAGTGCTTAATTTGACATAACTACAATACTTTGATTGTGGCTCCTCAATCTAAACGTTGGCCTATTCATGCAATGCGTTGTTTTTCATAAACCAAGCGGCTAATCAAAACATATTTTTAGTATCATTTAGTAGTACATTTATCCTAATTTGTAGTATAAAAATACGATCGTATAACGATTTAAATTTGGTTATAAAACACATTTTATGTGGCTCCTCAATCCTGACGTTTCTATAAGAGAATATGTACGTAACTCCTAAAGCTGTTAATGGAATCGAAAAACAATAACATGGCCATTTAGTAGAAAATTCTACTAAATATACGTGCAAACCTACATTGTACATAATCAGTATTTCTAAAGATATCAATTATTTGAAAATTCCTTAGCAATTTGGTGTGTAGGGTGACCATAAATAACTCAAACCAGGATAATAAAAGGAAATTTAATTGCAGCTACATAAATTATTCGTGTTATACCTATTCAAAGACCTATATATACTTACACAACCATCGTTATAATATAATAAATTAATAAGAAGTTCCAGTAAAATAAATAAGTAACAAAAAATTCACATAAAGCGCGCCATGTATTTTTTCATTTTATTTTTTTTATTCTATCGAGCATCTGTTTCTATGGCATACAGCCAAAAAAATATTAATACCTCTTTACACATTGAAATTGCTTACGTAAACGTATCTAACAAAATCTCTTTCCGTATATAGAAATATCAAATAACATGACAAATAGGGATTTTCATAGGAAATTGCCGGTGTGATAATGATGAAATCATGATCAATGATTTGAATAGGTATAACACGAATAATTTATGTAACTGCAATTAAAATTCCTTTTATTATCCTGGTTTGAGTTATTTATGGTCACCCTACACACCAAATTGCTAAGGAATTTTCAAATAATTGATATCTTTAGAAATACTGATTATGTACAATGTAGGATTGCACGTATATTTAGTAGAATTTTCTACTAAATGGCCATGTTATTGTTTTTCGATTCCATTAACAGCTTTAGGAGTTACGTACATATTCTCTTATAGAAACGTCAGGATTGAGGAGCCACATAAAATGTGTTTTATAACCAAATTTAAATCGTTATACGATCGTATTTTTATACTACAAATTAGGATAAATGTACTACTAAATGATACTAAAAATATGTTTTGATTAGCCGCTTAGTTTATGAAAAACAACGCATTGCATGAATAGGCCAACGTTTAGATTGAGGAGCCACAATCAAAGTATTGTAGTTATGTCAAATTAAGCACTACAAAACTCAAATTTTTCGTACATATTGTACGTAATGCCTACTAAATCCTACATAATTTTCAAAAACATCCATCGTCTACTTTTCGAGTTCTATAGTGGCTCCTCAGTTCAAACGTCTGGATTGAGGAGCCACCTTTAACGTCATGTAACTTTTTAAGGGTTTTCCTACAAATTCCAGGATTGGGTCTACAAAATCGGCTCATATCCTACTAAATAAAGATAGTATTCGCGTTTAAAAATCACATGTGGCTCCTCAATCCATACGGACACACCTAAATGTAGGTTCTTAGTTATTTACATTAAGAAACTATAGGTAGGTATACAATATTTTTATATATTTCATCCACATCAGCCTCCGCTTCCGTTAAATTTCTGCATCCGCGGATGTCAAGCCCTAAACCTCCGCTTCCGCTTCCGCATCCGCTAAGAGGCTTCCGCTACAACCTTGTACTAAATCCATGGTATCGGTTTTTGTTACGATACAGCCTGAAATCTATACTAATATTATAATGAGATATTTGTTCGTCTGTACGGGATAATATCTGGAACTAATGAACGGATTCTAAAAGTTATTTTGCTAATAGAAAGCTTCACTATCCCTGAGTGATATAGGCTATATTTTATATAACCTTGATCCCCTCCCCCCATGCTAAAAGCGGTGGACAATATTCTAAACGTTTCCTTTGAATTATTTTACAGATTAGTTTCAGATTACAATGGAAATAAATCAGAATTTTAATTAGTTCAAAGTTAGGTATTAGCTTTCCAACCCCTAGTTTGTTTAATGCTTATCGACGTTTGGAAAGTTTTAACCCTAACTAGCGTCGTCGTCTAATATAAACTAGTATTTTTATGTCACTTGGTCCCTTTGAGTATCTAGAACCTAGGTCCTTTTATTTTAAGGTCTGGGTCAAAATACATTAAAAAAAGTTTTAAATAAGTTCTTACATGAAAATTCCATGGTGTATCTATCGATTGGTCAGTCAGCGAGGTTCGTAACGGGGCCGAATGCCCCTTGCTCTTGCATCGGACGAACTTAGGCATCGTCAATCAAGGCTTTATGCTTTATCAATCAATGCACCTTTATCATGATCATAAATAATATACCTCACCCGCTGTAAGCGCGGTTCTCCCAATGGCTTTCCATTTAAAAAAAGACAACAATAAATGTATAATTATTATAGTGTTTAAATTATAACTAGCTTCCGCCAGCGACTTCGCCCGCGTGATATCTTTATAAATTATAGCCCATGTTACTCACTGATAATGTAGCATTCTGCTGGTGAAAGAACCTAGTTTTTGAGTTTATCCATCACAAACAAACATACAATAAATCAAATCTTATATCTTTATAATATTAGTTTAGACTAGATAGCTATCACAGTTGCAATAGCATTGATCTAAATAAGATATAGAGCATTATCGGGTGAACACGGAAACAATATACACGATATTGAATCATGTATACCTACCCCTGCACACCCACCACCCCGCGTCCCGCAAACAATCGGGAGGGCCGCGCTTACAGCGGTCGCCTTCGGCTACAAGTATGAATTTTGTATTTTCTGTTTCAGTCAAGAATTTTCAATATTTTAATTCACAGCACGTAACTGTCTCCATCAGTAGCAGGACTCAACTTCCATTATTCTGATGTCCTAGTTTGCAAATTTTAGCGCATACGTGATAATAAAGTTGCCTGTACAATGCGAGCTATTAATATAAACTTTGTGTAGTGAAACCCGTGTTAATGGGGTTTGTGACGTCATAAGCGAAGCTGAACTTCCTAGGGACTCAAGAAAGTTGACAAAGCGTGAGATCCTTAGTTGGATTCCCGGGTCAATAATCTCTTCTTTTAAGAACATTAAATAAATAAATTCAGCCTATTACTGTTCCACTGCTAGGCACGGGCCTCTTCTCAGAATGAGAAGGGTTAGGCCTTAGTCCACCACGCTGGCTTAATGCGGGTTGGCGGACTATACACACCATCGAGAACTTTATGTGGCCCTCTCAGATGTGCAGGTTTCCTCACGATGTTTTTCCTTCACCGTTATCGCGAGTGATAATTAAATTCTAATCCGTAAAAGAATCCGAAAAGTCAGAGGTGCGGGCCGAGTTCGAACTCAGACCCTCCTGCATGGAAGGCAAGCGTTCAACCGCTAGGCTATCACTGCTTATGCCAAGTGTTTAATATACTCGCTTCCTATTACGTAATCTTCTTCCGTCGGGTCAGCACGAGCTGAAATGGGAATCGTTCATGCCGTGGTGGAAAGATTAGCCAATCAACAGTGCTGGTATTGAGGCTGCTGTCCAGGGTGCGCCAGACGATCTCATGTTTCGTCACTCCTGGAGGTCAAAGTCAAAGTCAAAGTCAAAGATTTTTATTTCAACTGGGCCTTTGCAGGCACTTTCAAAACGTCGTGATTCTAGGCGCACGGTTCCAAGTGGGTTGGTCCTGGAGAAGATACCGGCAAGAAACTCCATGGATACTCTTTTCATAAATCAAGCTTAGGTACTACACAACAAATGTGGGGCCGCAGGAGCGGCCCCGGCTAAAATTCGACCTCAATTTACACAATATTACAATAAAAAAATTAAAAAAAGAACAGCAAAGATCATAAGTACCACTAAAATATTATAATTATACAATACTAGTAGGTGCGTACTTAACACTCAAGTCAGTCACCCAATTAAGAATAGGTACCAAAAAGGTACAAGGGAAGCGTTAAAATTAGTGTGTGAAGACAGGAAGCAGTGGGTCACCAGGGAAGCCGCATGTGCAGAGGATAATCACTTCCATACATCTCTATCGTCAACATAGTCTTGGATCCTGTAATAGGCCTTTTCTTGTACCCCATTACGTAATGATATTTAAAGAACATTTTATAGAATAGAATAAGTACATCTTTAGAATAGAATAGAACAGAATAAGTAGATCTTTAGAATAGAATAGAACAGAATAAGTAGATCTTTAGAATAGAATAGAACATAATAAGTAGATCTTTAGAATAGAATAGAACAGAATAAGTAGATATTTAGAATAGAATAGAACAGAATAAGTAGATCTTTAGAATAGAATAGAACAGAATAATTAGATATTAAGAATAGAATAGAATATATCTTTATTTAATGTAAACCAGATACAGGCATTTATGAAATGTCGAGACTCGGTGCGCGGTTCCAAATAGTAGGGCCTATGGAGAAGAACCGGCAAGAAACTCCATGGAAACTCTTTTAAATTAATAGATTACAATCTCAGACGAAAGAATATTACAATAAAGTATCAGTATAGTATATTTTGATATCTACAAGAACAGAGAAAAAGAAGACGCTGTTTATTAAAATTCTCATACAAATTATGACTTAACACAAAGACTCAGTCATCCTTATATCCCTTTAAAATTGGAAGGCAAACCTGTTTTGAGAGTAGGTGTTGATAATGGCAACACTCCGGAGACCCGGAAAAATCCCGGGAATCCAACACGAGCGGATTCCGCTGCATTTGATCCTTGCTTGCGCGGGCCAAATCCCGGATACACCGGGAAAATTGTCGTTCGGAAACAATTCTAAAATGCATTGACGAAAATAAAAAGGTAAAAAAAATAAGCTCTTGGGTTAGGAATATTTTCAGCATTCAAAGTAAATTGATTGGTATTTTGAAGTTTAGATCTACTTCCTAAAGTAAAGGCAGTCAAGCTTGTGCTTGACTATTGTGTCCCAGGTTAAATAAAAATGAAACCAAAAGATTTTAAATTAATCTTGACAAATGTGAACATAAAATGTAAATACATAATTATTATAATAACGACTCGACGACTAATGAACTAAACGATTTTCACAAGCAAAGTAACCTGATTTATTGAAGCTCTAAAATAATTGAGTAGGTATTGAATATTTAAATATTAATTTAATAAGCATAACGACATCATTCCGTGCCTACTAATATTATCTATAAAGAGGTAAAATTTGTTTATTTGGAGTAACTTCTGGAACTACTGAACCGATTCTATAAATTCTTTCATTAATTCTACACCTGAGTGATAGATATATTTTGATTTGATAAAAATAAAACACGGGTGACACCGCGGGCTATTATCTAGTTTAATACAATGGGCCATATGAAGGGAAATAGTAGATTATTTTGGAAGCACAACAGTAATATCCTGAACTAAGTACTAGTTTGAACCTAGAGTCTTGTCGTTTCATAAGTGCCGTATCTAGTTTACATGAAATAAAGATCTATTCTACTCTATTCTAAAAATTAAATTGTAAGAAATCACAGATTGCGATAAGACCGCCAAAAATGAGAATTGTAATTATTTTATGAATTGCTCCTATTTATCTGTACAAGAGAATTTCTATTCTATTCAAAAATATTGAATTAAAAGGCTACCCTTAACTATTCATTTGAATGCGGGACTCGGGACGGATAATACACAGGAGACTAGATTTATAACGAAATCCCGGGCAACAGTCCCGGAAATAACATCACAATATCTTCTAAATAATAACTTCCTAAATAAAATATAATTTACATTTCTAATCCCGGAGTTCCAAGAGTGACAGTTTGTCTGACGAGGGGTCCGTATATACGCCGAGTGACGTTTCTATTAGGAGGCAATTTTCATTCGGGAGTAATTCGCGAAGTTCTGCACCGATTGTCAATTTTAACTGAAGTTTTTACTTTGACCATTACTTGGGCAGGCGAGGATTTGTATACATATTTAATTTGTTTTTAGTGGGAAATCGTCGCTGTCTACCTTCAGTGTTGTGGTACCTAAGTAGGTACACGTATTCTGTTACTAAGTCTTTCGTAGCCTTAAAACCTACCTAACCTTTGATAAAACTTTTTATATTATTAAATATATATAGATATGTATTTATACGTGAAGAGAAGACTTTGTACCCCTTTTTAAGCATATTGCGCGCACGGAGGAGTGTGAGATTTGGCATAGTTAAAGTTTATATGGAGAAGGAGTGCAGAAAGCTAAAGTTACGGTCGAATTTCGACCAATGGTCGACCACTAGTTTAGATTATTTAGTAAGTGCTTATTATTATTAGAAGTGGAAATATTTGTACACCAGAAATGGTAGAATATGAGAGATTTAAAATTATTTTAACAGCGATCGTACTTATATTTTGATAAATAAACTGATCTTTCTTTCTTTTTTATTCTTCATTGTTGGAAATTTTGTTCAATCCCGGGTTATTTTCCCTTGGTCTTATAACCGGACTTTGCCGGTTTTTTTGTTCTAGCCATTGGTTTCTCGGATACAAGACGAGGTGGGATCCCGACACCTTGAGTAGGTACCAGAATACCTTGTTAAGATAAAAATTTCAGAACCAATAAACAGTTCTGAATTTATAGATTCAAGTAAAAATAAAATGTAACAATCTAAAAAGTGGCAAGGAACATATAATTCGCTTCTTTAAAAGGTTCTTTACGATAGCAGCTACGGCTTTATTCTAGAGAATTATCTTGGAGACGAAAGATTTTATGAGAGGATATGAAAATTTTAGTGCAAGTAGAAAGAGCTTGGAAGTACGTCGTCTACTCTCCGTTATGTGTTGTCATTCGATGTATCGGATCAAATGTCATAAGCCAAAATATGTATTTTATTCGTTGTTATAAAATGTAATGGCGGGCTTAATAGGTATATTCGTAGTAGGTACATAATGTTTCAATAACGAATTACATATTAAGAGGCCCATCACAAAATTGCGTTTTACAGATTAGATTAGGAAGCACAGCGACGCATCGCATTATGTAGCAATTTGGCAGATGTAGTTACATTTATTTTAAGTTATATAGATTTAAAAAAATGTAAAAAGCGAGGCCGCTATGAACTATATTAATAACTATTCTCCATCACTCAATAAGGACTACTAAATAACTATACCCCATACTTTTTTCTCTACATCACCCTTAGGTTAACTGGTAGAAAATGCCTAAGCCATTAGGTCCGCCCCTGTACCTACATAGTGCATAAAGTATAAATAAATAAATAAGTCAAAGTTGTCGAAATCTTTCAGTTGCTCAGAATAAGAACGCCAAAGTGTGCCATTTATTACACAAAAATCACGGTCGAAATGTAATAGGGCTCTTAATACAACGATGAAGAGAGAGAACCCAGGTTTTATAACTTACTTACTGACATTAGACGGCACAGTTGGCACAGTAGCTAAGCGATTGGCTTTCTGCGCTACGTGCCGCGGGTTCGATCCTCGCACGGAACAAATTGTATAGCTTAAAAATAGTTATTTCGGGTCTGGATGTGTGTGTATGTGACATGTATGTCTGTAAACCGTACCCGCGATACTGGAAAGATCCAAGTGTGAGGCAAAGTTTAAAAAAAAAAGAATAAAGATAACAAGATGACATTTTCGTAATAATTCCGAAACATGTTGTGACAGACATATGAAAAAAGGCTGTAGCGGCATTATTTAATATAAAACAATATATTGCTGTTTGTTCTGCTTGATGAAGATTATGTTTTGAATGCATTAGGGATTTGGTTAAAATGTTAATTCTTGTTGTTTCATTGCGTATTTGATACATGAGGCTTAGTCATTGTCAATTTATAGAATAGAATAGAATAATCTTTATTTGTGAATATAATTATAAAAACTAGTGGTCGGTCAGTGGTCGAAATTAGACCACTTATTATACAGGGTGTAAGTGACATTGTAACGAAAACTGATACCATGGATTCAGTACAAAATTCTGGACATCTCAGAGTCAGAATTTTGCACCGGCTTTTTCAAAAAAATTACGATTTGGTTCGCAGTTTTTATAACTAACTAAAAAATCTGCGGATAAAATCGTAACACATAATCGAATATTCGAACGCGACACGCCTCCGTTGACGCCGTTGAGACACTGAGATCAGGTGAGCTAATTATCACAGTTTCAACGTGCCACTCGAGAAGCGCTTATACCTAACCTATCTGCACTTATAATATCATTGACTGCATAATATATCCAATACACAAATAACAACAATAAGGATATCTTGTGTCTGTTATATGTATCAGCAGTATTTGCAAGCAGTACCTCTACCATGAGTTTTCCGTGCCGTCTAACGTTCACGTTCACATGCAATATTTGTATGGGAATTTTTTCAACGCCTCTAGCGGTATAAATACTGAACTAAAGTCACTATACAAATATTGCATGTGAACGTGAACGTTAAACGGCACGGAAAACTCATGGTAGAGGTACAGATTCTTCGCATTTTGCGGTATTAGCATTGGATAATAATATAATATATGAATGTAATTGACTGTTTCTTGCTTTATTTACGGCCGGTTTAGTTCGAAACCTACGATTTTATGAATATTACTATCTGGTATTCAGCTCCATCTGTTTAGATAGGGTCGACCCAAAAATATTTGGAAAAGGGCTAAGAATGATGATGATCGTTCCGAATAAATACGGATTGGTATAGCGTATTCAGCCGCATCTGGGTCTAAGTTAAGGTGTTCTAGCCTCGTCCTATCATCGTCCTAAATTCATATTATATTAGAATCTTGACTCTCATTTAAAAAGAAAGAAAAGATCATTTATTCAGCACGAACACATTGACAAAACAAGAGAGAAAAGATTAAAGATAAAAAAAATAAAACACTACAAAAAGAGACAAATGAAATAAAAATGTAATATTCTTCAAATATATAGGTATGCTGGCAAGCATGCCCATGCCGAAAGGGTAGCCAGCTCAGCATTTGCTGGGCGCTGAGAGCTCAACGCTGATTTGCTGTTGGCACCCCTGTAGTGATACACGGACGAATAAGGGGAAATGGAAAATCAAAATTTATGTAATAAACAATTACCTAAATATGTGTTTTAGTCTATGATGTATGAGTAATCAAAAATAAGCTATTTAATAACCTGAAAAATATTAACTGTAAACAATCTCGTACCGTCTATATTTTTGAATTATTATATCACACAGGAACAACTGGTTATTTTATTACTTAACTGCGTACGAAGTGAACGCGTCGTATTTCCAGCGCGGATTAATATCGCGGCTGTTGCAATCGCATCATATCGCTACCGAATAAACCGACCGCTCGCCATTAATAAAAATATGCTGTCGATTGTACTCTTCACGTGATGAATCGGGATCGGTATGGACGAAATCAGGTTTAACTCTTGTTAAAATAAATATAAGAAAATTTATTTAAGTACATTTTTATAAATATAGGTACATATAAATAAATAAATCCAGCCCACTACTATCCCACTGCTGGGCACGGGCCTCTAGGCCTTAGTCCACCACGCTGGACTATAGCGCTCCGCTCAAATAAAAGATTTCCAGGAACTGGTGGTCAAAGGGTTAAGATAAATAATAGTGTGCTTTCTTTGTTACTAATTAAAGTTTTTCGTGTTGATAATTTATCTACTAGTTTCAAATTCAGTTTACAATCATAAAAGTTTACATATACCGTTTAGAATAATTTAGAAGCTTTAAATTAAAATCTATATTTTATATTGCCTTCTTTTCCTCTTTTGCTTTCCCCTTCCTCTTTCCTTTTTTACAAAGAGCACGTTCATTTTGATTCCTACTCAATATATTTTGCAGCACGTAACTGCAGCGCAGCGAATCGCGGCGTTATCGGCGCACGTTAATATCGCGCCGGTCGCGATCGCAACACATCGCAGATTATTGCGACCGCTTGCTGTCTATAAATATGCCGCCGACTGTACTTGCTGTGTGATATATCGCGATCGGTTCCGAAGATTTGTTCGAAATCGGAATATAATACATAATATCGTTTTGGGTTGTTATATAACCGGTTATTTATTTGTTGCTGTAGAAATAGGATTAGATAGAGAAATTTCTACTGTTATAACAGGGTTAGATACCAGTTCTTATACAACAAACTTACATTAAACATCATTTTTAATTACCGGAATTTGTTTGAAGTCGTCGTCTTCTGATCATTTTGAACAATTTTTAATACGCTTTTAGTAGCTTCACCTGTAACTATGTAAAAAAATCTTGGAAGTAAAATTTGACCCACTTCCCGGATTCCGATTGAGCTGAAATTTTGCACACACGTTTAGTTTGGATGACAAAAGCTTATGTATTAGTTTTTTTTTTAACTATAGATAATATTTTATTGCTACGGGACAAACGCCGAAATCGCGAAATATTTATTTATTTATTTAAAATGCTTCATGTACAATGTACAAAGGCGGTCTTAATGCCGTAGGCATTCTCTACCAGACAACCTTAGGGTGATGCAGAGACAATGAAGGTAGATGCACCAAAAAACAAACTTAAATGAGATACCTACCCATCAGTGGCGAAGAGTCCATACAACCCGATTCCCATCGGCTTCCCTTTGGGAATTGGTTAGTGCGTAGATCAACGTAATATTATCTATTTACTCATCCAACTGATAAAAAAGTCTTGTTCTTCAGTTAGGTCGAGCTCTTCCAGACGTGACTAGGTATATATAGATTACAAGAGACGGTATGGATTTTTGTCTTGCAGCAATTTTTAGAGGGCATTTTTGGGACGGCTTCCCCTTTTAAAACTGTCACCCTTCGCCACTAGTAGGTATATTCTATTATACTTAAAAACAAATATAATTAATTAAATATCAGCACTTTCATACAATTAGTCGAGTAATATTGAATTTTTTATAGGTATACAGTGTAACAGGTTGAACGAGGGAAGCATTGACGGAGATTGTACTCATCATTATGAAGAACATTTATTGTGGGACCAAACATGAAATCGCGTAAAAAAATATCAACTTTTCTGTACTAATAAATATTTATTATTTCAATAATTCAATATTACTCGACGTATAGATAACAGATTTAATTTTGCGATTTCAGGGTTGATCCAATAGTAAAAGTTGTTCATAATAATAAGTACAATAAGCCCTTTCGGCTTTTTAAGTAGGTATACCATTTTCGAGTAACCTTACGATGTCATTACGATAATCCTTTAACTGAAATGATTACATCCTTGAACTGAAAATAGCAGATACCTAATTAAAATATAACCTGACACCGTTAACGAAGAAAATGTAAAAACCTTGTTTCCATTTCGTTTTTAATAAACCTTTGCTTTCAAAGTGTTTGTATAGTACGACACAACTAAGAACTAACATCGCTGTACCTGATCGAACAAACAATGGCAGTCGCTCGTTTAAATAATTGTACAACTTATTGCATCAACGTAAAGATCATATTTTACTGCAGTACTATAGTTTGACCGCGAGCGCTGTACCGTTATAGGCAATAAGCAGATTAGATTTTAAAAAAATCGCATGTGCTTATGGCAAGTGGCAACACATTTCGGTGCAAATAACGCGTGTTACCGCTGCGAACGTCGTCGAAGGCGACATGATAGACTAGAGCGAGCTGCTTCGCTCTCGCGTCTTGCCATGTAACTACTTGAGCGGTATAGCGCTCTCGGTCACATTATAATAAACATTCGTGGTCTTGATGACGCACGCAGTTCGGAACTGATCGGTTTTACGAAGCGATGCGACTTCTTAGTTGTGTCGTACTATAGGTACAAAGTTAATTAGGTATTTTATGTTGTGTGACACGACATGGAAACTATTCTCGGAATAGCAGCGTCATTATTGATTCAATTGCACGTCATAACACGATTTGACTTTTAGAACTCGTCTAGACAACATTAATTATAATAGCGACCCAGATAGCTGCAGTAATTTACCTTGAGGTTGCCAGGGGAAATCAATTCCGTTGCTTCAGGGACGCGCTGCACAGGGATTGGTGTTCAGAGAACCTGGTGCTCCTCTGCATGTGCTGAAGACAGCCTGCACCGAAGGGGTTTAATGGGTATAATAAGAATACCACACATCCCAAGCCTGGCCCCCTGGAAGTCAGCAGAATTTTGAAGGATACCTCGAAAAAAGAAGATATCGTCACAGTACATGACACTATTTTGACAATTAGAAACGTCAAAATACCGTATAAATTATTTAAAAAAAGAATACTTACCGCGAAATTAATTATTGTCAGTTTGGAAATCGATGTAGTGAAGTTGGACCTAATATCTGTAATTAACTCCAACAAAATATCGAAATGATTCTAAATTAATGTAGGTATGTTAGCTTACCAGCCGATTTATCGATATCAAAGCGATTGTAAAAACGCCACACAAGCTATAGTGTGCGCTTGGAGTGTACTTATAAATAATTGATGGCGACTGTATCTACAGTGATAGGTAGATTAAGTTCATTGTAAATTCTGTATATTGGAAATCAGTACGGTTCTTTTTTAATTAAATTGTATTTTTTTACTTAGCTGCATTAGGTAACTGAAAATAAGGACACAGGAAAATGACAATGAGAACTGAGGTCGTTTTCCTATAATGATGACAACTGACAGTCGAAGAACCCGTAAATGAGGCCTCTCCCTTCAATCACTTGTATTATTTAATTCTGTGTCCTAAGCATAATGTACCAGAATCAATGGGAAAGGGTTTGTTATTAGAATAAAGATCACTAATAATTTCAAAGCCTGACACCTATGGAAAGAAAATAACTTCCCTTTAGCAATAATATACGCACCAGCAACGTCTTCTAACGCAAAATTTATAAAATTTTAATCAACTCTACGTCTAAACACGTCTACCGTAAATATGCATTTACTTGCACTACGTTCTATAACGCCATGAGCCCATAGCAAATTCTAGTAGCTGAATTCCTGTGGCGCAACACATAAAAGTGTCTAATGTCTAGAGCCGCAACGAATCAACCTTTGGCAGCGTTTTTCTAAGCAGAACGTTAATCAACGTACTGCCGATATGTTGTTTCACAATGTAAGCATCTAATTAGCGCAGAGTTGGCGCTGGGCCGATAAAAATTACAATGCAAGCAACAAGAAAAAGCAATGCAGCACATTTCATTTTATATGCAAATCGCAATGAAAACATTGATACACAGTTGGGACGCACGGCAATGTGGTGTGTTGCAACATTTACAACGACTTACCTATTTGGTTGCTTATTGCGTTCGTAATGCTTGTTAGGTATCGGCTCTTTCGAAGAATGGTATCGCGTGGTAGGTACAAGTTACAAGTCAGGTATGAGCATAGCTCTCGTAGCTAAATTCCCAGTAGGTACCGACATAGTGTCCAGAGTGGTCTAGCTAATAGCTAGGTAATTCTTGTTGTTAGAATGTTATCAAAAGTCAATGTTAGGTACAAGTTACGAGTTTTTTACAAGAACTTAATCTCATACGTACATGGAAAAATGTATAGAACCGAGTAGATATAGGTACTTCATTGTACATCATTTTAATAAGGGACAAAATATTTGAAATACAGGTATGGTTATGGTGTCTATTAAACTGTTAAAATCTTAGAGTCACCATTAATTTGCTTCTAGCGATACCTATCCACAGCAAAATATGCTTACTTAGAGATAACACATGTAGTTAGCTCTGCCGGGCTAATTTAAGAACCGCATCATAATTTTGTCTTCTCATTATCTCGTCTTTTTGTCATGACGACAAAACTTTCTCGCGGCGCGCAAGTTGGCCTGGCAGAACATGAAATCAAAACCAATATTTTCTATTCTCGCTATTTCTCATGAATTACAACCGTCTCATTGCAGATCCCGAGGCAGCAATACTACACAATGCCGGTTCGCATCGAGTTCCTGCATTTGTTGGCTTCTGCAATTGTCGCCGCGAAACGAGCGATCGATCGTCACTTTAATATATGGGCAAATTGCGTTCCTCAAGTTTAGTCTAGCGATGTAATATTAAACAGGAGTTCGCGATACAAATGCTGCTTTGATCTTAAACGATGTGTTTCAAAGTGGAAGCGGAACCAAAGAGAA
This sequence comes from Allophyes oxyacanthae, assembly GCA_932294325.1. NCBI lineage: Eukaryota > Metazoa > Arthropoda > Insecta > Lepidoptera > Noctuidae > Allophyes > Allophyes oxyacanthae. The sequence continues at coordinate 4,002,413 of OW028623.1, read as the reverse complement.
GGGAGAAATATTGTCACATTAATTTTATGAAATGCTTATTTACACAACGTGTATCAGAAGTGCGTAGTCATAGTTAAGGGTGTGGATCAGACCATCAAACTGAACATCTTTCTCTATGGGACCGACATCTTATTCGCGAAATAATTATCAGCTGTCCCACACAAAAATTAAATATCTCCTCGACCCAAACGTTCATTACCTAGCCGATATTTTTTTTGCATCTACAGTATTGGTCCTATAGATAGAGAAAGTTGTTCAGTTGATGGTGATGGTTCGATCGACACCTTTAAGAATGACTATGCATTTCTGATAGACGTCGTAGATAAGCCTCACGATCAACTTCCTAAAAAACATTTCGTTTTCAAATTAATGAAAATGTAAGTTAATAATTTTATTTAATAAATTTTTGAGAAAAAGGTATTTACATACATAGACTAAATATTTACAAATATTTACAAATAAATTAAAAATAAATTAAAAATTAAAGATAAATAAAAACAAAGAGGGAACACTTAGGCGGCGTCAAAGTACTCCTCCGCATCGCTGTCATCCGGGAACGTGCCCAGAAGACTGGCAGCATTGCCACGTTGAATGGCAATGCTAATTCTTTGGCCAAAGAAAGAACCAGCCCTCTGGTCACGCGAAGTGTCGACCAGACGGCGAGAGATTTCCTTAAAAAGGTGACGCGCACTCGGACCCCATGACCCGAGCGTTTCGACCCCAAATGGCTCAAATCTGTAACAACCATTAAGGTTACAGTATTTGCGCCGCTTGAGGGTCTCAGCAGCTGCAGCAGCAGCGCCTGCACAGCCCGCCGTACTTGCAACGTGAGATGGCGCAAGGGTGTCGACACAAGTAGCGTCCCACACCAAAGGCCTACCCACCTTCCAAGGCACTAACGTCATGCCGTCCGGTCTCTTTCCATCGTCACGTACCAAGCCGTTAGGTTCTAAAACCGCTGGTACGCCGGCGCTGGCAAGGGCTCGACGAATAATGTCGTTAATGCTGGCGTGCCGTGTTATGCGACCTGCGCTCCTGTAACAGGACAGGCCATGGTATCCGAGGCTGTCGACAGCTTCACCACAGTGACACCGATGCGGAGCAACACAAGGAGCGCCCAAGCGTAGACTTGTAGCGAGCCGAAAAGAAGAGTCATCCATCAAGGTGCCAATGGTGGATGACGGGAGAGCCTGAAGCCACAAACCCGACTCCCATTCTCCCACAGCCAGCAGACGGGCACGATCAACAGTATTGGTAGAAGTGTCTAATAGGGTATTCCTTACAATACTGCAGAGCGGCTCGTCCCACCGTCTTTGGGAGGACAGGTTGTCGGGTAAATCCGTATTGGGACAAGCCATTTTCCAAGCGTTCAACGCATCGGACAAAAACGGTACCTCAAAATCAACCAGTGAGGAAGACAAGATTTTCCTGGTTAACTTTTCAGTACCGTGGACCGATGAGAGGAATGCTGGTAAACTTAAACTGGAGATTTTGCGGACGCCGAGACCACCCAAACGAATGGGAAGTGTGGCTTGTTGCCATGCTCGGTCGTCCAGGGCCACATTAATGATAGAACTAAGGGTGTTTCTGATAATTTGGTCGACCTTTCCTAAAAGTTGTGGATGTTTCCAAAGATAAGAAGAACGTAGGTTATAAGTGAATTTTGGTCCAAAACAGCAGTAGCGGATAAGGGTAAAGGCCGAATGAATGTTAATTTTGAACAGTCTATCCGAAATGTCGTTAAAATTTTGAATTTTTTGTTCAAAAAAGGTAGGAAACGCTTCCTCAAAAATCGGGGACCCGAGGAGGTGAAGAGATTTTTTATCCATAATTTTGATATTGGGAGCCAAAGAGTTAAATTTTGAAATGGTGGACTGTCTGTCAGTAGTTTCAGGAAGGTAAATTTCACATTTCGAAAGATTAAGGTCTAGGCCGATGGAACTGAAATTTTCTTTTAAAAAAGTTAAGTCTTTTAAAACTGTGTCTACATCACCTCCCAGGGTACCATCATCTAAGTACCATACATTGAATTTGGAATTTAGTTGTCGAATGATAGGATTTATGCCTAAACTGAAAATGACAGGCCCAAGAGGGTCACCTTGTTGACAACCCACGGCTGATTCCAAAAGGTGGCCTTTATATAGTAATTTTGAGGGCTTTCTGTAGCATTGGTATAAGAAACTGTAAATTTTGGGTATTTCTTTTTGAACCTCTGACAACAAGGTGTCCCTATTTACGGAATTAAAGGCATTCTTGATGTCAACCTTAAGAATGACCTCACCTTTGTTACTGTGAAGATAGGTGGAAAGTGCGTGTACCGCAGCCTCACAGCCCCCTTTGGACCCGAAGCCTAATTGTAGGGGCTGAAATTTGCTGGCCAGAGTTTCACTATAAAAGGCGCAGCAAATTTTGGCTGCGATACGACGATAAGTTGACCCTACGGCAATGGGACGAATGCCGCCATCTTTTTTACGCAGGGCACACAGATTGGCACCGTACAAAATGTCGATGACGGCCTCGTTCACTTTGCCGGAGAGCATTACATTAATGAGGGCCGTCAGCTCCTTCAAAAGGGACTCACCAGCTTCCCCGGCGCCTGAACATAAAAGGTCCTTTAGGTGTTGAGGTGTCAGGCCGTCGAGGCCGCCGGCTGATCCACTTCTAAAGGAACACACGGCCGCTAAAAATTGCTGAGCTGTAATGATTAAGGAGTTGGTGTCTGGATCGGGAGGGTCAGGAAAGGAGAGGTCATTTGCAGGAGCAGGGTGTTTGCTCTCCAAAGCAGTAAGGGTCTCTGGAGAGTACGGCGCCACCACATCGCTGCTAAAGATGATCCTAGCTGCACCACTGATATCACCTTCGCCGAGTTTAGATTCTACATGATGTAATAAACCTCTATCGGGGGGGAGGTGTGCTGTAAATTTTGGGTCGAAACTCAGGGCCGAAATATTACAGTTTTCTTTAATTTGAGCGGTTAACGTTTTTTTAGGGGCCAAATTTTTTTGTACGTGTAGAACTCTAAATGGGAAGGTGAGTAGTTGCTCCCAAGCACTTTGAGAGTTCTCTCGGACGGCGAGGCGGACACAACGTGCCAAACTTGACGCTACAGTAGGTCTCGCGCCACGAGGAACTCTCTTCAAAACCGGAGAAGTACTTTTTAATTTTGCAAGATATTTCCAAAAAGGTTGAGAGGGTGGATTAGGCACCAGGGGAGTTGATAATCCGGGGCAGGTTGAAGGTACATTGAGGGGTTTATGTTTTTTCCCCAAATGTACCTTCAAACCTCGATCACCCTTAAAAAACCGGGCTTGGGAGCAGTGTGGGCACCTCACTAGGCCATCCAGCGAAGTGGAAGGTTGACTGGCACTTCGTTCGACGACACTACAGTCATTGTTGGACATGAGAAAAATTAAAACAATACTTACGATTAAAATTAGACTAAAATAAACATTAAAATATTAAAAAAACCAAAAACACAAAATAAAAACATTGTCACTTATTCACAAATTGTCACTGACGTCAAATAGGCAGGCCTGGCGCAGGCGGCCTGGGGCGCCGCGTTGACCACAGTTGAAGTATGAACGGAAAAAATATAAACAAAAAAGGCGCTGTGACACGCAATAACCCTTCATCCGCTGTTGTTTATTTATACAACCGTCTCATCGCTCGATGTAAGGGAAAAAAAAATTTTTTCATGGCGGGGTTGGCGATTGGCTGCTACGCAGTACGTATATTAATCTATGCTACGCAGCAAGACTCTGGTACAAAACATAATTCGCGTGGCCACATGGAGATTACATGTTCGTAAACGCATCCACAATACAAAATTGAAAAAGATAATAAATATTATTGAAAATTAATTATCATAAGGTAATTTTCGAGTGACAGTTGACACATTTACCAATTTATTAGCAGTTAATAATTATTATAAAAATAGGTAGTCAAACCAAATACTTCTATGGAGATTTCGTATTAGAAGTTTTCTCTCCCTACTTACTTTTTATAACTTTGTATTGACATAAATTTTTAAAATAATCAACAAGTTTCATTCAATCATATGGACTTGTGAAACTACACAAAGACCTTTTAATTTAAATGTCAATTTTACAAAAAAATGAACATCTTTGTAAACGCTATTACTTTCAGTACAGCCAGCATTTCGTACATCATTGATCTTTCTGTGAGCGAATAAAAAAATATTATAGTTTAAATAAAAAACTATAGAACACGCTTTAGTCATCCAAACTGAACGTGTATACAAAATTTCAGCTCAATCGGAAACCGGGAAATGGGTCAAACTTAACTTCCAAGATTTTCTGACATAGTTAGTTAGTTACAGGTGAAGCTAATAAAAGCGTGTTAAAAATAGTTTCACATGTACCTATCACCTTGACAATGTCCAGGCAGACGGAAATCATAACGCGGAGCATTTTGCAAGCGCGACGCTTCTTCAGCAAACGCTATAACTAGGTCCACTAAATAAGCGAAGAAATGAAAGAAATTCCTTTATTTTTTCTCTCACTCGTTAGTGTTGGAATTCTTTCTTCTTGTTAGTTCGAGGACTAATTAAGCAGTAGTGGAAGCAAATTTTTATGAAGAAAATTAGAGCTTTCGTTAGCGATTTCATCAAATTTGTAACGATAATAATAATTGAGGTAATTTTTGTCGAATGTTAATGAAATGGTTCTATTCTATATTCTTCTAACCTAACCTAACCGTCAAAAACCTCCGAAAAACTAGAAAAAGAGCTATAACTTTCGAACGGCTGAACAGATTTTCATGAAACATGGCTAAGATGATACCCGATTAAACTAGCTTTCGATTGAAAAACTGCATTGAAATCGATCTATCCGTTTTGGAGCTACGATGCCACAGACAGATACACAGATACGCAGATACACAGATAAACACTACAAACTTATAACACCCCACTTTTTTGTCGGGGGTTAATAAAATGATAATGCTAGTCGAAAGCTCAGCTAGGGACCACTATTTTATACTTATTTCTAGTATTAATTTTATGAATATCGCTACATTTTTTTTTTTTTTTTTTTTATCTTTATTTATTTATGGAGTGTTTGATCAGACGTGATCGTACCACCCTCATAGGCCACTCACGAGCAGGTTTCTTCGGACGAACATAATATTCTCTAAAATGTACTGTGACGGCAGTGTTAGAATATCGGTGTCTTTGTACAAGTCTCATAAAGACTCGCGTGGGCCCATGTTATAGATCGCACGGATCGCCCTCTTCTGCAATATAAAGACCGAATCCACATCAGCCGCTGATCCTCAGTGATATTCTAAATCTCCATGGACACTAACAATCTGTGTCGGTTCACAAGAGTCGCATATTTCGGGACTGTAACATAAATCTCTGCATTTTATTGGCACCATTTGAGACACCGATAAACGTTTAGAATTTTAACACTAGATATCTTTGAGGCTTGATCGAACTGAATAAACGACTGACCGTTTGACGTAATGCTTCTTCTTTTCTTTATGAAAATTAGTTTTTTATTTCCGGAAAAGAAAGGTTCGAAAAAATAGCTTCCACGAGTGACGAAACCTGACATCGTCTGGCGCACCTTGAGCAGTCAGATTCGATACCATAATTGTTGACTGGCTGATCCAGCAGCCAAAGTCAAAGTAAAAGTATAAGTTTTTTATCTCAACTGGGCCTTAGCAGGCACTTTCAAAACGTCGTGATTCTAGGGGCACGGTTCCAAGTGGGTTGGTCCTGGAGAAGATAATTAAAGAAATTCCATGGATACTCTTTTCACAAATAAAACATAATAATAATACAAACGTAAGTGTTAATAAGAAATTATCGAGTTAGTTCTGGGAGTCCCATTAACTCTGCTATTCCGCATTAATACACCCAGTTCAACGTCGCTGATCTGCGTCATTTTCATACAAAATTTGACAGATTGTATCAATATTATGATCGCAATAAATGAATTGAATGAATATTGTCAAAATCAGATTCGTATTCTGTTACAGATATCGGTATTGTGTACAGTCAGCCAAAGAATTCTTCTACCACCCTAAGGTTGCAATTTGCTTGCACGTCATAAAGCAAGAAGGTCTATTTCTCGTGTCAATTTAATGAAGTTTCAACTTTATTCATATTTTCATTTGATAGGAAGTTCTTTTACTTTTTGGCCGACCGTACATCTCTACATAGTATAAAATAAAGTCGCTTTCCGCATCTGCATCCACGCAAAGGATTTTGATGCGGTTTTCACCATAATTTTGAGAATTTCTTCCGGAAGGCTTATATGCATAATATTTTCATATTTAATGTAAGGATAGAGAAATTGCACGGGTCGCTAGTGTTACATATTTCTAAGTATGACATTAGAAATTGAACGACAATTTTAACGAGGAAAGAATTGGCACCTAAAATTCCGTGTTCTTCTTCTCTTCAATATGAAATTTGCATTACACTGAGAAGCTTTTACAATTTCCAGGTATTTTTGTAGTACGGTTCACGAGTTAAGTGGTTTGTGTTGTAATGATTTCAGTGAACAATTTTATAAGTAACTTTGGTCGCTTTGCAGCGCAATTTTAGATTATTTGCAACTTTAGTAGGTATTTTGTTTAAAATGTAATGTAGGTTCAACGAGATTCAATGAACTCTAGAATTTTTGTAACAATTGTGTGTAGAAGTTTTTTAACTAGGTACTCATAATGGATCTGGAACAAATTGGCCCATAGTTATCTATTAAGTAGGTTCTCATAATGGATCTGGAACAAATAGGCTCAATTTTGGGACCACTTGAATAGTCATTTATAGCTTAATGCCACCTTGATCTTATGTACTTATCAAAACAAAAAAATAATAATAGTTTGGCGATTAACGTTGAACTATGGTCATTATGAATCATTTCTAAAGGTGCCACCTTTTCACTATCATCATTATAGTATCAGCCCGTAGACATCCAGTTCTAAAAAGAAATCAATAAACGCTCGCATCACCACGCTTTGCTGACGATTTGGTGACTGCCATGCGCCCAGGATGCTGTTCCCCATCTCTGAATATTGACTTAAGCCTTTGATCACCGACGCACGACTTCCAAATATAACTCTTAAAGAATCCCATGGAGAGAAACAAGTTAGCCTATGGTTCTTTCTACACGGTCATAGTCATAGTTATTTTATTGCTCAACTATAGTACGCGCAAATCTTTATGAGCCCTGAACTGAGCTCTGAACCCTCTCTCTTCCCTCTAGCACCTATAATAAGCGTACTGCGCAGCCACTCGCGTTCAACTTTCGAGAGCTCAGTTTTGCGATAACTGTACTTATGTACAGTCACGATACTTCGCGGTGATATCTACATTTCGCATACAAAATACTTTGAACGGCTTCGGCCCGCTTAGAGTTAGTAATTCTGCGTTTTACGACAAGCGCAAACGATTGTAGCCTAAAGCCTGAATTCCTCCTACGTAGATGTCGGTCGCCTAGGACATCTTGTGTTGCATCGGCGATTTATGCGCCGCTGACATCAGCGTTGCAATGTGATGCTGTATAGAAGACAATGTGTATTCGTACGCGCGACCGACGCGTACGCGACCGCCATCAGCGTAGGAGGGATGCAGGCCTTAGGGTGATCGACTGGAACAATTGCCGTCTGTACAATGTACCTAAAATAGGTACCTGTATATGTATATCACAAATGGTCCAGATCATAAATGGCTAAAACCTCAAATGCCTATAACATCGAAGCGGTTTATTTGGGCACAGATCACGAGAGTATTCCACCCTGTTGTGTTCCGATGTTTAGGTTACTTCGCACTAAACCACAATTAGATCAGAGTATTATTAAGACTGTTTTGCATGTCAGCCCACTGTCAGGTTTCACGCGTAGTTGGCCACTAATAACTTTATTGTTGCCAGTGGAGTACACCTAATTCGTGGGAAGGGTGCATATCAAATGAGTTGACATTGCCACCACTGATATTAAAGAATGGGAGATACTGCACCCTCGCAAAATTGTTTTCAAACCAAGCGTGTCACATAATTTACTTATGGTTACGTCATATTTAAATATTTTAAGCTTTGTCCCACCAGAAGTTGTCCCTGGTTCGTGGGTGCATTTATAAACTCAAATTGCCAACACGACGCTAGTAGGTACTTGGCGTTGCCAACCCTACTAGGTAGTAGGGTTGGCAACGCGCGAGTGTTGCCCCTGGTGTTGCAAGCCTCCGTAGGTTACGGTAACCGTTTCCCAGCTATGAACATCATTCTCGCATCTCGATTCAAATCTCAGTCTATTGTCGGTTGACATGTCTAGAGCATGTTCACAGCTCTGATCTTTGTAAAAATGATTTATATTCCGTGTGGAAAACCCAAGCAATGCATAAGTGTTGTAGGCACAGCAACCTATATTAAGATGAGTACCTAATTTTGTAGATAACCATGCGGTTATTACCTAAAGTAACACAAAAAACAGCTTGCAATGTGAGCTTTAAAGTGACGATTAAAACACTTGTAATCACTTAGAACGAATGACCCAAGTTTAACCTAATATACACTATTTATAGGGTGGAAGCACAAACACTACAAGCTGGATATATGTACCTAGTTATACCTAAAAGTACCTACCTACCCACAGATGTAGCAAAGCTGCAAACACACGAGTAATTAGACAAAATACGTCCTTTCATCCTTCATTCAGTGTCGACTCCGACAATAAGATTACGTAGATTGCCAACCATTCTAATTGAGCACCCTTCATACATTAAGTTCATTAGGACCGTCAGAAGGGTCATATCAGGGAGTTACTTTACTTTCGTTTGTAACCAGCCTTAATTAGTTGACGAAGCGGTTTAACGAAGTCTTTGGGAGTTGGTGATCAGTTTTGGATTACAATCCCAAGTACCTAATAGAAAAAAAATGATAATTTAGGGTTGGATTATTTTTTATAGAAAGAAAGAAAGAAAAATGAATTCTTCTACATAGGACAACACAACATTCACAATAAAATACACACACTACACACACACACATGTGTGTAAATATACCTAAATGTGCTGTCGGGCATGCCCACGTAGAAAAGGTTACCAACTCAGCATGACGTGCTAGGATTGGGACACCCAGCACTGATTTTAAGTTGACACCAAAGGTTGGTTGTTTATTTTTAGCTAAAAATTTGTGATCTACAAAGGAAGGCATTTTCTTCGTGTGTATTGCGATGACGGTCAAAATATTAGCAAGTAAGTACGTCTTTAAATTCTAAAATAACCAAAGTAACGGTTGATGTAGATAATCTATTTTGTCTCAATTTTTTTGAGTAGGTAATCATTAATTAGTATATAGATAGATAGGTACTTACCTATACTAACTTTTAACCACGTAAATTATGTAGTGGTAGGATCTTCAAACTTGTGGATAGTATAATGATGAAAAGAACTTTGTTCGTGGGATCATCTTGTAATTGTGATACTTTACTCGATAGGTTTTTATTACTAACCCCTTAGAGTATTATATGTCGACTAACCCGTAGTTCTCAAGTTTTTAACAATAAATAAATAAATATCTAATAATAATTGTCTAGGCAATTTTTATTAGTAGATAATGTTCGAGTCGTTTCTCCTAATAACTGTTGAAATATGTATGTATGGCAATAACAAAAACTACAAATCCTTACGAGGTATCTACTCAGTAGCCATTTAGCCTTATTTGTGGTAACACATAACGACTTAGACTAATCAACTCCGTGTAGTTTCAATACCAACTAAGTAGGTAACCCATCGCATTAGTAATAGTAATAATTGTTAAGATTATTCTAGTCGCCTTGTATGCCTAACAGTACACTAATGAAATGGGCGTCTAAATGACCTAAGTGCGGCCCTAGAGGGCTAGCCCGTGACGTAATTATTATATTAAGTGAAATGGCTACCCACTGACCCAGTGCCGGATTAAGCCAGCGCGGGGCCTGTAGCAAATTCTATCTAGGGGCCCTTAGACTGTTTTAGGTTAGATACTTATCGAGTTTATGGCATTGAATAAAACAAAACTGTTACAAACAAACTTTTCTTGATTTAATTTGGGCAAAGGGATATGCCCATTCGTTAAGGAGGTTTTGGCCAAGTGGCGTCCATAAATACAGCAAATCATAGGCATTAGGGTTGAAATCATAGGTACAAAATCAACCACAATTTTTTACATAGAACTTGGACAGAATTTTAAAATTGTATGAAAAAAATTCAAGGTTTATATAAAACAAACATGAGTTGACCGGCAAGCTAGTGTCGTCGTGGTAAGCGGGTACGGAATCCAATGTAAAGCCAAGGTTGTCATCGCCATAAATCTAATCAAAGTCATCGTATAGAAAATAGCAAAACCGTGTAGGAAAAATCACAATTCACAAAGCACAACAAACAACCCGCAACAAACAAAATGATAACTGTCAACACAGACTGTCAATTTCAATTATCATTGACGTAGTGATGGCGATTCCGCATCGATTTATCAAAAACCGATGTTATAGAGCTATGAATCGATATTTTTAATTAACTTGAACCAGCACTGCATAGATTTCGGAAGACAATCAATAGACATTTATTTTACCTATTCTATAGAAATTAAACATTTTAATATAGGAAGCGAAACAAAAGAAAAAAGTTTTTCAGAAGATCATTCAATTCTCGAATTATTTGATTTCGATTTTTTGTGACATTTGCCATCACTACTTTTATAAGATTGACATAACGTGCGGAAATGAAGATTGCATCACATGCATGCATTGATTGAATGTCTTTTTAATATAAGTTTTTAATTCCCGAGTGTTACAAACAAATAAATAATAACAATATTTTAGTTACTAAATAAGATATTTTTTTGTATTTTTCACATTGGTGTAACGAACCTGCCTACCTACTGGCCAAGAGTGGGCATTTGCCTTTACAAATAATGCTGTTGATATCGACTTCTCGGAGTAAATCATGTTATGTATGTATGAAAATATGTATGTAATACAAAAATGTATATGTAATACAAAAATATGTACATGGGTAAACGATAACATAGTAGTTACTAAAACATTATTGTTTGAAGCAATAAAATTACACCAAAAATACCCTGGAAATAAGGAACTTGGTAGCCTAATTTGTGAATTAAATCAAAACTACGACCTTTCCGTCACATCTCAAAAGTCGAAACATTACGCTCATATGATAACAAGTAGTCGGAATACACACAAATCTGTATGGCGAATAGTTAACGCTGAAAGGGGCGTCAGCTTACGTCAAAACGTAAGTTTTACTGAGTTAATTAAGGACTCAACTGGCAAAAAATTTTGTTCAAAGAAAGCTGCCACAGACGCTATGAATTCGAGACTCAATGCGGCTGCAAAAGCGTGCGGAGCCCCGCGTGCGCATCTAGTGACGGTGCAGTGTATGCTCGCTGCTGCACGGCCCGCCACTGACCGCTCGCTACGACTTCGGCGTTTCACTGTCTCGGAAGTACATCGAATTATTACGACACGTATACCACACAAACCAACGAAAGACATTTATGACACCTCCATGGAACTACTGCTTAGTGCTGTAATGCAATTGTCACCTTGGCTAACCGTTCTTTACAATCGTTGCATCGAAGCAGGGACGTATCCGCGGGCGATGAAGATCAGTAAAATATCTCCACTTTACAAGGGTAAAGGCAAACGGGAAGAGATAGACAATTACAGACCTCTGTCAATTATTCCTGCAGTAGCGAAAATCTTTGAGAATGGCTTAAGTACGCGCCTTACAGACTACCTATTTCAGACTGGTGCACTGTCTGAAAGACAGTATGCTTATCGTGCAGGTCGCTCCACCACCTCGCTCGCAAGAGAAGTGGTTCGTTGCGTGGTTGACGCCTGTGAGAAGCGGCAGCGAGTTGCAGTGTTGTGCTGTGACCTGTCGAAGGCCTTCGACGTCGCTGATCATGAAGTGCTCGCTGTTAAATTGGGGTATTATGGAATTTCGGGTGCTGCGCACGCGCTGCTTACTGATCTTCTGCACCACAGATGCCAAATTGTGACAGCGGATGGAGGAGAACAAAAATCGGATCCACTGATTGCCACCATGGGCGTGGCTCAAGGATCATCTGTGTCCAATATTCTTTTTACACTCCTGCTGAATGATCTTCCTAATTGTATTACCACAGGCGAAGTTTTTATGTACGCTGATGATGTCGCTGTGGTGGTCAGCGCAGCCGACTTGGACGTACTTGAACATCGTCTGAATACAGCCGCCTCAGAGGTGTCGAGTTGGTTCAATGTAAATGGTTTAGTGTTAAATCTTAAGAAGACTCACTTTGTAAATTTTTCTATATCAGGACGACAATTAAGAAACTTACACGTCTCCATAGATGGAGTCAGCATAGAACAAGTTGAGGCTACTAGATTTCTTGGATTTCAAGTAGACAGAAGTCTAACATGGAGTGTGCATATTGACTATCTCTGCTCAAAACTTGGAAGCGCCTGTTACGCACTCAAAAGGCTATCGCGAGTGGTTTCTGCAGATATCGTGCGAACATGTTATTTCGCGACGGTTCATTCGGTTCTTCAGTACGGCACTGAGTTGTGGGGCCATGCTGCCGACAGGTTGCGCATATTGAGGATGCAGAAGCGGGCAGTACGAGCTATTGCAAAGATATCACAAGAAACATCTGCAAAACCATTTTTTACATCCCTTGGAATTTTAACTCTAGCAAGTATGGTAATCTTGCAGATGGCTATGTATACTTGGGATAATTTAAATACCTATCAGAAGAGAGGAGATAGGCATAATTACATGACCCGTCAAGCTAATAAACTTGCAGTGGTGGCACATCGGCTCACAAAGTCGAGCAAACTGACACATATTATGGGCCCTAAGATGTTTAATAAACTACCGTCCTCGGTTACCTCAGCAGTGACCAGATCAGGCTTTAAAATTAAACTTAAATGCTGGCTCACTCAAAACGCATTCTACTCAATTGAAGAGTTTACAAATAACAAAATTATAAATTAATGTAACCTAATGAAGATATAAATAATTCAATAATATTAATTAATAATAATTGTAAAATGTTATATTATTCATTTCATAATTTCTTATAATAATATTGTAAACTTAGGAATTAGCTGATCTGTACCTACCTGCATTATTGACTTGTAATCTATATTACCAATAAATGTGTTTATCTGTTTATCTGTTTATGAAAATATTAGGGAATTCCCCGTTTTGTTTAGCAGTATTGCCAACTTGCGTGTAGTGCGGTGCGAAACATGATTTTTGGTATGACTGCTGGTCATACCAAATAGACAAATAAAATCATAGTTGATCATTTTGATGCAAATATTTTCTTTTTAGTAATTTTGACTAAATCTAATATATAAATACCTAATACTTTTTTATGATCAGAAAACGTTGGTGCGCGGGGCCCCCAAATGCGCGGGGCCCGCAGCATTTGCTACTCTTGCTTCGTGGCTAATCCGGCACTGCACTGACCCTTCATTAAAAGAGGGGCTGCTTAAGTAACAACCTTTTGAAATCCTCTATAAGGCTTATACTTTTATATTATTAGGTACCTTTGTGTGGTCGAAAAGAGAAAGGGCTCTAGCAGATGTCCGTCTGATCACACAACGGTGTTGTGTAGGAAATGAGGGTTAATGTTTTTTAGGGTTGCAGACGAAGAATTATTTTTTTGTTTTTTACTTTCTTGACAAATTCCGTTTGGTTGACTCATAAAGTTTTTCAATTGTCTGGTTCTCAGGTCAGATTATTAAAAAAACAATAATTATAATTTTTGTAGCTGTGTGTGTAGTGTAGGTATAAATTAGCTTCCAGGAAAAATGTTTGTTACACGAATTTATTATCTAACGCAGTGGTTCCCAATCTCTTTTTGACTAGGGACCACAAGGCAGGGACTTAAAAAGTTATTACGTAACGTAAACGTAACGTTATTTTGAGTAACATTTCAAGTCAAAAAGTCCTAGTGGCAGGGCCACTAGGACTTTTTTGTTTGAGCAGGTACCCTAAGGTACTTACAAAAAATTTATTTTTAAATTCTCATAATGTTTATGTATGAGAATTTAAAAATAAACTTTAATCATAACTTTTAGATTAACAATAAACTTAGAATAGGTACTTAGTATTTGATCAATACATTTTTTGTATGATAACTTTTAGTTGATAATCCACGTAATTTTTGAGCTACCCGCGTATATAATAATAAATAGAAAAATTACTTATAACTTTGTTTCGCGGACTTTGTTCTCGCGGACCACCGGTTGGGAACCACTGACATAACGCAATACACACGGATATGGATACAAAGGAATTATTATTTTGGTATCTTAGGTAAATAAGTCTGACGAAATACGACAAATTATCATGTCAATTATTTTTTACTTCTTACGTCAATGATTTATTTAATGCGTAGGTAGGTATCTATTATAAACTTTGGTTTTCTTATCTTGAAATGGTTGAGTTAAGTAGGTACCTATCTTTTAAGGAAGAAGAAAGACATCAAACTGTATAGGTATTGTTTGACGGTTAATTTGAATTTAGTTTTTTATTTGGGTATCCTATACCTATCTTTATTTTCAGTACGCATGGTTCGCTGATGCTAAGTGTACGTCAGACGTAACCTCTTTCCGTACATCGATATATTTACTGTGATCGTGTAGGTATTCTATTTCTGCTCTTATTAAAGTAAACCAAAGAGTAAAAAAACAGTACTGTACAGTGTACTATACCCTAGTCTACTGATCTGTCACGTTTCGAAAAATACCATTTAGGTACTTAGCAAAAATTCAGTTTACTCTATAGTAGACTATGGCAGCGGGATCTTCATCCGAGAGTAGCAAAAATAAAAAATAATTTCGAATAGGTACCTACAGGGATGCGGGCGGACCTCGAAGTCCGCGTGTGCATCGAGGAGTTCGCTAGAGAGTAGATATATATATATTAATATATATATATATAGATATATTAATATATAATATTAATATATATATAATATATATATATTATATAAATAAAAAAATAATAAAATAAAATAAATAAATAAATAATAAATAATAATAATAAATAATAATAATAATAATAAATATTAATATATAATATTAATATATATATAATATATATATATTATATATATATTAATATATATATATCTACTCTCTAGCGAACTCCTCGATGCACACGCGGACTTCGAGGTCCGCCCGCATCCCTGTAGGTACCTATTCGAAATTATATATATATTAATATATATATATATATATATATATTAATATATATATCCCCGACATGACATTAAACTGTGGCGCGCCCCCGACATGGCGTTAAAGTGTGGCGCTTCCACCTAGAGCATCCGAGCAGTAGCTCTAAACGGTCTAGATGGAAGAAAGTCCAACATCAGTGCAGGATGTTGGTTTTGGTTGGTGGCGGAGGAACGGTTGTAGAATCAATCGTCAACGGCAGCAACCGTAGGCCGAGTCAGAAGGCTTACTGCGCACCCACCAACCCGCATTAGACAAGCGTGGTGGGTTATCATGTCTAAACCCCTTCCCAATATGAATCACAACAATAAAGCCAATCCCCGAGTGCCCGGCAGCTCCAGCCAGTGCACGGCTATTGGCAGTACGCAGGTGCACCCTGGAGCTGGGGATCATAATCTCCGGGCGAGGGTCCACTGTCAAACAACTCAGGCAATCAAAAAGGATTTCGATAGACTTAAGATCTTAACTTTTAATGTACGCACACTAAGAACCGAAGAACGACTTATAGAGTTGGAAAATGCATTGGAGTATGTCAAATGGGACATTATAGGACTGGCAGAGGTTAGACGAGAGGGTGAAAATACGATAGAAAGAGGAAACAACATACGTCTTTACAACGTATGTGTACAACGTCTTTTAGAATTTGCGTTTGGTCAAAACCTCACAGTAAGCAACACCTTTTTCCATAAAAAGCCTCAGCGTCGTTGGACTTGGTTATCTCCAGACGGCCACACAAAGAATGAGATCGACTATTGCCTTTCCTCAAGCAAACAGATAATCAAAAATATTGAAATTCTTAACAATGTCCAATTTAGCTCCGACCATCGCCCATTAAGAATAGTTGCTAGTTTTAATATGAAAATCCATCGCAATAAAATTATAAAAAGGACAATCAAAAGCTTAGATAAATCCACGTTAATAGCTAATCAAGAACAATTTAATATTAGCATACAAAATAGTTTCAGTTTATTAGACACGAAAAATTCAGATGATGTTAATACCCAGTATAAAAATATAAAACTTGTAATAGGAACAGCCAGCCAAAAAATTAAATGTCTTAAGAGAAAACAGAAGAAGCTCACTAACAGCACTATTTCTCTTATCGAGGAACGACAAAAACTAGGCTTTCAGTCTTCAGGTTATAGAAAGCTTGACCGAGAGGTAAAGAAGAGCATCCGAAAAGATATAAGAAATTATAACACACTAATCGCTCATGCTGCTTTGACAAATAACCGATCCCTAAGATCAGCCATGCGTGGGATGGATATAGGCAGGTCCTCAATTACGCATTTAAGGGACAGCAATGGAGTGAGACAAGGAGATAGGTCAAAAATCATCGAAATATGTACAACGTTTTACAAATCATTATATTCCGACGATTCAACTCACGAATCGCCAGCTGAAATTTATTTATGCCCTGACGATATACCTATGATAACTGGCTTTGAAGTTCATCGGGCTCTCAGTGGTATGAAGTATAGTAAAAGTCCAGGTGAAGATGACATTACAACCGAATCACTCCGAGTCGGGGAGCCAACCTTATTACCACACATTTGTAATCTCTTCAACACAATCTTAAAAACAGGTATATTCCCAAATACTTTCTGTCATTCAAATATTATTCTCTTACACAAAAAAGGAGACAAAACCGATATTAGCAATTACCGTCCCATTAGCCTTATCTCACATATATACAAAGTTTTTATTAAGGTTCTCGAAAGCCGTATATCTGGCCAGTTGGACCTCCACCAACCTCCAGAACAGGCTGGATTTCGCCGTGGCCTCTCCACCACTGATCATCTGCAGTCTCTTAACCAGGTGATAGAAAAACACCAAGAATTTAACCTACCCTTATACCTTGCGTTTGTGGACTACTCCAAGGCATTCGATAGTTTATCACACAAAGCCATATTCACTTCACTTAAGAAACAAAACATAGAACCTACATATATACATCTATTACAAAAAATATACCACAATAGCACAGCAGCCATACGCATACATACTACTGGGCCATCCTTTCCAATCCAGAAAGGAGTCAAGCAAGGGGACCCGCTATCTCCAAAGCTCTTCACAGCCACGCTTGAAGAAATCTTCCAAAACTTAAATACACTCTGGTGGGATAAGGGCATTGTCGTCGGAGAAAAGAGATTGACCAATCTTCGCTTCGCCGATGACATTGTACTTTTTTCTTCTTCGGCAGCTGAACTAGGCCTAATGCTCGAACAGCTGAGCCACGCCAGCCTCGAGGTCGGACTCACGATGAACATGTCTAAGACCAAATTAATGACGAACAGCACAGAACGCAACATAGAAATTGGGGGTGTGGGGATTGAATATGTCCATGAATACATATACCTCGGCCAAATAGTCTCCTTCCAGGCGAGACAAGATAAAGAAGTTGCTCGACGCACCGAAAACGCCTGGAAGAGCTATTGGTCGATGAAAGAACTACTGAAAGGACCTCTACCTCTTTCACTTAAAAGAAAACTCATGGACATGTGCATTCTCCCCACCCTCACCTATGGAGCGCAGACATGGTCACTAACGCTCCGTCAGAAGTCCGCACTCGGGGTTTGCCAACGAGCTATGGAACGAAGCATCCTGGGAGTCAAACTTACGGACCGCATAAGAAACTCGATACTTCGTTCCAAAACACAAATTGCTGACGTAGGCCAAACAGCTGCCAAATTGAAGTGGAATTGGGCTGGCCACATCTGCCGCATGTCGGAGGAGCTATGGGCTAAAGTAACCACAGAGTGGGTCCCGAACGGCAGGAAACGACAGCGCGGCAGGCCCAAAAGGAGATGGCGGGATGAGCTGGACATTTTCATAAAGGATTGGCCCCAGATCGCAACTGACCGTGAGAAATGGAAAGAGGGAAGGGAGGCCTTTGCCCTGCAGTGGGACATTACGGGCTCATAATAAAATAATAATAATATATATAGATATATTAATTGTGAGTTAGCTACGTATATTTCAGTAGCGGATGGGGGGGGAGGAAGCATCTGGGTCCACCCCTGACAAATCCCAAATTAAACTTGATAAATTATCCTACTTTCTTATCACTAATCACAACAGTACCTACAATTTTCACCACTTATCCTTACTGAAACCATATTTTAAGTAGGTACCTACCTAATTATAAATTTCTTGAAGGTGTTTATGTAACCTTGATAAAGCCTACCCCTAGCTGGTCAAGCCCCTCCCATACCAAATTATACTGGGTCCGCCACTGGTAGGTACCTATATTTTTTTACATAAATTGTTTCTAACAATTGTTTGTTAAACTACCTACTTAAGTACCTACTACGCTAATGACGTACAGTCCAAGATTGATATTGGAATGTTTTGAAAACAAGACTCACAAGATTCCGAGTCATTCTTATCTATTTGACCCCTCGCAGGGGATTGTGATAAATGAAAAGTGAATTAATATAATAACGGAAATATCGATTTCGGAGATGATTATTAAATATTTTTGATTTTCCTTGTTGTGGGCATAAATTCCTGATTATTATTAGGTAATAATTACGTAGTAGGTTATATGAGTAATTGAACTATACCTTCTACATTTAATACACATAATTAACACATAAAATGTGAACTTTAATACAAATTCCAATGTAAAAAAGTAGGTACAGTAGGCACCTATATTTAATTTTTGGTACGTACTATTAAATTAACTATTACACAGATAACTACTTCAAATAATGGTAAAAATATACACCCAGTTTTTTTATGTCACTGAAAGAATCCAATTTTTTTTTCTTAAAAATTACTTATAATCCTGTACTTAGCACGTTTATTTTCTACACCATCACCATCGAAATAATAGTAGCTCAGCAGGTGACTAGGTAGGTAATTTGGAAAACTTAAGTACCGCAACTGAGTTTGTAACTTTGTACCTATGTGTCCTACATAATTATAGGTAGATACGAACCACGTGGGTTAACAAAGAAAAATCGATTACGATCGGTCATGGTTATTAGGTACCTACCTAGTAATCATGGTTACCTACCATTATTATACCTACTATAACACGCAATCTTGAACCGCTGTGAACTCTGGACAATATTCCCACATGTGGCTTCGAATTGATAACATGCGATAACACGCTTCATCGGTTTTAATTAGGTGTCTATTAAAGATCATATACAGGGTGGCCGGTTGAACTATGGAAATATTGAAGGAGGGTCGGCCTAATCATCAATAAGAACAAGTTTTACTATTTGACCAACCCTGAAATCGCGAAAAAATTATCAGATGTTCCATACATTTAGTCAAGTAATAGATAGGTATTAAATTATTTGTATGGAACAATTTGATTTTTCACCAAATATCACCAAACAAATTAATATAGCTTCATGTTAATCATTACGTACAAAAACAAAGTAAATGATCCATAAGTTTTTTTTCTGAGCACGGGCCCATCGTCTATGTCTCAATGAGGTTTCTGCTGAAAACCAGCGCTGCAGTGTTGCCAACGTAGTGTAGCAGCATCAATGGTGAGCGGAATCCTTTTTAACATAGCTGCGATGTACAAACCTTATAATTGAGATATTTTATTTTTTAGGTTATGTCAAGTGCTGTGCCAAAAAAATACTTTTTCTTTCATTCTTTTCTTCTTTACTTTTGTTGTTGACGGTACCTACGCCAGTGTACATCTGTGTCTAACTACTCGGGACTCACAGAAATGAAAACCATGTTCTCATAAACATTGCCAATCAAAATTTAATCAGAGCCTTCCTCCTTAACAAGTAGATATCTCGCGCTAATATAAGCAACGGCATATAACAGAAAGTGTGGTTTGATACAAGGTGGCCACAAAACCGTGTGATGAACGAGTAAGATGTACGAGGGCGTCGTTTAATTCTGAACACGGCAATTAATTATTAACACGCGCCTTGTGTTCTAGTGTGAAGGGAGTGTGTGGTTCCTTTGGTTGCAGTTTGGAAATTGAGCTAAATTAGGTAATATTGTATGGTTATTGAACGAGGCTAATCACGTACAGTCGGCCAAAAAATTGGTCTAACACCTAAGGCTGTACTTTAATATTGTAGATAATCTCATTTACTTACAATTTTTTTATCAGGTGTACAATAAAGTACTGTACTTATAATAAATAAGGTTTCAATTTTTTTGTACATCATAAAAAAAACGTCGATATTATCTTGTCGAAGTAATGAATTTTCAACTTGAGTGATATTTCCATTTGATAGGAAATTCTGTTCAAATTCATCCACTTTTTTGGCCAACCGTACATACCTGTGAATTGTGATATGAAATCCTAACGTAAGGTCATAAAATATTAGGAGTAAAATACGAGTAGGTACCCTTTCAGAAACTCTACAATTTATAAAAATGAAACAAAAGTTATATACCTATAAGAATAATTATGTGTATAATTTAATTGTATTGATTAACAAACATTAATAATAAACAAATTAATACGCCATATTATTGTCTTTTTTTTTCTTATAGCTATTAAACTGAAATAAATAAAACTAACAATATTCAACTGATACAATAAATAAACTTTATTGAATCTAGTTTGTACGGCACTACCACATAGGTAGGTAATTTATTTTGTGAACCGAACAAGCTATGCAATAATGAACCTTATACTCATTCTATTAAGTTTGAAATTAGTTTTCCTTATACTATATACTGGGTAATTCAAAATAAGGTTATTGGAAGACCCGCTAAGCGAAATTGCACTCAATTCAATTAAAAATAATGTTCAATATTGCACACTGCACGATGGACCATTTCAGCCTCAAAAACTCGTCAACCATTCCTTAATATTACGGAATGTATTGATTAAATCAGTATATAATACAGGAAGTAGTCCAGTAGTAATCTAGTGTTACATTAAATTGTAAATAATATAAATCTTACGAATAACTATCATTCCCACTTATAATAATATTAATTACCTTTTTAATACTCAATGATCCTTAAATACTAACATTTATTTAGTAGATATACTTAATATCATAATAGTACTTTGTACTAGTTTACATATTTACTTTAAGGCACTTTGAAATATGATTTTGAATTTGAGATTTAAAAAGCGATATATTCAAATTTAGAGATTCCTTGACATCAAATAAGTAGCTGTCATTATCATTTAAATTGGATAATTAAATGCATGTTCGGGTCTATTAAGTTACTAATACGAACAAAAAACGGCCAAAGACTGTGTAGGTATTTTAGACGAGGTATTAGGCAAAATACTATCTTGGAAGACTGCTAGGTAAAAAGTAACAACGATAAATCTTATATCATTTTAAAACACATCATTAACTATTAATTGCTATCAACGGTCTTCTATTTTTGTAGAGAGATAACACAAAAACGTTTTATAATATTAAGCCTCAAAGAAAAATTAATTTACTGCAACAGAGTTTTCTCTCGTAGGTGTTTTGCTGCCTCGAAAGTGTTGTGCATCAACATAGCAACTGTCATAGGACCAACGCCACCGGGAACTGGAGTAATAGCACCGGCGACTTTGCACACTTCTGTTAGAAAAAAAACGAAAATAGATAAAATTGGTGAAAATATCGAGTAAGGTTTATGACGACAAACTTAGTTGGTTGGCGCAGACAAATGTGCGTTCACCTTGAGTGTAATTATGACATTAAATTTAAAATACTAGGTTTATTTTTTTGGATATATTACGAATTCTAAGATAGATAAGACAAAGGCCTAACCTGTATGAAATAAAAGGAATCCAAAGTAATGATCACTTACCATCGTAGTCAACATCTCCCACTAATCTGGACTTTCCATTTTCGTCGGTAATTTTAGTAATGCCAACATCGATGACGGTGGCGCCAGGCTTGACCATATTTGCTTTTATTAGTTTTGGCAAACCTAAGAAAAAGCAGTAATTAAAATATTAAAATAATATTATGTAAGTAGTATCATTTACTCCTTTTAAAGTTAACAAAAACCTTGGTATTCAACAGTATTTTTTATTCACCTTTGAAGAAATATGTACATATTAATTATATTTTGAAGGAATGAACGGGAATTTTTTGCAATAATCTAGCAGTTCAAGAATAACAACTAAACTATACAAAGAACTAATATTACCTGTAGCAGTGATAATAATATCGGCATTTTGGCAGAACAAATCCAATTTCTCTTTTGGTGTGTAACGGTGGCAGATAGTAACAGTCGCGTCCATTCCTAGTCCGTTATCGTGTCTCTTGTCACTGTGTAACATCATAGCGATCGGCAAACCTACATTCTTCGATCGGCTAACCACAACCGCGTTGCGTCCGAAAGTCTCGATGTTGAACCTAAAAAATGAATGAACATGTCATATCTGCTATTTTTATTAGCTTTGGCAGATTCAGGTAAAATAAACATTTTTAGGTACCTATTCAATATTTTTAGACATTTTTAAGATATTATTAAAATATATGTTTTGTATTGGGAAATTATATAATTTAATAATATCTATGTACTACTTAAGAGGGATAGATAAAAACAAAATTATCACATTGCATGCATTATAAATAATTATCACCAGTTATTTCTGTTAGTAAAATTATTAAAACAAATATCTATAATAATTATGCTAGGTAAATGTTTAAACATTAAAGAAGAAATTTGAGCATGAAAAGAAAAAGGGGAACAATATTAAATTAAATAAAGGAAGGAACTCACCTCTTCAGCATTTCTATAACACCTAAAGCAGTAGCAGGCACTAAACTTGGCATATCCATGCACAGCTGGCCCATGTTCACAATATGGAACCCGTCAACGTCCTTCTCTGGGGCGACCGCATTGCACACTTTCCTTTCACTCATTGTCGCAGGTATCGGCAACTGAACCAGGATACCATCCACATTACTGTCTGCATTAAGGTTTTCAATGTCCCTGATAAGTTGATCTTCAGTAACAGTACTTGCACGTTCAATAACTTCGGCATCAATGCCTACGTATCTTGCAGCTGTGATCTTGTTTTTAACGTATGTGTGGCTGGCTGGGTCATCTCCAACTAAGATACACCTGATTGAAGGTGCTCTATGACCGAGGTTTATCCAGTTTGCTATTTGTTCTTTTAATTCATTCTTCACATCCATTGCTAAAGCTTTACCATCGAGGACTCGGGCCATGATGCTGTTACAAAGAAAGAGAAAACATAAAGATTAAAATAAACGCGACCAAATTGGAAATTGGGTTATCTACATAGCCATTTCAGTATTATTTTAATTCAGCACTTTGAACACTTCTCATTATCAAATGAATTTATTTATTGCTAATCATGCATACAAAATATTTACAGTATTTATATGAATAATAAAATTAGGTGTATTTTTAAGAATAATAAATATTTACAGATTTTTATGAATACTAAATATTTACAGTATTTTTAATAATATTGAATAAATATTTACTGTATTTATAGGAATAATAAAAATGTATCCGGTCATACCATTGACCATATTACAATATTATTTCCTTTGCCTAGTTTAAAAATCATATTCGGGTACAGAAACAGTAGTGACAATACACAAAGACTACTTAAAAAAAATTGGTTAAAAAATAACAGTTCTATTTAATACTAAAATATAAGTAAAAATTAAGTGCATATCTAAAAACAAGAAGAATATAATTAACCCATAATGTTATTAGAAAGTCAAAACAAGTGGAAGGTAAATGATAATAAAAATCAGAAGAAATTAAAACAAATTAGATCAAAAGCCACAACACAAATTTTTCAATTAGTTTTACCTGGCCGAGCCCAAAGAATCAATGTACGTGTGACTTCTCATCTTGGATGTTAGTAGTGAACTGAATACACGGAGGCGAAGGATTTGCCTCATCGCTTACTGCCAACGTACATAGGTCATTAGGTCAAAGTGGCCACAGAACTTAAATTACTACACTGATAACATATTCTGCGTATCCATACCTATCACATATGATTTAAAATGGGAACACTGAGGGTTAATAAGTTCAATCTATATCTAAACCTTGGGTCAGGTGTAAACTGCTGAAAACCACTTTTTTATATCGGTCACGTCAATAAGTTCAAAACAAAACTGGTTTAAACAGATGATAGGGAACTTTATGAGATAATAACTGCATATTGGCTGATATTATCAAAATAAAGCTAAAAAAATTTAAAGTAAGTAATAGGTTACCTTGATAACAAATTGTATTGGACCGTCTACTGCAATTGTTACTTGAATAATGACGTGCAACAAAGTGCTGCCTATATTTAGCGGATATCGTGTTGAACAATAAACCAAACTACCGAAGAATGGTTATAAACTTCCCCATGTTTGGTCACTGAAGAACAAACATATTGCTTCTAAGAAATAAGTAACTCTGTTATGAATTATTCTGACGAAGATTCTAGAATATTTCACTTCAAAATGAACAAAACTATATAGATCCTATTCTTAAATATACAGGCAAGTAATATACAGTTTACTTACAGTTTTTAATAATCTTACTTCTACTTGAATTCTTCAATTTGGAGCCACGTATACACAATGTTGCTGTCCGAAAGGAATGTTCCTAATTCATTCATAGAAGTTATTGCTTTTTAATGGTTTTTTCCGGTGCCAAATCGAAATCAATCTAAAACTTTATTTTGCGAGAGTTGCATGTGAATTGTGACATTGACAATCTCCGTGGGTCAGGCAGGGTGTCAAATTGAGTTTCTAAACGCGCCACAGTTTAAAAAGGTAAAGAGAAAGATTTTGTCGTAAATTATTCACTTACTGACTTACTGCCTTTCATAATTGATATTTATTTCATTCCAAAAATATTTTAGTTAAAATAATTTATTTTTATTAACATTCATGATCGTGCTCACGGCTCATGGTTTTGTTTCTAAGGTTTTAGGACGCACCTGAATTTGACACAGATTTTTTTCGTTTTGTTATTGCTCTGCTGTGACCGGCTGTGACGCTGCTAAAATATTATGACGTCTTTCAAGCATTTGTTTTGAATAATACCGATTATTACCAATTTAATTTAGATAAATGATAACAACAGGCAAAGCTTAATATGCAAAGTAATTGGATAGACGCCTAGACGGATACAAAAATAGTTTACAAACGATTCTAAAACGAATACGCATTTTGCAAAGCCTTCTAGGCTAGGTAATGTACCTTCACCCCTTCACCTATGTAGGTACCAAGCACAGACAAAAGAAGAAGGGTACCAAGTAAGTACCTTCCGTAACAAACAATATTTTGTACATAAATTATTGATTGGTTTCACTGTATGTGCCACAGATATTGATATAAATGTGTGAGGCATTTGTGAGGTGCTAATTTCATTATTTCACTAGTGAAATTATAATACTGGTTTTTTATTAACACGGCGACATATACCAACAGTGGTCGAACATTTTTTCTGGGCCTTAACAAAGTCAAAAATTCGACTGCTACTGAGTGGGTATTCACTGTTCAGTTACCTCAGTTATTTGAGCGGGCGGGCGTCGCGTCTCGCGTCGCCGCGCCGCGTCGTCGTCAGGCGTTCGCACCGGCCACCCCCTAAGGTAGTAGGTGAAAGTCGCACTGCTGTCAACTGACAAATGACTAATAGTTATAGGATCTCACAGATATTTTGAGATGGTTCGATTAGTCGCTTGCTTATTGCAGCTGTGGGTCGCCTGAAGCCGTTCAATTATTCCCAATGAGCGAGCGACATTTGTAGGTACGTGTGACTTTCACACCGAAAAAAATAATTGCTGAATGTAGCCATTTACCATAGTTAGGTAGCTTCCACTATAAAGTTGGTACTTATACCTACATCTTGGCGATGACACGTTGATTATTGTTTTCTCGTAAGTCAATTATACCTAGTATTTAAAATTTAGCCTAAAATTTCGTACATTGTTTGTCGTACATTTTTTTGATATTAGAATGAAGTCCGTATGATGTCATGTCACTGCTAGAAAGTAGGTATGACACGAGGATTGCTACAAAATGACACATATCACATACTGGATATCGAATACAAGACCTTATGCTTAGCAGCTGCGCTTGTGATCGCTAGCCCAATGAGATCCGGGAGTCTTAGGCTTACATTCAGAGACGACAGAAACGAGTCTAAGCGTGAACTTACGCTTCCATATGTCAATTTTACGAACAAATTTTGACAGATGGAAGCGTAAGTTCACGCTTAGACTCGTTTCTGTCGTCTCTGAATGTAAGCCTTAGATTATTATTCTAAAATGTTCTACAACGTACCTAAACAACGGTAACTAAGCAGATAATATGCTCATACGCATTTAATCAAATACCTACTTCATTGTTATAATTATTATAAATGGAATATTTTTAATCGTAAGGTTATCGTAGCGTATCGTAGGTTGTTACTATCGCGTAAAGATCGTTATCGAATTATAGAATCGAAGGTTATCTACTATAGATAGAACGGAGAAGCAATTAACTAAGAGCGAAGTAGGAAGAAGAGGAGTAGGTAACTACGTATAAACCTTTGAACTAAGTATTGTAAGTTTATTTAACCGATCTTGTTTTTACGCAGCGACCGCATTCGACGTTCCAATAGGTGAAGAGCTCGAAGCGGACCAATTGGCACGCAGAACGCGATTTGAAATACGAACAGATTGTTATAACATAACCGTCAAAAACCCCCGACTCCAACTAGAAAAAGAGCTGTAACTTTTGAACGGCTGATCAGATTTTCATGAAACATCGCTAAGATGATATCCGATTAAATTAGCTTTCAGTTAAAAAACTGCATGAAAATCGGTCCATCCGTTTTGGAGCTAGGATGCCACAGACCGATACACAGATACACCAATACACACTACAAACTTTTAACACCCCTCTTTTTTGTCGGGGATTAAAAAGAAGTTTTTACCAATATTATCTATACAAAATAATTATAAACAAAACAATTTACATGTGGCGCACTTGATCACCCGATCTAAGGCTGTAGTTAGATATACATATATAATTATATCAAACCATTTGACGCGATGGACAGACCATGAGAATGCAGCTTTATGGTGACGAATTCCTATTATGGATGTGGGGAAGACTTGTTATCCTGATTGGTAATCGTGTAAATAATTGCATTAGATATCGATCTTTTCATAACACTTTTTTATCACCTGTTTCATCACTTGTCTAATAGATGGGTAAGTATATAAGTTCAATCAACGGTTCATCGGTCATACTAACTTTAGTGGTACATTTCATCATTGTACTAAATATTTTTTTGCTAAATAGATAATTATTTATCAACTCTATTAATAATAACACTGACTCTGGTAGATGCTGGTTTTAACAAACTACAGTGGTTAATTTTATTTGTTATTAATCGTTTATAATAAGTATCAGTCTTACTAATAATTATTTCTAGTCAAATAGCTTTGTACGATTTTAGTGTCTTAATATTGAAGCCAAACGCACTCAAATTTATAGTAAAAGCTTCTGAAGGGCATGGAGTAGGTAAAAACGTTATTTTCTTTCAGTCATCAATTTTAATTTTAATTTGTTTGCCATGGAATATAGTAATTCAACGTCAACATAGTAGATTTCCGGATCAGTCACAATGTGCGTGGTAGTCACGCCGCCTCCGACGGCGGTAGCGGGCGGCGTGCGACAGGGGCCAATCCTAGGTCCTTTGTAAGCGTAATCTTTATTAATGGTGCTCATGAAAAATTGTGGTGACATTTTTTTGAATGTTGTTTTATGGACAATAACAATGACGATATTCGATTCTTGTAACTATTGAGAACAACATGTTATTTTAAATTATCAGCTTAAAAAAACATCAAACATCAACAAACCCAATTGAATGCTCCTTACGTCATTCAAGCCTGGCCAGGCAAACAAATTAATTTAGGGATCTGACATCAAACCACGTGACACAGATATAAACGAAAAATGTTATTGATAATAAATAGATACTTAATGTCTAGGTAGGTACTTATTCATTAATAACTTGGTGTCCGTTAGTTAGCCTTTGTTCGTTACCTCATATCATGGCGATGTTGCTCTAGTACCATGAATCGTAGTAGAGACACAGCTATTGTATCATTAGTATGTAGGTACCTACCATTAATAAATATACAAGTAGCGTCGCAGGAATAGAATTTTATTATTATTTGTATGAAATATATTATGTAACCTCGCGCACCTAACCGCACCGTACGCGCTGCATTTCAGTAAAATGCTGTAGGTATACCGATTACACGCGCATAAGCGAATGACGTCAAGATTCGGGGCGTACGTTGCGGGCAGCGTGGGTGGGTCGATATTCTGAGGACGTTTCCATATTCTGCCCCAAGAATTCTTCGATTCGGACAATACTGTACTTAATTCACGTAACTAAAGAAGTGCAGTTGCCGTGCAGTTGCAGTAAAATTTTGATCACAACACAATATTTCGTATTCTCTTGGCTTCAGTGAGATCGCTCGCGTCGAGTTCGAGCGTCACTGCAATATGATCGGCGCGTCATAAAATTACGTGAATTAGCCCTCTGATCGTTTGGCGCGTTCGGCGCGTACGGCGCTTTTAATATGGAGGGTGCACGAGACCCTCAAACTTATGCAGCGCGTGCGGCGGGTTCGTCGCGTGTAGGTATGCGTTCTTCTTTATGTACCTACGTAATACACTAAAAAGATGTGTCATACTCATACTATAAGATTTAGTTGTATGAACCAGTATGAACCATAAAAAGATTATAAGATGACGTGCGTGGGTGTGTTCGTGACGCAGGGGTCATGAGATAACAGATTATGTCAATGTCTCGACGACTCTGATAATTTAATTACTATAATTAGTTTTATGCAATAAAAACATCTTCTTTCGAGAGTGTCTAAGGCTGTGGATGTATTTGTTAATGGCGACCGAGATGAATAAAGCTAAAGATTTTCGGAACACCAATTCTGAGAAATCTATTATGTTTTCAATTTAATCGGACCTTAATCGAACGGAGAGGTTGAGTCTATTGCCATCTCTATTCATTGACACACAAATGACGAGGACATGTGTATAATATAATTAATTTATTTACTTTGAAGTTTTTATAAGTAAGAATATAAATAATTGAATACCATACCATTTACCATTTTTTTATTTTTTTATTGAAGGAGTAGGTACACTTAAACGATACGTAATGTATAGATACCTACTATAATAATTATTTTGTGAATATGTGTGTATATCTTTTATTGGAGACCCTAAATAAATAAATACTTTGATCTTTTAGCCGGGGCCGCTTCCGCGGCCCCACATTTGTTGTGTAATAAGCTTGATTTATGAAAAGAGTATCCATGGAGTTTCTTGTCGGTATCTTCTCCAGGACCAACCCACTTGGAACCGTGCGCCTAGAATCACGACGTTTTGAAAGTGCCTGCAAAGGCCCAGTTGAAATAAAAATCTTTGACTTTGACTTTACTAGTAACTTACTTTTATTATACCTAGCAATATAAAATTGATAGATTTGGAAGAAAAATGGGGCGGCCGGCCTTAGCCCAATTGTTGGACAAATATAACAATAAAAACTGGGTACTTTATTATTCATGATAATGCCAGTGCTATTTTATTAAAATTAACTTTTAATAAATGCCGTCGTTGATTTAATTATAGTATTGTTGTCTAATAACTATGCCATATAAATTATTTATAAGTTAATAATAGTAGCTATGGTTTTGTATGTTTCTGTTTTGTAAAACTATTTTACTGTAAGTACTAAGGTATTTTTGATAGGTAAATAAAGAAAGAAAGAAAGAAAGAAAGAAAGAAAGAAAATATATTTATTAGATATCACAATCAAGTAAAAGCGTGCATGATCTGATAAGTAATATTGAGAATATTATTTATTGTTTTATATGAAATAGCAGGCTCGGTGTGGTAATGTGTGTCTAATAAGCCTCAGCTATGCATAATGGTGGATGTAGTTGCAGCGCTGATTTTCAGCTGAAGCCTAAATGTAGACCAGAAGATTTTTTTTCTTCTGTGCATTGTTTTGTCTATTGCCTAGTCCGAATAAATTTATTTTCTTTCTTACTTTATCGTATATTTATCTTTTGGTAATTTAAAATAGTAATTCTTTATAGAAAACTGCATGCCAAGACTATTTCCAGCCAGCAAAGACTGCTTTGCCGCCTAAGTTAGAGAACTTTTGATCCTTCAAATTTAATTACTTTTTTACTTAGATACTTGTATCTTTTCGGCAGTACAACTTCAATCTGGGTAAGTTTAACAGAGTGAACGCGGCTCCAATAACGAAAGTAACTTTCCATAACCGCTCAGCTGGCTAATATTCAATTAAAACTTTTTAATTTCTCTTGGACCTTTAGCAATATTTTCTGTTTACGCCCTTGCTGAAAAATAAACAATTTATAATAAAATATTGTAGTAACTGCGAAAAGGATTTATTTGTCGCGGATTGTTTTTAACTTCCATTTGTCGAATGTTGTTTAGATTTTAGATATTGGTAGTCAGCATTTTATTAATGTATGAAATTGAAACTTGGAAGTTGGAATGGCATTTTACATCACATCTTGTAGTGAAAGTCGAGGGATGCCATTTAAATACAGATTTTATAAATGTAGTGTAGGTGTAGATGTAGATAGATACCTATCTACATCTTCACTAATATTATAAGAAGAAAAGATTTGAATATTTGTTTGTAATGAATAAATTCAAAAACTACAGAACATCATCATTCTCCTGCCCTTATCCCATTTTATTTGGGGTCGGCGCAATATGTCAAAAACTTCAGAACCGATTTTAAAAATGATTTCACAGTAGTTAGCTGTATACTGAGAAACATAGGCAAAATTTTATGATCAAAGAAATTAGATATTCCTACGAAAACTCCAATAATGTACACCTAAAGTGTAAAAAAATGATCAACATTGCGTGTGTTGCGAAAACTATTTATGATATTAATGATGATGACAAAATTATTATTATTATTGTTTAAATTATATAAATGTACGGGTGTGCGAAGTCGGGACGGGCCGCTGTTAAATATTTATAATTGTTAATTTATAATAAACCAAAACTTATTGAACTAGTCGAAAGTCCCTTTTTTTATTAACACTTGGGCCTTTACGACCCCTATTGAAAAGTCAAAAAATTTGGTGCACGGTTCCAAAACGTAGGTTGGTCCCAGAGGAACAGAAGAGAAAGGACTCCAGAGACAAGGGTCCGACAAGAAACTCGAACATGGATTACGATTTAGATTAAGCAACTTCCAAGTTAAAATAAACAATTTAATCTTAGACACAATTCAAACTCAATGGTCTCTGAATAATAACAAGAGATCCCTATAAAACACCTTTATTTATCAAGTTGGCAATGTTCCATAACCGAGCTAAACGTGGTATCTAAGTCAGACCCTAAAGTCAATTTTGTGTAACTTACGCTAAGTGCGTAGTAATTTTGAGACCTCTGTCATGAAAGCGTTCGACTGCGTCGGACGAATACCACAATGCTTGGGCCATGAAGTTCGCGGGGACTAAAGCGGTGCTGGGGCGATAACAACGAGTGCTCACCATAATCAAGGCAAGCCTTTATCCAGAAGCTAATTCTCGTAATTAAAAATGTTCAATAGGTATATACAGGGTGGAATTTTGGAAGCGTACCTGGAGGAAAAGTACTCTAAATACTGAAGACAGCAAATTTTACTCAAAGTAAACATTCCTTTATTTTTAAAGAGAAACAAAACTGCATTAAAAGATTTTTGAAAATGCGCTTGTCACACCCGGGAATCGAAACGACTAAAATCCGAAAAAATAGCATCCTCTACTTTTATGGCATCAATCGATAGGGTCAATCATAAGGATCAAATCTCTCTAGCAAACATGGTAAATTAAATTACACAAAAGCCATGAAATCTTAACTTATTATATTATACGAACGAAAAAAACGAGTAAATTAGTTGACGACTCTCGAATTATATGAATCGGGGAACACAGATCCCGGCAGAGAATTCCACTCCTTGGCCGTTCGCATGAGAAACGGTGAAACAAATCGTTTTGTGCTTATAAGTGAAATATAAACGACAAAGGGGTGGAAAGCCACGCCTGGTCGAGCGATGATGGAATGGAGAAGGTGGTATGAGGTCATTAAGTTCTTGGGACACTCTCCGAAATAAATCCTGTACAAGTGACTGAAAGGAAACATATATAGTAAAAGGTGCATAAACTACACATGTTTATTTTGTAGTTACTATAATTTCACCTGAATTGGTGCTTTCCAGTTATGGTGTACAACAGATTGCCTCTAATTCTGTGAACAGCATTTAGAACAAATGAGTCTATACTTGAAGAGCTGTGCGCCTCTCTGTGATTTGCCACCAGAGAGATTTGAGATTTTTCGGGCACATCATGCGATTTCCGATACACAGCTTGGAGAGTAATCTCATACTGCGTCACATGGAGGGCAAGAGAGCGAGAGGTCGGGCGCCCGTCAGATGGAGCGATGCAGTCAAAAGAGCGGTTAGCGGCAACATACAACTAGCCGTGCACTCTACGTCAGACAAGTCTAAATGAAGACGAATTTGTGGTCGCGATCCTCAGTATTGATGGACCGAGGAAGAAGAATAGTTTCGTCTACTGCTGTGGTTCCCAACCTTTTTTTGACCAGGGATCACTAGGACATTTTGGCCGGTGCAGGGACCCCAAGGTTCAAAATAAAAATAAACTGCATTCGTAACTTTTAGTTAAACAATAAACATAGAATCACATTTGTATCTCTACATAGTACAAAAATAGAGTCGCTGTCGGCGTCTGTCTATCTGTCTGCCTATCCGCTAACTCCTCCTATACCACGCAACGGATTTTGATGCGGTTTTCACCATCATTTTAAGCATTTCTTCCGGTATGTTTATATGCATTACTTTCATATGTAAGGATCGTAGAGAAATTGCATCACCGTGCGAAGCCGGGTAGGGTCGCTAGTATTTTTATAATAAAGACCATTTAATTGATATTCAATGTGATTATTGCGACGCCCGCGTAAATATTTATTTATTCTGGGTTTATAACTTTGTTTCTTGAACCTCAATTTAGATTTCGCGGACCACTGATGGTCCGTGGACCAACGGCTGGGAACCGCTGGACCACTGATGGTCCGTGGACCACCGGCTGGGAACCGCTGGTCTACTGTTACCTGTAAGTTTCATAGCCCACCGTAGTTTCACGCAGTCACAGACTCACAGCTCGTGTTATTCAAAGCCACTGGTCAAAGGTCAGACAGGCTGCCAACTTTGCGATAGACTAAACATGACTACCGTAACCGTATATATTTATAGAACTAACAAGATTTATAAATATGTACGGTCAGCCGTAAAGTAAATCCGAAAGGAGGTTACTCTAGTTATCACTATGAACAACTTTTAGTATAGGATTCAAACCAGCAATAGGTTGGTAGATAAAAAAAATAAAAAAAATCTAGTTCCATACAAATCATTCAATATTACTCGACTAAATGTAAGAAAGAAAGAAAGAAAGAAAAAGAGTTTATTAGCACAATAAAAAATAAATAAAACAAATCAAAGAAAACATAAAATGAGTTATTGTGCCAAAAGGCCAGCAGTGTAGGGTATGTAACAGCAGATATTTTATTTTTTATTTCATTATTGGTCCTATAGTAACAGTTGTTCCTTTCGGCTATAAATTAGAGATGAGTCCGATATCATGTCACATGTATCCCACCAAAAACATTAAATGTAAAAAAATGCCAAGTCTCTCGATGCAGTCTTTCCATCGTAAAAAGTTTTGAGATCTCATAGAAGCCAAGTCCTATTCAAATTATATTGTAGTTATAAATCAACATTTAGTAATTGTATCAATAGTTTTCTTTATATTATAATTATAGTGACTTGGCAATGAGCACAAGAAGAAACAAATAAAACGGCATATTTGGAGGAGTTGAAAGTCACACACCGCATACGTAAACATTAATATCACAAAATTAATTTTCTTTTGGTTTATCCGTGTCGTCCCAACCGAATTTTGGCAACGGCAGTCAGTCTCATCCAAGACTAGTAAACTGCGCAGGATAATCTGATCACAGGTCTCGTCAGTAACATTTGCACATAATTCCAGGCAGCAAGCAGCTTTTAATTTGTGCTCATTGCCAAGTCACTATAATTATAATATAAAGAAAACTATTGATACAATTACTAAATGTTGATTTATAACTACAATATAATTTCAATAGGACTTGGCTTCTATGAGATCTCAAAACTTTTTACGATGGAAAGACTGCATCGAGAGACTTGGCATTTTTTTACATTTAATGTTTTTGGTGGGATCTCATTTATTTTTTGTAAGTGTATTTCTTTTTTTTTTTTTAGGTGACCTCATAATTTCTTGGATTTCAGCTACTGCTTTGCTTAGAACCCATTCTCTATCTCTATCTCTTTTGTTTCTTTTCTGAGGCTTCGTTACTTCTAAGGTAGACAAGTCTGGGCGATATATACTTCGGAGTCGATTATATTCAGCTATTGCTATCTCCTGAGCTTTGATACTACTAAAATTCACATTTATTAAATGTAATCCACCCAAACTAGTCACTCTTGAAAGGGCCACGTATGCTTGACCACAGTTTATATTATTCTTTTCTATTCTATGTATTTATTCATCCAATTGAATACTTAAACAACGAACAAAGTTAACAATGCAGTCAAAATCCATACACAATGTTCTTGCCAAACCGCAAATATAAAATTGTTTTCTATGGTATATTATTTTTTAATGTTTTTATAATTTATCCTTTATATGTGGCTAATGACCTATCTTGGTGCAAAATTTGAAGTTTCTAAGTCTGCTAGAAGTACCTTAGATTTTTGATGATCGGTCAGTGAGTCAGTGAGTCAGTGAGTGACAAAATGGTGTAACTTTGATCGACCGTAACTCCTAAACTATTAATTCAATTGGCATGTAATTTCGAACTTAAGCTTGTTCTAATGCCTACTATTATTCACCGAAAACCTAAACTCGTAGCTTTGTCCACGTCGAAGATACAGGGGGGGCGAAACAGCCGCGAATCGCATCGAGAAAAGATGGTACGGCCGTGCCCGTTTTGCTCGAGACTTGGCTGGGGCACTGCCGTGCCCCCAGATATATAATCGATATTTTAAAATCATTTTGTCATGCAGTGACTACGAAAAAATCATCAATGCCTAAAATCATCACTCGTTATTGGCCATGACTGAATGAACGTGAACTTCGGCTTCGGCTGTGACATGACAATGACAAGAACATGAAAAGTGAGAATGCGGTGACAGTTAAAAAAAATCATTGATGATTTTGTCATTATTATGTAATCATTGATATCGAGAAATCAGTCAGCCCATGATATCTACTATAAATACCCTTTCCGACTAACCGATTACGAATGTGTAGGTATTGTAATTGCCCTGTTAAACTTTGAAGTTAGTAAGAACTAGGCCTGAATACCGCTCGTGGCCACATTGAGCCATTCATCTACGAATCTCTAGAGATAACTGACAAACATATTATTGCTAAATATAAGACTTATGGGAATGATAATAATATCATGTGTCGTCAATTAAGTGGATATTGTGACATTTTTGATGTAAATCACACTATGATTCACCTAAAGCGGCCTTTTTAGACCCCCAGGGGCTTATTACGAACTCTTCTAGCAGGTTAGAAATTGAACTGCCCAGACATTTCCAAAATGAGCTGACCTCGCACTGTACAGGCTTTTCATACAATGAAAGGTCAGCATAAATTGGAAATGTCTGGGCAGTTCAATTTCTGCTCTGCCATAACAACAGCTCATAGTAAGCCCCCAGATCTCAGATTTCTTAATAGCTACTAGGAAAATATTGAACATAACTATATTACTGAATGTTCCACATCAACCGAATGACCGTTTTAATTGTTAACTACGACGGAATAGCTTTTCATCCTCTTTCTATATTATTTTAGGTTCTCCGATTAACCTAATTTATACGAGACCGCCGCCAGCAGGGTATTGCTTGATCATCTGTAATTCTGTAGTATGTTTATGTAGGTACTTAATGTTAAAGACTGAATTGAAGAAAAGCTATATTATGTTTATCACACTAAGGGCTGATTTCACCAAACTTTCTCTCGAGAATACCAGGAATTTTAAAAGTAAAAGTTGTTCATAATGTAATCATTCTACTCATGTGGAATCAACTCCATATAGGATGCAGGCGCCTAAATCACCGCCCTAAATGAATAAATTATCTATCTATATAAATATTTTAATATTATAAACCATTCGGAAACTCAATTTGATTATCGATATGGTTTTGGTGTTGAGTAGGTATAGGAAAATATAATGCCAACTTCGAAATTTATGTGTCTCTGAAGCCAGAAAGGGGTGCCAAAATCACAGCTAGTGAAGTATAGGTGTTCACTTCCTTTTAAAAACAATATTTTAAGATAGAATTTATTGTTACTTCTGTATTCAGTGGGGTAGACCACGGAATATCAAAGGCAGGAAGGGGCATTGATATTTCTTACTACGAGAACTGGGCCCCGAGTCTGCTATTTCAATTGTTGCAGAATAGTTACACAATGAAATCATAATTGCACATGTTGACAGATTTATCATACAAAAACTGTCAAAATGTGCAATTGTGTCGTCATTGTGAAACTATTCTCACACAATTGAAATAGAGGACTTGGGGCTCTGGTGTCGCTTTTAAAGTCATACATTCACAACTCTCATTCACAGCTCAAGAAGGCAATTATACCTTTGATCAACGAAAGAGTTCTTAATTTAAAAAAAACACACTGTATTAATGCGAACCTCATAAACAATCTATTGACAAGTTTGCGTAACTCCGCATAATTATGGAACATTTGACCTGTCTAAATGCCCTTTCCTCTTGTGTTTTATATTCTGTGGGGTAAACGCTCTGCGGTTTCAACGGAGTAAGTTATGTATCACGGCGTTTTAAAGTAATGTCCTTATTTGTTTGCAGGCAGGGAAGGTAATTTGTTTTAAGTGACGTATTTTTGGTTCATTTTAGTGTTCGGGTGTCTTTTACATATTTTTCATAGCGAGTAATTATTTTAACGAAAATAATAACGACCCATTATTGATTCAGTCTATAAATAATGCTACTTACATACCCTACCTACTTTTAATTTCAGAAATATAATTTGAAATTTGAAATCCATTGGCTTGAGAAGTTGATTAGCAAGAAGCACAAATGATTTACTTAAATAGTTGATAATATATTATTTTTCCTTTGCATTGTTAACTATTTTATAGCACAACGTTTCCACTTTGTAAAGAATAAGCGAGTTCACAGATGTTTGCATTCTCCGAATAATTTGCTCTAAAGGTCAGTTCACACCAAGACACGACACGACGCGACACGAGGCGACGCTACTAGGCGCGCAGATGCTTAAAAAACCAGTTGTTTTGACGAGAACCCGCAGTCGTTATTATTACTAGCAAATTGCCCAAACATACCAATCGTTAGCAAGTTGGCTTTAAGAGTACAAGTGTTCCGACGAACTGAAAATTATAAAATCAATGATGAACTTTCTCGCTTGTTCACTAAGAGGGGTAGGACATAGCGAGACATTCCGCTCAAAATTGGAGCTGCTCGTCTGGGGAAGTACCTCCACCTTGCAGAATATCATAGTCAAATAATAGTGCTCTTTTGCAGTGTTGTGTTCTTATCGGTGAGCAAGGTCCCCAAAGATCCTTACTATGTCATATATATGTATGAAACGCGCGAGTGATGCCACTGGTGTTTTAAGCGTCTATGGGTTATGTTAACCGCTTACCATCAGGCGGGCCATACGCAAGTTTGCTACCTTAGTGGTGTAAAAACTGAGTTATAGTACCAGTAAATTACTCGCCGTCAATCTAAACACTAGCACCATGTAAACTCGTCTTTAGAACAGTAAACAAGTAAAATCGCGTGCATTTTCTTCGCGCGTGTAAAAAAGGGGAGAATATGATGAACGGTTATTGCTTTGTTTTATTATACGTAAAATATATTAAACTGGAACTCGCCGAGGGAGTGGAATTAAAAAGTAAAAGTTCACTGGAACTGAGTGAAAGACGGACATGCATGTTTAGGTTCTCGATTGTTTGTTCATATAAAAAAGACCTTTGGTCTAGTGGTTAAAAGTGCGGCCGCCGGCCGCCGAGCGTGGTTCTGGTTTCGATACCCAAGTCGGGTCATCCGGATTTTTCAAAGTGGCAGCATCATCAGGGGCCTTATTCTCTATGACAACCAAAGAAAGACAGAAAAAACAATTATTCAGCATGGACACATTCACAACTGAAAGAGACTTTGAGTATCTAGATACTTAAAGGCGAAAGAAGATTAAAGATAAAATTAAAATACTACAAAAAGACACAAATAACAATTTTTTTTTAAATGTAATCCCCTTATTTTGCTACAATCTGTAAAATTTTGTGTGAAAATGACGTAGATGAGCGTGGTTTATCCGTGACAAAACAGGTCATTGTTATAGGAAATAAGGCCCCTGGGCACGCAATAACAAAATAACTGTGGCCGTTAACTTTCCGAATAATACCGATTATTGCTGTCTTTGCCCAAAGGCACTCTGCAAATGAAATTAAATACAATTAATAAAAAATAATAAAATATGCAAATGAAATGAAATAAAATGAAATGAATTTATTCATTTCATTTAGTGTAATTTCATTTTCAGAATATACCCTGACCGGCCGCCTGATTACGTATGATAAATATGACAGTTGCTGTCGCAAATAAACGTCCTATTCCGTACCTCATAAGAAAACGTCCATTTAATAAGCGAGAAAGGGATGCACTGTTTGTTGGTTGCTATGGCTGTCAGATTTTTCTTATGTAATCAAGGCGCGGGCAGTCCTGTCTCCCACATTGCAGACTTTGCCCGTCTCATTATACACGTCAAAGCTCTGATATTTCTGCCACGAGCTTGAAAACCAAATTAAAAGAGTTAATTTTAAAACTGTCAACATTTCTGTTTAAAAAAGATATCAAATTGACGTAAACCTTAATTTAACTAAATCTACTTTATAGTAAACACAATTTAAAGCGATTCGTAATGTAATTACCTTTTGTACTTGATACAACCTCATGACGTCATGACGTAATCATCCAGTGACGTAGGTAATTTTGGTATCAAACTCATTCTCACTTTATGTTTGCCTATGTGCTTTTATCATGGAAAGCTTCTTCTAATTACTATACTGTGTTGAACACAGTATACAATTCATATTAAATTCTTTAAAAAAAACCCTCCAATTTACAAAGTAAAAGAGTACTAAAATAAACTGAAACAAACAATACCTTTGCTACATCCGCAACAACGTATGTTTTTCTATATTTTTAAGTGGACACCAAAATTGCCGGTACCTTGTTGTGGGCTTCACTAAGCGGTTTTTAATGTCATCCGCCCACGGTGCAATAAACGCTCGTATATATCACTGTACGGAACTCGCTGTTACCCAATGGAAAACATGCTCGCTAGGGTATTTATTCCGTAAATGGCGATATTGTTAATCTTGTGAATTGGTCGATATACCTATTTTGGCTTTGAGAATATTTTTTGCCACTCTTCTCGTAAAAGAAGTCACTGCGAAGTCGTGCGTCGTCGCAACGCAGGTGTGGCATACAATGCGTTGATCCGTTGCAACGACGTAACGTAACACACTAATGAGGCCTCAGCCTTAGAATAATGTTGTCCGTGTTATGGATTTTATTATGCGTATGGCTATGTATCAAAAAACGAGGATTTTGTTTGTGATAAAAACTCATTAGCGTTCTTTGAGCTCACCTTCTAACAAGTTTAAAGAAAAATATTACATGCAACGATACTAATCAAACTTTCAGTATCTAACGTTGATATCATGTTATAACTAAAGTTCTCTTTTTTAGTTAATATTCAGGGTAGCTGTAACGATTCTTAGAAGCCGACTTCATTTAATATTAACCAAGTAATTTTCATATTGATTACTAGATGCTAGAAAATGTAGGACACACACATAATTACTTGTTTATCGGATTGGTATCTCAGATAATTATGAACTAAACGTAAAAGTAGCTAAAAATCATTTTAACTTTCAATATGATTGCAGCGACATCTAGTGCCACATCAAATAACTACGTAGCAACGTAGCAAGCTAATGAGCGTATACACTACGAAATCAACCAATCAGATTACGAAGCCTACATCGCGCAAGTAAAACTATTATCGTATCTAAAGCATAAACCACTCTCCGACATTAAACTGTCGGGTTTGGCCCGCCAGGCAATACCACCGCGTCTGGTCGGAGGATTCTCCCTTTTCAACAGACACAACAACACCATACCTCGTTCCTCCACATGATACTAGGTTAGATATTAGTTAGTTTTATTATTATTAAATGTAATTTTCATCTTCAAAGTAAATATGTGGTTAGATACTTGGATCCCTAAGTTGGGCAATATATGATATTAAGGTTTTCCAGTTAGAAAACCTTCCATTCACTTTGAATACAGTATGTCAGAAAAAGTGCGACTAATAAAATAATAGGTATTTTAATGTTCCATATTCTCAGAAATAGTGTAATAATTTTTGGTATGAAGATCATCAATTTAAAACGACTTGTAGGAGAATGGTGCTTGCAGGCTCTTTGATTTTGTCAAGATAGACATGGATTCTGCTAATCTTATATTCCTTTTATTCATTTTTTATACATATTATTTATATTTTTAAATATTTTTACAAAATTATATTAAAAAACATTTAAAAATATGAAAAAATAGTAGCCCACCGGTATCTAGAATAGGGTCCAAGCTACCGGCGGTCAGGGCTCCAGAGAAAGGAATCTCCTGACAATGCGTGCCGTGTCAAGAAGTACTGCTCTCTGAATCAGGCCCTTGATCCAACTGCCTAACGAGAGCCTCCTAAGGTGTCGGTCGAGACTCTCGGAAATTAAGCCATTGGCCGAAACGACTATCGGCACAATGATCGCTGAATCCACATCCCACATGTCGACAACCTCGCGAGCCAAATCAAGATATTTGATCTGTTTATCTTTCTCGGCTTTCACGAGGTTCTCGTCATGCGGGACCGTTATGTCGACAATCATTGCGCGCCGCTCTGATCGATCCACCACCACTATATCAGGTCTATTGGCTACAATAGTCCTGTCAGTGATGATGGATTGATCCCAGTATAGTGTGATATGGCCTTTTTCAAGAACTGGGTCGGGTACATACCTGTAGTACGGCACTTCCGATTCCACAAGGTTGTATTTTAGAGCAATTTGCTGATGGATAATCCTGGCTACAAGGTTGTGTCTATGCAAATACTCTCCGTTAGCTAGACGAGAACACC
The DNA here is from genome assembly GCA_932294325.1 of Allophyes oxyacanthae. NCBI lineage: Eukaryota > Metazoa > Arthropoda > Insecta > Lepidoptera > Noctuidae > Allophyes > Allophyes oxyacanthae. The sequence continues at coordinate 3,960,826 of OW028623.1, read as the reverse complement.
CGGAGATAATGTGACGGATTGATTCGCCTGGACGGTGGCATGCCCGACATATGTCAACCGTGCCGTCCTTCACAATAAATCTCCGGTAGTTATTTGTCATCATAACTTCATCCATAATTGCACAAACAAAACCTTCGGTTTCTCCAAAGAGGTCCCCGGAACGTAGCCAGGCTACGGACGCTGAAAAGTCTACATTGGGCCCATGGAGGGCCCGGAAGAAGCGTCCGTGGAGCTCCTTGCTCTGCCATACCTCCCTGCGATCGTTAGTGTCAAGCACTACAGGTTTGCGCCAGTTCTCTTTAGCCAAGGAGAGCGGGGTGAGGCCCTTGTCCACCGCTACTACATCTCGATGCATCCCCACGTTGGCTTCTAGGAAATATTCCCTGAGATTGCATATCTCGCGATTGTGGATAGTCTTAGCGTTTAGAAAGCCTTGACCTCCACATCTCCGCGGGATATACAATCTCATAACCGAAGACCGTGGATGATGCATTCGATATGCCGTCAGCAATGTACGGACCTTCCTATCCAGGGCGTCAAGTTCTGTTTGAGTCCATTTGAGTATGCCAAAAGAGTACATCAAAACTGGCATGACCCAGCCGTTGAAGGCGCGCACCTTATTACCGCCTGATAAAAGACTATTAAATACTTTTTTCAGTCGGCCAAAGAAGCGTTCCCTCAACGACTGCTTCATGTCAACAACATTGATGCCCAACGCTTCGGACATACCCAAATACTTATAGGTTTCGGTTGCTGAGAGGGATCTAAGGTTTATGGAATCCGAGAGTTGGGTGCTCACAGATTCCACAATCTCCCCTCGCTTTACATGCATGACCGCACATTTGTCCACACCAAATTCCATCCTGATGGCGCTACTGAAGGTTTCAGTTACCTTCAGTAGTTTCATCAGCTGCAAATTGTTGGGAGCAAAGAGTTTCAGGTCATCCATGTAAAGGAGGTGAGATATAACCTGACCGCCTCTCCTCAACCGATAGCCTAGACCTGAATCCTCCAGCAGTGTGCTAAGGGGATTCAGGGCTAAGCAGAACCAAAGTGGACTCAGACTGTCACCCTGGAATATACCTCGTTCTATCCTTATCGGCTCGCTAATCCTCTGGATATGCCGACATCCTGGATAGCGAAGGACTGTCCTCCATTGCCTCATACATGACATCAGGAAAGTGCATAGAGTTGCGTCAACTTTATACAACTCTAGCACCCTCATGAGCCATGTATGTGGCACCGAGTCATAGGCCTTCTTATAGTCTATCCAACATGTCGACAGATCCTTTCGAGAACGGCGAACCTGTTGGCTAATGGCCATATCAATGAGGAGCAACTCCTTAGTACCGCGGGACCCGTTCCTACATCCATTTTGAGAAGCGGACATGATAGAATTGTCATCAATGTGTTTGCTAATTTTAGCTCTCAAAATGGATGTAAGAACTTTATAAATTGTAGGGAGACACGTAATTGGTCTATAATTTTTGGGTTCCGCAGTACTACCTGATTTATGGAGGAGGTGGGTTATTCCTGTCGTCAGAAACTCGGGCAGTAATCCAGACTCTAAAGCTGACTGGAACAGAGCCGCCAGGCGGGCGTGCGATCTTTTAAACCATTTAATCCAAAAGTTGTGCAGCCCGTCCGGTCCTGGAGATTTCCAGTTAGGCAACATACGGACTGCACGTGTTACGTCTTGGGGGCTGATCTTATATTATTATTATAATACTGTTTTTTTACCACTAAGATGGCAAACTATCTGACCGCTTGATGGTAAGCCGTGACCGTAACCTGTGGACGCTTGCAACACCAGGGGCATCACTCGCGCGTTGCCGACCCTACTACTAGCGTCGTAGCGTCGCGGTCGTTGTATTATAACAAACTCTTCCTAAATAAACCATAAGATACTAAAACTAACTTCAAAGTTATCGAGTGTTTCGAGAATACTCTCCTTCCTACGTACACTTATCATAGTCGTGTTATTAACTGCGCAAAACAAAAATAATACCTACACAGCGCCCACTGTGCTCCCCTTTATGAGTCTAGCGATCGCCCCTGGCCCCGCCTGCGTGGCTTGATAACTGCTCCAAATAACACATAATAATAGCAAGAAAAATGTCCGTAAGTCCGTACACACTTTAACGTGATCATTAGGGCGTGCGTCGCCTCTAATTATTGGGTTTGGTTCCGAAATATGGGCAGGAAAAGGTGTAAAAAAAGTTGGTTGAAATTGTTGTTATTTTGGAACAAAGGTATGATTTTTAACCGATTTCAAAATAGGAGAAGGTTCTCAATTCAATATGTATGTTTTTTTTTAATGTTTTTTACCTCAGAACTTTCGACTGGGTGAACCGATTTAGATGATTCTCTTTTTATTTGAAAGCTGGTGCTTGCCGTGTGGTTTCATTTGGTGAAGATCTGATGAAGAATTTCGTTTAGAACTCTTGAATGAATAACAGCATATCACTTGCGATTACTGTAATCGCATGTTTATGTGTTGTTTATGCCACTCAAAATAGAAAAATAAAATAAAAGTAAAAACCGACTTCAAAAAACTAAAAAGTATAAAATAATTTTCTTAAAAAACTTAATAGCTTCTGAAGTCGGGGCTTTTAATACTCCAATGCACCTAGCTTGGCAGTGGCTTTTGCTTACAAGAAGTGAAAAATTATCGTGAAAACGCGCAATTTTGCTGCAAAAATAGCTAGTGTGATATACTTTTTGACACTCCCTGTACATAGAAAAGTTGCGCTTGAAATGTTTAAATGAATCTTTGTAGATAATACGCGTGCCATGTGGTACCCGGCCTAGAATGATATGGCAATTTGGAGAGTTGCAATTTATCGTCCAAACTTTATTTAAAATCGCATTTGGCGTTTACGACTACAACAGTATAGAAGTTGCTAAATTGCCAGAGCAATTTTCAGCAAATGTAGTCTGTGGTGCCGATTTTCGTTTACTATCTACACCTTTTGAAATATGCTAATGTATCATGAAAGAAAAAGATAGCAGCAATACTTTAAGAAATGTTGAAAAATTCCCCAATTTTACAGAATTACCACACCGTTTTTTTTTTCTGTATTTCAGTAGACTTTATTTTTGCTATTTGTTTTACAATCGAAGTACAGAATTTATTTAAATATCAAATATACCTAAGTTTAAGTATTTTTGAAATGATCAAGACTCTAAGTACAAGTTGTGTAGTTTTTCCGTCAAGTTTTTTTTATTTAGGGTCTAAAAATTATCAGCTATTCCATACCTTTAGTTGAGTGATATAAAATAAATTGTATTTGGATCTCATAGTAAAAGTTGCTCATAATGATGAATACCATAACTCCTTAAAAGGACCTCCGCTATTATATGTCACAAAATAGTCATAACCAGATCCAGCGAGTCCTCCATTGTTTTCATCTCACCAACGCCCTAAGCCGAATTCCGAGTCCTATTAAAAGGCGCCCTTAGCTTTGTTTTTGTTGAAATTTACGTTATAACTAGATCGACTGGAGACCCTTCCGGTCTGGTCTTTGTCCGGTTAAATAGCTAAAAGCTCCTTTCATTAAGTGCGACAAATAATAGTAAATAGTGTGAGCCACAGTAGCGTGCACTCCATGAAAACAAGAAGACACTGCTTACCCTAATACTTTTAGTAATAAGTAATACAAACGTTAATATGTCTGTAATATCAGTTAATTATGTCTAAGGGTGAGGTGGCCAATCACAAATATCATTTAACTAGACAGTACAACACTAAGTTGTTTATGCCTACTCTGTAAGAAATATCAGTGTACGCCACTGTGTATGAGCAAAATAAAATACGAGTATACCACCTACCATAATAAAAAGTAAGTTAGAATAAGCACAACACTTCATTGCAAATAAATAATTCATTGAAGTACGAACTTAAGTTCTTTGTGAGTTTATTTAAAGTGTAGCTGCGAGTCTAGCTCGGATAAAAATGCAATAAGTTAGTCTAATGCTTTGAACCGCTAATTTATTGTGCGAGTAAGAAAAATACTAAAACTAACGAGGTTTATTCGATTGGATTACATTAAAAATAAAATAAAAATAAATCCCCATTGCTGTCCCACTGCTGGGCACGGTCCTCTTCTCAGAATGAGAAGAGTTAGGCCTTAGTCCACCACGCTGGCCTGGTGCGGGTTGGCGGACTACTCACACCTTCGAGAACTTTATAAGGCCCTCTCAGGTGTGCAAGTTTCCTTACGATGATTTCCGTAACGCAAGCGATAATCAAATGCTGATCCGCACATGAATTCGAAAAGTCAGAGGTGCGGGCCGGTTTCGAACTCATCCTGGATGGAAGGCAAGCATTCAACCGCGGCTAGACCATCACTGCTTTTTACAAACTTCAATTCAATTATTTTTTTCACGTATACCTACCTAAGTTTATTTGTTTATTTCATAAGAAATGAATGACACAGTGGAAGCGTGTTGAGGGCCAAGCACAAACGTTTTTGACGTATCGTAACTTTTACGTAAGCAAATTTTGAATCAAAAATACAATAATTCTATCGCATTTTTGTATAATTTTACAGAACATATAGATACACTTGTTTCATGAAAACGTAAAAACACTACCAGTATTAAAAAAAAAGATGGATTAAACGTGTATTTTTTATTTGTTTATTTCCTTACGTGAACGTTACATGTCAAAAGCATTCGTTCTTGGACCACAGGACCCATAACCTAACCTAATGGAATATTATATTTTTGGAATAGAAATTAGCTTTAGTTTTTCAATCTAGGAGAGAAATCAAAATATTGTAACTGAATGATAGCCTCTAATAGATAGCAATTGAATTTACATACAGATGGCACTAGGTGCACATTTACAATATTTCCAAAGATAATCGATTTTCTTTTACTGAGTGAGTGAGTGTGTGTATGGCTTTTTGATATTTTTTTTAAAGGAATTATTAAACTTACAGGATAATCGGATAGGATAAAAAGGAATAAAATACTTCTAAAATAAAATAAATTCACATTGAATATTGCGATAATCAATATCCAATATTCAATTCCACAAAAAACTGAGTAATTAAAAAATAATAACTGTTACGCTAAGAATAAGCTTTAACATATTAAAAATACAGCGGCTAACTTATTCGAAAGTCGAGTAAAGAGCAAATTAAAGGTCAACAACTCTTTCAAAGGCGTTTAATGAATACAAGAACAATCTTCGTCCTACTTCATAAAGGAAACTCTTTGAACGATAACTAATTAAAAAAAGTTATTAAAAAGCTCAAAACAGCCAGTTGTCGAACTCGATGAATTAATTTCGTTAAAAAATTGGACCTTTTTTCTTGTCAATGGCGTTTTTCTTCGACACTTTTTAGGTGGGAATTTTATAACGTTTAATTAATGAATAGGTAATTGTATAAGATCTAGTTAATAAATAATGCTTGTTAATAATTTTTGCTTCAGTTTTGAAAGTAACGAAGTACGAAAAGTTGGAAAATCAATATTGATTGGAGAAACGAAAAGATTGGTACCTACCAAGTTAAGCCAAGGGAGTATTTAGTTTTTCTTTGAGTTTGATGCAAGAAATATGGGTAGGTAAAGCATTTTGTTTTAATAATCTCAATATAAATGACCTTAGTAAATCTGGGTCCGGTTACATCCTGTGAAAACCAAACAGACTCTGCGAAGAAATATCCAAAACTCGCTTTAAAGTTATAGGCAGCATAATAAAAAAAGGAACCCAGAGTTATTTATTATTTTATGGCATAACCTACATCCTTTTTGGCATAGAAACATGGTATTTCAAAAGAATTTCCTCATTTCTCTAGACGAAACTTGAAATACATCTTCTTTAGCAAACGCGTTCAACGTAACGAGATTTTCCTTAAGCTTCATATAAACAAACGGGGGATGGGATGAAAAATACGTAAAACGAGACAAATGTGGCGTAAACGTATCGTATGAGCGTGATTACTGAAAGATTAGCCTCGCTCATCTAAGTAAAGTTCAATGAACCGACTGGTTGTGTAACTGATATATCTTTGAGCGAGATAGTTCGCTTCTGAGAATGATTGGGGACACAGAAGTTTAATTTAGAATAAAACTAGCGACCAGTCCCCGGCTCCGTACGAGTGCAATTTCTTCTACTATCCTTACATTAAATTTGAAAGTATTAAACATACTAGTGGTCGCCCCGTGGTCGAAATTTGACCGTAGTTTTAGATTTCTGCACTCCTTCTCTATATATATTTTAACTATGCCAAATCTCACACTCATTCGGGCGCACAATATACTTAAAAACGTGTACAAAGTTTTCTCTTCACGTATTAATATATAGATAAACCTTCCGGAAGAAATCCTCAACATGATGGTGAAAACCGCATCAAAATCCGTTACGTGGTTTAGGGGGAGTTAGCGGATATGCAGACAGACGGGGAAAGTGACTATAATTTATACTATGTAAAGACTATCGGAAAAACACTTTTTTTTATTTTTATTCCTTTCCGCTCACTAGTATTTCTCCTGTATCGAGGGTACAGTTTACAAACATACATGTCACATGCACACACAACCAGACCCGAAACAACTATCTGTAGATCATACAAATATTTGTTCCGTGCGGGGATCGAACCCGCGGCACGTAGCGTAGAAAGCTAATCGCTTAGCCACTGCGCCAACCGTGTCGTAACTTATCCTACTGTTCCCTCCCTGCTTACTGTACACCAGTGTAACTGATGTATCTCTCGATCCGCTAGCCTGATAGGTACCGATGCACGTTCCACTGATCCCAAACGCTTTGATACGCCCTTGTGTTTTTTATACGAATTTATCTCTAATCAATCAGAGTTAGGAAGACATGGTGATCCTGTGTTTGCTTGTTTGTTTTGATTCGTGTTTTGTTTATTGCTGCCTCGTTTGCAATGTGACGTTAATGGGAACGAATGATATGGATGAAGTTTGAGAGAGATTTGTCGGCGATTTTCGTGTTATAGTCGAAGTAAAGAATTTTTTAGAATATAGATAATAGAAAAGTTTTTATTTCAAATACACCAAATTATAGGCATTTTTGAAATGATAAAGACTCTAGGTGCAACTTGTGTAGTTTTTTTCATCGAGTTTTTTTAATTTATGGTCTAAAAATTAACAGTTGTTCCAAACATTTAGTTGAGTGATATTAAATTATTTGTATTGTGTTCAGTACAAATAATTTAATAGCAGAAATTTTTTTCGGGGTTTCGTGGTTAGTACCGACCATCGAGTAAAAGTTGTTCATTATGAACCCCTTATTAAGACCTCCGCTAATAAAGTAGGTCCTTATAATGATATAGTCGATGCCCTGTCCACTAGGAGTTTGCCTGTATCGTGGGTACCTACAATATGTATATAATACAATACAATTATAATACACTTTATTGCACGCCAAAAAGAGAAGAAAAGATACGGTACATAGAAAAAGAGATGTAAGTACCTGCAAAGGGCACGGGGGCCTTATGGGGTTTGTGTAATATGTGAAATAGATAACTGGATTTGAATCATAGCACGGTGCACAAGAGTAAAATATAAATATACGCAATATACTAAAATACACATTTGAAAAACGACCGATACCCATTCGTGATAGGGTTCTTATCTCTTTGCATGGGACATAAGCTCTCCTGCATTCAAGTACTACACAAATTGACAAACGAAACGGTAAATAATGATGACGATCATTATTATTCAAACTATTTTAAAAAGAGAATGCTATTCCATTTATGAATGTTATACAAATACGCGTTATTTGGCCAACACGAAATCACATTTGTGTAGTTTACAAAAGGTTTCTTTTGCATTGGCCGTATGACGCGAATATTCGTACAAATACACCAAGTGCCGTGCCAGTTTTACCTGTTACGCCCAATTTTTCCCGAATACCATAGTCACAATTTCAAATATATTTTTTTGCGTCCGCATCCCGTCCAAATTAATACAGTCTAAACCCGAGCCAGGCTAGTTCAATACAAAGTTTAATTATTCGATATCGAAACACGGAAAATTTTCAGCGAATCAGGGCGCTTCGTAAATTTTGTTATGCACCATTTTTGTTATTTCGCCGTACGCGTGACTTTGTACCAATTAACTTTGTTAGCTGTAACGAAGTTTTTCATGTTGCTTGTTAGTGAGTGAATACAATGAATTTAGATATTTGTCTAAGCGAGAACATCGACAGAGCAATTTGTACCAGATGTGAGCATTTGATGTTGACTTTATATGTGAAACAAAGTTTATTCATTTGATTATGCTGTAGCGACACCTAGCGCCACCAAAAGGAACTACATAGCAACGTAGCAAGCTAACTACAATAATCGTCAATGACCATATACAATAAGAATTGGACCAATCAGATTACGGAGCCTGCATCACGCAAGATTTTTTTTTATCGTATCTAACACATATACAACTGTCCGATATCTACCGTCGGTCTTCAGCCCGCCAGGCAAGATCACCTCGCCTTGTCGGAGAATCCTCCCTTTTGAATAGAGGTACACCACACCTCATTCTTCCACAAAGCCTTGATGCAGTGACATACAACGTTCTATGTACTTAAAGCATACAACATGCAGTCAATCTTTTTGTATTTCAAAATAGAACAAAATAAGTATCGTTAATTTGAAGACGTTTTCCTCGAGTATTGGCCGGAGCAGACAATGGAAACAGAGCCGTGGAAGACCATGGGAGAGACTTTTGCCCAGCATTGGGATAGCACGACATTCATCATTCTCCCTGCCCTTATCCCATTTTAATTGGGGTCGGCGCAATATGTCTTTTTCTTCCATTTATCTCTATCAGTCGTCATTTCATTTCATTTATTTATTCAGAAACAATTTACAATTGTATTTGAGTATAGGTAGGTACACGATAAAATAACAGTAAAATAATAACAATAAAATGTGACAATAAAATAAAAAAACCAAAACCTGCAGGCACATAAATAAAAACCAGGCAGATGAATAGAGGAAAATAAAAACAAAGAACAACAAAATTCAAATATGCTTAAAAAAAAAAACCATAAACAACACAGTCATCATAATTTCTTAATAAGATTTTATACATTTACTCCATGGTCAATGATTATTAAATCATTTCCGGATTCACTTTCTTCACATTCATTCATGTCATGTTTCATACAGTCCATCCATCTTTTCTTTGGTCTACCACTTCTCTGATAGCCATCAACATTCATACTTACAACTCTTCTTATAACATGATTCTCATCTCTTCGCATTACACGTCCATACCACGGCAACCGGTTACTATGCAGCTTTTTTGCGGAATGGCACGATATTACTTACAAAAAAAACAGACGAAGTATTTCATCATTTTCAATTCTATTACAGTGAAATATCACAAAAACTTATCGGAAACGTTATTACGAGGCGAATCGTCTAAAGGTCACGTTGTTCTATGAAGCGATGAATTATTGAACGACTGATAGATACTCCTTCGATAGACTGACACGCAAAGGTCTTGTTACTACTTGAAGAGCTGTTTAGAATGATCTAGTAATAAAACTTTCAATAAATACGTAGGTATTATTTTGAAACATGAATTATTCAGAATAGAATAGAATAGATCTTTATTTCATGTAAACCAGATACAGGCACTTATGAAATGTCGAGACTCTAGGTGCGCGGAACTCTTATAAAATTATGGATTACAATCTTGATTAGTACAATGTTGTGGTCGATAATATAATAAAGCAATATCACATCTGTATCCCCCAAAACACAGTAGCTTTTGTTTTACAGTAAACCAATCTATAGATAGTGCGATCCACGTTTAAAAAGAGCCTGCAAAGGCCCAGTTGAAATAATCGTGATTGGTCTATTCATCGTAGTGTGCGTGTGCACTCATAGGTAATAAGTGTGTATCGACAAAACTAAAACAACAGCGGAATACTGCACACTTGTAACTGTAAGCGATTAGGAAGAAGAGTGGGGTGAGTCTTCGTGGATGGCACTATCTAAATTGATACACAAACAAATCTCTTGTATCAAACTGTACCTACATTGTGGTATTGTGGGTACAATTTCATACTCACGTCAACTTATTCCGTAATTGAAAGCGTACAGACATAACTAAGTTAAACGTTGAACACTAAAACAGGATTGGTTTTATAGGTCGTTATTATTCTGCGAACGTAACGCATTTCGAGTACCAAAACCTAAATAAAATAAAGGAACAGCGAGCACTTTAATTCTCAAAAGGTACATTCAGTGAGGGTTTGGTGCTTATTTTTATTGCCACCATTGAAATATTTCGTTTTACCTGTTTGTGGTACGAAATTAATTTAAGAGTTATAGGTTATTTTTGGGTAACAGTAGACGGCCGACTGATCATCGAGGCAACAGTTTGGTCGTAATGTAAAATTTTGAAATATCGGGTTTTATAATTATGTCGCGGAGAGGGATGGAAACGTTACAGAAGTGGGTAGTATAGGTATTTTTCAGGAAAGTACCTAAGTACATAGTGAGTGTGATATGGGGTTCTGGATACTCAAAGGATATGGGTTATGAAATAAAACCGGCAATAAGGCTTTCTCACATAGTCAGTCAATTGTCACAGTGAAAGATGGCACATCATAAACTCTGAATAACGGTTTCACAATAAATTTACATAGGGAAACACTATAACAAGAGGACCACTTATAACAAGAGGATAATTTCAACCAAATTTGTTTAGCTAAGGCCTGTTGAAATTTACAAACTAACAAAATCCAAATTTTCACATTTATAAAATTAAGTAGGATTTACTAACCATACTAGTGCATGAATCAAACGAGGCTCGAACTGGTCAATAGTTCCTTGGAACTCATAAAATTTATATGTGAAGCAGGAAAGCTATTTTTATTCATTTTAACGCTAGCGGCAAACGTATAATTATTGTGAATTATATATTGCTGTGGTAGATTTTATACGTTTAAAGTTTAAAATGGGTCAACATAGTTATTGTCGAAAGGATTACGTGGATATAATATTTTGGGGTTTATTTAGAATATACTCAGTAATACATGTTATAACTTACCTAATATTAAATAGCTGTGTTTTGGTAAGTTTCATGGCTATATTACTGCATAAATAGCGAGAGTATTAGTCAAAAGATTCCGCTCAAAATTGGAGCTGCCCGACTGGGGAAGTACCTCCACCTTGCAGAATATCATAGATAAATAACACTGCTCTTTTGCAGTGTCGTGTTCCTAAAGGTGAGCAAGGTCGCCAGTGCACTCCTTGGGAAAGCGTCGTGTTCCATCTTCCCCCTACTGCCAACACGACGTTAGTAGTAGAGTCGGCAACACGCGCGTGATTTTATGTAGGTACATATGAAGTATTGTCAATCTGTCTTATCGAATTTACTTACAATTTTATTAATGTCTGATATTCGAAAAAAATCTTTAGAATTGCAAATCGCCTCTAAGACAATCGTACTTTTTTCCTAATTTAGGAGTCAGATTTGTCTAGATTACACTCCTTATCAGTTAATTCGAATTTTATAAAGAAACGCGAATACAATTACGTCTTGGTTCTGTCTGATTGACATTGAGCACTGAGATAATGTTCCAGTTGACGGTTGGTTTATTAAAATAATCCTTATTTGATTGAGTTGCTTATTTAAAAAAAGGAGAATTTGGGACAATACGAAAATAAATTGCATGTATTTTTAATCGATTTCTTCTCTTTATAAATTGATAAAAGTAAATACTTTCGTGAAACTGATTAAAAGTTACGTTGAATAAAAGTGGAGACATATTATGGAAATATGGACACATCAGCACAAAACCAGGCCCATAGGCCGACATATGAAGATTGTTTTTATAACTAAAACTAAAAAAAATAATTGGCAAAAGCCAATAAATTTTATTAGTTTTTTGACTAACCGTGTATAAACTTCAAGGATTAACTCGAATCAACTTAAGACCACCTTCACTGTCACAGCAAACTAAGGACTCGGATGATGAATTCAACATTAGTATTGTTCTCAACCCTATAGGTAGATATCATCATCATCATCATCATTGCGGCCCATGTTGTACCCATTTTTGGGTGTAGGCCTCCTCCAAATTCCTCCACTCCTGGCGGTCTTGAGCCCTTGCCATCCAATCCGGACCTGCGTGTCGCCTAATGTCATCCACCCATCGTTTAGGTGGTCGTCCTCGCGGTCTGGTATGCTGACGTGGTCGCCATTCCAACAGTCTCCGCGTCCATCGTTCCTTTTCCATTCGAGCAATGTGTCCCGCCCATCTCCATTTGCGTCTGGCTATAATGGATACTATGTCCTGGAGGTCCTGTATAGGTAGATATACTCGTTAGCTAATGAGATAAATTAATCATCCAAGAAAAATCATATTAAACTCCTGTTTTTTATGTTATTTTGTTCATTTTTCGGTGCCATTGATTTGTTGAGGATTTTACATGCGATGTTAGAATAGTCAATTGTGTAGTTTTTTTTTATGTGTATTTTGGTGTTTTGTTAGTGTTGATATTTTTTCTGATACATTGTTTTTTATTTATTTGCTGTTTAGGTATTATTTATGATTGTGTATGTTATTGTGTTTAATAAATATAGTTTCTCTCTTTCTTTAGGGCACAAGGAGCTGCTTACTTATATAATAATCGTTATATCAGCGATAATCGTAACTTATAAGCAATTTACTGTTCCCTTTTGAATATTCAATTTTACATTGCACTAAGCTAGACTGGAACTTAATTTAGCTAAAGTAGCACGCTCATCAGAATGATACATGAGTCTCATTACGGAATCGTTAGGTTCCATATTAAGTGTAACATTATTCGAGGTACAACCCTTGATGTAAAAACAAAGAATCAAGATGCGCAGTTCCTTACAAAAATATCAAATAGCTGTCACCATAGGGATGTCCGCTCGGACTGAAAGTCTTCTCGAGTGACGTATGCCACGTGTACCCTATCCTGGACAGTCAGCTCCATTTCTGCCAAATTTTCCACAGTGGGATGAGTTGTTACCTATTAAGTGGTGATACTGAAATGATAGAGAAAAAATACTTGTAAGTAGTTATACTGATACAATGATCAGATTTACTTACCGAAGGGTAGCGCGTTTTGTATACAAATCCTTTGGCAAGTTAGTCTACTGACCGTGCAAAAATAAAATTTCAAATTAAGCGCAATATTTTTGTTTTGTGCGCGTATCCTTCGGATGTTTTAGACTCAATCAATGTGCATCTCGAGTTTTTATTCAATGGTTACAACAGAATTCATGCAGGGTACGGTATAAATTTACATAGTAACGAGATGCAGTCTTGCTTCGCGGAGATATCTCGGGATCCTTTCATATGAGACGGGCATCGAGACCTCTTGATGAAATACGAGTATTATGCTCGGATATTCATGGAGTTTATTAGTTGGAAGTAAATAATGTTTGCACAGAAAGCTGAGGAATGATTAGTTGGGGTTGGAAGCTTGCAACGTTTTGCAGTTGCAACTTCAATTTTAGAGATTTTGGATTTTGTGAAAGGTGTTCCGGGAGAGATTTTGTCACCACGTTATAATGAGTACGTCGGTGTATATTACATACATACGTAAGTTCAGTATGGTCAGATGAATATAGGAACGGTAAATTGACTTTTGCGATTGGCTTTCTTCGCTACGTGTGGGAGGTTCGATCCCCGCACGGAAATAATATTTGTATGATATTCAGATACTTGTTTCGGGTATGGGTGTGTATGCCTATGCATGTGATATGTATATTTGTAAACTGTACCCACGATACAGGACAAATCATAATGTAAGGCAACGTTTTTAAAAAAGAAATAAAAAGAGAACCAATATAATTATGTCTTTCCTAAATGTTTCTAATAACGATATAATTATATTAAACCCTTTTTCTTGTCCTTTATTTAATTTAAACAAACTTGAAATCAAAAATTTATGTAACAGTGTGTCCATCATGGCACACTATGAACAAGTCCCATTATTTATAAAACATTTTTGCAGTTTCTTTAGCTCACATTGTATTAAACCCGATGGACTCTTACAAATGTTCTGTGTCAAAACACAACTATGTTTCCTTTCTCAACAAAGTGGTTCCATTTTAGTTTTTCATATTGGGATAGAGGCACTGCAAGAGCCTCTTCAAGTGAACATGTGACATAACTGTGAAGGTATACCTATTCAACACCAAAAGTAAATGATCAGTCAGATGTCAGAACTGGTAAATCATGTGCTATTTATTATATAGGCCAACCGCTTAACTCGGTGGGTTGATGTCTGAAGTTGAGGTGATGCGCGACGCGGGGGGAGGTGTGACACACGCCTACTATTGGCCAAGCTAAGCTTTATGGTGAAAAAAGGTCTTATTTTAATAATGCAAAATATTTTAGGAGGTAAATCAATAGGTTATAAAAGTCTCATAATAGAAAAATAATAATTATTAAATTAAAATAATATATATATAATAATATCAACATATAATATATTTATACGTTTTCAAAATTCATTAATATAACTGATGTTTCCGTTTGCATAAAACCTTTATTCCTCTATGATTATGAATGGTCAAGAACTCGACCATATGACCTGACGGGCTTGGCTGCTCTGACGACTGACACGCAGGAATCGCGTCGCCGCGCCGCTCGATCTAAATCCCAACATAATTTTTGAATCTTTTATTTGATATTTGAAATGAATTCTATACCATTATTAGAGCCTAGCTTTTAAATATAATGCATTATTAATATAAAACCTTATATTATTTATATCAACACAAAAGTCCAAACAGCAGATTTCAGATTTGAATCTCCAACGTGAGAAATGTAGCAGAAACAAAACTATTTAACTAAAGATTGTAAGTCCGAAGTTCGATAGTACGTCTGTTCAAGTTTCTTTATAGTTTTTTATCGTTTAAAATATTGAAACTTTTCGTTCGTGACGCTCAAGATTCTGATTTAATTTCCTTTCTGTTTCATAAAGTTCCAAGTTTTAAGAAAATTGAAAATGTCGGTGTTACTGTTTGGATTACAGTGTTTCATTTTGGAAACCCGTTGATTTGTAAGCTTGTGTATTATATTTTGTGATAGATTTGAAATAAACACTAGAGACATTATAATGTATTAATCGTACAACTTGGAAAGTTTAACGGCAATTTGTTGTATGTCATATTATGGTTCTTATACAGGCTGCTTATGAAAACGACGTTAAGCCGCAAGAGGGTGTCGTGACCTACAAAAAGTCCATGGAATAGTCATCCTCAACGAAAAATCAATGGTTTATGGAAACGAATGGTCGCCCAGTGATCGAAGTTCGATATATATTTTAGCTTTCTACACTCCTTCTCCATATAAACTTTAACTATGCTAAATATCACACTCCACCGTGCGCGCAATATCCTTAAAATGGGTACAAAGTTTTCATGTAGTAATATATAGATAATGCGGTT
This sequence comes from Allophyes oxyacanthae, assembly GCA_932294325.1. Taxonomy (NCBI): domain Eukaryota; kingdom Metazoa; phylum Arthropoda; class Insecta; order Lepidoptera; family Noctuidae; genus Allophyes; species Allophyes oxyacanthae. The sequence goes on along the minus strand of OW028623.1, from coordinate 3,945,397 downwards.
GGCTGACCAAAACTTCGTCAGGCCAATAACTTCGACCAAATGAATAAATATTAACAAGAATAATTTTGACGTGGTTATTGTGTAAAATCCTTAGCTTGAAAACTATGATTTCATTCACAGTATAAGAAAAGGAGAGTGCTCCGCGGAAGTGTTCGATTTAATATAATTCTAGCCGCTGATTTTCACTACCGTACCACCTGTTCAAAATCTAGATTCCACCTACCATCTTGACTGAATGCAGTTCACTACCGTACGATTCAAGCGCAATTCTTTGCTATGCACCACGAAACTGTGGAATCAACAACCATTACCGGTTTTCCCGAAAACATACGACACCTTCAAGAAAAGAGCCCACACTATCGGAATCGGCACCTGAGGAATCTTCCAGTACCAGTGTCTCGGGGTACTGATGGTACTGGGAGACTTCGGGGTATGAGCAGGGTCGCGCCGACCCCGCAGCGCCTGTGTGCGAAACCAATGAAGCGCCTCTTTTTCTCACGAATCTTCATGTTTCAACTATTTTTTTTTTTTTTTAATTTTGACCGAAATAAATGTTCTCCAGTTTTGCATATGTAAGTAAGTGTAACAAAAGTAATTTCGATGGCGGCGCCGGCGCCCTATTGTCTTGGCGCCTGTGTGCACCGCACACTTCGCACATAGGGGCGGTGCGGCCCTGGGTATGAGAGACGGTCGGGTGCAGCGCAAACTGCCCATTTTCTCAGGTGCCGATTCCTCGGAGCTCATGCGCGGACTATAGAATGTTGGCAATGCATCCTTGACTTCTCTAGTATAGCGAAATTTCTTGTGCAGCAGTGATCACTTACCATCAGGTGAATCACAGGCTCGTTTGCCTCCCAATTATAAAAAAGAATGTTATAAGTATATTTTATAACTAGATCACTGGAACCCAATGAAAGTGAAAACAAACCGTATTTCGGATTGAGTTCCCAACGCTTTTCACTTCTGATAAACCGGAACCGCTTGATATGAAACTGATTTAATGAACGAATGAATGGACATTCATTCGTTCGAGTAAATGTAACGTTGGAATCACGCTCACTTCACTGAATCTATTAGTGCTCAATGTAGATACCGGCTTTTTTATTAAAACATTTTTTAAGTCTTTTTATTTTGTAAATCAGATTTTTAAATGGAATTGAATGAGATCTGTTTGAAAAACAAGTTCTTTATAAGCAAGTATAATGATTCAATCGTCACGGCGAAATTAACAGACGGTGTAGGCAGAGATATTGTCGTACTACCACTGACAGTTCGCTGCAGATGGTATTTTGGTCCCATGTAAAGCCGCCATATGCCAAGAAAAACCAAGAGATCAAGGTAGAGCGATTTAGTGGAGGCTGATCTTTGGGAGCTTCGAGCTAAAGATTGACGAGAAACTGCCAAATGTGGTAGTGAGTGGCGTTCTCTTGTATAGGAGGCCAACACACATTTTGGGTCGCTGAGCAAGTAAGTAATAAAGTCCTGCCTTTAGGCAATCCGGTTTGTGACTGTAGGAATTGGTTAGAACACATCAAAGAATGGCTCTTCTTTCTTAATATTTTATACGAACAATAAATGCAAGTATCACATACACTTCAGTCCCAACAAATACCCCCGTCTGTATTGTATTAAAAATAAAAAACTATAAAATCTAAGTTCGACGATCTCGATCGGATATCCGATAAGTGTTCAAATAAAATCGGAGTGTAAGCATGAACTCGAATTTGTGCCCTCCAGCTGAACGGCTTTGTATGAAGTCACGTAGCGATGTATTGAGATAAACGAAATGCATTGTATCTACTACTCGATGAAACTGTGGAGTTTTTCCCTCAACGTTCCTCGGCGAGCCATCTGGAGGGAGGACTCAAGGAAATGGCCTATCATTATGAACAACTTATGCTATGGGAATATCCATAAAATCGCAAAAAATGTCAGCTGTTCCGTACATTTATATGAGTAATATTGAATTATTTGTATGGAACAGGGGGCCTAAAAAGGCCACATTGAGCAATTCATCTAATGATCTGCTTAGTAACTGTCAAACAGATGATTACTGAATATGAACCTTATGCGGATGACATTAAGAGTCGTCAATTAAGTAGATATTTTGACATTCGTAATATGAATCATAATATGATTCACCTAAAGCGGCCTTTTTAGCCCCCCAGGTGATTTTTTAACGCGATTGGTTGCTTCCATATTAAAAATGGTTCATAATCATTTAGTACAAAACTCCCTTTCGGTTTTATTTATAACCTCTCTTACTAACTGTGTGTAACATTATTAATAGTTTTAAATTTTTTTTTACACCGCGGACTACCCTCGTTTTTATCCCCCGACAAAAAAAAAGCGGTGTTATAAGTTTGTAGTGTGTATCTGTGGCGTCGTAGCTCCAAAACGGATAGACCGATTGCAATGCAGTTTTTTTTTAATTGAAAGCTAGTTTAATCGGGTATTATCTTAACTATGTTTCATGGCAATCTGTTCAGTCGTTCAAAAGTACCACTTTTTTTTTATTCTAGTTAGAGTCGGGGGTTTTTGACGGTTAGGTTATTACGTGCAATACTGTCTATCTAAAAGTTGTCTGTAAGAAATCTAAGACCATAAGACTACCCATTGTAACATCTTAATAATTATAAATTATAATGTAGTTTATGACTTTGAAATTCACGTAGAGTAAGTCTATTCTATTCTAAACCAATTTTAAAACGCTTTTATTAGCTTCACTTGTAACTAACTATTAAAAAAAATCTTTGATGTTAAATTTGACCCACTTCCCGGTTTCCGATTGAGCTGAAATTTTGCATACACGTTTAGTTTGATTTGATGACAAAAGCGTTTTCTTTTGTTTTTTTTTTTAAACTATAATATTATTTATTTACTTAAGCTCTTATAACATCATGGTGTCTGCATAAGATAGAAGAAATGTTTATCCCCGCTCACTGAAGCAATGAACTGCAGTGGGAAGTATTATGCCTGGATGAATACCACCCTTACTTTGATGTTATGTGAATTATGTAGATAGGCTTTTACAATATAGAGGTGGGTGCTAAATTAGTATGAGATGTTATTCGAGAATATTATTTTGTTTCCTGGACTGAAGCCAAAGTATAATTTGTGGAATTACTTAGATAAATGCTAACGAATTATTTTTAACTCCCGACATAAAAAGAGGGGTGTTATAAATTTTGTACTTTGTATCTGTGTGTCTGTGTAGCTGTGTATCTGTCTGTGGCATCGCAGCTCCAAAATGGATGGACCGATATCAATGCAGTTTTTTGAAATCTAAAGCTAGGTTAATCAGATATCATCTTAGCTATGTTTCATGAAAATCTGTTCAGCCGTTCAAAAGTTACGGCTCTTTTTCTAGTTGGAGTCCGTTTTTGACGGTTAGGTTATTTCCATGATGTTTCCAAACTTGCCTTCAAATTCCATTAATAAACGATGATTAAGTCTGGCCATCTCTACTCATTGGCCATATTCGAGGCTGTATGTTAGGGTGGGTCGCTCATATATGAAAATATTTTTTTTTCTCCGTTTTTTTTTGTAATAGTTATTAAATGGTGACCCACCCATAAGGACGACAAACCCCGAAAAAAAAAGTTTTCTTAGTACTTTTCTTCTACCCGCGCAACGAGTTTGAAAATTTGTATTTTTTATACTTTTTCTCTGAAATTGAGACAATTTTTTTTTGATGACATCATGATAATATAATTAGTTTTAGTAAATAAATACACAAGATATGGATAGAAAAATGTATTTCAATAGAAAATTATAGAAAAAATAAACCATAAACAATCAAAACAAACATTTAAAGAGCCCTAAAATCCTTCTTACTTTCAAATTTCGGCATTAGTTTTCGACTCTGAATCTTTGCTTTGATCAGTCCTTCCCTTGAGTTCTTGTTACAAAGTTGTAAGGATGCCTCTGTGACCGTCTTCACAGCCCGCTCCACAGCTTGAGTGTGGCAGGGAAGTCGTAGAAAAAGAAGTTCATCATAACCTCTAGACTCCACTAAAGAGAGAAGTGCTTCATTTGTAACATCGCGAAGAATTGGGGGCTGAGAATATTCTAGTTGCCAATCAATCAGATCTATATAAGATGCAGCAGCTAGGTTAATCTTAGGTACCTGGAATACCCGAGGCAGATTTTCAGAACTAGGTGTTTCCCTTGCTTTCAAGATGCGCCTAGCAGCGAGTTCTCGCACATGTTTCTGCGGATCAGATAACATTGATAACAGCAAGTTTTTCGGATGTGCAAAAAAGGCATTTCGTTTGATTACGGGATCCACCACCGTTTTCAGATCGTCTGAAAGATATCTAGAATTGTAGATTAGTTTCCATAGATGTCTTGCCCCATCTTTACACGAAGGATGTACTTTAATCTCAAACCAAATCGGGGCGTAAACTTTAACTACAAACATAGCCAGTTGCTTCAGGTTGTTTGTTGGTTCACTTGATGAAACATAGAGCCGCATAATCCGGTTGGCCTTTGTCAGCCACCGGGCGTGAGACATCTTACCTGGGGAGCGATTAGACAAATCAGGAGGACATTCGCCACTTATAACAGCCGATGTTATATCATACAGGTAACGTTGATCGGAACTAAGATCTTGAATTTTAGATATGCTAGGTAATGTACCATCTATCTTTTCATATGATACAATAGGAAGCTTTTCACAGTCATCTAACAGTTTTCCAATTGCACCACCATAGGTGGTTGGTCCTGTTGTAGAACCATCAAGAGACGAAAACAAGTGTCTAAGGGGCAATTCATTCATATGTAGAAGACAAACAAGCCACTGAAGGGGTCTTTTCAGACGTTTTTCTAATAGCCTTATCACTCCGCCATATTTCCCCGTATTTGTCACAGTTCCATCACAACCAACAGCGACTGTATCCTGCAGAGATATGCGCTGATCGATTAGGGTTTCATAGATAGCAGACTCCAAGCTTTTGGCGGTTCCCTGATGTGGGTTGGCATAACCGACATAAATCGATTCTGGTTCCTTGAGGATTGAAATGTGTTCTTCGATTTTTGTCAACCGATATTTCTTACCCCCTTTTATCACAATTTTAAGGGTCTTATCCTTTCTTCCATCGAAATAAATGGCAGGAATACTGACAACTTGATTCTCAGTTTGAATTACTTTTCGTAATTTTTGTCGTGCTCGCCGTAATCTGGACTTATCAATGATTTCGTCACTATTTTCGACATCTTGTAGTACGGCAGAAGCGACAGCAGCAGCAGCTCTGTCCGATACTCCATAACGGTCACAAATATTTGCCAAGTTCTTAAGTGACTGAATTTTTCGTTTTTTCGGCAACGTTGGCGCTGACGAACACTGGGGTAAAGGTTCTTCTTCATAGTCCTCAGATTCCTCGGATATATCGGAGCTTTCGAGAATAGTATCTTGCTGGGACTCGGACGATTTTTTTGCTCTGTAGTAGGTTTCTAGTTTCACCTTTCGCTCCATCAATTTCCTGTTTCTCCTAGTTACTGATAAGTCAATACTTTTCATGATCATTTTTCTTCCTGTCCGCTGATCAATTAAGAAAGATTGTTCCTCTTTTGGGACCTTTCTTTCTTTAGAACAAACACATAATTTAAAGCTATTGCATTTACACGAGCTCAAGTCAAGCAGTTTTTCGGCACTCTTGTAGAATTCCTGCGTTTTCTCTTCGGACAGTCGCTTCCAAGATTTTATCAAATTTTTACATTTACTATGATATGCTTTTAACAACTGTAATACTCGTGTGTGTGAAATAATTGGTATAGAAGCTTTAAGCCACAAACTTTCAACTTTTTGGGCTACGATCTCAGAAATCTCGGTAACAGTGAGCTCCTTTTTAGAATGATATTCGATCTTGAGACGATGTCGTATTAAATTATAATATTTCATTACCTCTTTGTAAGTGGGTAGTTGGTTGTCACTAAGCTCCTTAAATGCACCAAAAATGCAGCACTTTGTTGCGTTTCTAGTGTTTTCAGCTATCTCCATGATGAATAAATAAGTTACAAAATATTAGGGGTAAAAATAACCAAATTATTATGATAATTCGCGCGACCTGTCACCTTGAACTTATTTACGCAACTGAGACAAAACGCACGATGAACAGTTATTACTTTGCGTCCCTCCCCCGCACCCGTTGCTTGAATGCGCGTTACGGTATCGCCCATTTACTATGGTAATTGATATATTTTACACAAATCACAGTGCAAAAGGCGTTTAAATTATTTTACAATAGATCCAAACTTATTTAATTTTATTAGGTTAGATGCAATTTTTCAAAAATTCTAATGTAATGCGCGGGTAGATAATGTTGCGAAAAAAAAAAAAAAAAATACAATTGCATTAGTACATAGCCAGATCACATTTTCCGCACTATTAGAAATCTTTAGCAAACAATTTAATTTTTCGACCCACCCTACTGTATGTTCGAAGCGGAATGACAATATTTTACGGATACAAAATTCTAGATCCACTCAGCGGACGTATTCTGACCACTGAACCGAATTCACTGATAACCGAATAAGTTGGTACGGAATAATTCAGAAATCGCCAAGTAGGTATAACGATGGCGACTTTTAATGAGGACTAGTGGTCGCCCAGTAATCAAAATAGAACTATATAAAATATATAGTTGTATACTATATTATATTGGGTAACAACTGTACCGTACGAGAGAAAAAAATTGTAATCTAAATCTAAATATTATAAATTTTAGCTTTCTGCACTCCTCCACACACCGGAGGAGTGTGAGATTTAGCATAGTTGTAGTTTATATGGAGGAGTGCAGAAAGCTAAAATTTAAACTTTGTACCCCTTTTTAAGCAAAAAGGGGTACAAAGTTTTCTCTTCACGTATTATGCGTACACTTCGCGGATGATGGACTTAATTAGGTAAGCGAAGGGCGAAACAATGCGAATGCTTCAAAACGTTCGTGGATACAATGAGTCTCAAATCCACGTGTATTGTAGCTTTTAGCTTTTAATAATTAGGTACCTGGTAAACTAGATAATGGCATCATTGGAACGGTCCCATCAGAATACCAGCGCTGTGACATTTTCTATTTCTAAATGTCTCAGCATTATGCTGAGATGGGGGCCATTTTTGGTCTCGTCCAGGTTGCTTTAATTAATGTTTTTCTTTTGTTATTATTTTTGTACTTTTATTTGTTCCTGGCGAGTCCAGAATAAAACTGTTTTCTTTCTTTCTTTCTTATAAGATGCTAATATCCATTATGTAGCCGTTTGCTTTGTTTACGTAAAAATAACAGAATTATTTACAAACATTGTGAATTACCTAAGTACCTATTCTTTTACTATTTTCGTGTTAAGCAAATATAAGCAGATTACAATTATTATATTTTTTTTTTTTTTAAGACGTCTTTCTCGGAATACAATAACAGGTAAAGCTACAAAGTACAATTTGATGACAGCTAGTTTCTAGCATTGGACGGACAGACAGACTGGACGGATTCATGTGCGTGAGTGCTGAGAAACCAAGCTGGGAATTAGCGAAATAATTTACCAAGGATTTATTAGTAGACTTTAAACAATTGTATCGTAGAGAGATTCTCGGTATTTCTATAGGTATATAAAAAATTACAGCCTTTTAAGTGTCCCTTAGTTCTCACAAACTATCAGCTAAAAATCGGAAATTATCTTAAAAATTACAGGTAACATCTTTCTCTGTTCTTTTTATCTGTTATGGAAAACGAAAAATATTATATAGGAGGAGATATTTACAGGTTGTAATATCTTCAAATTTCACCTAAAGTTTCCTAAGACCAGAACTCTCTAACTATAATAGAAAGGGTAGCTACCCTTAATGCCCCAAAATTTTGCGCCACCCTGAATATATCATTGGGGGTCTATGTTTGAAGACGCAATAGGTACTCAAAAACTTCTTGTTCTGTCTCTTGCTTTCACAAGGGAATTGCTAATATAGGTAGAAAGATTAGGCAAGCAGCTAAATGGTAAAAAAAAGTACACCGAAATGATATTATATAGTCACCGAAATGAAATTTAGTCCACAGAAGTGATAAAAATATTTAGAAATAAATTTCAAAAGCTCATAACTTGCCGGAGTTTTATTCACCGATTTTAATTATTTTGTCAACTATGGCGTTCTTTATATACCTTACTTTAATAATATAAATACAAAATATTATATGAAATATAAAATATTTCTCAATTTTTAATAGTAGTCAACTACCATAAAAATAATAAATAATACGAGTATTATACTCATTATTCTTATATCTATCTCATTACTCTAATATATTTATTATTCTTATGCAACCATCCTATCGTAAACAAAAGCATGAATCTCCAATCAAATAAGTAATACACCAAAACACACATCTTGGTGCCTCCATTTGTCAACAGCGGCCAAGTTAGAGTGTGGACAATAAAAACAGTTTATCTGAGTAAAGTGTAATTAGTACATAGTATAATTACGGCACGGCCGGTGATTCGGTGGAAATCTTGGTTTGGTTCCTGCAATTAATGCTGGCCTTACTGTGGCCGGTGGCACGATCCAATTACTAGGCGTTTGGTTTAAATAATGAGATTTAAACCAAACTGTGCGAGTCCCAAGTAAAACTGTTCTTACTTCCAGAGTTGACAAGTGTAATAATATCTTACAGAACGATCTCATAAAGGTGATTTTCATATCCGGGGAAGGCACAATTTTCGAATTTTGAAAGTTCTTAAGCCGTAATGGAAAGATCATTTCGCCGGTAAGGTTGGTAACGGAGCTGGATATCCAGGATAGAAAGAAAGACAAGAAAGAAAGAAAGAGGAGAAAGAAGGAAATAGATTTTATTTTTACGCCCAGTATGACGCACGAAACTTAATTAAAACCTTACACCAAGACCACTTACTAATCTTAAATCATGTCAAGGATGTACCGGTGATTCGAAGTTCTTTCGTAGCATCCATTATTTCTCAATAAAAATGATTTTATCTTGTGCTATTTACATAGTATTTCTCCATAGTAAATGTATAATAAACTTAAAAACATTTTGTACTATTCGTCATAGAAAATACCTATAAAGACAGAAAAGTATTTTTTGGAACATCATGTCGTTTCTTTTTTCATATTTCCGTTTTTATCGTCGCTGCCGCTTGTACTTTGTATCCCAAAAGCTCAAGCCTCGTGCTATTTGTGCTGGTTCACTGTTCAGATATAGAGATGGCTTCAAAAATGAGTCTGATTGTTTCACTGGCCGTTCCTTTCCATTTCGACCATAGAACAGCCGCATTTCCCAGCAGATATGTGCGCAGATACGTGCGCCCAAATGCAATGTTTTAGAGTGACAGATTGTAGCACACTTTCTTTGAAAAATGAAAAGAAACACTATGCAGGATATTTTTTTATGTAATGCGCAAAATTTGCAGTGTGATTTAGTGTCCGTTCCCAAATGCAACCGCAACTGTTTTCTTTTTTACTATGTACTGAAAAAAAATATTTAATGATTTATCCCCATTTTCAAACAAACAAACAAAAACAAATACAACAATTTTTTTTATTAAACAAATTTTTTTTAGGCAAATATAAATCTTCTATTCTATTCTATTTTTCTTGGCACCACAGATAATAATATTAAAAAACTTAACTCTCTCTCAGAATCAAGGATTTTCGGCATATCTTGGGGGTTGGTCAAGATCTGATTCTTCTCTGATTCTTCTCTTCTGAATATTTATCCAAAAAGTTGTTCTCATGGTTGATAGTATGCAATGTTGGAGTGATGTGGATGTGGCGCATCCCGGCTGCCAACAAGATAACGTCTCGTCATAAACACATCGTTGTGGAACCAGCTGAGACGGGCCATCATCGCTACAATAGCGGCAGATTTTTAAGAAATAAACACTATTGGTAGGTACTAACATAATTATAAATACGCCGCGACATCAGCAATCTTTACGTCTAACCCATAGAAATAATAAGTAGGACTCCCCTGTCTAACCCTTCAAGAGTGACAGTTGTCTATTTCCTATTAGAAAATGTCAAATAGGTTCATATTGCCTGACCAGGGAACCTAAAACACACTAAGTGGCTGTGCTTGTGCCCCTTGCCCTAATGAAGCCATCAACAAAATCAACATTATCTTTGATCATGTCCAAGTAATTTTTTTATTATGACATTACGACATCTTACAGAATACTCTAAGGCGATTTATTATATATTAAACTAAACCATAAAATATCACATACAACAATAATAAAATTAATCTAATTTATATTCCTCCTTCAATGTATTTTTGTGTCACTACGACAAATTACACAAGTACACTATGTAATGACAATAGATCTTTGAGTGTCTAGAACGTCATTCTAAACACTCAAAGCAAACCGATAAACTGAACTAAATTGATAAAGAAATTGATAGTGCTTGCTTAAAAACGCACTTATGATACTTTAAGCTAAGAAAACATTATAAAAAGGGAAAACAAGAAAGGGATTCCAAGAAACAGTTTTCCAAAAAAAAATGCTAATTTTCCTATTAACAGAACGGGAGCGGCGCACATTGTGGAGGCCACGTGATCGCTCCGAGCGACTGTCGCGTCGTCATCTCGTGAGGCAACGCTTTTATCAAAAGTTTAGAGTTACACCCCCGAAGGCCATACGACGCGCGACGCCTTGTATAGCTCGGATTATATTTTACACTTTAATACAGAGGTGGCAAAGAGACAACAGTTTGGGACGTGGTTATTTTGTTAGCGAATAGCGATAAGCCAAGCGAGTTGATATGTCTATTAAAAAGTAAAAACCGTGTAAAAGTAAAATACCGGACATAGTTAAGTAAATGAAAAATGAAAAATGATCAACAATAATTGAGAATGGAATTCCTTGCGTGTGTAGTTATACCCTGGAAGTCGTCAAGGCAGGAGTGAATAGGTTACTTCTAGACTAGCATGCGCACTATCTTGGATGCATCCTCGCTTAAACATTCGGTGACATAATGTCAACGGCAAGCAAATGCAATTTAAAAAAATGATTTTTTTTATAAAGGGTTGTTAGCAAGAACATTGTACATAGAACTGGACGTTGCGGCTAGAAGAAAACAGTGAAAACCAAATAAATGGCCTTGAAATAAATCAGTTATATTTTGCATCTCTTTCATCAGGGTGACCAAGTTTTGAAGTGAAACTTCCATATACATAGACGGGGAGTATTAGGAATTGAAATGGAATGTGTCCCAGGTCCCAGCACACATTTTTTTTTTTGCGTTGGTATATTATTAGGAATTAAGCAAATTTATAGAAATTATTCATAATTGAGCACGTATTTCTTTGCTAATAAAGATAGAACTGGATATTGCATCTAGAAGAAATAACTGAAGGGGAGTTCATTCACCTTTAGGTATGTTTTCCATCTCACTCATCAAAAAGACGACCGATATACAAACTGCATTAACCACTTATTATGCCTATGCTCACGCGTGGCTCAGCTACGGCGTAATCATGTGGGGAAACAGTACCGATGCTCCTACACTATTTATTTTATAAAAGAAATTAATCCGTATACTCACAAACATAAATCAGACTGATAGCTGCAAACCTTTCTTCATAAAAAAAACAAAAAAACCGCAAAAAAAAAAAGACTGCATGCTCTGTTTTTAGTAGGTAAGCAATTGTTATTGTTATGGTAAGGTGTACTTCATTCCCTCACATTAAAATTTTTTAGTCTATTACTAGAAGTGAAAACTTGTTATTGGCTTTCTATTGACTAAATTGTTGTTATTTAAGTTAAATTAGCTGTAAGTTTTCCATGATCTAAATAAATAAATAAAACATAAAATACTCACCCTTCCATGCATATACATTTTTGAAATTTGTTAGGAAATAGGTATAAATCATTATTTACAAGACGCGAAGATAAACATACTGGCCGATCATTAAGGCATAAAAATATGCTAATGCTACCATCTTCCCGCATAACGCTACACTCCAACAGCCCCTATGTAATGTGTATAAAAAATTATAATAAAATACCAGAATCAATAAAAACAGAAAACAGCGAAACAACATTTACAAACAAAATAAAACAAATACTTATTAAAAAAGCCTATTACACGATTAATGAATATATAAACGATAAACAAACATTTCCAATTAAATTAAATGAATAATACTATAAATAATACAACAGTAATAATAAAACGAAATAAATGAATAGATATAAAAAATAAAATAAAAATACATTAAATTCCATAACTATTAGTTAATAATAATTTATAATAAACTAAATACATATTAGGAAATATTATTAATAAATTAAAAATTATAATATGCTATCCATATTTATTAATAAATTAAAGCAATAAGTAAACATAAGTACCATCTTCCTATTTATACAACAGTAGTAAACATAAGTATCATATTCCTCTCCTATATTTTGCTGTGCCCTACAGGGTCCATGATTGTAACCTACCAAATTTTATTTTTACCACCTTATGTACATTGTGGAATGCAAATAAAGAATATGAATATGAATATATAATTTGCAAGTTACCAGAGTAAAGTAAAAGTTTTCAAGATAGTTGTGCACAAATAGATAGGAATGTTTATGTTGAGGGCCATTTGGTATCCAGAAACTATTTTAAAAGCTTCTAGTATTTTTAAAGTCATCTTTAATTTTTTCTGCCTATAAAAAGGATGTGTTGATTGAAATAATTATTTTATGATATTTAAGTTTACCCCAATTTTATGAATGCATTCCTAGGCTGGTAAGACTGATGGTCTGTAAAAATAATAATTTCAATGACATAAATGACATGTCAACATTGTCAACTTTCTTCCACTTCGAGTGTTTGCTAGGCGATTTCTGAGGATATACTAATTATTTAACAGTGCTCAATCATGTATCGTATATTTAAAGATTGTGGAAGTGTTTGGAACCCAACATCAAACGTTATTTTTCATAGGTAAGTGCGCTGATGCCATATTAAAAATTACGCCAATTTGTACATATTTTTACGCAGTTTTAGAAAGATCTGCCTATATTTTTATTTAAAACTGTGTGAAAAACGTTTCTCTCATTGTGAAATGTCACCATTTAGTTATTTATGTGGTTATATAGCATATAACTAAGGAAACAGTCGCATTATTAGATTGGACGTCAAGATAAAATGTTAGTAAACAAAGAAGAGTAGAGTGACCATAAATGATTGCTTGAGGCGGAATTTAACGTGATATGATTTTTCGTGGTTGTGTAATGAGCTACAAAGTCCAACTGGAATTCAAAATCTTGAGAAGTTTTCTTGGTCAAACCAAAAGCTTTGGCTAAAAAGGCCGCTTTAGATGAATCATAATATGATTCATATTACGAATGTCAAAATATCTACATATTTGACGACTCTTATTGTCATCCGCATAAGGTTCATATTCAGCAATCATCTGTTTGACAGTTACTAAGCAGATCATTAGATGAATTGCTCAATGTGGCCTTTTTAGGCCCCCTGATCATTGATTGCTAACATCAGTGGACTTTCTTAGATGATTGAAAACACGATTGCATTTGTTTCAGTTTTCCAATCGATCCAGAGAAAAGGCGTAGATGGTGGTATGGTGGTCCAACATACCTTTGAAAGGAAACTTCTATAAATCTGCAAAAAATTGTTGCCTACACTATAAAGCGGAGCACTATGACATAAGGCTAAACCGACTAAAATTTGGTGAAGATCTGATGAAGACTTTCGGAGAAAGACGATGGAACTCCTCAATGGATATCAGCAAATTAGTCGCGATTACTGTAGTTGCATATTTATGTGTTATTTATGCCACTCAAAATAGAAAAATAAAATAAACTGTGCTAAAAAGTATAAAATATTTTCTTTAAAAACTTAACAGCTTCTGAAGTAGGGACCTTTAATCCTTCAATGCACCTTAGCTAGGCACTTATTTTATTTATTTATTTAAAATGCTTCATGTACAATGTACAAAGGCGGTCTTAATGCCGTAGGCATTCTCTACCAGACAACCTTAGGGTGATGCAGAGACAATGAAGGTAGATGCACCAAAAAAAAAAAAACTTAAATGAGAGATATAACTATTATACTTAAAAACAACTATATAAACTTACATAAACATTACCAACATAATATTATATAAATAAATATGCAATATGCTGAATAAACTAATTACACATATATAAATAATAAAATACAATTCGGAAAAATCAGAGTCGAGATGAATCTGCCGCCGTCTTGTCACGAAAGTATTTACGCACTTTAAATTTAAATGAGAGCTTACTGTTAGCCATCCTGATTTCAAGAGGGAGTGCATTCCATAGTAGAATAGATTGAACAAAGAAGGTAGAATGAATAAAGTCAGAGCGATGAGAGGGACATTGAAGAAGACGATTGTTTGAAGAACGAAGATATTTGACGTGATTGGAACAAACATATTGGAAGTGAGAAGATAAGTAAGAAGGAGAATTTGGGGAGTAGAGTATAGAGAACAGAGTGGTCAGTGCCCTCATGTTTCTGCGCTGACGAATGGGAAGCCAGTTTAAAAGTGTTCGATACGCAGAAACATGATCATATTTACGGAGGTTGAAGACAAATCGAATGCAGTTATTGAGAAGGCGGTCAAGTTTGTTGAGTAGATCTGCATTCAGGTCGAAGTAGCACACATCACCATAGTCGATTATGGGAAGAATTAAGGTCTGCACAAGCATTGCCTTTGTATGAGACGGAAGAAATTTTTTGAGACGATAGAGATACCGCAAGACACCTGTCACCTTTTGGCTTACATGTGCAACTTGAGGTTGCCAGTTGAGAGTAGAGTCGAGATGTAAGCCGAGATCTTTAACACTGGAGCTGATGGGAATGACTGAACCATTAAAGATGACAGAAGGGATAGCAAGACTGCCCACTTTGCATATATTACGGTGACTACCTAAAATAATGGCTTGGCATTTAGAGGGGTTTACCGCCACACCAAACCCGTCAGCCCAGTTCTTGATAGCTTCAAGATCGCGGTTTACGGATTTGACCGCCTCGGACAAATCCTCTACCCTAGCCTGAGAGTATAACTGCAGGTCATCGGCATAAAGATGATACGCACACTGAAGCTTTTGAGTAATAAGATTTATGAAAACAGAAAAAAGAAGAGGAGATAGTACCCCGCCCTGCGGAACGCCAGTTTCCAGGTTGCACCAAGTTGAAGAGCGCTCTTCAACATGGACTGACTGCTGGCGCTCCCGAAGATAAGATGAAAACCATTCCAGTGCTTCAGAAGAGACCATAAGATGGGAAAGGATGGACAAAAGGATGTCGTGGCTGACGGTATTAAAGGCATTGGAGAAGTCAATTAAAACGAGTACAGTGACCTTAGTGTCCTCCATACATGTCCTAATATCGCCAGTCACTTTAAGAAGGGCAGAGACAGTGCTATGGCCTGGTCTAAACCCCGACTGAAGAGGACTTAAAAGGTTATTGAGATAGATGAATTGGGAGAACTGCTTGTGAACACAGGCCTCTAGCACTTTAGATAAGAAAGGAAGAATGGAAATAGGACGGAAATGACCAGGAAGACTTATTAGTTTTATGAAGTTAGTTTTTACTTATTTTAAAGTTTAATTTATCCATAAATCAACCCGCAACTTTGGACCAAGTGATGACACGTTAAATCTTCACCATGGGTTCACCAGAATTTAGTACCTACCTATTTGGTACATATGGTTATTGTTTTGGTACCTAACTATTAGCAAACAAATACGTGCTCAATTATGAATAATTTCTACTTGCTTAATTCCTAATAATATCCCAACGCAAATAAAAATCTTTGTCACCCTGATGAAAGAGAAGCAAAAAATAACTGATTTATTTCAAGGCCATTTATTTGGTTTTCAACGTTTTCTTCTAGCCGCAACGTCCAGTTTTATGTACAATGTTCTTGGTTGTTAGTAATTTTTTAAATCAATTTACAATCTTGTCACTTTCAAATACTTACTTGATGTCGTACGTAATTTGTTGTGCTAGGGAAGGCATCCAAAAACTTTGACATTCAGTCCGATGCTGAAACTGCCTGTAGTTGTCAAACCGAGAGATCTCAAGGACGTTTTCGTCCACAATACTGCTTGCTGCCACAAAAAGTTTATAAAATGACGCGTCTTGAAAATCACACAATTTTAAACAACCGCTCGCTCACACTACAACCTAATCCTAAAATCATGACAAATATAAAGTAAAGTAAGTAGTAGTAGTAGTGGTAGTAGTAGTAGTAGTAGTAGTAAGTGTATAAGTTGGCTAATAAAACGCATGCTTAGTAACGAACTTTTGAACTAATCCGGAGTTGCGCACTTATTTGGACATTAGGAGTTGCCCTCGTGTTCAGGACGTCACATAAAACATTTAGTTAATAGCTACCTTTTTGTGTGCCGTGATTATACTGTGGTAGTTCGCAACTAACAAATTGTTGATTACTTTTTGAGAAGTTATGTGATGATTCTTTGTTAGTCAGACGGAGAAAGTTAAAATGTAATGTTCTGTTAGTAGAAAGAAATTAAAGTTCTGAATGTAACGCTGAGAGAGAACAGAATTTTAGCTTCAAATGAACGTACCTACCAGGATAGGGTTATTAGCTTTCTACGACGATTTTATCAGTAGTTGCCAAGAATATTATAGATATATAGGTATAATATTCTTGGTAGTTGCTGTCTATAATCAACGATAATCAGTAATATCTGACGGAAATACTGTTGGCGTTTTTGACAGCAATAGGGTATTTGACTACTATTAAAAATGGACAAGTATTTAATATTCCCTTAAAGTTGGCAGATAAAGAACATCATAGTTGACGAAATAATTAAAATCGGTAAATAAATGCCAGAGTCATAAGCTTTGAAATAAGCTTTTATTTTTATAAGAGGCACTATCCATCCTTTTCCCGCAAAATGGAATATGTATGAAACTCACAATTTACTACGACATTACTAGTTTATGACATCACAAGCCAGTAGTGCCATCTCTGTTGAACAATTTAAAATGCTTTTAACTGAGGCATTTTTTGAAATATTTATGTAATCTATTTTAACACTATTGCTTAAGTTTTTTGGAAAAGCTTGAATTTTGCTAATAAATACTTTATTTGATAGTATTATTGTTACAATCTGTCAAATTTGGTACGAGGACGACGCCGATCAGCATGACAAGACACGTTATTGTCAATCGGAATAAGGCCTCTGACGTCATTGACCTAACAAACGCGTCTCGTGGGTGTCTTTAGGCATAACTTTATGTCATAATACCTTTTTTTTGTTGTGTGGTGAAAATAATCATGGACTTCCCCCGTCATGGTGGCTACGGATGGGTATGGTCTATTACCGGCTAAAACCACCGCGGTGCATCGCTTCTACCTATGGCCGGAGCACCTACGGGAACTGAAGGATTATTTTATAAACAATTCTCCATTGTAAGTAGATCGTCGACCTTTGAAATCCTATCTTTTTTTTATATTTATATTTCTTCTTATTTCGTCTCGTTATTTTGTGTGCGATATTTTTATTCAAATACTAAGGTATCTTTTTGATCGTGAGATATCAAAGGAGGTTTTGTTTGAATAGTCCCTATTATCGAAGGCTTAGTTATGTATGCGCAAGCATGCACTATTTACTGTGATTAAATATAATATTTTCAAATATTCAAACAGTTACTTGGAATTATTTGTAAATAAAATGATTATTAGAATTTTACTCAAAGACTAAAAAAACCTTAAGAATTTAAATAATATTATCACGACAAGATGTCTAGACTGTAAGCGAAATTCAGACCTTTTTGTAAATAATTGAAAGTGAATTGAAATAGATACTTATTTTTCTTCTATTTTGTACTTGTGATTGGTCATGTTGTAACCCTGTTAAGCTCAAAATGTATGAACGAAATACCCAAAATCGATTAGCATCGATCACAACAATACTATGGTTAATTAATGAGTCATAATCAGTTATTAAATCAGTGTTAGTGGCACTGGCTAAATCTATGGTGTATAGGAGATGTTTATGAATATGTTAAAATGTTATTTTTGACTTAATAAAACCATTTTATTATTTTTATTCATTTGTATTGAGTGTATTGTTATACCTATGTCTTAACCAACTACCTAACTAACTTGAGACTATTCTGACAATATGAGTGAGATTCGAATCGAGATGCGAGTTGGTTTACAGAATACCTAGCTATGCCTTAAACACCTCATCATCTTCAGCCTAGGGGTTGTAGCGACATCTATCGCAACATAGAATAACTACTATCAGATTACGAATCCTGCATCGCGCAAGGAAAAATGTATTCGTATCTAGCATATATACAACTGTCCGACATCAACCGTCGGGCTTCGGCCCGCCAGGCAATATCACCTCGCCTGGTCGGAGGATCCTCCCTTTTCAATGGAGGAACACCATACCTCGTTCCTCCACAGGGTCATCCATAAAGTACGCCACACTAATTTCGTGATTTTTTTACCCCTCTCCCGTCCTTGTCACAATGGATCACATTTGTGACACTGCCTAGTGTGACGTCACATATTTTGCTATTTTACATCTAGAAATTATTCAATTAAAGCAGCAGTTCCGAAATTAGTTTTATTTCCATTTAAATTATATTAAATCAATTGCCATACAGATAAGAGTTGGAAATATTTTTATGATTTTCGTTAATAGTTCTTAGGCATTTAACACTTAGATGTATTAGATTTTGAAATGTGACGTCATGAAACTTAGGACCCCTCCCACCCCTTGTCACATAATGTCACACTTCGTTGACCCCTTCCCCCCTCCCCCTTAACGTGTGACGTACTATATGGATGGTCCCCTAGTTGAAAGTCTTGCATGTAGATAGGTAATACAGCTGAAACGCCCGCCTTAGGATGTAGAATAAAAATAAAATACAGGAACAAACAGATATTTCAAAATAAATGAAAAATAGCGAACATTTAGTACAGTAAACCTTGCAATTTTATGCGCATATAACTATAAAGTGTCCCACATAAATTCACAGACGGTCACCGATGCCTTAGTCGCCGGACTAAGGAATTCTACTAGGAAACACTGTAATTTATTCCAAAAGTTTCGTAATATTTTAAAGTGGATAACGAAATTTTATAAAAAAAATCGTGTTGTTTTTTGTAAGTGGTTTTAATTATGGAGTTGTAAAATGATTATGACTGTAATTGAAAGAATTAAGAATATAGTAACAGAAGTCTCAAAAGGCCCATGCTCACCGACAACATAACAGAGGATTAGTGAAAAATCAACTGTTTAAACGTTAATTTTTGTAAGGGTAATCGGCCAATTTAATTTTAAACATCTTTTATTTTGTCGGTGGAAATGGCCCTAAGTCTTTTGTGAACTTATTCGTAGATTAAGAGGAAACGCAAGGCGTTTTGTCCATACAAATGTACTCCCCGATTTTCTCTCCGGATTTCGTTATGAGCTCATCGTTTTTTTATGTGATATAGTGGTACGGTGGATAATGGTTGATATCTATATTCTAAACTAATATTATAAAGAGAAAAGATTAGATTTTTGTATGTCCGTTTGTTTGTACCTAATGGATAAACTCAAAAACTACAGGACCTATTTTAAAAATTCTTTCACCAGCGGAATGCTATAATAACACAGAGTATCATAGGATATAATGATAGGATTAAACGAACTTACCTTAAGTGAAGTTCTATCCTAATTATATGAATAATTAGTCCAAGGTAGGTAGGTTAACAAGTAGTACCGTCTTCTCTTGCTCTAGGTCACGCGAATCTTCAGAGTTATAAAAATAAAAATCTCCACCTGGCAACACTAACGTTACATATCATTAATTTTAGAGCAGTAATGAAATAGGGGAGAATTAACCATGTATACATGTGTTAATCTTGGGTGGGTGGGAAGTACCTACCTTGGACTAATTATTCATATAATTAGGATAGAACTTCACTTAAGGTAAGTTCGTTTAATCCTATCATTATATTCAAATTAGTCCAAGGTAGGTAGGTTAACAAGTAGATGTTCAGAGAACATAATATTATGTCATTTATCTTTTATAGTTCATTATTACTGAAGACTAAAAGATGTAATATGTCTACAATGATTATGATCCGTAATTAATATTCTTTTCCAGTAGACTTAGGAACTTTATATATATAATAACAATTTTAAATGTTTAATAGAGAAATCTAACTTTAAAAAGTATACTATGAATAATTAGTATTTGAGATCTTATAGCAAACCCTAATCTTAAAAAACTGCACTGGCAAAACTATCTTCGTTAGCAGATTCATTTGGAAGGGGTCTATTATAATGATTAGCAAAGGATGACTTTGCCAATTACCATAGGTAGATACTTATTTTAGCTCAGGCTTTTAGCATACTAAGCTATCAACCGTCAAACCCTGCCTATAATGCTTGGGATGACGACGCATGCAGAATTGAATGGGTAGCAAACACAGATATATCTTTAGGTATATCAGTTTGATAGGCAACTTTTTAAATTTTACTTATTGACTTACTTATTATGTCTTTATTGGACTGTCTATTTATCTGACTGTTAGAGTTCTTTCTAGATATTGTAGCGACTTTGCTAGAAATATTATTGACATATTGTTAAAAAATAGTAAAAACATTGAGTGAGATTTTACTTGAACATAGTCTTTAATACCTAAAGGTATCTGTTCTCATTATAATGACACCTAATTATCCAACTTTAAATTTGAATAAGGTCTAATAGCAAATGCTGCTATCAACTCTAAGCTCTTTCAAGCATAAGTATCAAATGGATACCAAGAACTTAAATGTGCTAATACCTTGATACATTATCGTGTTTTGATTTAACTGTAATTTAAAAATCCATACGTTTAATTATGTTACCTAAGAGAGCGCCAACTAGTGATAATTGAGTGAAAGGTAAATGGTTATCATTCAATAAATTATAATTGTAGGTATATCAAACTATTCTAGGAATTCATATCTAGTAAATATATAACTAGTAATATGATCTTCTATAGGCCCACTGTTGGCGCAGATAACTATAAAATAGATTAATAAAATTTTGAGATAAAGAAGCTATCATGATGTCAATTTAATTCTTTGATATCATTCTCCTCTTGATGACCTTCCTGATAATGTACACCAGAGTGAATAAATTGCAGGGGTGTGTCATTCTGAAAGGAGATATTAAATACGTCAGAAGGACCTAACGTTAACGCATCTGAATCAAATAGTGATTATAAATAGTTGTGAGACTATATTAGAAAAGCATTATATATTAGAAATTTATTCCTGACTTTTGTCTCTTTTAGTATTTGTGAAGAACTTTTAAAAGTTGTTATTAATAACATACTGAATGTGGAAATTGCATAAAAAGAACTTCTCACTTCATTATAATTGTGAGTGTCTATGTACCAAGCAAAAAAGGGTCTCTATGCCCTGATAATCTACTTTGGACATTATGTTTTAATCAAGATGCAAAGAGGTTTATTTCCGTATTGCCTAATTTATCTATTAATAGCTTAAAAAAGACTTGTGTAAGATCCCATCACAGCAATCTATGATCCCATTCAGTATCTACTTATGTTAAAATTCCGAGATTCAAAATCTGCTTTTTTATTATCTTACCTTATAAGTAAGATTAAAAAGAAAAATCCATATAGGAAGTAGATATAATCCTATTTTCTCATCATTGCCAAAGTTTTGCATTATATATATATATATATATCTATTTACTCCACCCATCTGGTTAATACTTTAATTATAATCAATGAGTTGATAATATATTTACAACTCCTTAATTGATCAGCATCATTTCTCAAGACAGAGTTAATAATAATTATTATATATTTAATTGTCTTTCCTTCTCTGACTATCTACCTCCTGTGTTCTAAACTTATCCAATGTGTTCCATATCCACTTATAGAGGCACCTGAGAAAATGTCTTAAATAAAGTTTATATTGTGTGATGCGGTTACACTTATTTATGATAATAATATTCTTCCTCCTTCAAAGTAAATCTCTCTTTATATTACTATTAATATCAAATATCTTTTCTTAATAATAACAAATTCTAGGTTTTCTAAAAATGTTCTTACTCTTGTTATTATAGTAAGCATTCCTAATAAGATGATACAAGGCATATTACTTATGTCATGTAATATAGAATAGTAGACCGAATCTTATACCTTGCATTCTAAAATACTTAACAGCATCTTTCAGAATTTTATTTAATATAAAAGGAGCTCTTGATAAGCCAAATGGCAAGCAGCAACTCATAAACAGTATTATTAAATAATTGAATAATAATTATTAAATATCTCATCCATGAAACACAGGTTGAATAAACCTAGATCAGGCAGGTTGCTACATATAATTCTAATTCCTAGTGAACACTTCTTACATCTGAAATTCAATTATGTTTAAGTTATAATATAGCTCTTATTTAGGCACTAACAAAAACATTATAATAGGACTTTACTATTAATACTACTGTGGCTATCTGTACATCTTCTTGTAAATGTTTTAAATAAATTTGATCTATTCATTATTATTTATAATTGCCACTAAATAGTATGCTTATTAATTTAAGGTCAACAATACAAGTATATAATCTTCACTCAAGACCAGTTTAAACAAGAGTCCTGGGTTCATAGATTTGTTAAAAAAAATCTTGTAAAAATCTGTGTGATCTGTCATCATAATATATTAAAATATTGAAGATAAGAATTGATCAGGTAGCGGTTGACATTAACTAATTGTCTAATTGTACCTAATGTAATAATTGACCAATTGTACCCAATCTTATAAGATTATCTCATTTCTTAGAATTTGTCCTCCAGTATTATTAAAAAATAAAGAATATTTCCTTATCTTGGCCGAGATAAGAGGGGAATAGAATATCTTTCTACCCACTCTACTATCACTGGATCATTCTGTAGTATCTTCCAATATTGGTAAAAATACTTGAGAATGTTATGGTCCCATAAAATCTGTCTCTATGGGTGTATGGCACAGCCTCAGCTAGATGAAGATTGTTGGTGGTTGTATTGTTTGTGAGGTGGATGGACCTGTTAGCCTGTTTGCATTCTGTGAAATTAACAAATGTGAACTTCCTTTTGCATTCCATTGCTTTGGCAGCACATGCTGTCGTACTTCCAGTTTCTTAGAATAAAATACAGAAATTCAGTCCCCTTATTAACCGACTTCCAAAAAGGAGGAGGTTATATTTTCCTTTGAACGTACAACGCGTTGTCCAGAAAGGGTGAATAAGTCTAATTCATAGACTGGTATATTAGACGACTAGATTTGACAACAGACTGGTGCCTTCTCCAAGCAATTTAATAACATAGTCTTGTTGTTATCTTTATTGCACACTTCATGTATTGCTTGATAGGTAGTGCCTATAGCTAGCCTCCAAGTCTGACTAACAACCCCCTCTCAGGCTATATCTGGTTATTGCCGAGGCACTGGGGATTCCTTTTATATCATAATTAAGTCTTGGGACAGCAAATAAATGCATTGCATGCGTAGGGGTTAGTTAGTAAAGGTTGCCTTTTTGGTCCTATATGATAACCTTAACAGAATTTTTTCTATTATTAAAGAATAATGTTTAGGTGTATTTAATTGCTGTAATCCTCTTCAGCAATCTACTTTCCCCCAGGTATAAAATAATATTATCGGGTAATTCATCATTTAATACCCTATTTTAATTTACACTATGGTGTACATCTTCAGCCATATTAGAGTTGTACATATACTCTTCTCCACACTGACCATCAGCCAAAGAATAATGATTATTCTACACAATGGGATTTTCTGGCTCTGGCGCTAGAGAGTAAAAGTTATGGACTTTAAATACTGTGTGTATAGTGTGAATTCTATCTAGGTTTAGGTAGGCAGTATTCATGGTAATACCCCCTTCCGTTTAGAGCCTTGAATGTCATGTTAAAATTAACCCTCTTTTCTCCCATAGCAGGGGAAGTGCACAACTGACACTCAGTATTGATTAGAATTGAGATCAATTATCTCCCAACCCAGCATATCACTTGTTCAATACTCTCCCCACGGGAGAGTTGCATATCGACACTCGAATATGCAGATTATTGTTTGGGTGTTTGGTCTGGTCCCAAGCTGGGATCGCCTGCGGGAAGGCAGGTGGCCGGCCGAGCGAGCGTCATGCGTCTCCGCATGAGTGGCATAATTATTATTGCCGCAAGAAGCTCCTCCATGACAATGGCATAAAATGTTACACATAATACTTACCAGTATCTTGATTAATTCCTGTTATGCAGATGTGTTATGTGCCTCCTTGGGGCATGGTTCAACAGTATCCCCTTTTCCACGAAAAGGGGGGTATAATGTAACACATAATACCCTATCTTGTTTATTGCCTGTTAGGCAGAGTTCCTCGGTAGGTATAATTACTGTTGCGGGAAAAAGAACCTCTTCCACGAAGAGGTGGTAAAATGTCACACATAATACCACTATTTTGTGTTAGTTTCGATAAAACCAACAGAAAAGACTTTGTTCCGCGACCTTGTGAATGATTTACATCTCTCCAATTGTTTTAGTTTTCCTATCTTCCTTACGTCCTTCCTGTCTCCGTGTTGTTATTGTGCATGTTTATTAACAATTTTAAACACTTTAAACTAATCATAACACTTTGTTTCTGAAATTTGAAGAAAACAAAAAACTTTTTCGTGACGTCTCAACGAGCGCGAAAAAAACGAATGATATGTAACGTTAGTGTTGCCAGGTGGAGATTTTTATTTTTATAACTCTGAAGATTCGCGTGACCTAGAGCAAGAGAAGACGGTACTACTTGTTAACCTACCTACCTTGGACTAATTTGAATATAATTTATAAATATAACACGCGGGCGAAGTCGCTGGCGGAAGCTAATATATGATATAGATATTGACCACTAGCACCATAATCATAATCATAATAACTTATTGGATCCAAAAAATTCAAAAAAAAAAAAAAAATGCATGCACTACATTAGCGTTACATTAACTTTTATAGCGTTTATTTATAGCATTGCGTCAGCTTTTTTTGATTAGTTACTGCCTATAGGAGGTGTGACCCCAAAATTTCATAAAATTACCTAGTTAATGCGATCAACATTAAAATTAAGAAGATAAGAATAAGAAGAGAAGATAGAAGAAATAAAATAATTCACTCATTTCACTCTCGTTCATCCAAAGGTTGCCGGAAGAAATCGCCGTGTGCGATAAGGCCACCTATTGTACAATTTATGTTCATCAAAGACTTATGTGTATATGTTACGGCTAATACCCGAAGTGCGGCTACACCTAGTTTTAGCCGGTTAGAACTAGGTGTAGCCACTTACTCTTGGTTAAACCTAGTACGAGCCGATTGTTTTCGGGTAAAACTAGGTCTAGCCTTCATCATGCCGGCTACAACTAGGTCCAGCCATTCCCTGTTGGATAAAACTAGATGCAAACAAGTTGAAACAAGTAACAGGCGCCTGGCTCACGCGAGACGCGTCGCGCTCGCGCGCCCCTGCCGCCCCGCCTCCCGTACACCCGCGTTTGCCCTTGCGCTTTGAGTTTAGTACGCGTAACGCGTTTAGTAAAAATGTTCTTGATTGTTCCTATTATATTAAAAATTGTACTCCTAATAATTTGTGTTAATTATTACAATGTGATTTATAAGAATAAAAAAACTCTCTACGTTTCTTTTTATTGGATGTTTTTTTAATATCTAAAAAAGCTCTGCTGATAGCATGCCGGCTACAACAATGTACAGCCAATCCCTGTTAGATAAAACTAAGACACGCGCTGCTGCTGCAGGCGCTGTGAGTCACACTCGCTAGTAGACCTGCAGTAGATCAGCAGCACCTGGCGCTCACAACCTGCTGAGGCGCGTGCCTCGCTATGCCCTCCACCCCGCGCCGCTGCTGCAGATGCTGTGAGTCATGAGTGTGACGCGGGGCGGAAGGCTTGGCGGGACACGCATCTAAGTTTTATCCAACAGGGATTGTCTGGACCTAGTTCTAGCCGGAATGATATCGGATAGACCTAGTTTTATCCAACAGGGAATGGCTGGACCTAGTTGTAGCCGGCATGATGAAGGCTAGACCTAGTTTTACCCGAAAACAATCGGCTCGTACTAGGTTTAACCAAGAGTAAGTGGCTACACCTAGTTCTAACCGGCTAAAACTAGGTGTAGCCGCACTTCGGGTATTAGCCGTAACATATATATTTGTTTTACTAGTGTACAAAAAAGAATATATAAAAAAAATATAAATAAAATATTTATTAAGATTTTTCATAGTCAAGTAAAAGCAACACACAGTCAAAAGAAAGAAATCTAACTTTAGCAAGTTCGTTATAACTGCTTTTCTTGAAACTGTATTAACATAATAACGGTTTACGCCAACAATTAAACCATTCTCAGAAACGCCGTGTTGATAATTAGGTTTAGCGGTGGACGTTTTTATAGTTTGTTTCCGTTTTGTAATTGGCAAATATTGCTTTATTTCTTTTACTTGTAAAATACTAAAACACGCGAAAGTTTGCATGTGTATTTTCGTATGTTTTTTCTGGTGTTTATCTTTACACCTGCGGGTCTACCACGTAACTAAAATTGTAATGAACATCGACATCGATATTAAACTTAAATACAATCGTGAGAGACTAAACTTTTTGCTAACTTGTAAAAAAAATACCTATCATATACTCGTAGTTGGGACTCCTATCTTCATGATCGGTAAAAAAAATACAAGTTAGCTCAAAGTTTAGGCTCTCACGATCGTATTGAAGTTTAATACCGATATCGATGTTCATTACAATTTTAGTTACGCGGTAGACCCGCTGTATTTCCTGAAGGTGTAAAGGTGTGCTAAGAAAGGATTTTTCATGAATCAATCTTGAAGTGGTTCAACTGGGTATTGAAGTGTGAATGGGAAACTCAGCAACTAAAGAATATTGCCAACCTTAAAACTATGTATATCAGTCTTATTACAAAAGATGTTTCAACCAAGTCTCGCAAAAACCAAGTAATAAGATAGCTCTTTTTGATAAACGACGTTAGAAAGTGACAGATAGATATATTTAAAACTTGGGTTTTACTAGTCTTGGTTTAAACCATCTTTTGTATTATGGAGGTATGTATTTGGTCGCTTATCCGTATTAAAATCGGCCCTAAGATATCCCACCCTTATTTTAATGCGGTTTGTTTTCCATACATAAGTCGACGTTAGCGACCGATAATACAGATTATTATTGGGTGTGATCTGGATTAAATCCCATTGTAAGATTGGCAATATTTATTTATTTAATAAACACTCCAATAAAAAATCCAAATAGAAGTGTGTGTCCCTCAAGGGCAAAAAAATGGGCACCGATCAGTTATTTACCAAAGTAAAAAATAATTTCCCGAAATTACGGCAATGTCCTTTATATCCAAATTCCACCCGGAACAAGTCGCTGGCAAAAGCTAGTTTTCAATAATTTTACTATAAACAGTTAGAAATAATAAAGACGACCAACGCACATAACCTATCAATCACTTTTACACCCCTAAGCTATCTAACCTAAGTCTGAAGTAACGTCCAACTTCAGAGAGCATCTTAGCAACTTAGCGGCAACTTAGAAATCTTTTCCTACTATTTATAAGTTACAAGTTAGGTTCGCTCTCGCACGTAAGTTAGGAACTTTCTGTCCATTAATTGTTATATTATCGAGTAGATAAGCGATGCAGTGTGAAAGCCTTCTCATGTATCAAAAGTTGGGCTGTCGTCGAAAACTTTATCCCAGGTAGAACTCGGTTCTGACACTTTTAAAGGTACTTCGAATTTAAAATCAAATGTTCTAATGGAGTTTTGCTCTCAGGGTTTACCATTATCTCCGAATGAATGAAATTCTCATTCTATAATGTGGTCGATTTTATATCAAAATTATATGAAATGCAAAAGTGTGGTCAAAAACTAACTTATCTGTCGGTAAGAGAGAAAAACATAATATAAATATCGACTATTAAACTATTAGTTTTTTTTTATAAATTAAAATAAATCCAAATATTAATAAATGGTATTTGCATTATGTAGGTACTTACTGTAAATACAGAATAAAATGTTTCAATAGATACGTAAAATTTTACAGTTCGTTACCTTATATTTATAGCCAGCAATTAAATTTAAAAAACTCACATTTAAATACAGAACTTACATGGAATGTTCTTTTTGAATTTGTGAATTGGATCCGAATTTAAAACGTTTTACTGTAAAGTAAATCGCAAAGGATTTTTTAAATTGTATTATAACATTTTAAAGGACCTCATCGAATATTTTTTTAAATATTTTGTTGTACGGTTTACTTTTGTTTAAATGTATAACTATAACATTAAAAACTATTAGGGCTAAACTTATAAAGAACAATTATTTATAAAACTAAAACATAAGTCTGCAAAAGACATATTAATAATTAATATAGAAAGAAAGAAAGAAAAGAAAGAAAGAAAGAAAAATAATTTTATATAGACGAACATAGATTATGTAGGTATAGGTAATATTGATGAATGATTTATCATAACAGTCTTAATTTGATAAAATATTGCCTTTCATCTATGAATGCAAATGGCACCCAAGAGACGAACATAATTTTTACTTAAGATTTTTGAGTTTAATATTTTATAATAAAAAAGTTTTATCGGCTGTTTCGTCTACAAAGTTCATTTTAGAATTCAATATTACAATTTCAGACCCGTATCAATAAATTACTTTCAACATCTCTTCAGAGTTTTTATCCCAAGCGACAGGGGTAAAAATTCAGAAGACTCGCCATCAACATACGAGTATAAATATTATTTGTTAGTATCTCAAGACCAGTTAAGGGTATACTTTTTAAGATCTATCTCAAACAAGACATTTTTATGAATACGTGCTCTTGGTACAAAACGTAATTCTATAGCGTAATACATAACAATCAAATTATGTCACAGCGCACATGTTAGGCCAGCTGGACAAGATTGGTACAAAACAGGGAACAGTGGGTTGACGGAAGCTGTGAATGATGATGAAGAAATTAGATTAAAAAGCACATTCAAAACTGCTAATTCGAAACCGACCGAAACACTGCGTTGCAAGATAACCGACCTGATCGGGGTCATTCGAGTGTAACCACAACAGTTGACTGTATAATTGGTCCACAACTGCACGGGTCATTAAGTGGGCGTCCAGTGTAATGCAATCGCCCGAAAAGCTCACTAATGCTAACTGTATTAATTAAAACTACACGTAGTGTTGCGGAGTTTGTTGTGTTTAGTATTCACAGTGCTAAAGGAATAGCTTGACTAATATTGTAAAGGAGCTTTGTTGATATAGCTTAGAAGTTTAGCATAAGGCTATAGAGCCTTGTTAGCATGATTTTGGAATTAGTTGTAGTAAATACTGCTGTACCTATGTACCTCCTCAATGCTTCGTCTGAGCAAAAGGTTTTTAATTTCCGGAAGAAAAAGCCCTTTGTATTTCATCGTCAAAACCGTTACTGAGGGGCTTATTGTTTAATAGAGTTACAAACAAACCGAGATACAATGGGTTTCATATATTCATTTTTACAATAAATAGAAGTCTAATAACTTACGTTTTTCAGGATCAATTTTTGTAGTGTAAGTAATTTTTAGTAATTGGTGTTAGTCCGTATTAAATACACGAGTTATTTCTCATCTAAAAAACTTTAAGACAGAGAGAGAACCTGGCCTTGGCTGCACACAAGAAAAGGTAAAATGAAATAATTCAAGATACTTGTCTCAATCTTAAGCTTATATTTCTCAAGCAACTGAGCCGGGAGCATAATTAGAAACACGCTCGGTCTGACCCATGACCTATTTTGTTGATTAAATCAGTGTATATATAAGATGGATGCTAGTCCGACATTATTGCTAATTCGCATAATTTCCTCGGGTCTAATCAAGCAAGTGCTCTCAAGTGGTGTGTTTATTAGTCCGGGTGCTATCTTCTGTTTGTGTTGCAGACTCGTTTTTATTTTGTTTTTGAGGTTCGAAGTTTAAATGGAAAAGCTTTCGTGTTATTAGTGTGTCCGTGTCGCTAAAGAGCTTCTTTGTAAAAAAGGTTAAATAATTTCACAATTTCAGGCATTTCTGCCGTAGTTTCTATTACAGAATAGGCCAGTTCTCTCTTCTCGTGGGTTCAAAAGGCGACTAAGGGATTATTTCAAGATGATGGGTACTATTGGCAGCGGCATTCTTCGTGTACTTTAATAACTACTTACTGCAATCAGCGACTTGGTTTCCAAAGGTGGTGATTTTGATACTCATAATCAGTAGGTAGGTACTGGGTGTAAGTGACATTGTAATAAAAACTCATACTATGGCTTCAGAACATGATTCTGGAACCTTCAGCGGAAGAATTAGGTAATAATCGGTCTTTTAAAAAATTATACAATTTTGTTGGCTGTTTTTATATTAACCAAAAATGCTGCGATCAAAATCGTAACTTTTTTGAAAAGATCGGTTTAAAATATCCCTGGTATTAAGTTTTCGTTAGGATGTCACTTAAGGTCAGTATTAAAGCTATCTATAAGGAAGTCTAACTTCAGAAGCGGACGTATAAAAATATGTTTTAAAAAAGTCAATTTTATAGGCATTTTGTGTAATGCTTCTTTTAAACCCCCGACAAAAAAGTGGGGTGTTATAAGTTTGTAGTGTGTATTTGTAGATCTGTGTATCTGTCTGTGGCATCGTAGTTCCAAAACGTCTGGACCGATTTCTATGCAGTTTTTATTTATTGAAAGCTAGTTTATCTTCTATACTATTCTTACACTGGATGATGCAGTGTATCAAAGGTCACCTTTGTATACAAGACTTAGTACACAATTCAATAAGATACCAAAATAAAAATGAACTTTTTTTACACATAAGCAAATACACATTAATAGTACAGAACCCTCAAATGGAGTGGAGCTCACATTCTCATCCTTCGATTTTTTATGTAAATTTTATCGAATGTGGTTGAGTATCAGAATTGGATTGGAAAGGGCTCAACATTATGTAGCAATTGGTAAAAATCCGAGTAGATTAGAATTACCCAATATTGTCTAAAAGGTTTTTAGAAGCCTTTTACTACTAATAAATAAGCTTCGTTAACCTTTATTGCATGAAACTTTTTTAATAAAATATGTTTAGGTATCTATGCAAATAGAAATGTTTTAAATTATAAAATGTTTTTTAATCTCGAATTAAAATCATGAAAATTTATAGAGAATTATGCGTATGTTGCTTTATCTGTATTTATTGATTATAAATTATTATAGTTATGAATTTAGCTAACAATTAGAGCCTGCAAATGAATCCATCTATATTAACTGACCCCATGATAAAAACTTGTGATTTGTAAAACCCTGATTAAATTATACCAAATATACCTATAAGATTTGTGTATTACAGAACTGTGTATTACAAAATTGTGTATTACAGAATTGTGTATTACGGAACTGTGTATTACAGAATTGTGCGTAATTCGTACGCATTCCGAGTTTAAGGGTTTGACTACTGTCAGCGCCTTGAAATGGACTTTTATTTGAATTGGGAGGTCCAACCGCCCGCCGGTTTGTACCTACATTATAATAATTATTGTTATGAGTTATGGAATCTCTTGTCGACTACCGTCCGTGGACTGTAATATTAATTTTAAGTAGCAAACCGACGTAATATTTGCAAGCTAAATATTACCTTGGCAATTGTTTTGTTTGAAATATTGCTGGCTAAATACGGTTTAATTTACTGCTGTATTTAAGTGGGAATTGGCCTATTTTCGCTGAAAATAGACAAGTGGACAGTGAGTGTTGTAAGATGATGAAGGGATTTAGTATTATGATGCTGGCTACTATTATGATTGTTACGTCATTAAGTCAGTCAACGATCAGTGGTCTAAGGAACTGTTTGATATAATGCCAACGGGTACTTTATATCACATCTCTGGCTATCGGCGGGAAGTTCATCCGCATACCCTGGAGCCACACTGGGGGGTTAGTAGCTACTACGTAAGCCAGTGTAGACGAGGAGCCGGTTTCATTACTTGTCATCAGATATGTTGAAGCGATAAGCAATCATTTAATGGTAATATAATCTATACATATAAAAACACTTGTTCTCACTGACTGATTGATCTATCTACGCACAACCTAAACCGCTGGGGCTAGAAACTTGAAATTTTGACAGTATGTTCCTTTTATGACGTAGGCATCTACTAAGAAGGGATTTTTGGAAATTCCACCTCTAAGGTAGTAAAAAGGGGACGAAAGTTTGTTGGAAATTCTGTTATGTTTCCACGTGAACAAAGCCGCGGGATACAGCTAGTATAATATAATATAATATAACAACAAAACCATTATATTATAATGGTTTTGTACCGTGCGGTTTCAGAAGAGTTTCCTCCCATGCATTCCTAGTTTGTGGAATCAACTCCCCGCTGAGGTTTTCACAAGAGTACAGAATAGGGTTCTTCTTTTTAAATCACTAATGTGGCAAACAAGTATACCTATGGCCAACCTGATAGTAAGCCATTACCGTAACCTATGGACGCTTGCAGCACCAGGGGCATCACTCGCACTTCACCGACCCTTTACTAGGTTAGGTTAGGTTTTGATGGCAAAATTCAATTTAAACGTACTGACCAAGTTAAAAAAGGTATAAAAATACACTAATACTATATTAAGGTAACCTAAAATTTCATTATAGACGTCTAGCCTAGTGATTTAGAGCCAGATTGACAGGACTTTTTATATGAAAATCCTCGGCTTTTGGCAGAGACTTAAATCTTACGTAAATAAAAATAGCAAAATTTTTGTTGTGGTGGTTTTAGTATTTTTTGATGTGACGAACATTGAAATTGCGAAATAAAATTAGCTGTTTTCATACATTTAGTCGATTAATATTGTTCATAATATAAGTATGGAATGCGAAAAAAAAATTGTTGATCTAAATAGTATGAATTAGCAGATTTTGATAAGTTGATTATGTTGATGCATACAATAGCCCTTAAAGGGATCGGGATTAGAAAGGTAGGTACTCGTATATTAGAAACCTACGTCCTACACAACAAATGCGAGCTATACATTAAATCTGTGCCCCACATAGCTCGGTCATCTAAGTGATTTTGTCTCGCTTCATAGTGTTAATTTCCCAGGAGCAGTCAATTCTACTGGGCCATCAATCTCCGTCAGTGTCGTAGCAACTAAAGCCTTTTAGACGTGCGTGTATCTATATTTTTATATGTGTGATGCAATATGTAGGATACAGTCTCTAGGAGGAAAATATAAGAAGCGGCGGATCTAAAGACGAACAAATATATTTTGGTCTTTTTGCCCAATTATCAAAAAGAGCTAAAATAACTTTTGGTTTGAGCTTATGTGGTAGAACCTGGGTATAGCCAGTCTTTGACTACAGTTACTAAATGGGCTAGCTCGACCAGGAAAGTACCACAGTCTCACAGAATAGGTATCGTAAGTAGCGGTGAAGAGTGAAGAAGAAAAAATTAAGACATAAAAACAAATAATGAAAACCATCCTCCTCAGCTTGCATAAAAAGTCCGGAAGCCCATTGAGCGCTTCATTGAAAACACTTAACTGACAACACTTGGTTGACGGATTGAAAGAAAGAAAGAAAAAGAAAGAAGAATATATTTTATTCAACACAAAAAACTATTCTCTCCTTAGTCGTTTCGCTCTTATCGTCATGTATTACTATTGTCAGGGGCAGATGTGCCTTGCTTCAGGAAATCTCCCCATCGGTTTCTGTTGGCACACATCCTGGTGCACTCATGCAAGGCACCCACACAGCATTTGACTTGTCCGGTCCATCGCATTGGTGCCTTCCATCTTGCCTTGCACGAAAATTATTATATTAAAGAAATAAATAACAAAAAATAATAAATTAATAACATAAAAAAACATAATTTAAATAAAATTATAGATTGATTGGCGATCTCAGGTATATGCTGATATTTAGCAGACAGGAGATGAGATAATTTCTTAGCCGGCTTTTACATACATAACAGTGCGAATTTACTCAAAATCTAGGCCATTTATTTTCAAAACATTCTTCGTCCATTCCCACCTTTATCATTCAGTGAATTGTTTAGAAATTCCAAAGCCAGAGTTGTTCTTAGGGCAGACAAATTAAATCAATGTTTTAATTTGACGACTCTAACGGGCCAATTTGAATAATTCGATTATCCACTCCGTTCTTTCGTTCATAACTGAATTAAAAGCGGTGAGATTTATTAAAAAAATCAAATATTCATCATGGCGAAGTTGAAGTGGAGTTGGGATTCCGATTTTATTTGACTTTTCAAGTATACAATTTTTTTAATAAAAAAATTAAAGTCAATTTCGTTGTTTAGAATTTGGATGTACGAAAAGACTGGCTAAATTAATTTATGGTTTGATGGGTTGACAGTACTTTTTATTTGATTAAATGTTGTGTATTTGATGTCTGGGCTATTTGAAAAAAATATTAAGCAAAAGATAATTCTTATTGTGTTTTTGATATCGAGCACCGTCTTGGGCCACTGATTCTTTTGAGGCGCGTATACGCCACTCGGGAGTCAGTAGGACCAAATTATTAATAATACTGAGGTTGGGTTGTTTTTAGGTATTCTACTCATAAACCTAACGCTAATCTAGTAGAAGGCTCGGTTTTGTATAGCTCTCTGATAAACAAGCAGTATGCTATCCATAATTATGATAACTGTAGGTGCTCAAAGGGGAATAAAATTGAATGTTTTTTTATTTCCCATTAAGCACCAAGGTAAAATATTGACTGATGCTTATATCGGAATATCTTTGGTGGTCAATGCATCGGTGCCCAAAAGTATATCAGAATATCTTTGGTGCTCAATGCATCGGTGCCCAAAAGACAATTGGAAATACTTCATACTAAGGTATGTTGTATGTAGGTAATTAAATACTGCATACCTACACATAATTAAGTCCCTAATGTGACTGACTAAATAAATTTACTTTACTTTCTTTACTTCTTATTTATTTATTTATATTCTTTATTGTACACCGGTAATAAAAACAGGATTGAGAATCACTTATCGCTCACTCACTTTCTTCATACCTTGACTTCTTACTATAAACAGTTACCTATAACAGGTACCTAATTATTTAAAGGTACCTAAAACGTAGGTTATGTATTTTTCCACAATAACTGAATTGGATTCTAGATCCCAGCATTCCTTCTCTTTCTTTCCTTTTTTCTTTTCTGCATTGGTTTTAACATGTCGGCCATACCATCCAAAAATCACCAAAGCAGATATTCTTCATAATCTTCACCAAAAATTCACACGGATATCCCTACACAAATCAGACTGACCCGGCCCGCCAGATCCGGCTCAAGTTAAAAACGCGAAAAACTGTTAAATGCGGGTACATTTTAAAAGGCCTGGATGACGTCAAAGTGGCAGATAAGCGTCGACTGCGCAATCTATCTTCCTCTGAGAGACGTGTGTGATACGGGCACCCACATGATATAATCGAAAATCGTTTACCACGATCCATCTACATATTCCTTCTGACGTCACAGAAATTGGCTTGAGGCTTTGTTGAAGTTTCACCAAGCATGATCTTCGCGGCGTTAAAATTATTGAAGGGTAGTTTTTGAAGTTTCGAAAGATTGGAATTGAAATAACGTGGTGGCAAATTGGCTTTCGTTTCTTTATGTCTATGATTTGTTTTGTCTGAGCTAAGGTGACGTAAAACGTTTAATATTCCCCGAAATTCTGGATGTTTTAAAAGCGTCAGCACCAGCTAAAATAAAAAAGCTACTTTGAGAAAATATCAAATAGATATTCGTCTCTCAAAATTGAATGTGTCTATGCTTTTGCTTTTCAGGGTGTTCACTTTGTCTGAAATAAACAGATCAGAAGTTCGGTTAAGTGTTTCAATAAATTGACCATTTACTAGACTAAATCGCAGTTTTTATTTTAAATTTTTGGATCAAAGGCCATGATTGCCGTGCAAAAATAAAGAATTTAGGTATGTGTATTTTTAACAAGAATAATATTTGCATGTTACCCATTGAAGCGAGCGACATCGAAAAACCGAAATCAAAATAAATATTACACCGAACAACATGTAAAAAAATATTTCAATCAAAGATATTTGAATAATGCAAACAGAATACCAATTGGTTGAGTTTCCAATTAATCCAATCGCGATCTGGGGCCAACTGACAGGTATGATAAAAATATACTATTTTGTTTTTAGCGAGGGATACAGGACCGCACCCTATATTACGTAAAAATTAGTAGACAAAGCGCGATCGGTCGTCCGCCTGTCACTACTTGTCGCGTTTGCAGCGCTAAGTATGCACATCAAACAAACAAACAAAAAAAAACATGATAACGTTGTTCTATTGGACCATTTCTTCAAATAAAATACAACAATTAAAACAAAACAAAATACACCACTATAAGCGCCGTCGCATGCCAACTTCAACAATATTGTATTGTAATTTAGCTATATCAGACAATGGATATGCTAAGACACTGTCACAACCCACAACATCACCAAAATCTGTAGCTCTTCTCATTAGTTCGTTTATTGTCCGTATTATTGTTGTATTTGTAGATAAGACTCATTCTAAGTTATTGTATACAACTAGCCATTATTCATTTAAGTAGCGCTTCTTATTTACCCTTGCTTGAATCAAATAAAAAATGGCAATCCTCTTAAAAATATATCGTAGAAATGTGAGTCATATTTCTTTGATATATTTTTTAGAGGATTTATGGATCTATATCTTTAATATTTGATGGGTATATACTGAATCCCATATCACAATTATGCTATTTAGAGACTCGATAAATGCACTACAACAGTTAAAAAAAATGCACACATAAATAAGCCTTCTAAAAACCAATGCTCTGCCGATCGTAATCCTTTCCTGTGAAAGCATTGAAAATTGAATTCTGTGGCAAAAGCGAGGCCGTTGAATATCAAAGATAGTGTAGTCGACCCGCGGATATGACAGCTTTACGTTTGAACCTCGCTCCGTCAGAAATGACACGCAAAATAATGGGATTTTTATGAAACTACACGCCTTCCGTCCTTTTGGATGAAGTGCATACAAACTATGGTGTCGCGATAATATGTATTTTTATTTATTTGATTAAATCACACAATTTAAAAAAAACAGCCGTGTTAATAAATGGCCCTGCGACATCATTTTGTCGTCGCATTATCTCGTTCGGAAACAGGTTTTTAGAGGCATTATCTCGTCTTGTCATGACGACAAACTTTTGTCGCGGCGCACATGTTAGCCTTGCAGAACTATTGTTCTGCCACTATTGTGGCAAAACCACTGTCTCACACAATATCGGTAAATCATCATACTGTCCTGCTCCCTGTGCCCGAAAACCTGCACCCTGAGCGACCTCTGTTCTTCACTAATAATGTCATAGAGGTGGCAGTTCTGGGCCAACAAAGTGTAGTGTCGTACCACTGACTCGATGAAGATGAAGAAGTATCAATATTGTGGTGCGTATCAGGCGATGAGAGACGACTACAGAAATCCCTACATGGGAAGGTCACAAATGGTCGCAACGTGTTAACGACTTCTTTCGTGTTGCAGATGTTCAAGGGTGGCAGTGATCGCTCGTTGGCGTTCTAAGGAGGCAAACAACGAAACCGCGATTTTATAAATAAGATAAAGATATTTATTCGCCAAAGACAGGGTACAAAAGTTATTATTCCAAACCAGCACATCCACCACTACAAGAGGCATACGAACATATTCCTAATTCTAGGATAAATAAACATTATTCATATTACCTATATTACTTTTACATTATTAATTATATTACTTATTATTCGTAGGAGGCACTTACTTACATCTCATTATTATTTATTAAATTACTTTTCATACATTATTATTTATTATAGGTATATCATTCATGCATTCAGAAAAAATAAACTCAACAACATTATTTTAAAAGACCTCTATAATCCGAGTCTGTCGAAAGTCAACGAAAATTGAATTCGGCAAAAATAGCCGGGGGCAGCCATCAAAGATATGTTATACGAACACGTCAGTGCCCGTTGTCCACGGTGCCATGGGGCTAATTGGATTTTTCACTTCCAACTGTCCGTGTAGTGACGTTTCTCTAATTTATGATATTGGACGTGTACACGAGTGCACAGTGCGTCAGAGCTTTAAAATAAAGTTATTTTGTTTCTAAAGCCTGCATATAAAGGCTGATGTATTAAGGTTTTGGAATTCTTTGACTTATTCATACGTATTCCAGACGAACGACGTTATATTGCTACTATTTTTTTTTTTAATCATAATTTTTAAACAAGCGTACGGCTACATTGGCTCCTTCCAATTGGTTAACTTATCTGATGCCTTCTAATATTCCCCCCTTGTTACAAAAGACGGTTTAGACCAAGTCTAGTAAAACCCAGGTTTTAAACATATCCGTCACTTTCTAACGTCAAATGACAAAAAGAGACGGAGCTATCTTAAAACCCGAGTTTTACAAGAACTGCTTTAAACCATCGTTTGTAATAATACGGATAAGTTTGGATTTTTTAACCCTCTATGTCCGCTATTATACGCAACTTGAGTAATGTTTGGTATCTATACTTATAATTTGTAAATAAACGACAGTTAAAATAGAATAAAATAGAATAAACATTTATTATTTTTGTAATAATGTATGTATTATAAGTAAGAATTACTATCATCATCTTATTATCAGGCGTAAGAAAAATTACTTTTGGTTATTGAACTCACCGATAGCTTCCTATGTCGAACCGTTTAGATACCCATTTAGATACTCACTGCAGGGTGCCAACTGAAAACCAGCGCTGGGTGTTCCACACACAGTAAATGCTGAGCTGGCAACCCTTTCGATATGGGCGTGCTCGTCAGTGCAGTAAAATCAACTTTATTATATTATTTATCCGTGTTTGTTTGTTATTATTTCTTATTATTATTTTTGTTTCTTTCTGATCTCTGTGTTTCAATTTTATTTTATTTCTGTACTGACGATGTATGTCATTTATCGAATAAATATTTTCTATTCTATTCTATTCATTACGCAACGCAAATATTCAAAAAGCGAGTTAATAAATTGACAAAATTATAAGTTATGCCAGGTAGCTATCCCATCCCACGTACCATGGGATCCATTCGATTATTTATGTAAAATCTACGTGGCGAACAATAATTTATGATTTTCAAACGCGTCGGGAATAATATTATAATGAAATACCCCTAATTGTTATGTTATAGGTAATTTGAATGATGATGGAATTTGCGGTTCATTGGCTAGGAAATTTTGATTAGCATCATGTGACTGGGTAATATGAAAGCAATGAATATGACAGAGGTGGTTTGTCGGTTATGTGTGCCCTTGCGCAAGTTTGGATTTGCACAAGTCTGCGTAACACTGTGTTGCTCATAGAGACTTGTAAAAACCAAGATACTTACGCAAATTATTCCCACATACGTAACTGCATACTTGTGCAATCCTAAACATGCGTAAAGAAATCGTAACGAAAAAAATTGTTGTCCCATCCATTTAGTCGAGTAATGTTTAATTATTTGTATGGAATAGATGTTATTTTTTCGCGATTTCAGAGTTGGTCACATAGTGAAAATTAAACAAAATGATAAATACAATAAGCCCCTTTCTGTGTTAGTTAATTTGACGACCTGCAATATGATAAGTTGGATTGATTTTGAAAACCAGAATATGGTGGCCTGTCGCCTCACGATCAATACGTCTGAGTAGCAAAACGTCCAAATAATCAAAATGTCTAATTAGCAAATTTTCTTTATAGCAAAACGTCTAACTATCGAAATATCTATGTAGCAAAACGTCCAATCAGCAAATGGTCTAACATTTTTTGAGTACAGTCGTGTCTAGTACCTACATAATCAACCTAACAAATCTTCCTTTCATTCAGCATAAAATTAAATGCGCAAAGGCTAACCAGCTTACCGTCAATCTTCCATTTCCTTAGTGAACTCAAGGAGAAATCCATTCACAGATAACTCGCAGTTTCCTAAGATTTTAAACACAGACGAATAAAAAATACATCCCAATTACGCGGAGTGAGCGACCCGATAAAAGAGCAAAAAACACGCCCGCTCCGGGGCGCTCATTATCCTAAACCCAGATATGACTTGACTGATGTCAGCTTGCGCAATTTGTCGGCTACCCCCCACTTAACGAGACTTAGGATTAAGCAAATTGCTTAATATTGTAGCGATGTTGAACCACGTTTTTACTGTCTCGACTGCATTTGTTTAAAGTGATCGAGTACTTTAGAATTTGGGGAGCAAGAGACCTTCCGCAGATGACGATCAAAGGCTTGTTGCACACGTACCACAACCACACTACAAAGACAACACGTGGGCGGGCGTTAATTGATATGAAAATGAATAGTTTAATTCACACGGACCACATTCTGCCGTCAAAGTGAACCGTGTGGACGATACCGACTACATCGTAACCACAACGCAACCACCAGCGACACCGCACTAGCGGCCGGCCACATCGCAAACTCAAGGTTGCGTTGACGCAATGACTTGTCTAAGTCGATCTATCCATCTGCAAAAACTAGCCACAACGTAACCACAGCGCAACTACTAGCGACAACGCAACCACATCGACATTTAGTAGTAACCACAACGTAACAGACTGTTTTACGAGTATACATAATGTTTGTTTCTCATGTAAGTGAATTGTAAATACTTATGAGAAATAAATGTATCTCAAACCCTTAACTGCAAAAAGCTACAGCAACACTATTCTCACGTAACCACTGCCTAACCACTTTTTGTCGCTACGATGTGGTGTGGTTGTGGTTCGTGTGAAAGGGTCCTAAGTTCGTCCGACACAACAAAACGTCGGAATAATTAAGAAAGTTTAAACTGTAGGTTCTCTTAAAATATTACACAATACATCTCATTTACCATTTCAAACCTAAGTTAGTTTGCACTGTTGATTTGAATTAACTAAGTTCGTTGACTGCGTTTACCCGTGGTGCATGACTTGTGTGCGAAAAATTAACTTTGTCTTATTTTACTAACATCTTGTACGCAGTTTCATGTTGCTTATTTATAACTTGATTTTATTCAGTGAGTTTTTGTAAAGTAGATATTATTTTTTATTTATGATACATATAAATAACCCAAACACAAAACATGTTACATGTACAGACAATTGAAATTGAGTATTCTCTATCACGTAAAAACGATTTCTATAAATCCAAGAATGTATAAGTTTATCAATTGGTTCAATAAAAATATTGTGATCAATATTATCATGAAATAAAAATTTGCTTGTTTGTTTTGTTCTGTTTTAATTTTTTTATTGTTCATTTCTTTTTCTAAATCGCGGTCCTAAATTGTTTTAACTCTATCAATATTGGCGCAAAGTGCTGAAAAGTAGCTTTTAGGTATCACAAAATAAGCCCTTACATTATTTAGTGTTCCCTAAATATTTTAAATTAGATTTATGTTCGTTACAGGACTTCATTTGGCTTTCTGAATTTATTTAGGGAATTAATAGCCTTAATGAAAGAGCATAATGCAATAATAAAATTTTAAAGCTTTAACTACATTTTGGGACTAGTTTAGCCTGTGTTTGACTCAGTTAGTTATTAAGCATGAAAAGGTAAAACTTCTGTGTTAAAATTTATTTTATTAAATTTGTTTTATCAAAAGAATGTCTAATGACAATCAAATCTATTGTAAGCCATTACGTCTATAATAATAAGACCTAAAATCTATTTTATTAACCTAAAATCTATTATAATGACCTAAATCCATTTTATTGACCTAAAATCTATTTTATTGACCTAAATCTATTTTATTGACCTAAAATCTATTTTATTTTTATATAAACCTAAAAAAAAGATACATACCTATTCTTGAAATAAACATGGGCCATTTTTTTTTTCAATATATTTCACTACAGCAGTCTAGGTCTAGATTAAGTCTTAAGTTTTCTAATCTAGACCAAACTAACAAATAGACCGACTGACTGTATGAACTGAAGCTACACGAAGTTTCTCTCATATTTCAGAGCTTCCAGTAGCCAAAAGTGTTGATGATAAGAATAAGAATAAGAATAATTTATTTTGCATGATAATGAGTACATTAAGTTGGTAGGTATAATAGCATTATATTAATATTTTGTCCGTCATGATCAACCAGAATGTGGTGTACAAAAATGAAATAATAAAATAAAAAATAATCATCAAAAATAAAAATGATCAAATAATGATCATTAATTATTCGGGAAAAATGTCACGTCGGGTATAGTGGCTAGATTTCCTTGGGATTTACTGGACACCGTATGTTCTTGAAACACTATTAATCTAGTTATGTTTACCGTATAAAATAGCATCAAAAATATTACATGTTTATAATTTGTTGATGTCAAATTTTTTATCAAGAACAAGTTCCAAGTAGATAAATATATAAGATATCTAAAGATAAGATAGAGATAGATAAGTAGATATCTAGTAATATAAGGTTACTTTTCGTAGAGTACTTAAATTTTCAGGGAGTTATTGTACCTACTCATTATTATGTAGGTACAACTTTTATAACTAAAGAAAAAGCGAAAAAATAAATCGGCTGTAGTCGAGTAGGTAATGCCGAATTATTTGTATGATTTTTTTCGCGATTTCTTTATTGTTGCCATGGTAATAGCTATTCATAATGATGTGTATTATAATCCTTGAATGCAGGTGTCCTTTTTAAAACGCTTTTATTAGCTTCACCTGTAACTAACTAACTATGTAAAAAAAAACTTGGAAGTTAAATTTGACCCCACTTTCCGGTTTCCGATTGAGTGCATACACGTTTAGTTTGGATGACAAAAGCGTTTTATTTAGTTTTTTTAAAAACTATAATATTTATTAAATACACAGGGTGTTTATCTACTATACTGTAGTCCAACACAGTGCAAGGCAATACCTTCAAGAAACGTAACAAATAAGAAACTACCGCTAATGGGTGTGCTAATGAAAAAAATTGTGAATATAAAAGTTATTTGAAATAAACTTCGCTTTTCCAACATAACTTGTCCGAACAAGACATAACAACTTACACGTCATGTAAAAACTTACCAAGTGTATTCTTGACGTACTCGCGGAGTAAAAAAAATAATAAAAAGAAAAAGTTATCCTTCCTTTTTCTCAGTCACACACAACTTTTTTAGAATCATGATATACCTACATACCATGATAATGTAGTGGTAACAAAAAAATGTCTTGTATAATAAAAATGTTTTATGCTTCTATGCAGTGAGTAACATTGTGGAAAAATTCAGACTTATGTCAAAAACATTTTCGTTGTCATTAGTCTTGATGAATAAATCGTTCTATAGATATTAACTTCAATGTTCTGATGTCCTTTTTAGGTTACTCAACCAGAGAAGACACCTTCTGCGCCACTTTACCGACCATCCTCAACATTCTCTTGTTTTTACTCAACCTCGACATTGGCAGAATCATCGCAAAGTAACGATGGAGCCATTAAATTAAAATTTGAATGAGAAAAAGGTATTTACATACATAGACATTTACATACATAGACATTTACATACATAGACATTTACATACATATTTACAAATATTTACAAATAAATTAAAAATTAATTAAAAATTAAAGATAAATAAAAACAAAGAGGGAACACTTAGGCGGCGTCAAAGTACTCCTCCGCATCGCTGTCATCCGGGAACGTGCCCAGAAGACTGGCAGCATTGCCACGTTGAATGGCAATGCTAATTCTTTGGCCAAAGAAAGAGCCAGCCCTCTGGTCACGCGAAGTGTCGACCAGACGGCGAGAGATTTCCTTAAAAAGGTGACGCGCACTCGGACCCCATGACCCGAGCGTTTCGACCCCAAATGGCTCAAATCTGTAACAACCGTTAAGGTTACAGTATTTGCGCCGCTTGAGGGTCTCAGCAGCTGCAGCAGCAGCGCCTGCACAGCCCGCCGTACTTGCAACGTGAGATGGCGCAAGGGTGTCGACACAAGTAGCGTCCCACACCAAAGGCCTACCCACCTTCCAAGGCACTAACGTCATGCCGTCCGGTCTCTTTCCATCGTCACGTACCAAGCCGTTAGGTTCTAAAACCGCTGGTACGCCGGCGCTGGCAAGGGCTCGACGAATAATGTCGT
Organism: Allophyes oxyacanthae; assembly: GCA_932294325.1. Classification (NCBI taxonomy): domain Eukaryota; kingdom Metazoa; phylum Arthropoda; class Insecta; order Lepidoptera; family Noctuidae; genus Allophyes; species Allophyes oxyacanthae. The sequence continues at coordinate 3,901,204 of OW028623.1, read as the reverse complement.
TAATGCTGGCGTGCCGTGTTATGCGACCTGCGCTCCTGTAACAGGACAGGCCATGGTGTCCGAGGCTGTCGACAGCTTCACCACAGTGACACCGATGCGGAGCAACACAAGGAGCGCCCAAGCGTAGACTTGTAGCGAGCCGAAAAGAAGAGTCATCCATCAAGGTGCCAATGGTGGATGACGGGAGAGCCTGAAGCCACAAACCCGACTCCCATTCTCCCACAGCCAGCAGACGGGCACGATCAACAGTATTGGTAGAAGTGTCTAATAGGGTATTCCTTACAATACTGCAAAGCGGCTCGTCCCACCGTCTTTGGGAGGACAGGTTGTCGGGTAAATCCGTATTGGGACAAGCCATTTTCCAAGCGTTCAACGCATCGGACAAAAACGGTACCTCAAAATCAACCAGTGAGGAAGACAAGATTTTCCTGGTTAACTTTTCAGTACCGTGGACCGATGAGAGAAATTTGAATTGAATTGGAATCGTTCTATTCCATGTTGGGTTTTCCAAGAGGTGAGAAATGGATTCTATCATACGTATGGCTAGCAGTATCAGCGCCATCTACTTAGTTTCCTTTTTAGCTGCCGAGTGACTTCTTAGGGCTCAATTAGGGAGAGGCGAAAAGTCGCGTGGCGTGACCTACTGTAATAGTGGGTCTCAAATTACATGCAATCTCGCTCTATAACAAGTAACGTAAGCCGAGGATCCCAGGACCCGCAAACATGTATCTACTCTATGTTGCTTGAAGGGTTAAAAATGGTATTCAGAACACCTGTCCCGAGAACCGCACCAATTATTTTTTCTTTAATTCCCAGGAATATTGGGTTTATTCCACATGAACGCGTTTGAGCAGTAAGCGTAAAATTTTTACGCTTGAATGCTTGAAGGCCGACATTTTTAAACTGTTGCTTTAAATTAAACTGAAACCGGAGGTAAAATATTCGTTGTAATAGTAACAAATAATTATGCTGCGTGTTGTAAAACCGAAGAGAATTTCTGGAATTATAACACACAGAAAACAATCAGAACAAAATACATAGAAACGAAATAGAATCCTTATGGTATCAGCTGTCCCATAGAAAACTTCAATATCTACTCGACCCAAACGTATGGAACAGCTGATCATTTTTTCGCGATCACGATGTGGGTCCCATAGAGAAAGTTGTATAGTTTGATGGTTTGATCCACACCCTTAAATATGACAACGCATTTGTGATACATGTTGTTTAAACGGGAAGTTTTTTTATGTAGTGCGCATAATTTTTAGAGTGATTCAGTGTCCGTTCCTAAATGCAACATTGGGAATATTGGGATACACTTTAAAACAACAAAAATTCGACTTAGTATGGGCGACACGCATAATTTACTAGCGCAAGCTACACAAAATCAAATTTTTATTTTGTTTTGGAGTAAATTTTTGTACTGCGGTTGCATTTGGAAACGCACATTGAATCACTCCGCAAATTTTGCACACTACATAAAAAAAATCCTGCTTAAAAATTTCCCTAAATACAATATGTAACGGAATAAACGCAAGACCTCAGACACGCCAATTAGAATATTAAATTATAAAACTAAAATAACATCTGTAATTTAATTTAGTTAAACCAACCAAATCACATAATATAAAATAGTTGTCCTGACTAAACGTAAAACGGTTGAGCCTACTATTCTCTACGCACACACTCATAGCAATGTTTATAGCGGCGAGCGCACACCAGCGCACATCAGTTCGCCCGCCATCAGCTGGCTAAGCACTGCAAGTGTAGTCACTAGGTACGTCAGTTCAATGACCGAAAATTATGATTCCATCTTTCCATCACACTTTCACAGGCTTTGGACTGGCGGTTTTGAATAATTTAATTTAATTTTACGATTGTATTAAATAATCTACATTAGCAATACGAATCTAAGATATTAGGCTTAGTAACGGGGATGTATTTTTAAACCAAGCGACATTTTGCCCGACTGTGATGTATCAGTAAAGTAGGGCGGAGCACCCGGGCGGCGGCGCCCGCGCCGCCAATCGCGCGCCCACCGACGCGCGCCGCCGGCCGCCGCGCCGACACGTGTAGGTAGGTACTATCATCGGACACCGGGGAACGCAGAACTTTTTTATCTCAGACGCGTAACTTTCGCGACATTACCCTCTAAACTCTGATAAGTCGTGTTTACCGTTTATTACGTGTAAAAAATATTCAAAGTCGGCGTGTTTAAAAGATTTGAATCATAATATTTACAGTAGGTAATTAAAATAAAATCGTATTAATAGGTACTTACAGAATTTACACTAATTTACACTACTTCTTCGTCCCATTTTCATTAAACTTTCAAAATGACCACCGCCTTGTTCGATGCACTTTGTAGCACGCTTTCTTAAATTTAATTTTAGTTTGCTAAGAACCTCAGTGTCATTTTTCACTATCACAAATGCGTGTTCGATTTTTTGTTTGAGGTCATCGACACTTGTTGCCTCGTTTACATACACAAGGGATTTTATTCGACCCCACAAATAAAAGTCTAACGGCGTTAGGTCAGCCGATCTGGGAGGCCACTGTACAGGTCCCCCACGACGAATCCAACGCGTGCCATATTCCGCATCAAGATGCCGTCGAACGGTCCACGTGAAATGCGCGGGAGCACCATCGTGTTGGTAAAAGACTTGTCGTAAAAGTACGAGAGGGACGTCGTCTAATAACACCGGCAATGTCTCCTGCAAGAACTGTAGGTAGGTATCTCCAGTCAACCTCGGTAGAAAAACGGGGCCGAGTACGTGTGTACCGATGACGCCCGCCCACACGTTTACAGAGAATCTGTGCTGGAATGAATCCACACGGCATGCATGTGGATTCTCGTGCCTCCACAAATGTTGATTATGTTGGTTGTACATCCCAACACGAGTGAATGTACTCTCGTCGGTCCAAATAATATTTTGTTGCCAGTTCTCCAACACCCATCTACAAAACTCTAGACGTGGCAAGTAGTCGCTCGGCGTTAGCTCCTGACAACGTCGTAGGTGGAACGGGTGTTCTCCATCAGCATGTAATGTTCGCCACACGTACATGTGACTGCAGTCGAACAATGGCGCTGCCTCTCTCGTGCTACTCTCTGGATGCTCGTCGAAATAATCGAGAATGTTTGCTTGCAAACGAGTACTGCGCACATTTGTCCCTCTATCCAAGGCCGTGTTAGGACGAAACGTCCCGGAGTCCCTCAGACGCTGAGTTGCACTTAGCATCGTCCTGGCGCTCACTCTGGTGCCATATCGTTCATTCATCACTCGACAAGCTAACTCGACATTATCGTCACAACGAGCCAGTGTCCTCACCATCTCCGTGTACTGGATATTGGTATAACGGAAAGCCATCGCGCGCGTAAAAAATAAAATGTGACAACAACAACGAAACACAACCACTGAAACATGTCAAACATGTCAAACGTCAAAGGGGTAGCTGGTAAATCGACATCGGCTCAATTGCCATATCGAACGAAGAAGAAGAAGAAGAATGCATCTCGCTCTTTCACATCATTCATACTATTGCAAAAAACATTTTGAAAAACTTTGTGAAATGCGAACTACAAATTCTGTCGTGCATTTAAATAAGCCTTATTGGTTGGTAATAAGGGTTAAATTTCCTTAAATTAACTATTTTATTTAATGCACACTACCTCAAATGTAAAATGCATTGATATTATTTACGTGTGTGTATGGATATCTATGAACGAACTACAAATTCGCTCGTGCATTCAAGAAGGCTTTATTACTTTGGAATAAGGCTTAAATTTTCGTAAAGCAAAGATTTTATTAACTTGTTACGACGCGGTGGTTCTAATTTAAGATAAATAAAAGATTTTTTAGGGAAAAATTAACATATATAAATTATGATGGAAATCGATTCAGAAGCCGATTCTGAACAAACAACTTTCAGGTCTTGCGTTTATTCTGTTACAGGTTGTATAATATCCAGTAAATGTAAAAAAATGCTGTATAAGATTGTTTACCACGTAGTACTTTCAACACAAGAGCTCGGTGTCTCGAGTCTCGACCATTACATAATAATAATATGGAACAACTAGTCCTATGCAGAATGGGACTTAAGTGGCACTTCGCACGGGCTCCGGCGTGAGCACGAATACCAATATTCTAAAAGCATGCTCACACATTCTGCTCGTGTTTTGTATGATGCGTTTTATTCACAAGGCTTTTTTGAATTTCGAAATTCAGGGCAAAGCTCGCTGGCTGGAAATTGAAGGATATTATGAGCTTACAGTGGAAATTTTGTACTCAATTTATGTGGTAACGAGTTTGGTTTTGGAAGGAAATAAGTTCTTTTTCTTTATGGTATAAGAAAACCTAAAGGCGGCTTACCAGCCTCTCTTATTGCAGTTATGTTTAGGTTTGAAATGAAAAGTTCTGCTTATTCGGACCAGGATGTCTCAGTTACACACATCCTAATTACGTAAAAATCACCTGACAGCGACCCGACAGCAGCACACGGAGCGCGATCGGTCGCGAACTGTCAAACAAATTCGTATTATATGTACGGCATTCGTCCGCCTGTGGCTACTTTTTCGCGTTTGCAGGGCCAAGTATGCACATTTTAGTTCGTGCATAGTCCGCCAAAGGGCGAAACCCGTAAGCAGTAACTGTCGCGTCGCTATCGGCAAATACGTAGTATCAAAGTGATGTTTCTCTGCTATATCGGTAATTAGGGGGCCGAAAGTATCTGTAAGCCATACAAAATAATATTTGTCCCGTGCGGGAATCGAACCCATGACACTTAGCGCAGCAGTCAATCACCAACCGTTTCGTCACCGTACGTAATCGTTAATCCCACGTAGAACATTATTTTCTTATAAACTGTGAATGGTACTTACAGTAACTAGTCTCATCAATGGTACGTAACTTAGGTATTATCTTGTGACGTCATCGGAACAATGTCGCCGGGGGGCCCTATTATAACCCCCAAATCGAATGTGCGTATCTGTTTCACTGTTTATTGGGAATCCGCACGTTAAAAAGTAATGTCTTTCTGATACATATAAATCGTCCGTTCGTTTTGTGGTACTAGATTCGATGCTCTGGCCAGCTGAATTACACGATTTGTCGGAAAGAGTATTATAAAGTCAAAAGGAGGTTATTTATTTGTTTTTAATGCTTTTTATACAAATATGTACAAAGGCGATCTTAATGCCTTAGGGCCGAGTCACACCGGAATGGCAGCGGCCGGCGGCCGCTGGCAGCCTCGCGCGACCTCCAGACTCCACGCGCCTAGTCTCGTCTTGACTACAGAGAAATGGTGCGCTCAGTGTTGCGGCGGGGGTGAGGAGCGGGCGGCCGCCCGCGGTGCCGTGAGCACCCTCGCGTCGCCTCTGGCAACCGCGGCCAGAACCATCGAAAAAACGCGTGTGGCGCCCCGCCGCTCGCGTCACCGCGGGCAACCTCGCGACCTTTTAAGCTTTTCAAGCGATACTGGTCTTTTAAGTATGTAGATAAAGTTTAAAATTATTTCACACTGAAAGTGCTCGCCGCGTCGCTGCCGGCCGCTGCCATTCCGGTGTGACTCGGCCCTAAGACATTCTCTGCCAGACAACCTTAGGGTGATGCACAGACAAAAACATGGTAGATATACTAGTCATTATAATTATTATTGTTAATGTAGGTAGGTGGGTACTCTTAATTAAGTTTTACTATGAAACAAACCTTCAAATCGCGTATAAAATCAGGTGTTCCATACAAATAATTCAATATTATTCGACTAAATGTATCCATTACTTTCATTGCTCTAAGCATCCTATTCACACATGTCATCCCACTTTCCACGTGATCCGTTATTGTATATTTCTAAATAATCTCGTTTTAAATTATTATTTTAAATTAATAGTATATTAATTTGGTTTCAATTCTTATTATGAGAGTTTGAATCTGTATGTAAAACAATTAACTTATGGATCAGTGTAAGGTAGAGTGATTTTAGATTACTGGCATTCGAAAGTATTTTTGCTTAGAAAATGTATGGGAAATACATTTTTGTATTTTTCTCAATTTCGGCAAATACCTACGATTTTACGGTTGTTTGGAGGAGAGATTCCTGTTAGGAATTAGTCGATTGAGCCCCATTTTTTTTTGAGAAACATCGATTTTCTCTGTGATTGTACCTACCTTTTAAATAAAAAAACTTGTAATGGGTTTTAATATCTTCAAAATTCACAGAACTCTCTAGCTATAACAGAAAGGGTAGATACCCTTAGTGTTTTCTTTGCCCTCCTTCTGAAAACATCCACTTTTATTTAACTTTCACTTAAATCTTACAGCAACATATATAAGTTGATATAAATAGTAAAGAATATTCCAATTTTCAGTGTTCAAAGTAGGTTTGGAACAAAGCAAAGTTAAGTAGATATTATTCAGAAGATTCCCTTTAGCGTACTTACTAAATATTATTTGAAGATTCTTGAATAGTTTCATAAATCCCAGGAGTTAGTGTGCTTTTAAGTTATTTTCTAGACGAAAAGTCAAATATCTAAATTCGTTCAAACGGTATTCTGAAAAGACCTTAAATCGCTATCGTGACTGATGGATTTTTTTTCTTTATTCTTTTTTTTTGAGGATTTATTGCACCTTGGTGACTTCGCCAACCTCATGGGTTTACTTTTATAATATATTAAATCTTTTAAAATATACTTAAATTATCTCGATAGAGCAAAGGTTGAATGAATTATTCATGGAAAAATAAAGAAAAATCTTTTTCTTTTTTATTAATATGATTGTTGAGGTTTCAGTGCACCTTAGTAACTATGCCAGCCTCATAGGTTCACTCTTATACATTAAATAACATAGCTTAAAATATTAATAATAAGACAAATAAAATACCTACTAATTCTAAACAACTCTTCTTAAAAATGTATGTTTAATTTTATACATGGATTGCATCGTTAAAATCGGAGGACAAACTAAATTCACTCCATTTTCAATTTTCACTTGTCAATTTATGTACCGTACTGTTGTTGTCTGGCTAACCTTTTCGCTAAGATCAGCAGAATAATTTCAATAAACATAGATCAAAATTAAACACAAAAAAATCTAAGAGTGTTAGCGCATAGCGGGACTTTCCCCTCAATACTGGAGCTTCCCGACTGGGAAAGTACCTCCACCTTGCAGAATATCGTAGCCAAGTAACACCGCCCTTTTGCAGTTTTGTGTTCCTAACGGTGAGCAAGGTCACCAGTGCTCCTTGAGGAAGCATCGTGATGCTAGTAGTAGGATCGGCAACGCGCGAGTAATGCTGGTGTTGCAAGCGTTAGATAACCACTTACCATCAGGCGGGCCGCTTGCTTGATTGTCAAGTTAGAGGTATGAAAAATAAATCTAACATCAAACATCGACGTGTCCACATCTCAAAATCCCGTTTCGCACTTGACAATTTTGTTTTTATTACATAATTCTGCAGATAACAAGAGTTGGGCTCTTGAGGGAGCCCCGATGTCAAGGCTCATGATGTTTTCCATTAGACCGGTGACGTGTATCTTAGTGCGTCTCCGTGCGGGCTCCCGAAGGTAATGCGGCCTGATTCGTGAGTGTTAGCGAGTGAAGTGAAAGGATGCTAGTTAAGCCTCTAGGTATGTTTATAATTGTATAATACGTATAGGTTTTAGTAAAACATATTTAAATACCGATATTTTGTATATTAAACTGTGTTTATTATTGTGTTAGTTATAATAATCTGGAGAAAGGTTATGATTTTTTTATTTTTTTTTTATTTAACATGTGATTAACTTAGTACCAAGTTCACCGACGACATAACAGACGATTAAAGCAAAATCAGCTGGTTATACATAAATTTTTGTATGAGTAATCGGCCGATTTTATTTAAACATCTGTTATTTTGTCGGTGAAAATGGTCCATAATACATTGGTTTTATGGCGCAAGTTAAAATAGAATTTTTGAAAATTTACTCTTTTAGATGGGTGAATTGAAGAAACTCACATACCAACTCTTTAAAGTTTACCTCAGAATATACAATGTCCTAGACTAGGGGTCGGCAACCTTTTGAGTCGGAAGAGTCAAAAATTACAATTTACAAAATTCTAAGTTTTTAAAGAGCCACATTTTTTTTTTTTTTTTTTTTTTTCTAAATACTTTCATCTATTTGGCAAATAATGCCAGCTGGTGATTTGCGTATGGAACTAAAGAGCCGCAGCTTCACATCCAAAGAGCCGCAGGTTGCCGACCCCTGTCCTAGACCAAACCAAAAGTTCGGAGAATTATCAGGTACACCAATCTGCACTGCGTTAAGTTATTTCAGTGTAGATATAACTGTGCAAGCTCCATCCAAGGCAAGTACTCGGTTGTAAACAGCAATAACTTGTTTATTTTTTCAGTGTTAGTCACAACAGCGGGTCTACCGCGTAACTAAAATTGTAATGAACATCGACATCGGTATTAAACTTCAATACGATCGTGAAAGCCTAAACTTTGAGTTAACTTGTATTTTTTTTACCGATCATGAAGATAGGAGTCCTAACTATATGATAGGTATTTTTTTACAAGTTAGCTCAAAGTTTAGGCTCTCACGATCGTATTGAAGTTTAATACCGATGTCGATGTTCATTACAATTTTAGTTACGCGGTAGACCCGCAGTACCTACCCGCATTAGGCTTATAAATAATTAATCGCTAAAGTCCTTCATTTGCACCACACTGGAAACACACAGCATAACGAACTTAGCCCAAATAAATTGTATTATTTCTCTTTTATAATGGAACTCCTGGATCACGTAAGGGGCAACCTTGGCTTAAGATTCAGTTATAAACAGTATAAGTTTACACATTATTGTTATAGTTATGTGTTTTATACTCCAACTAGTTGTAATAACCCGACTGCCTTCTCCTAAGGGTGTAATAAATAGTGACGCGACGACCGGTTTGGTGTCGGTATTTGATCCTTGTCGTATTAAGTATATGGGGACTTTATTGATTATTATAATGCTCTTATGTATGTAATTAGAATTTATATATATTAGTAAGTATGCCTATTATAATATAATATTGATAGTTTCGAGCGTATGGCACTCGTGGGTTGCAGCTGAAAACCAGCGTCAGGTGGCCAGTATCACTGCCTCCTGACATTATGCTGAGCTGCGGCCTTTTGGCACAACAACTTTTTATTTTATATGTTTTCTTTGTTATTGGTTTTATTTATTTTTTGTTGTGCTAATAAAGTATTTTTCTTTCTTCTCTTTCTGATAATGGTATAACAAGTACATGAGTAGCAGCATTAGCTGGGTTCCGATTTGATACTGCTGTTGCGACACCTAGCGACACAAAAAAGAACTACGCAACAACTTAGCAAGATAACTACAATGGTCGTCAATGAGCGTATACAATACGAATTCGACCAATCAGATTACGAAGCCTGCATCACGCAAGGAATAACCAAACCATCATAAACCCTCGACTCCAACTAGAAAAAGAGCTATAACTTTGAACGGCTGAACAAATTTTTATGAAACATAGCTAAGATGATACCCGATTAAAAAAGCTTTCGATTAAAAAAAACTGCATTGAAATCGGTCCATACGTTTTAGAGCTAGAATGCCACAGCCAGGAACACAGATACGCAGATACTTACATACACAGATCTTAGACCTCATCCATCGCTTTCCATCAGGCGAGATTGAAGTCAAGAGCGGATCCATCCACTAATAATTTACAAAAACATATCCCAGAATTGTGCTGAAATTAGGCCCCAGATGGATGGTCTTATACCGGTGGCGAGGAAGTATTGTTAAAATAACCACGTTTTAAATGCTAATCGCATTGTGTTATTAGAACACAGGAGGGCAAAGGGGAAAGAACAGGCAAATGGCAGCTATATTAAAAAAAAAGCATACTACACGAAACTTTTTATAAAAAGCATCATTATCTCCCACTTAAGGCAGCGTTAAGGTTCATAATGGCGTGTAGCGGAGGATTTAAAAGCAATCTGATAGCTGATACAAAATATCAAGGATGCTAACCCTTCAAGTGATTAGCATAATGTATGATGTCATAATATAACGAGTTATACAGGATGGTCACGACGTTACCCCATTAAATGAAACCACTGGTACCACGTTTAGTGACGGTACACAAAAAATCTATCAAATCCAATCAGTAGAACCCACAGGAACTAATTTAAATTTTCTTAATTTTACACATATCACGAAAGTTGAAAAATCTCTATCCTTTTCTTAGTAAAATAATCTTTATTTATACGTATAGAATAGATAAAGATGACATAAGTTTCTACTTTGATGTGAGTAGATTGAAATATTATGCAAAAATAATATTCTTGAAAATCTTAGATTTTTTGTGTACGGCTTCAGAATTTGATATCAAATACGTGGTTACATTTAATGTCGTAACTGCGTCTCCACCCTGTATATGGAGTTGCCAGATATTAGCTAATTAAATAAATGTAGATGTAAAAGTTTTTGAAGATGTTTGTTACTCAAAGGATTTGTATGAAATTTTGTATACAGGTAGACTTGGATTAATTATCACCTATCAATTTATTAGAATTAAAATGAAAAGAAAAATTTCGCATTCTGTATAGCTACAGAATAAGAAGTTGGCACTGTTGAATAATTGAACGTTGCCATTTATAATCTTATAATCCATATAACAGCAATGTACACCAAACCATCAATGTATGTCGAACTATGTCTATCTTAACTTTTTTATATATCTGTCTCGTTCCCTTGTCTCCATGGTGTCTCGATAATAAAACGCTGATTAAATGCTCAAGTGTATTTAATTATAAAAAGAGCGTCCACAATTCTAAAACGCTATCTAATCATAACAGGCACTTCATATCGATCTTCGTATCTGACAGTCCTAATAGCAAAAAAACTTGACTTTATAATATGGATTCAAGTTTTTTTGCTACTTGACTTTATAATATGGATTCTCAATAAAAATTAGAATAAAAAAAAATAAAAAAAAAATGGTTTCTTGGACATTAAATGTCAAAATATCCACTTGTCCAAGACTTCACAATCCATATTATAAGTATCATTAAGTTTCACATAGCAAATTATTTGCTATGTGAAACTTAATGATGATCAATTTAAAACTGCCTTTTTAGACCCCCATAATGAGCAGAACAACTCTCTTTTGGAAAAAAAAGCTGGAAATAGCTAGTTAAACGTAGAATAAGGCACATAATCTCCTGAATAAAAAATTCTTATCGTTATTCTAGATAAGTTTTTAGACCACAAAAGAGATAACCACCAAATTTTGACTATTACAAGAAGTTTCATATAACGCCTTCCAAAACTGCTATCCAAAGTAAAAAGTATATCGATATTAATAACGTTTTCTTGCTTTTATCTAGTTTAATGCGTCGACAACGAAACGAAACTATTTTAAAGTTAGATTGAGTTAGCCAAGTGTCGTCTCGCAAGTGTTTTGTATGGTTTTTGTGTTGCCAGTGGTCCCCGTCATATTATATGGGTCGTATAAACTTTTACTAAAGTTTGGATAGGCCCGAACTTCGATTTTATGTTAAGGTCATTGTGTGTTTTATGTGAAGTCGTTACAGAAAAGCTAGAATGTCTACGTCAAATGTTATGTGTGTGTATTTTCGCTTCTAAATATTTTTTATAGAGGGTTCAAGAAGGTTGTCGGATAATAAACTAACCGTCAAAAACCCCAGACTCCAACTAGAAAAAGAGCTGTAAATTTTGAACGGCACAGCAGAATTTTTTGAAACATAGCTAAGGATACTCTCGATTAAAACCTTTAAAACGAAAAAACTTAATCAAAATCGGTTCATCTGTTCAGGAGCTATGATGCCACAGACAGACACACAGATACACACTATAAAGTTGTAACCTTCGTTTTCGTTGGAGGTTAAAAACCGTAGGGAAAGACATTAAGGTATTTATTTTACAAGAATTTTACATCATGCTGTATTTCCGTTCAAGGGTCATACATAAGTAGTCGAAGCGAGCCCGTTGCTATTCATCGGGCGCAAACCTTTTTAAACAGTTTTTTTTTATAAAGTAGCTAATATGAATACAACTAATATGACGACACGGTTGGCGCAGTGGCTAAGCAATTAGCTTTATGCGCTACGTGCCGCGGGTTCGATCCCCGCACGGTACAAATATTTGTATGATCTACAAATAGTTGTTTCGGGTCTGGTTGTGTGTGCATGTGACATGTTTGTAAACTGTACCCTCGATACAGGAGAAATCCTAGTGAGGGGCAATGTTTTTAAAAAAAAAAGAAAAGAAAGAAAGAACTTATCCAAAACGTACGCTAGATGTTTATGCAAGGCTTTCTTTGGACTAGATAAAGATACGAGAGAATGCCACATCGTAAATGTCGTTGGCACGATTCCGAATGCAAGATAGAAGTTAAATGTTGAGGAGTCGCTAAAGGTGGCACACAAACGTTGAATTATAATGGTTTGCCTTATCTTCAAATCTTTTTTCCTTTACAAATATAACTTTGAGTGGAATATGCACCCACATGAATAAATTAGTGAAGTTAAAAAGCTTTGTGAATAAGGTTCTACTTTATAGCCCCAATCCCTTTGGTTATTGTACTCATCATATTGAACAACTTTTATTACGGAACCAACCCTGACATCGCGAAAAAAGAAACAGCTGTTCCATACAAATAATTTAATAGGTAGATATTACTCGAAAAAAAATTGGAACAGCCGATTTTATTTTTGCGATTTCATGTTTGGTCCCTTAGCAAAAACTGTTCATAATGATGGGTACAATAACCTAAGGGATCGAGACTAGACAGGTTATACAGGATAATTGAAAAAATAATTCAAACCTCTTAGTATTAACTTTCGGCATGGCATGAAAGAAAGAAAGAAAAAAGTATTTATTTGACACAGCACAAAAACAATTTTAAAGATAAAGTAACAAAAAATAAAAGAATAAAACATGTAAAAGAAAAAAATATTTATCTTAAATAACAAATGGGTTGCATGCTTGACAGCATACCAATATATTTTATACCAACATAGTTACAAAAAATAAATGTGTCGCAACATAAGTATGTACACACTTGTTGCATGAAAACGTAAAATATAACATGTATTTTCAAAAAAAAAAATGGTTTAAACGTATATTTTTGATTCAGCTTACATTAAAATTACGATATATCAAAAAAAAAACGTGCTCAGCACTGGTGGGCTTGGTTGCCAGTTAAGTAGTATAAAAAAAAAAAAAAACTTATGGCATAGGAGACACGAAACAATTTCAATAAACCTTCATAGTTTATGTCTAAATTCTACAGACTCAGCTCAAAATACAGCGCCAGCTTACAAAATTGCTAAGGACTGCAACTTTCTAGAACTCGAGATTAAACCATCGTCGCCAACTAACAATTTTCTTGGAAGTTTTAAGACCACAAATATTTAGCGTGTGCTAGTTCGATCGCTCCCTGGGTACAGTCGGTTTCATGCATAATGCAGAGTTTCAATTGTCTACCTCGGTACAATGGTGTTCGCTTTTAAAATTCATTCTGTACGTTGCTACCAAACGGGTGATACACTGAGGAGTCACTTTTTATTGGTCATATGTACTTTCAACTTAACTGGATTGTTTTAAGTTGATTCTGTTGGGGTTTTGCTATCTCTTACGGTGATCGGATCTTTTGTGAGGGTCTTGGTATGTTGGAAGTCGTTTTTAACCTTTTGCGAACTGATAGCAAAGACACCTGGTATTATTTGAGCTAAATTTTGCGTGGTGTTGCCAACATCACTATCACTAATAGTATACAATAAAGTTGCTGCCGCGTCTGTTTGTTTGTTCGCTAACTACCTCTTAACTATACCTACAACAGATTTTCTGTTTACACCATCATTTTATGCGTTTCTTCCGGAAGGTGTATAATGTATAATAATTTCATATTTTAATGTAAGGATAATACAAAAAAATTACCCACGTGAAGCCGGGGGCAGGTAACTAGTAATAACTAACTTAGGAATCCGAAAAATAATTACAAGATAGGTGATATTTTTATTTTGCTGTAAAATCCTGCGTTATTGTCGTAACTTCAGCTTTGGCGCGTCTCTGCCACTGATCGGCGAAAAGGCACCAAATTTATATGCGAAAGTGAGTTTGTCCATCTGTAAGTCCGTCCGCCTCTTTATTTGAAACATCTACACTGCCATTCATATTTTGATGAATGACAGAGATGTAATTTGAAATCTGGCAAAGGACTTATAATATTTTTCATTCCCAAAAAATAACATTTCACACCAATGGATCAGCGAGCTTGTTTTTTTTTATAGATTATGTTATAATGATCCATATTGCATTTTTTTAATATCCAAAACGAACCCTACTACACAATCTTTCAAAAATATTTATAATATTTTCAAACAAAACAGATGCAATTTCCCGAAGTGCCTCTGAGCGTGTTCTAACGAAGAAAAAATATTTAAAAATTCATAAAAACGCAGCACCGAAGCGGGCGAGTTCAAAAGCTATTTGTTTCATGGCTCTGACTGAAGTTTTGAGGGTTTCGCAAATAAACCGGGCAATGCGCGCCCTCGCCACTGGAAACAAACTTGGATTATTAAAGGGGAAGATAGAATGGAACGTTTAAGTGATATTGTTTTATTTTAATAGTACACTTTTGTTTCGGGTAGGCTAAAAAGTGGTTAAAATTAGTAAAAAAAAAAACCAGATGGTGTCACCGCATACTAGATAGGTTCCGTCACTTCTCACGATCCTGCGCTGTTTCGGGCCAGTCTCCAATTCGTCCCGCCATCTTCTTCGTGGTCTGCCGCGACCCCGTCTTACTGTCTCGGGTCACCAGTTCTATGCTATGTGGGCCTACAGTTCGATCGGCATATCTACGGCAGACATGTACTGCCCAGTCCCACTTAAGCTGGGCAGCTTTTTAAACATGAAGAAATATTTGTTAATAGTGTGAAAAATAAAAGACTTAGCAACGTTTCAGTTTGTATATACATTTTTATTCTGGATTCAATTCAAATATCCTATTAAGTCGCTACTAAGTTTTTTCATTTAAGTAAAAGAAAATCAAGAGTCTTTTGAGAACCGTTTCTGGAAAAGCTTGCGATAGTGAGAAATATTTCTTCATTTCATTTCTCGCGTAGTTTTTTATTTATGAGTATTGTGTTTATTAAAAACGTGAACCGATTTTCAGATTATTTTTGATTGATTTCTTTTCATTTGATTTTGAGGATTTTTTGCAAAATTTGCAGAGTATTTCAGCAACCACAGTACTAAAATTCACTCCAAAACAAATTAAAAAATTGACTTTGTATGGCTTGCGGTAGTAAATTATGCGTATCCGTGTCTTCGTTTTGTTTTAAGGTTGTATTTTACGACGATTTCTTACTTTTGAGGGGGTGAAGTATCAGCCTAAGCCCCACCCCCTAGGGGAGCTCCGTTCTCGCAATTACGCAATTGACGTATAAGACTGTGTGACACACGTGTCACAGAATAGCAATATTAATTAGCAACATGCAGTATGACACCAGCAAATACTTGAAAAATATAAATCCATAATATCGTATACCCAGTGTCCTATATTACGCTAGAAAATCTGTTCCTCCGTTTTGTATTTGTAGATTTTATACCTATTTAACTATCTACTTATAAACTATCAGTCATACCTATTATGTATGAGTTTATGCAAGTGCACATAATTGTCTCGACCAACATTGGGCATTTTCACACTAAGCCAATAATGCCGTAACGAAACCAATATATCGGCATGACAAACCTGATGACACTGCCAATGTGTGTGTAATGTTAGAAGAATAAGCCAACTCAAATCCATGCCTTGAGATAATAACCTACTCTCACCCACACCTGTAGGAGTCATCCGTTTCCGTAGTCATACCTACTTAAGTATGTTCACAGGGTTGCTTTTTTACCAAAAAGAAATTGCATATTCATAGATCAAAACCATATTCCTAGTTCAGATTCCTCGCTATGTATGCAGATGAAGAGCTTCAAAATTGAAAGAAAGAAAGAAAAAACATTTAAATCGGACTCGCACACTAAATTACATAAACACACAAAAAATTCAAATAATGTTAACAATAACCTAACCGTCTAAAACCCTCGACTCTAACTAGAAAAAGAGGTGTAACTTTTGAACAGCTGAACAGATTTTAAGAACCATCCCGATTAAACTAGCTTTCAATTAAAAAAAAACTGCATTGAAATCGGTCCATCCGCTTTGAAGCTTCGATGCCACAGACAGACACACAGATTCACAGATACATAGATACACAGATACACATTATAAACTTATATCACCCCTCTATTTTGTGGGGGGTTAAAAAAGTCCTGCAAGAGGCCAAAGAAAGTCCCTATCTCAGCATATCCTGACAGATAAAATAAATACCGCAGCGCTGGTTTTCGGATAGGACCGTGGTGATGCCACGGACAACCACGATAACCCAAATACATAAAGAAAGGTAAAGATTATAATTTAAATTGGTGAATCATTTTTCTAGTGGACTGCAAAGCCCATAAAGAAATAAAATTAAAAGAAGTAAAATTAGGTTGGGCCACCGGCAAATCGGTACCTATAGGGCCGACCAACACATTTTAAAATGTCAGCGTTTAATAAGGAACAAAATTATACAAAATCTAAGGAAACGTAGATCAGTTCAATACGAAATAATAGTAGTTTATGAAACTGTTGCATAATAGTATTAAAACATCAGTGTGTTTAAAAATCGAGCCGCAGGCGAGATTTTTAATAGTATCAGACGATATATCAAAATGATATAAGTACTATGAATATTGTTCTATAAAAGTAGGTAAATAGAATATAAATAAAACTTCATACTCTTTGTTCTCAACACTACAAATTGTCGTACTGATTTTTCTATACTACATCCTATAAAATGAATTTTTGACGGAGATGTCAAGAAATTATTTTAGCATATTGATTTTTATAAACGAAATACTTAGATTTTCTAAATAAAAGGCAAGTAACTTATACTTCCTGTTGCTTTTTAATAATTTTTTTAATGATTTTACTGTCATACTTTCTTTTGGTTTTGAATAAAGTGTAAGCGCAGGAAAGTCAAAAAAAATTGCACAGGTCCGACCTCGATGCGCGCCGAAACGCGACTGATTGATGTCAGAGATGACAGAAATCACGAATTTTGTGGTTTTTATCAAATTGTGACCAATATACGTAATATTATAAAAAAATAACAACCGATTTTCGTTGGTATATTTGCGACCAATATTGTGATGTAAAAATTATTTGAAATAATATCATGTTTTAGAAATAATCTTGTAAACACTTTTTTAAAAGGGGTAACTTTGCGATTTTTTTTTATCGAGCCAACTTCATCCAATCATGTATCGGACAACCGTGCAAAGATTGTCACATCTTCAAGTTTGATATATATTTTTTTCGGGACAAAGAAATAAGAATTTCTATTCAAAAAATTGTAAATACAAATCGGTTTTTGCGGCATTCCTGTAAAATACCCCCTTAAAGTGTATCCCAATACTGCGGTTGCATTTAGGAACAGAGACTGAATCACTCTACAAATTATGCGCACTACATAAAAAAATATCCTGTATACTAATATGAAAATAAATTTAGATTAAATTAAATTATTCTGATTTAAAATCAGAATAAGTTAGCCATATTATTACCGCATCACCAAACTAGATAAAACCGGATAGGTACTAACAAACACTCGTCACGTGAGAGTCAAATCACTCGAGTGTTCCATTAACTCGATAGCAATTAATAAGAGTGAGTATATTAACTTTTTTCCTGTTTGCGGTAAACTGTGCCAATCAATTTAATGGAGTTATTGCTGACCAACTTTAACATGGCAATTTATTTATTTATTGGCACCAATTGACATTTTGTGGACCTTTTATATAAATTATGTGTTTGGTGTTCATCTTCGTGTTGGCTCTTGTGAACTATCATAAGGTTATTGCCCTTAATAATTCAGCCCATTACTATCCCACCGCTGGGTATGGCCTCTTCTCAGAATGAGAAGGGTTACGTCTTTACCCATCATGCAGGCCTGGTGCAGTTTAGCAGACTACACACACTATCAAGAACTTTATAAGGCCCTCTAAGGTGTGCAGGTTGCCACATGAAGTTTTCCCTTCACCGATAACGCAAGTGATAATCAAAATCAGATCCGCACATGAATTCGAAAACTCAGAGGTGCGGGCTGCGATTGAACTCAGACCTTACTGCATGGAAGGCAAGTATTCAACCGCTAGGCTATCACTGTTATATTGCTCATGCGACGCGTAGCGATGGAAAGATTAGCCAATTAACAAAGGTCGCAACGGTCGCCTTCGAATAATCCAAGACCCACGACATCCCTGGTATTGGGACTACAAACCGCTATAATTAATTTATTCTCATATATAATTCTTGTTCAGTCCAAGGCCGTTGTCAGTCTGTAGGCCGACAACAACGCCGTTATTGCAAGTAGTAAAATATATAGATAAATATTTATATGGATAGCGACTACGGGAAACGTGACTAGGATTGCCAATGGGAAACTATATACAGATCACAATAAGAATTTGGGCACAATTTGAGCATCGTTGTACATTTGAATAGTTCAGTCTGTGAAATAAAGAAAGAAGAGAAATTGTTTATATTTAGTCTACACAATCACACAAATAGTTACAAGAATAGGTAAAAGACACAGAGAAAAAAATAAAAGAACAAGAGAAAAAATTAAAAGAACAAGATAAATCAAGATAATAATAAGTTTATGATCACGACACACGTTCGTAATTGGAATCGATTAATCATAATCACAATTGCTTAATTAATTGAATTTTGACAATTCAAGAATGTTCATTGCGTCGTTCCAAGTGTCGAGCGTTGTGATTTTTACAGCATACTGCGCAATGTAAATTGCTTAAATGTCAAAATTGAATCGATTCCGATTAGAATAGAATAAGCATTTATTTAGATACAATATAATGAGACACAACATACAAAAAAAAAGCATGAAGGAAGAGAATGGCATAAAATTAAATAAAAAAAGTGTTTATTAAGGACCGGATTATATGCTTTTCCATATAAAATTTGCATATTTTTGGCTTTTTTTTCAGGATATTACTTATTTTACCTAAAGTCTACTGATCGTGCATATTTGGGCATGATTCCTATCATTTTAACTATATCCACATTCATGTCATGTTTCACCCAGTCCACCCATCTTTTCTTTGGCCTGCCTCTTCTCTGATATATCAACATTCATACTTAAAACTTTTCTTAAAACATGATTATCATCTCATTTCATTTCATGCATTTCCCTACCACGACAACCGGTTACTTTGTCGCTTTTCTGTAACTGGTATCTCTTTTAGCTCCACCTCTTTCACTCATCATCATCATTGTCCTGCCCTTATACCATTTTATTTGGGGTCGGCGCAATATGTTTTCTTCTTTCATTCATTTCTATTAGACGTCATCTTAGAGTTTACGTTCTTATAATCCATGTCAAATTTCACACAATCCATCCATCTTTTCTTGGATCTGCCTCTTCTCTTACATCCATCCACATACATACTTAAAACTCTTCTCGTTACATCATTTTCATCCCTCCTCATCACACCACCTTCTTCACTACGTGTGATAAATATAAAAATTGCCTCTATTGTTACTATTGTATACAGGAATATGTCAAAGCTATTTTTGAATTTTTCACTAAGTAAGCCCTCCGTCGCGCTTCGTTGCGATCCATTACGCAGTACTTTTGTATTCAGCCATATAACACATTCGGCGGTGTTGATAACACGCTACATTTGACACTTAGAAAGCACCGGTACTTTACGAATACGTGTCTATATACAGCGTTTTGTATTTCGTGGTCTTGAATATTTTCATACTATTTTCTAGGGGTAGTGTTGCGGAATATTAGACGATATTTTAAATAAAAATCTCCGTTCTGTTTTAAAAGCTTGTTTTTCAGCCAAAATTACAAGAGAAGACGAGAAAAAACAAAATACAATAAAATCGTTAAAAATAGAATCAAAAATATAAATTTTATACAAAAATTATTTTTCATCGTCACAATAACTGCCAGTACCTACCTACTAACGTTAGACTGACTTTTCTCCAATTTTAACAGGTAGTTAAATTATATTCCCCATGAACACCATGAACAAATTCTCCCATTGATCAAGCACACTTCCCATAATCTGTCCAACATCCTTTATAAACATTCACCCCAACGTTATATCGTCATTTTACTACCTCTAGACTAAAATATCAGCTCTATGCCCAATGAAAACGGTTTTTCGGTGAGAATACACCATAAAATCGCCTTAGGGACCATTTTGCCCATCGGCGTAAAAGTGTTAAGCCACTTTCACAAATTGATACGTCTATTTCAACCCTTAGGCCGTTGTAATAAGAACTCTAACTGGGTGTATGTAAAAACTGTCATAGTTGAGAACAGTGTAGTGAATCAATGGGGTTTTATTTTGAAATTTTGTTTACTAGCACTTTTTTGTAATTTTCCCGTTCTGTCCCACTGCTGGGCAAAGGCCTCGCCCAAGTTCCTCAAGTTACTAACACTTACGTAAGATAAGAAAATTGTTTTCAATTTTTTTGAAAACAATTTTCTTATACATAAGTGTACGACTTATAAGTCTTGTTATCGAAACATAGTCTATTCTATTCTATTAATTCTATAGCTGAACCCGTAGCATGAACATTTCCAATTCTATTCTTTCAAGAATAGACAAAGCTCTTTCTATCCATTTCGACATCTAGACTCGCGTTTCTAGGTAGACAAAGACATAATATTCTGCCTGATACGACTTGATTCCTACTTTCTCCTGCACTTGTTGTAGCTTCGTCTTGGTCTTCCTGTTACTCCCTTTCCTTCCAAAATTATCTTAAAGAAGTTGTCGAGTAGTATCAAGTGGCCGATCAGCCTCCTATTATCTTTGGGTCACAATAAATGACTTTCCTCGTGAACCATTAGTGACGATACGGTGGCGCAGTGGCTAAGCGATAGTTTTCTACGCTACGAGCCGCGGGTTTGATCCCCGCACGGAGCAATTATTTGTATGATCTATAGATAGTTGTTCCGGCAGCCTGATTACCACGGACGCAGCTCACAGTTTGCAACAGGCGTAAATTGTACAATTGTTGCTGTCAAACATCATTTTGGTATTACGTACAATACAAAAAATGATGTTTGACAGCAGCAATTGTGCAATTTACGCCTGTCGCAAACGGTTAGCTGCGTCCGTAATCAGGCTGCCGGTCTGGGTATGTGTGCATGTGACATGTATGTTTGTAAACTGTATCCTCGATACAGAAAAAAACTAACGAAGGGAAAAATAAAAAAAAATAAAAAATAACCTTTCCTAGTATAAACTAGGAAGTTTGAAGCTTATTATAAAATAAGCTTAAAGCGTAAAATATAAAAGATCTTTTAGTACCAACATTGATGGCTAAAGAGTTCACTATCCATGTTATTTCGATCCAGTTTTAAGGCAGCTCCTGAACTCTTAGTAATCCTAATAAAAACTACAAGAACTCGTCTCGAAAGCTGTAAAGCCGTTTAAAAAAGGTGAAAGTAACTGTTGTATTCATGAGTTCCTCAGTATTTCCGTTTCATTTTAGTTTTTTATAGCCAAGTGATATCCAGTTCAGACAAGAAGCAAAGACCTACTCATCTTTTTGCGTTGATATTGTGAAAGGCTCGTAAGTTACCTTCTTCTTTCGTCATGTGAAAGAAAGATTTTTTTGCTTTCCAAATGGTAATACATTACCCTTTACATTACCCTTTTTTATAATGTATTACATTAAAAAAAAAAACTTTTCTTGCCTTCGACGTGGATGTCATAAAGTTCTATAGACTTTCGATTGCTGCTTAGGATATATATACAATTCCTAGGAAATATGTGTAATTAATTAATTTAATAATAATTAATTTAATACATTTCCGGACGATTTTAGGCAATATATACCTACATTTCCTAGGAATTATGCAGGGTCAATCAACTTGTATAATTTTTAAATTTAACAATGGACATATTAAAGCAAGTACCAGTGAACTTTAACAACGGGAACAACCATGAAATCGCGCATAAAAAATCAGCTGTTTCATACATTTGGCAGAGTAATATTCAATTATGTGTAGGGAAAAGCAGATTTATTGTCGCCATTGCACGGTTTGTCCCGTAGTACCTTAAAAGTTGTTCATAATAAACAGTAGAATGCGTGGTTTAATCGATTTTTGTCACACTCTGTATTATACACATTTCCGTAGATACACAAACATCACTATTTATAATGAATTCGTGTAGGGGTTATACCAAACCACTAATTATATCAATATAGAGTCAACTCCAACAGTCATAGCAGTAATAACCGCATAATATATTATTCTAATACCAGCTACCGTTTTGTAATGTTATTAATTTAGTCATAATAGTATCTGTTGAACTATATACAATAGTTAGTGTAATATAAATGAATAATTATAATTATTGGTTTAATATTAATTAGTAAGTACTTAGATTGCGTATAAACTCTCTCTCTCTTCAGTCGGTCCCTCATTACTGAGGATCGTGGTCACTGGACCCCTTCAAGCGGACAATCTGCCTCCATCTACTCCGGTTCAAAGTTGCCATCACCACCTGCTGAAATTTGCTTGAGGACATAGCCTCTTTTACTTGGTCGGACCATCGTGTTGGCGACCGGCCTCGCGCTCGCTTACCTTCGGTGTTACCAACAATGACCAGCTTTTCAAGGCTGCTATCTCCTCTTCGCATTATGTGGCCGAAATAGGATAAAATACGCTGTAAACAAACTGTGGACAATCGGGTCTTGATATTGTAGTGTATTTAGTTATTAATATAATAATAAAACATTATAAATAACAACTACATTTTATTAGGTAAAATGCATGACAAAAGAATAAAACAAAAGAGAAACAAAAAGTGACAATTGTGAGTGGCCAGTAACATTTTAATGTCATGTAGGCATTCAACCTACATGATACAACACCTTCACCCTTAAATCTTTAATAACTATTTACAAACTTAAACTAGAATTACATTTTTTTTTGAAATGGGTATATAATAAAATAATTCTAAGAAAACACAAATAAAATTTAAACATGTTATTAGAACAAAGTTCTAATCAATTTCAAAACCATACCTTTTAACAGGGTTCCTTTGTCTAAAAGGATATCGTCGAACAGATACTGGCTCAGCTTCTGAGTGGGGTTCAACCTCAACCGGTATATCAATCTGCTCATTACTATTAACTGCTGTTCTACTACCAGACTGAATGCAAGGGTCATCAACATTCGTTTGCCGAGTATGGTCCGGATCTAACACCGACTCGTCACGCGCGACCCCAGCCTCACGCTCTACATGTGCTGGCGTTGAACCGGTTGGAGTCTCCAAGTCGCAAGGGTAGACACATGAGGAGCGCCTTGGAAACCTTTTTAGTTGGTCAATGTGCCTGTGTTGTACAGAACCCTCTGCCGAGTCAACATTATAATTGTTCTTGCCTAAACGCTTAGATATTTGCCCCGACAACCATTTACCATCAGAATTATAATTTCTATAAAACACTGAGTCACCCTCTTTAAATTGCCTATCTACAGATCTGCAAGGTTTGATCATATTTCTTTGCTTTTCGGTCACTAAAATATTAGCGTCTGGTCTCAAAGCATCCAACCTAGTCCTGAGCGCCCTACCTTGTAATAACTTTGCCGGACTTTCACCTGTAGTGGAATGTGGAGTATTATGGTAACTCATTAAAAACCTTAAAATAGCAGTCTCAATGTCCAAATTTGCACGTTTAGCTTTAATAATAACCCCCTTAATAATTTTCACAGCGTTCTCAGCTGCGCCATTGGAGGCTGGATGATAAGGTGGGGCGAACATATGTTTGACACCATTGCGTTTTAAAAATTCATTAAACTCCGAACTAGAAAATGGAGGACCGTTGTCCGATACTAACTGCTTAGGAATTCCCCAACGTGACCAGGATTCTCTAAGCTTTTTAATTGTACTCTCAGCATTAGTACGAGACATTCTAAAAACCTCAATCCATTTAGATTTAGCGTCAATAGAAACTAGATAAGTGTGTCCGTCAATAGGACCTAAGAAATCTATATGTATCCTTTCATAAGGACGACTAGGCCAGCGCCACGGTGACGGAGGAACAGCTGGTGGAGCTGCTGAATTTTCTGCGCAGATAGTACAACTCTTACAACAAGCCTCCAACTGCTCATCGATTCCTGGCCACCAAACGTAGCTACGCGCCATCGCCTTAGTCTTAACTATTCCCATGTGAGGCTCGTGAAGTTCACGGAACACCTCCTGTTGACATTTCGCCGGAATAACCACACGATGTCCCCACATAACACATCCTAACTCCGTGTATAACTCATCGCGCCTATTCCAATAAGGGCGCAAACTTTCAATATCCAAGGTCTGAGGCCACCCATTAATTACATAATTATAAACTCTACTCATTATCGGATCATGTCTAGTTTTGACCTTAACATCCTCACTGTCTAGCAAAAGAGACGATGATGCAAAATGTAAATAAGATTGCTCAGCTGGGCTATTTTCACGCACACAATCCTCATTATTATCAACAGGCAATCTTGATAATGCATCAGCGCCATTGAGGTTTGACCTAACGTACTCTATATTAAATCGGTAGGCAGACAAAATAAGAGCCCACCGTTGCATCCTGCTAGCTGCCATACACGGTATTCCTTTCTGTGGACCAAATATACTAACTAACGGTTTGTGATCAGTCCTCAGTGTAAAATGATTACCATATAAATATTGATGGAATTTCTTAACACAATAAACAATAGCTAGTGCTTCACGATGTATTTGGGAATACATTTTCTCCGCGTTGTTAAGCTTTCTAGAAATGTAAGCCACCGCACGTTCGGCACCAAACTGATCTATTTGCGATAATACGCCTCCGACTCCATACGAACTAGCATCGCATGTCAATATTAGAGAAAGACTTGGATTATAATGTGCTAAAACATCACTACATAATAGCATTTCTTTAATTTTCCTGAAAGCTTGAGCACATTCAGAATTCCAAAACCAGCGA
Source organism: Allophyes oxyacanthae (assembly GCA_932294325.1). Taxonomy (NCBI): domain Eukaryota; kingdom Metazoa; phylum Arthropoda; class Insecta; order Lepidoptera; family Noctuidae; genus Allophyes; species Allophyes oxyacanthae. The sequence goes on along the minus strand of OW028623.1, from coordinate 3,876,073 downwards.
CGCCTTTTTTTTAATAACTCATATAGAGGAAATAAATAATCACTTATATTACGCACAAACTTTGCATAAAAATTGACCATACCAAGGAACGATTTCAAGTCCGACACATTATTTGGAGTCGGCATATTCTTAATACACTGTAATTTACTAGGGTCTGGCCTGATTCCTTGCTTGTTAATAATAAAACCTAAATATTTAATCTCATTCGCTAAAAATTCACACTTACTACTTTTAACCTTTAAACCAAAATCTCGTAAACGCTTAAATACTGCTTCTAAATTCCGCAAATGACTGCTTTCGTCTACCCCCGTAACAATAATATCATCTAGAAATGCTTGAGTATTAGGAATATTTTTTATTAAATTACTTATTATCCTCTGAAAAATACCACAGCTAGATGATAACCCATAAACCAGTCGATTATAACGGAATAACCCACGATGAGTATTAATTACAGTAAATGGTTTCGACTCCTCAGACAAGACCACTTGGTTATACGCCTGGGAGAGATCAATTTTTGAAAATTGAGCCCCTCCCGCTAATTCAGCGAAAATATCCTGAATCCTCGGCAAAGGATATCTGTCGACCAGCAAGACAGGGTTCAAAGTTACCTTAAAATCAGCACACACCCTCAAACCTCCGTCTTTCTTGTGAACGGGGACAAGTGGTGTCGCCCAATCGGAACAGTCAACCGGCTCAATGACGCCCTCGTGCAGCATCGCGTCGAGCTCTGCGTCTACACGCTCACGTAGAGCGTACGGCAGGGGGCGCGCGCGGCAGAACACCGGCCTCGCGTCTGGCCTTACACGCAAAGTAGCCGTACCACCCGTGTAACGACCCAAACCCTCTTCAAATACTTCTTTATATCTGTCAAGTATACCAGTTAAGGCTTTGTTAACTGCAACATTACCACATAAAACATCATTATTACAACGGTTTTCCTTGATATAACATTTATTACGTGAAAACCTAGGTATCAAGACATTAAACTCCGTTAACCATTGCCTTCCAATCAAACTAGTCATGCCGTTATCTACCACATACATATCAAGAGTTTTTTTAATATTTTTAAATTGAACATCTGCTGTAATTATACCTAGAGGACTAATTTTGTCACCATTGTATGATTTAAAACAAGTTTTTACCTTCTGTAAGGAAAGTTCATTAAAAAACGTTTCATAAGTAGTTTTACTAATACAGGACGCAGGCGTGCCGGTATCTATTTCCATGCTGAGCGGTTTGCCGTTAATCAACAGTATTAAACTCACCGGCTTGTACTTGCTTAAAGACATTTGGAAAACCGGCTCCACATCTTCCTCCTGTTGTTCTTCCTCTTCATTAAAATTAGTAAAAAAGTTATTGCGCTGACCACCTCTCCTGACATGCTGACTGCGATTCCTTTTCTGATTCATTTCTCGTCTCAGTGGTAAGGAACACATACGCTTTAAATGTCCCTTCTTTTTACAATTATCACATATGTAGTTACGATAGTGACATTTTATCGAATCATGCCCGCGATAACCACACACAGTACACGTCTGGTTCAACTCCTGCTTATCTGACAAACTGCGTACATTTTTAACCAACTCGGGTAACGTAGAGTTGGAAGTTAGAGCATTGACAGACGGACTTTGATTACCTATTGTGCTATTTCTGTTCACAATACTAGATTGGGAGGCTTCCACCGACGCAGAATCCCTTTCCGCTGCTTCTAACAAAATAGCCAAATCCGTAGCTTTGACGAAAGTCAAACTTCCCTCGGTAAATAATCTTTGACGAATTAAATCATTTGACAAACCGCACACAAACTGATCTCGCAAATTATCGTCTAAAGCGCTGCCGAATTCGCAGTATCTGGACAGATTTTTTAAATCAGCAATATAGTGTGCAATGTTTTCGTTATTTATTTGTCTCCGCTGTCTGAAGCGAAAACGTTCTGCCAGAATAGACGGCCGTGGTTGCAAATGTGAGCTAACAATACTCACTAACTCATCATAGGTACAGCCACTAGGTTTTTTAGGGCTCACTAAGTTCACCATAAGCTCATAAACATGCTCACCCGCTAACGAAATTAATGTAGGTAATTTCAATTCCTCTTTGATTCCATTTGCTTTGAAAAATAATTCCACTCTTTCACAATATAAAGTCCAGTTTCCATTGTGAACATCAAATTCCTTTATTTTTCCAATCGACATTATTTTCGTTGTAATTTTTTTATCCTCGTCGCCACTGTAGTGTATTTAGTTATTAATATAATAATAAAACATTATAAATAACAACTACATTTTATTAGGTAAAATGCATGACAAAAGAATAAAACAAAAGAGAAACAAAAAGTGACAATTGTGAGTGGCCAGTAACATTTTAATGTCATGTAGGCATTCAACCTACATGATACAACAGATATTATATATTATTATTTATTTATTGCGTATAAACATGTTCAGTCAAATATCAGTGTTGCGTAGAAACCTGATAAAAATAGCTTTTTTTATATACAAAGCGTTGGCCCTCACTCGAACTTACTATTGTGGTTACGTTTGAGGGCCGAGAATGAATAGTTTGACTATGGTAACGTTAACGTAAGCCAATTTTGATTATAAAATACAATGAATCTATATACACACACTTGTTTCATGAAAATGTAAAAATACAGCATGTATTTTTAAAAAAATATCATGGAGTAAACGTGTATTTTTTATTCAAAATTTGCTTACGTTGACGTTACGATACGTCAAAACATTTGTGCTCGGCCCACTGAACCGAAAAAACTGTCAAAAGGTGAAACAAGCAAGGTGAACCAGTTATGTGAAATAATGAATTAAAATAAAATCTTGATTTTTAAGTAAATAGGTAGTTAGTTTCTATTTTTCAAGTTTACTTTTTATGTTTACCTAATTGTTTGGTTGTATGTGGTTATTTATGTGTGCTTTCTAATAAACGTTTTTTCTTTTTAAACCATTTTTTTTATTCAGTAGTTCGTAAAAAGTCACTTAAAAAAACAAAAAAATCCATCAAATACAATTAAAATATAAAAACATAATAATAAACATAATAACATCATATTTAGATGATTCGCCGCCAACAGTATGGTAAACGAACCGCTTAGCCAATGCGTCAACCGCGCCGTCAACCTTGTATTACTGACTCGACTTACTGTTCTATTTATGCTGTGCTGTATATCCTTCTCACATGTAAATTTTAGCCTTCCAGGCATAGACAAGCAACTCGATATTCTGTTGAATAGCAATTTTTGCGGTAATAACAATCGGGAAACATAAGTGGGATGGGCCCGACCCTTTTCACGTCTTTATTGATATCTGTCACATTCCAATGCTATGAAGATATTGTAAATGAGATGTAGGGTGGTAATACGCTATGAGTGTGATATTTCATTGTCTTTGTATTATGTAGTATTAATGATTATTGAGGTCGTTAATGTGATATTAGTATTGAGATTCGATATTGAATTAATTTGGGATGTTTTTTTTTTGTTTGTGTATTCAGACCTATAGGTATCTGTCTGTTGTATAACAACGTGTATCAGAAATGCATGCTCATATTTGAGGGTGTGCATCAGACCATCAAACTTAACAACATTCTCTATGGGACCAACATCGTAATCGCGAAAAAATTATCAGGTGACCCATACAAAACTTCTTTAGCTACTCGACACAAACGTATGGGAGAGCTGATTATTTTTTCACGATTATGATGTTGGTACTATAGATAAAGTTGTTCAGTTTGATGGTCTGATCCACAGAATACAGAAAAGAGGACCTCTTTCTGTGTTCTGTGGTCTGATCCACGAATAGCCGTAGGATGTACGAAGCGAAAATATCCTAAGTCTATGAATAGGTACACGCCCTTACATAATTATTATGATTTCTGATACACGTTGTAATTATCAAGGAATAAGAATAACGTTTATTATAGCTTATAAGTGATGTACAAAACGTACAAGTCTTAGGGTGAGGTGGCCAATCATAAATATCTAGATATATGTTGACAATAGAAAGAAAGAAAGAAAGAAAAATAATTTTATTTTTTAATTTATTATTATTTAATTTTTTTTTTACAATACAATATGAAGTTCTTTTTGCTTACCCTTTAAGAAATATCTGTGCACGCCACTGCTAGCCGAAAGGTTCGAAGTGTTTGGATTGCATCGATAATATCATTGTTAACCCCAAAATATACCAAAAATCCTAGCATTATTAATGTTTTTATCAAAAAATAAAGCATCAAAATTATAAAATAATTTCCACCATCTTTTTGAGGCACATAATATACCTTATCTGTACTCGTTAACATTTCCTCGTTAAAATACAATTTACATCCTTAATTACATCCGCATTTCACATCAGCATTCAATTCAGATCCGCCACTTCAATTACGTATCTCCCAAGAGTGCCTATCCAAGAAAGTTCGCAATCTTATAAGTATTATGCTAAGTAAATTTGCGTTGTACGTCGCTCACTGTTTTTCCCCATTTTCTCGTGTGATACGTAAACGCGATGTTTTAGAACACCCCAAAGATAACTAAGTTACCCTCCTACAGTCGCCGTCGGGATGAATTTACAAGGAACGGATAAACAAGAGTATTGGATACTTTACGAATTTCTCATTATAATTTATTCTTTAAAAATCTGGTAGTACACGCTTTTTGCGTCAAATACCCGTAGGTTTAAATTACGTAAAAAATCCTCAAAATACTGTTGTTTTTATACTGTATTATGGTGCTTATTAACTGCTGCGATAAATGTTTATACTTCATACAGATAATAGCCATGTATAATTAATGTTTATGTAAAAAAAGAGAATTTAATGATAGTAGGTATTTAAACGTAGCGTTCTGTAGTTTCTGTCTACCCCTATGGATAAAAGGCGTGATGTTATACAGTTGGTACCTATATTTGAACAGTACACCTTTAGAAGGAGTTATTTTACTCATTATTATGACCAACTTTTACTATGGGACCAAATATGAAATCGAGAAAAGAAAAAATTGTTGTTCCATACAAATAATTCAATAATTACTCGACTAAATGTATGATATAGCTAAATTTTTCTCGCGATTTCATGGTTGGTTCTGAAGTAAAAGTTGTTCATAATGATGAGTACAAAAATCCCTTGAAGCAGGTGTCGATTATATACGTTCAAAAATCAATAAATTCTAACCAATTTTTTTTGTCAAATTCAGGTGGGTGATGTAACGACCAGTGTGTCTAATGATAACATCATCATGCTGAGAAAAATGGAGATTGTATTCGAAAAGAGCAGACGCTCTGTATAAAACTGTTTTTGTGCTTTCCTATGAAACATAAGCATTTAGCCGTTAAGCTAATAAATTGTACTAACAACTCTAATTTTATTTTTCAGGTTAAAAGAGTCAGTTACTCAACTGCTAAAGATAAAGCTGCATTCATAATTTCGCAGCAGTCGACGAGCAGCGGCGCACCTGTTACTGAATGAAAGCCAGAATTATCTGACGCCAAATAAACCGCCAAGATTATTATTTGACGTCAAAAATTACAATGTTTTCACTAAAAACCAAGTACAGTTGCTTTTATTCATCTCTCGCAAGCGGCTAATTGTCCATTTGCGGGCATTCGGGCGTGCTTCGCGAAAAACAGAGAAATTTTCAGTCGCCATTTTAATTCAATTCTTTCGAACAAAGCTGCTGTTGCATTTTTCGCCGTTCCCTCCACGTTTTGTTGTTCAAAAGTGCAAACGTCTATGAAAAGAAAATGGGACAAAAACCGTCTTAATTTCCTATCCTTTTAGTCAGTCAGATGGCTCGGAGATAACTCCATAAACATTGTAAAAATTTAAAGCAAAAAATTTGAGGAAATGAACCCTTCCTAAAGTGAATGGTGCTGAATCCTTTAGAGAAATATTACAGCCTCAAATTTGGGGTAAAAAATTCAGAAGTGCCAGTATAAATGTTTCTAAGAAATTAGAATTTTAACTAGATTTTTTTGTTTTGCCAAGAGAAAAAGTTTTCTAAAGATTTAGATAAAAACCATAAATATCTAAAATATATTACTTAAAAATATAATTCCAACGTCTAAGTAAAGTTGTTCTCAAGATAAGCTTCCTATCTTTAGATAGAAATGGAAACAGGACACAATTTTCTTATGCAAAATATAAATCACATAAACATGTAGATACAGTACCTATCCCACGTTTACGAAGTCGCATCGGAAAACTTCGTGAAACCGATTACTTCCGAACTGAGTGCGAATTCAAGACCACGTTATACTCGTATATGTTTATTAGTACTACGGTAAAAAATGAAATTTACGCTGACACAATAAGTTGTAAGATTATCTAACAGAGTGACTGCTAATGGTTGTTCGATCAGGGAGTATACAGTACTAGAGGTGTGCGTCGATCAGCGGAGCGCTTTATTTTTTTGCGGCGTGTTATTCTGCTCCTAAGTCATACTATGTAACATTCTAGTGTTAGGTACAATACAGATTAATAAACTAAACACTAGAAATGTCTAAATATATGCTTATTGGTTTATTTCAACGTATTTGTTTATGCTTTAAATAAATACCATTTTTATATGACCATAATTTAAATTGCGCGTTTTGCCGATATCTTTGTTCGTTACAGTCATTTTGTGAAGTAGGTTATGTAACCGGCCAAGTGCGAGTCCGACTCGCGCACGAAGGGTTCCGTACCATTATCTAAAAAAACGGCAAAAAAATTACGCTTGTTGTATGAGAGCCCCCTTAAATATTCATTTTATTCTGTTTTTTAGTACAACAAAAATACATCATCTGTGAAAATTTCAACTGTCTAACTATCACTGTTCATGAGATAGGTACAGCCTGGTGACAGACGGACAGACAGACGGACGGACAGACAGACGGACGGACGGACAGCGGAGGAAGTAATAGGGTCCCTAAAAAGAGCGCGTCTCGCCATCAAACTTAAAAATTTGGCTACTAATAATATATAAACACAAATATTGTACCTAAGCTGAAAAAAAAAAAAAAAGTTTCTCAATGTAATTTCTTAATTGTGTTATACTGTAATCAACGGACGGCCACTTCCCTTAATTAAACATTGAGTTGCCAAGTATGGATACTTTGGCATCCATAAACTCTGTGCCTGTCAAAGTCCTAACAAAACTTGTTGAGATTCTTTCAAAGTCCATTGGAACTGGCAATCTGGTCGGCTACTGTCGTTTAGAATTCAACCCGAGTCCATTCCGTTATTAATTAAAGATGGTACAAAGTTACCGGATTCCTCACACAATTCGGCTCAACCCTGGTTTGTGCTTCCTAGGAATGTAATTGGAATTGTTCCGCTCGGGAGGTCAGAATGTGGCCAATTTAAGATTGGGATAAGGACAGCTTTCGACAGTTGTTGAACTGTTCAAGTAAGTTTTGAACATGTTAGAGTTGAAAAATTAATTTGTTTCTTGGATTGGAAGCATTTGGAGTTTGTTTCGTTTGAGACGAAGTGAAAATGCCCAAACTGTTTGGGACTTTGTCTCGACATGTACAAAGACAAATCAAAACTTTATACAGGATGGCGCAAAATTTTGGAGCATTAAGGGTAGTTACCCTTTCTATTATAGTCAGAGAGTTTTGGTCTTAGGAAACTTTAGGTGAATTGTAAAGCTATTAAAAATCTAATCATTAGTTTATCGAAAAAAGGTACTTTCAGCGGGTAATGTAAATATTCTCGGTGACTGTACCTTTTTCCAAAAAACGAATGATGACCAATAATGCCCCAAAATTTTGCGCCAACCTGCATATTATAGAAAATACCATGATGAAATGGCGTTGTACGCTGTATTAAAATTGAATTTCAGTACGTAGAATATACTCAAATATATTACGAAGTATTTTATAAACCTGCTCGTTAAGGTTTTAATCTTAGCTTAACTAATTAAAACGTCTTCATCAAGCATAATAAATTTTGTAAACACTCGAAACTTCAACACCATTCTGGCAATTTATTAAGCGCATGCGTTCAATAAGGTCTCAACGACTAATTGAGTTGTAAAGTGCTGTTTACACTAGACTTATATATAAGGATTAATTCAGTAGAAATATGCACAATTGCACATGTGCTTTTGTAGTACGGTTATTTCAGAAATGATGTGCCGGTTTGCGAATTAAAAATAATAATTGTTTAACAGCCCTACCAAATAGCACCAAGACTACGCAGTGCAGTACCTACCGTACTGATACCGTGCCGTCTGTTACAACTGTAACGCACATCGACTACTGATAGATTGTGAAACCCTAAAATATTGTTCGACGTTCGTGCGATAAACTATATTTGTTTGTTGTATTTTTTATTGCACACCAGTAAAATATTACTCATATTCATATTCATATTCATATTCATTTATTTTGGTAAAGGCAGTTTACAAGTCAAAATTGTGCAATAAAAACGATCTAATAATATAAAAATACAACGAATGCACAATACAAGTACATTAAAAATAACAATACATTGAATTAAAAACAAAAAATGTCACTGGTAAAATTCACATTAAGAAAATACAATAAAATAAAAAACTAAACATATATTGCATACTTAAGACTTACATTTAATAAACTCCGCATAGCTATAGAATGTTTGGTCAATAAGCCAGCGCTTCAACCATTACACTTGAATGAGCCAAGACTGCGTGCTCCAGTGACTTCAGCCGGCATACAAATATAAGACATACAAGAACATATTGTACAACGGCGTTATCGCGCACGCCGGTTTCTTCCAGACAACCTTTGGATGGACTGAACAGGCTATGGGAAAGTCCCCGGCAAACGAGCTTCCTGTTCACCTGATGGTGAGTGATCACCGCCGCCCATAAACATCCGCAACACCAGAGGAGTCACCGATGCGTTGCCAACATTTTAGAATTAAGTGTTAGGAAAAAGGGACGGAAAGGAGAAGGAAGAGGACTAAGGGAGGAATTGGGTCTCGGGCGCTCTACACTCACCGAACGAAACAGAACAGTATACATACTGCTACTTAACGTTGATATTCTGTGGGAGGGTAGCACTTCGGTCGAGCCGTCCCATTCATGCTGGCATGCCAGCGAGACGCTTCTACCATCAAAACAAGACCAGATAATGTACATTTGCTACACAATGTCAGTATTCACTGCTTAATTGAGTTCTAAAGTGCTATTTACACCTGATAGTAAGCAACATTAAGATTTATAGACCTTGAAACTAACTAAATTAATTTGTGCTCTCAACCATGTCCGGCTAATACACATTAGTTCCTCATTAGATCAATTCAGATCGGTTACCATGGCAACGAGGCCTTGCCTAGAGTATAAATTTATAGGCTGTGCGGATAATGAAGATGCATAGCTTCGAGGCTTTGCTTAGATGAGCGAGGCAAGCACATATTTTATACTAAGAGTCTTGTTTTCTAATAATTATTTACTTAATTTATAACCCCCGACGAAAAAGAGGGGTGTTATAAGTTTGTAGTGTGTATCTCTCTGTGGCATCGTAGCTCTAAAACAGATGGAACGATTTCAATGCAGTTTTTTTTAATTGAAAGTCTGTTTAATCGAGTATCATCTTAGCTATATTTCATGAAAATCAGTTCAGCCGTTCAAAAGTTACAGCTCTTTTTCCAGTTGGAGTCGGGGGTTTTTGACGGTTAGGGTAATTATACTCTAATGTATATTCCTAAACTACGTTTAATATAAGGCTAAACTCTTTGCTCTCCACACATTCACACTAAACTTAGCGTCTATTTTACGTCTACTGTTACACGTAATGGTATTTCTTAAAAACATGTGATCTTATGAATAAATTGAGGTGCTGGGTGCGTAATATGGAGCAAAAGGCGAGAAGAGAGGTGGGTAAATAAATAATTCCCCCCAATGCCAGTGGCATAAGCTATTTATTTGCGAAATTGAATGAAGTGGGTGTGCCCCCGAAATAATTTATCAACAAAATGTGTTACATTACATTGGTTAGGAAAAAAAATCACGTCATTTGTTCGTGCCGCGTTGTTTCTTTATTTAAATTGTGTTTACTGCAATAAGCGGTATTGATGTTAGTCGCAGAGCAACTAATGTACACCCAGAAGTAGACAATGTTAAATATGTATCACGATCAAACAACTGACACGCCTATATTTTCTGCAGCTTTATCTATGGATTCTTTAAACTTAGCCATACCTATATTTGGTACAGAGTGAAATAGTGATACTTCTTATTACCATATACATCTTATTACCTATGTCTATCATTCTAGTGTGTCTTGTTTTTGTGGCAAATAAATGATTTTTCTTTCTTCTGATAAAGGCCGCATAATAGCCGTTTAAACAACATACAAAATATCTACTAATAAAGTCTCAAATGCAATCTCATCTACACATACATCTCGTCTAGTCTAACCGACATTCATTCGAGCCGTCACGTGTTTGTTCATCCGGTTCAACTACTATTCATTTAGTTTTTGCTCCGTTTGTACACGACAGTGCCTGTCAACGCCACTGTGTGAAATGCACAAATCTTGGAGTAAAATATATTGCTTTCAAGGCGGAACGAATGGGGTCACTATCGAGGATTCATGTAAGTTTTTATACGTGGCGATAGGGATAAGGAAGTGTTGGTTCTTTTCTGCATATTTTTTCGTCTGTGTGAGCACGATCTCGTATGTACCTTCTTACTGCATACTAAATAAAGCCTTATGTTGACTGAACCAATCCGCATGCAATTAATTTCTCGATACTAACATTCTAGATGGCGTGAATCTATGCGAAGCCAGCTACTATGTTCCATGCGCGCGTTGTGTACGCTGCCGACCCAAATGGATACGTAACTTTATTTTACTAAGAATTACATAATTATGTACAATTAATAATTATAATTAATCGTATAAATAATTATTATGTACATTTATTATGTTGTAAAAAAAAACTGTCCCACTGCCGGGCACGGGCCTCTTTTCATAATGAGAAGGGTTAGGCATTAGTCCACTACGCCGACCGGTGTGGATTGGCGAACTACACACACCATTGAGGACTATTTGAGGCCCTCTCAGCTGTGCAGGTTTCCTCACGATGTTTTCCTTCACCATTAACGCAAGCGATAATCAAATTTTAATCCTATTTTACCAACTCATAATTCATTGCTGAAAATGTAGTATTTCAAATTACAGTTTCATAACCTAATAAATAATAATTGATCGTCCCTCCCTAGTCACTGTAATGTCACATAACGTCGATTGTAATCGAGAAAAAAGTTACTTCTGGCATTTTTCATTTCGATCAAAGGAAACCAATTCCGATTATAAGAATGGTAAAAACGGTAAAAAATATCCTGTTATAAGAATGGGTATGTCAGCTCTACCTAGTGCTCAGATTTTTCCTTTACTTTGGTGATTTCAGTGTAACTTTTTCCTCCTATAAGTACTATTGATTATTTCCTTTATTAAATTTGAAAACTTACAATAATTATATTTTTTTCTTTAAATTACAAAAATAAAATATAGTTATGTAAAAACATAATTTGAAGCAACCAGATTAAGTGTTGAATGTCGAATTCACGGTTAGTATATAAAGACGAAAGGGGGTTATTGTACTCGTCATTATGAACAACTTTTACTATGGGACCAACCATGAAACCAATAAAAAAAACGGATGTTTCATAAAAATAATTCTATATTACGCGACAAAATTAATGGAACAGCATTTTTTTTTTTGCTTGACGGTAACTACAGTTGACCTCGAGAAAACCTTGGTACAGGGTAATGCTAGTGCCAATTCTTTATTTATTTATTTAATAATTTATGTACACACATGAAAAAAAACACAGAAAACATTAAATCGGAGAACAAAGTACAAAGGTACTGCTTATTTCACAAAAGAAATCTCTTCCAGCAGACCTGCTTTTTATTTTTTCTATGCTCTATTTTTACGATGCACAAAAATTAATGATTTTATTTTTACAATAATTTAGTTATAGTAAGTGGAATTTAGAGAAAAGCTATTTGTATATTTATTATTGTACTAAATTATTAGAAGCATTGTAAAAAGCATCTTTTATGGAGTTTCTTGCCAATATCTTCTCCAGGATCAACCCACTTGGAACCATGCACCTAGAATCACGACGTTTTGAAAGTGCCTGCAAAGGCCCAGTTAAAATCAAAACCTTTGACTTTGACTTACAAAAGATAGGCCAGTTTATTCATGGTAAACCACGAGGCAATATCTCTTATGGAAGACCCTTACATCACAAATTGGTTGTACTAAGTGCTTTAATTCTGACCTGACTGGTAAATAAATAATTCTATACTTAATCTGTCTCTCCCACGGAAATTGCTTTTATGGGACCCTTTTTATGCCTGCACTAATTACTTCGGAGACACTTCGTAGAGGTAACTGGAAACTGACGCGTAACCTAAGCGAATATACATGTTTTGCTAGAGAATTTTCGAAACAAGAACAAACCTTTTTGTTTAGTTTCATTACAATAAGTGTGGTTTTTCTGAAGTTAGAAAGAAAATCATTTTATTTTAGGACAAAAAACGATAACACTCAACATAAAAAAACACAAAATATGATAATAAAAACAATGATTTTGAAATAGGTTGCGTGAAAAATATTATCAATTTTGATGTAATTCAAGAATATGCATGTCCTATACCTACTTGTCTATGTAACTAAGTAAATAAACACTATTAATGACAATGCCTAAGTTGAATTATACAATGCACAGCTTCAATTTCTTAAAACCTGCATACCTAATTCAATCCGATCACCACAACCAGACTTTGTTAGCTTATCAAACAAGCGTATAACACGTAGTTTATTGAATAACCACATACAAGCTGGCACCGCTACGTTTAATCCGTAATCAATTTTACGCAGAATCGGTCTAGTCAGTCGATACCTTTATAGACGGAGTGATCAGGTAAACCGGTCCTCCTGGGATTGTTATTCCTCCAATCAATCGATGTTAATAATACAATAAGTCTGTTTGACTGTTACGACCTATCAATTATTCAACGTTTTTAACTCTTATGTACCTACTGTGGTGGTTCGAAGAACGGTCGGCGGGCACAAAGACGATACGGTTGGCGCAGTGGCTAAGCGATTGGCTTTCTGCGCAACGTGCCGTGGGTTCAATCCCCGCACGTAAGAAATATTTTGTACGACTAGTGTAGATACGACCATTATTTGTTTTACAAATTGTTCAACAAAATTAAATAATATACAGGGCTTAGATTATTGATTGGTTGTCGCAGCCGCTCCGCGACAACCAATCAATAATCTAAGATACAGGGTATTTTTTTTATGTAGTGATCATAATTTGCAGAGTGATTCTTAAGTGTCCGTTCACATACGCAGCCGCAGTAACAAAATACACTCCAAAACAAAATAAAATTTAGATTTCGTATGGCCCGCGCTAGTATCTACATTATGCGTGTCCTCCATACTAAGTCGAATTTTCATTTTGTTTTAAAGTGTATCCCATACTGCGGTTGCATTTAGGAACAGACTGAATCATTACAAATTATGCGCACTACATAAAAAAAGATCCTGTATATAGAATGAAGGTACCTATACTTTTTGACAAAAGAACCTCAATAAAGTTCAAAATTTTACTAGGTAATTATGGTCGAATTTCACTCACTAGGCACTAATCCTAATAATATAATAATAAAGGGCTTGATACAGAAAGCGGTACTCCTCGACACGGCACGCATTGTAAGGAGGTTCCTTTCTCTGCAGCCCTAGCCGCCGGTAGCTTGGACCCTGTTCCCGATGCCGGTGGCCTACTACTCTTTTATATTTTTAAATGTTTTATTTTTATTTTTTATTTAATTGTAAAATTATTTAAAAATATAAAAGAATGTATAAAAATTTGAATAAAGGTCATAATAATACTAATTTTAAGGTTGTCTGGTAGAGAATGCCTACGGCATTAAGACCGCCTTTGTACATTGTACATGAAGCATTTTAAATAAATAAATAATCCTTATACATTACACTTTTTTTCTAGCAATCTATGTATAATCACCAAATAAACTAGTGTCCACACAAGGCTAACAAACAAATTCTATTTAATAGCCATAATAATCATCCACATCAATTTCAATTACAATGAAACCCAATTTTGTCACATAAACATACTGCCATTCTAGAAACATAATTGGATAGAGATTTGACATGTCTTCTGTAATCCGCCTTCGGCCGTGGTTCTCTGGAGTTTGGGTCAAATAAGTAATTAAATTAAGGTCAGGCCCAGGGGACTGACGAGTTTAATATTATGCAGCTAGAACAAATCTTTAGGTTACATGACCTTAATAAAAGGACATTGTCAGGATTTGGTCCCAATGCCGTCCAGAATCAACTGAAACGACATTAAGTAGATCTCATCAGGGGTATCATTTTTAACCGCCGACAAAAAGAGAGATGTTATAAGTTTGTAGTGTGTATCTACAGTATAAAATAACTGGCTGTCATAAGGTTTCCAAGGCTTTTCTTGGTCCCTGATGGTAAAAGTTTGCCTACCCCTGGCCTAGGTAAACGATTGTTTAACTGGAGATATTGAAAGGAATGGCGAATGATATGAGTAAGACGAACCCATCAATCAACATTTATAAATGAAAATATTACTTAAAAAGAGTCAGTTTTGGTCCCTTAATCAAAGGTATTCATAATGATGTACAATGACCCCTGAAAGGGATTAGGACTAGAAAGGTAGGACCTTATATTATAGGAAAATAACAACTAGAAGGAAATAATAATAATAATGTTATTCGTCGTTACGGCCAATGGCCAATTTTGTATTTTAGAAGTAATAGTGATTTATTTTAATAAATTCATAAATTCGATAGCAAGCGATGATACAAATCAATCTTACAGCTAATTACGGATTTATAATTTACTCACTTAACTTGCAGCAAGAAACAGGGGTCTACCGTTTAACAAAATGGTAATGACCATCGGACTCTGGTAATAAAATTAAATATATCCGTGAGAGTCAAAACATCGATCAACCTTGTAAAAAAATTACCATTATTTTACGTGGTAGACTTGCAGGATGATTGATGCCAATCATGTGTATTGTGTATTTATGTGTTTCATTAATTAAAATACTTGATTGAAACTAATCGTCTAACCGTAGGTATTATTAGGTTTAAATTGAAAGGTTTTAATCACTTTAATCTAAAATCTGCTTTTTTTAAGTGTATGTACTTAAAGAGGCCGACTCTACTTACGAATACAACCTCAATTTTTCCACGAAAAGGGAAAAATACGAAAAAATATAACAAGATTATTAGCCACGATTCCTAGATGTTTACTTCGGTACTCGCCCTGGGGGCTACCACGAATTTCAGCGTTCGTTACACAAAGATAGACAAGAAAGGTACAATAGGGGTGACACAAAAATAATGTCGTCAGTACTAATTGTCCGGAGACCGAGGGACTGGTCGCCGGTGGAGCGGAAAATTGTATTAGGCTCGCAATAACGACTACTATGGCGGTATTATAGCTGAACAACTTTGTTCTGCGGCTATTAATTTAAGATGAAATCTATTAAATATGTAGTAGGTACCTAGTTCTTAGAATATTATCGCATAGAAAGATAATCTCATACATGCTCCCCACTAAAATCTGAGATAAGAGGCAAGACGATAAATGGCTGACGTCACGCACACATATTGTAAAAATAAAGTAAACGTAAAAAATTCAAAAGCGACTCGACGAAGCGAAACGAATAAAATAAGGTTTCTTAAAAATATTTTTTTTTATGCTTACTGTATTTTTCTATTTTCAGTGGCGTAAACATGCAATTACAGCAATCTCGAATCACTTTGACGTATGGGAACGAGCTCTAACCGGAAGACATGGAAAGAGTTCCCATGGGTCCATGGGTCTTCTTCTTTTCGTATCGATGGCTAGTTTTTTGTCCGGCCCAAAACATGGCCAGCTTGACAACTCTGATTAGCTCCAATTAGTTACTCCACATTACAGGAGAAATCACAGGAGATTTTTTGGTGAGGATACGATACAATAAGTCTGGCGCTGGCTCATTCTTGGTAGTCGGCCACTCCACGCCATCTTACTGATTGGATAATCTTTTCACTGCGACATGAACTAAAAATCTCATGTGATTCGTTATAATTTCAGTTGTTTTAGTGTTAATTGTTCAATTTCAATTAGGTTTTATTTACCAATTATGTGTTAATTTTCGTTTATTTTCAATTGTATTTCATTTTCCGTTATTTTATTTATCTATTATTTAATTTTCAACTATTTCCTATTATGTATATTTTCAATTATATTTTTTATAGAATCATATAATTATGAATTTACCTGTAAGTGAGGCTGTATCAACGTAGGGCCTCGTACGAAGAGATAAGTAATTTATAATTTATATTATGAATTAAGTGTTTATCTGTTAACATTTACTGAAATATTTATTACAGTAGCATCATCTAAGAATAGACTGAACTTTAAAATAATTGAAAACCGCCCCACCACTTAAATACCTAAACAGTAATCTATTTAAAGTCAACATAGGGAACTTAGTTTTAAAGGTCAATACCTATGTATTACAAGTTAGAATTTGTTGGAATATATTACTTAAAACAACGGATTGTTGAGAATCTGTTTTATAACGTTGTCTGCGTAGGACGTTTCCAAATGAATTTTCAATAGTTTTATTTTCTTTCTCTTATTGTTTTTGTTTGGAAATGTGCCAAATGGGCTCACTATTCCTTTGAGGATTGATGTCTTGATGCTGAGCAAAAACTTGAGTGAATGATGTTTATGTTCTTACGATTGTGAATAAGGGATGGTTCAGATGGACGACGTTTTTGCTCAGTCAGACAGTGGTCGTGGCGATTCCCTTTGCTGCCTTCAATTACCATATTATTCAGATTCAGATTTTTATTTTATATATTATAGATAATTACATAAATGATAGGTAATAAAAAAAAAAATAGTAAAAAAAAAAAAAAAAAAAAAAAAAAAAAATTTTTATTCAAGCTTCAGTTGACCGTAGTGACTATGGCCTTTACTCTATCTCTATTATTATTTTTCCCTATAATCAATATAACAACATACTTTTATGTATTTTTAAATATTTGTACAAAGATATTTTATTAAATAATAAAAACATAATATTTTTATTATTGTTTGTTTCATTTTATTATTTTTTGTTTTATTTGTTATTATATTCATTGCTCTTTTTCATCAGGTATACAATAAAGAGTATTTCTATTTAATTCTATAAAATTAAATATAAGAAAAAAACGATAATGATATATTATGAATGATCATCATAAAAAAATCCTTACAAAATATATTATAACGTAAAAAAAAAAAAAGATGTTGCCTACATACTTATCTCTTTATATTATTTACAGGTAGGTACAACAAAGAAATAAGTATACAGTCACCAAATTGAATGAAGATTTCTCAGAAAATTATGGATTATATATTTTTAGTGTCATCTAGTGCTACGTGAAATAGCTACTAAAGACTACGGCAATAGACTACGCCAGCGCCGCCTATCAGAATATAGCGCCAACTCAGATTCTACATCGCACTATGAAAAATATTCACGACAAATAGTCTATACCTATACGACTGTTCGTCATCAACCGGCGGGCTTCGACCCGCCAGGCAATAGCACCTCGCCGGGTCAGAAAATCCTCCCTTTTCAATGAAGGAAAACCATACCTCGTTCGAATGATATTTACGTAGGTACTTATAATCCTAAGTTTAAAAAATCGATCGTTATTTCTCTTTCTTGGTTAGATATTACTAGGTTTCTGTATCAAGGCATTATTTGTGATGCTCTTGTAGGAAGATAATTTGGCTACTATTCTTAGAAAGGGACAAAACTTTCCATAATATTAGTATCATTTTCCTTAGTAACAGTAAGGCGACGCCAACGCGTAGGAAGTGAGTTTATCATGTGGCATTACACTTGAATGTATGACAAAACCAATAAAATTGATGAATAAAAGTACAACAGCAAATATGTTTTACTTTATAAGAATAAAACATATTGGAGGTGAACTCTTGAAATTTTTGGCAGCGCACTTTCATGGTTGATAAGTTTTTCTAATGTGTGTTTAGTGTTTCGCTGCGTCGTATTGTGGCACCTATTGAATAACCTAATATGGCTTAATTTAAAACGAGACCATATTACTTTAACTATTGTAACTATAAACTATTGTGTGTTTTATCTATACTAATATTATAAAGAGAAAAGATTTGTATTTTTGTTTTTAAGGAAAATCTCAAAAACTACTGAACCAATTTTAAAAATGCTTTCGCCAGTTGCATTCTATATTATCACTGAGAAACAAAGGCTATATTTACTTATCAAAAAATTAGAGATCCCTACGACAACTCCAATAATGTAACCCAAGGTGTATAAAAATTACATATAAAATTCCTTACATCGCGTGCGCTGCGAAAACGATTGATGATAGAGCAAATGTACTACAGTTTTAGAGAACACAATAATATTATTAAAGCCTTTAAGGTCCACCCATGCAAAATAGATATAGATATGTAATAAGACCATTAACGAAGCCGAAATCTGCGCTTACAGTACATCAAACCAAGTAACACTGTGCAAAAATAATTGCTGGGTAACGATTTTAATTTTTAGGTATTAAATTTATTATAAAAACCCCCGACTCCAACTAGAAAAAAAGCTGTTACATTTGAACGGCTGAACAAATTTTCATGAAACATAGCTAAGATGATACCCGATTAACCTAGCTTTCAATTAAAAAAAATTGCATTGAAATCGGTCTATCCGTTTTGGAGCTACGATGCCACAGACAGAAACATAGATCCACTCTACAAACTTATGACACCCCTATTTTTTGTCGAAGAAGAAATGAAAAGGTAAAACCCAGTGCAAAATCATCGTCACAAATCCCTCAGTCATCTCATAAACAGCCACAGGAAAATATAATTTACCCTTTAGTCGGTAACAAGTCAACGCAATTCACTACTCCCCATAATTATGTAGATGGCCCACCCAAATGCCAACACAAGTAATAAAAACGTCACAATAAGCGCTTTTTTCCCTTCCCATTTCCCTTTCCTTTATATTTAGCTGAATCCTGTGAAGATAATTGTTAACTTGCGTTAATCGCGTTCCTGGTTATTCCACTTTATTTTTCAACAACAGACAAACGAATTTCCTTGGGTATAAACTTGGCAATTTCGCAAAACTTTCTATTTTAGCCGCCAGTTAGTCTCGACGAGGCTTTTATCTAACAAGCATGTAATTTATTTTAAGTCCTACGATTATTCCACTCCGTTGGTCTAAAGACAACTATTCGTTTCAAGATTTTTATTTTTTATACTTGCAGGCGTGTATTGTGCTTGGTTTTTTGTGGATTTTATCGACAAAAATGTACTTTGCTAGTTATTTGGTTCTAATTAAATGTTTTTAAAACGCTTTTATTAGCTTTACCTGTAACTAACTATGTAAAAAAATCTTGGAAGTTAAATTTGACCCACTTCCCGGTCTCCGATTGAGCTGAAATTTTGCATACACGTTTAGTTTGGATGACAAAAGCGTTTTCTTTAGTTTTTTTTAAACTATAATATTTATTATTAAGTAGGTAGTTGGTTTATGTAGTTCAGGTTCAATTCAAATTTTCTGTAGTAAAAATCGTAACATTGGTTATAACAACATAAACTACTGATATGCGATACAGAGTTGCATATAGAATTATCTTCCTACGTTGATGCATATTTGCTAGAAAGAGAAGGTTTTTGACAATTAGAATTCTAGAGATTTAGTATGAAATTAGAAAGATTATTCTTTATTCCCGCTTGTCCGTCTGTTCACAATAGTTTAATTGTAACAAAATGATGTATTGTGTACTCGTTTACGAAGCAAGTACAGCTATTAACCCTTCTCTCGCCTCTTAAGTCTATTTTGCCTAAGATTATAGAGCTCGCATGAAGGTAACCTCCTGGACTAATAGCTATCGGCTTGGTGTATGGACATTATTTCAGGCGAGCGCTGAACATTCCAGCATGAACAGAATACTTTAAATAGCGAGATCAACCTGTTTATTGATAAGTTATTAGAGTAAAATATTTTTGAAAGTATTTCTGCCTTATTAACTTCAACAGTATGTCGCTTTAGCCTTATACACTCCTAATGCTTTTTCAGGAGCTAAAAATAAAATAAGTTATTCAATTTCTATAGTTATTCAATCGCCGCACCTCGTAGATGTTTCGTAGCACGTACTACGTCCGTAGCGTTCGTATGTGTAGCGCCTTGTCGTCACGTCACCGTAGCGTGCAGTGCAAGTAAATAATATTGCATAGTCAATAAGTTTACTCCACTTGAGAAGCAATACCGTCGATATTATGAAACATGTTCCTAATAAAACAGATTGTAGGAACCCATATTAATTTTGGTTAGTATTGGTCTCATTTTTTTATTAAAACAATCATTCCAAATATTACAATATGACAAAAAGCCCAAATGTGAAAAAGTAATTTTATGTGAAAATTTTGAAGATAAATTATACAAGTACTTACACATAACTTATAAAGAAAGAAAGATGAAAAATGTATTTATTTGAAAAAGCACAAAAAATTACGTTTTTAAGATCAAACAAGAAAAATAAAACATATTATGTAAAACGTGTCATAACTAAGTTGTCTGAAATATATTTTTTGTTTCATTGGAGTAAGAGAAGATTTCGTACTTCTACAGGCATGGATTTAGTTACCTTCTATTTCATCCTCTAGTTACACAAAAGCACAGTTAAAATTCTACACCGACGACAATTTATATAAGGTAACAAAAATCTCAAGGCGACCATCCCCAGTGTTGGTTTACTAAAATTAAGTAGGACCTAAGTAACCAACAAAAACTGGTTTAATCCGCTCCTAACCAAACAATACCGGAATGGAGGAAAATGGCCGTTTGTGGAATTATAAAGCGAATACACACAGCTCGGAACCAAATAAACCCAAAAAGATAACCAATAAATGTTGCTTTAATAAAAGTTGGTTCTTTTTAGTGTTCCGTAACGAGTTGAACGGTAAACGTTCATTTGTTTGCATATTTATAATATGGTTGATGTTAATTTGTATTCAAAACAATATTTTGAATATTGCTTTTTTTATTTTTTTGCGATGTAGTTAAGTTAGAAATATTGCCAGATTTTTAGATTTGAAAAATATTGTGTTGTAGAGCTACGCTGAGCTTGTGAGTCTAAAAAGGCCACATTTAGCAATTCACCTATTAATCTCCATGGTAACTGTCAAACAGATGATTGCTGCATATGAGCCTTACGCGTATGATAATAAGAGTCATCAATTGAGTGGATATTTTGATATTTGTAATATGAATCATATTATGATTCATTTAAAGTGGCCTTTTTGGACCCCCGGCGGGTCTACCGCGTAACTAAAATTGTAATGAACATCGACATTGGTATTAAACTTCAATACGATCGTGAGAGCCTAAACTTTGAGCTAACTTGTAAAAAAATTACCTATCATATAGTTGGGACTCCTATCTCCAAGATT
Organism: Allophyes oxyacanthae; assembly: GCA_932294325.1. Classification (NCBI taxonomy): domain Eukaryota; kingdom Metazoa; phylum Arthropoda; class Insecta; order Lepidoptera; family Noctuidae; genus Allophyes; species Allophyes oxyacanthae. The sequence goes on along the minus strand of OW028623.1, from coordinate 3,854,527 downwards.
GGTAAAAAAAATACAAGTTGGCTCAAAGTTTAGACTCTCACGATCGTATTGAAGTTTAATACCAATATCGATATTCATTACAATTTTAGTTACGCGGTAGACCCGCTGGTCATCATCATCAACATCACAATAAGGCTTCTTCTTCTTCTTAAACAGTCAAATTTTTTTGGTGCATGTCTCTTGCTTTTCCCTCAGGGAAACTACCCTGCTTAATTGATCAAGTGGCGAGACCAGAGAGCGTCCAGCCAGGCAAGAGCACAGCTAATGGCACCCCATAGTGGGACTCGGGCCTCGGCTTAGGGTGGCTGGAAAGATAACAAGAGAGGAATTGCCAGATCTGGTAATGGTTGATAAGGGACTTGTTGTTTGACTAATGGCTCAGTGTGGGCTGGCACGAGCAAGGGTCGGGATGGGTATGGAACAGGGGGTCGCGAGCAGCCTCGCCAGTGAGGACGGTATGACGGTCGGTTATATGTAGTGGTAATAAACGAGGTGATGGCAAACTATAGGTAAATATAGACCCAGCCCAGAGTGAGCAACCAGGGCCTCAAGTGCTAGTGCTAATTTCGGCTATGTCAATCATGTCAGAATATTCTCGTAATAATTGTTGGTTTATGCAGTGTCGTTCAACCTATTTTGACTTCTATTGCGTAGGGAATAGAAGTAAAAGTTGGTTATTTACCAGTTATTAAGTGTCGTTCTATAGATTTTGACTACTATTACCTACGCAATAGAAGTCTAAATGGGTTGAACGACATTGTGAAAAGCAACAATTACGAGACCATTTTGACTCGATTGAAATAGCAGACTTGGGGCCCAAGACTGGGTTATCAATAAGTTGCTAGCTTTTTACACAAAGGCCAAGTGAAATGAGAAGTAGGAAGCGTCAGAAATTATATGAGTGTAAGGCGTATGCCTTACTCTTATATAATTCCTCACGCGTACGGTAGCGCAGGCGACAGACTTCTGCAAATTAGTTCGCGGCGCACATTGCTTGATGCAGGTATAGTAATCGCAAATCTTTATGAGCCCTGAACTGAGCTCTAAACTCTCTCTCTCTCTCCCTCTAGCACCTATAATACTCGTACTATTATAGATGCTAGAGGGAGAGAGGGAGAGAGTTCGAGGGCTCATAAATATTTGCGCGTACTATACAGCTGGCTGATTGTCAAATAAGTACAACAGTGTCAGTTTCTCATAGTACCTAAAAAGAATTCTCGCTGGAAGGTAGTTATTGGAAATGTAAGCACGGATTTGGTAGGTACACTTGTTATGCGCCGCGAATAGATCGCAGAAATAGTCTGTCATTTGAGGTAGACCCAATTATACCTTTTCTGAACTACCATATAAGTAACAACCACGATTCCCAATTACATCACCCACAAAATGTAAGAGAAAACAAAACTTAAAACTTGCAACTTTATAAATCCGAGTTAGCTGTTACTGTAACAGTTGCCAAAGCAGAACTGCTCCCAGTGAATAAGTTTCTTAACACACTAAAGAGTACAAGTTGTAATGAATAAAATAAGTTTTGCCCCAAACACATTGCAATCTCATGCCGAGCGAAACGAACCAACGATACATGCGAACCTTTGTTTTGTTTTAGAAGTAGATAGTATGTTTATGTTTTTTAATTTTGCAAACTTGTTTACTATAGGATATTAGACTGTTTTTTTTATAAGCGAAATCTAAACTTTTCCAAAACTTAGGCAATACCCGTAAAAATAAATTAAATATTATATTAAAAATATGCCTAATTTATAAGCATTATAAATTGCTTATTAGACAGAGATAGCACTACTAGCTTGTGAGTCTTGTTATGTTATATTATGTAAGTAATGTGTGACAGTTTCATACATATTCCATTTTGCGGGAAAAGGGTAGATATACATTTAATCACCGATTTTACCTAATTATTTTTCAACTATGGTATTCTTTGTCTACCTACTTTGTAGTAGGTAGACAAAGAATACCGTTTCCCTTATGGGAATATAAAATATTTGCCCATTTTTAATAGTAGTCCATTACACTATTATGTTTTATTATTCCGGTCGTACAAATCATTTAAAACCAATTGAGTGATGAACCATAGATGTCAACCTCGTTAACGGTCAATGCGGTTTATATTCGACACCTCTGGTTATCGTTTAGAAGGCTGTCTATTACGTCAGCCTCTTCACATTTTTTCTACGGCCACTAAAATTGCGGTACCGCTCTTTTAGGAAACCGTACCATCCAATTATTCCATAATTTGCATCCTATAATTCTATAATTTGCATCCAATAATTCTATAATTTGTATCAATAACTCCATAATTTCCATCCAATAATTCCATAATTTGCATCCCTCCATAATTTGCATCCAATAATTCCATAATTTTCATCCCAAAAACTCAATAAAACTTAAACCAAAAGCAATTTCAATTTCAAAAATACCCGTTTATACAGTTAGTAGCCATATTTCAATCCCAAGTGACGCTTAGTCAAAAAGCTGGATCTAATACGTGATTAACCCTTCAGCGGCTCGCATGGGTCGCGGCGATTTCACATGAATGGTAGAGGGTTAACTCGGGATAGTGGGTTGGCGTTAATCGGAAGGTTATCGGACGGTTGCGCGGCAGTACAAAAGACGAGGATGACTTTATTTTCTAATAAATTTAACACACATTTCGGATATTTTCCGGCGGCATTGAATGTCTTGGAATAGAATAGAATGTTATATTTATTTCGTGTAAACAAAATTCAGGAACTTATGAAATGACGAGACTCTAGGTGCGTGGTTCCAAATAGTAGGTCCTATGGAGAAGAACCGACAGGAAACTGTTTAATAATAATAGATATTACAATCTTGATTCTTACAATGATGTGGCGAGAATAATTTAATTCGATGTGAATAAAAAAATTAAAATATGGTAATAATGATTTGTCTCTGTATAAGATTGCCATGGTAGTTACATGCTGACTAATCCCGGCTATTGGCCTGTTCACGAGCTTTAGCCATTGTGTTTCTAATTTGTTTGAAGGGAATATCCGGTACAGTAATATGCACGTCCATTCCCGAACATCGGTCTCTTTACAATTGCTAATAACGAATTATGGAATAATGTCGATGAAGAAATATTGTCATATACCAAGCCTCGCGGGTAGGTGACCAGTATATTATAAAGTTCTCTCGATTAAATTCCTTAGTACGTTTCTCCACTCCTCCGATAAAAAAGTCCATTGTTTAGTAAATAAATATACATAATTGTTGTTTGTCTTTGGGTTGGACTTATAGCGACACCTAGCGGTATAATAAATAACTACGAGCTACATGGTAATAGGAAGTGATAGTTGGTATTCTTTGGTAATAGACTAGGTACACCAGCGCTGCCTATCAGAATATAACGGAAACTCGGATCCTACATCGCACTATGAAAGTGTTCAACGAATCTAATACATATACGACTATCCGCCATCAACCGTCGGGCTTCGGCCCACTAAGCAATATCACGTTGCCTGGTCAGAAGATCTCCTCATTGGTGACCCCGACATGATAAATCTTTGCAACCTTCTTCGGCATCATCGCATTCACTCCTCTCAGCACTAACCACAGACTATACTTTACTGGTAACCACATAAATGCCTGTAAGTACAGTCATAACGAGTACCTGTAAAATTGTTTTTTAATTTTGCTTACAAAAAATAGATCTTACGAGTACGTGATAGACTTTAAATATAAGGGTACAGTATGCAGCAAAACATGGGTGTTTTGCTGTATATATAGCTAAAACAATCAAGAGTTTTAATCTCCCAACCTCGTTAATCTGTTGTGGTGAAAACACTCCTGGCACAAACATGTTTATGGTGGAACTTCAAACTGGCACAAACACTTTAAGCTGCAAGGTGAATAATAGGAATTAGAATTGAATGCGTCATTCTCGCAAAACTGGTCATCTCTTTCTATCTGCGGTTGTAGTAAAAGGTAAGGTAAAATCATCAAATGAGTCCTCCCACCCCGGGCAGGGCGGGAGGGACTGTCAGACTTGTACTGACTAAAATCCACGGTGTTCCTTCAATAGCCCTTTACGTTCCGGGGTCACGGTAATGAGATAAGTCCCGCGACCAGGAATCAGTATATTAGAGGAAGTATGAAAGTAGTACCAGTTACAGAAAAGCTGCAAAGTAACCGATTGTCATGGTATGAACATGTAATGCGGATAGATGAAAATCATGTTGTAAGAAGAGTTGTAAGTATGAATGTGGATGGCTATCAGAGTAGGAGCAGACCAAAGAAAAGATGGATGGACTGTGTGTAACATGAAATGAATGTGAAGGAAGTAAATCTGGAAATGACGTCTGATAGAGATGAATAGAAGAAAAAGACATATTGCGCCGACCCCAAATAAAATGGGGTAAGGGCAGGAGAATGAATGATGAAATGAGGGAGGCTATAATTACACATAGAACGATAAGCGCATAATTTGCGCTAAAAGCTTACACAACTGCTCTTGAACGGCATCCTTAACCTGGGGCAAACATCATCATAATATTGCCCAAACTAATTTAAACTTTAAAAAAGTTGAAACTTGTCATCATTTTATACCTATTTATTCAAAAGAACAATGTTTAGTGAATAAATTTCAATTTAAAGCAAAAAAAATTTTTTTTCGACCTTTGGCAGTTCTTTTATAATATAATCGAATAATAATAAAAAGTTCAACAAAGTATTAATAGCTACTCAAAGTCTAAGTCAAAAGACAAAGTATTTATTAGTGTAAGTTTTGGTGATACAGTAGATCGTTCTAGAATCTAGATGCTCAAAGAGTAGGTCTTATAATTATTTTATGGCCACTCAAAAATCAACCCATATTGTTAAATAGTGTATGGAGTCATACACTATATAACATGAAATTATAAAAAAAAATACATACAATTTAACAAAAAAGCAACCAATTTAATGTCAATTCTAAAACATCACAAATACATAGGTACTACTTATTGAATTTTCTTTTCTCACTGCTACCAACTTAACACCAAATTCCACAAAGAAAGGTCCACGTTGTAGTTTTGTAGATATGTAGTTTTAAGTACTTACAAGCGTGTTTGAGTCTGGCTTCCAGACAGGGCACAGTAGGTGTTGTCTCCAGCAATTAGTGTAAACACCGTCGACCTACTGCCGTGAGGGCACTTCACTCCGGGCCGCTCCACCGCGGGGTGAGACTTGGTGATAGGCGGAAGCGAGAATGGTAGCAATAGTGGTAACGATAACGGGAGCGACGGTGTTTTTGGGAAATTCTCACACCGAAGATTCATAAAGTAATTTAGTACTTAAAGAAAGAAAGAAAAATATTTGTTCAGCACGGAAACATTGACAACACACGAGAGAGAGGATTAAAGATAAAAAATAACACACTAATAAAAACACAAGTAAGACATCAATGCCTGCCTATGCCGAAAGGTTAGCGCCCATAGCACATAATAACACACATACATACATACATAGCACGTAATGTCAGAACGTTAATATGTCTGTAATATCAGTTAATGTTATTTAAGTCTTAGGATAAGGTAGCCAGCCAATCACAAACATTATTTAACTTCACAATAGAACACTGAGTTGTTTTTGCATACCCTGTAAGAATAATGTCTGTGCACGCCACTGCACTGCGGTATTAGCAATTTCCATGCCAGTGAAAAGAATCAATTAAAAAGTTATAGTTAAAACCGCTGTAATCAGCATTATAACCTCAACCTAAGCCCTCGTCAGTAAATGCAGAGCAACTTGCACCGCACGCTTGTTGGTCTACAAATATGTCTACAAAAATAAGGTGTATATTAAGTTTTTTCAACATAACACGGCCTTCAGATGACTAGAAATTAAGCTATTAGTCTATAACGAGGTTCAAAGGTAAAGATTATCTCTGAATCCCAGCTACATAAAAACATGATATCACGGGCTTTTTACCATGGTAGAAACTTCAGAACTTCTTGTAGGTACCACGATCCCTGCTATCTAATATTATTAAAAAATAACTTATTAATAACAGTTACATCATAACGCCGCCATTCTGGAAAATATTCATAAAACTAATTAAAATAAAATTTCGTTCAGTAAAAATGTAATCCTTATTTAGTCCATAAACGGTTTGCCAGACAAAAAGGGCGTTTTAATAAAAACTTAACAACTAACTTTCCAAACAAAAAGTAGGCTCCATTTTTAATAACGGACGGCGGGCTTTAAACCTCTTTTAATTCTACAAATAGATAGAAGATAATATCCAAGAAGCAGTTGCGATAAAAGGAGGGAGAAAATTATGAAGGACAAGCTTAAGAGGAGTTGTCAGGTGACAACCACAAGCTCCGGGCTTGTACTCAGCTGAATAAAGGCGAGATAAAGATTGTGTGCGCGAGTGTAGAGGGAACTCCTTAAATAAGATGAAAATAATTAATTTGGTGAATGGAAATTTATGTTTAAGTTTAGATGTTGTAATTAGGTTTGCTAAAATTAATATTATTATAATTGGAGATGGTGTTATATTAATTAGATTGTATGACAACATATTTAAGATATAATTTTGACGGCAATTGGGAAAAAACTAGATGTACGCCTACAAAATTTATCGCCCTGCAGTTTGATAGTGAATCTAAGTAGGTACAGTAGCTGAGTATCATATTATTGATCATCAACGGTAAAAAATCAATATACTTTGTAGGTACCTATCATTAAAAAATATTTTCTATTACGTGTTCCATCTGTGCTATCGCACAAACCTAGCTACTCTAAGATATCAGATGACTGTCTGCCTGCATATTGCTCGTGCTCCTTGTACAAGATAATAAGTATTCGCGCTAATTCTCGAGTTAACGATAATACTTTTATGAAAATACGACGCTCCTTTGCACGCTGTTTATTTAAGTAATAATCCAATATAAAATACAATGAATATAGTTTTTAATAAAAGGTCGTCTGATTCAGTAAAGTTACAATTATTATTTTTAAGACCTGAATTAGGTTTGGTCTAAGTTATTCCGTAATTCATCTAATAAAAGTTCAGAGGCACTATTTTATTTGTATAAATAAGCTATTAGAGGTAGGTACTAATAGCTTGAACCGCTGTAAATACGGCACTCCCGATGGCATTCAATTTTCAACACGACAGTAAGAGAAAATAATTATACTAGACCGTTCTTTTTTACTTTTTTGTATTGCTAGCGTTCCTCAGGCGACAATTGCTTTATTTCAGGCCTGGACAGTAATGTACTATTACGTTATCACTTTATACTTTTTATACTCTAAGAATAAATCAAAAGTAGAAACTTCATCACCTTAAACAAGCCTTAAACATACCTACCTATAATTGTTCCACTGAATAAACTCTATCGCACCTCTGTTTGGTTAGGCGGCGACTAACATTTGTAGTATTCTTCATTCGTTACAAAGAACAGGTGCGTTCGGGCTCTTAAACAAACACTTGTAACAAAACGGAACTCGACCACACAAAAGGAATAGTACAAGAACATGTTTTGATGGCAAATAAGGCCTTCACTGGCGCTTATGACCGCCCTAATAAGTTTCCCATTCATGCGGTATTTATTTAGGCTCTTTAATGCCATATTTTATTTGGAAAATAAGTAAGTATTAAGTTGAGCTGCTTACGTTAATTTAATTACGGCCGGTTTTGGTGTTCTCGGGTATTTTCTGAGATTCTAAAGTAATTGTATGGTTTTGGTAAATGTTATGTATGAAATGTGTTATAATCTGATCTGAGTTTATTTTAATTTTGATTTTTTGTTTGGTTTATCATCAACCTATTTCAGTCAAATGCTGGGCTTGTTCCTATTCCAAGAAGAAGGTATTGCCTGTTATCACAGTTGATACTTGAGACAACTTTGTTGAGAGTTGGTATCATTATACCTTTTGTGCCCTTACTAATAAAAACGTGCAATTTTTATGACACTACTACTTTTTACTGATGAAATAATACCCTGTCCTTGTCATTTGTACGCTAATGAATAGAGATGGCAATAGACATAAGAGCTAGTTTAGTATAATAACGTTTAATCATCGTTTATTAGTAAGGGGGTATATATCTAGTGTCAATGCCCTCTCTTCTTCGTTACCCTTAACTTTGATGTCAAACAATATAATATATGTATATACCTTCTAGGTATGTAGGAACACAATATCATTTTAAACGAGATGCATGGACTGCAATTCGTAGTTCCACCTCTCAACGTTTGCATATGCACTACTCTATAACAGGGTTGACAGGATTTATTATGCATTTTTTTCTCAATTTTGTATTTATATTGTAAGAAACCTTTTCTTTGATAAAAATCCTGTCAGATACCTATATAAACTCCTATATAAATTCTGCAGTTAACTGAAATCGAGATTACTGTTGGATTAAGGGCGAAGGCATCAAAATCGAAGACGCACCGGACGCCGGAGAGTCAATAATGATCTCCAGTCTCTATGAGTCGCAGTCTGTGGGCAGCAGGTTGTAGAGGCAGTCCGTTGTCTGTTCAGAATCAGGCCACGGCGGCGTGCTGTGTTCCGCGCGTGCCTCTTCAAGAGGTTGTGGAGCACAAGCAGTATGAATGATGGGATGCGCCATTATTCACTAATTGTTAATGTTAGTGGCTGGACGGGCCTGCCGGGACTGCGCCAGAATACAATTAAGTATCCCGCGCCCCTGGCCAAAGGGCAAGGAGTAAGGATCACCGTAAGTTTTTTAGTCGGTAAGAGAGAAAGAAATGAAATTAAATAAATGAAATGAAATTTATTTTGCTTGAATCATGGTACAAAAAAAAGGTGTTACATGGTGATGATATGTGGCATTACATATTCCGCCAGTAGCTGGCATGCAAAAATTTTACAAGGACAAGCATGAGGATAATCACGCGTCAAAATAAAAAAATATATTGACTGTTGGATATACATGCAACAGTCATCTTTTATTTTTATTTTGATGGACTAAAATGTGCCTATCTAGGTGTCCAAAAAATTTTTTTATTTTTTTATTCTTTATAGGCTTGGGTTTGACCAACTATCTTAACCCTTTGAGTAACTAGAACCAAAGATCGCACCTGATGTTAAGCGATGATGCAGTCGAAGATAAACTTACCGATATGCATCCGATTAAACACTGATTTGCAATTCTGCGTCGATATTCAAGGCTCTGAAGCCTTCCCAACCATAATATTAATACCTACACAATACAGATTCATTAACTTTACTAACAACAGAAACTAAGGTACTTGGAGTTTCTCATGCCTAGGTACTTTAAAGGCGTAGCATTTCCAATAATAATTTTTAAATCCCGGTAATTTAATTTTCCCATCTGGTAACCCTTACTAACATAATTCCCGGGATTCTTAACTTGGGAAGCTTAAAATGCTATCGTAAAGTGACTCGCACGAAACCACCCCAGCTTTAAGAGGTCATGACATAGTCGAGAAATAAAAAGTGAGGGCAAAATTATAACTGGAACAGGCTTTTTGCTTAAGTGGAACGAAACTTTGTATTATGTGCAGATTCAAAGTATAGTGAGTACTAAATAGGGAAAAAGCATTGCTTTTGTTGTATGGACTGTAATTTATTATCTGTAGAGTACGAGTATTTTTATATTGTAGTAGAATGGAGCAAGTGGATTATTATGTGTTACCTACAGTTGTTGCAATTCCCGAGTGCGCAGGGACCGGATTACCGGTAAATTTTAATTAACGATACGATTATAACGCTGTAACGTTATAAAAATAATTTTATCATTTTGGCAGCGTTAAATAATAAAGTTAACTGGAACGTTATCAATACTACTTTCTCTTTCCTCTTTGCGCTAATAGATACACAGACACACTCCACTCGCAGTCTCACAGTGTAGTTATTGATTTGTGCTTGATGTTGGTATTGACTTTGAGAAGAAATAAATTTAACGTTTTATCGTTGCCTTGGAGTGTGTAGTCATAGAACTGGAAAATTTGGAAAATGGAAAGTAACGTTATCCAATACCGGTAATTGGTAACTTAATATAACGTAACAGAATTATTAGGTACCTACCTACAATACAGGTAAAAAATAAGTAACGTTATCTCTCCCTGCAAGTGTGCGCGGCTTTTGGTTGTGGTAAAGATACATATACGTGTCAATGTGTGCGTGACAGCGGTAACGGTAGGCATGCACACTATCGCAAAGTGCATGTAATGACCACACGCACTTGACGATATCGCTAAACAAGTATACAAAAAATAGAATAGGTACAATTGAGAACCTCCTCTTTTATTTGAAGACGGTTAAAAGACGATTGTAATGGTCGAAACCAAAAACTATGACTAATTGATTAATTTCACTCATTTCAAAACTAAAATCATGAAATATTAGGTCTCATGTCACAAAATATGACTGTCAAAAGAAAAAAAAAACCATCCCTAACAAATAGCATTACGAGGCGCGATGCCATGCAAAGTCCGGTAAAATATTCTAACAAAAGTACAAACAGACGCAATAGCCCAAATAAATGTAATCGTGTGGTCTGCACAATAATCATTTGAATACGAATGTACTGATTTTCTACGGGAAAACGTTTACATTACCGACCAAGTTGTAGGGAACACAGAACACGCGACGAAAACGAAGCACATTTTGTGGTTCTTTTTTCTTTCAAGGGAACTGGCATCGGTTTAAATTCTAATTTTGAATTTGATTAGCACAAATTCACAAATTCTCGTGTTTGTATATGCAAGGGTAATTTTTTCATATGCACACACAACCAGACCCGAAACAACTATCTGTAGATCATACAAATAATTCTTCCGTGCGGAGATCGAACACGTGGCACGTAGCGCAGAAAGCTAATCGCTTAGCCACTGCGCCAACCGTGTCGACAGTTGATTACCGATAATACTACTAGTAATCCAAGGCTTCCTTCTTATCATGATTGTATTAATATCTTAAAGACATCTGAATACTGGACACAAACCATCCGATAGCGTGCCCAGTCATCGACCACAGCATGGCTTAACATCAAATAGAGGTCAAATTGAAGCTTAACTGGAATACAAATAGGGAATAGGGTCATGTCTCACTCCATACCAACAAAGAAAGAAAGAAAGAAAAGAAAGAAAACACAACAACTTACCCATATTCAATTTAGTATGATTTTTTTTGGTGTACCTAATATCCTGCGACTTGCATAAGCTCACAATAACACTTTACATCTATTGCGGAGTACACTGGCATTTATTCACAAATAAAATTAATATTATGCTTGGACGCATTATTTTGTCCCCAAGTATACGTTTGCCTACCTCTCAATACATTTTGTATCGCCCTTTTCCACGGATGCCAATAATAACCGCCTTTTACGACTATCTCACCTATTTCCCAGTTTACGTTCGCTTTTTCTTTGTTTACAAATGTCTATGAGTTACTATGAGAGCGTCATATAATTTTATTATTTTTACTTAGTTTCTATTCGTATTGCTATAGATTCTCTTAGCATTAAGTAAGTTTACTGCCTCAATCTTTCTATTATTATTATACTATAAGTTTATTTTCGTGTATTCTTGTGTTTCTGTATGCTCTTCCAATATAATTGACTTAAATTGAATTAAATTGACAACACGGTTGGCGCAGTGGCTAAGCAATTAGCTTTCTGCGCTACGTGCCGCGGGTTCGATCCCCGCACGGAACAAATATTTGTATGATCTACAGATAGTTGTTTCGGGCCTGGTTGTGTGTGCATGTGACATGTATGTTTGTAAACTGTACCCTCGACACAGGAGAAATCCTAGTGAGGGGCAATGTTTTATAAAAAATAAATTAAAAATACAAAAAAATTAACGACGGCACGGTACGGTTGACGCAGTAGCTAAGCGATTAGTTTTCTATGCTACGTGCCGCAGGTTCGATCCTCGTACGGAACAAATATTTGTATGGCCTAAAGATAGATGTTCCGGGTCTGGGTATGTGACATGTAAGTTTGTAAACTGTACCCACCTAAGATACAGGAGAAATACTAGAGAAAGGCGAAGTTAAAAATAAAATGTTTATGATTATAAAGTGAAGGTTTCTTATTTAATCCCTATGACTTGATCCTGACAGGAGGAAAGGTTGGAGTAGGCTATTAGATGCAGCCTGGGAGGGGGACCTCTTTACAGTCCCTCCCCGAGAAGTTGGCGCGGTCTTTTAAGAGTACCCGAAGCTCACCTGTAGGTGCCGAAGTGGACCACCGTGGTGAGTTTAGCCAGTAAGAGTCCAGCACACCCCTCCGCCCCCCCAGGCGGAGGACAGTCCTATGATGGGTTCTCACCACGTAAAACAAAAAAAAAGGCTATTAGATGCAAGCGTCCTAGAATAGACAATGACCTCATTTTTGTTACTAGATTAAGGGCCTCATCCACGAGAGACTAATTTAAAGTAGGATCACGGAAAAAACTATTTTGCAGACTCCATCCAAACAAAGTACTTGGTTGTAAACAGCAATAACTTGTTTATTTATAGCCGTTACGTTATTTCAGTGTAGTTATGTTAACTTTGCAGGCTCCATCCGTACAAAGTACTCGGTTGTAAACAGCAATATATTGTTTATTTCTACCCGAGTTATTTCAGTGGAGATATGATTCGAACCAAGTCATTCGGTTGTAAATAGCAGAAACTAGCATATTTCTAGCCTTTACGTTACTTCAGTGTAGATTATGTTAACTTTGCAGGCTCCATCCGAACAAAGTACCTACTCGGTTGTAAGCAGCAATATCTTGTTTATTTCTAGCTGTTACGTTTTTTCTGTGATGAATTATCATCTATTTCAAAACTGTTTCGGGCCAAAATATAATCGATATCCTATACATTCGATATAACGTCTGTAGTTCGTGCTCAACCTATATAGTTACGTAGAATCCTTCACTCGTTTTCACGGCATAACACGTTTCTAATATATTATTAAAAGCGCAGGTTTCTACTTGATGTTTTCCATATAATCGTACTCGAGGGGAATGAAATATCAACTACATTTACACTCTTTACAACATTTGAACTCGCGAACCAGCATACACTTTACTGCAATTAAATATGAATACAAGTGTGTTAAGTGTATTTTGTAGCGCTTTTATAAACTGCTAATTACCTTGAACAAGTTTATGAGTGGTTAAACTCACGTTCATATTTTGGGAAAGCTGGACTTGATTTTGACATCCAATAATTTGCACTGGCCCAGCTTGGTGGAATAAGCCAAAGTTCGTATTCACAGTAAGAAAATATAGCTTATTATCCAGCCACAAAATATTTTTTCTCCAGATCAATTATTACTTTAGAAACGATATAAGAATTGAGACTTTCGCCAACTTGAGCGCTCTACGTGGGGGTTTGTTTGTACGTCGTATTGTCTCAGGAGTAAGGTCCAAAATCGCTTAAAGTAATTAAGGATCAGTGCTCAAGATACATGCGCGAGTGTAGTACCATAACTTTCTTTACTTCTATACAAATAATTTAGCAATCCAGCACAGCGAAAGACATGCAACGTTGCAATTTAACCTATTTTCTGTGTCCTAGATAAAGTTTTGACTTATTACAATATCAACCTTCGAAACAGTAGGTACAGTAAGACACAACTTAGAAGTAATATCGGTGTACTGGATCGAACAAACAATGGCAGTCGTTCGTTTAAATAATTGTTCAACTTATTGCATCAGCGTAATTATCATGTTTTACTGTAGAACTAATAAACATTCGTGGCCTTGAAGACGCGCGCAGTTCGGAACTGATCGGTTTTACGGAGTTTGCCGATGTGACTACTTAGTTGTGTCGTACTATACGTACTACGTTTCCATATAATAAGGAGCAATAACAACTGCCCATTTTCATTGTTTCGAAGATTAACTTCAGAGGTCAGTGCAAGCGAATTTGATTTTTGCTTACTAAGGGTTTTATTAGCCGTAAGAGCGAATTTGGCAAGCACATAGATCAGTGAACTTTTCGTTCGCAATATGTTTTTCGTAAACTAGTATTAAATTATACGTTGCAGTCGAATCGTGGTATTGACGTTGGAAAAACATGGTATTATGTTTCGCAAATGTAAGCTTTTTATTTTTCTTGTTTCAAAATAAAATTGTATCATGTCTGGAATAAATGAAGCTTCTTAAAGATGTAGCTGTCAACGAAATTGTTAGTATTTTTCTTTATCTTCAACACTGCTATTTATTTTCTGTTGCAATTTGTTGGGATCAAAGGTTTTCGTACAGAAAATATATCGCGTAGAGTAGAATTTTGAGTTTAAATTCTTGAATTTTACACGTGCCAACGGAGTTCGTTTTTAAAAGAATATTGCTAGATCAGATTTGTGAACTATTAAGATATCTGTGAATCTACACGATATTATAAGGAAGCTTCTGAATAACATAGTTTCAAGAGAATGCAGCAGTAATTTACGAGAATCATTAAGGCCTAACTCTTCTCATTCCGAGAAGAGGCCCGTGCCCAGCAGTGGGACAGTAATGGGCTGGATTTATTTATTAATTATTGACGGAAATTAATTCTTAACTATTGGGGGCTTACATACTACGAACTTTTATAGGCATAATTATATATTTCTTATAATTCTGGGCAGAAATTGATCTGCCCAGATATTTCCAGTATAAGCTTATAGGAAAGAAAAATTATAGGAAATATATATACCTATAATATAATGTAGGTATTATTATTATTATTATATTACATAAATATAATATAATATAATAATACGCCCCTGTTCTAAAAGAAAATAAGATAATCTTTAACACAATTTCCCAATTTTTAATCCCAATTATCTAGTCATTTTACACTACACTACTACACTCCCTAACTATGAGGTAAATCTACGTAACCGTCTCCAACCTCATTGGCGTGTGGGCTGGGCAGTATTCATGAGGCACAGGTAGCCCCAGTTTTTAAAGTTAAGTAGTTTCTGTGCTGGCTCTATTCCAGCGCTGTAATAACCGCGTTACAAATAAGTGTCTCTTCGGATCGCGTCGCGTACATTGTAATTTCAGAATTCGGTTTTGGCAACGAGAATGAATAATGTTGCTAAGATCTATGCGGCTAATGTTGGAACATTTTCTGTGCAAATGGTGGTATAGATTATGGTAAGTGAGTTGTTTTTGTCTCAATGTTTACGCAGTTTTATCGAAGTTGTAAAATATCTCTTTATAGAAGCACAGTATACCGAGTTTTTCTCGAACTCAAACGAAGTTACCGTAAAGCCAAAAATTTACAAACAAGTGTGCGTGCGTTTGCTACCTATAGAAGTTCACTGAAATGCGCGCGCATGTTGTTTTGATACATTTATGGCTTGGTTACCACTACGGTTGAGGTCAAAGAAAATTCGGTATAAGGGTACAGGTATCAGAGAGAGAGAGGTACAGAAGAATTCTCTACACTACACTACATCAGCATTTCCCAGTCTAGCCAGCCAGTTTACGAAGCTGTTTGGATTTGCCGATTATGATTTAACTTGTGAACACTTTTACCCCTCCGTACTTGTGCTTGACTTGTACACATTTCTGACACACATTGTATAATATTTATGACTATGTATCATAAATATTATACAACGTGTGTCAGAAATGTGTGGGTCAGACCATCAAACTTATATATGTATAATCAGCTGTCCCATACAAAACTTCAATACGTACCTCGACCCAAATGTATGGGAGAACTGATAATTTTTTCGCGATTGCGATGTTGGTTCAATAGAGAAAGTTGTTCAGTTTGATGGTCTGATGCACACCCTTAAATATGACTACATTTCTGATACAAGTTGTACTATACTTCCTTAGGCTACATTTCTACAGTGAAACTGTATTAAAAGTCTTGTTTACTATTAATACTTGCATGCAAGCTCATAAAAATGTATGATTTACGTCCAAACAAACGATTATATCGTGAATATCGTATGTAGTTCGTATCGATTGTTGGCACCCAGTAGCTCGATAATTGTAGGGTATGGAAACTAACACGCTGGGTCGAAGGTAAGTGTCGAGCTTATATTTACAGTTGTGTATCTATCTAATTGCAGCTTAGTTGTATGGCTTCTAATGACTCATGTATTTATTTATTATTTAATATAAACCAGTAAAACAAATATACACATGTCTTGCACGAACTTATACATAGTACAAGGGGAGACGTTTTTATTTATTTATTATGACTTGTTTGCCCAAGGTTTGCCCCTTATAAGTTACTACGGATTACTGAGCGCGGTTCACTGGGAGACATAAAAAATTACCTATACTCAGGGATATAATTCAGCGGAAAAAAATGTAAACAACCATCAAAGTTGTATAACTTATCTGCCATGCACACAGAAATTACGTAAGTACAACATCAAATATTTGTTAAAAGCACTTTAAATTTAATTTGTTTTACAATACTATACGGTTATGGATACGACTTTATGATACGGGAATTGCAAGCTAAAATTGCTTGACAAAATATCATTTTGATAATTACTAACGTGTCTTTTTTGGTTATACATGGCAAGTATTCCGAATTTAACGTCAATATCTGACAGTTCTTTCAAAAAAAAATCCTATTGAACTATTTTGGCAGGTTCATAATGATTAGCATTCACCAGTGGGCCGAGCACGAATAGTTTGACGTA
Organism: Allophyes oxyacanthae; assembly: GCA_932294325.1. Classification (NCBI taxonomy): domain Eukaryota; kingdom Metazoa; phylum Arthropoda; class Insecta; order Lepidoptera; family Noctuidae; genus Allophyes; species Allophyes oxyacanthae. The sequence continues at coordinate 3,837,912 of OW028623.1, read as the reverse complement.
TGGTAACGTAAACGTAAGCAAATTTTAATTATAAAATACAATGAATCTATCGCATTTTTGTTAAATTTTATGCAACATACACACTTGTTTCATGAAAACGTAAAAATACTGCATGTATTTTCAAAAAATGTCATGGATTAAACGAGTATTTTTTATTCAAAATTTGCTTACGTTTACGTTACGATACGTCAAAACATTCGTGTTCGGCCCACTGGTCATCAAAGATAAATGATAGGTCCCCAAGAAAATGGAACATTCAGTGTACCTAATCACTAGTAACTGGATATCATTATTTTACGTAAAGCCATTGCCATCTCTCAAGAGATGCCCAAATTGGGAGACTTTGTCCAGTGGACTGCGATAGGCTCAGTTGACGTCACTGACCTACGTAAACCAATTACGGGGGATATCGAAATCCTAAAGTTATCCATGTTGCTAGACGTTTGAGCTTCTATAACTATTTATGTGATGTGTATCCATGGAGTTTCTTGCCGGGATCTTCTCTAGGACCAACCCACTTGGAGCCGTGCATCTAGAATAACGATGTTTTGAAAGTGTTTTGCAACTCTATTTTGTACAGAGGGCCTAAGTAATTCGAGTTTCATTCAACAATCTCGATTTCAATTCGATTTAACGGATCGATCGCGTTTTGGCGCTAAGCTCTCCAACAATCGTAGCGTCGGAATCAGTAAATTCGGTTTCGTATTCAATATTATAAAAACTTATACTCAAGGCACTGATTGTAATGTTTGGAAACATTTGGTCTACTTAAAAACTTTTGATATTGCCGACATTACGCTCTATACTAAATCATTAATGAATCCCCGGATCACGGAGTTTCACGAAATCTAGTTACAAGGTGTCAGAAGAAAATAAAGATTCTATAATTTTTACGTCTACCAAAATTAACGTTACGTCTCTGTGACATCACAAAAGACTAAATGAATCCACGTCATGGCAACCCATCAAAGGATTTTAGAAAACCAGGATTAATTCGAGAAAAATTGGATTGAGCTATGAAAAAGTTATAGGCTGTGAAGATCAGAGCCACGAAATGCGCGTGAGTGTGCCTTATTCACAGGTAGTAGTTATTAAAAACGAAAATGATTTTATTTTTTTATTAATACTTGGACAATAATATATGTCGGCGTCTCATCGCCGTAGGCATCCATAATCACACCACACACAATATATAAGAGCACAGGTTATTAGGAGAGATTTAAAAGGAAATCACTTACTCCAGATTACGACGTTTATTGTTCCAAGCAAAACACAGAATGAATCCAAAAATCACATTACAGGGGTATTTATACAAAAATTTCTAACGAATATAAAACAAATAACTATAACGGAAAGTGTCAAAATAGATACTTTTAACATTTATGAAATTAATACAATAAATAGGAAGTCAAAATAAATTCTTTTACTAATATTAAATTTATACATTAAATAGGAAGTCAAATCAAATTCTTTTTACTAATAAATAAATTTAACAGGAAATCAACACAAGTACATTTTTACCAGTATTAAAAGAAATTAAACAGGAAGTTATTAATTTTAGGTGGCGTTAAAATTCAAATGACAGTTTTGCGCCCATATATACGTAGGTTAGTGTTCTTATTAGATGACACCTAAAACAGGTCCAGGTTAATGTAGGTCTAAAACAGCACACCTTTGCCTGACCCTTCCACACACACACACACCCTCACACACAAACATACAGGCGTCATGCAACCTTCTACAAAATATTTGCATGTCTCATTTATGAACTAAGTAGAACATGAATTAGTATTAAATACTTATTTATTTATTATTTATGTACACACTACAAAAAAAGGAAAATACATAGGAATAAGGAACACTGAAGTACAAAGGTACAGGTTATTTCAAAAGAAATTTCTGCCAGCAGACCTGCGACTGGAGAGGGTATAGAAGAAAACGTCGACACAGTGTGTAAAACTAAGAACTGAGAGGGAAAGACTAGAATACGGAACATTGATAGATATTAATAACTAAACCTAAATGATATAAATGAAAAAATAGTAAATATACATAATTATTAGATAAATATATAACATTAAAATAAATATCGATGTTATACTAATACTTTAACCTTAATTGTATATAAATTATTATTCTTCTTCTTCTTTAACAAAAACTACAATATTCCCAGAGAATTTAACTATAGCTAAAAACCTATCCATGTACAATCAAAATAAATTACTTTTCAGCTGGTAGGTATGCACTTTTCAAATCTTACAACACATCCAAGAATCGAATCACAACAATTATAATAGTATAATATAATATATAATAGTATAATAGCTCATAGGAGCTAGACATATTATTGCATTTAAACAAAACCTAATTACGAGTAATCTGAAAGTATTCAATCTACGAAAAACCTTATTAATACACACATCGAGTAATTAATGCTTCGTTGCAGAAACTATGATTCCTATAGATATAAAAATCTATAACCTTTACTGCGCGTAAAATATTATCTATCACAATCCCGCTTATTTTGCGGCTCCATTTTCAAAGCACGATAATCTGATCAAATTATAGGCAGCCCCAGGAATCGAGGCTCCTTTTATCAGCATTACCACGTCACTTCATTACCCAGTATAAAAATATGACTAGAATTCTGTGTGTACTCAGAATTTAATATAGCAAGAAGCTGCTCAAATGAATTTTATTTTAGAGTAACTCATACCGGGTTTCCATGTTCGGTTAGTACCTACGGTTTTTCACTCTTATATCAATTAGAATTCTTATCGGGTTTTCAAAAGCCTCTTTTTTTTTCTTGTTAATTTATGTTTTAATAATGTACTGTTCAATGGGAACTTGCATCGAAATTATAATGAGAAATAATGTTCCGTCAAAATAATAAAGTTTTTATTATGTTATGTTTTTTTTATGTTGTTTTTGTTATGTTGTTTATTTTTAGTTTTTGTTTTACCAAAGTTGATTCTAGAATAGAATAGAATAGAAGATTTTTATTTGTCTTTCAAATTACATAGGTAGCAAAGAGATACATCATACAAAAAGGTAAAAGACAAAAAGGTCTTGGACTCAGCATAATAGCAAAATAGCATACTTCTAATGCATAATCGATGTTCATGTATTGTCTAGTCTAAGCAGCAGTATCGAGATGCCAATATTTTGGTTGTCATGCATTTACGTGTCTGTAAAGCTTAGAGTGCTTTCGGCTGATGCGAAGGCTATAAATAATGTTAAAAAAGTAAAAATTAAGAAAAAACGGGGTTTATTGGCACAACAACATAAAAACAAAGAAAATATGTAACATAAATGACTATTTGTTTTCAGTGTGTGCGTCATTCCCGTTACGTGTTATATTTCGAAATCAGCCCGTAATCGTCAATGACTATATCATTTAACGATGTTAATGATGATAATAATGATGATGATGATGTGTGTGTCTAACGATGTTTTCCTCATAGGTCGCTGTTAACGTTCTTAATTCAATACCTTAACCTATTCCGCCCGGCAAGCGATTCAGTTATAGCAGCATAATTCAATTGGGAGACTGCTCATTCACTTGAAATAATGTCTCAGTCTTATGTCAGTAAACAAAGATGGCGTAACTTAGGACTAATAGAGATGGATGAGACTGCCTGTAGGCTAATTCAAGTAACTAAAGAAGTGCAGTTGCCGCGCAGTTTTGCAGTAAAATTTTGATCAAAACAACACATTTTGTATTCTCTTAGCTTCAGTGAGATACGCTCGCGTAAGGTTCGAGCGACACTGCAATATGATCGGCGCATCATAAAACTGCGTGAATTAGCCCTCTGCCCCCTTACTACGAACTCTAATAGCAGGGCTGACATTGAACTGCTAAGACATTTCCAGTATGACCTGACCTCGCACTGTATAGGGTTTTCGTACAATGAAAGGTCAGCTTATTCTGGAAATGTCTGGGCAGTTCAATTTCAGCCCTGCTATAAGAGCTCGTAGTAAACCCACTGGTCTAAATCTTGAGTAAAACTGAAACTAGCAGGTCAGTGCACATTGTTACCGTTCTCCATTTAATTTTATCCCAAGGCACTGGACAGTGGGACCATGTCTAATTAATTTACCTACCGAGTCACGGTAGAAACACTCAACTGATGAGATTCTGTAGGGTTGACCTCAATTGCTTTTAGTTATCTATGAGAATATATGTACGGAAAATTTAATCAACTTTATAAAAAGGGAACGATTATCTTAAAAATCGTTCGATTAATCGTTTATAGTATACGATAGACGATAGTACACCACAAACAACTAAGCAACACATACAACTTACAATTTACTTACAGAATTGTTATATTCAGGTTACAATAAAGTATATAATATTTTATAATTATATTATATAATAATTATTATAATGCTCAATTATCTTGCTCATTTGAATGCCCAATGCGGTGTTCGTATGTACCTTTAGTGTGTTTTGAAAGTTACTCTTCTATACTACTACTAAGTTAGCAAACTAGCCTACGGCCCGCCTGATGGTAAGCGGATACCGATACCGATTGGGCTACGATATTCTGCAAGGTAGAGGTACGTACTTCCCCAGTCAGACAGCTCCAATTTTGAGCGGAAAGTCCTGCTATGACACGCCTCTCTTAAAACTAAAAAAAGAAACAATGGTTGTAATTACTTATATTAAATTTTAAAGATTATTTCATAAAAATTACAAAAATCTTTAAATGACCTCATAAATAAAAAATCCATGTAATATTAATATACCTATAACAGTGAACCTTGTTGAACCCATAAATTACAGAATAAACAAAAGAGATTAAATAAAATAGCAATAACTTTGAAATATTTCATCCAATTTAATTTGATTGAAACTTATTTAATAAATTTAAAATATTTCACCCAATTTAATTTGATTGAAACTTATTTAATACTAGTTTAACAAAAAACAAACTTACATACAACCGAAATAAATGTTAAACTTTATTCATTAAAACTTATTAGTTTAAAACTGAACATAGTATTGAAATAGAAAACATGCATCAAATACAAAAAAATTATTCAGCAATTTTCAGAACAATTTGAAATTTTAACGGGATTTATGAATGAAAGAGCATACGCAAATTCAAATGAAGCAAAAAAAAAGTTTAAGAAAGGAGTAAATACAATCAAGTTACAGAAGTCAAAAAAAAAAAAAAAATCTTATCACTTAAGTAAATGCTAATAAGTAATTACTTCACTTTTTAAAACGCTTTTATTAGCTTCACTTGTAACTAACTATGTAAAAAAATCTTGGAAATTAAATTTGACCCACTTTCCGGTTTCCGATTGAGCTGAAATTTTGCACACACGTTTAGTTTGGATGAAAAAAGCGTTTTCTTAAGTTTTTTTTAAACTATAATATTTATTATAGACCGTTTTATTTATGCTGTATCTATTTACTCATACACAACACACACCCTCACATACACAACATACTCCACACCATACATGCATGCAAATTTTAAATTAAAATTATAGTTTTTTTTATTCTGTAAGTTTTATTTTTTTTAATATTACTAAGTACCCAACTTTTGTAATAATATTATGTTATATTATTTACCTACATTATTACTTATGGTTTATTTTACTACAAATGTGAAGTGCGCACTGACAACCATAACACAAGTTAAGTCTTACCATGGTTACCAGTGTCCTACTGCTATTAAATTGGATGTATGTAATGACATAATTGCTAGTTTATAAGTCTCTCCTGTACCAATTTTTTGTGCCCTTACTGTAATAAAGAATTTATTATTATTATTAATCTCTTATTATTAATCTCTCTATTTCAGTTCCCATGAACAACAGTCAAAAAAATACACACGACGACGACGTTTTATTTTGGTTCATATGTCGTAAACAAATATAAAACTTGCTAGCATAGCCATGTTCATCATCCTGCATTTTTAACCCGCCGTCCACCGAGGAGTTCTACGTGACCGCACATAACCCCTCAAACGTATTAAAATTTCACCAAATATTTTGAAAAAGACGGAAAAACCCTTTTTTCCTTAACTTATCCCCAAGACGTTAAGACTGACCCACAAACCAAGTTGTAACTTAACTATGAGGAGGGTAATAACTTATGTAGGGTGAGTGAGCGGCAGGGTATTGTGTGGCCATGGTTTTGGCGCAAGTATTAGGATACTAGCGTTGTTTTATGATAAAAACGAGAAAGATAGGCAAATATACTCGTATATTGGCAAAATAAAAAATAATAGGAAAATCAACATTTTTTTTTTACTTTATGGCAAACTAGCATGAGGTTCCCCTGCGACACCAGAAGACGAAGGCGTCCAGTTATAATTAAAAAGGTTAAACTAATAAATAAATAAATGGTGATGTCGAATGGTTCCTGTAAAATATGAAAACAATATAACTATGCCGAAAACATTATACGAGAATAAAATGGTTTCCTTAATAAATTTTCCAAATAAAACCATTTTCTTTCTATCTCCCCAATAGATTCTTAAAACAAAATATCATAATAATCCCCCTACATTTTCCTCATTCATTAGTTAATGGTTGACGACTTATTTATTGTATAAGGTTTATTGAAAACTTTATAATGCACTGACATTATCAAATATTCAACCAAACCGCCCCGCTACCGCCTATCGCTCGCGCCACCGATTGCTCGCGTCCCAACAGACAGCTCCGTGAGGCAAGCTACCAACTGCACAGCGGTTAATTAAATTCTATCCACTGCCTGCCCACTGTATAAAACCATGCCGAATATACAACCTTAATAACATTAACGGAACTCGTAATAAGTTGCGGTGGCTACAAGTTTATAGCTAGCTTTTGTTTCAGCTGTGTTTTTAATGGGAAGTTTTGTTTAATTATATTTTTTAAGATGGGGATATTGTTCGTTTGTTTGGCTCAAAATTGGGTTGAAATAATGAGGAAATAATTTTGTCACTGCAATATTTTCAAGTGTTTGCTGTGGACCAAGGTAACCACTAAGTAGAGCTCTGATATGGCGAGAAGGAGACGCGGCAGACCACGAAAGAGATAGCGGGACGAACTTGATAAAACTAATAACGAATGGTTCACACTGCCTCTAGACCTAAAAGCCTGGAAATCATGGGGAGATGCCTTTGCCCAGCAGTGAGATGATGCAGGCTAACAGTAACAGTAATATTTACAAATTTATCACAACGTATTTGAACTTTTGAGTCCTTATAAAGTTTCATGTCAATAGGGTATGGGCAGGAACTTCCTTCTGCTCAATCCGGTAATAAAAACATGCCATTATCATCAAAGTATCTGCTAAGGGCCATAGCACACTAACTACTTTCTGAGCGGTATCGAGCGTTTTCACGATTGTTATTCCATTTTTGTAAGCAACAAAAAGCAGATAACGAACGCGAAAACGCGTGATTCTACTGCAATAAAAGTAGCTAATGTGCAATGGCCCAATGTGTGCATCGCACACAGATGTTATTGACATTTAGGGAATTTGGTGTTAACTCCCATATTTTCCTTCATTATATTAGTATTTATTTAAATAAAGCCCCTCTTTATTATTTTTCCTGTGTCGTGGGTATAGTTACATGTCACATGCACACACACCTTGACCCGGAACAACTAACTATCTGTAGGCTATACATGTAAATACTTGTTCCGTGCTAGGATCGAACCCGCGGCACGCAGCTTAGAAAGCCAACCGCTTAGCCACTGCGCCAAACGTGCTATCATTGATGACGTAAAAAAATATACAGGATAGGTGAGTTCAAACTGCTATGGTATGCTATTCAAACGCCTTACCAGACGCTACCCTATATTGTTCTCACATAGTGACTTACAAAAAATTGTCAGGACTTTATAATTAGAGTTGAAAACTTCCAGGAAAGTTTCCTTTTCTGAGGAAAGTTTCCTGAAAACTTCCAAAACTTCCGAAACTTTGGAAGTTTTCAAATTATGTTTTTCTATTTATGAAATCAACAAATTCGTTGCTTTGGGATTACTCAGAATCAGTAACGGCAAATGAAAATGATCCTTTAATTTAGTTCTGTTTTTTTAATTATTTATGGTACCTATTGAAGCAAATTGATGAAATAACGTTTTGTATTCAATCGGCATAAATCATACGAAGGCAACGGGCATAATGTAAACACCGAGCGGTGTGACGGAAGTTTTGGAAATATTTATTTTTAACCTGTACCCTACCCCGCATCCCGTCCCGTGCTCGCTGTGTTCGAATATTTAAAATCTAGCTAAATGTAACATATTTTAAGTATAAAGTATCCCCAATTACTGTTTTTATAAGTAAAAAATCATTTCTGAAAACTTCCAAAACTGCCGCAGTTTTGGAAGTTTTCGGGAATATTACCGGTAAACTTCCGGAAAACTTCCAAAGTTTCGGAAACTTTCCGCAGTTTTCAACTCTATTTATAATATAATAGACCGTGACCCCTGTGTTTGTTTTGGTGTTTTTTCTCAGAGTTAGTCATAGGAACAGCCAGCGCCATCTAGTAAAGTATACACAGTCCTGATATTAGTTTGTTCATAATTCACTACTTATTGAATCGATTTCAGTTTGTTTTAAGAAGGTATTTTTTTTTCAATACTTGTGTTTCTCCATATTGACGGTCAATTGAACCAAAGAAAATTAAATCTTATTTCAAAGTGATAATACTCAATTTTAAATGCAAAACTCAACACTACTCAAAATTAATAGGTTTAAAAATTTTAAGTTCTGATTATTGTATTAAGTTTTTAACTTATTATACTAATTGGGGTGTATGAGGTATATGACCTCAAATAAAATGGGATAAGGGCAGGAGAATGATGATTATGATGAGGTCTTGCGTTATTTAAGTTACACATTGTATAAGGGGTGTCTCAGTAAAGTATTTCAAAACTGCAACATTTTCTGCTGGTTTCCTTAGTTCACCAGGTAGAATAACACAATAAACCTTCGGGACGGCTCAACATTCGAAATTTAAGTTCTAAGTCAACTCAGTAAGGTTTAATATGTCTTGTTAGTTAGAAAATACTATGTCGTGTCGTCCTGTCGGTGAGCTCGGGTCTACCCCATGTATAGGTTAAATTAATTTTGCATTGCAGTAAGCTACACTGCAGGAAGTCTAGAACGCTGACAGTGTTTCCGCCAATGGTAATTTTCTGGCCAAAATATTGACCGGTGTAGTACTGGAAAATTCTAACCCAAATTCAGTGCAATATTAATTTTACGGACGAAAATTATGGTCATAATGTATGTTATGGGTTTTCGTAGAAAGCCAAAAATTTGGTAAAAACTTTAAATAATTTGTTGCAAAATTGATTAACTCAAGAATTGCCAGTAATAGCTCAAAACATTATAGTCACGATACGTCGCGGTGATTTCGCAAACAAAATGCTTTGAACGACTGCGGCCCGCTTAGAGTTAGAAACTCTGCTTTTGGACGCCAGTCCCAAACGATTTTAGCGTTATGGATGGTCGACCGGACAGTTTGCCGATTGTACATGGTAATGTTTAAAAAAATACTTCAGTAAAAACGTAAATTAAACGCCTGGGAAGGCTTGAAAGCGGAAGGCGATATTTTAATATAATATCTACTAAGAACACCATAAAAAAGTATAGAGTCCTTTCTTTGAGGTCATCTGGGGGAAAATCCGAAACACGTGCGACAGAAGCCATAGAAGGCAGTTCCGGTGCAAGCGAAGCGATAGCTGAAAGGAGCTGTGCTTTACTAAGACCGCTCATTTTTCGCAATGCTTTTTCTTCTAGTGCTGCAACCAGTTTTAAGAGAGGTAGGGTAGTGACTTTCGGCTCAAAATTGGACCTACCCGACTGGGGAAGTACCTTGCAGAATATCGCAGCCAAATAAGACTGCTCTTTTGCAGTGTTGTGTTCCTAACCACAGAACATAGAATAGAGGTTAGAAAGGCTATGTAGGCGGGGCAGGCGCGCCACAAGCCTGAGCAAATGCTCAGGTGTCGAAAAAACGGGCGATCGCGCTGTTTAGTCGCTCACGGACGGCCACGAAGTGAGTATTGTAGAAAGCGGCTTAAAATACTTGAAAATGCCATCTTGCGCAATAATTACTTGCCGAGCAAGAAGTCAAGTGACAAGTGTAGCCAAAGAAGGAATTTCTTTTCATAGGTAAGTCTTAAAATCCTTCTTAATAATTATATTTTAGACAAAAACTGTTAAAACATGATCGTAATGATAATTTATAAAACTAAATTCTAAAAAATATTCATTGCTGGCAATGTACGCTCGCAAATTTTGATCTGACGATATGAGCGCGAAATGTATAGTGCTGCACACTACAAGTCGCGATCGCGAAGTGTCCACTTATTCTAGTGATGTGTTCACCTAATGACGTAAATTGTACTTTATCGATAAATTATTTCTTGGAAATGTTTTGTAGTAATAATGAAATGTAACTGAATAAGTTTTTTAATTGTAAGACAGTTTAAAGTCAAAGTCAAAGTCAAAGTCAAAATCTTTATTTGTAGAACATAGGTATAAATGGATGTTAAAAATATAAAATATAGGAATCGCTATGTCTAGCCTTTAGTGGCGTACAAATTTAAATTAATAGTAATTAGGTATTATATTAAATAAAACTATAAAAGATCACACAACTCAGACAGACCAAAACCAATTAATTATTGCACATCAGATTATTCTTATCAGATAGGTAATCATTTACAGAGTAATATGATTTTTGAAGCAGAAATTTTTGAAATGAATTTTTAAAATCATTTAAATCATTTTTTTCTCTTATTGTTTTAGGAATATTGTTAAAGATTCTTGGTGCCATGATGCCTAGAAAGCTTTTAGTGTAAAGTGTTGTATTATGTGGAATGGCACAAATTTCATTATTGCGTCGTTTAGATTTAAGTGCTTCAAAAAGATTTATGTTTGTTTTCACAAATATTGCAGTCTCATAAATGTACAAACAGGGCATTGTAAGAACTTTAAATTTTTTGAAAAATGCGACACAACTCTCTTTTGGCTTTAATCTAAACACAGCACGTAAACATTTCTTCTGGGCTTTAAAAGCAATTTGTTTATCAGTAGAGTTTCCCCAAAAAATTATACCAAAACGTAATGTTGATGTTACATAAGCATTGTAAGATACCATTACAACGGATTCGTTTACTATTTTTGACAAGTTATAGAGAGCGTATGAAAATTGATTTAATTTTTTACAAATAGTGTCTATATGGGTTTTCCATGTAAGATGACTGTCTAAGCGTAATCCTAGGAATCTAGCACCACTTATTTCAGCTATTCTTTCGTTTGCATACATTATATTGAGATTCAATTTGTTTGTCCGTTGATAAAATGTCATAATTTTTGTTTTTTCCAAGTTTATTTTTAAATTATTCACTATTAACCAATTAATTATACATTGTATGGAATTATTAATGTCATCTTCATATGTAAGTATATTTTTACATGGAATAATTAGTGTACTGTCATCAGCAAATAAAACAGTTTGATGTTCAGTACATTTTGGTAAATCATTGATGTAAATCAAGAATAGCAACGGTCCAAGTACACTGCTTTGGGGTACCCCACATCTTATATTTCTCATTGTTGACATATAAGATACTTTAAAGAAATAATATTATTTTTATACTCGTAGGTATTTAATTTTGTTATTTCTTAATATGTTCTAGTTTCCCTAAGGCGCCTAATATACGCATTAAGTGGATTGATGCAACTGGTAGAGAAAATTGGATTCCTACCAAATCAAGTACCATTTGCTCAAGGCATTTTAATGAAAATGATTATACTATAAAAAAATCTGGAAGGAAATATTTAAAAGACGGTGCAATACCATGTGAAAACGTAGTGTTCTTATATTCTTTTGTATGTAACTATTTATAATATACAAATATTCTCAAAAAAAAAACTGGCTCATTATTTTATCAAAATGTTTGTATGTTTTTAGACAAATGAGGCGTCAAGTTCTTCTCCGTCAACAATTGGAAGATTTGATACCATACGATATAAGTCACGAAAACGTAAACTAAGTGACACACTTAACACGGAAGATACAATTACGCAAGTTAATATACAGGTAAAATATGTACCTAGTGATATACAATTATTTTATACTCAATAGAGCATAAGCAGAGCGCATTGTTTATTTTTAATTTTTTTTTGCAACGCACTCTCCATATGCCGTCGACATCTTCTACAACACCTATAAAAGAAAATGCCAGAAAAATGTTACAGGTAAAAATAATCTACGGATGGTACACACCAAGAAATAGTATTCTCATTGCTATATTATCAGAATAAAATAATGTTGCCACCTAAACTATTCATTAAAATATTTTTGTACCTGCTTTATAATTAATATTCCTTTTTAGTTCAATGTGTAAAAATAATTAAGAAAGATGTCTTGGTGACGAAGATTATGAGAAATTTCGTCGGAACTACATTATTTGATGACATATCATTCCATCAAATAAATGAATTCCCTGGATCGAATCATATCACTGATTTGATCAAATCAGTTATTGAAAAATGCTGTGCCAAAGGACACGAAACGATAACTCCTTAACAAATATATTTTGTTTCAAGGTCAATAAATAAATATTATGTAGTTTGGCAAAATGGTGGCGTTGTGTGTCGGGTCGTTGAGTTCCCTTCATTGTGGTCGAGCTTGGCGAGGCTGACACATGCGTCATGCTCGTGAACGGGTGCCGTCTGTCGGAACTGGTCAGCTCGTAACTGCCATGGCAATCTTATTCAGAGGCAATTCATTATTATCCTAGTTTTATTTATATTCGCATTGAATTGCATTATTCTCGCAGATCTTACCACAACATTGTACTGATAAAGATTGTCAAGATCTATTATTTATTTGAAAAGAGTTTCCATGGAGTTTCTTGCCGGTTCTTCTCCATAGGATCTACTATTTGGAACCGTGCACCTAGAGTCTCGACATTTCATAAGTGCCTGTATCTGGTTTACATGAAATAAAGATCTATTCTATTCTATTCTATTCTAAAATAAGTTATTTTACATATACTCCCTTCCTATTTATTACAGCACCTATAACATTTTATTAATGTGATTCCATAAAATTATTTATTAGTAGGATTAAATAATACCAAAACGAGTTTAATTTTAATCTTTCTTTTGCATTTTGAATTTTGTTTAAATGATAAAATATCAAATACTTATCGATAATGTTTTTCATCGTTGAAATCACTAGCGTAAATGTAAAATAAATTGCTTTTGCACAGTACATAGGCAATGCAATCTGTGTCTGTGAGAGTGACCTCTAGGATCGACCAATTAGCTTAGTCTGTTGCCTCGTAAGGCCCTCTCACGGTCATCGGGAGGCGGGAAGAGAATAATATCGACCAATTATGGTCACCCGGTGGTCTGCGGCATGCGGGAGGGGGAGAAATTGACCAATAAGCTAGTCTGTTTCGGGCGGCCCTGTGTCCCACCAGCCATCGAGAGGGCGGCGCTTATAGGAGTCCGACCAATTATAATACTGTGTATGACGTTGCATGTGTTTGTCTAATCTTGTGCGTATAACTGCATGTGTGGTAGTAGTAAAAGGTGGGGTCGCGTATGGCGACATCGGTTCCCGTACAATCATCGAATGATCGCCTTTCTAACCTCTATTCTATGTTCTGTGTTCCTAACGTTGAGCAAGGTCGCCAGTGCTTTTTGGGCAAGCGTCGTGTTGGCAGTAAGGCTGGACCCTATTGCCAACACAAGGCTATTATTAGGACTGTACCTCATAGTTGCGACGAACAAATGACCGACTAACGTTGTTGCGACAGCACGTAGTTGCGACGCACGTGGTCGCGACAGATCGTTGTTGCGACACACGTCACTCCGACAGCACGTGGTTGCGACTCATGGAGTCGCGACAGATTGTTGTTGCGACACACGTCACTTCGACAGAACGTGGTTGCGACTCACGTAGTCGCGACAGATCACTGTAGCGACACACGTTGCATCGACACCACGTAGTTGCGACGCACGGGGTCGCGACAGAATTTTATCACGTTAAGACCCTCGCCAAGGTTCAACATCCATACCCTGCAGTTTTTTCAAGTAGGTGTTTCAGGGTCGGCTTTCAGTCCAACCACACTCGGTTGAATATCAGTATTTTACTCCGCAACGCTATTACTGGCGGTTACTCTGGTGGACAGACTTTCGGGGTATTTGTATGAAAACCCTCACCAGGTAATTAATGTGAAAACCGTGAACCCCCAATGTCTCAGGTCGCACATTATTTACTGGTGAGGGTTTTCATACAAATACCCCGAAAGTCTCTCCACCAGAGTAACCGCCAGTAATAGCGTTGCGGAGTAAAATACTGATATTCAACCGAGTGTGGTTGGACTGAAAGCCGACCCTGAAACACCTACTTGAAAAAACTGCAGGGTATGGATGTTGAACCTTGGCGAGGGTCTTAACGTGATAAAATTCTGTCGCGACCCCGTGCGTCGCAACTACGTGGTGTCGATGCAACGTGTGTCGCTACAGTGATCTGTCGCGACTACGTGAGTCGCAACCACGTTCTGTCGGAGTGACGTGTGTCGCAACAACAATCTGTCGCGACTTCATGAGTCGCAACCACGTGCTGTCGGAGTGACGTGTGTCGCAACAACGATCTGGCGCGACTACGTGCGTCGCAACTACGTGCTGTCGCAACAACGTTAGTCGGTCATTTGTTCGTCGCAACTATGAGGTACAGTCTATTATTAGGGTTAGCAACGTGCGAGTGATACCCCTGGCGTTACCATGGCCACTTACCATCAGGCGGGACGAATGCTTGTAAGCCACATATTTATTTTTGGAAAAAAAAAAACAGTTCTTAATTTAAATAATAACATTATGATAAATAATAATCAATAAACTACAAAACATTTAAGTAAAATATCACTATCACACCGAATATTAATTAAGTATTCGATTCATGAAATCCAGTAATTGAAGCGCGTTTGCTGTCATGTCAAAAACCTTACAATTCAAAACCATCGGTACGTATCGTTGATATGTCTAACGCTAACAAAAGCCGCCTTAATTGGATTCGACTACGTTGAGTGTTGGAAATCAAATCAACATGTGTATGTATTGTAAAGCGGGGTGTTATGTAATCTAGGCTTTATATTTGACAAGAAAAACTAGGTTTTCAGTCAGAACTAATAAAGTTGGTTTTTGAATAGGTAATGGTTAAATCGAACGGGTTTTGATTTAATCGTCTTGGATTCGAAATTAATTTCTTTACAGGAAATAGGGAGTCTTGCTTGATTAATAATTAATTTGTTGATATGAGAGTACAAACAGGTTTTTGTACTTTATATTATACACATGTCTCTCATTCATGCGTGGTCATATTTAAGGGTGTGGATCAGACCATCAAACATAACAACTTTCTCTATGGGACCATCATCTTATCTTAATCGCGAAAAAATAATCAGCTGATAATGAGCTGGTTGAGTATGTCTATAAGTTTTGTAGGTAAGCATAATAGGTATTAGCAACCTTCAGGAGTACAAAACCCTTCAAATAGATTAAGAAATACAAAATCAGGTACACACAATCACCATTTTAAATCTGAAGCTAGAAGTAGGAGTAATTAAATCGTGCAACGAAGGGTGACCATGCAGCAGCCCATAATACTATAGATATTATTATTTTTCCTAAATTTTTTTTTACTAATCTCCATTTGTAATAACATTAAAAAGAATAACTTCATTTACAACCGGTTTTGATGTCTATAATAATTGTGGTCATAGAAATAATAAGTAGGGCTCCATTGTGGTTGATTACATGACAATTAATGACAGCTGCAGTAAACAGTTATTTAATATTGTTTATTATTATGTAAATGCGTTTTTGATTTTATTCTTATTTTTTATTGTACACATAATATAGAATATTATACTAAAACAAAGTTTAAATATGAATGCACAGCGTTGAGATTAACTCAGAATGAGTTTTCTTTCAGTAAACCTGGTGGAAGAGAAATGAAGATATAAAGTGAGAAAGTCAACTTTTTAAAGCCATTCTTATGCCTACGGAATAGAAGTTAAAATCGGTCGAATAAACTGTAAAAGGGTTTGTTATAAGTGTCTCATTTCATTTCAAATGGAGTGATCGTATTCGGTAGATAATTAATCTGAGCCTTTAGTTTACGACCTAAGATCCTGTGTCATAATAATATGGTGTTGATTATATTCTTTTATTCTTTCACAACTTAGGAAGCCTATGTCCAGCGGTGGGCATCTATAAGCATGTGCGAAGGATCAAACTTTGTCAAAACATCGCTCGAAGTATAATATTCTTTATCTTGTGTCCAAATAATTTTTTATTCTATATAAAGCATATAGGTCACAGTTTAATGACTTGAAGACAATGGCTTGTGTTGGCGTATATTCAATGCCTGTTAATTCTTTGATGGGGTAATGGACGTCAAAAAGGCGTTGGCTCTCAAACATAAGCCATTATAAATGTAGTGACAGATTGTCTTCAGTTCGCTTTTATAGTAGTTTTTATTGGGTTTTTTTTCGGTGGTTTGTACCAGTTACTGATCCCATCTACAATCCAATTATTAATTATCCCACTTTTGGGAATCAATTCTCTGTTCTAAGGGAGCTGGATCTAGCTTTGTCCGTTTTAATCAAGACAACGTAACTTTAACATTGCAGGACATTTTTTTTAATATATTGTGCCACAAGCTTATCTGACCCAGTAATGGTGTCGCTGCTGTCGCTTATACCAATGTCATCTCTCTACAGAAAATACATTCATCATTTTTGTTTTGTTGCGACGTTAGTTCCAATTTTGGTCACCGGGTCAGATAAGTTTGTGGCACTGTATCTACTTTTAGTACTTAAAAAATAGATAGAGCAGTGATATCCTAGCGGTTGAACGCTTGCCTTCCATGCAGGAGGGTGTGAGTTCGAAACCGGCCCGCACCTCTGACTTTTCGAATTTATGTGTGGATCGCAATTAGCTTATCACTTGCAATAATGGTGAAGGAAAACATCGTGAGGAAACCTGAACACCTGAGAGGGTCTCATAAAGTTCTCGATGTCGTGTGTAGTCCGCCAACCCGCACTAGGCCAGCGTGGTGGATTAAGGATTAACCCTTTTCATTCGGAGAAGAGGCCCGTGCCCAGCACTGGGACAGTAATGGGCTGGATTTATTTATTTACTATTGATAAAATAAAAATTCAGTCCTAAATAGAAATCTATTCATGGTGCACCCAGTCTGGTCTCTAGACGGTACGGAAAATTACCTTCATTTGTATAATTGAACATCTAATGTTTTTCGTCATTAAGTACTTCTGCTGTAAGTCAAATGAAATCACGAATCTTCTTCTTCAAATGGTGGGCTATAAATAAACATGTGCCCCGAAAATGACGAAAAGCTGAGAACTTAATAAAAGCCGCTTTGTAATAGTAGATAATATTTCTTTTTGTCAGTTTATAATGTATGTGGTTCACACAAGCCCTGCACTAAAAATTCGGGAGTCATGAGACAGAAAAAAAATGTAGATAGACTTTACGCAAAGTAAATTATGTACTTTACGTAAGGTAAATATGTATGAAAATAATACCTTATAGAAAGTGTTCTTCTTAGGAAGAAAACTTTTGTAATTTTGGCAGGAGCTCATATCAGAGACGGTCGTACCTTGGTAAAATAATTAACACTAGACAACAAGGTAACTGCAACTCGGCTGACCTTTACATTACATGCACCACTTTGCAATATAGGAATGATATGACAATTAAGACATTGTTTTTATTTTTTTTGAAACTACCTTAATTATTGCATATTAAATTAAATTTCAACTTAAATTTCCTATATGTATATTCAATCTATCCTATACTTAAATATGTACACTGCCTTATTAGTTAAATAATAATATATGTAGGTATATAAGATTATAAAAGGACATAATAATATAAACTAGTGGTCGCCCGGTGGTCGTAACCGTAATTTTAGCTTTAGCTATGTTTACAAAAATAAATAAATAATTGAAAAAATGGCGTTAAAAATACCTACTCCTTTTCATCGCTGTCAATTGACAGCGTGCCCAGAAGACTGACAGCATTGCCACGCTGAATGGCAAAGCTTATTCTTTGTCCTAAGAACATTTTTTATATATTCCCCAATCAGAGATTTAACACTGAAATTACATTATAGGTAAATGTGCATTAGGATCTAATATTTCATGCCTTGCATATCTACAGGCTTCCGTCGCGTTTCAATTGTTATTAGATTTACACAGTTGAGATAACACGGCTCAGTTCGTCATTAGTATGATTGCAATTACCAATGGATGACAAATTGAGTCAATTGAATGTGTCATGTATTCATGTGGCAAAAGCTGATAAACATGTTGTTTTTGATATTAATTATTTTGTTTTAGTGTTTTATGTTTGCTTTAATTTAGATATTACCGGAGTTGTTGAAACTATGTTTACAGAGAACGCATAAATATTGGATTGTTGACAATTGAATTTGATAAGTAGTTCTATTTCTTTCTATGGTTCCACCGCAAAATATATGCAGAAGTCAGCTGATAGAATTATGTATATAACGGGGTAAAAAGACCCATATCGAAGAAAACCACGTATTCTTCCCATAATCTCGAAGATATTTTTGTAATGGGCCATGCCTGGTAACAGCCTGGATAAGGAAGTAGGTACTTATTGCATGTGAAAGACACATTTTTTATTAAGTTTTTTCTCAATTCCCTTTTGATATGTTATTACTAAACTTTTCACGCATACAGTTTTCATGGAGAACAGCCTGTTGCGTGTGTTAAAAATAAAAGTCGTTTTCCAGAAATTATTTTTGCATAATATTTACTTGCTAAGAATCTTTTTACACAGCTGGTATTTATTAAATATTACCAGCGGTACAATCGGCCAATTTTCCGGTCGACCATCCATATGGCTAAAATCGTTTGCGCCCGGCGTCCAAACGCAGAGTTACTAACTCTAAGCGGGCCGCAGTCGTTCAAAGCATTTTGTTTGCGAAATGTATCACCGCAACGTATCGTGACTGTACCCTCTTCCGTGATCAGTATTTGTTTACCTCTGTTATTCGTAAAAGGATCGCAGACACAAAATCTCCTGTCAAATAAAATGAAAACATCAATTATTTTCAATAACGCAAAAATAACTGAACTTTATCTATGAAGATAAGTTGTTATTCAACAAATGAGAAACGATGACTTAGTGAAAGTTATTAAAACTAACAACTCACATAACGCGTAACTTTCAACAACCTTGCTTGACATTTTATTAAGTGTTTTATTATTTCATGGCTCTTATATTTTTGATGGGAAACAACGTCTTCTGTAAAGTGGTTAAATCTTGAAGTAAAAGCGGAACACCCTGGTATCATATTCAAGTAATTGTATCATATTGAAAATGCTAACTTGCTCTAAATCTTAACATAGTATAAAATAAAGTCGCTTTCCGCGTCTATCGGTATATCCGCTAACTACTCCATAACCACGCAACGGATTTTGATGCGGTTGTCGCCATCATTTTTAGCATTTCTTTCGGAATGTTTATATGCATAATACTTTCATGTATAATTTATTTATTTATTTAAATAAAAGGAAGGAAGGAAGGAGGATTTATAATGTAAGGATCGTAGAGAAATTACACCGCGCCGTGCGATGCCGGGGACGGGTCACTAAGTAAGGCCTATAATATCTATACATATTTCATTCAATATTAAAAAGATGTGAATCTTCAAAGTAGAGGCAGTGAAATTAAAAAAAGAACATTTTAAAATATTCATTCTAGCCAGTTCAAAAGTATTAAACAGGTCGAAAATAAAAAAAATAAAGTTCATCAGTAATTTCATCTATACACCGACCTCAAAAAAAAAAAAATTCAGTTTGTGGCGCACCTAAAAAACTAAAACCTTTGAGCACCTGTTGAGTTTACTTTTTACTCTTAGTGTGTGGCATGCCTAAGCCCGACCTGTAGCGGAGGTTTCTTTGTGCACAGAACCTTTAAAAACATAGGTTTTTGATGTGGCTTCATTTCCGGGTTGCAATCAGTGAAGCTGCACGACACGCTTTAAAACAAATCATTGTGAATTCAAAGAACATTCAACATGTTAGCCTGTAAAAACAGGAAAGAGTTTGCGAATTGGAAGTTTAAAATACACAAATGATAACTCAGAAAATATACAGCCGAAAGGCCACATTATTAATGAAAATATTTGAATAAGATTCGTAAAGTGTGGCTACACCCTTATTATGCACGCGACTGCACCGGGCGAATGATCTTCGAATTTTGTTCGAATGATCCTTTTCCCTTTAAACTTCAAAACTGGCTTAGGGCAGGCAAAAATACTATGATGTATTTTATTATACTAGTGGTCGCCCAGTGGTCTAAATTCGACCGTAATTTTAGCTTTCTGCACTCCTCCATATTAACTATTAAATTATGCCAAATCTCACACTCCTCCGTGCACGCAATATGCCTAAAAAGGGGTACAAAGTTTTCTCTTCACGTATTAATATATAGATTAGGTGAAAATTAAGGTTAAGTTATTAAAATATTTGGAACAAGAATCGAATAATCCTGCAATATGTCCCTCTTTGAACCAGTCACCTTGTATAAAAAACTTAGTTTTACTTCTTTAAAACTAATTAAAATCGATGTAACTTCTAAGTTTCCAGCTTAGGCTATTCGGCCTGGGCATTGACCTACTACTGCAATGGACATTTGATCCGCGCTCAAAAGTGCCTGAAATAAAAGAGTTCCAAAACGAAAAAAGAGTTCCAATAGCGTGTCAGTCTTTGTTCTGTCAACCGACAGAATACACGTCAAAAATACCTACTGTATTGTGAAAAAGTTGAATAGGCTGATAAATTGCCGCAAGTAAAATTAAGCTGTTTACTAATGATGATACGGTTACTCATAGGTTCACTGTTAAACATTCAATAATATATATAGCTTCAATTAATAATATGACAAAATCTAATAGGTACTAATTCGTTATTCGTCCATCCAAAGGTTGTCTGTAAGAAATCGCCGATTGCGATAAGACCGCCCATTGTAAAATCTTAAAATGATTAGTTGTAATTATTATGTTAATTGCTCCTGTTTTATCAGGTGTACAATAAAGACTATTTCTATTGTATTCTAATTCGAAACAGCTTTTCCTAAAAATATATGTATCATAAATTTTTAATATATTGCAATGGATTTTTTATATAGAAGTTAGCTGAGAAGTATATCAATTTCCATCATAAATCTCTATGCCAATGTAATCTGGTAGAAATCTTTCTCTAAGATAGCATATTCACAGATTGCATTGTAACAATACGTGAAACAAATCGTCTACTTTATTAACTTATACACGTGCATGATAGTGGTCTATTGTTAAACTTAGATTGTGGACCTACTGGCCACTTAGTTCGGGTCCAACGCATTAAGAGAGCTCGTAAAGTCGTTAAGAAATGTTTATTGGTAAGACGTGCCTGTCTTTGTCCCAGTTTTGCGAATAATGTACTTGTGATACGTGAGCGACCAATAAGTTAACTATGTTTGGTATGGAATTTTTATGTAGTAGTTATAGCAGCTAGGTTACTTGTGTTAGCATAGAGGTTAAACGCATATCGACGAAGTATTTGTATGGAAATTATTATTATTACTTGTGTCTTCCACTAAAAATTGGTTAGTGTCTAGTTGCTAACACTAAACACTTTTTGATCGGCGATCGATGGATCTCAAGTGAAAGCAACTGGAAACCACAGTCACAGTGGCTACGTCTGGGTATGAAGTGGTCGATTTCTTAGGGGCGTCGCTCACACGAGCTAGAGTCGAGGCGCACCGCTTCTACGTTTTCTTTAGGAATAAATGGCAGTACGCTCATATACTAGAGTCGCGGCACGGGCAAGGCAGTGGCGGCGTGGGGTCGAGGCGGAGCCGCGGCGGGGGTGCTGTGGCCGACGGCGACGCGACTCCACCGCCATTTTGTCAATGTGTTGCGTGTGGAGATGCGTTTTTTGAATTGGAATGTGTGAAAGAAGCATAGTCGCCCGCGCCTCGACTCTACATAGAGACCACGCCTCGACGCCGCCGCGACCTCGCCTCGATTTACCAGTGAGCGACGCCCCTTAGGACTCAATTATGGAGAGGCGGATTGTCGTGCGGCGCGCAATGCGGCGTGTCACTCTCTCACTTGCTCTCCATGAACGGAAATATGCGTCTTTCTCGGCGTTGGACGCCGCTTTGCGCTCCGCACGACTTTCTGCCTCTCCATAATTGAGCCCTTAGTCATTGTAATGAAACTAAAATATTTACTTCTAGTTGCCGGCTGTTTGTATCCAACACAAGACACTAAAGTGTCTACGTTTGCGCAGCGCCTAAATCACAGTTACACGAGTCATATAACTCCAAACTATCGTGTAAATGAATTAGGGTATACATTAATACGATACAGATGTTAACAACAACATAGGTACAAAACACTGTGTTAATTGGACAGGAAATCTGATCAATCATAGGTACATACGAGTACATACGAGGCTGAATATTGAAATAGGCACGTAATGCGATTCCCTGATGAGTGCGCCGCGTCATCAGCAGTCATCAATCAGTGTCCTATACTAATTACCTTTCTAATGTGGAACGATCGGTTTTGTTTTGATGTTGGTATCACAGTGATTAAGTTGTTTGTGTTTTGTTAAGTTATAGATACCAGCTCAGTTTCAAAGTTATAGTTTTTTATTTCAAATGGGCCTTTGCGTGCACTTTTAAAAGTCGTGATTTTTTTAATACCACTATTGTGACAAAACGTCGTACGGCCCGCCTGATGGTAAGCGGTTACCGTTACCTATGGACGTTTGCAATACCAGGGGCATCACTTGCGTGTTGTCGACCCTACTGCGTGTTGGTTGGTAGTAGGGGTCGTGATTCTAGCTGGACGAGGGTCTCTAGTTCTATATAGGGACTGATGCTTTTATTGCCTTTCCTTTCCGTAAGCTTTGGCTTCTAGTACTCTTCACTCAAAATACACAGGAACACCATATTATAATTTAATTTCACTGGTATTTATTAAAAGCTTGCTGCGTCTCCAGTCAATACAGCTCAAGTAAGAGCTGTAGTCAAGTGCTCTGGTGTACGTGGTGTGGTTTCTGGTGTTTCTGTAAGGGTCTTATGTAGAAAGAGCCTGTTGAAAGACAGTATAGCTCTATGACTAAACAAACAAAAGACAACCGCTAAAAAGACCTGTTATACAAGGTGTTACCTAGTCTAGTCCCGATCCCTTTAAGTGTTTATTGTACTCATCATTATGAACAACTATTACTATGAGACCAACACTGAAATTACGACAAAAATCAGCTGTTCGATAAAAATAATTCAATCGACTAAATGTATTGATTTTTTTCACGATTTCCGTGTTGGTCCCATAGTTAAAATTGTTTCTAATGATGAGTACCTACAAAATGTCCTTAAAAAGATCGGTACTAGAAAGGTAGTACCTCACATGATGATATACCTGAAGTTCTGTCCTATCCGATAGAGATAAGTCGTGAAGACAGGACGTATTCCAAATTTAAGTGAAAATGGATTTCAAATGTCCGCTGATCCTTTTAAAAACATATTCAGCTAAAGGAATTCCGGTTCTTAAGAAAATCGCAATTCTCAACTGTCTTTCCGCTAGCCATTGTAGAATTTGAAATTCATTTTTATTCTGCGTATCATTCTAATTCTGAGTCTGCAAATACAAAAGTATAGTTTGAATTCATGATTAAGAATAAGTAGATACCTATATTTATTTTACCTATATTTATTTGTATCGTAACTGCCTGTGGCATATAATGGTCCCATCAAAATACCAGCGCTGTGACATTTGGTTTGGTCTCGTCCAGGTTGCATAATTATTGTTTTTCTTTTGTTTTCTTTTTGTAGCTACTTTCATTTGTTTTTTCCTGGCGAGTCCAGAATAAAACAGTTTTATTTATTTTTCTTATCTTTATATTTTTGTATAGATTTTAATTCATGTTATACAAGGATGGCATAGTTCCCGCGTTTTACGACCGTGCATAAAGTATCAATGGTTGCACTTGAATAATTGTTTTAGCTAGTGAATGGACCAGACAATGTTTATTGGGACGATTTGGTTCGAAGAGCCCCAGACTTACAAAACTTCGCATTAAGATCTTGAAATAAGTATTCATTGCAATAGGTACTGTTCTGGATCAATGCCCAGTCTAAACACTTTGTACGCGCCCAGCACTAGGGCGAGCCGGGGGACGAGGGACGCGGGACGCAAAGGACGCGAGCGCCGACCGCGCCGCGACACTCCGCAAACAAAAGTCGACTGCGCATCTTCTCTCTATTTAATATTATTTCAACCTACTACTCAAATGTTAAAGTTATTTCAAATTATACAGTTTTTATGTATCAGTTGTTTAATTCATAAACAAAGTGGCGACCAGTGACGAACGATCTAAATTCGAGAAGAAAAAGCGTCGAGTTTGCGGGCGTCACACGTGGCAGCCGTTACACAAAACTTACCTACGGAGCGCCGAGCGAGCCACCGGTCGACTGAGAAAAGGAATTTATTGCTGTTGCTGCTTCGGGAGCCTTGCGGACATCGAGAACCGGAGGTCTAGCCCAAGGAGAGTAAGCCCTGTTCCTACCCATTTCATACCTATTTCGTACCTAATTCTGTCGATCCTTTGTTCTCGCTCGCATTGTGTGTAATGGCCGACTTGCTACTCGAGTGTTGGGGATTTATTGTCTAAAGCTAGCTTTCAGTGGTGTGATATTAATAACGAGCACGTGCATCTCAGCGTTAGATTTAATTATCTAATCAAGCTATACCTACCTACTTTGATTTACAAGCACGTGCCCACGCTTTATGCACGCATTTCACCTATTCTGCTACATAATACTGTTATAGCCGAATCCCAGCTATAACAATTGGCTAGCCTAGATACCTAACTCATCTACTAATTCAGCACATAGGGTGTCTATATTAATATAACCTATCCCGTACCCGAACTGCAAAGACGTTAGCTATCGGTATTTCAATACCAGTTGCCGACTATTCCAGCGTTATCTCCGTGAAGTGGAGCGCATCTCGGCTACGGCATCGCCGCCGCCCGCCCGGTTCCGTCGCATGCGCCGCTACGTGCGCGCTGCTGGCCTAAGCTGTCTGCTCGGCGCGAGCTGCCCTGAGCATCGCGTCGTGCTACTGCACCAGCGCGAGCGACTGGACCTGAGCTTCTCTGCTCTTCAAACGGGTTTGAGTGCACATCTTATTGTTTCGTTGTTTATTGGTCTGTGTTATTGGTGACTATATTAATTTACAAAATGAATGAAGCAGAGCTCAAGGAACTAGCTAACTTAGTCAAACAGCGCGGTATTATTAAGGGACGGTTAACAAGATTCTCAGATTATTTAAATAATTTAATTGGTTTAAAGGAAATCTCTTCTATTCAATATAAAGAATTAGAATTAAAATTGAATAAAATTCAATCGCTTATGGAAGAGTTTGAGGCCATTCAAAACAGAATAGATCTATTGCACTCTGATAGTAACGAACAAATTAAAGAAAGAGATAATTTAGATAATCAATTCATTAGTCTTATAGCGAGTAGCCAAGATATTTTATATAAATCTCCTCAGAATAAAGCTGAGAGAGAAAATACTGATCATGCATCTAATAGTAGCTGCCGTTCATTTAATGCCATTAAATTACCTACAATCAAACTTCCTACATTTGATGGGAACTACCTAAACTGGCTGGAATTTAAAGACACATTTCAGTCAGTGATTGATGGCAATGAAGGTATTCCTCCAATTAATAAATTTCACTATCTACGGTCTGCACTCGAAGGAAGTGCAGCTGTTGTTATTAAGTCAATTGAATTTAGTGCGAAAAATTACAAAGTTGCATGGGACCTAGTGTATCAGAGATTTGATAATAAAAACCTATTAATAAACAATCATTTGAAGGCATTATTTAATATAGAGTCGATTCAAAGGGAATCCTATAAATCACTGCGGTTTATCATCGACCATGTCTCAAAACATTTGCGGGCTCTTGACACTCTTGGCCAGCCTACTAACATGTGGGATGTCCTTATAATTTTTATGGTCTCAGCAAAATTAGATATTCACACGAATAGAAAGTGGGAAGAATACAAGTGTAATCTTGCAAATTTACCTTCACTTAGTGAATTTTATTCTTTCCTACGCAGTCGGGCTGATGTACTCGAGACTGCCTATTTTAATAATAGTCGTTCTGACAAACAGGTAGATTATAAGCCTAGGGTAACTACCCAATCCAAAAGTCTAACCGTATCTGTTGACAAAAAAGAAAAGAATTGCTGTGTGTTGTGTAATGAAGGTCATTATTTGCATGAATGTCCGAAATTTAAAAATATGAATGTAGATGAGCGATTAAATGAAGTTACAAACCTAAAGTTATGCAAAAATTGCTTCCGAAGTGGTCATAACTCTTTCAAATGCCAGCTAAAAGCTGTATGTCGCACATGCAAAAAGAAACACAACACACTAATACACATTACAAAAGCGAACCCTACATCTTCGACTGAAACTGAACAACCTTCTACCTCTTCCTCATTACCTGTGTCACTATCGGTGGCATCTAATGACCAAGTTTTGTTATGTACGGCGCTAGTCCAAATTGTTATAAATAATAAGACATATACAGCCCGTGCGCTGCTGGACACAGGTAGTCAATCATCATTTATTACAGATAAATTAAAAAGGAAGATAGGGCTAGTTATCAACCCCGGGAGTTCAGTGAATGTTTGTGGGATCAATAACGCTACATGTAATATTACTGAAAGTTGTTATTTTAAAATTAAATCTAGATGTATGCCATTCGAATTTAATGTTAAGTGTCTAGTAGTACCTCGGATAACAGGAATCTTACCAAATTCTACAATTAATACAGAGCATTTAAATTTACCTAAAAATATCACTTTAGCTGATCCCAACTATTTTTCCCCGGCTGAGGTCGACATCCTCTTAGGAGCAGATGTATATTGGGATATAGTTGGCTCTAATTTAATTAAGTTGGGCAGCAATAAGCCAGTTCTACAGGAGTCTAGGCTCGGATGGCTCATAAGCGGTCCTATACAAGGTAGTCAATCCAATTCAAACGTCTATTGTAATTTCAGTCAGGAGATAAAAGACTCTTTAGAGAAATTTTGGACTATTGACGACCTACCTGCTACTAAAACATATTCCATCGAAGAGCAACTCTGTGAGGACAATTTTGTTAAAAATGTATCTCGCCTAACAAATGGCAGATTTTCTGTGTTGATGCCCATGAAAGAGTCACCTGAAAAAGCTCTTGGGGACTCTTACTATGTCGCTAAAAAATGTTTTGAAAGCCTAGAAAGAAAATTTATAAAATATCCCGATTTAAAGGCTAACTACAAGGCATTTATAAATGAATATGCAAATTTAGGGCATTTAACTAAAATTACTAGACCAGAATTTGGATACTATATGCCTCATCACGCGGTAATCCGTGAAAAGAGCGAAACCACAAAGCTCCGCGTAGTATTCAATGCCTCTTCTAAAACTAGCTCTGGTAAATCACTTAATGAAATTCAAATAATTGGTCCAGTAGTGCAGAGTGATTTAATTTCTATTTTGATGCGATTTCGCAGGCATAAATTCATTCTCACAGCCGACGTCGAGAAAATGTACCGGCAAATTGAAGTCGGGCAACAGCAGCGCCATCTTCAGCTTATTCTATGGCGTAATGATAAGTCCCAACCTTTAGATGTTTTACAACTCAATACAGTTACTTATGGCACTGCCTCTGCACCATTTTTGAGTACTCGATGTCTCCTACAACTGGCAAATGAGTGTAAGGATGAGTCTATAGCTTGTGTAATTCGAAACGATTTTTATGCAGATGACTTAAACACAGGATCGGAAACTGTAGAAGGGCTAAAACACATTTATCATGAAGTGGTAAACACACTTAATTCTGCATGCCTACCCCTAAGGAAATTTCGTACAAATTGTCCTCAATTATTTGATGATGAATGTGATTCCTCAAAACCTATTGATTTTAATAAAGAGTCTAGTGTATTAGGTCTCAATTGGTGTCCTAAGACTGATATGCTGCAATTCTCAACAGACCTAGAGCCTTCTACTCATATTACTAAAAGGTCAATAATTTCAACTACGTCCAAAGTTTTCGATCCGTTAGGATTATTGTGTCCCTGCACTATAGTCGCTAAGATTTTACTGCAACAATTGTGGTCTTCTAAGCTTGACTGGGATGATCCAGTACCGGCTGAATTTTGTAAAAACTGGGCCAAACTATTAAAAGAATTTTCTAATTTTACAAATATTCGTATTACAAGACGAGTTCTGTGTGATGCACCTACTAATATAGAATTACATTGTTTTGTTGATGCCTCTCAACAAGCCTATGCAGCTTGTATTTACCTGCGTTCTGTGGATCATAATCAGAAAGTTACAGTCAGGTTGTTGTGCGCTAAGGCACGAGTTGCACCGATGAACCCAACCACTATACCCAGATTGGAGTTATGTGGCTTCTTGTTAGGTGCACGTTTATGTTCTAAGGTTTTAGAGTCATTAAATTGTAATTTTAATCGTAAATTTATGTGGACTGATTCAATGGTTGTGCTAGGGTGGTTGAAAACCCCACCCAGGGATCTTAAAATGTTTGTGTGTAACCGAGTGAATGAAATCAATCAACTTGTGAGTGGGTTCACCTATTGTCATGTTCCCACAGATCAAAACCCTGCAGATATTGCATCAAGAGGTGTAACTCCTAAGGATTTGCAGTCCTGTCTCCTCTGGTGGGAAGGGCCTACGTTCCTCGCGAATGACTCTTCTTGTTGGCCTACACAATCAAAAATACAAATCCCTATTATCTTACCTGAAGTTAAACAATCGCAAACCATTGAATGTCATGTCATTGTAACAAATAAAATAATTGAATTTGAGAAACATTCTAACTTAAATAGATTAAAGAGAATATATGCCTATGTACAACGTTTCTTATATAATTGTAAAAATAAAGATGCTAAAATTAGTGGACCATTAGATATTAAGGAATTAGATAAGTCTCTATTAATGTTAGTTATGTTAAATCAATTGGAAAGCTATACAGAGGAAATTAAACTAATTAGAAACAATAAACCTCTTAATCGCAAGTCTAAATTATTGCCGCTAAATCCCTTTATTGATTCAGATGGCATATTAAGGGTTGGGGGTCGAATTCAAAACTCTGATTTCGCCTATGATAAAAAACACCCCATCATTTTAGATGCAAAGCATCATTTTACTAAATTATTATTAAGATATGAACATGAACGCTTGTTTCACGCTGGTCCTCAACATCTTCTAGCCTCAATAAGAGAACGATTTTGGCCTATAGGAGGCAGACATTTAGCACGTAGCACGACAAAGCAGTGTATAGTTTGTATTCGCCTACGTGGGAAGACATTACAACCTTTAATGGGAAACTTACCTGCCGAAAGAAGCTTTTCCATGTTTCCTTTCTACTCGTGTGGTGTCGATTTTGCTGGCCCGTTCATGATCTCAAGCCGTAAAGGTAAAGGCAATCGTATTTCAAAATGCTACTTATGTTTGTTTGTATGCCTCTCGTCCAAAGCGATTCATTTAGAGTTAGTCAGCGATTTGAGCACTGATGCTTTCATTTTGTCTTTGCGAAGGTTCGTCTCCAGGAGAGGTAAACCTAATGTAATATATTGCGATAATGGTACCAATTTCAGGGGCGCGAACAACGAAATAAGTAGAATACTCAGGTCCAGTCGTGAGTCAGCTATTAATTACGCCAATAACGAAGGCATTAGATTCGTGTTTAGCCCTGCATATTCACCTCACTTTGGAGGTATATGGGAGGCGGGCGTTAAATCTGCGAAGCACCATTTCAAGCGTGTAGCGGGTAATGCTTCCCTAACATTTGAGGAACTCGCGACGCTATTCACACAAATCGAAGCGATTTTGAATTCTCGTCCCCTTACTCCTCTCTCCTCCGATCCAACCGATCCCTCTCCGTTAACCCCAGGGCACTTTCTTATAGGGCGACCTCTCGCCTCTGTGCCATCGCTGCCTATCACCTGCAAGCATCCTAATAGATACCAATACATTGAGCAGCTGAGACAACAATTCTGGGAGAGATGGCGCCGGGAGTTTGTTGCCGAACTTCAGAGTCGTACCAAATGGAAAACGAGGCAACACGAGCTTCGTGTGGGGGATCTAGTGATCCTGAAAGAAGAAAATCTTCCCCCACTACACTGGAAACTTGGCCGAATCACTAAATTATATCCTGGGAAAGATGGAATCAGCAGAGTTGCTGACGTTTTTACTGCAAAGGGCGCACTAAGGAGGGCTATTAACAAAATGTGTATACTGCCCACCACCGCCAATGAAGACACCCAGGCAGCGGGTCTAAAATAATCTCCTTGAAACCACTCTTTCAAGGCCCGGGAGGATGTACGCGCCCAGCACTAGGGCGAGCCGGGGGACGAGGGACGCGGGACGCAAAGGACGCGAGCGCCGACCGCGCCGCGACACTCCGCAAACAAAAGTCGACTGCGCATCTTCTCTCTATTTAATATTATTTCAACCTACTACTCAAATGTTAAAGTTATTTCAAATTATACAGTTTTTATGTATCAGTTGTTTAATTCATAAACACACTTACTTAATTAATAACATACTTAATATTCCTATCTCTATCAGTAAGCGTAGCTGTAATTTTTTCAATGCAGCCTGTATACATTTTGTTTTCCAAAAAATCTGCATAAATTAACAAACCTAAATCTAGGTTTTAGATTTCAAACATATTGCAAAAACCACAGAGTTTTTGGCAGTTCGGTTAAAAGCTCTATTTATAATGTCAATAAATGTCATATTTACACTAACGTCGAAACAGAAACAAAATATTTATATTTCAATGCCCAAAACTGCCATTTAGAATCTGAACGTTTCAAAATACAGTGTGTTGTGAAGAATAAACGAAAATTTCATATCAACTGCATTAAAAGCTGAAAGCGTTCACTTGTTCAACATTGATTGGTTGGCGTGGATCGACATCCCACTATCCAGGATAGGTTCGGTTTCCAACGACTGACACTTTCGCAAAACCTCTTTGAATTTTACTCGTGATTTCTAGGGTAGCTCGTATCTTTTTAAAGAAATATGTGATTGTGAATTCGTATTTTTTATTAGATTTCTCTTTTTGAAAACTTTTGTACGAAGTTTATAACCAAGCGATACCTACGAGAGTATACGAATACGCCAAGGATAAATAAGAACTAAAAAAAATATTTCCGAATGCACTAATTAATTAACAAAAAATAATTATGTGACGAAACGCAAATATTTGTGTTGTTCTTGGCCACAGGATCCACTCGTTAGTTAATGAGTTAAAAGCAAAAATATAGACCAGCAACATAAAGAAAACTTCAGAAGTTCAAACTGTACAGATAATTCATTCCAAGTCCAGTAATCCCTCTCCAGTCCCGCCAGCTAGCCCAGTGAGCGAATTAAACAAAAGAGCAACAGTGAACAGCTCAAGTCAAGCACCTGACAAACAAATATTAATATCACTCCTTCTGGCTCTTTCTCGAGCATCTGTCGCCTCGGGATGGTTTCATGCATAATGCAAACGACTGATTGTGCCACATAGGGCCCTAGAGTTCTTTGCGAAAACATTCATCCTGTATTTGCTCGGTCGCATCTCGCCGCGTTTATTTTCTTTGGCGCATGTTACATAATGCTGCTATTGTCTATTATTTTGACGGTTGGTTTGTTTATCTTTGGTTTTAAATTCCCATTTTAAACGGAACTAGCTTTCTTCCGCGAGTGTTTGTGATTTCGTTCGCTTAGTTTACGTGTTTACCTCCATCCAAGTCGAACTTAATTATACCCTTCGTTACAAAACCCAACTTCTATCCAAACATTGGCCTGGATATGTCAGTCAATCAGTTTCTAATTTTATCAGCTTTTAGTTTATAACCGACTTCAAAACTGGTGGACGTTCTACAGGTGACGCCGACTGTATCACATTGAATTTAACCATGTATTCGGTATCATGTTCTTAATTCGCACTCAAAAAATCAACGTTGTTCACGCAAGTTATTTTTTGCATATAATTTCACTCTGCTATCATTCGTCTAAGTGAAGGGACATCGAAGTAGAAATTTAAAGTTCCTTTATCTGCTCTACACGTGTAAAATACAAATTAAAATAATTTTGGTTACAAATTGTTTTTATAGTCATAGAACGTGATACGTAGTTTCATTTAATGTGATAACGTTGGCGCCACCCAGTATATTCGACGCATGTATTTTATATATATATTTTTTTTTATGTTATTTTCATTATTTTGTTCACAAATTGGGGTATTTTATACTGCATTCTATTAAAGAAGATCCAGAGGTGGTCCCATAAATGGATGAGATGGAGTACAAGATGGATGAAAGGAACTTCTCAACGGATAACAGCAAAACTCCGTGCGTGCGTCCGTGCGTCCGTGAGTATCGACATTTCATAAGTGCCTGTTTACATGAAATAAAGATCTATTCTATTCTAAAAACTCTTCCGTCGTCTTGGGGTTGTCTAACTGTTTATACATTAACAGCTTCTGAAGTGATCCTTTCATTCTTAAAGGCACCTGAGCTTAGCAGCGCCTTCAGAATTATGAAAATGATATTATTCGTTTTCTATTATGATTATACTTAAGATCATTTGTGTATATTTTTTTTTAATAACTAGTTCTAATAACCAATCGCGAAAAGAAACAACAGTTTCCTACAAATAATTTAATATTACTCGACTAAATGTATACCTAGTACAGCTGAAATGTTCTTCGCGATTTCATCTTTGGTCCCATAGTAAAATTTGTTCATAATGATGAATCCCTTAAAGGGATCCGGACTAGAAAGGGAGAACCTTATAAATTAATATATCCCACTTCTAAAACAGTAAGTTACCCTACATTCCACACCCCGACAACGCGATAAATTAACCTCCACCATGTTAAACCTTGAACCTTTCCATTCCCGAACATAAACCGAACGCGATCCAATTAAACAAAAATCCGTACTGCACCGAATGAGCACACGAGATGAATAATAAATAAGACAATCTCTCATTTTGTTGTTACAAATCGTTCCCACAGCTGAGCATAAATCAAAATAAGGCAAAAACTGGAACCAACCAGACGTGACTAATTCACTAACATGGAAAAGCTTTTACTAAACTACTATTGGATGTGCATAAGTGTATCGGATATATTTTATGTACCCAGTGGGGGGTTGAGCGACCCAGCGGTTCATTTTTCATATTTATATTATGTCGAAGGTCTGAGTTCAAAGGTCTGGAGTAAATCACCATTTTTATGCTCATTTACGTTTGTGCACCTGGGTTGAGTATTATCTACAGCTTAAATTTGTATACTTACAAACAAAAAAAAAAAAGAGAAATGAGAATTATTAATGTAAAATGTTTGGACTTTTTATTTTATTTATAATTTAATAATTTATGTAAGTACACACATGAAAAGACACAGAAAGAATGAAATAGGAGAACAAAATGCAAATGTATTGTTTATTTCATAAAATAAATCTCTTCCAGCAGACCTGTGAGAGAACAATTTAAAACACGAAATGTAGATAGCGATGTACAAGAATACAATATCCTATTCTTATTTTTAATCACAATAAATTACCTTATTCTTGCAGCTCTTACCACAACATGGTACTGATCAAGATTCTAATCTATTATTATAAAAGAGTTTCCATGGAGTGTCTTGCCGGTTCTTCTCCATGGGACCTACTATTTAGAACCGCGCACCTAGAGTCTCGACATATCATAAGTGCCTATATCTGGTTTAGATGAAATAAAGATCTATTTTAAGATCCGTCATTCTAGATGTAAAACTATATAGTACCATCAAACGTCAACAAAAACGAGCTAAAAAAAGAAAAGTCACGGGTCATAGCTATTTGTTACCGACATTATCATGGCCCACGGTTGTTACGACAAAACGACGTTTTTGCTCAAACTGCAGACTACGAATTCACACAACACTTGTTACAAATCGTTGTGATAAATAACAAAAGGTTTTTACTCTTTGCACGCTATTAGTAGATAGCTGATACTTTCCACCATTTATTTTGTTAATGTTTTAGGATTGCGAGTGCAGCTACTGAATATGAGGTCTTGGATTAAATGGTGCCTTCATCACGACTATGTTCCCCGAAGGATTAGACAGAGGCACACTGTTGTTAGGGTGACCACTGTGACCAGGCGTCCCGTTTTTCAGCCATGAATTTGCCCGTGTCCTTTTAATTTGACGAAACCAATACGAGCCAGTATATTGTCTCGTATTTTTATAATTCAATAGGTTTATTCTCATTTATCACACGCAATGGAGTGACCGGACATATGTATAATCTGAAAATTTTCCGGTCGACCATCCTTAAGGCTAAAATCGTTTGCACCCGGAGTCCAAACGCAGAGTTACTAACTCTAAGCGGGCCGCAGTCGTTCAAAGCGTTTTTAATTTGCGAAATGTTTCACCGCAACGTATCGTGACTCGTACTCGATCGAATGGCGAGCGAGTGACTGTGATAGTGATAGTCTATCTCTCTCGTTCAAAAATGTGTATGCTAAATTGCAATTTTAGTACAAGAAGTAAAGTCACGTTAAAATAAATTGCTCAAGCTGGTACTAATCTGGGAATATAACCTGAGACTTCACGCTCAGCAGTCACGCTTGTGACCACTACACCAATGAACTAGTACATAAACAATATAATAGTCTTTAAATACTTAGAGCAGATACCAGTCAAAGAATCCTCCGAGTGGATTCAATAGTTCTCAACTAAGAACCACGGAACAAACAAACTTTGCCTCAAAGGAACTGCAAAAGTGAGAAGACACACTTAAGGTGAACGCAGTTCATGTCAGGAGACGTTATAAATAATACGAACTTTCATAACTATGACGAACTAAATTATTACCAATTTTATCTCGCTTTTGTTTTGAAAACAGATTGTTTTGTTGCGTTTCGCGAGTGATGAGTACTGAAAATACAACCCTCCAAAACACTTATTATACACTTACCACGAACCCCTACACAAAATTTGAAGAGAACTCATCATCTGCCTATCCTTTTCCCGAGTATATTAAGTATGGGTCTCACTCTAACCAGAATATAGGGAAACCAAATCAGTTTTTATATAGAGCGACTGCCATCTCACCTCCGCCACCCAATTCTTGGGAGACACTAATAGCCTATGGGATAACTAGCTTCCGAAAAGCGACTTAATCGCTAGTCACCGATGCTAAAAGTATCAAGTGTGCTATGACCCTTAAACATCGGCCTAAATCAATTAAGAATTAAGTTCCTTATTCGTGAGCCGTACGAACCACGAAATCAAGAATTCGGACGTAGGATTCTTTTTCATGCGAGTACAGACTAAGTCTTGTAAAAGTTGGCAGTAATCCTAAAAATAGAAATAAGCTGTACACTTGACGATACCAGAAGCCCAATTCTCTTAATTAATTTACACTAAGGCTGAAAGTTGACCGAACTGTGATTATCTATATCTATCTTTATATCTATATAATTTATAAAAACGTGAAGAGAAAACTTTGTACCGCATAATGCGCGCACGGAGGATTGTGAGATTTGGCGTAGTTAAAGTTTGTATGGAGAAGGAATGCAGAAAGCTAAAATTACGGTCGAATTTCGACCATTGGGCGACCACAAGTTATTATGAATTGACAAAAAATCTGAATTCTATTCTTCTTAAAGTTCAGTCCGATTTCAGTATAATTTGAATTCAATCTTCTTACAGACTAATTTCAATCTCATTTTTGACGTTTATGTATGGAGGAAAACACGAATTTTATTATCTGTGCCGGTTCAAAATGTTAGCAGAATACCAATTTGGCTTCAATCAATTTCGACCTCATTACAATATAATTTCACGTTTGACGTGTTTGTTAATGTAGGGGAATACCATTTGTGACATTGATGCTAGGTCGGAACGAGATCAGAATGAAATTTTGATCATTTTTAATTACGAGAATTGGGTTTCAGATATCAACAATACTTCATATCTTAGAATTATTCTTAAGCCCGGTCAAAGAAGAAAAGCATACATAAGTATAAGATCCTTCTTCCAGAGAATACGTCGTATTTGATCGTGATAGGTTAATCTTGGTTCGCCGCGGGCCGTCGATCGTTCCGCTTGGCGTTTA
The DNA here is from genome assembly GCA_932294325.1 of Allophyes oxyacanthae. NCBI lineage: Eukaryota > Metazoa > Arthropoda > Insecta > Lepidoptera > Noctuidae > Allophyes > Allophyes oxyacanthae. The sequence goes on along the minus strand of OW028623.1, from coordinate 3,801,615 downwards.
TATCTGTTTCATCATACCGCCCCTTATTTTTTCATCTTAGAACATCGATTCATCTTTTGCCTTTCACAAAGTAAATGGCAAACAGTAAAACATAGGTATACGGGTGGAAGTACTTATCAACATGAACAATTTTTACTATAGGACCAAACATGAAATCGCGAGAAATAATATTTCTAACTTTTCATACATTTTGATCGGACAAGGTTGGTCTTTTGTAAGTATAGTATTATTTATTCTACTGATTTTGTCATTTGTCCCATTGGTAGTAAAAAATGTTGTAATAAGTACTTCCTCCCCTTAAAGCACTATTGGTGAATTACAAAATAATATATAACCCTATTTAAGGGAAAACGCATGCATTCCAATTAATATAATGGTAGCTACCGCTATAAACTTCATACCCATACCCGCAACATAATATTTTTTTTCTTAGATTCAACATTATTTCTTGTTATGCGCAACATAATATATTATGTTTTTTTTCTTAGATTCAACAATAAACCTTTGATTCCATTTAACATAAATGTAGATCTATACGTTTTATTTTTATCAGTTAAGTTCGGCAATTAATTTACAAGAATCTGCATGGAGATTATCTAATCCTGTTTTGTAACATGTTGTTTTTCCTTTGTTTGCATGTCGACACTACCTAAAAATAATAAAATACTGGGTGGATTTTAATTAAATTTTCAGTAGATATAAAATAAAACGTCGCTTGTTTAAGCTGTTCCTGAAACCTAAAACAACAAGTTTTCTGTTGGTCCTTCAGTGATTTTAATAATGTTTTCAGATATAATGATGGTTATTTCAGAAGCAATTTCGAAAACCACTTACAAGCGCGTGGGCGTTCGATACCTACTCATTGATAATTCCTATTTCATCAATCACTACTTACTATCGATCGGTAACCCTACCTGCGAACAAAGGCTTGTCTTCCAAGTTACTCGACTATCGTTCAATAAGCTCCGTGGTACTAAAATTGTTCTCTATATTTGGGCTCAATTGAAATATAGCGGGTTTTGATGGAGCCATTCTTTGTTCATAGGTGTGTACTGTGTAGGTTGTCTGTTTATAGATCTTCACATAATTTTTTCTTTTTTTTTTAAACATTGCCCCTCACTAGGATTTCTCCTGTATCGAGAGTACAGTTTACAAACATACATGTCACATGCACACACAACCAGACCAGAAACAATATCTGTAGATCATACAAATATTTGTTCCGTGCGGGTATCGAACCCGCGGCACGTAGCGCAGAAAGCTAATCGTTTAGCCACTGCGCCAACCGTGCCGTCAAAATATTTACTGTATTATTTTAATACAGCGTGTAAGTGAAATTATAATGTGTAATTGTAAAACTGATACTATGGAATAAGTATTATGAATCCTCCCTCATCGCGACGAATTTGCGTCTATCAAAAATAAGATTTTGTCCAACGATTTTCTTATTAAAAACTGCGAGCCAAATCGTAATTTTTTAATCGTAATCAGTAATTTGGTGGAATGGGTCACACATCCTATAGAAAGTAAATAATCTAATAACCTAACCATCAAAAACCCCCGACTCCAACTAGACAAAGAGCTGTAACTTTTGCAGGGCTGAACAGATTTTCATGAAACATAGCTAAGATGAGACACGATTAAGCAAGCATTCAATTAAAAAAACTGCATTAAATTCGGTCCATCCGTTTTGGAGCTACGATGCCACAGATACACACTACAAACTTACTCGTATAACACCCCTCTTTTTTGTCAGGAGTTAAAAAAGCTTAACGTAAGGACATGGTAGTTGATATCTATATCATAAAAAAAACAATGCGCTTGTAACGAAATCTAGAAAGAAAATTGGAGAATAAGTTTGTATGGACAAACCGCCGCCCGCGTTTCTAGGAAAAGAATTGAAACTGAAAGAAAGAAAGAAAGAAAAAAGTATTTATTTGACACAGCACAAAAACAATTTTAAAGATAAAGTAACAAAAAATAAAAGAATAAAACATGTAAAAGAAAAAAAGAAAAAATATTTATCTAAAATAACAAATGGGTTGTACGTCGCAGCTGTGTCAAAAACTGCTTCATCAGTGATAGATTTTATGAGGTATTTTTTATTTATGTTATTCCGGAAGTTCCCACATCAGTAAATCCTATGGTTTACCGACAGATATCATGATTTACGGATAGCTTACGTGGGTTCATATATTTATGAATTAGGTGAGTCTTTTCTTTAGGTATAGAGTTAGATTTGATTGACACGGCTTTTATTTTTTTCAGTTTACGGCTGTATTATGTTCCGCCCACACAGAATGATCTTCCTCGAGTGACCGAGTGACCGTCCAGCGACCAATCAGCTGTATAATGGTTTCTAGCACGACCACATTATGATCTTTTCTTTTTCTTTGCGTTACTAATTATTCGCTTTGCTTCTACGAAAGCGTATGACATACCAAATTCATTTTATCAAGTTGATCAGTATCAAGTTCTCCACAGTTGGGCCGCTGATAGGGTTTGATAGAAACAACAAAACCTCACCAAAAGATTTCACGTTGATTATTACACGAAAAACATATTAAAGAGGATTATAGATCTTACAGTTACACACACTATATTTCTAACTCTTATATTCTAGCATAGATAACAAAAATTTGAGTTGCAATCTAGCCTTAATTATCTTTAGTGGTACATAATAAGCATAGCAATAACAAACTGCGTTCATATACAGCCTACTCTTGAAAAATAAACTGCCATTTTTTATTTTCCTCATTTCCATACACCGAAAACTACCTGTACCATAATAAAATGAAATGACTCGTTAAACGCCCCAACTAACACACATCGTAACTGTTCAGAATTAGGGATGTAACGATGTTTAATGAACGAGGATGCGGATATTTTTGATATTCGAACTTATGAAAACGGGTGAGGTATACGAGATAACAATTTTGAGGATACGGAGGATAATACCCGATTTTTCAATGGTCAAATAAAATAATTAGCTGTTGATTTTTATTCAGAAGATATTTTGCTTGGAGTTATCAGGTTTCATTTATATGAGATTAAATCTAGCTTTTGAAAATAGCCATTAGTAATTTTTTAATTCTAGACCAATGAGAGGAATTCGCTCATTTGGGCCTGCTGATTTTCGGTATATTAAAGATTTTACGGTACATTATCCTCACAGCAACATAAGGGTACGGATAAGGGATGTAGATATTTAAAAATCATAATTTGCAGATGAGCACGCCTAGCACTTGCTGAATTGGTAACCTTTTCTGTATCAACAAAACATTTAGATATAAATCAATGTAAACTTAGATTTTTTATTTTATGTTATTCTATTGTGACTCTTTGTGAACTACTACTTTTCTTTCTTTCGTTCTAGATGTCTAATTTTACGCGGAATTATCCGCGTAAAATAATTGAGTATTAACTCAATTGCGGATAAGGATGCGGATTCCTACAGCCCTATTCGGAACACATTCCTTCTTTGTTTGCATTCGACCAGACGAATGGGGCGATCTATCAAAGCTGTAGGTGCGCAGAATACCAGGGCCCTGTCATTAATAACCACGGGAAGTAATGGACCGAAAACTTTCTACGCACGTTTTTCATTAAATTCTCAGTGGGGAGAGCGAATTTATAAAATCAATGGCGGCCAGCAATAGAAATTAAGCCGTGAAATATTGCCACGCCAGCAGATTTGTTGTGATACCGTTTGCATCGTTAATGGTTTGGTCGGCGAAATTTAGTGTTAGAACACTTTTTGAATATTTATAACACGCCATTTTTATGATTTTTCTTGGGTTTCATTTTGAAATCGTGTCACGTAATTTTAAAATGTTTTATGATTTAAAAAATCAATGCTTTAGGATTCATGGGTAAATTTTAACAATTTTCATATTTTCACTGCTTAATGCAAAAAATAATAACTCTAATTGCAAAACGGTTGGTCGACGCAACACGTGTTCTGACGGATGACCTTTTTTTATCAAAGAATAAGCATTGCCATTCAACGTAGTATTGTTGCCAGCTTGTAACTGCCATGGCAATCTTATTCACAGGCAAATCATTATTATCCTAGTCTTATTTTTATTCACATTAAATTACATTATTCTCGCAGCTCTTACCGCAACATTGTACTGATAAAGATTATAATCTATTTTTTGAAAAGAGTTACCATGGAGTTTCTTGCCGGTTCTTCTCCATAGGGTCTACTATTTGGAACCGTGCACCTAGAGTCTCGACATTTCATAAGTGCCTGTATCTGGTTTACATGAAATAAAGATCTATTCTATTCTATTCTAGTTGGCCCAGAAAGCACGCTGCCAATTGACAGCGGTGAGGAGGAGTACTTTGACGACTAAGTGCTCAGTTTTATATTTGTATTTTTATTTTATGTTTTATATAATTAGGCTGTGATAAGTCAAATTCATTTTGCACTATATCTACTACAGAATTTTCTAAGTTGAAAAGTTTCAATAACTGATGGTGCGAAGATAATATTATTACGAGTATATTAGATACTTATAAGTTGGAGTGCCGCAGAAAATACCAAATCAAAGTTACGTCATATAATCTCCCCATTTGCTAAAAAATAGGTACCAATAAAAGACTAAAGACCTCTCGAGAAACTTTGAAGGCCTAGTACTTATAACTTTTTAACGCTTTTCATTGATTCAATTTATTTTCTGATCATAAAATAAAAACGATTCTATCTAGTCTTATAATAATAAAAAGTAAAATACATTTCTACGTCTACATGTATAAGTGTGTAGATGAACCCAAATAATGCAAAATAATGTAGAATTGGTTCAAATCCATACTAAAATCATAAATCCGAATTTGTTTGTTACTTCTTGACGCCTGAACTACAATTTCAATGTAATTTGGCATAAAACTTAGCGTATGTTCACACTCGATATCTACTTTTAGCAGCAGAATCGCGCGTTTTCGCGTTCGTCAGCTGCGTTTTGCTTACTAAAAGTGAATAACGAACGCGAAATTGCGCTATTCTGCTGCTAAAAGTATCCGAGTGTGGATGGGCCCTTACTTAAATACTGAGAAAGGACATAATTATATGATACTTTTTATCCCGGAAATAAACCACGCGGGCAGAGCCGCGGGCAGAACTAGTATGCAATATTAAAGGCGATAAACTTCTCATTCTGTCAAACGAACACGATAGCTAAACTAGCACAACCCTGATTGGTTGAAGTGTCAAACATTCAGAGATAAGTCACAAGTCACAACTTGATATCTCTGTTTGGCCTCCAAACTTTCAAGATAGATACAAGTACAGTTGTGCCAGCACTCTACCAGAATAGGTGTGATGTCGGATAGAAATTAATGCGATGTTGACAATCGGGAAATACGTAATAGATCCGAGTTGAACAAGGCTGAGCACTTTATTGTACATCCTGTAAATTTAAACACAACACCTGCTATATGGGGTTAATCTACTCATCATTATAGAGAACTTTTACAACGGGCCCAATGCTGAAAACTTGAAAAAAAATCTGCTGTAATACATATTGAATTATTTGCATGGAAGCAGATCTGCGAGAAAAGTCTTTTTTTTTTTTAAATCGGTACATTATTCTGTCTCTGTGATGTTCAGAATCATTTGTACGAATACATGGAATCAGTTTTCGGGGATTGACGTCATTACGCTGATGTATAGATGACGTGACAAAGGAAAAAATCATTAAAATCAATGCCTCTTAATTACCACATAAACTTTAATTATAGCTCTGTAATTTTCCCCCACACACCATAAATTATTATGTAGGTATATTTACGATTATACTTCGTTGCTGCATCCTATGAGATTTAATAAACCATGTAGTCCGTCTTCTGTTGTACTGCATCATCACACGAATTTTAGATCTTAAATAAAATCAAGAGTTAAAAACTAGTCACTAACTGACTCCACTACGTAGTGTTCCCACTTGTCAACAGATGGCGCTATTTTCATTCGTCTTTTCGTGTCGTACGCGATTCGCATCATCCATGTCGTACTCTCCGAAATATTCTTATTTTGTTGAAATCTTTGAGTTTTTAGTGAATATTTACAGTGAAAGTGTTAGAAAGGAAGCTAAGGATGAGTTTAGATACAAAATTCAACGCTTGGAAAAGGAATTGCAGTTCCGACAAAAACGCCGGCGTAATATCAAAGTGAAGTTACCTACTAACTAATAGCTGTGCTTATGTTTCGTAATAAGTTTACCGCTTACACTCAGAATAATTGTATTATTATGGTAGGTATAGTACAGTGTACATTATTATAGTGGTGATCAAGAAATAACCTTAACGTGGCGTGATGCCACCCAAAAAGTTAGTACCTACCTATTATTATTACTACAAAAAATAATTAAAGAAAGGCCGTAGCCTTTATAATCACAACTGGCCGCACGAGGCCATGAACAAGTGTCGACGTGTGTCACAACATGAATTTCGCCTCTGGATGTGATAATTTTCCCAGTGGTCCATTATTTCCTCAGTGGTGGCACGCGATGTCATCCGGAAATAAAAATACTTTCTTCCTTAATGTGGTGCCACGAGATGTCATCCAGGAAGTAAAAATACTTTCTTCCTTAATGTGGTGCCACGAGATGTCACCCAGGAAGTAAAGATCACGCTGATTTAGCCTTGTTCCCCTATTAAATCCTGAATAACAGCCAAAGGAAACCTTTAGGAAGAAGATACCCGGAGGTCTCTAAACGCTGGGGTATAATCCTACTCGAAGGCCTAACAAAGGATCAAAAGGAGAAGTTGTTGACCTGTTCGACCAATACAATGAAAAACTTTAGCTGGCTAAAGAGCTCACACCTCTAATGCCGAATGCCACGGTGCGGAGGGACAACAACTCCCCCCCCCCCCCCGTCAACCGGGGAGCGGCGCAAACGCCGCATCGCCTCCGCCGCGCCGCGCACCGCTGGCGACGAGCCGCGGCCCGCGGACCGCCCGCCGCCGCCGCGCCGCAGCCGTGAGCCGCCGCGCCGCCGCGCCGGCCGCCGCCAGCGGCCGCTAGAGGTACCTACCAAACACTTGTCGTATTCTTACACAATTGGTTGAACATAACTACGCCAAATATAGGATGATACCTATAATAAAAGGTTATAAATTACCATTTACTAGAACTTGTGAAACTATGTAACCCACCTTGTTCAAGGACCGAAATGTTTAAGTTTATTGAGAAACTTGAAAGATTAAGGTCTATTGTGCCATGTACCGATCGATTATGATGGTCAATTTATTTCCCCTATTATTATTTTTTCTAAATCCAAAAAGTAGGTAACGGATCTTACCTATATTATTAAGACATAAGTGAATTCTTATCTGTAACATTAGTTATACACCTAACAACTTCACATTGCCGGCTATAAGAACGTTAAAATAATTCAAGGGGAATAACGTCGATAACCGAAATGCATTGTCTAGTTCGGCTACAGATGCTGATTCATTTATTTGTAAAAAATATACCAAGTTGTTTGTTAGGTAGTATTCCTTCCTGATAAATGAAAATATTATTTATTTTACCGATTTATTCTTAACTAGCTGTAGCCCGCGGTTTCACGCGGATTTAGTTTTATCAGCATAGGTAGTTATAAACATAAGCTATATCCCTCAGGGATAATGTAGCTTTCTATAAATGAAAGAACTAGGTATTAGTTTTAGGGATTAAACATCCCGTATGATTTAGTGGCTAGGATACCTGGCTTTCACCCAAGAAGCTCGGGTTCGATTCCCGGTACGGGAACCACTAATAATTTATAAATTTACATAAACATTCAGTATTACATGATATTCGCACAGCATCATAATTATTATTTAATGAATCAGAATCATTTATTTGTCAGAATGTAGTATTACATAGTATGGTGTTAAATGAAGCGTATATGGCAACAATACATCCCAAGATGAATATTTTTTGTGACTGGATAGTCATGGATATAAATCGTGCAGAAAATATCTACCCACTAACGATTTCGTTTTATGAATTTTTTTTATGAATTCACCTACCTACGGTAGCATAGTGGTAAGTATTCCCGCCTATCACGCGGGAGACCGGAGTTCGATTTCCCGCCGGAAAATCGTACCTACGCAGCTAGTTGTCGCAGCAGTTTGGTAGTACTTAGGTGATCCGTAGTGTATGGCATAACTACGTTTCACGTATAAATATGATAATAATAACTGCTTATAATCTGGAGTGTTTGTTTCTTAATAATTAAGAAAAAAGTGTTCTCATACGTCGCAAATTTCTTAGAATTCATTGCGTTCCCAGTACCTACCTATAACTATTATTTTATGTTTAGTATTACCAGAGGAAATACGTTGCAAAATACATAAAACTATTCGAAATAAATCTGCTAAATCATCAATTGCGATGAGAGAATTTGCTTAGTTTATAGGTAGTATAACAGCTTCATGTCCAACCGTAGCTTACGGCTGACTATACTAAGTGCTTGGAAAGAGAAAAATACCTCGCACTGTTCTCGAAATATCAAGATGTAAATTTAGCCCATCCCTTAGAGATTATATTTTATAAAAAAAAAAAAAAAAAAAAAATCCTAACTGTTCTCTATAACTGGAGATTTCTTCGGAATCCCCTCTTTCGGGGTTGGGAACTTTCTTCAATGGGGTAATAGCGGTTACCGGTCACAAGAAGAAAGAGATAAGCTCATCAATAATTATTTGTACCTACTTATTAGTCTTTATCGGAGTTCATTGCCTTTGTCAAACCATCACCAATTCGGATCTGTTGCTAAGAATTGACAACACCACCGCTATAATCTTATACCTATCAATAGCAATGGTTGGACGTGTTCTCTGAATTCTCTCACTTCAATTATATACTCGTAACTCGAGAGACATGACTGTGTTGCTGTTCATATTTGTTTCCTATATAAGAAAGCCTCGAGGTTTCTCGAACATTAATACGGAGCGGGAATTACACATGGATCTTGTTTCCAAGATATAGTACACTCGCCGAATTCACTAATTCGGTCGACCAGAAAAAGATGTGATTACCTCTCGAATTAATTTTAAATACTCAAATTTGGATCTTGGAAATGAGATCCGAACGCCTACAACATATTACGTATTTCTGTTTACGCTATTAAGATGTGTCAAATTTCCTTTTTACGTAGGTATTCGAAAAATAAGGCATATTAGTAGCACCTTATTGGCCAAACCAACCTTGGTCCCCGCTGTATATGTCCTTTACCATTTCAAAAATACTATATTTGGAGCCACACATGAAAAAATATTGCTTTCTCCTTCCAAAACCCCGCCCCTTTTATGGCCGAGCCACCTGTTTTGCGCAACGCTATACGGGTAGCGTTCGTCGAAAAATCATGAGATAATAATTCCATAGATATAATCACGCAGTTGTTATCATATACCAATTACTTTGCAATAGTATCTAAATTATGATTTGTTTTTTTGTAAAGACATTAATTTAGATTTTTTCAAAATATCAATGATTTTTTAAATACGACTCTTTAAATTCATATAGATCAGCATTATCACGCGTCACATGTAAAGAAACTTGTGTAATTGACTGCGATTGCCGATTTTAGTACAGGCCTTATTTGTCTAAAGATAAAAATACTAACGTGGCGTTGTCTTACCTATCTGATAAAACTAATGAATCGTTAACTCTAGATTGATCACTAAAACTAACTTGCAAACGCTAACATTTATCAAGATCAATAAACATTTCGTTCTGTGAAGCAGGTGTTCACAGAATTGTATTCGAAATTATTAAGCCATCAGCACCCAATAGGGCGAATCCTAAATTGATAACTCCATTCCATCACGAACAACCAAATATTTGCCCAGCGAAAGTTCTCTCTGCTTATCTACCTAAATAGAACGAGAGAATCTCGAAATAAATCGTGGACAGATAGATTAATCTTAACTATTAAAAAGCTACCCTAATTGCCAGTTCCCAGTCCACAAATCAATGGATTAAACAAGTCCTTAAGAATAGCGGAATCGATGTCGGGTTTACTCGCCACACAATAGGCACGCTACACGCTTCGACGTCCGTCGCCGCGTCGGTGGCAAAGTGTGCGTCTCTGTAAAATGTCAGCAAGCATGCGAGTGGCTCGACTGCCAAATCTCTATGCTTCGCTAAATTCGATAACTTACCCTTGACAAATATATAGCAGGACAGAGCTTTCGTTACGCTGCACGTAATATGGATAACTAGGTGGTTCGTTGATTTACAGTTCATGAGTATTGGAAGAAAGGATTATTAAAATAAAAGTGTAATAGATAGTAATTTAGGATCTCCGATCCCTATTGCCTTTTCTTACATGAACTTGATTTTCAATACTAGTTGGTATATAAAAATCTACTTATTTGTCATTCCACAATTACCTAGGCGCTAAACATCTACATGGTTTATTAAATCTCATAGGATGCAGCAACGAAGTATAATTTATGGTTAATGGAACTTACCTTAAGTGAACTTCAACCATAATTATACGAGTTGCTGCATCCGTAGAGATTTAAGATCCCGCCCTCCCTAAATATATATCCCCAAAGTAATTGAAAAATGACAAATTGGATGTTACTCTGAAACGAATGAAAATAGCGCCATCTGTTGACAAGTGGGAACACTACGTAGTGGAGTCAGTTAGTGACTAGTTTTTAACTCTTGATTTTATTTAAGATCTAAAATTCGTGTGATGATGCAGTACAACAGAAGACGGACTACATGGTTTATTAAATCTCTACGGATGCAGCAACTCGTATAATTATGGTTGAAGTTCACTTAAGGTAAGTTCCATTAACCATAAAGTATAGCGACCTATCACGAACCGGTCTAGACATACCTAACATACATTTCAACGAGACTCATCTGCCATAAGCACACGCTAAATGGACATACGCCATTTGTCGTTGCATTTCAATTCGGAATTCACCCAATATAAACTGTCTGGCAGTGGACAGTGGTCACTCACCCAGGATGAAAGAGCGGGTTCTTTTATTTTATCATTTACTGTATTAGATGTTTTAATTATATTTTTCACCCACAGACGCCTCAATTTTTATAAAAACTTAGTTAAGTATTTAAAATCTTAAAACATTATCCTAAAAGAAAAGGATATTGAAAAGAAAAAGAAATATGATCAGTCGAATTATGAAATTGATAAACATACATTAAAGTTGATGTAGCTCATGATAACAATCACTACACATATTATAATTAATATTGCCTTCATTAAGCCAAAAATCATTAAATATCAATCTACTTTTGTTGCTCATCATACCTAAACGCTAATGAGCCAATGAAAGAGCACTATACAGGCTGAATTTTTGAGACGGGGCAGTAATAAGCTTATAAGAAATAGGATCAAAAAACATTTTGTGCTAATTGCCCATTTTCTTGCTGACTGTACATTTTATCCAAAATCTGTAAATGGAGGTCAAATTTTTTCCAAAAGTTAAGGACAGTCTCCTAAGAACGTTTTCCTGTAGCTACAGGTAGCGGTTATGGTACCTGCCCTTACTGCCCAGTCTCAAAGATCCACCCTGTATACCTAACCTAAGTCGCTATCAGGACATCAAAGAAGTGACAATCTCCCAGAAAACCACGAACAGCGAAAATACGCCAATATTAACACATAATTCGTCCATCCCGGAAAAGATCCCGATTCCGTACCATCAAATGTTAATAAAACAACATGGCAACTGACTGGCGCCATAAACAGCCTTATCAAACTTCAGCAACTATCGTGACGCGGATGCTTTAGCAGTGACACGCAATTACATGATGGTAAAGGGTGGAAGTTTTTACGATCACCCTTATTTGGACGATGTAGTAATTTGTTTCTTTGAGTAAGGGATTTGTTGCTCGTGTTAGGATAGCGAGGTGAAATGATAGTTTTGTAGGTTTTTAAGATCATTTCAAGCTACGTTATACTATATAAGGCTCTACCTTTCTAATTTCGATCCCTTCAAGGGTTTATTGTCCTCATCATTATGAACAGCTTTTAAGCCGGGCTTCCACTTAGAAAGAGTAGGTTAAGTAAGCAAGTAATAGCCGAGCGGAACGGAGTTTATTATTGAGCTAGTTGGCTAGCTAAAATAGGTTTTATCTTCCACTAAGAAAGAGTTTCAACCACTTTTATGATTTGCCTTCCACTGCAAAAGAGAAATAAAAGCGAGGAATTAGCGTATAGTGTCACTTTGTAATTTTTTATTGCTAGTCGAACGGAGTCCGTACGGACACCGCTCCGTTTGCTTGAGCGGAACGAGTTCGATAATAATTATTTTTACTCGATCAGTCCTCTCCGCTAGACTCTTTGTTGGTGAAAGCACTTCTATGACGTTTAGCGTTGCGAGTTAAACGGACTCTTACATGAACCATTTCGCAGTGGATGCCCGGGACGTTTAGCGTTGCGAGTTAAACGGACTCTTACATGAACCATTTCGCAGTGGATGCCCGGCTTTAGCATTTTATTTAGGTGTGTATAAAAACTTTAGTCAAATGTGACACCTAGTTTGTTATTGAACACAAAAGTCATGATTATTATGCATGCATTTTATCAAAAATAAAGCGGAAGAACTTCAGCAAACACAAGAACATAAAAATAACGTTGACAAAGAAAACGAATGCACATAAATATACCAAAACTACTTGTACTCTTGTCTTGTATTTTAATCTAAAACAAACATAAAAACATAATCCCTACGCACCTACAACACTTTACTCCAAAGATTGCTCTATTACCGTACACGTCCCCAATTCCACGCCACAGCATAAATAACACGAGAGAGAGCGAAAAAATCGCGCGTAACATGCGTTCATAAAGGAAGCCTAATTCCTCTGCGTTACCGCAACAAGTTAACTAAGATTTATTAGCCGTAACGATCCTTGTAAAATGGTAGCATAAATCACTAATACGCTTCTCAACCGGTTTTGTTACTAGAAACCGGTAAAGAGATACGGTTCGTGTAATAAAGTATATAAGTTGAGTACGATTATTCTTTTGAGTGTATTTATCAACACCTCTCCTGATGGTAAGTGACGATGCTAACGAACAGGGATCACGTAAACTGAAAAAAATTGCCTATTCACTCTCGCTTTCAAGGTTCTTAGATTATACGAATCGGAGAACACAGACTTCAGCAAAGAATTGTAATAATGTTGGCATTGAAAGAGGTCATTGCTTCACAAAAATATTTTACTCTACTTAGGCTGAACTTAGATGATAAACAATCGGTAGATCCAAGGACGTTCGCCCCAAGAATATAGTCAATTTTATTATTGACTTACGGCTAGAGGGAGTGCTGTAATAATACAAGAGGCGTCACAATAGATCTTCGCAGGTCGCAGTGACAAAGGGGCTTAGTACCCTACCTCTTCAAACAAATAAATAAATAAAAGGACGTTCGCCAGCCAATGGGCCCCGGCCCAGGGCAAGATGATAGAGTACGGCGGAAATACGTGAAAACATGAACTCATTTGACGAAGTAATAAATGTAGGTATAGGAAATAAGACAAAGCGTTCCAAAAAAAATCGATTACATCGAACGAGTATTACTCGTATGAATCGGACCATAGTGAACTCGTACTAATAATTGATTAAAATATTTTCGAATCTCTAGGGGACTATCCCTACTTCCCCTTGGCGACGCCCTTGGGTGGATCAATAATAAAATGAATTACCTACTACTGCCTATTCAATTCTTTCACTGACGAGTCGGGCACGAGCTATCTCATGAGAATGGCCATGCTGTAGAGGAAAGATTAGCCAGTCAGCTATAGTAATGGCTGACTGCCCAGGATGCGCCAGACGATCTCATATTTCGTCATTCGTGGCGGCTGTTTCTTCGCACCCCACTATACTTCAATTAATAATCCTAAGCGCTGTGACATTTTCCAAATGTTGCAGCATTATGCTGAGGTAGGGGCCATTTTGGGTCTTGTGCAGATTGCTTCAATTTTTTTGTATTTTTCTTGTGTTATTTCTTATGTTAGCCCAAAATAAAACTGATGTCTTTCTTTTCTTCTAAGCCCTGGCCTATGGAATGGCCAACAGCTTACACCTGAAAACTGAGATTGCACTTGCAAATGTGTCCAAAAATTTCCTTTTGTCCGCTAGTATCATTCGTTGAAAGCCCTTGTCCAGTAGTGGGCACTTACGGTTAACATGTTGAGGTAAATCTTTCATTCATCTAAATCAGTTAGTATTAATGCTGCGGTAAATCTTCTATTCATCTAAATGGATACTTGGGCACCTATTTACTTAAAGATAAATAAGAACCTAATCCTTTACAATTGTAAGACATATTGTGTGTTTCTATTTTCAACGCTTCAATATGTCTACAATGTTTACTCCCTCTTTTTCGAAACATTGTCTTTAGGTATTGGCTTTTAAATGCCATCAACCTGCAGCAAATGTATCGAAAACACAATAAAGCCAAACTAAAAATTCAATTTACACTCTGATCCACAACAAAAAAGCGTACCTATTTCTATTCTATTATATTCTCTCAAAATTTATTACGCGCTTCAGTATTCATCAGTTGATGCGTAAAAACCTATTAAAATTAATTCCACTGTAATGCCTTCGCAAAAAATCGGAATTAGCATATCGCGTTTGACGATGCCATGCGACTAGACGAACACGCTTAATCGACGCCTGCTTCGCTTCGCCCCGTCTCGTAAATATTCGTACACGGGCGGCCTAAAAAGTATACAGCAAATATTTGCTTTCAATATTCAAACGACATGTTTAATCTAGAGAATGAAGAACGTGTGTGTACTTTCTTTGCAATAAATATTGGTAAACAAGAACGTAAGTAATGTTTGTATCATTAAGAATAGTAATGTGTTTATTTAGAGTAGAAATGTGGATGCCTAAGGGATAACATGTGAGCTTTATGCATTTTAAGTTTTGTCTAAGATCGGGATACCAATGTATTAGTGGGGAAATCTAAACCATTGCGTGTGTACGTTCACGCAAAATATTTGCATGCAACATGCCCAAGTAACGAACTAAAATATTTTAATGGAAAACTTGATACAAATACCTTTAACAAAAAGTAAAATACTACGAACTAGAGATGGTCCTTTTTAGAATAACGATGCCAGGCATCGATGCCTCTTACCAATATCGGATGCCATGTCATGTTGAAAACGGATGCTGGTGCTATCTAGTTTTGTTGTAGGTATCGTTAGTTTCGGTTGGATACGTATTGTTAACAATATTGGCATCATATCGCAGTTGATGGTATATACGAACATTGTTATAGTAGGCATCGATGCCAAAAATAACGATGATGATATCGGATGCCGCATTTTTGATATCGATGCGCATCGATGACAAAAATATCTAAAAACGCCCATGTCTACTACGAAAGTAATATTTTTCCTTCAAATTTCGAAATAGCTTCCAAAAGAGAAAACTGATGGTAGGTAAATATTTAGAGCGGAGTATAATTTTAAGTTAAGCCAAGCCGGATTTTAACGACTTCGGATAATGACCGAACCTACTCATCTTACTCATTAAAACTACGAAAATATTAACTTCAATATTAAAATCTGTGGATAAGTTTCTATTTTATAAAAACTTGAAGAAAAATAAAAGGTTAATATTTATTAATATCGTGGTACAATTTTATGCATAAAAAATATAATACAGAATGAACTATGCGTGGTGCGCGTTCAGAGAATTTATTTTAAAATAACATGAATGGTTCATGGGAATTTGCTCGTTTCGTATGAAGACTTTTTATATTTTTAAAAGCGATATTGCAATCTATTATTCCTTTAGTATAATCATTGTTTTACAGTGTACAGTGTTGATACATTTATAACAATGTTTTTCGTCGTTACTTTCATGTTTATTTTTCCATCAGCTTTTCAGAGCGGAAACTGTTGAAATGAAACTCTGGTAAGTTTTATTCAACATCGATTAATTCATCCGTCATTCTTTGTAAACTAAAAATAAGTGAAACAGACTAAACAATTACAAGGAACATTGAAATACTGTTTTAGCGATATTTAATAGCAATCCCAGCAATAATTTGCAAGCAAACTTTCCAGAATTATATAGGTTATCCATGGACGTATTAATCTTACTCGGAGAACTTGCGAAGTCTGTCCCCAACTCCGGAACATCAGAAATATAATTTAGTTTTCCATTTAAGTTGGAAATAGGACACTTTGCATACAAATTCTCCTTCTAAACTTGTCATGAGAACTGTAACTTGTCCGCGTTGTATATTCGTTACGTTCCACTTAGGAGACCGTTGCACCTTCATTTGTTTCGGAGTAAACATCAACTTCGGGTCGAATGACGACACAAAAACATTTTGGTCCGCGACAGGCATATTCTGAGGCCCAAACACACGCGTTTACGACGCCTTTGCGGGCGGGCGACATCAAAAACCGCTTAGCGAGTCCCCGACTACCACCTCGGTTAGGCTAGTGTATACTTTATGTTGGTCGAAGTTGTAAAACGTCGGTGTCTCCCCAAAGGGTAGTATTCCTAGTTTCATGTTGTGGTGAAGTTTTTGTATGCGAAGGAAATGTTGTACAATTAACTATGTAAGTACAATTTGACGACGCAAACGTGCCTTGTGAGAGCTCAAGTTTACTGCTTGGACTGTTGTTAATGTTGATGCTGTAAACAAAAATTACGTCCTTTTTCATTATGCTTCAAGTTGGTAACTCAAGTACCATTCTAAATTACATTGCGATATTGCAACACACAACACATAAGTACAAAAGTAGTAGTTTTTTTGAACATTTGTAAATCTAACTAATATAGATATTGCACAAACAAGCCATGTAAGTTATGTAAAAATATAAGGGTTATTATTTTAAAGGGTATGTTTAGAACAGTTTTTTTTTTTTAAAGTGTAAAATAGATCAGATCATGCGCTCGCGCTCGCGTACTACAAGACGCACCGTAAAAGAAACCCTATTTACTGCAAATAAAGTTTAATTATATATTTTGTATTCACCGTACTTTAAAACAACCTTAATTGCGAACCACAGTTTATGAGTAGATAATGTCCCAAGTTCTCTTATGAAGCTATCTATATACTATATACTATCTATATACTATAATATAAGTGAATAAACCATTTAATCAAGGCAAGAAATATTAAATGTCCCTAATCCGTGCTTTATTTTCACAAGCAAACTCTACAAATCAGTCTAAAAGTCAGCACTTTGCAAATTCTCATTTTGCATTAGCAAATCAAAATAAGAAGCTTAACACTGCTAATTAAATTGGGAAGTTAGGTTCTGACTGTATTTCCGAATTGGCCTTTCACTTGCAATTACCAGCTTTTGAGGCCGCATAATTACCAAACCTACTAGAGGTGTCTATGTATATTATTGCGTGCATTCAAACAGCAAATTACAAGTGGGCAGGGAGTAAAGAGAGCGACCCTCTGATTGGCATTGCGATGGACTTCGCGCACCGTTTGGTTCGGAAATCTGATCAATCCCTTGTTAATTTGCCAGGAAATGTTTGTACTATCCCCCCATCCACCGTAATGTAGTTACTGTTTCATTTTATTTGCTTTCGATGCATATTTATTTTGGTATCGCTTATATTTGAATATGTAAGGATTTAGACAGAAAGAAAAATCGAAAGAAGAAACGGCCAAAGGATGGTTTTGTCCGGGGGATCTTTCTCTCGCTCCATTGTGCCGTGCTATCCCTACTGCAGTGATGCACGGACGTAGGTAAGTATACAGATACCTAGTAAATATAAAATATAATATTCGATATAATATTGAATTATAAATATAGATAATTATTAAAAATCCCACCCAACCCACCACCAACCCGCACTTGGCCAGCGTGGTGGACTAAGGCCTAACCCTTCTCAATCTGAGAAGAGGCCCGTGCCCAGCAGTGGGACAGTAATGGGCTGGTTTTTTTTTAAATTAAAAATATTTATGAAGTGAATAAGGTTTTTGTAAGTATATTTTAATGAATTACTATAATAAATAATAAGTAGTAGTGTAATAGTCGTATAGGAATACATATTACTTTGTATTTGGCATTTTTTCAATGCTAGATTAATATCACGTGGCGTGCCGATTTACCACCAGTACGACACCCGCTCGAACTTTTTTACATAAAGCTAGGAATATAGTATACGGTTTAAGAAATTATTTTTCACTAAAAAATAATACAATTATTCACTCTTATGAGGAAAAACATAAATTTTGATTGTTTTCCTTTTATTTAATTTATAATTTTGACATGTGAATATAATATATTTGACTCATTTAATGATAAACTCCGATTCCATTTATTCAATTTATAATTTAATACAATTTAAATATTTGTAGGCCTTCAATGGTATAACATGTAGCTCTATGAATATGTAACACCATTGCATGCACGTCATTGTAATTTACACATGTTACAGCAAATAAATATATCTTTATCTTTATCTTCTTTATCTTTATCTTTAATTATAAAAATAAAATAAATAAATATAATTAAGATAAGCGACGATTTCACTTGGTAGTAAACTAAAATTAAGTTTCAAAAAATGTTAAAAACTTACAATTCATACATTATTCATTTGGTGCTTTAATAGCCTTTTAAAAGTTGGAAGTGATTTCGATTCCTCAATAACTGTAGGTATAGACTTATTTATGACACACTCCATAACCAACTACCGTGTTATCATTCATCACAATTATAATTCCCCACACATTACTAAGCGGGGCTGAGTCCTTCCTCACCCAACACAATGGGTAATCGTAACTAAGATATTTCGAGAGTCATACAAACATACGGGCGAACCGAGGTATGTCGTGTCTCGTTGACGGAAATATAGCTGTTGGCGCAAATATAAAAATATGGCGGATACGCAACTTACGAGTATGAGTAGATTGCACCATGTGTGGGTTTTGGCCTATGGATTAGAATAGAATAGAATATATCTTTATTTCATGTAAACCACATACTACTTATGAAATGTCTAGACTCTAGGTGTGAGGTTCCAAATAGTAGGTCCTATGGAGAAGAAACACAAACACAACAAAATAAAAAACTGCCAAATCGGTCGAACCGTACTTATGTAATGCTCTGTCATACATGTGGCAATTGATTTTAACCCCCGAAAAACAGATATTTTAAGTTTGTAATGTGTATCTGTGTGTCTGTTTATGGCATCGTAGCTCCAAAACGGATGGACCGATTTCAATGCAGTTTTTTTAATTGAAAGTTAGTTTAATCGGGAATCATCTTAGCTATGTTTCATGAAAATATGTTCGGCCGTTCAAAAGTTACAGCTTTTTCTAGTTGGAGTCAGAGGTTTTTGGCGGTTAGGTTATTATATATATAGATAATGTAAAATAATCATCACTTATTGCGTAATTGGACCTGTGTGTTACCAATAAGATGTCTGTTAATAAATAAATAAATATCGACCTTTATAACTTGATCGTGGAGAATAATCTAAAACATTTATCGATACGAGTTATCTGTATCGTAATTTGCTGTACCTTCACAACTCAAACGATATTGGTATCACGAATCACGACATAGTACCTCATTCATTTTAATTTTATGAACAATACACATTTACCTACACAAAGATAAACACATTTGGAATATGACATCATACTTACAACACAAGTGATTTATTTCTTAGTGACTTTTTAGTGGTCGTTTTTTTTGTGGTGTTTTATTAGTGTTTCTTTTTTTAGGCTATTGATATTATTTAAAGAATAAAGAAAGAAAAAGTTTTTATTCGGTAAAAATAAAACAGGTATAATGTGTGGGCCTTACGGCTGCACCAAAAAGGTTCAGTTCAGCATAATGCCAGGTGCTGATTTTCAACTGATAAAGGTTTGGACTCAAGGTTATAAAAAAAAAACTGTCATGTCACGGTCCCATAAATAGGTACATAACTTATACCATAAGTGGAGACCTGGGATTTAATGGTGTGATATTTGCCAGACCCTCATTGAAAGAAAGAATGAAAGAAAATACATTTATTCTACACGGATAGTGACAACATACGAGAGAAAAATAAAATAAAGGATAACAATTTTTTTTAAACATAAAAAAAAAGTAAAAACCGACTTCAAAAACTAAAAGGTATAAAATAATTTTCTTAAAAAACTTATCTGCTTCTGAAGTCGGGGCCTTTAATTCTTCAATGCACCTAGCTTGATAGTGGCACCGACTTCAGAAGCTGATAAGTTTTTTAAGAAAATTATTTTATACCTTTTAGTTTTTGAAGTCGGTTTTTACTTTTTTTTAAAAGTTTATTTTATTTTTCAATTTTGAGTGGCATAAACAATACATAAACATGAGATTACAGCAATCGCGAGTGATGTGCTGTTATTCATTCAAGAGTTCCATTGTCTATCTCCGAAGATTTTCATCAGATCTTCACCAAGTTGAAATGGGACCACTTCGGGAGTATACCCTTTCAAACAAAAAAAGAATCATCGAAATCGGTTGGCGTGATATTGAGTTATTCGACCATCTGTCGCGCACATACTTAATGCAAATTTAAGACTTATATAGTTTTCTCATGGATCCCATTGTCAGAACTGGACCAAATTAAAATGGAACCATTCGGGAGGCACCAGCTTTCGAATAAAAAAAGAATCATCAAAATCGGTTCACGCAGTCCAGAGATACGAGGTAAGAAACATAAAAAAAAAAAAAAAAAAACATACGCGTCGAATTGAGAACCTCCTCCTTTTTTTTGAAGTCGGTTAAAAACAACACACAATTGAGAATAAAATAAAAAATAAAAATAATAACAACAAATAAAATTATAACAATTAAAAACAGTGAATTAATCATTATAAAATACTAAATTGATAGGTAAGGTTGACGTTTAAAGGCTCAGCCCTTTGCGTTTCCCGTTACACCCCGCTTGTCTTTACAACTTGGGCCTGCAAGTTTTACGAACCAAAGCCCGTCGTAAAGTCGGCAGCAAGTCGCAATGCGCGTCGACTCGGACGTGATATGTCGCATTCATGGTGTCTGATGGATTTATGTCCTCAATGGCTCCACTGATGTCTTTGTTACAGCCACATCTTGAACAAATACTGATGGTAACACGCGATCCGTTGTTGCTTGTTTTAGTTTTCGTGTGCGGGAATTTTTGATTGCAAGTAAATATGTAGGATAAAGGTTGGTACTAGAAACTTAGGTTTTTGTAATCTATTTTGTAAGGAGATTGGTATTGCATTTATTTTTGTATAACACTAAGGTGGCAAGGAAGCATACGGCCCGTCTGATGGTAAGTGGTTACCATAGCCTATGGAGGCTTGCAACACCAGGGGCTGAAATCGCGCATTGACGACCTTTTAAAAATCTTTTCTTTCCCTTTTTGAACAACCATAAGCCGTAGTCTCTCGGGAAAACTTCGGTGGGAGCTGGTAAATTTGATTGAGAGAGTAAAATTGATCTGAGGATTTTTTTGTGAACCCAAAATCATCCAAGTTTCCTATCAAACTATAAGGTTTTATGCCTGTGTTGTATTTTCGAGTTTCATGAGCCCTTCTTGGGAAGATTTTGTTTGTACTAGAATTAATTAATAAATAGTTTTTCGGACCACTTTCCAAATTATACTGCCGAGTATCAATAATTACAATCATAATAACGCGGATACAGCATAAAACAATACCATTAGGTACCGGATTTAGGTCACAACACCCAATTCAACTCCTTCAAGATTCAATTTGCAAAACTTTGAGCCAACTGTTGGAGTACGCACCAAACAAACACACCGAAAGTTGGACCAAGTCTTTGACAAACCTGACTTTATACTAGGTTCGGTATTCATATTAACCGCTATCTGAGAAGATTACAAAGCCCGTAAGGGTAATTTCGTATGAGTTAGTTTTAACCAAACATGTTGGTCGAGATGTTGGGATGTATGGAAGAGCCAACGTTGGATAGTTGAACGTGGTAAAGAGAATTGACATTCGTTGCAAAGTAAGTTTTTTATTTCAACTGGGCCTTTGCAGGCTCTTCCAAAACGTTGTGATTCTAGGTGCACGGTTCCAAGTGGGTTGGTCCTGGAGAAGGTACCGGCAAAAACAACAAATTTACAATAATATCTGGTACCACTATAAGTTATACAATACAAGTAGGTGGTGATGGTAGGTGGAGTAGAGCTCTAACGGAATGGTTACCATTAGACGGTAGAAGAAGTATTAGAAGACCGGCAGCCAGATGAACAGATTACCTGCAAAGAATTGCGGGAAGGATCTGGATGCGATTAGCAGAGACCAGGGAAACATGGCTTAAATAGGAGGAGGCCTATTACTCAGCAGTGGGTAGGAACAGGCTGTCAATGATGATGGTGATGATGAACGTGGAATATATATCTCAACCAATATATGAAAAATAGGTAGAAATTTTTCATCTTGTGATTATTAAAAACGAAGAAAGAGAATGAAGCCAACTTTATAAAGCAAAATATTCAAGTATAAAATTGAGAGAATCCTAAGCCTAGAAATTCAATACAATAACCGGCAACTGATCTATATTGAAGCTGCTTTTTAATATCACGGATATTTAGGCTAAACAAAAAGGTCGAATTGTAATATATTTCACTTTACCGGATACTGAAATATAAGTAGGTCTCATAAAGACTACCTAAAAGGAAAACCTAGTCAATTTCACGTTTTCTCTTGAGAATCTCTCTACTATCAAGGAAAACGTGATTGTGAAAAGTATTATTCAATGTTTAATAAGAATTGCGTGATCATATTTAGGTAAGGATGTGGATCAGACCATCAAACTAAACAATTTTCTCCATGGGTCCAATATCGTAATAAAATAAAAATAATCAACCACCCTATACAAAGCTTCAATACCTACTCGACCCAAGCCTATGGAACAGCTGATAATTTTTTCGCGATTACGATGTCGGTCCCATAGAGAAAGTTCAGTTTGATAATAATAATAAAAAATATTTCGGAAGTAACATCCATAGAGTACCTATTAGTAACATGGTAGCTTATTATCTAGTGTTAGTACTTAAAACCCTTAGCACACACTCCTTTACAATCGGAGAGCTAAAGCTCCCCGCTACAGTTCTCACACAGTTTGATGGTCTGATCCAAACCCGTAAATATGACCACGCATTTCTAATACACGTTGTATATAATATAGAAGACTTTAAACCTGTGGACAAACCAGGTATAGTATTCACACATCGACAAGGGAAGATCCTCCAACTACGCGAGGTTATATTGCCTGGCGGGCTGAAGTCCGACGGTTGATGTTCAGTCGTATATTATATGGTAAAATTGATGAATCACTTTCATAATGTGATGTAGGATCTGAATTGCCGCTATATTCTGATAGGCGGCGCTGGCGTAGACTATTGCATATAGTTCGTAGTTATTGTAGCGTTAGATATCCCTACAAACTTATAGAAACCACAATACCTTTGCTTTTGAACGATGAGAGCCAAAAGTTAAACGAAACATAAAAATTTAAGCATCCTATGATTTATTTACTTATAACTAGTGGTCGGACTTCGACCATAATTTTAACTATCTGCACTCCTTCTCCTTATAAACATTAACTATGTCAAATCTCACACTCCTCCGTGCGGGCAATATGCTTAAAAAGGGGTACAAAGTTTTCTCTTCACGTATTAATATATAGATAATAAAATATTATAAATTACAACCTAAGTTCACCATAAGCTCATAAACATGCTCACCCGCTAGCGAAATCAATGTAGGTAATTTCAATTCCTTCTTGATCCCATTTACTTTGAAATATAATTCCACACCTCTTCCACTCTTTCACAATACAAAGTCAAGTTTCCATTGTGGATATCAAATTCTCTTATTTTTCCAATCGAGATTATTTTCGTTGTCATTTTTTATCCTCGTCGCCACTAAAACATATGCTAAAACATTATAAATTACAACCACATTTTAATTAGAGAAAAAGTATGATAAAGGCAAAAACAAAAGAAGAAAAAATAGTGACATTTGACTCTCAATTGTCACTTGCCAGTAACAATGAATAACATGAAAGGATTCAACCTCAACCTACATAATATAACACACCCTATGATAAATTTTCAGCCAAAATGACACTTCCAGATTTTCTCTACAGCCTCGCGAAGTCCCTTCAAAGCATACAATCTTATTGGATCAGGCCTTAGCTAATGTTTGCGGAGTCCACGCGAAACTGCTGAGATTCAATTTTATGTTCCATTCTCTTTAGTTGACCCATCAGATTTGCTATCTGCTGTGCCAAGACCCCTACATCATCTGTTTTCGAAGAATATATTGAAAACCCTTTCTTGGCCATTTCTTTAGCGAAAATTGGATAAAAATAGTTTAAGGATAGGGTTGATTGATAGTTTAGGTTTATATTTCGGTATTTATTATATTTATTTTTTGGTATGGATTCTAAACTGGCGCGGCGGACAAGTACTTAGTTCTCTGTGTCTCAGATCCAGATGTGTGTGTGAGTATTCTGTGTGTGTGTGGTTGCAGATCCGAGCCCATCGTAATTTTTTTAGAGTATGTAATATTAGTACATTACTGTCCAGGCCTGAAATAAAGCAATTGGCGACTGAGTAATATTGGAAGGACGAGGTGAACAAACGAACACACGAACAAACAATGAACAAATTTTAAGAGAACGAAGCGCCATCGCCAGTTACATTATTTTTTAAGCAGATAATAAGAAATAACGAGAAATAGTGTTACACAACATGACGAAACACAAAGCGAACTGAACATATTTATTGTACATATAATATGGGGGAGGGTGTAACTTACTCAAATATAGAAACGTGTGATGTTTTATACTAACGATGTACTCGTATGTACATTGTACAGTCAAACAAAAAAATAAGTAACTAGGGTTACAGACATAGATAGTTTTCTCAAGAAATTATATATACATTCGAGGTTTTGTTTATTTATATTTTTTTTTGGGTCTGAGTTTAAACCTGGACCGCACCTCTGAGTTTTCGGATTCATATGCGGATTAGAATTTGATTATCACTGTGTTATAACGGTCTAGGAAAACATCGTCAAGAAACCTGCACATCTGTGAGGGCCGAGAGTGTGTGTAATTCGCAACCCGCACTAATCCAGCGTGGTGGACTAAGGCCCTTCTTATTTAGCAGTGGGGTAGTAAAGGGCTGGATTTCTTCTAGCGAGTCAGCATGAGTTATCAGGTGGGAATCGCTCATGCCGTAGTGGAAAGATTAGCTAATCACCAATGGTGGTATCAGGGTTGACTACCTACTGCCCTGAGTGAAACTGTCCCGGAATCCTCCCTCTATGTGCCTCGGCTTCACTCAATCGTTAGGAGGGAGGACTCACGGAACAACGTAAGAAGTGGAACAGGAACGATAGGAGTGAACAGGAATAAACGGAAAGCTCGCAGGAGAACAGTTGTATTTTATTTTCTTTGTCGTTACATTAGGTATTATTAAACTAATATAGAATAACTAGGTAAAGAAATAAACTGTTAAAACATGAATTATTTTATGAATTGGTAAGTAGAACTTGTAAAATTTATAGCAAATAAAATTAAGGATCACAGCTGTGTCTCTTTGATCATCAGGTCTCGAGTCGAATGCTCATGAAAAATGAAAATGTGAGGCGCATTGTTTTAATTTTGAATTTAAATTTGGAAGGTAAGATGGCCAGATAGAAGATGATTGCCAGGAATAAATGGTAAATGAGGTGATAATAGATGACATCGTCACAAAACGATCTCATGTTTCGTAATTCATGGAGATGTGTAGGCTTTCTTTGCACCCTATAACGGAGGTGAAACGTGGTTGTACTTTTTTTTATTACACTAATGTGGCAAACAGGTATACGGCCCGCCTGATGGTAAGCGGTTATCGTAACCTATGGACACTTGCAACGCCAGGGGTATCACTCGCGCATTGCTGATCTTACTATTAGCGTCGTGTTGACAATAGGGGGGGACCAATTGCCAACACGATTTTTCGCCAAAGAGCACTGGCGACTTTGCTCACCGTTAAGAACACAACACTGCAAAAAAACAGTGCTTATGTGTTTTCGTTGTTATCGGAAATAGAAGACACAAGTGCGTCTTTTTACTAAATAAAAGTTATACATTGAAATAAATAGGTTGGCAAATTGCATCCTTCTGCTCTGCCCATCTTGCCCTAAAAGGGGTTGAAGATAAGTGTCATTGATTGACTTTTACACAGCTCCGCTCCTTTTGTGGAAGCACCCTTGTAACGACTCGAGTAGATACCGACGACCCTCTTTTAGAAACTTAAACGCGCGACCCTATATCTGAAGGAACATCTCTATAGTTCATTGTTTGTTATCTCTTATAGGGGTACAGGTGCGTAACTATCGACTTTAGTTAGAGCTATCGACTTTAGTTAGTAGGCGAAATAAAAATTTATATTCATTATAATAATAACTATAGTTTTCCTTACATATGAAGCCACACCTTCTTGTCTTGTATGTTGGTAATGGTAACTATGACCCATTCCATTTTTATCCATGACTTTTTGTCCATCCAAAGGTTGTCTAGAAAAGATCGCTTGAAGCGATAAAACCGCCCATTGTGCATTTTTTTACACTTTTTCTATTGTATGTTTTATTTTATGTTGGTGTGCAATAAAGCATAATTCTATTCTATGTTAAGGCGACGCAATAGTAAAAAAAATATCTCAAATGGGCTGCATACAAAAACGCGCGCGAGGTAGCTTGGGCGTATTGCGTTAAAACAGTATTTGTCGTTTAAAATAAAGACTATCGTTAATTTTAAAATATAAAAAATAAAAGTATTCTACTTTGCCCAAAGAAACGCGGACCGGATGTTGAAAAACATATTAAGAAAGCCTACTGGACTAGGTAATTAAGATATGGAAGATCCGAAACTATCAGAAAATAAGAAAGCTGAAGAATCTGCCTAGAAAAATCCACAAATACATAGCCATGACTAATAGAAGGAAAACGCCAAACCCATATCCGTAAGCATCTCAGAAATTTGTTGTTTGTTAGATGAAATAGGGGTACAGGTGCGTACAGCGATCGAATTTGGTTGAAACGGGAACGCGAAATAAAATTTTACATCCTGTATGATGTACGCAAACTATTCTCGTGTTTCTATATAGATACGGGAATGAAAGGTAAGCAAAATTTATGTTCTATCTCTATCGCCCACCGTCTTGAAGGAAAACAAGTGAAAGTGCTTGTAGGTGATACTCGAGTAAATAGATCGACCAAACATCACAAGGTGTGTGGTGCAAATGTTTTCTCTCTGAGGAAGAGAGTACTATTTTTTTTTTTTTTTTTTTTTTTTTATACTTTGCCCCTCACTAGGATTTCTCCTGTATCGAGGGTACAGTTTACAAACATACATGTCACTCATTCACTTGCTGGCAGCTGACGATACACACATACACACTCTCGTTAGGAGTCAGATATTGACTTTTTTGTGTAGATCCTTAGAGAACTTTGTCCACTTTCCGAACATAATGGTATGTAGATGCAGCCTAGTCAACGCGCAGTTGAAAACATTTATTTATTTTTACTCCATCTACAGTGGTCCATAATGGTAGACTTAATGTCAAGAGGCATTTTCTGCCAGTCGACGTTTGGGTTATAAAACATCACATCGAAACAGGTACGAAAAATAGCATAGGTACCCAATTGAACTTGAAAAATAGAGTCGTAACTAACTAAGTAATCAACATAGATTAAACAACACAAGTAAGGTAATAAATGAACGTTACAAAAAAAATGTAAAATCCAATTTAAAAACTTCAGAAAATGTTGAGTATTTTATGCGTTTAAGTTTTTTTAAGTTGGGTTTTTATATTTTTTATGTTTATTTATTTGTCCTGTTTCAGTGAAATGAACAATTACACAAGCTCAAGACGCTTGCAAAATACTTGTCAGGAATGTTTTGCTGTTATCTGTTGTGGAGGGTTCCTACATCTGGTACTCCATGCTCAGATTTTAACCAATTTTCTATGGGACCATCTCGGGATAAACCATCCCAATCGGCTAAGCTGTTTTCGAGAAATCGGTGTACAAACACGAAAACAAAAGCGTCGACTGTATAAACTCTTCTTTGTTTTGAAGTCGGTTAAAAAGATATTTTGATTACCTACTTACGCATACTCATAAATATTTGCCATCTCTTACTGCCAATTAGATCTTTTACAGACTTTTTTTTTAGTCTTCTGCTGAATTCTCAACCTTTAGGTACATTGCATTAGAAAAAAAAGCTTAAATACATTCCGTGAATAAATTCACGATAAAATATCTTAGAAAACACTTTTTTGTTGAGAACAAAATGTGGATGGATTTTTACTAACAAAAGAACCGAGAATGGAATAGATATGAAGCATATAGCGATGACGTCTTTCCTTTACTATCATGTTAGCGAGATTCAAAAGATGTGGAAAAATGATTTATTCCTTCATTTCATGCTTACTTATCACAATGGAAATATTTCTGAATAATGTAAATCGAAAAATGAAATCTTACTTAGTATAAGAATGTTCATGCGACATGCATAGATACTTCTGCAATGTGCGGTTTGAATGTTATGTGATCTCTTGTGTAACCTACTTTTTACTTAAAAAAGTAAAGAAAAGGAATAAGTACATATACAAAGACATAGGTCGTATAATGGGGTGAATAGGGATCCACGGGGTGAATGGGGACAAAACTGTGAAAGGATTTCCACGTTTAATTATATGTCATTATTGCGTGTGTGTGCATGTGAGATGTACGAGTATGTTTGTAAACTGTACCCTAGATACAGGAGAAAACTTAGCGAAGTGCAAAGTTTAAAAATAAAATAAATAACATAGTTATTGCCAACAAGGACTTATTTTTTATTATTAAATTATAGTAAACTATTCTTGAAGTGGGAACGGCAGGAAATGACAGCGCGGCAGGCCCTAAAGGAGATGGCGGGATGAACTGGAGACTCATGTAAAGGATTGGCCCCAGATCGCAACGCACTGGGAGAAATGGAAAGACGGGAGGGAGGCCTTTGCCCTGCAGTGGGATATCACAGGCTCATAATAATAATAATTCTTGAAGTCCTTGTTGGCAACAAACAATGCTAGTACAACTTTTAAATCCTTACAAACTTTTAGCCCTTTCACCCCGGCAGGGCTAGCATGGCGGGTGGACAAATCCGTTCTCTTCACCCTATGTCCCCTTGACAGAAGACAAAACAATAAAGTAAAGAGATGGTTTTGTCCCCGATTTTGCTCTCTTCCCTGTTTTGCCTTGCTAGCTGCTGGGTCTCTATTCACGCCATTTTACCTCGTCCCATTTTGGAAGTTAAGTTGGTTTCTAGTTTTACGGAAATAGCTGTCTGACTCTTCTTACATACGGCTTTATAAAGCAGCAATAGAAGCTGCTCATCCAGCTTATACTGAATAGGTACCCTGCCCCATATTCCACAAGGTAGCACAACATATTAAAAAAAGCTGCCTCATAGTCATAGGTCTAGTGGTCGTAAGCGTGAATGCGAACCGTGAGGTCCTGGGTTAAATTCCCGGGTCGGGAAAAATGTTATAAAAAATTTCTGTATGGAAATTCTCAGTAGCAGCTCGGAGTTTGGAATTGTGCCTAGTAGACGATAAGAGGCTCGCGCCCTATTACATGCGCCTCAATACACACACAACAACAGCATCGGCGAAATGTGGGTGTACGCACGGCTACATTTCAAGCTATACACATTCAGTATAAGCTAACCTCTCATTGTACGGACTATACAATGCGAGATCAGCTTATACTGGAAATGTATAACTTGATATGTAGCCGTGTGTAAAGCAGTACACCTCTACATAAACCCTTCGGGGAATACAGGCTATTACTATGTTATGTTTTTAAATAAATAAATAAGAGAAATAGGGCATAGCGGGACTTTCTGCTCAAAATTGAAAGAAAGAAAGAAAATAAATTTAAATTTATTTTTTGCACACAGGACACCAAAATCACAATAGCATTTTTATGTACTTATCAAACAAAAAAGCCAGAAAATTACTTTATACTAAAACAAAGAAGAAAGAAAGAAAAAAAACAATGCATGGGAGTGTGTCTCCCTCATGTGCAATAAAATGGGCATCGATCAGCTTGTTGTCATTGGCAACACCAATGACGCTGAATTTCATCGACGACCGACCGAAATTGAAGCTGCCCTACTGGGGAAGTACCTCCACCTTGCAGAATATCATAGTCAAATAACACAACTCTTTTGCAGTGTTGTGTTCCTAATGGCAAGCAAGTTCACCAGTTCTCTGTGGGGAAGCGTGGGCGTCGTGTTGGTAGTAGGGGTCTCCCCTACTGCCAATACCACGTTAATATCGTCACGTCATGCTCGTGAACGGGTGCCGTCTGTCGGAACTGGTCAGCTCGTAACTGCCATGGCAATCTTATTCAGAGGCAATTCATTATTATTCAATAGTCGAGTTGGCAACGCGCGAGGAATGCCCCTGGTTGTGGCAAGCGTCCCTAGGTTACGGTAACCGCTTACCATCATGCGGGCCCTACGCTTATTTGCCACCATAGTGGTATAAAAAAATAATCTTTATTCTAAAATAGACTATATTTTACAAAGGTGTAACTACAGTAGATAATCTCTTTATATTTTTATTAAATAGATTTGCGAGACCTTTGATGTTCTTAGTTAGACATAATTGAATCTGGTCTGGCGTAGATCCAATTAACTTGTCCAAGCAGATGTAATGTGATCAGGGTAAAACTATTTTTTTTTTAAATAATGTCTCCTTGTTTATCTTTATCTCCTTGAGTATTAGTACGTGAACACGATGGGGCTGCCTCTAATACCTTCGGATACCTGCAATACTACATAACACTATTCGATTTCTCACAAAGGCATTTGAGGCACCTAGAAGACAAGCCAGTGACATTCCAAACCAATCCGTTAACGTTAGTAAAAGCCGAAGTTGGTTCTACCATGCATTCTCCAAGATGTAGAGTTGACCAGTTTTGGTCATGTTACTTGCAAAGTAATTGGTTACTTCGTGAACCTTAATACTGAATACGTAGAAGTTGCAGTAGCTCCAATTGATAAATGGTAGTGAAACTTATACATATTTTAACGTATACTGGAAACTCAGTTTAGGTAAAATCTGTATTTGGTTCTACAACGTTACTTTAATAACTGAATTACTTATTTACCTAGAAAAACATTTTTTAAATCTTTAGCGAAAGAAGAACAGACGACTTTATTAAACAAATCATAAATTGATGTCGACATAAAAAAATGTAATCGACTCGGATTTTTTAATAATAATTATTATAGTTATATTTCGTTTGAAATTGGTAAAATGTACCCGTTCACATAATTTAAGAGTCTAACTTCACATGTAGCAAACTAATTTGGTTGTAAAAACAATCGGGATATAACACACAAAATTATATTTGTTAAGTTAGTTATACTAACAGTGTTAAAACTTTTATAGTAGGAGCAACTCAAATAATAGGTAACTATATTGAGTTGTTATAACTTTAAATGCCAATGGGGTTGTATTTCGCGAACCCATGTCGAAATTCGGGGCTTTTAAGGCTACGATCTAAAAAATGTGAAAGCGGTGATGAATGAACTGGCCTTAATAAACTCAATCCTGGAAAAGCTTTTTGGTTACACTAGTGTAACCAAAAAGCTTTAGATTTTGATTTGAGAGTCTAGACTCTCAAATCTGAATTGCAAAAATATGCCTAGTAAATATTTATGAAAATGGAACTTTTTTTTTATGGTAGGTTTGTATTGACGTGACATTTTGTTGTTATTGCAGTTACCCACTTTAAAAGTTCCTGAAATCGATTTGGTAGCCGATTCTTAACCTACTTCGTACCTTCTTCTTACTTTCAGAGTGTGCATTTATTTTGTACATGTTATTTATTTAGGCTAAAGTCCATCACGACCCCTGCTCGTGCCTCTGAGTCGTTCATCATAACCTAATCCAGCAAGTCCCCTCTTGTTGTCCCCCCAGCAAAGCCCTAAGCCGAAGTTCGGGTCCCACTACAGGGCGCCCTTAGCCGAGTGGTTGCTTAAGAATTAAAGGCCCTCTTGTATTTCCGCTTGACCGATTATGCAGAGAAATCTGCCGAAGAAGAGAGCGAGGAACATGCATAAAAAAAATCTAGGTTAACAAACTAGGTATGAAATCAGGTTACTTTAAGCACTTTTAAGCTTCACCTATACTTCAACACAGTCGCAATGGTGAATCTTATATAAGATTATCGCCTTTTTATCGCCTCCGCCAGTTCGAGCTCACTACCGGTGCCCTTAGTTCAGAACTATGTCAAAAACTTTGTGGAGATAGTATTATTGGCGAAAAGTATCTTTTTCTGTAACGCCCTTAGTGAGGGATTCAGATATTAACTGCTATTTTTGTGTTTACGACATTGTATTGTACCTTTACATTTTTTTTATATCCTTTAGGAGGAAATCTTTTATATGGCCCATCTGATGGTAAGCGATTACCGTAACCTATAACACCAGGGGCTTCAAGCGCGCGTTGCCAATTCTACTACTAAAGTCGTCTTGGCAGGGGACACCTATTGGCAACACGACGCTTCCCCAGGAAGCGCTGGCGACCCTGCTCACCGTTAGGAACACAACACTGCAAAAAGAGCAGTGTTATTTGTCTACGCTGGTCCTGGTGCATGTATTAACGCGGTCCTAATGCCGTAGGCATTCTCTACCCATTCTCTATTCTCTGTTTATTATGGATAACATGTTTGATATTTATAATAAATAAATTGAATTGAATTATGCAAACTGAATATTAAAAGTTATTGGACTTGGTTAGCGTAAAACGTATATCTTGAAGATCTTTATCCCCATGAGGTTGTGAAGTGCTCGTAGTACCGACTTTAAGGCGAAGAGCACTTAATAATCTGGTGATGAGAAAATATTGGCATAGAGACAGAATTGTTTACTACCGAATAATAAACATAACTTAACAGCTAAGCTGGTAATCAAATCTCATTACTCATTATAAATATGAAAAATAAACAAACATTTAAAAACAAACAAATAAAATATACAGCCTATGTCGAAATCAAAATAAGTGTCAACAAGATTTTTGGCGTGCGATTCCGTTTCACAGCGGACTGATAATTTCAGTACATTTTTATGCCGTTATTTTTTTATCTACGGACTTCAAAGTCTGGCACTGCCAAAACACGAGTGTATGCAGACGAGGATCCAAACAAAATGGCGCTGTGATAAATGAACTCGTTTTTATTTGGACACAACGCAGCAAGTCATGACGTCACGATAAGGTTATGATGTGTAACGTAAACCTTTGAGTGTGCTGTTCTGATTATGAAAACGTCTGTTTTAGCATTGTGTGCAAGTGTGTCAACACACACATTAATAATGAATTATGTGTGTGGCCACAAAAATGTGTTAAACCTGTTATCTGTTTATTTGGAGCATCGTATTTTTTTGATACTTTTCCTGAAGTATTATATTTTCGGACCACGATTATTGTTTCCGGGGTACTTACTTTATCCCCACCTACAGTGAAGATAATTATAGGCGTTGCTTTTTCATATATTATGTAGTATTGTAGATATATGAACCTTTCTTTTGTTACGTGCTTTGAGCGTTTATCATTACCTTGTTTTGTCCAAGGCTTTGCTTGCATAGGCAATATCAACCCGTCAAATATGGGAGAGCAATCATGACATCTCATTTTGCCATACATTCCACGGAAGATTTGAAAATGACTGAAAACAATTTAATGTGAATTGCACGACATTCCAAAATATAAAAGCAATAGGTAGGTACTTGCCGACACCGAAAAACTGTTTTGTTGTAATTACAAAAAATCTCGTGATAAATGTGACAACAAGAAGCATTTAATAAACATTGCTTTGAAGATGATTTTTTAAAAAAACGCAAAATATGTTTTTCTTAAATTAAATATTCACTATGGAGTAAGTACTAACTATTAGTTGACGCAACTTAATAAGCATTCTTGTATCACAGTAGCTATTAGATATTCTTCGAAGCCTTTGAAATAGAAATAGCGATGGGTAACTAGCCGAAATTTCAATAACTTAGCTAGCCGGCTATTTGTGGTACAATAGCCAGCTATATAGCCAGCTACTCAGCTATTTTGGCTATTCAGATAGCTTTAGCCGGGATACGTAGGATAGCTAAGTGGTTGCCGTTCAACTGCTCCGCGATTAGTACGTTCGATCCTCGCCGCGGTAACAAGTTTAGAACTGAAGACAAAAAATTAAAAATTCTGACTTTTGTTTATTTTATTTTATACTTCCTTGAAAAGAAATGAATTTCCCTCGTGACTAAGTATTAATTTATTATAATAAATAAAAACTTTCGAAAATCTATGATCAATTTATGTATTTTATAGCGCCATCTATATCTAAGGGGATAAATTATGAAGCATTTGTAACATCAGCATTCAGCTCTGAATACTTTTATTGAATGAACAACAATACAAGTAAACTGAAAGATACCATAGATGTCGCGCTACTCCAATAAGTATTTGATCGATTTACTAGACCTTTTATCATATAAAAGCGTTAGCATAGGAAAAGAAAAGAATTTCCCTCGTTACTAAGTATTAATTTATTATAATAAATAAAAACTTACGAAAATCTATGATCAATTTATGTATTTTATAGCGCCATCTATATCTGAGGAGATAAATTATGAAGCATTTGTAACATCAGCTCTTACTTTTATTGAACGAAGAACAAAACAAGTAAACTGAAAGATAAACCATAGATGTCGCGCTACTCCAATAAGTATTTGATCGATTTACTAGACCTTTTATTATCTAAAAGCGTTTGCCGGCACACATAGGAAAAGAAATGAATTTCCCTCGTGACTAAGTATTAATTTATTATAATAAATAAAAACATTCGAAAACTATGATCAATTTATGTATTTTATAGCGCCATCTATTATATCTGAGGGGATAAATTAAGAAGCATTTGTAACATCATTCAGCTCTTACTTTTATTGAACGAAGAAATAAACAAGTAAACTGAAAGATAAACCATAGATGTCGCGCTACTCCAATAAGTATTTGATCGATTTACTAGACCTTTTATTATCTAAAAGCGTTTGCCGGCACACATAGGAAAAGAAATGAATTTCCCTCGTGACTAAGTATTAATTTATTATAATAAATAAAAACATTCGAAAACTATGATCAATTTATGTATTTTATAGCGCCATCTATTATATCTGAGGGGATAAATTAAGTAGCATTTGTAACATCATTCAGCTCTTACTTTTATTGAACGAAGAAATAAACAAGTAAACTGAAAGATAAACCATAGATGTCGCGCTACTCCAATAAGTATTTGATCGATTTACTAGACCTTTTATTATCTAAAAGCGTTAGCCGGCACACATAGGAAAAGAAATGAATTTCCCTCGTGACTAAGTATTAATTTATTATAATAAATAAAAACATTCGAAAATCTATGATCAATTTATGTATTTTATAGCGCCATCTATTATATCTGAGGGAATAAATTAAGAAGCATTTGTAACATCAGCTCTGAATACTTTTATTGAACGAACAGCAATACAAGTAAACTAAAAGATACCATAGATGTCGCTACTCTAGTAAGTATTTGATCGATTTACTAGACCTTCCCTATAAATCCTATATTATTCACTTACGATGATTTGGAAATGACTTGCATTCGAATTTCAGTCATTCGGCAGATTGTTATTATTGAAAAAAAAAAAAAAGAAAATAAAGTGTAGGTGAATAATAATTAGTGTAAATAATAGGTAATTATAATTTAACGTCACTCGATGCGGCTTCTGCTGTAAATCCAAGGACTAATGGAGTATTTATAGTTCAATGTGAAAACCAGCGCTATCGGGTTGCTCGCAGCGCGGCAGCATATGCTGAGCGGAAGCCTTCTGGACACAGCTGAGACGTACAATCCATTTTATTTAAGATTTTTTTAATTTCTGTTTATCATGTTTTTATTTTTGTTTTTCTGTTATCTAACCTTTAAAATCGTTTTTGTGCCGTGTCCAATCAATACGTTTTTCATTTTTTTTCATTCTTTTCTTTCTTTCATATTCGTACATATGAATGAATACCGCGGCGATCGCGCGCGCCCCACCCCGTTGGCTACTACAGCTACTATTCAGCTACGGAATGAATGAAGATGGCGGCGATCGCGCGCGCCCCGCCCCGTTGGCTACTACATAGCCGTTAGCTATTAGTTAGTCAGGCTACGACAGCTACGTCAGCTACGCGCGGCTGCCCGCTACCCAGAGTAGCCAATAGCTAGCTATCGTATTGACGAATATCATAGCCGTGGCTATTTTGTGAATAGCCGTTATTTGGCTAGTTATTTGAATAGCTACCCATCTCTAAATAGAAAAACAATAAACTATGATCCAGAAAACCACTTGCGGCAAAACATTCCCGAAATAACGTCAGAATAGAAAATCTACGTTCATTAAAAAATAAACATAAAATAGTTATTTGTTATACAAGAGTGCAAAGTTGCTTTTTAACCGCGTGTTCAATTTTGATGACCGAGCAAGCGAAGGATTCTAAAATTGAATCACGAGCGCAGCGAGTGATTCAAAATTAGAATCCTGAGCGTTAGCGAGGGAATCAAAAGAGCACGAGGTGAAAAATCTTTGCACTCGAGTGCAACACGTAACTTTTCATTCCACCTCAGCGAGGAAATGACTAAATGCAAAAAAAAAACGTTTAATTCACAAACTTAGTGCACACGATGTTCTAAATTCAATTTACTTTATCCTCTAGAGAATAAAAACGGCTTTTCCACTCAGATATTGAAGATTAAAAATACTCTTTCCGAGATGGTGGGATGAAAATTTACTTTATCCTCTAGAGAATAAAAACGGCTTTTCCACTCAGATATTGAAGATTAAAAATACTCTTTCCGAGATGGTGGGATGAAAATCATTTTTTACTTTTCATTCTGTCCAAGCTCTTTATAGCAAATGAACATTAAGCCACAATACAATATACCCATTTTTATACAAACCCAAGATTCGTATCCAGCAAAATACCGTGCACAAATTAAAATTTCAAGTATATTCTATCATTTGTATTGACTTGACGGACGGGCACCGTTGTATATATCTACTATCAAACTGCTTATGACATTTTTATACTTTAATTTCTAAGAAACTGTACATCATTAGTTTTTAAATCGAAGAAAAACTGTACATCTTGTGTTTTTAAATCAAAGAAAAACCGTGCATCTTGAGTTTTTAAATCAAAGGTGTATAACGTACGGAATTTACCGTCCCAAATTAAAACCGTTTATTTTAATCTTCAAACTTAGATTAACCGGGATTAATAGTAATCATAATACGGATATAAATTTAAATTAATCTTCATAAAATTGTTCTTCATCCGGCACAGTTTATAGACAATATTTCATTACAGATTTTACTGGGCCGTAGTGTTTTTAATTAATGGAGTTGCGCCGTTCAGAATTAATGAATATTGCGATGGCAATACGTCACACTCGTCGATGTTTTTAATCTTGTTTTGCAATATTTTTAGTAACAGCTAAAATATTGAAGATTTTTCTGATTTTTCAGAGGCGGTTGGTACAATAAATAAAGTAGTGGATTTTGGTTTTAGAGACTTGTTAATAGATTTTAACATGTTCAATTGCTCATTGTTCATGGTTGGCGTAAGTTTCCTGCGCTACGTGCTGCGGGTTCGATTCCCGCACGGAACGAATACTTGTAAGTCATTTCGGGACTAGGTGTGTGTGCATGTAATTTGTATATTCGTAAACTTTACCCACGAAACAGGATAAGTCCTAATGTGGGACAACGATATAATAATAAAAAAATGGAAGCGTAATTAGATTTTTTAAAGTAAGAAATCTTAGATTTTATTCAAGTTTCAAGTTTATTCAAATTATATTGTGGTTTATAATTATTATTTACAATTACGATATTACAATTAATTATGTAGGCATGTGTGTATGTATGTACAGTCAGCATACAATAGTTTATACATGTGCCAAATTAATATATTCATTAAAAAACATTAATTAAGTTATACCTGGCGTTGAGATTGATATAGCTTTATTAAAGGAGAAATCATTCACAGTGAATATTTCTAAATTCTACGAGATACGAAAGAAAGAGTTCTCTAGGTGTTCCATATTCTTTTTTTCAAAAGTCGCCTTGAAAGTTGAAACTTCTCAAACGACCCAATTTAAGACTAAACCGAATCGAATGGGAAGGAAGCAAGAACATTGCATAATTATTTTCAATAACTTACAGAGAAGTAAATAATGGAATAGCAACAAGATACAAGAGGTCCAATTTAAAAGTTTTAACAATGCCTTTTACTTTTATACTTCGGAGTTCCTCAATACTGAGAGACACAAAGGATCTTTCGTACATTTCTACAATAGTCATATTATTATAACCACCACGGTAGATTACAAGTACCTAGCTGGTTCTTTGTTACGGGAAAATCTTCTTTTGTTATATGAATCATATCTACCATTTAAAACGTAATATAAACTCAACTAAAATTACAATAAAAATATCCCACGCGAATATAATTATATACGAGGAAAAACTTCCACGTCCCTAAAACCCCATCAATATCCGAAAAATAAAGTACGAGGGGAAGGTTGGGCGATGCGTAACTGATACAGGTACAGGCAAAGAATGTGGAACATTTAAACAATTTTAATCGTGTCATCGTTAGAAGGGATGGGGAGGTTGGGGAACAATGGATGAAATTGGCCGAGGATTGCGAAGAGTTTGCCATGAAAGAAGGTCATTTAATAACCGACACAAAGGGCTCGGCAGGAACTGGAATGGAAGTGCTTGTAATAATAATAAAGTTTAAAAAATATTTGGTGAGACGTGGATAAAATTCGGAATTTAAGTTTCTTTTTCTTTTTCCTCATGAGGTGAACAGAATTTTAAGGCGACGTCATTACTTGATACGCTGTGAATATGAAAAATGGTAAGAGATTAAATTCTTGGTACTGAAAAAATTGGGTCTGACATTTCCTTTATTTTTGAGTAAGTACAGTTTAGTATCTGTCCAGGAGAATAAAT
This sequence comes from Allophyes oxyacanthae, assembly GCA_932294325.1. Taxonomy (NCBI): domain Eukaryota; kingdom Metazoa; phylum Arthropoda; class Insecta; order Lepidoptera; family Noctuidae; genus Allophyes; species Allophyes oxyacanthae. Next base: position 3,762,524 of record OW028623.1, on the reverse strand, counting down.
TAGAAAATAATTGTCGCTATAATTTTCCTATCAGACAAATTGCTTGGGACTTGGGACTTAAGTGAGGCTGACAATCTGTTGTCTAGAGCGGACATCTCGGATCATTAATCATTGATCCCAGCTCTTGAGGTCCTCGAAGAAGAGATTGTGGAGACTTGTTTTATATTTTCCACAGTAAACTATAAATCATCAGTATTGATGCTGGCGATATTGTCGGAAGATAGTCGAAGCATTTAATTTTTCATTCAAATTGTCTCGCGGTACTGATATTATAGAAAGTGTGGCAAGATTAATTTGGAAGATATTTTAATATATTTTGATTAATATTAAACTGCTTTGCTACGTTTCGCGTGGATTTCTATAGCGAAGTAGGTGATTGAACTTTATAAATAAACTAGAGGTCGCGCGGGTGCGCGGGCCGCATGCGGCCCGCGAGGGCTTTTTAGGTGGTGCTTGTAACATAACTTAAAAAAAATATGATTTTTGATTTTGTATGGCAGCCATGTTTTTTTGTATGGAAACCATCTTTTTTTCACCGGCTCGTCAAACGGCCTAGGGTCCTTAACATTTTTAGTTTCGGCGGTATAGCATTGCGACTTGTAATTTTCGAGATCCGTAGGGCAGTTCCGGTCAGTGTTCCACTTTCAGGTCATTTCGGACTTTTCCCAAACTCATAGGACTCCCCTCTATACGACTTCCATACATCACTTTTACCCCCGGCGGCTGCTTCTGGGAGAACAATTGGGTGAAAATCCAAAATGAACACTTGTATGGCGGCCATCTTGAAAAATGGCGGAAAGAAAAAATTGATCCCGGATTATGAATCGGTGCCCCCGAAAACCCCCGGACGCCAATTTTCAGCCGGCTCGGACCATTTTTTTTTTTGGCCGCCATTTTGAATCCGCCATCTTGGATTTTTATGACCCCACCGGAAAGCCCCCGTTGTCCTCTATGACATTTGGTCGAACACCCCCCCACTATCTCCAACGGTTTCGGAACGGTGAGCGTTTCCATTTTGTATGGCCGCCATCTTTTTTTGTATAGACGCCATCTTTTTTTCACCGGCTCGTCAAACGGCCCAGGGTTCTTGACATTTTTAGTTCCGGCAGTATGGATTTGCGACTTTTCATTTCCGAGATCCGTAGGGCAGTTCCGGTCAGCGTTCCACTTTCAGGTCATTTCGGATTTTTCCCGGACTCACTGGACCCCCCTCTATACGACTCCCATACATGACTTTAACCCCCCACGGCTCCATCTGGGAGATCAATTCTGTCAATGAGTGAGTCAGTCAGTCAGTGGTAATCGAGCTTTATATATATAGTCAATAGTTCAGAATTCTATACCTACATTTTCCTAGATTTTCCCGAGTATGATGTACTGGGCTATCAGCTTAAACAGTTAAGTAGTATTTTTAGAGTAAACAACCTAATCCTGACGAATGCTGAAAAAGTTAAGAGGAAAAGTGGTCACTGAAACATTTGAATAGGTATTTTTAAAAAACTATCGCTACCGTTGGCATATGCCATTCATCGAGCGAAAGACACAGGGTCAACTGCACCACAGACTGATCACACCTACATAAAATCGCTAAAATCAAGGTTTTGTATTACCCTGTTCCCTCCTCCAAAAATCTGTTTACTTTTATGGAACATAATTCCGTCACACATATAGGAAGTAACATAACAAAAAAGGCGAATTGTAAAGACATGCATGGTTGATATCTATATTAAAAAAAAAACAGTGCAATAGTAACGAAATCCAGAGACAAACCGGGGAATACGTTTGTATGGACAAAATGCCGCCCGCGTTTCCTCTTAATAAGTACAGATGAACTAATAGTTCTGTTGTGGTCACTGTTCTAACGTTAAACTAGTATTAAATAAGTTTCAATCAAATTAAATTGGATGAAATATTTTAAATTTATTAAAGTTATTGCTATTTTATTTAGTCTTGTGTCTTTTTTTATAATCTGTAATTTATGGGTTCAAAAAGGCTCACTGTAGGTATATTAATATTACATGAATTTATTATTTATGTGGTCTTTTAAAGATTTTTCAAATTTTATGAATATACTTTACAATTTAATATACGTAATTATAACCATTGTATTTAATTTTTATAAAAGTTTTAAGAGCGGCGTGGCATAGCAGGACTCACAGGACTCCTCTCAAAATTAGAGCTGTCCGACTGGGGAAGTACGTACCTACCTTTAAAAACCTACCTTTTATGTAAAGGAAAACTATGTAAATTAAAGTTAAAGGAGCTCCAAATTATAAATACGGCTGAATACCGGCTATAAGCTCCTAGAAACAGTGTCAGGATAAAGTAACAAAAGGTAATAAATTGGAAAATGTAAGCCTTAATTTAAAGACAATTACTGGGGATTACAAAAAGGTAGAGTGACGAAAGTGGCAAATTGGCTGCTTTTTTGCAGCCATTTTCCGGTATCAAGTTTATCTCGTACGGACTTAATTAAACCTGAACATGATATTATCTTGCTGCTGTAAAACAGCACTTTTGTCGCTTGTTATATCAAATACTTTTAAGCAATACTTTGTTTAGTATTAACAACTTATTATTATTGCTAGCTGCCGCCCGCGGTTTTACACGCATTCTACGGGAACAACGTCATGACGTATCCGAATAAAAACTATCCTTTGTTAATTCAGAACATGGTCTATCTCTAAGTGCCAAATTCATTAATTCATCCAAATCTATTCAGCCGTTTATTCGTGAATAACCTATACTCTAATTACGTAAAAATCACCTGACAGCAACCCGACATCCTTGGGCCAGCAGACGGAGCGCGGTCGGTCGCGAACTGTCAAACAAATTCGTATTATGCATTCGTCCGCCTGTGACTCCCTGTCGCATTTGCAGCGCTGTATGCACTTTTTAGTCCGTTTATTGTCCGCCAAAGGGCGAACCCGTAAGCGGTGGCTGTCGCGTCGCTATTGGCAAATACGTAATACCAAAGTGATATTTGACAGCTACCTACTACCGCGCTATTTACGCCTGTCGCAAACTGTCTGCTACATCGGTAATTAGAGGGCGGGGCCAGACAAGCCGAGGCGCATCGCAAGGGGTGGTTAGCGGATGACGACTAAATTCACATTGAAAATGGTGTCGATTCTGTTGCCCATTTTGACAGTACTAAACTAGATTAAACCCTATCTGTCACTTTCTTTTTCTATTGAAACAGAAACAGACAAACGCTCTTAGTTTAGTTTAGTTCTGTCAAAGTACGTAACAAAATTGACACCATTAAGCGAGTGGACTAATTTGACAGGACTAAATTATCTTCCATCCTTTTCTCATGTTTTTTATTTATTACTTAGACACCACTAGTAATAATAACTTTATGTTAGACACTGAATTAGTGAGGCTAAATGTTAAAAACTAAATGTAAAAAAATAGAATGTAAATGAAAAAATAGACTGTAAAAAACTGTAAAACTAAATGTAAATGTTAGTGACACTAAATGTAAAAGTGAGACTAAATTAGTTTAGTTTCTAAAACGTTGCTTATATTTTTTTACAAAGACTGTGTACATAACACGTACCTACACACATACAATATGAGTACATGTAGCTACATAATTACTATTATACAAACGTATTTTAAACCAGAAAACCAATCAATCAAACTCGAATTTCAATCAGATGTATCCTCCATCAGTAAATAGCAAAATAACTAAGATATCTATGTTATGGGGAAAAATCCTTTGTGTAGTATTTACAAAGGCTTGGTACAGTCAATAACAGAAGTAGATATTGTTAATAACTGTTGTCCGCGGTATCAAACGCACGTTTTATTTTTACCAAAATAAAATATAACCTATATCGCTCAGGAGTAGGGGATAGTGTAACTATCTATTAGTGAAAAAAAATCTGTTATTTTTTTTACATGTTCTTAGCATTACCCCGCCCGCACCTTAACCTACTTTAACAGTGTTTCGCTTCTATGAAAATATTCTGCTCATAAACAATTAAGGCAATAATAATTATGCGAAAAAACTTTATGCCAAACATTTTATGACAATAAAAATTACGAGAAACAAGAGGATACCTTTTTAAAAAATATTGATATATTGATGGCATACTTGACAGCATACCTATTTAAAAATATTTTATTTCTTATTTGTTAACTTTTGACGTGTGATAATATTTTTATTTTTTTATCTTCTCTCTCTTATGTTGTCAATATGTCTGTGCTGAATAAATGTTTTTTTCTTTCTTTCTTTCTTTGATATTAGAAATACAACTGTTAATCTACTTCTGTAGCTGACTGTACCATCAAACTCAAATTAAAGGGTCGGTTTTATTATTATCCGTCTTGCACAAGTTCTGTAACTTTGTGGGAGAACGAATACTGTATAAATACAGTCCCTGATGATGAGGGTTCAGTAATAAATCTATAGCCCAGTTATACTCGTTTATCATTTGGATATAAAGTAGCGGTTTCGTTTAAAATATAAACCGTGTTGTATCTTTAAGCAAGCGGAAAAATCGTAAGAGTTCCGTATTTTTCTATTTTTTTTTCAGAAAGTTATGATGTTGTTTTTTCCTTTTTTAATTTAATAACCAGCTGTTTACTGTCCCACTGCTGGGCACGGACCTCTTTTCAGAATGAAGTGCGGGTTGGTGGACTACTCACATTCAACAACTTAATAGATCTACGTCTCATGTGTAAAGGTTACCGCAAGTTGTTTTTCCTTAATCGTTAATGCAAGTGATAATCAAATTATTTTCAATCAAAGACTTTGAAAAGTCAGGGGTGCGGACCGGGTTCAAACTCCGATACTCCTGCATGGAAGGCAAGCGTTCAACTACTAGGCTATCATCCCCTCTTATTTATTACTTACCTACCTATAGGTATTATCTGGCCCGCTAAAAGTTAGTCCGCGGCCCAGTTAATAAAGGTATCAAATGGTCCAAATTGGTATCCAATGGTCCATAAAACCTAACAAAACCTACTTCGTTAACGCGTTTTGTGTTATTATTCTGGCCCATTATGAAACCAATTTTGACATTTTGACAAATGTGATATCAGCTATAGCAAACTCTCAAGCGCGCCTTTGACCAAGATTCGCTTTCTATCGGCCGTCACCAACGGTATAATTTATAATTCGTGCAAATCTAGCGGCTGTCAGAGTCGCAAGCCAGTTGTATTTATAAAATTGCATTCTCTGTGTTGTATTGCGTCTCTAAAAGGCAACAAAATGCAATTTTAATTAGGTTCTTACATAAAATTCACAAGCAAAGTGTCTGTTTTAGGAAGAAACTTCAAATTTTAGGAAACTCATTCTCCATTGTTCTAACTCCATGTTATCTGTCCAAACAAAAACAATTTCCTATCTACCCTTTAAAAGATTTCACCACACAATAACGGTGCCCAAAACCGAGGAAATTTCTTTACAAACTTGTTATAACATGGAATCCAATAAAACACTGAAGGAAATTCGATGTTTTCCAGTAAAACAAGCTATTTACTGTACACAATTCAACTCGGCCAATTGTTGGTTCGCCCAATAGATATGTGAAACAGAAAAGTTCGATGGGAGTTGGTATAAAAGCAATAAAACTTGCCCACTATGCGGCTTTGATCGGACATGTTGTGTGTCGCGAAGTTTTTGTTTTCATTTTTATATTTTTTGGAACAATGGGCGTATCTTTTTCGTCGTGATTTTATATCTCCGTTATCGCGAATTGATGGCCAATGGAATTTTGATTTTTGTATTCGCTTTAAAATGAAACGGAAAATCAATGATAAATTCGAAAAATTTGATTAAAAAACTCACTTTTGTAATTAATAGGTTACAAACCTGTTGAATATGAACTCAATAGCTTTCAAAATAACCACACAAGCACGCTTTAAATATTTACTATGGTTGAATTTCATCAAGGAAGTGAAATTCTGTTTGTATTAAGAACTCTTGGCAAAATGAGCTTCACCAAAAAATTCTTAGAAACCCAAAATTAAGAAAATGTTCTTTTTAAAATGTTCTCGCACAACTAAAGAACACGATGAACCCTTTCCTTTCTTCCTAGTCTTAACAAAAAGGTCTCTAATGCGAATAAGCTCAGGACGAAGTATTTTAAGCGCATAATTGATACGTCCTTACAAACGCCGCATTGATCCCATCTCGCTAATCCTCTAACAAAACGGCCTCTGCTCCCAATCACAAGGGTGATTGACTTGGATAAATTATACATTGTTAATGGGTTTCTTTTAAAACAGTTTCGTATATTAGCTACTGAGTTTACACACTTTTATAGCAACATGATTCTTTTTGTCATATTTTTAAAATTATTTTATGTTGTTATCTTTTATTTTTGTTAAATTTCGTATAAATTGAATATAAAATAGCTATACGTGACTCCATTTTACGGGAAGATGTTTTTTTTTTGTCATATTTTTAAAATTCTTATGTTCTATCTTAATAATTTTTTTTATTTTGTTCAGAATGTTTATTGGTGTAAACCAAATTCAGGCAATTATGAAATCTTGACACCTAGCTGCGTGATTCCAATAGGTCTTAATGGAGAAGAACAGGCAAGAAACTCCATGGAAACTCTTTTAAAATTATACTTATTTTATCACAATCTTGAATTATACAATGTTGTGGTAAGAGCTGTGGGAATAGTGTAATTTAATGTGAATAAAATATAAGAATAGCATATTATTGATTTTCCAAGTTACAAGCTCACCAGTCGCGACGGATGGCAAGCATGACGCTCGTATCAGTATTGCTAAGATAAAACCATGATAATTATTATACTGTTAGTATACCAATAAATAAATATAATAACATACCTATCAAAATATTAACGCCATTTGTTAAAAAAACTTTGGGCTTAAGCAAACGCTTTGGCAAAATCTATTTTTATTTGATTCCTTATTTTGGTTAGATATTTATAACAGTTAATTTGAAAGCCCAGCTGTGATTACTTAACCTGATTATTTTGTTTCTCAGAATTTTTACCGTTTACATTTATTTTCTTATAAAATCAACTTCAAATGTAAGGAAAAAATATTCAAATTAAAATACGACATAGATTTTTAATTTATTTTATTTATAATTTTCATAGAGCTTAAGATAGGTACACAATTAAACCTCTGTCATAGTATGCCATGTTCCGAGGTTTCATCAACTCGCTATTTGTGCGATAGGTAGGTACTCAAAGTGTAAAAAAAAAGGATAGTCTAAGAGTTAGTGCAGTATAAGATAAATGTGTGAAAAAAGATCTTCAGTTTTTTCAGTAAATATTATCCTTATCATTTTCTTTATTAAGTAATTATTAAATAAACCACTTTCTTGAGCCATTCCAGTACTAATAAATATATGAACTGTTCCGCTACATTTATAGCATCACGCCGATATTCTTTAAAAGGTTAAGGAGTGGTGTTTATAATCAGGTGGCCAATAATGACACTGAATTGACCATATCCGTGTGTGGCGACCGAACCCAAAACGGACGATACGTGAACAAATTCGCGGGCAAAAAGTGAAATACAGGTTTTTACATTATTTTAAGTTATATTTATTTATAAAACTGGTTGAAGGTAGCTTAAGACAACGGCTGTGTCTATGTCTTTGTCTTGTGATAATTGGAGAAGGAATGACAAAAAAAATTATCTGGAAAATAATGATCAAGCTCAACGTTCTAAATTCGAATTGAGATTTCGAAAGTATGAAGTGGCCAGTGATTGAGATTGCCAGTGTTAATTAAATGAAATAATAAAAGAGTACTTCGTTACAACTTAAAGCCATAAATACCAGACAAGAACATATTATCAAGATCTTAAAATACCACATCCTGTTCGGTATACCATCCTACGTCACCTCATGCAGCTTATATGAGATTTGGCCACAAGCGGAAGCCGCGTTTACACTGTACCCCCTTTAATATGCATAGCTTCTAATAGATTTTGATAGGTTTAGAAGACATTCTTATGACGGAACAGTGTCGAGCGCTTGTATGGCGGGATCACAGTTAATAAGTAGCTTAAGCTGGATGTCATTCTTCACCGTTTGAAAAATAATAAGGTGTTTCAAGTACGTAGAGTAGAAGCTATACCCCAGAATAATTGCTTCATACTATTGAGTTTATTCAAATAGATACATGAAAAAAAACCATACTACGGTGCTTACGTAATAGTAAAATTAAGAATAGCATCTAACCGCGCTAGGTTTAGATAGCGCATGAATGAAAATCACGCCAAGTTTTATTGTCCGAAATGGGCTATAAATTAGTTGAGTGTATTAGTATCACAATATGTCACCGTCTTCCTAGGGATCACTCGGTGCTCACGCAACAGAGTCCCCACTCCATGAGCTCGCGACCCCAGAGGCCTCCCGCCAGATGGCGCTAAGCGGTTACGGCGTTGTTCGCGCCGCGGCAGTTGCTCCTCAACGCCTTCTTCTCTGAGCGGGATCGGTCCTCTCTCGATCCCGCTTTGCAGTCTCTTTCTAAAGCATAACAGCTTCACAGACTACCCACACCACCTTCACCATGACCATAATTGTGTGAGTGCCTAAACCTTTATCTAACCCTTCATACAGGGGTGTGATTCTATACCATTCATGTTATCGGTAATTATATCGCAGTAGCATACACAGCTCGAAGAAAACAAAATTACCAGTATGAGTATCAGGAATCTACTTTTAACTTTTGACATTCCTCGACGTTTTAAGTGCTTTTCCAAAATTGCAGATGCGAAGACTAATTCAATATGACATTCAACATAAACATTGAAACGCGTAAGGAATTCTACATCTTGGCTGTAGCGACTATTGGTACAATGATTGCTCAGACCACACCCTACATGTCGACAACCTCGGGTGCTAACCTCGACATTATTATTATTTCCTTTATTAAATTTTATATCATATTTATAAATAATATTACAAAGAATTTTATAAAAATTACTAAACTTTTCAAATTATAAAAGAGTAGTAGCTCACCGGTATCGGGACAGGGTCCAACCTACCGGTAGTCAGGGCCGCAGAGAAAGGAACCTCCTAACAATACGCGCTTTGTCAAGGAGTGTCGCCCTCTGTATCAAACCCTTGACCCAGCTGCCCAATGCGAGCGTCTTAAGGTGTTGGTCGAGGCACTTGGCTATTAAACCATTGGCTGTAACGACTATTGGTACAATGATTGCTGACTCCACACCCCACATGTCGACAACCTCGTGTGCTAACCTCGACATTATTATTATTTATTCGTCACCCGTTGCTGACTCCACACGGACATGTCGACAACCTCGTGTAGGTACTAATTCCGACATTATTATTATTCTTCACCCGACAGATTGTTACCAACTAACCTTTAAGCATTTCCTCACGCTTCTCTGGAAGCATCATTGAAACCGTTCTCAAATAGATTTTCATTAATTACTACGGAATTTCCGTTCCGATTTAATTAATAGACTGACGATGTCTGCCGTGTCTAATAATTTCACGATCTCCTAGTTTGTTAGTAAAACGATATTTTCGATAATATCATACTACAATCCGCTAAAGGAAAATGAGCTTTATAGCTACAGAATAAAGTTCAACTTTATTCGAAAATTGTTGCTTAATGAGATTTTTTTGATAAATAAAATTGTAGGCTATACGAATAGGTAAATATCCAGTCTCCATGATCTCATTATAATGATAGAGACGGCAAATGAGCTTGGTAACCTGAACTATTTTCACAAGATTTTGTTTTTTTTATATAACTTCGCCCCGCGCCAGGATTTCTTCTGTATTCGTTGGTACAGTTTACAAACATACATGTCACATGCACACACACCCAGACACGGAACACCTATCTGTAGCCTATACAAATACCTACTTGTTCCATGGGAGGATCGAACTTTCGGCACGTAGCGCAGAAAGCCAATCTCTTAGCAACAGCGCATATTTAACTGAGACAGCGGAAAAAATGCAATGTGTATCTGTGTATCTGTCTGTCTGTCTGTGGCATCGTAGCTCTAAATCGGATGGACCGATTTCAATGCAGTTTTTTTATTCGCATGGTAACCGAAACCAACTGCTTAACGTGCTTTCTGAGGCTTTCATTATTAGGGTATCATCTACCTCTCTCGTTATTACCATTCAGGGGATCACACATAGAATAGAATAGAATAGAATAGATCTTTATTTCATGTAAACCAGATTCAGGCACTTATGAAATGTTGAGGCTCTAGTTGCGTAACTTAATAGTTATTAAGTCTTGACGTATTTGTATTTCGATAAATCGTGTTGCTAGGGAGTTTGTTACGTAGCTTCTTCTCCATGGCTACACATAGGAAGCTGTGAAGGGTGAGCGACGATCGTATTATTTTTTCTGACGGTCAAAATTAGTTATCACGAAAGATACTGTTTTTTTTTTTTAATAAATTAACAATTATATAGTTTTAAAGAATCTTTGTCACCCAAGCCCTATCCATTTTGAAGGCAGTGGTGTTCTAATTATATCTCTGTAAATACAGTTTTATTCACAACTGGGTAAAGGCAACGAAATAAATTACTCACAGGTAAAAATATTGTAAATCACCAATATTTTTTAGTTTGCTAAGGGTTTACAATTAAATTTAAGAACATAAATAAATAAATAAATAACATTTTCAACGACAAGGAACCTTAATAATATGTAGCCAATTCATATTTAATTAAATTTTAAAAAAAGCAAACCACCCTCCATTATAAGTAGGTACGCATTTTGTTATGTAAAATTATTTCACAGTTAATATTTCCAGCCATCCCGTGCGAGCCGATGTGAGATTAAAATTTCACAAAAATAAAATATCCATTTAACCTACATTACGGAGGGACGGTTTTCGGTCAACTGCCCTACACACTTTAAATTTTAACAACAAGGGTCTGTAATTAAATAAAAAGGTAAATAAGTATTTAAAATTACGGTATCCAGGTAAAGTTTTACTCTAATAATTCTTGGATGGAACTGAGTAAAACGATTAATTAAGCATTTACTCGTATATCCTGGAAAGTAGGTATGTAGATGTAATTATAAAAAAGGTTGTATCTTTCTACTTTTTACCGACTTCCAAAAAGGAGGAGGTACTATGTTCGTCGCGAATTTTTTTTTTCTCTTTTTTTAATTAAAACTTGCTTTGCATTAAAAAGGGTAAAAAAAATTATTTAAAAAAATAAAAAACCGACTTCAAAAAACCCAAAAGTATAAAATAATTTTCTTATAAAACTTAACAGCTTCTGAAGTCCCCTTTTATTCTTCAATGCACCTAGCTTGGCAGTGGCACCGACTTCAGAAGCTGTTAAGTTTTTTAAGAAAATATTTTATACTTTTGGGTTTTTTGAAGTCGGTTTTTTTTTTATTAATTTGTTGATGTAATAATGATGGCGTATGAATATACAATCAGGTATAGTACAACACAACTAAGAAGTCGGTCGGCAAACTTTGTAAAACCGAACAGGGGGTCTTCCGCGTAACTAAAATGGTAATAAACATCGACAATGCACGCAGTGTCAAAGAGTACTGCTTTCTTAATCAGACCGTTGATCCAGCCATCTAGCGATAGCCTCTCGAGGTGTTGGTCGAGACTCTTGGCAATTTTATTAAGCTATTAGCCGTCACGACTATCGGTACAATGATTGCTGACTCCACGTGCCACATATTATTATATTATAGTAATATTCTAACTATGTATTCTTTACAGCATTTTCTACTGAAAAAAGCTTGGTTTTTACGATTTATTCTGAATATGTCAAAGTTTAAAACACAAAACAAAAAAAAAAAGTAAATGTAACTGTTTACATTTTACCAGTGTGCATATATTATATTAGGCACTTACGATAACCAGTTTTTTATAAAAGAGAGTATTACATTAATTCGTCAATATGTCGTTTTGTGAAAATATTAACATTTACATAATTTTGCTTTATAAAGTTTCACGAAAAGTAATTAATTAATATCACGCTAATTGTATTTGCGCGCTTGAAGGCCTCATTAAAACTGTTATCAAAATATACAGCGTCAAAAAATCTCATTTAACTATAAAAGCGGAAGGTATTATTCCACGCAAATGGCCAATTTGCCGCTATTTGGCAAATATAATTGGCGTGTGGTGGAATAGAATAGCTCTTTTTGCGCAGTACTGTGTAATTCCAAAGATTAATTCGAAAATGTGCCCATGAGATTATGAATTTTGGCACGTAAACTCCATTGTACTGAGCGGAGGCCTTTCAGTAAGTCGCGGAACGATTTTACTTGGTGTCCCATGTGATGTCAAAAGTGACTTACGTTAAATAATTATTATTACCGAAAAATGTACCGGTAAGCTTCAAGTCAAATTAAAGTAAGTATCTAGGTACCAACTACCATTCAATTCGATTCAATTCAATTAAATTTTTTGTTGCATATCACATGTGTGTTTTACATGATCTTGACTCTTGATCACTCTTGATCTTGATCAAGACTGTTGTCACACTGATGTCACTGATAATAAGGCTTCACAATACTATTCGAAAAAAAAATAATTTAATGATAACATAAATGTTGCAAGGAAAAGCGATTACCATCACGCAAAATATTTTTTTGCTCCCTTATAACACCAATAAACCCAAATACATACATACATATTGACACAACATACAAGAAATTAATAACCTTACCGTCAAAAATCCCCGACTCCAACTAGAAATCTGTTTGTCCGTTTTGGAGCTACGATGCTACAGACAGATACACATATCCACATATCCACAGATATACAGATAAACAGATACACAGATACACACTAAAAACTTATAACACCCCTCTTTTTTGTCAGGGGCTAAAAACAGAAAACGTCCATTGACCATCAATTTTATTAAACTCTAAATGTAACTAATTATCCAATTTGACTTGCAAACAAGTTCCCGTTTCTAATTCATCAACGTGTCATGTCCAGAAACATGTTGATCTCTGACGTGAAGCCAAAATTTGTCTATTTAGATAATTTATCGTTCAAACCTGTTCAAACATGTTCGCGTCAGTCCAAATTTAGTGGACCACTACCTCTCATAGTTCATATCTGAGGCTGACTAAAATCGTACCATGATTTAAAAATTTGTCTTTGTTATATCTAATAGATACCTACAAATGTATCGAAATTTGAGAACAGATTAATCTCATGTTTAGTAATTCTATTTGGTCGGGATTATGTAATTCAAGACTTTATTTATTAAAGTTAACGCTCGGTGATGGATCAACTAAGTTGTTGCTAGCTCTCCCTCTAAAATTAATATCCACATTACTGACGACTTTTAATAACCTCAGAATGACTACTCTAATCTAAGTATATAACATTCGCGTAAGGTTCATATTTAGTAATCATATTTTGTTTGACAGTTACTATAGAGATTCCTAGATGAATCAAATGTGACCTTTCAGGTCCGCAATTAATGTCAAAGCAGCCAAAATCAAAACCAGTGCAAATGAAGAAAAAACCATAGCTTATTAACTTGTAAGGGAGCCCTACTTATTATTTCTATGGAAAAAAGTCACACTTGAGTACCTAAAAATCTGCTCCATAATGTAATGTGTCAATTCGGACACTGTGTCCGAATATATTGTGTCCGAGTCGTCAACAAGTCGTACTTTTAGGTTGCTGATTAAAACTAGTGTCAGTTGATTTTGCAGTAATCCGGAACTCTGCTTGGAAATAATATACCGGATGACTTGACCTTTTCTTTAGCGTGGTGACGGACGACCCATCTTGGGCTGTCTTCCGCCTGAGGGGGCCGGACTCCTACCAGCTAAACTCACCACGATGGTTCGCTCCGGCACCTACAGGTGGGCTTCGGGTACTCTTAGAAGACCGCGCAGAAGCCCACCCTGCCTGTTAGAGCACTTCTCGGGGGTCGTGGACTTCGACTCGGGTAATAAATTTCAATACGATCGTAAGAACATAAACTTCGAGCTACCTTGTTAAAAAAATACGGATGATGAAGTTCGGACTCCCATCTTCAAAATAGGTATAATTTTTACAAGTTAGCTCGAAGCTGGGTCGCTCTCGATCGTATTGAAGTTTATTAACAGAGTCGATGTTCATTACCATTTTAGTTACGCGGTAGACCCGCTGTGGGCCGAGCACGAATGTTTTGACGTATATAACGTAAACGTAACCAAATTTAGAACCAAAAATACACGTTTAATCCATGATATTTTTTTGGAAATACATACAAATTTTTACGCTTTAATGAAACAAGTCCGTTTGTTGCATAAAATTGAACAAAAATGTGATAGATTAATTGTATTTTATAATCAAAATTTGCTTACGTTTACTTTACTATACGTCAAAACATTCGTGCTCGGCCTACTGATCACGGCGCGTGAATGGGCGGCATCCTAATTCTCATCTCAAAAAACCGCCCGTCTCGCACTAAATCACCTAGTATGAGAGTATATGAGTATACTATCCAGTATATTGAAGTCCGTGAGATTAAACCGACGTTATTAAACCTTACTAGACTAGCGAACACGCCACGGCCCGCTCTGACACATTTTATTTACGTACTGTATATTTGGGGGCCAGCCTTCATCGAATAATCTACTTTCAAACACTTACGATAAAGTTGAAATTAGAATGGCTTGTTTTTATTTAGTACCAATACTCGCGTGTGTAGTATCCTATCAATTTTTATTCAACTCTTTGCTTATACGTCTTCTTTATTGATGTTAATGTTGTATGGGAACATCATTATTTAGCTAGAATGAGAATAATTTCGTCACTACTGTAAATTATTTGCCATCGAATATGGTTCAGATAGTCGCTAAAAGAATTTATTTCATGGAGTTATTACTGAAAGGAAGAAAGAAAAACGTTTATTAGATAGCACAAAACCACACCTAAAACCGAACAAGTAAACATAAAGGCTCATCCACACTCGATACTTCAGAATCGCGTGTTTTCGAGCTCGTTATCCACTTATTGTAAGCAAAAGGCAGCCAACGAACGCGAAAATATGCGATTCTGCTGCAAAAAGTATCGAGTGTGAACCAACGCTAAAAATTAAAAACGAAAAATAAAAACTTATTACCTAAGTAGGTACAAAAATATTAAAAATCGAGATTTTTTGAAATTCATTATTTCACCTAGTTGGTTCGATGTGGCGGCATTGCTTGTCTATAAAGCCTCAGCTCAGCAAAGTGCTGCAGCTAGCTGCAGCGCTGATTTTCAGCTGAAGTCTCAAGTGGCAGACATATAAAGTGTAATTTCTGTTTAATAATCACATACCTCTAATACTAAAAAAACTTAAATTTTTTATACACTGATAAAATTATATCTGTCCTTGTTATTTGTATGCGAATAAATAGAGATGACAATAGATAAGTGAATATGTATAAACGTATAAAAATACTTTTATTATAAAGCTTTTACTACTCATAGGCGGTGCGTTGCTCGTGGCACTGTGGGGAGCTCTTAGCTACGCTGTTGCTTAATTTTTAAAAAAAAGGCTAGTCGCCCATCAGGCCTCGCCATAGATCAGTTAAGCAAAATAGGTGATAAATAATATAGATAAGAAAAAGAGAGACAGGTGTAAAAAAAATAAAAATTCATATCCCTCATATTATTAAAAACATGTAATTTTTAAACACTAATTTATGAAAGTAAAAATAATATATAAATTATATAGCTATCCTTGCCATTTGTATGCCAATAAATAGAGATGGCAATAGACAAGTGAATATCTTTTCAGATATAGGTAAAAAGACTTTTATTATAAAGCTTTTAGGATGTGATTTTGTATTTTACGAAACTCAACACAATGTAAAAGGTAAAAGATATTTGTCGTCTGTACACAGGTCTTAAAAAAGTTTCAAAATATACTTCTTAGAAATAGCTTTGACCACTCAGGCAAAAAGGCGCCTTCAATATTCAGCCTTCCAAGAAAAAATATGGAATATTTTGAAAAGTTTTCCCAGTAATTGTTCGTTTCAGAGGCAACACGTATTTTTATGTTAAATAATAAAAGTTTTATCCTAGCGACAAGATGAGAACGGAAAAAAATGGTGTCGATTATAAAATACATAAACTACTTACAAAATTTAGAAAATGGTGTAAAGAATATAAATTTAAATAAATCTATTGATTTTCATGAAACATACCTAAGATGATATCCGATTAAACTAGCTTTTTAATTAAAAAAACTGCATTGAAATCGGTCCATCTGTTTTGGAGCTACGATGCCACAGACAGATACACCGATACATAGATACACAGATACACACTACAAACTTAAAACACCCCTCTTTTTTGTTGGGGGTTAAAAAGATGTTGGCTCATCCCCGAAACTTTAAGGAGACTAATAACTTGGAGAAAAATTATGAGTTTGTCCATTATATTTTTCGGTTAATTTTAGTTATAAACAAGATAGCAATATCTCACCAAAATCTTGATTAAATTGTTCGTAAAATATTTTGAGAGAGAGTAGGACTTTAGACTCTTGTTATCTGGACGTAGGGTGTAAAACATAAGCGACTGTAAACACAGCTGGCTATTTTTGTGAAATTGTTTTTTAATATAAAGAAAAAGAAAGAAAGAAAAAGTTTTTATTTTTACGCCCAGTATGACGCACGAATCTTAATTTTACCCTAACACCAAGACCACTCATTACTAAATAATTATTACCAGTATAAGTAATCCGTCGTTTTTTTTAAAGTCATCAATTTGTTTGAAATCCTTTTTTTTTTTGAGACATGTGTTAATCCCTCGAAATATCGCTTCGCTGGTTTTCTAAATGACTTTCGTATTAGGAGTTTAGATTCGAGTAAACAATTTCGATTTGCAAGATTTTACAGTCGAAAAGCGCTCGAAGTGCAAACGTGGTTCCGAGATGATCTCGCAGGAAACGAGAATTGCCCTCCAGATGTTACTTTGAAAATTATTCCTAAGGTTTTAATTCAGTCTTATTCATAATTAAGATTAGTCAAGATTTTCTGCACATAATTTCAGAGATATTGGCCTGGTTATTATTCACTAACTGGATTCGAACTCAGACCCTCCTGCATGGAAGGTTCAACCGGCTATCACTGTTTACCATAACTTACCTAACAAAATATTAAAAGAATATAAGTTTAACCAAACTGCTTCCGTACTTCATCCTTTTACAAGCATCATTTAACAACTTGTCATTGGAAGTTTTTACCTTTTCCTTTACCCAAAGTAATATATTCACGAAGTTATAGATGGCCCACTCAATGAGGAGAGTATAAACACTTAGAAGTCCCTGAAGCCGATGGAAATAGTTTCAAACTCTGGTCAAATTTACTTTGACGAGTTCCATACCATAAATTGTAAGGGTATCTATCCGTCGTAATTTGACCACGGCTGAGTAATGGATCAAACGGATCTCCTCTATAAATTGATTCGAGAATTATTGTGGGTAGAACTATTATAATCCTAATAGATTATTGGTTTAGAAGCAGTAATAGCCTATCGGTTAAACGCTTGCCTTCCGTGCACATGATTGAGTTTGAACTCAGCCCGCACCTCTGAGTTTTATAATTCATGCGGGAATATTTTTTTTTTTTTTTTTTTTACATTTCCCCTCACTAGGATTTCTCCTGTATCGATGGTACAGTTTACAAACACACATGTCACAACCAGACCCAAAACAACTATCTGTAGATCATACAAATATTTTGTTCCGTCCGGGGATCGAACCCGCGGCACGTAGCGCAGAAGGCTACTCGTTTAGCCACTGCGCCAACCGTATCACTTGCATTATCGTTGAAGGAAAACATCGCGGGGAAGCCTGTACATCGGAGAGGGTTTGATAAAATTCTCGATGGTGTGTGAATTCAACCCGCACCAGACCAGTATGGTAGAATAAGGCCTAAACTTTCTTATTCTGAGAAGAGGCCCGTGCCCAGCAGTGGGACAGTATTGGGCTGGATTTATTATGGTTTATGGATTACGCTATTTGTAATTATGCTAACTTTGCAGGTTTCATCCGTACCAAGTCAATCGGTTATAATTAGCAATAACTTGTTTATTTCTAGCCGTTACGTTTTTTCAGTCTATATAATGCTAACAAATACGAAATGGGGACCTTCAAGAATAGAGCCTTCACCATCCTAATAGGTCGGCAACGCATCGGTGACTCCTCTGGTGTTGCGGATGTTAATGGGCGGCGGTGATCACTTACCATCAGGTGAACCGCAAGATCGTTTGCCCCTAGAATATAAAAAAAAACCTTGTTGGCTCCATCCGAACCAAGTACTAGGTTGTAAATAACAATAACTTGTTTATACCTAGCCGTTACACTTTTTCAGTGTTATTTTCTTAGAAGAAATTAATTCGATCCAACATCAATACACCTCTTTTTCCCCTAACTTAAGGCACTATGCTCGTTGTATTCTAAACAATTTTAACCCTAAATTTTCGTAATCCGACCATGACTTATGAGTTAAGTGGCAATTAGGTTCTATGGCATTTTTTTCTTCTATATTTTGTTACGTTAATACAGTTGCTATAACGTCTACTGTTACATTAAGCTAGAAGGTGTATATCATAATAAGTTATAATGATGTATTGTATATTAAAATTAAAGTACTTACCTACTTCTTTGAATCATGTTAATTTAAATCCATTTCAGTTTTAATGGGCTTCGTAAAGGTTTTATCTTTGTATCAGCTATTAGAATATTTAATGCCAGATTGTCATTGTTTAGAACAGTGGCGTGCTCAGACGTTTACACCACATAGAGAAGATTTAGAATCGCGCTTTTCAAAAATTTTACGACTCCGTTCACTGTTGCGGAATATTAGTTGATAATTATGAATAAAACGGTCCAAACATTTTTAAAAGCTTATATACAGAAATAAAGAATTACAAGAGACAGAACAATGAAATAATTAATATTTTGAAAAAAGAACGTAAACAATTTTTTTCTTTTTTAGAAATACTGCTTAATACCAACTCACCATAAACCTTATTTCTAATTTAAACATCTCCCCGGGCTGTATATAATATTTAGTAACTTATACACTCAAAGTTACAGAGAGCAAAATCGTAATTTTTTGAATTTTTGAAATGTCCTACGCATTTAAATGTCTCCTGATGTGCTGTCCAAAATAATGTAGGTACTAAACCTATGGTACCCATTTTCGTTACAATATCAGTTACACCCTATATTTATATACCTAAAGTCTTTTTATATGTACCTATAGATAATTATTGTAGATCCACTTAATCTCAAAAACACTAATATATTTTCAGATTTAATTACGTGTTAAATGTACAAAAGTTTAATTAAAATAACATTTAAAACCACTTTAATACCAAAATACGTCATGCTGAAATAACTACATACGAACTTATTGTATTAGTTTAGATAATTTTCAGCTCCGCTTCTCATTATAACGAGAATTAAATAGAATACGCAACTGTATTCTTGATACACACTGCCTTTTTCAACCGCAAGCAAGATTCTTCAATAAATGTAACAAGAATTTGAAAAAAGTGCACTAAGTACTTTCTCATTAAGATAAAAATGCCGGCTTGTCATCTGCCTATCATTTCCGACAGAAGAAGCTTAACAATCTTTAAAACCTTGTGTCCGTACTAGACAATCCAAACGCAGCGAACAGTAGGTTTAATCCAGTCCTTACTCTTGCCGACACAACAAAAGTAGAAGTTCACCAATCTTTAAAACCTTGTGGGCTTGCTAGACAATCCAAACGCGGCGAACAGTAGGTTTAATCCAGTCCTTGCTCTTGCCGACACAACAAAAGTAGCAACAATCTTTAAAATCTTTCGTCCTTACTAGACAATCTAAATGCGACGCACAAGTAGGTTTTATCAGGTTTTATCCAGTCCTTGCTCTTACCGACACAACAAAAGTAGAAGCTCACCAATCTTTAAAACCTTGTGTCCTTACTAGACAATCCAAACGCGGTGAACAGTAGGTTTTATCCAGTCAGCAGCCCAAGGGAATAACACGCAGATTTGCGCCATTATTTAACTCTACCACAACCCCGCCTTAATATAATTAATTGGAGAATTCTTACTGTTAAGACTTCGCCTTTATAATTTATACTTGTTTTGTCCATGTGTGGTGCGTCCTTTATTCATTAGTGTTGTACATTTCTAGTGTAATTGAGATTCGTTTTGAGCTTGCGCTGTTTGAAGTGAAAAATAGTTTGTGGTAAGAAATACTTCAATATGTTGTAAAGGCTATTTTAGAATGAAGGAACCTCGTCGTAAGAGGTGAATATAAACTGAATTTGAGAAATCATTGGATTTTTAAGGAACAATGAACGATGACGGCTTCTTCGGCGCAGTGGCAAAGCAATTATATTATCTTTCTGCGCTATGTATCACGGGTTCGATTCTCGTACGGAACAAATATTTATATAATCTACAGATAACTATTTCAGATCTATCTAGGTGTGTGTGCATGTTAGGAGTATGTCTGTAAACTATGTAATTTACAGACATACTTCTCACATGCACACACAATACAATGCAACAAACACACAGAATAGCTATGTAGATATTCTCTAAGAATATTTCGCATTTCGACAATCTTACAGAATAGCTCCTCTGTTCCTGTTCCAATACCTGTACCATATCTCGGTACGGTGAACACTTCTCTTGAATCTCCAAAAATCCCTTTGACGACACCCCTGGGACGACATCAGAAAGCCCATAGGAACTGCTGGTTCTTTGAAGTGACTCTACATTCAGATTCATAAACAACATAGGCCTTTTGAGTAATATTATCTACTCAAATATCTGTCAAAATATATTTTTTTGCTTACTTTATACATTTGACAACATAAGATACATTTATTAATTGACTATATATATAAAGCTCGATTACCACTGACTGACTGACTGACTCACTCATTGACACAATTGTTCTCCCAGAAGGAGCCGTGGGGGGTAAAAGTCATGTATGAGGGTCGTATAGAAGGTGGTCCAGTGAGTCCGGGAAAAATCCGAAATGACCTGAAAGTGGAACCCTGACCGGAACTGCCCTACGGATCTCGAAAATGAAAAGTCGCAGACTTATAGTGCTAGAACTAAAAATGTCAAGGACCCTGGGCCGTTTGACGAGCCGGTGAAAAAAAGATGGCGTCCATACAAAAAAAGATGGCGGCTATACAAAATTTAAACGCTCACCGTTCCGAAACCGTTGGAGATAGTGGGGGGGTGCTCGACCAAATGTCATAGAGGACGACGGGGGCTTTCCGGTGGGGGTCATAAAAATCCAAGATGGCGGATTAAAAATGGCGGCCAAAAAAAAAAATGGTCCGAGCCGGCTGAAAATTGGCATCCAGGGGTTTTCGGGGGCACCGATTCATAATCCGGGATCAATTTTTTTTTTCCGCCATTTTCCAATATGGCCGCCATACAAGTGTTCATTTTGGATTTTCACCCAATTGTTCTCCCAGAAGGAGCCATCGGGGGTAAAAGCGATGTATGGGAGTCGTATAGAGGGGGTTCCTGTGAGCTTAAGAAAAGTCCGAAATGACCTGAAAGTGGAACACTGACCGGAACTGCCCTACGGATCTCGAAAATGAAAAGTCGCAAACCTATACCGCCGGAACTAAAAATGTCGAGGACCTTGGGCCGTTTGACGAGCCGGTGAAAAAAAGATGGTTTCCATACAAAAAAAAATGGCTGCCATACAAAATCAAAAAACCAATTTTTTTTCAGTTATGTTACAAACTCCACCCAAAAAGCCCACGCGGGCCGCATGCGGCCCGCGCACCCGCGCGACCTCTAGTCCTATTATACGTTTAATAACCCTAACTTAACTCATCCAATTCCAATTCCAATTTTAATTTAGTAGCTGCATCAAGAACCTTATCCAAATATTCTTGAGCTGCGTGTTTCCACCATATATATTGACGTTTCTATATATCAAAATCATAGAAATAATAAGTAGGGCTCCCCCATACCATAAGTCTATGATCAAAATATACTGAGATGTCAAAATATCTACTGTCAGTATATTATAATTTAAAAATACTGAAAAATACTGTTTTGCTAATAATTATCTGTCATAAGAGATGTCAAAACTTTAAAATCGATCCATATTGAAAGCCGGGTACTCTTTTTTTTTTTTAAACATTGCCCTTCACTTATATTTCTCCTGTACCGAGGGTACAGTTTACAAACATACACGTCACATGCACACACACCCAGACCCGAAACAACAATCTGTTGATCATACAATTAATTGCTCCGTGTGAGGATCAAACCCGCGGCACGTAGCATAGAAAGCTAATCGCTTAGCCACTGCGCCAACTGTGCCGTCATGAATTAAAAAGGACCTTTAGTTTACCGTCAGCTTTACCGTCAGAAAACTGTATATATTCTATTAATATTTTTTGCTCTATTTCCAATGAAACGTAAATATTTTGTTGTACGTGTCTACTGTAAACATTGGCTACAAATATTAGCCGACCAAACATAATTCGCGATGCATACATATTTCATGCGCTATTTTTAGGGTTCCCTTTAAAAAAATGTAATTGACTTTATTTTATTGATAATAGATTATTTTGTCGTTATTTTGAACTTTGAATGAACTGTGTAATACCATTATTAAATACCTCTCCCATGAACTAACTTGCGGCACAAAAGCAATATAATTTATTAGCTAAATCTGTGTTATTGATATTTTTACTAGCGGCTAGCAGTTACTCTTACATTTTACTACTTTAAGGCATGAATCCCAGGAACAAAGAAGACGTAGACTCTGCCCTGGAAAGATAAACAAAATCTTTAACTTTACAAGGGCCTAAAGTAAAAATATTTTAATAATTTAATATTTAAAACAGACATTTAGAAACACTTTTTAAAAGTAAAATAAAATAAGATAGCATCGCACACAATTCACCACTTCCTATGTTTTAAAGCAGTGAAGTAGAAGCAGGTCAATCAATGCCCTTTCGCTATCATTTTACAATAGTATTATTTACTAGGCTAGCTAGCACACACAAACATAAGCTTAGTTAATAAAGCAATTACGTTCGAAAATTAATTAATAAAGCCTCCTTTAAGTTCTAAAAACAAGCATGTACTTGCACACATGTGCAAATGAACTGTAAGATTGGTTAGGCGTTATGCATCTTAACTAGGACCCAGTAAAAATAATTAATTAATTAATTGTACATTAGAAAAGAAAAAAAGAAAGAAAAATAATTTTATACTACATAGGACAACACAATAGTCAGAATAAAATAACACAATAATAAAAATTTACATTGACTTAAACATAAGTGTGCTGTCGAGCATGCCCATACAGAAAAGGTTGCAAACTCAGCATGTGCTAGGCGTGGGACACCCAGCGCTGATTTTCAGATGGCACCTCTGCAATGGCACACGGATGAAGGTAAAATAAACAGATAGAAAGGATATTAATAGATAAGTAATATTCGTTAATAAAAATAAAATATGTAATATTCAATAAATTACTAAGATAAATAATCTCAGACACCATAATCAATCAAACCCGTCGCCCCCTTCTTTTCCGGTCCTCGACCAGTAATACCACGTGAGCCCATTTCCCTCGGATAATCAAGTAATTAAAATGTAAGCCACAACACCGATACACCGTGTTTTTTCATTAATCCCCTGATCGGTTGAAAAATATTAAGCTACAGAACCCTTATTGCGCTTCACAGTCCACCCGTATCGATGTATAATGTATATTCTATAGGTATATACAACTGTAGTGTATATAATGTTATTTAAACTTGCCGAAGTATGTGAAAGGGGGTATAAAAAAATTCTATTGAATCAACTGAAGCAGATTTCCCTCGAGTGCTGCGACTGACCGCCGGTTTACTGAGCAAAATTGGAAAAAATGGCGCTGGCTGAATTTTTTTTACTCTTACTCTTCATTTCATGTCTAGTGAAGTATAAATAATTTCGTTAATTAGAACTTTTTTGTACAAATATGGTATGGTATGGTAACTATTTTTTAGTATTTTTGAGAACGGCAGTTTACCCAGCGAAAGGCCCCCCGGGCGGGGGAGGGGGGCAGCAGAGGGCTGCGCCGGTCTACTACTGGCTAAACTCACTACGGTGGTTCACTTTGGGTACTCTTAAAGTCCGCACCGAAGTCCAAGACCAGGATCTGCCACTCCGTGGCCCACGCAGTGTGTGTCGCGTTTTCAGCACCAAGCATACTCTTTTTAGTTCGTTTATTATGCGCCAGAGGGCGAACCCGTTAGCGTTAGCTGTCGCGTCACTATCGGCAAATACGTAATACCAAAGTGATGTTCGACAGCAACTACCGAACGATTTACGCCTGTCGCAAACTGTCTGCTACATTGGTAATTAGGGGGTGGTTCAGATAGCGTAACAGAGAAGAGGCCTATACTCAACAGTGGGTGGATAAAGATTGGTTTTTTTTTTTGGTTCACAAACCAATTTGTGAACCAAAAAAAACAACCAATCTTACTCAAATCAAACAATCAATCAATCTTTATCAAACTAAAAGATTCATCATAATCATTAATGTCCAAATATTAATGATTATGATGAATCTTTTAGTTTCACACCAATGTATACTTATGTTTTTTTATATACCTAGTGGTATAGTTGGTAAACAAGCATACGGCCCGCCTTATGGTAAGCGGTTACCATAACCTATAGTCGCTTACAATACCAGGGGTATCACGCGCGCGTTGCTGACGCTTCTGCCAACATGACGCTTCCCCAAGGAGCACTGGTGACCTTGCTCACTGCTAGGAACACGACACTGCAAAGGAGCAGTGTTATTTGGTTACGATATTCTGCAAGGTGGAGGTACTTACCCAATCAGGCAGCTCCAATTTTCAGCGGAAAGTCCCGTTATTCCCTACATATCTTGTCGATGATGTAAAGTGAGTATAATGGTTGGCTGCCCTAATAAATAAAATTTCAAAAATAAATCCACGTTCATTTAAATTGCGACGTCTCCTTCTTTTGGACTCCTCTTAAACTTTTGTAATTGAATAATCCTTGACATTTCAAAGACTTATAGTAATTGGAGATATCTTCACTGGTTATCGTTAATTGATTCTCGGTATTTGAGTAAAGGATTTTAGGTCGATTACATTAAGTTTAGAAACGGATCATTGATTAAAATCTCAGATCACAGAATTGGTTAAGTCCATGAATACTTAGTGCCTTTAATAATCTTGACATTTTTATATTGCATTATTCTCGCAGATCTTACCACAACATTGTACTGATAAAGATTGTCAAGATCTATTATTTATTTGAAAAGAGTTTCCATGGAGTTTCTTGCCGGTTCTTCTCCATAGGATCTACTATTTGGAACCGTGCACCTAGAGTCTCGACATTTCATAAGTGCCTGTATCTGGTTTACATGAAATAAAGATCTATTCTATTCTATTCTATTCTATTCTATAAATGTTATTTGATGAAATTCACAGATAGGTACTGCACATAAATGTATAAATTAGTTGTTAAGAATACTTACATTTTCGTATTGGTTAACTACTGTAGGCATTGTAAAGGTAAATAAATATTCTAACTACTAAATAATTGAGCAATTATTAGTTTAGTGCAAATGTCTTCAAGACACGGCTCCTGGGCCGCCTGCAGCCCGCGGCATCTTCGTTTGCGGCCCAGCGATAACTTGGCTGCACCTACTAACGCACTCCATTAGTATCATTATGAATCGGTTGTGTTCCGGCACAGAATAGAAAATAGTACTCCACGTACAGAAGTTATGAATAGCCTACAAAACTTTTTATTTACCTATTATGTGGTTTTGTGGACCCGCGAAAACGAAGGGCAAATATTTTCGGCTCATGAGATCAAAAAGGTTGAAGCCTCCACCTTGCAAGCGAAGCTGCTTAACTGGAGCTAGTCCTGGGTTCGATTATGGTCTTGTAAATTATTATTCGTATTTTCCGTCAGAAAATTCTCTTTGGAATTGTGTGATGGCAATAAGCTCGTTCCTTATACCGATATAGGTACATGGGATTTAATAATAGCATTAGCCAAATGTGCTAAAAATATTTTGACGAATTGTTTTAAAGAAATAATCTGAAGTCGACTTAGAATAAACAAATTTGAATTCCCGGCACAATTCTAAATATGGCGCCACTAATGAGTCCTCGTCCTAACGGCACCGGAGCTCTTTATCACTTAGAATTGAACCGTGTAAATCTACCTTTAGCTTTAGAAAAGTCCCTTGATCAAACGTCACGACGTCAATATTAACTTACTAAACTGAAAATATACACAAGCCACTTCGTTTTCAATTCTTACTTGTTATTACAGTAAAGTCATGAGATATTCAGAATACGGTTGGCAGTAAAATGAAAACACCAGCGCCATTCTGGCAAGCGGCCAACGATGTAAATGTGGATAAAGTGATTCTATCCCAAAACACTAAGGAACTTAAACTATAGTGGCAAACTGACATTAGCTAGCCTCCCTAGGTGAACGAAAAAATTGTGAAAATTGACAAAAGTTAGATTAAATAAGTTTTCAACTCTAGCTATGTAAAATGGTTTCATTTGAAATTCTGGCTTGTATTTGTATTACGGTTATAATAATAGTTTTGTGTAAGGTTGATGCTGAAATACGAATTTCGATGAAAGTTTACAATACAATACAATACACTTTATTGCACACCAGTAATAGAGGAAAAGATACAGTAATTAGAAAAATAAATGTACAAAGGGCAAGGCAAGGGAAGTTTAATGTGAAATGTTTTTTTTACAGTCAAAACTGGCTCTTTTTCCCAACTCGCATTGCTTTTATCAATTGGAAACTAGAAGATTTAGTAATATAGTATTCTATTGTTACGAATAGGACATGATTGCTGCAAACATACACTGGTAAAGGAAGAGATTTATTAGGAACGCTAGAATGAAGGGCGTTTATAAATTAATGAGAGAGCAATCAGTCCTTCAGTCTTTAAAATTCAAAAACCAAAAAAGTAAGTTCAAAAACTAAAACCCGACTACTGAAACAGTATGAAACAAGAAAATATTAATACATAATATTCATAGTGATGTTCAGAGGATATAAGCCGGGTCGTATCCCACTTTGCCCTAATGCTTATGATCGCTTACTACTGTTAGAATGTATTGTTTTGTTAGGGTAGGTGACATACGACCACGGCTATCCACTGAACATCACTATGATTATTTCATACTTTTTCAGTAGTTGGGTTTTAGTTTATGAACTTATTTTTTTTTTCAAAACTGCGAGCAACAGCTAACAATATAAATATATTTTCGAAATGTGCAAATTAAGTCCTTTCATAATATGATACCCAACACGGAATTAATATTTTTTATTTCATGACTTTGTCTCCTATAGAGGGCGCCATATTAAATTTAATGTAACGTCACATAGCCTATAACCAGCGGACAATCAAGACGCTTCCAACGATACCTTATTTGTCAAATTATAACAAGTCGTTTAGAAGTTATGAGGGAACAGATGAACATACATACATACCGGTCAAAAACATAACTCTCGCCGTATTCGGGTAAAAGAATAGACTAGATTTTGTATACTTCATCCTTTAGCCCACCTTTTTAGATAAATAACCTAAATTTTTGTTTTTAATCTTTCCTTCGCCATAAGTTCCATAGTGATTCTAATGGAAGCCGATGACGAGCCATGCTATCTACCTACAAATAATTTCATAAGAGTAGATAAGTACACATTGCTTGTTTATCACCTGCTAACACCATTAATAACTCATTATCATGCTCCCCCATAAGTTCGCTACGGAAAATATAGATCGCTGATACAGTGATTTTCTTGCGCTCCCCTATATACCCAAGAAACTTAGAAAAACTGATAACGTGTTCTTGATTATAGTGGGTTACAAGGTGATGGCTTGACTTGTAAGATTATAAGTATAGTTATAGTTTGGATACAGTTCATAAGATCTTACTAAAACAATAATATTGTAATTTAATTACTAGCTGATTTAATTTTGTAATTATTGGATTTTAATCAGAATTAATTTTTTTTTAGATAATAATAATATATACATAGGTAATAATAATATTAATCCGAAAATATTTGTATGCCTAATGGCAAAACATAGCTGAGCCTAACTAAACTTACCATCCACTATAACATGTGTTTACAAATAAAGATATTTGATTTGATTTGATAAGTATGTTGCATACAGGGTGTAGCTGATATCATAACGAAATCTGATGCCAAGGATTCAGTTAATGATGCTGGACGTCTCAGCGTTAATTTTTTTTTATTATTCTAATAAATTACGCAATTTAAAAAAAGTTCGCCTAACTGACTTTCGATCGAGCCAAGGAAATAAAATGCAGTAAATAATGTTCAACAATACTTTCTTAAAATATAATATAATTATAATAGTTAAGTTTT
This sequence comes from Allophyes oxyacanthae, assembly GCA_932294325.1. NCBI lineage: Eukaryota > Metazoa > Arthropoda > Insecta > Lepidoptera > Noctuidae > Allophyes > Allophyes oxyacanthae. The sequence continues at coordinate 3,734,156 of OW028623.1, read as the reverse complement.
TGTTATTGTGATAAGCTTTTACCTCAGTATTCTTATTGGGTTGTGTAAAAATAAAATAAAATAGTTTTTTAAGTTTAATTTATTTAACAATAAAAAAAAAGAAAAAAGAAAGAAAAAGTTTTTATTTTTACGCCCAGTATGACGCACGAAACTTAAATAAACTCAAAACCTTACACCAAGACCACTTTATACTAAATATTATCATTGTTCTGCTAAACAAAACATAATTAAATACAATACAATAATTAGTGTACATATTTAAGTTTATATATTATGGTTGTAAATAGATTAATGCTCCTTTTTATTAAAATAAATAAAATTACACGTTATTAAGAACGAATACGAACGACTAGACTAACTAAAGTTTTGTATAATATTACAACAAAATTTAATTTACAAGCTCAAAATAAAATATAATTACACGAAACGTTGATAACGGTTACGTGGGAATATTAATACACATTCTGAGAACTACGAAACCACATCACGTGACAGTTGTTGATCACATTTCAACAATATAAATATCACGTGGACCTTCCCAAATCTAATTAAAAAACTTCCAACGTTATTATTAAAAGCTTCACATACTGGCTTTATGAAAAAAGTTCCCTATTTCGTTCAGTATGTTAAACTTCCTAAACGGATCGGTTTCACCAAAGAAAGTTCTCGCCAAGTTTAGGTTTGTGCTTTATTGTGATTGCTCTTAATACTTTTAAGGCAGTCCCGGCGCATTGCGGTGTACAATCGGAACTTAGTCAAAGAGAATAAAACTCGCAACAATATGCAATGGCTTCCTTTAACCGGGCCAAAGCGTAAACTGAGTTTTGTTTATTTTAAAATGGTGCAATCGAATGGTTTGCGTCACGATATTCCGTGATTTTGGGTTGAATGTTAAAAGTTTTCGGTTAGGGTTAAAACTTTGTGAGAATTCTGTCTATTATGGTGGAGACTTTTGCAACATGTAATACAACGTGTAATGCAACATTGTATAAAAGACGTTACAGCCTTTACAATACGGAGACAAAGTGAAAAAATCTCATTTTAGATTCAAACAACTCTTAGCGAAATTATTGATTACATTGCATGTTGCATGAGTCTGTTTCACCCAAATATTTAGTCAATGAAAATAAAAAGTGGTGTTTCTAAGAGTTACGGAGTATAAAAAACGCATAAAGAATAGATTAGAATATATCTTTATTTCATGTAAACCAGATTCAGACAATTCAAGAACTCAAACACTGTCTCAAGAACTGTCGAAACTTTAGTTGCGTGGTTTCAAACAACGGCTTACTAGGTCCTATGAAAAGTCAGCAAGAAACTCTTTAAATTAGCAACTGAATTAAATATCTTTAATACTTCATCTCCGTGCTGCTTTTATCTTATTAACACAATATTAAATACATTGAACCACGCAGGTTTCTTTAAAAATCGTTAAAACAGACGCCCACTACAATTACACAAAATTAATAACAAACAAAAATTAATTTGTTGAACAAAATTCACTGTCGAATATTTAAATAGCTTTGTTTTGGTCGAATATTATTCACAGTGACACCATTTTAATACCATTCATTAAAACTGACATGAAATAACTAGTGGCTATTGTTTCCAATACAATTTAAATGGATAAAATTCATACGTTAATTTTTATAATAAGAACTTATTGGTGTTCGTACCTCATTCGTCGGATTTATTTTACAAAATGATTTTAATTGGTTTGATTGTTGTTAATGGTCTTGTTAATTGTAAAGTTGGCCACTTATACGAAGTTGTTGGTAATAACTTTGTGGTATAATTACTTAAGGGCAAGTCAAGAAGTTTTATAATAGAGCATGACCAGCTGTTTGGAATATTTACCGAGTTTAGCTAATTGTCTAAAACCTTTATGGAAGTTTAGAGTCTGCTTATAATTACTAGATATTGTCCACATTTTTACTCGTATCCTCGGGACACTCCTTCAAATACACGTATAAATACTATGTCTTTTAATCCAGGACGTGGTTTATCTGTATGCCAAAGGAAAAAGAAATTACTCCATATTATATTATCTCTATGCTCCATACATTCTTGGGCCCAAGCAAGTGTCAACTCAATTAAAGTAACCTTATTTGAAAGAGTATGTAATAACAAATCCTCACTGACAATTTTGTATTTATTTCCATACAGATTCTCTGATTTTACCGATTTATTCATTCTCGATTCTAAGAATTCGAATTCAGAATCCATTATTTAGAAGAACTTATCTTTTTTTATTTTTCTCGCTTTCTAGGTAGAAAAATGATACCATATTCTGTGATTTCCATTAGAAAAATATAACGTTTTCTTTAGACATAATATTATTTCAATTATTTGACTACTGGGCCCACGAATTCCCTTCTCCTTTGATCCAAATCCGTTCACCTGTTATATATTTTGATTGAATAACAAACATCCAAATATCTTCATAAACTTACCAACACATTTTTATACTATTAGTATGATCTTTACATGTCAAAAAAACTAAATAAATATTAATTATATACCTACATACATAATATACAGCCAATAAGTGACATGGTAACGAAAACTGATACCACGGATTCAGATTCAGTTGATATTAATAACTGATATAATATTAATACATTGTAAATTAATAAGGTATTTAATATATGTAAAAATCTGTTATTGGCTTTCTGTTTATATCCACTACCACTACAACTGTATGGTTAGCTGTAGATTTTCCTTCAAATAAATAAATAAATATCATTAAAATGTTATGAAATTAAAATAAAAGGCATTGTGGTATTTTGTAGTGAAAAATTGATATTTGTAACCTTTGATGTAGCGTACCATCGATTCAGCGTACCATCGATGTAGCGTACCATCGATACAGCGTACCATCGATTTATCTGACTCGTCGATGAACCAAGTTTCGATATGACGTAGCGAACCCGATTCTGAACCGCTAGGCGAAGGAAATTTTCGGTGATCTTTTCAATAATTTTACGGTTTTATTCACAGTTTTTATAACTAACTAAAAAACCTGCGAACAAAATCATTAATCTTTTTAAAATACCGATGCATGTTTCTGTCCCTTATGGTTCCAGAATCATGTACTAATTTCATGGTATCAGTTCTCGTTACGGTGTCATTTACACCCTTTATATTACTACTACACTAACTACACTACTACGAGTACTACATGTCGTATGCGATCATTGTTAAATTGTACTAGTACTGCTAAATTAAGCTTCTCCGCGTAACCTAAATGCACTTAATTAAGCCCCATATAGAAGCCATCGTATTAAAGAGCAGTTTTGTTAGCAACTGAAGATGCTTGTATCACAAGATGTCCGTACAATAAAGTGCCTGTTGTGTACCATTGTTAGAGCCACCATTGTTCTAAACTAAAGCCAAAGGGTTTCGTCTTTTATGCCAACGTCGAGGACTCTCGGCGCTTCTGATAAATTTACTTGTAGCTGCAAGTGAAGTGAATGGCAATGAAAAGTTAACCGGGGGCTTTTTTTAAAAATGAGGCGTGATATAGAAAGAAAGAAATAAATAAATAAGAAAAAAAAGAAAAAAGAAAGAAAAATAGGGGTGTTATAGGTTTGTAGTCTGTATCTATGTCTGTGGCATCGTAGCTCCAAAACGGATAAACCGATTACAATGCAGATTTTTTAAATTTAAATCTAGTTTAATCGAGTATCGTTGTAGCTATGTTTCATGAAAATCTGTTCAGTCGTTTAAAAGTTACAGCTCTTTTTCTAGTTGGAGTCGGGGAATTTTGACAGTTAGGTTAATAATGAAGAATTTTTGGCACAGGAAAAAATCCTGACAGCATTTTATATCAGCATTAACACGCAATGGGGTGTAATAAAAAAATAATTGCTTTTTAAGGAGGTTTTAAAGTATGAAGGCTTTAATATAAGATGTTGGGAGATAAGTGAATACGCTTTATATTAAATAAAGTTATGGCTCATAATTCTTGAGATCCAGTGCCCTTAGTGACGGAAGCTTAGCAAATGTTGGCTTGATGATTACGTAGAAGGATTTTTGGGAAAAATAATTGTGTTGCTCTCGTAATTAAGGATACAGAAGCGGATGAGCTTCCTTTTGAACACAGGATCGTTTCCGAAAAGCTAAGAAAATAAAGGAGTTATTTCATTAAAAGCTTACGAAATGCGGAGACTGTTAAATTTCCGCTAGTTAACAACTGAATACCTTACTTAAATGCATGAGTAACTATAGCCCAGTACGTCTAGTACACCCCGGGAACTGTACCTCTACCATGAGTTTTCCGTGCCGTCTAACGCTATCGTTCACATTCAGTATTTGTATAGTGACTTTAGTTCACTATTTATAGGTACCGCTAGAGACGCTGAAAAAATTCCCATACAAATATTGCATGTGAACGTGAACGTTAGACGGCACGGAAAACTCAAAAACTCATGGTAGAGGTACTGGCCGGTCCACGAACGTTGCTATCTGGCTAATATTACCGGAATTTGTAATTTATATGTGAAAATTCACACCGATAAAAAAATGAAGGTTTTTTTTTTGGTGCTTCAGTTTCTCCTGTGTCATGGGTACAGTTTACAAGCATACATGACACGTGCACGCACACCCAGACCCGGAACAACTATCTGTACACCATAAAAAAAATTGTTCCGTGCGGGATCGAACCCGCGGTACATAGCGCAGAAAGCCAATAGCTTAGCCACTGCACCAACCATTTCCACCATTTCCACCACCACAAGATTTGATGGCACATCAAATCTTCTTATTCTTCTCTAATAACCGCTCTGAACCTATATCTCAAGAACCAAAAATATATAACACATATCTGACATAAAGATCAAAACAAAATAAAACCCAACCAACAAAAGTGATACCAAAATAATAAAATAATCTTCCGTCATCACAATTGTCGCTCCCGTTCGCTCCAGTAGCATGGAATGCGCGAAAAATCAAGTGTTTCCACTCCAGAACCCGCGCTACCTTCGATCGGCGAACCTTTCTTTTTTCAATCGCATAGGTAACAGTGATTTTCAATCAATACACCACACATTCCCCGCATCCCGTATAACTCACGGGATTCCCTCGGGGTCTAAGAATTTCGAACGTTATGGAAATATCAAAGGCGAGTAATCACTTTTTATTGCATTCATTGCGATTTTATCTCGACCTTTTAACATTTCTGTTGAAACAAAAGAGCGATGGATTTGATGGATTGCGGAGAAGAATGGGAGGTTATATCGTTTTCTTACAGGAGGGTCTTTGAAGGGTAGTTCCATTAATCTCCGTCAAAAGTCAGAGGGCCGACCTCAAAAATCTGACGTCCTTGCATTGTCCAGTCCTCCTTCTGTGCCGAGTCATGGCGGCCATGGTGGAGAGATGTGATTGATAAGTTTAAGTAAGTTTATTATAAATTGATTCTGTTATATATTGAACAGGTTACAGAACACAATAGATTTTTTCTTTTTTGAAGATGCTATGTTTATTCACAGAGCTTCACCGACTGTAGGGTTACCAGGTGACAGGAATTTTCTTAACGTGTCAGAATAATGTCTTTTGTCAGGAAATCAGGAAAAAAAATTGTCATGAATTTTTAAAAGAATATGAATAAATAATATTGCAAATAATATATATTTATTGGATCACATTATTTTTGTAATTGCTGAATAACCAGGGATTTTGTGCGTATGACAAATGAATGACATTGACATGCGTTGCTTTACAAATCATTCTACCTTACATTCTACCAACAAATTCCCACGAGAACTTGTGGCAGCACCACAACCACAGATAAAGAATAAACGTTCAGTATCTAAGTAAAAAAAAAAAATAACAATTCTGTGCATTTATAATGTTCTGATATAATGTAATGGAAAATTAATTATGGAATGTTATCAATTAGGTTGGCAAAACCAATATAACATGTTCTGTTAAAAACAAACACTCATTAACTGGGGCTGGCCTCAATTATTTAATATCCATTGCTTATTATAACTTTAGAGTACCTATTTGTAGTGACCAATAGCTTCTAAAGGGTTGACAAGATGGCACATAAACTTAATGCTTCAGTATTATCATTTATCAACTTGAAGGATTCGGTCTAACTTAAAAATCTTTTCTAAAAATTTGTCGCTCGTGTCGTTTTTTAAACTCTTAGGCAGCGATACGACTAGCGTCTGCTGGGCGTGCGCATTCCTCGTTTGATCAGCGCAGACGTGTGCACGCGGCTCTCGTGTCTCGTGTCTGCCGAACGCAGCGCTCGCGTCGTGGAAATACGGCGCGCCCATTTGAGTCGGAAGGGCAAGCGCCACACTCAGAGACAAAACAACAGGTGGACGTGGTGATAAAACATGTTTGTACCTATCGGCAAAAAACGCGGGCATCGTCCGCGGTGGTCAAACGTTACAGGAACGCGCACGCCCGGCAGACAGACGCTAGTCGGATCGAGGCCTTAGGGCCATAGCACACTACTGCTTTCTGCAGCAGAATCGTACGTTTTCGCGTTCATCACTTTTCGTAAGCAAAAAGCAGCCAACGAACGCTAAAACGCGCAATTCTGCTTAAAAAGTAGCTAGTGTGCTATGCCCCTAATTCTACTTTGAACCTCGTAACTTCACGAGAAAGCGACATAAGGAAACATATAACGCAAGAATATATCAACTGTCTTTAAAACTTCAGAACACAACATCTCACTTTTGTTCCAAAAGTAATTTGCTACAAAACATTTAATTACGTCATAATCTTACATACAGTTGTGAACTCGATCCGATGCGAACAATAGTATCTCCCTCGTCAAATCATAAAAGATTATTCTAAGTCACTCTTAAAGTTATTAATTCGACATGAAACGTTGGATAAATTGGGACACAATTCCGTGAGGGAGACGAATACTTGCTGAGAAATGGCCTGTTTTGTTTAAAACCATCGTTATACTTGATGGAACCTATTGTTTCGGGAAAGTGCGGGTCGGGATGGAAAGGATTATTCATTTCGCTCAGTCAAAAGGCAGCTTTTAAAGTTCCACAACTTAAAATCTGATGACTGTAAATAAATTCGCATTTGCTTGGCATCGAACTTGCTTTCAATTAGCATGATGCTGTGGTGTCTTGGAAATATTAATCTGTCAGCAAATATTACAAATTATGTTCGAATGCTTCTCACTTTGTTGATAAGTATGTATGGTCATAGCAAGTATTTATCGCCCGCTGACAGAGAGCAAATAAGGTAAGCACTTTAAATACTTGTGATTGGTTGAATTGAAAAGTGCTCTTTATTCAATCAATCAAATGGCTAGAGTCTACTTCTCGATAACCTATCAAAAACCAGCGTGACTGTACCTACAAATATACTTAACTTAATAGCAAAAGCACATAACCCTTGGCCCATTTCATAATTTATTTCCCGTGATAAAAATAAAGCAAGCACATTTTCGAACGCAATTTCTATATTTAAAGGCTTTCCGTTGCGTTCCTTCGTTGGAATTTTATTTGAATAAAAATGTTTCTTTCATTACGTACATAAAAAATGTTTGAGCATACACGGCCGTTCGCGCTGGTCCAAGTGCCGCCACTAATATCTTTATTGCGTCTATACCAAATGTTTACGAGGTCTGCCCACGTTTATTGTGGCTCAACACGACACAACAAGCCGCTCTTTTCATAATATACTGTCGATTTAGTTTGTCGTTCGCAATTTTTTTTATCTTAATAACACTATTTATTGTTATAGCTTTCACAAACTATTAATGGAGCATTGGAAGACGAAGCGAGTTGACAACCATCTTTATTTAATGATTCCTCTTTATTATTTGCCTCTGTTTGCTCCATTTGTTTATTATTTTTATTATCGCTAACGTAGATAATGGACTGGTAGACTAGAAGAAATCTTTATTAGTTCCAAATAAATGTCTTTTTGCTGTTTCTATTTAGAATATTTATTGTTGGTCGTAAAAGATTTCACCATGACTATTTTATTGATAATTTTTCATTTCTTTAGTGAAAGAATTTAAATGAAACTAATGCTGGTTGAGAAAAAGCAACATCTTTTTTATAAAGATACTAAAAAGACTATAAAGATAAATAAAGCTTTTTAAGAGGCTCTTACTTTCTTTTGAAAACTTTAAGTAAAATATAGCATTTCTTCAGGTGCGAAAACATTAACTTGACGCTGCCCATAACCCTAAAGATGCACTTTAAACTCAAAACATTACTGTAAATTCTAGCACTCAACCTTATGGGTTCTACTCTCATCAACGCTAGTATAAGATATATTAAACATCCCCTTAACAGAACGAAGACAGTTCAGCGTCTTCTCGGCTCATTGCCAGGATTCACTGAGCTGAAACAGAAGGCAAAATAAAAGCTGCCCTACATTTTCCAATAGGTGTAAAATAATATTACGAATTTTAGTATATAATAGGATTCCTGAACATATAAATCAACTTCTATTCAGTAAAGAACAATGGCGAATTCCCATACATCATTATACCTGACGTCGATTTGAAGCGTCTATGAATGCTAAAATGTTTAAATCATAAGGATTACATTACATTAAACATAATCACAGAATTGAAATTTTGAAATTGAATTTAATCAAATAAAAAGATAATTAATTAAATTATTAAACCTCAGCTTTACCATGTAAAACCAATTTCGTATAGAAAACGAAAAATTGAATAGCTAAGTCACAAGTCACATTTGTGGACGCTTACTAAAACACTCGGGTAATATTCTGCCACTGTTTTTTACACCTATACCTGCTATAGAAATGGCTTTTAGAAAATACTTATAATTCCATTAGAGGTTTTAAAATTCTAAATAGGTAACTAAAAAGTATATAAATTATATACAATACTGCGTGACTCCTTCCCATGATTTTGTGGATACCTAATTGACCTCTATTTGCTGCAATCTGTGGCTTGATGGAGTGCCATATTTACATACCGTCGGGGATAGTACAATACCGCGTAACTAGCATTAGTAAATACCGCGTAAGTGACGAAATTAGCCAAATTGAGATTTCACGCCAGTGCACTGCTGACGCTGATTAGCGCTCGTTGAATCTCTCTCATGAAAAAATTGGTATTTGACAGTTACGCGGTATTTACCAATGCTACTTACGCGGTATTGAACTATCCCCGACGATACCTATGTGTTTGCCATTATGCTGATCTGGATACCTTTTTGGGCAACCGTGAGACACATGCCCGTGTTGTACAATCTGATTATTGTTTTTTTATTTAATTGTTTTTTATTTATTTATTTAACAATTTATGTACACACAGAAAGAAGAATTTAGATTTTTTTTTTGTTGTTTTTTCTTCTGTTCTTATTTTTTTTATTGTTTAATTTGTGTATTGTGTCTCTTGCTGTTCAAATAAAAAGTTTATTATTATTATTATTTAAGAGGAGTCTAGCATAGCCGGACTTTCCGTTCAAAATTGGAGCTGCCCAGCTTGGGAAGTATCTCTAATTTGCATCTTTAACAGTGTTGTGTTCCTAACGGTGAGCAAGGTCGCCAGTGCTTTTTGGGGAAGTACCGTGTTGGTTGGAGTTGCTGCTAACACGACGCTGTAGCAGGGTCGGCAATGCGCGAGTGATTCTCCTGGTATTGCAAGCGTCCATAGGTTACGGTAACCATTTACCATCAGGTGGGCCGTACGCTTATTTTCTATATAAAAATAACGGTCAATAGTTTTTCCCTGTTTCGACAATCGCTTTGGACTGCGTCCTATAAATCTTTTGCCTTCTATTTTGCCTGTTACAATTAGTCTCTGGAAATTATCTTACTCTAAAAATATCGGTGCTTCTGCGGGCAATTCCGCCAAAGGATTGTAATATTCTGTGCAGGCAAACAGAAGACAGGTGAATTTATTGGTCTAGCTTTAACAAAGAAGTTTATATACTTGAACTACATTATCACCAAGTCATTTATCAATCGTGGTATTTCTGGCAATATTCCCTAATTAACATTAATATGTTAATACGATCTTTTTGAAAGCTCGTGTGCAGTGGACAGTTACGTTATATTTAAATGATCAATTGGAAGTAACTCCAGCGCTCCTTTCAATGATACATTGAATTTGGGTTTAACACAGAATGGCTGCCAGCTCCACGACCACGACCCGAAGGGATAGCCTAAGTATATCATTATAAATCATCCCTTGCCAATTTTGGGTACTTCATTACAAACCGATATGTATTCGCGTAATATATGGAGGTCACCGTCACACGTCCACAACTGTCGGCTCAACAAAAAGAAATGTGTGGAAATATTATTGATATAAAAACTCTAGACGCGCAATTTTCAACTCAGACTCAGTAAGAACGGCTGCATATGTAAGGCGTTGTCTCGTAGCTTATGAGATACTCGTTTATGAAATTCAATATTATCGTACTAACTACGTCGTGTATCGGATCAACATGGCTTGTCTGGACAAAACGTTAGATGTATTATAATGGATACGTTAGATAAAATTCTTGTCTACTCCAGACAAAATGCTTATCTAGTCAAGACTTTCTTTTAAGAATGTATCAATTGAGCAAAGTAGGAAATCATGACCTTTTTAAAAGTCTTTGATGTAATATTTGTACTGTTTTTATGACGAACTATTAGACATGTTCACTGACCACCCGTCGTAACATGACATATCGAGATAGGCGCACGATTTTAAACTGAGCACGTATTTTTCTCGGATGCTTTTTATCACTGATTGCGTATCTTGAGTTTTAAATCAATGGAAAATATGGAACACCCGTATGATATATCCGACCCTTGTCAAAGTGCTATACTCCGGACGATGTTATTTGAAAATAAATAGGTGCCCACCTAATTTGCATGGGATCTCCCTCTGTTATAGAAGATAGGATACAGTAGTGACGTTTTTGTATTTATATTGTAAACGACACTTTTAGTTACGGCCTGTTTTTGTCGGGACTATCGGTTACTAGCCCCTTGGAGGGTTGAACTTTAATATGATGCGTTGATGGAAGTCACTATAAGTAAGATAAAGTTGATGAAGGGCAACAACATCTATATAGATGCACTAGCTTCTGCCAGCGGCTTCGCCCGCGTGATATCTGTATAAATTATAGCGTATGTTACTCAGTGATAATATAGCATTCTGCTGTTGAAAGAATTTTTAAAATCGGTCTAGTAGTTTTTCTGTTTATCCATTACAAACAAACATACAAAAAATCAAATCTTTTCTCTGTATAATATTAGTTTAGATTAATAAACAAAAGTGCGACGGCATCAAAATTTCGAGAAACATTCAAAATTGGTCTACTGCTACCATTTCACTACACAGCAAAAAGAAATTCAGAAAATAAGAGCAAAAAATGAAATCTTTTAATATCACCTGCGTTTGAAAGCACATGTATCACACAGATATAAAATATATAGATACGTCTTATATTAATTCACCCTGGTATAGAGAGGGTTTTCATCAAAGGCTGTCATTTAAATAACATCAGTAGCAATTTGGATGTTCACAAACATTCTATAATTGAAGGTATAATTCTAGAGTCCATGATAATTTGGGAGTCAAAGGTTTTACGTATTCTTCTAAGTACACATTTTAAACTCATTCGCTAATCCGGACACCTTTTATTCATTAGCGTGGGGAGAACCTATCCTGGGCTATCCTTCGCCTAGGGGGAGGATTCCTCCACCCCCTACCTATCCTACCGGGTAAACTCACCACGGTGGTCTACCTTCAGCACCTGCTGGTGAACTTCGGGAACTCATAAAGACCGCGCCGAAGCCCACCACGGTGTCACGCCTGTTAAGGCACATCTTGGGAGGGGGGGAGTCAGACTAGAAAGAGGTACTATACCAGGACAATGGACTTTATTGCTAAGATATCTGGCTCAAACTATAGTCAGTAAATTTGACAAGAGGCTGACATAGTTAATTATAGGACTTTCTTGATTTTCATCATCACTTTTCCATACGTTCAATGTATTGAGTAGAATAGATGTTTATTTCATGTAAACTAAATACCGGCAAATAAGAAATGTCGAGACTCTAGATGCACGGTTCCAAATAGTAGGTCCTATGGAGATGAACCGGAAAGAAAGTTCATGGAAACTCTTTTAAAATAATAGATTATTATCTTAATTAGTAGAATGTTGTAGTAAGGGATGCGAGAATAATGTTGTGGAGGAACGAGGTATGGTGTTCCTCCATTGAAAAGGGAGGATCCTCCGACCAGGCGAGGTGATATTGCCTGGCGGGCCGAAGCCCGACCGTTGTTGTCGGACAGTTGTATATGTGCTAGATACGAATATCTTTTTCCTTGCGCGATGCAGGCATTAGTCTATGATGCAGGCTTCGTAATCTGATAGTAGTTATTCTATGTGGCGATAGATGTCGCTACAATGTAATGTTAAATATAAAATCAATAAACCTTCGAACGAATGCTAGCTGGCATGTAACAAAGAAATAGTTATTGTAACCTTGTAGGTTTTTAATAAATTACCTATAAAGTCTTTTTTGTTTTTTCTACTTAAGGGCCCTTCACACTCGATACTTTTAGTACCTAGCAGAATCGCGCAATTTCGCGTTCGTTCGTTTCGCGTTCGCCCTTTTTATAAGCAAAAGGCAGCCAACGAATGCGAAATCGCGCGTTCCGCTGCTAAAAGTATCAAATTCAAATTCAAATTCAAATTCAAATATTTTTATTTGTTGAACATAGGTAAGACGAAAGAACAGGTGGTAATATTATTAATGAACGCTATGTCCTGCCGTCAACGGCGTACAAACTCATAATTAAAATAACAATAAATTAATTAAATAACAAAAACATTGAAATATTAAGTATAATGCAAACAAGTTAAAATCATACAATAAAATAAAATTACATAATAAATGAAAAATAAAGCATTAAATTATAATATCATTAAAATTAGTCAAAAAATTTCTGTTAAAAACTCAGTTATATTGTAATATGTTTTATCTATTAAAAATTTACGCAGTCTACTTTTAAATTGCACCATATTTAAATCTTTCCAACTTCTTGGTAATTTGTTGAAAATAGTTGGGGCCATGCAGTAAACACTCTTGCGCATCAATGTAGTTTGGCATGGTACTTGACAGAGTTTGCTATTGTCACGCCTATTCCTTGGGAATACATCAGCAAGGCGTTCAAAACGGTTTGGATTTTGCTTTACAAACATAGCTACTTCGAAAATATAAATACACGGAAGTGTCAAGACATTGTATTTCTTAAAAAAGGGCCTGCAACTGTCTGTAGTTTTAAGTTTAAATAATGATCGGAGACATCTTTTTTGGGCCTTAAATGCTATGTCTCTATCAGTTGAGTTCCCCCAAAAAATGATGCCGTAGCGCAGGTGAGATTCAACTATGCCGTAGTAAGCTGTAAGACGGGTTTTGGTATCCACTATGGAGGATAATCTATATAAGACATATGCAGATGAACTCAGTTTTTTACACATCATCTCTATGTGTGCTTTCCAATTTAAGCTGGAATCTATTTGTAATCCCAAAAATTTGGTGTCACCCGCTTCCTTAATATCGTCATTTTTGTAATGAATATGAAGATTAGTTACACCGGGAGTACGCTGTCTAAAGTGCATAATCTTAGTCTTACCTAAATTTATATTTAAATTATTCATGTCAAGCCATTTAATTAGTGAGTCAAGAGAATTATTAATGTCATTTTCGTATGTTATTGCGCTTTTACAAGGGATCGTCACTGTACTATCGTCTGCAAACATGGTCATAGGTTGTTCAAGGGACTTGGGCATGTCATTAACATATACTATAAACAGAAACGGGCCCATAACAGTCCCTTGTGGCACACCGTATGAGATTTTACGCTCATGTGATCGTGCTATCTCTTCATGTTTTTTAGCTATATTGATGCGGCTAACTTCGGTTATTTGTGTTCTATTTTCTAAATACGATTTTATGAGTTCAAGCACGTTACCTCTAATACCGTAGGCTTCTAATTTGTTTAATAATGTATTGTAATGGACATAGTCGAACGCCTGCGTCATATCACAGAATATAGCACATATGGGGGATCGTTTATCCATGTTTTTAATAATAGTTAGCAAAAAGTCAAAAATTGCCATATTAATGGTTCTGTGCTGTCTGAATCCTTTTTGTTCTTCACAGAGTATATTATTTTTTTCCATAAAATTATACATTTCTCTGTAGATAAATCTCTCAAATATCTTTGAAATGACTGGTATGAGTGAAATTGGCCTATAATATTCCATCAACTCTCTATCTTCTTTCTTAAATAAAGGTTTAATTATAGATGTTTTTAAACTATCTGGATATATACCAGTACAAACAATGAGGTTGAGTATGTGACTTAGATGGCCGCATATCTCGGTAGACACTGACTTCAGTATCTTTGTGGCGATTCCATCAAAGCCTACACTGCTAGTGTTTTTTAGAGACATTATTATCTTATGTAAATCGAGTGGTGTGCTGGGTGCCATAAACATTGAATTGTGTGCCATGGATGAAAAACAAGATTTCGGTTTACATTCAGCATCTATTTTTGGATGTATTTTGTCAATGAAAAAGTCATTGAAGGCACCAGCGATCTCCAACGGTTTGTGTACAATTTTATTACCAATTTTTAGTTTCTCAATTTGTTGTTTAGGGATATTATACTTTGTCTCATTAATAACTTGCCATGTAGTTTTCGATTTATTTTTGGATTGCTGTATTTTGTGGTTATTTTGAGCTCTTTGTGTTAGATTTATAATTTTATTATATAGTCTAGAATAAGTCATGAACTTCTTTTTATTTTCGTGGTTAGGCTTCAGCCTGGATTGCCACAACAGTTCCCTTTTTTTTCTACTGCATAATTTAACGCCACGCGATAGCCATTTCGGTTTATTTATTATGTTGACTTTTATTTCTTTGCACGGAAAACATAAGTCATAAAATAATTTAAATGTGTCGATAAATTCGTTGTAGGCTACGTTGGGATCATCAGTAAGATATATCTCCGAAAATTTGAGACTGTTTATACTATTTTTAAATTTCACTATATTTTCTTTACTGTAATCTCTTCTAGTTATATACCAGGATTTTATACTGCATACATTGGGAAGTGGGCATTGAAGTAGCTGTGCTGTATGGTCTGATAATGCAAACTCCAAAACATCCGCTTTACAACCCTTCCTAAAATTATGCGCAAAATTGTCTATGCATGTCCCACTAGCCATTCGAGTGGGCTGTTTAAGAGCAAGTTTTAGGTTGAAACTCAGTAGCAGACACTCTAATGTAACTGTTATATTATTCGGTTTTAAAATATCTATGTTAAAATCACCCGCAATTACAACATTTTTGGAATGCCTCATAGATATATCTTTTAGCACATTTTCAAGTTTATTAAAACAATAATTCAAATTCCCAACGTTTGGTACTCTATAGATACATATGACTATAACTTTATGATTAATAAGCTCAATAGCACAACACTCGAAAACCCCAGGTGATGACATTTTGGATATTTGAGTTAATTCTCTCCATTGGTGACAATTATTAACAATAATACATGCTCCTCCTCTCTTCTTTTCCTGTCTACTATAACATGCAGCCAAACTGTAATTTGGCATACATAGTTGTTTTTCATGACCCTTCATGATGAAATGTTCAGTAATGCATATAATATCCACATTTATATTTATATCAGATAGTTCATTTAAGCACACCGTAAGGGCATTTGCTTTATTTATTAAACCTGCAATGTTTTGGTGTAAAATGTTAATATATTTATTCGAGAAAAAACTGTTCTTTTGGTTCTTTGGTTGCGTTGAGTGTATTTTCTTTTAAAATTTCCAATTGAAGGTTGAATAGGTCCTCAAAAATAGTTCTCATGGTGTGGTTCTTTAAGGCTCCCGATCGTGTGTAGGTAGACTGTTCGCAACTTAAGTTCAAATTAGAGTCCAAAGTATATGCGTATTGATGCGTGATGATGTCCATATAAAGCATGTTGTTGAACATTTCCAATCTTGAGTTATATAAAATGTTATAGTCATTATTACATTTGTATGTCGGTAAAGTAATAATTATATTTGTGTTCTTTATGTCCTGTAATGCGTTTCTCATATATGTTATTATATCATAGTAACATTTTGTAGTTTTAAAATCTTCTTCGCCTATCATGATAATACAGAAATCATTAATTGTGTAATTTCTCAGTTTTGTCTGTATATCTCGTAAAAGTTGCATAATACTAACATTTGGTGTTAGATAATGACATATATGATAAGTGTCTTGAAAGTATTCTTCTGCCAGAGATAATATATTCTTGTTGGTTTTATTAGTACTCAATATACATAAGTTATTTTTCAGTTTAGTTTTGTTAACATATATATTTTGTGTTGTTCCTTGCCTAATCGTAGGTATTACCGAATCGTTGTGAGGGGTTTGCTTGGCAATCTTTGGAATCTCGTTCCTGTTCGACTTATCTTTTTCTTGATTCGATATAACTAAAGGTTCTGTTTGTGTACCTTTGTTCTTATTGAAGCATTTCTTTATGGGAGTAGACTTTTTGGGTTTTTTAACTGGACTGTTAAGTTTTGTGCATAGATCATTTTTCCTTTGCAAGTCTAAGTTTACTTGTCTAAGGTTGCTATTTTCCAAAGAAAGAGACTCGATTTCTTGATGTGCGCTATTTAAATCTAATACAAGCTTGTCAATTTGTTCCTTTAGCTTTTTTTGTTCTTGCTTTGCTTCATTAAAGTCATCATTGGATAAGTCGGGTAGGCTTGAAACAGTATCTTCGAATGTACTATTATTTATTGTGTCGTTAATGACGGTATTGGAATCGGATTTAGTACGCGTACGGCGCATAGTTATATTTTCGAAGAAATTCATTTAGTCGTTTGTGATATCGTTTCGTTTTGGTTGTGGTCAATTCGAATAAATGAAGACAGACAATTTCTTATTTCACAAAAAGTGTACTGTTGCAGTGAGATTTGAACTTGTGCCACGCTGGGCAGCAGTCGCAGCGTTATTCCTCCACGCCACAGATAGCACTACACGATGTGCTGAAATTGGTGGTCGGTATGCACACTCACTCAGGTGACGGCGAGGAGTAGGGAGTCGAGCGCGTTCCGCGCTGTCGTAGGTCAGTGACCCCGACGGCCGTTAGATTTTTTTTCCGAATGTTTAGTTTTTTCTCACTGTTTATTATCACTGTAACTTTGCTTCACATTGACGTATCACTACAGGACTTTCACAGATCGATGCGTCAGTTCACTGGCTTTAAGGCAATAGTAATTTAATGTTATAAACTTCACCTAATACAACTTTTTTTATTTAAAAATTGAGGAGCAAAAATATTAGCGTTCCGTCTCAACGACACGGAAGGTGTTCCTCTATCGATATCGAGTGTGAACGATCGCTAAGAGAATGATAGATAGGCGTGTTGGGTGCTTCGTCTAATGTTGGCGTAAAACTAGTATCGTATTTACCATATTTATATTTAAGTATATGAATATTTGTTTCCTCCGTCCGTGTGTCACTGCAGGGGTGACAACTCAAAATCAGCGCTGGGTGTTCGTATGCCCAGCAAATGCTGAGTTGGCAACCCATTTGGTACTGGCATTCCGACAGCACGTTGTTTTTATTGTTACCTTTTGCTTTTATATTTTTTCTTTTTTATGTTTGTGCACTGTGTTGTCTGATGTCTAGTCCAAATAAATGATTTTTCTTTCTTTCTTTCTTTTCTTTCTTTCTAGTTTAATTTGGATAAAAAAGTACGTTTCGTCATTCAACATAAAATTGAAGCAGCCAGAGTGAATGTGTGCATGCGATCTTGCTGCAAAATGGCGGCCTATCGGTACCTCATGACGGGAATGTGTGCATGAGTTGATTTTTACAAACGGAGCCATCTCTTGGGTGCTTTTTTTTATTTTTTGTCTAATGACAGCGAGAATTCTTTTCTTTTAAATTATTCTGAGATCTCACTAAAACATAATTAAACTGGACATAAGTTAATACTAGAGAACACTAGAGTAATTGGCGGGATGGCTCTTACGGCCAGAACAATCTACTTTTTGCTACTAACCGATTATAAACATAATTATTTTGTACATCAAAATGAACAATAATATTAATTGTTTTAGTCGGCATTAATAGTTAAGAGTACAGTTGGCAGTCACAAATAAATTAATTATTTTAAACCCGCTCAAACGTTTTTGAAATGAATTCATCAAACATTTTCATGGAAGTCCGTAAGTAATGTAATTAACGTGATTTTATAATGATGGAAACGGACTCGAGCAACTTGTGATTAGGCATTTCATCCAGTACATGCGACGGGAAGATTAAAATATTTGACCAGTTATCAAATTTCTTTTTTTTTCTCGTATGGAAATTGACATATATGTCAGTCAACAACGACGACGAAGCTGACTGACCAGGGTTGAACTTACATAACAATTTATACAGGCTGGTCCAAATAGTTATGTCAAAAAGACAAAAAAAAAATTCGTTATGCCCAGGGATAAGTATTCAAAAATACCCACCTCTTATAAGTTCCGCGATTTTTTGTAGATTTTGTTACATATTCAAGAATTTTCACCGGTTTTAAAAATTTATATCTATTTTCTTAAATGGGAATTTTTCAGTACTTAAATTTTTTGTAACATGATTTTTCATACATTAAATAATCATCTTTCTAAGATTATTGCAAGTTACAAAATTTTTAATAAAAATTGAGTTACGTTTGAGCGAGACAGGGTTGAATTATTTTTAACTTCAAATTAAAATTAAAAATAAAATGTTGCCATGTTTCTGGATAATTTTAAAAACTTTATAAATACCTAAACTTTCATAATAACACAAAAAAAAATTGGTACTTATAAGGCATGTTGCTGAAATCGACCTTCAAGGTGGTGAAGCGAAAATAACCTAAATTAAATTAAGATTGCAATAAAAAAGAATACGTTTTGTCATTCCATAATAATATTAGGAAAAGCCTCAAGTTAACACTCTATAAAGTTTGATCAATCTTATAGGTAAAAAAAACGAATGGTTAAAATGCCATTATTTATTACAAAAGTTCATATAGGTAAGTACTTAGGGTTTATTAGTAAAGGGGTTTCTAATACTTTTCTAATAATTATCTTAAATCAAAAAACTTCTTTTATGATAAACAATACGGATTTAGACCTCAATCAAATACCCTATCGGCATCAATTGATCTCATAACAAAAATCAAGAACAAAATCGATAAAAAACAAGTGGCTTTAGGTGTTTTCATCGATCTCAAAAAAGCCTTTGATACGATTAGTCCCGATATATTATTTCAAAAATTGTCTAACATTGGAGTCAAAAGCATAGCACTCGAGATTTTTAAATCATATTTTCAAAATCGTAAGCAAGTAGTCAAAATAGGTCAACATCAAAGTAGTCCTAGTCCTGTCATTTTTGGTGTACCTCAGGGCTCAATTTTGGGACCACTTTTGTTCCTCATTTACATTAATAGTATAAGCCAAATTAACCTTAAAGGAGACATTTCGCTTTACGCAGATGACACAAGCCTTTTCTACTTCGGACATTCAATTGAAGCTATATTACCTCTTGTTCAAAATGATTTAAATTTATTAAATGACTGGTTCCAATCAAATTTACTCACTATCAATACTACAAAAACAAATTATGTTATATTTGCCGCAAAAAATAAAAAAATAAGTGGTAATATTCAACTAAAAATAAATGATCAAATAATCCAAAGGAAAACTAGAGAAAAATATCTGGGCTTATTACTAGATAACTACCTGAATTGGAAACCACACATTGAGAAGACTAGATCTAAACTAATGTCACTAACAGGGGCTCTCCATAGTATAACAAATTGTCTTCCTCGGAAAATACGGTATATTATATATAATTCTTTAGTTAAACCCCATATTGACTATTTAATTGAAATCTGGGGGACAGCCGCTAAATCCAATCTAGAACCAATACAAAGAGCACAAAACAGATTGATTAAAATTTTATTTAACTATAAATTTCGAACATCAACTCGAAAGATATATGACGATACAAAAATTATGACCATTACACAAACATATATGTACTATACGTGTTTACTAATACGCAAGATATTAAACAAGGAAATTCACACTACTTTAACTTTTAATAAAAAACAACAAACGCATGCATTACGAAATGCAAATTATTTAGTAGTACGGCCACCCAGAACAAACTACGGGAAAAAGAACATCGAATTTGAAGGTGTTAGAATGTACAATAAATTACCTTTAAACTTAAAAGAAACGAAAAATATGTTTAGTTTTAAAAAAAACCTAAAAAGTCATATATTAAATACATACACATAAACTAGCAGAACCTTTGTACTCTGTTTTCCTATTTAAAGTGTTCTGTGTCTTTTCATGTGCAAATAAATAAATATATAAAATACATATAAATAAAAATAAAAAATCATATAAATTATTAAACAAATAAATAAAACCAATAACTGTTTACCAATTTTCAATTTTCTATCACTCTCATCCCGATGCCATGGATGCCACATCTAGTTACATTTCTCACTTTAAGTCCGTGTTTGCTTGGTTGGTGATGCATTACTAGTTTTTTATTATTGCTTACCCTCTTTGTTTTATATAAAATAACTTGACACAGTTTCTATACGCTCGTTACAATAATGTTTATTTGTAAACATAGTTTCTCAGTAAGTGAATTATTGTTAATTCTTAATGAGAAATAATAAAGATCTTAAACCATAATACAAGGCTTGTGAAGAAAAAATACTTCATATAAAAATAAAAATCTTGGATTTTTTCCCAATTTCGCTTAAAAAGGGAAGAAATATAACGCAATAATACTGATTGCCAAGAATTCCGAACAAATCTCCATTTCGGGGAAAAAGGACAAAGATCGTAATTTTGTTACTTCAGTGATTCAATATATTTTCAACAATCGCTTTGTTCTTATTATACTTATTGATGAGAAAATATTTGATGCGTAATGCCAATGAAATCAACTATGCAGACTGCCTATAACGACGGTTTTAGGTATTCGTATGACAACCGGGGCTAACGTGTTCTCTGAAGCAAGGGAAATGGTCTGGGTGGATAGAAAGGTCACTCATCCCAGGCATAGTACAACGGACTCGGTTTTACCTTATGACAGATCTGCACGGTACCCATTTAGCCATTCAAATCTCAACCAAACAAGTGAAATTACGGTGATATTCGTGTGCAAAACTACGGAACGAATATCCCTCTCTGCAGTTTGAGTTTGCCCAAAGCTGACTGAATCCTGCAAATCCATTATAACACAAATCCATTATTACTCTACTACCCATAATAAAGCATCCAATTTTTTTTTTCAAAAATTTCTCGTCTTTTACTATCGCTTTAGCGCCCTACACGGATAATCGAACTTGAGCGGTAAGTTCGATTATCCGTGTAGGGCGCTAAAGCGATGTTAAAAGACGAGAAATTTTGCTGCTCGCCACAGCTTTGCTGCTCGCCACAGGAGCGTTTTCGTAAGTTCGATGACCCGCGCGGAGCGCTAGAATGTCATGGTACGTTTTTTACTTTTTTACTGAATCCAAAAGTCCTTGACCCATGATGGGTCTATTTCAGCAGTAGAGCACGTGGTTACCTTACATACAATAATTCCTTTTATCAAGCCACAAACGACCACTGCTCATCATAGGACTCCAAATAAAGTTACTCCCTACATTACAATATAATGCCATAATCGCCCTTGGCAGAAGGATTGCTGATAGCCGTATGTTGTTCTAGCACACAGAGGGCTAATTGATGTAATTTTATGACGCGCCGATCATATTGCAGTGACGCTCGAACTTGACGCGAGCGTATCTCACTGAAGCTAAGAGAACACCAAATGTGTTGTTTTGATCAAATTTTTATTGCAACTGCTCGGCAACTGCACTTCTTTAGTTACGTGAATTAGCCTACAGGAGTGAACGCTATTACTCATCTCCTTGAAAGAATCTCTCATATAATATTTTCCAACACTAATAATAATGTACACAGGTACATTTATATTGAACTAAATAAAAATAGCTAACAAAAGCCACTTGTTTCTGTATAAAAGGAATCTTACGCAATACTTTGTGATATGCGACTTCGAGTGCTTCTAATAAGTCTCGTTTCGATACGGATTACTATACATTTATACAACCTTTACAAAGAAGAATGTATGCAAGAATATTCTTTTACTTTCTTAAGCCCTAAGATGTTGTGTCAGGTCTTTGAGTAAACTTCGTAGGAACATTATACAGTGATAATTGAGTTTCAGTTTGATTTCTGTAAAACCACGTGCAAACAAGCATTGAAAGCCAAGCGAATGAACGCTTCCCTTCCATGCAGGAGGTTCTGAGTACGAACCCGGCCCGCACCTCTGACTTTTCAAATTTATGTGTGGATCGCAAATTGAATATTGCATTAACGGTGAAGGAAAACATTGTTAGGAAACCTGCACACCTGAGAGGGCCTCATAAAGTCAAAGTCCTTGATGATATATATAGTCCGTCAACTCGCACTAGGCTAGCGTGGTGGACTAAAGCCTAACCCTTCCCATTCCGAGAAGAGGCCTGTATCAAGCAATGGGGCAGTATTGGGCTGGATTTATTCCGTTGAAACCAATCATAATCCATTGTGAATTTTTCCCGGACCAGGAATTGAGATAACAAACCCACACCTGACAAACCCTTCCAACAGACCTAAAGATGTATACAAAGAAAGTTTGATATAAGATAAAGATAAAAAAGATTTTAATATATTTAAACACGGAAGAAAAACGGGCAAGAAACTTCATGAGACCATGACTACTCTAATATCATTAGAAAAAAAGTTGTTTTTAATAAGGAAAATCGGTAATCAAGCTAAATAAATATGTGCAGGAGACAGCCTGCACTTCTGAGAAAAAAATTCTAAGTAACTTTATACACCTAATGATATTAAATCTTTTAAAAGCTGCTTAGTAGCGTTAATTAATTTTATAAACTTTTTTCTGCTACATCGTCCTATCTCTATCACCGCAATACTGGAGTGTAGGCCTAAAATTGGAATAAGGTAGTATAAGCGCGAAGCAATTTTAAGAGGACTAATTAAATTCTAAGAAAATCTGTAACAAAGCCGAATACAGCCTAATTTAAAGCAACAAGCATTGAAATAGTAACTGTAAGTGACGAGTAGGTACTCTTTATAGGCGCGTGAGTAACCATGGTCGCTTGAGCGCGATGATATTAATTTTCACTTGAGTTTGAGTAAGGGTCGCAGTAAGTAGGTATTAGAGCAGTTTTCCAAATAATAACCGCCAGAAACCCCTGACTCCAACTAAAATAAGAGCTGTAACTTTTGACCGGCTGTACAGATTTTCATAAAACATAGCTAAGATGATACCCGCTTAAACTAACTTTCAAGTAAAAAAACTGCATTGAAATCGGTTCGATACATAGATCCACAGATACACACTACAAACTTATAACACCCCTCTTTTTGTCGGGGGTTAAAAATATAAAATACAGATCTAAAATTGTATTGTATTTGGGGGGTAATATCTAGAGCTACTGAGGTGATCCTAAAAATTATTTTACTATTTAATAGAAAACTACACTATCCCAGAGCGACATAGAAAAAGCCATTAGATTTTTATCAAAACTCTAGTATCAAAACTTTTCTATTAGTGACAGAATTTTTAAAACCGGTTCAGTATTTCCAGAGATCACTCCCTACATACAAATAAGCAAACACATTTTATCTCTTTATAATATTTATAAAGATGCAGTAGTTAATTGTTGATTATGTAGATATATATAAAATATAAATATACCTATATATCTCAATATTTCTTGCTTCATGTGATAAGGCCGCCCATGTTACCTACTCTAATACTGTGGTGGGATACTACTGTTATATAATTTAAATGCTATTATGAATTATAAAAAAAAATATTTTTAAATTTATTTAAAAACTTTGTTATAAAGTTGAATAAAGGGAATAATATTAATTTCCCTAGCAAAGAAATTTAACATTTTCCACAATCATTTCAGTTACAGGAAAACATCAACTCCCTTCCCCTATTAAAAAAAGAGAAAAATTAAAATTAATTATTCAATTTTAATGTCCCACTTCCCGCTACCACAGGGTTAGAATCAACAGACGGCGGCGGCGTGCCTCTGAGATAATAAAATTTAAAAGGGCAAACTTCGTCGGCCATAGGACGGAATGAAAAGTGATTTGCCTAATCCACTTCTCAATTTTCCAACTCAGTGGACTTTGGGAGTTACTGTCGCTATCGACCGCAATGCTTCTTGTATGTTCGCTGAAATTGCATGTCAGGGGTGCGTCGTATTTTATATATACATAAGTTTCCGCCATCGGCTCCGCCCGCGTGATGTATTTATAAATTATAACCTATGTTACTCACTGATAATTAATTTAGCATTCTGTTGGTGAAATAATTTTTAAAATCCGTCCAGTCGTTTTTGTGTTTACAAACAACCAAACATACAAAAAATCAAATCAAATCTTTTCTTTTTATAATATTAATTTAGATAGTTTAGATTTGGTATATTTTCATTCTTTCTTTGGTAAAAGAATTAGCATTGCCATTCAATGTGGCAATGCTGCCAGTCTTTTGGGCACGCTGCCAATTGACAGCGATGAGGAGGAGTACTTTGATGCCTAAGTGCTCAGTTTTACATTTGTATTTCTTTTTCTATTTTATGTTTCAGATAATTAGGTAGCGTACATAGTTAAGTTTGGTTTTAACTGTAATATGATCAAAATGTATAACAAACGTTTAATTAAAATTTCATTAAACACTACATCTCACTAGTAATATTAATGTCGATATAGTAAATGTAGGCTAGGTGAGTTTTATATGATTTGATAGTTATATTAAAAACGTTTTATATGCGAAGCTTTTTATATCTTTTAAATACTATATTAAACGTTTATTATATCAAATTAATGGTAGAATACATCGAATACGATTAAATAAATTAAAATTATATCTTGTAGGTACCCGCATGTGGTACAGGATTTTAAGGAATTATTAGTTCAGAAAGAGAACTTAGTACCTAGTTATTTATCTATGTAGTATTTAAGTATGATGCATAGTAGTTATGTAGATACTACAAATACTGAGTCGTCGAAGGTAGTACTTCGACGAAAATTCGACGTTGTCTCATATTGATTAAGGTAAAAATATTTAGGTTAATAGTAATTTTTTTTACAAAGCTGCAGGAAACAATTTTTGGTAGTTTACGGGAAAACGAATTTGCAGGCTCCATCCGAACCAAGTTATTCGGTTGGAAATAGCAATAACTTGTTATTTCTAGCCGTTACGTTTTTGCAGTGTTTATATTGCTTTAATCAATTTATTGTTCTAGGCATGGTAACACAATTGTTCTGTAGTTATTACGAATTACGATAAACTCCTAATTGATTCGTATCACATCTGTGATCCGAAAATCAAACATAACAGAAATAAATAACGAAAAATAATTAAATCGAAACTCAAGAAAAAATTGGTACTGACATTCGTTCATTTACTTAATCATTATAAAAAAAACCGTGCGCCCTTCGTAAAAACATAATTCTACTCATGTTTTAAGTGACTGCTGATTGACGTTTTAGAAATCATTATTAAAAAACCTTTTTTTGGCGCCCCATTATGTTTCAACCTCTTAGCTAATGCTGAAAAATACTTGGCAGCCGCTTTCAGGCGGCGTTATTAGTACTTATTACTTCGCCTTTTAAGGTTTTGGCGTTTATTTAAACTAACTAACAATTTCTATTCAAATATAGTACGCGCAAATCTTTATGAGCCCTCTGAACTCTCTCCCTCTCTCCCTCTAGCAGTCTAATAGTACGCTTATTATAGGTGCCAGAGGGAGAGAGAGAGAGTTCAGAGCTCAATTCAGGGCTCATAAAGATTTGCGAGTACTATACCTAGTGTTTGTTTTTTTTTAATTCATCTTAATTTGATTTAGTACATCCTTGGGATATTGGGATATACCGTAAAAAGCTTGCCATGAGATTCTGTGCTTATTTATTTATTAGGTTTTCCAACATTATTGTTTATATCGATATCAAAAAAATAATGCATGCGCAAAAAGTGATAACAATGTAACAATTACTTAAAGGTAAACACATGTACAGTTCAAAAAAATTCAAACAGTAAGCTAACAAAATTAAAATTTATTATTGATGTACACAATCCTTTTAATATATTTGGATCATTGCACTCTATGTCTTGGTCTAATAGAAATATGGTAGTAATGAAATTGATTTTCCGAAATAAAATAATTATTTCAAATGATAAAATTCAGTTATCAATTACCTACAAACTTAACAAACCCTTTGTAACATAACCAACCTTAATTCAATTAGGAATTAACCCAATATCAGCCCTTATCCACCGAGGAGTTTTTCTCAAAAGATAACTCCATAACTCCAAAGCCTATTGTCGCCGGGATCTTTATATTAATTACAGACATAAAAATGATTAATGAGTAGAATCTGGAAACAATACTTGGAGCCCGTATTTATTGGACGCCCTCTCCCGGTATTTGTCACCAAGACAAATTATTGCCCAATGTTTGTTTCCACGATTTTTAATATTTCCCTTCTCGAGTCTTGTTTATTCAACAGATATGATGTTATTTATTTGCTTGTGAAATTGATTTATAAGTGTTTTAGCACCCGTTTAATGTAATTTTGCGAAAAGAAAATTGGCTTGACCGAATTCTGTATTCATTGTAATACTGATCGAGTTTTTCGGTATTACACAAAGTGACTAATGGTTATTACCTTTACTCTTTTTATTTATTTTTTCTTCTTTTCATTAAAAAATATAGAAAGTTTCCCCTCACTAGGATTTCTCTGGTATCGAGTTACAGTTTACAAACATACATCTCATATGCACACACACCCAAACCCGAAACAACTATCTGTAGATCATACAAATATTTGTTCCATGCGGGGATCGAACCCGCGGCACGTAGCGCAGATTGAAAGCTAATCGCTTAGACACTGCGCCAACCATGTTGTCAAAAACTTGTGTGTTGTACTGTAAATAGTAAAAAAAAAACCCAAAAAATAAAGTTTAGTTCAAGTAGTAGTAGTGGTAGTAGTTAAATTAAGTTCGTTTGTTTCAAATAAAAAGAAAAACAAAAGAGGTTTGTTTTCTTTTTAATTTGAAATAATACTGACACTGACGTTTCCCTATGAACGACCTCTGGATTCGCCAAAACGTAGTCTCAGGGGTCAGACTCTTGAAAAGACCAAGCATTTATCAGATTATGTACAACATTATGTAAGAACCATATAAGACAGCTACTTCAAACTTCATGGCGAGCTTAGATATAATAATTATGCTATCTGTCGCCTTCATCGATGTGTTTCTATGTCAATAGACGACACGGTTGGCGCAGTGGCTAAGCGATTAGCCTTCTACGCTACGTGCCGCGGGTTCGATCCCCGCACGGAACAAGTATTTGTATGATCTACAGATAGTTGTTTCG
The DNA here is from genome assembly GCA_932294325.1 of Allophyes oxyacanthae. Taxonomy (NCBI): domain Eukaryota; kingdom Metazoa; phylum Arthropoda; class Insecta; order Lepidoptera; family Noctuidae; genus Allophyes; species Allophyes oxyacanthae. The sequence continues at coordinate 3,706,627 of OW028623.1, read as the reverse complement.
GGTCTGGGTGGTGTGTGCATGTGACATGTATGTTTGTAAACTGTACCCTCGATACAGGAGAAATCCAAGTGAGGGGCAACGTTTAAAATAAAAAATAATAAAAAAATTGTCGCCTTAAACAACATTATTGGGTTATTCTACTCATTAATAAGAACAAATTTTACGATGGGACCAAAACGGAAATCGCGAATATAAAATCTGCTGTTCACTACATTTAGTCAAGTAATATTCAATTATTTGTATGGAACAGCTGATTTTTGCGATTTCAGCGTTGGTCCCATAGTAAAAGTTGTTCATAGTGATGAGTACAATAACTTTCTTTCAGCTTTCGCATGTACTAAGAATAATGCTGTATAAATTTGTAAGCGGCCTCTTCGTTAGCAACACATCGCCTGTTCGTTGTTATCTTAGATAATTATATTTTATTATTATGATCTTTAATTGCATTTCTATACACGGATAGGACGACATTGCAGGCGCCATCTGGACCAAGTTACTTGGTTGTAAATAGTAATAATTTGTTTATTTCTAGCCGTTACGTTATTTCAGTGTAGATAAGTTAACTTTGCAGGCTGTATGTGAACCAAGTGCTAAAAAAAAAGAAAGATAATGTTTTTATTTTTACGCCCAGTATGACGCACAAAACTTAACTAAAACAACACGTAACAAAAAAAACATAATTAAACTCATCATAATAATGATATCATAATGATTGTACTCAGTTGTTAATAGCAATAACTCGTTTATTCATAGCTGTTACGATTTTTCGGTGTGACCATCCACTTAATAATATACCTAAAATTAATTTATTTTATGTAGCTATTTAAGTAGTTACTTAAACTCTTTTTTCAATTTCTGCTCAACATTTAAACTAAAGCATCAGCCTTTTGCAGAATTTAACAAAGAAAACCTCAGGAATCTTAGTAATCATTTGGTCAACCTTTGATCCTTCAAACCTCTATACAATTGACCGTTGCTAAGAAACAATTAACGAGACCTACCACCCCCTCTTTATCGTTCGACAGTTGTTCTTCAAAAGGGGATTTAAGATAAGGTGAGACGGGTCAAGTTGTGTTGGTCTTTTCACGTTTTTCAAACAAAGCAAATCAATAATTCAAGAATCGGGATGCCGGCGGTCTGTTGGAAATATTTCCTTTTATTTTTCACGTCGGTAAGATGCTTTTAAATTTTTATAGAAAAACTTGAGGTTTTAGAGATAAAGGCGCTAAGTAAGATTGTAAGCGCCTTTCTGCCTTTTGTAATGAAAAAGTAATCATTGAGTCTACCTCACGTTTATTTTATGATTTATTTTTAAATTATTTTACTGTAGATTGGTATTTTTAGTAGGTAAGCAGTGATAGCCTAGCGGTTTGAACGCTCGCTTTCCATGCAGGAGGGTCTGAGTTCGACCCCGGCCCGCATCTCTGACTTTTTAAATTCATGTGCGGATCGCAATTGAGCTAAAATTTTGCGTACACTTTTAGTTTGGATGACAATGCATGGTTAGCTGAGTGACGTCATTCTAAATCCAATATGGCGGACGCCCCAAGATGTCGGATAAAATTTTCTTATGTACCATGTTGATATGGGTATCAAATGAAAGGGTTTGCTGAGAAGAATACGAAAAATAAAATGACTTCAATCTAAATTCAATATACTCTCAAAGATGGAAGCGTGTTTATTAGTTTTTTTTAAACTATAATTATTTATGTAAAATATGGTGGTAACCTCCTGGCCCTTTTTCTGTGATCTGAGATCCAAGGCTTCTTCTGTCGTCTGATAATTATGAGCTATCATATGAGAATTGTGTATCCTGTGTGAATCTGTGCTAATTAATATATACACATCTAAGCGAAATCCTAAGTCTATGGACATCTTTAGTCATTGCATGGTACTATATACATAAAGTTATTATTACTACTATATATTATCTCTATGAGTCATTCTTTGTCGTTTGTAATCTTTTGTAATGCATCGGCACCACTTGCCATAACGAAAAATAGAATAGAATCTGTCAGCCTTGCTCATAGAAATAGTACAAGTACTGGAACGCTTATTAGTGCCGTAAAGCCGGTCTGAGGGAGAATACTTTGTGGTAGCCGTGTCATTGTCTAATAGGGTAACCATACATTTTAGTTAAAAGTAGGACATGATAGAAATATTTAATTATGTTATGAGAATAGTTATCAGGTAATTAACTACTGATATCGAATAGTAAGAATTGTTTTTTTCCTAGTAAATAGTGAAATATACGGTCCATACAGTGTATCTAAACGTTCTTACAAATATACATACACCCTTTTGGTTATAATTAGAGTCACAGGCAAGGCATAATATATAAATAGGCATATTCAAGGTTACTATATAATAAAAAAGAAAATTTAGAGAAAATTTCGGACATTGCGGAAAAATCCGGACATTTTCTTATACACAGATTACGTGTATAATAAAATGTCATGCGTGAATATTCCGGACATCTGGCAGCTCTAGTCATAGGAAACATTAGATTTTAATATTTTAAGATACAAATTTAATTCCTCTTCTACTTTTTCTTTCTTTTTTCTTTTTCTCTTTTAGCTTTGCGACCATCCTACGACCTTTCTTTATGAGATCTTTCCTATTATAACAGAAAGGGTAACCCATGCTTAGTGCTGCAGAATCGAATATCACTTATTATAATATTCTTGTTTGGCAAACTCAAGTATAATCATCATTCACAACATTAAGCAATAAAACACAATGAATGAAAGTCAAAGCAAAACTTTTTTTAATTTCAAATCGGCATAAAATGGTCGTCGTCGTTTCGTCAAAACGTTGAGATTCTAGATGCACGGTTCCAAAGTGGGCCGGGTTCTATGGAGAAGAGACCGGCTAGAAACTTAATAGTTGATTGTAATTTTAATTGTGTTGGCATTATATTTGTATTTTGGGTTTATGTGCTTGTTTCCTCTTGCTTTACTTTCTTATTTGGTGGTTCACTGGAAACTGCAACATCTTCCCATTTACTACAAGATCCTACATGCCCTGATTCACCAGATGTTCCTGCACGTACAATTTATTTTGCACGTACAGTTTTTTTTCTTTTTGTGGCTATCTGTAATGTCAAAAATGATCTTCATTATGGCACAATATCTAAGTACAATATCCAATCCAGTAAAAGTTTAATCCATCTAACTATACTAATAGGAAAATATTAAACACAAATAAACAATAAGCAAAGTGTGTGAATCTTAAGTTTGTGCAATGTGTTATACTTTATATTAGTATAAACTATTACAGACCAGACAATTACACACAACATTATACAACAGACACATACAACAACTGATAATTATTAAACATATTACAATAGTACCTATGGTAATATTGAAGGAACTGCTTCAGGTTTTAATTTTATTTTTGCTGCTGTTAAATAATTCATTATCTTTAAAATTTACGCCACAAACACATGCGAACTTTTACACACTAATATCAAGGTTCGTGGCTGTTATCCATAACACCCTCTGCTTATTATCAGCTGGAATCCTGAAAAAAACAAACATGGAATTTTAATAAAGTCTATCATTTTATAAGAGATACAAAAAAACATTATTATCTATTCGGCACAACAAACAACAAATGATTTCAACAAATTAACTTAAACTATATACAGGGTTATTTGTAAAACACCGGCAATGCTTTAAGGGGTGAAACTACTCATCAATATGAACAACTTTTACTACGGGACCAACCATGAAATCGCGAAAAAAAATTCAAACTTTTCATACATTTTGATGGAGCAAGGTTAATCTTTTGTATGAAAAGTTTGATTTTTTTTTCGCGATTTCATGGTTGTTCCCATAGTAAAAGTTGTTCATATTGATGAGTAGTTTCACCCCTTAAAGCGTTGCCGGTGTTTTACAAATAACCCTGTATGTATACTTATACTATACTTGGAATCACTCAAATTATACAAAACAATAAATGCATCGAAAATATGCTACGCATTACAGATTATGGAAAACAAATCCAAATTTATTAAAGAACGTAAATTATTTAACTTAGTGGACTGTATGTTATGTGAAACGATCTAAAATAAGTACTTGGAGCAACTATATCCCACAAAATAAAAATATATTGTCACACTACTCAATGAAACTTACCTATGGAACGATATTCCACAACCAGGATAATATTCTCGCTTGCACCCAATCATAACTCAAGTATTTACCACCTTGTCGCCAAAAAATTATTCTAGGCACAAAAATAATGTTTGATCACGTTTATTTCTGAACTATGAAAACCACGAATGTTGACAATAGGTTGACAACTAAGTTGACAATGTAAGCCATTTTGAATGATGTAGTGTTTCCCGCATGCAAACTTCTTTAACTACTGGTATCCAAATATTGTAATAATCAATCTTATTGAATAACGTATGGAAATAATAATATTTAATATAATATTTAAAGCACGTCAATTATATTTTTTATTATGTTTATTTTGATAGCCGTGGGTAGAAGTTTCATTAGTTCTAATATGTATGTAAAAACGATTCTGAAAATACCAATTTAGTAGATTACTAAGTTGATGAGTAATGGCCATGTGTGCGAGAGGGACACCGCTAAATCTCGGGTGACTTTCATGTGGGCACAAAATTTCGTACAACTAATTATAGCAGTAAGCTCTCTAGTTATAGGTACTATGTATTATCTCTATGGCCTTGCTTGATTGGGCACGGCATAGATTATAAATTCACCCACAGACCTGTGTAAGTTTTTAATTCGAATTACAGTCGGTACAGTCCATAGAAATAATAAGTAGGGCTCCCCCCTACAACTAGAACAAGCAATAAGCAAAATATCGCAAAGAAAAACAGACCTTATCACAATCGCTTAAGAATTGTATTTGAAGTAAAAGGAGACGAGACCCTCTAGAAAGAGCGACCACGGAGCTGTGTGTCTCGTTTTAACAATTGCCAGGATAGAAGTTGGTACATTTTAGTAGATTTGGTACGAAGATTGGAATCGTACACAAAAATTATTAAAATAATGAATTTACTATCTTGCTAGATGTACAATGTTTTTTTAAATTTAAATATAAACAAATTTATCATCATAATTTTTTTTCGTAATCTTATTATTTAAAAAACTAAACCTCCGTACTTTTATGATAGATTTTATTAGTGTATTATGACAACTTCAAAAAAAGCTCGTGTCATTCAATTTGTGACAGGTTGACGGTACTAAATTAATATTTAATCGTATTTTAATATTTTATTTACAAAAATGGTGAATGTGATGCGTGAAAGGTTGTGGAATTGCAACATATTCTGGCTGTAATAATATCCTTCCACGGGTAACCTTGAATATAATGAAATTTTACAAAATTTGTCTAAGTTGCTGATAGGGTGACAATATTTACATATTACTGTCGGACTTTGGGTTTGTACTAGTGCTACGATTTCACTATATTAATTAAATTAATGACAAATTTTAAAATATAATTATTAATTATAATTAGTTCGCTATTTCGGCATCCTAAAAATTTTGATTACTATAAAATTTGGGAAAAATTCGGTGGCGATGCCAGTCATCATTTTTAGCCAGATGACTTCAATAAGTCATGTTCACGAAAGACATTAACTAATGTACCGACCCGACTGCAATGCCTAATTAATAGCTACGAAATAATACTGTTTATGTTAACCTGTCTTTTTAGCACGCTTTTATTAGGTTCACCTGTAAGTAACTAACTAACATGTAAGAAAATCTTGGAAGTTAAATTTGACCCACTTCCCGGTTTCCGATTGAGCTGAAATTTTACATACACGTTTAGTTTAGATGACAATGCATGGTTAGCTAAGTTACGTCATTCTAAATCCAATATGGCAGGCTCCCAAAGATGGCGGACTAGTTAATTAATAAGCACTCCCATGATATAGGTATCAAATGAAAGGGTTTGCTGAGAAGAATACGAAAAATCGAAGTCAAGGTCAAAGTCGACGACAAAGTGCAATTCGAAGTCAAAGTCAAAGCCGATGCCGAGGCCGAAGCCGAAGCCAAAGTTGAGGCCGAAGCCGAAGGTTTTTATTTCAACTGGGCCTTTGCAGGCACCTTCAGAAGCGTGTTTTTTGTTTTTTTAAAACTATAATTTAAAAGCTTATTGTATAGTTGCGTTAAAAGTTTTTTTTCGTTTTTATATTATTATTTTACTATCCTGTGTCCTTTGTGCAAAAAAAATATTATTTTCTTTCTTTCTATTACATAGGACCTACATAACAACGGTATCGGCGGAATGTGGATGTACAATAGTATTACATTTCTGCCTAAACTTTCGGGGAATACATAGACGTGATGCTATGTATGAGATGTTATTTAATATCGTGTTTAGAAACGAAATGTAGCAAGTACCTACCTGCCAGTGGCGTGCACAGACATTTCTTACGGTGTAGGTAAAAATAGCTTACTTGTTGTATTGTCAAGTTAAATGATTTTTTATGATTGGCCACCTCACTCTAAGACTTAAATTAACTGATATTATACACAATTAATGTAATTATTATAATATTATTCAATACAATTTTTTTTAAGGTAGGCAGGTTAGTAGGCAGGTAGGTGTCTTTTTTCTTCACGGAGTGCACGCCACTGCTACCTGCATGTTTTATATTATATTCATTTCATGTTTCGCATACCTTATTGGTATTGGCGGTGATAGTGCAATGCTGTGAAACTATTAGGTACCACTTTAAATAAAACCATCCGTCCGTCCCTTGCATCCGTGGGCAAATAAAACAGACCTATCATTATTAGATAAATGGTCCAAGATTTTCTATCCTTGGTAAAACGGAATTTTATTGATATCTAAGTTTGTAGAAATCAAGGAAGATTAAGAAAACTGTTTAATTAGAAAATTGATTCTACATAATTATTGTTTACGATATGGGTACTAAATGCGGTGCGGAGTGGATATATTTAACCATATTTACAAGTGTAGTTACATGTAATTAAACAATGACAGACCGAGCCCACCCCGATAATTCCAAAATTCATCGATTTTTTTAAAGGTATCTGCGTAACTTATTTTTCAAATTCAGTCACACACAAGTCATTACATCACAAGTCATCCCAGGAAAATTAAAAATGACAACGTCTCACTCGATGCACAAAATGATGGTCACTCTAATAGAGCAAGATAAAATTACTCTGTGGTAACTATCTCAGGTGGCTCGCTGTTTTAGCAGAGTGCACAGTCCTGTTACTTAGTTAATAAGTCTATGGTACAGTCCATAGAAATAATAAGTTACTTAGTTAATAAGTCTATGGTACAGTCACATAACTCAGTTCAGTGATCGTATCACATGTCGCTAGTGTAGCTAATGTTTGGTTCGGATGACTGCTATTTTAACACGCTTTTATTAGCTTCACCTGTACCTAACTAACTATGTAAGAAATTCCGATTGAGCTAAAATTTTGCATACACGTTCAGTTCGGATGACTAAAGCGTGTGCTATAAGTCTTTTTTAAACTACAATATTTTTTTAATGTACCTGCAGTCATATTTTTGGAGAAATAAATTATTATTCTTTCTTCTTTAATTTTTTTTTCTTTATTTTTTCTCCACAATATTTCTTATATAGATGAATGATAGATATTGGTCATACCGTGGTGGTACCTACTCTGTCGTGGTGAAGTATACATGCTCTGCACTGCATGTTCATCTCGGGTTTTTACATCAATGTCAAATCCAATTGGTCGTACCCAAAGATGCTCTCTAAGTAATGTTTTAATATAACGAACCTAATTAGTTAACGTTGGAATTTTCCGTGTAATTCAATCTAAAGCAATTTGCTGTAATACTTTATTTTCTTGAGTATCTCTTTGCTTTGTTTTATTGTATCTTTTGTTGTTGTCGATATTGTTAATTTTATTTCTTGCTCTTCTGTATTCGAGCCTTCAAAAGCGGTAATAAGAGTTCGTTCAACAGAATATTTTTGAAGGAACAGTGATTACCATTAGCGTCTATTTTTAAGAATATCGTTATTTCCAGGTTGGTCCCAGCGTGAAAGTGGTTCATATTGATGAGTACTTTCAGTAGATACTTTTATCCCAGAATTGCCAGTGTGTTTCTAATAACCCTGTATGTATATAGGAGAATTTTTATGTAGTGCGCATAATTCGCAGATTCGGTGTCTGTTCCTAAATGCAACCGCAGTGTTGCGATTCAGTTTAAAACAAAACAAAAATTGGACTTAGTATGGGGGACACGCATAAGCCATGATGATGATGATGTTGATGATGTTAGCCTATATCATCCCACTGCTGAGCAAAGGCCTCCCCCCATGAATTCCAGGTCTTCTGGTCCAGAGCCAGCAGCGGTCTGGTTTTTTTTTTTTATACAAAATAAAATAAAAAAATTGTTATGGAGTTAATTTTAGTATTGCGGTTGCATTTGGGAACGGAAACTGAATCAATTTGCAAATTTTGCGCACTACAATTTTTTTTATCCTGTATATTACTTATGACATAAAACTTTTACTTTTTATTCTAGCTCTTTGCATCATATCATCATCAAAATGCTTGCAGAAAAGCACCATTACTTTATACACCTAGAAGAAACTTGCACACTCTAAACGTACATAATGAACCATCAGCACCAGTGAAGTTGTACCAGTTCAACGTGCCAGGTACAGGGTTGACCTTCAACCCTCACGTCTGAATTTTTTAAAAGTTGCGCACAAATATTTATTGCTTGCCTACCCGCCGGGCAAAAGGTGAGCGTCGATTGTGGAACTGTGTGATAAAAAGTGCTTTAACTTCAAGTGCTTCAAGTGTGCTATGTAGGTATGATTGGTAAATTGTTGAAAAATACTTTTCTCTTTTAAAAACTGGCAATGCGCTCAGTTAGGTCTTCACGCATGAAAGATTTTAATACTTCAGAACGAAAATCTCATTTTTTCTTACCTTCTGACTTCAAGGATTTCAAATTGCATCAAAATTGGTTTAGTTTCTTTTTGCCTTAGTGATTCAAAAGTGACATGAAATTTGTTAAACTGTGTGAAGAGCTCTGATAAATTTAAATTTAAATCTTTGAAGAAATAAAACACTGTTCACACCTACGTTCTTACACCTAAAATATACCTACCTACATTATGTTTTGTTTAATAAGTTAGCAACCTTAGAAGAATCTCCATGGAAACTCTTGTAAAATAATAGTAATTACAATATTGATTAATAATTTATAAAATGGATGGCCTGCAGGAATATTATATTACTAATTAATCAGCCAAGAATGCTTATAATGACAGACGCCCACGAGATTTGTACTGGACGCCAATTGGAGATTTTTTGATGATCTGATTCGATAGAGAGCTAATTACATTTTTTTTAGGAAGTTATAACAAACCAAGATATTTAAAAAGAAATCAATTTAATTTAATTTAACAAAATAACCTGAGAAAAAACACAAAAGGAATAAAATTCCTAAACACGTCCGCACAGCACGACGACTCAATAAGTAATGACACCGGTCGCTCTTTTTGTTCCTTTTTTTTTGATAAATGTTTTTCACACGTGGCTCAGGCAGCCTTCTCTGCTTATCCGGTCAATAGTGAGGCCTGAAGGGCCCCCAGCCCAGACCCCGGTCGAGCTCACTACTACAATTAACTATCCCCATTATTTTATCAGCTGTTCGTCTAACAATACATAGCTTCCGAACACAATCTAAATAGCTTTTCTTTCTCCCCACTAGGGGATCACATGAAAAATTATATTACTTAAAACAATTACGAAATTACTTAGCCGACCAGGTATTCACTTACCTCACAACCTATTTATAATTTAAACAGTTTCTTCTTTGTTCATACCAAAAATCTTCGTGGCTTTGTGCGTTTAGAGTTAGCAAATTATATTCACGTTTATACCCGCCCTTTGTCCATGAAAAACAAAGTCCGAGTGTTAAATTATAAAAAGGGAAGGAATAACATTTTCTGGGGTTAATTTAGCGGGCGCTTAGAATAAATCTCCCTGAAGTTCTATTCGTTTCTTTTTTCTGAAACGCCTTGAACCGGCCGGTGTGCGGAAATCGGTTGATAATGTACAAAACATGAAAGAAAATCAAAGGTTCGACCCTCAATCCAGAGGTATTTAGATAAGAGTGATGTAGGTATTTATTGGAGTAGCAAGAATCGGGTAGGTACTGTGCTTCAAAAATACATAGAAACTGAATGTAGAATTCAGCGATATAATTCATATTGATCTCTCTGATCTATCATTAAAATTTTGAGATGATTTCAGAAGAAATAATAAATAAATCTATAATTGAAATTACCACAGAATATGCGAAACTTTTCATCAATTTCAAGACATAAAATATTAACGACGTTTAGAAGATTATTTAAATAGACTACGAAAAGAAGGACTAGCACATATTTGTATTAACATTCGCAATACTATTTTTAATCGTCTTCCCAAGCCTGGTGATGTCATCACATCCACCAGATAATATTTAGTTTCGTTCAGAAGGTCCAAATTCAGCTGTAGCCATTTACCGGCCGATATTGACCGATATTCACCTTTTTCTTGAAAAATCTTCCTACAATCCTATCAAATGATCTTGCAAAGCATGAACATTACTTAAGACACCTACATAAGAGGTCGAGCCAAATCTAATTCTAGATTTCCTTCGCCCATTCACACTGAGGCAGTCATTTAGCACATTGTGCTCGGCTATGGAAATAAAGGCTTATTTTCTCAGAGCATTTGTTTCCTTCCAGAAGATGTATTTCGGATGCGAAACAGTTTATCTCTGGAGTTAGTAGCTTTTGTGACACATGGCTATGAAGAGCGGAGAGTTTAGTTTAAATTTTGGTCTGAGGGAAACCGAGATTGTAATTATTATGAAATATTTAGGTACACTTTTTTTCTTATTGTCTCCCAAACCAGAATTTCGCCTGTATCGTTCGTCTAGTCATCTAGTGGTTGACACTAATCTCACTCTTCCCAAACACGGAACAAAATAATATCTAAAAAAATTAGGTCACCCAAATTGTATAAATCTTATCCGCAACTCAAAAGTCAGTTTAGCGCTCAGCCAGTTATGATGTCGTAGAGCGTCTGAAATTTACTGAAATAACCTTTTAAAATGACGTATCAGCCGTTGGTTCGTTTTCAGGCTGAAAACGATTCGTGAAATAAAAAAAACGTTCTACAAAACTCGGTAATGAAATACTTATCTTGTGGCCGAGATTTTTGCCGGCATCTTCGCCATAGGACCAACCCACTTGGAATCTGCTTGCTAAGGCCCAGTTGAACTAAAAAACTTGACTTTGATTCATTATACTGCTTCCGATCGATGCCCGCATACAATAGGTTTTCTAACGTGTCTACTTTACTTCACTTAACGGATTGAACTTATAAGAAACAGTTGGCTTCCCACCATCTTTTAACGTAGGTAATGTATTTTTTTTGTCTATTCTGCCGTCTTTATTTTGTTGATCTTTTACTTTGAAGGTACTTCGTGGTAGTCATAACTAAAAGTGTTTGGATAGAAACGCTTTGTTTCAAGCATAAAGTAATGACAAATTCGTAAAATCACATTTTATAGAATAAGAATGTTTTGTCTATTCCTTGCTCTAAGAGAAAAGGAGACGAATGATTTACGATGTCCTCACAAAACTTCTTAGCAATACAATATAAAGTAATCTTACTTTAAGGACGTTATAGTACGAAATTAAGATGAAAGGTTAAAACAATACTGCTGTAAAGGATGGTGGTAGGCCCCCGGTGCCTAGTTTAAATGTAGTCTTACAAACTCCCCAGCCGTGTGTATCACGGTTACGTATCGTCGTTAGGAGTGAGGTAATCCGTTTTTATTGTCGCACCGCAAATGGCGTCATTTTTATAAAACCCACAGAGACATAGCTGTTAAATTAATAGGAAATGTTCTTCAACCATTCTAGAAGTCATTTTGTTTTTATTTACGTAACAACTATACCATTTAGAACTGCGGGTCTACCGCGTAACAAAATGGTAGTGAATGTCAGATTCTGGTAATAAATTTCAATACGATCGTGAGAGACTAAAGTTCGAACTATCTTTTAATTTTTTTACTGATCATGAAGATGGGGGTCCCAATTTCATGACCGGTATTTTTTTACAAGGTAGCTCGAAGTTTAGTCTCTCACGATCGTATGGAAGTTTATTACCAGTGTCGATGATCATTACCATTTTAGTTATGCGGCAAACCCGCGTTTATTCTCGGATGTAAGCAGAAGTGTAGTATCGATAATTGTCATTCCATTTTAATAATAATAATCAATGTATTTACTTGCTTGAAATATGGTACATAAAGTTGTGATTTAATCTTAATATTGTTCGACCGGACATAATATTTTACCATAGCAGATTGGCATGCAACTTTTTGTATCAAGGTTTATCAAAGTTGAGTAATCTTACATCACATAACTAGAAATGTGATCTACTATTAAAAAAGAAAACAATACAGGGTGACTGGTTGAACAATGGAAATATTGATGGAGGTTATTGTACTCATCATTATGAACAACTTTTACTAAGGGACTATCAGATGTATTTTTTTCGCGATTTTATGAGATGGCCCTATAGTAAAAGTTGTTCATAATGATGAATACAATAACTATATAAAGGAGTCGTGACTAAAAGGTAGGACCTTGTATAAAAATAAGTAAATAAACCTCCTTCTTGTTTTTTATGATTATTATTGGTTCAACAACAATCATTATCAATATGAGTATCAGCATAAAACGAAGCGTTTCCGTACTCGGAACGGAACAAGATTTTATTTCCAACCAAAACCAATTTATGTCCAACAAACCATCCAGTCAAAGTTCCACGAAGTAGGTAAATTAATTTATAAATTCAAAATGGTGAACTGAATGAACAAATATAAAATATTTAAAGCTGTTTTTTTCCATTGAATTAGTAATACCTCTTTGATTCCGCTAAACGCTTTTTCAAAAGAGCAATATTTTTGTATAAATAAAGTCATTAATATTTAATTGGAATGGAAACGTAGCGATGATGAATTTTGTATTACCTTAGCTATTAACGACTGGGCACGTTGTATAAATAAACATGACGACTGTAATCTCCGGGGGGTTGAGCTGAAATCTATACAACGTGACATAAAAATGGCCAGCCATTTTTTTAGGACACAGGTCAATGTAACTGAACACCTTTTCCCAAGGAACATAGGTTGAAATCCCAAAATTGAAAATCGCCTGGTCACGTGACTCACGTTTGTATGAGAAGTTAAATTTTCGTTTTCAGATTTCGACATTATGTTCCTTGTGGAAAGTTGTTCAGATTCATGGACCTTCATTCATTTACCTCTTAAAATATGGCTGATCATTTTTATATCACCCAGTATAGATGATACTCACAGATATTGATATAAACATATCAGAGATTTTATATCCATGTCTGTGATGATACTCGTAGTAGAGATGGGTGTTTTAAGAATAACGATACCAGGCATCGACGACACTTACGGTTGCCGATATCGGATGCCATGTCATGTTGAAAACGGATGCCGGTGCCATCTAGTTTTAGTAGATATCGTTCGTTTCGGTTGGATGCGTATCATCAACATATATCAGCATCGTATAGCAGTTGACGGCACGAACATAGTTAAAGTAGGCATCGATGCCAAAAATAACAATGCTGATATCGGATATCGCATCTTTGATATCGATGCGCATCCATGACATATATACCCAAAAAATGCCCATGTTTAACTCGTAGGCACTTACCTAAATCCATAGTTCTCCATAATCCATATCGCCTTTGTGATGCTGGCGAGCCATTGGCAATTTATCGGACACTTTTGAAACCGAGTACACAGTCAGCACCGGCTGACTGCGGTAGCGGAGAATCACATGGTTTTTGCTCTTATTATTTATTTTATATGTGGGTACTTCGACACACAGTACCTACGACGGCGACGTCTGCAAACGTCGAGAAATAAGAGGTATCGGACGTCATAATATTATTTCTTAATTTATAGTGTTTTAATAGTACCACTACATTGCCACGTATAATAACTGCATATTTAGAGGATAGCTTTGTTCCGAAAATTCTTCACACTGGCAACTCTAGCATAATTATGTCATTCTATAATGAAAGAAGAAATATCTTCTATTGGTAATACCTACTCTTGAGTAGTTTATATGGCACACCCATAGAGATAATATATAGTACCTTGTAATATTTCTATGGGCACACCTAAGTTGTTCTTAAATCGGCCACATGAGGCCTTGACCAATACTAATGTCTGCGTTACGTCATTTGATGAGTAAAAATGCACTTTTAATTTACTAGATTATGTGTGCGTTGTAATCTTAATCTTGGCTTTTCTTTTGTAATTATTCGAACATTTTAATTCATCAAGTAACGAAATGCAGATTGTACCAAACGTATTGATCTCGTCCACCGGCGTCCCCTTGGGATCCAAGCGGAATAATATTTCAGGGTTAAAATAAAACAACTCAATAAATTATCCGTCATAAAAACCATCAATATATTTACAACTGTCAATTATTTACATATTTACACGATCGAATTCTATTACAGTAATAATTGAACCGTATTTACACAGAACGATACTCGGAAACGATAACATTCAACAAATAAACGTTAGATATGTTAACGTTACTATGAAAACAACGGATGGCAAACATCAAGCGGTGTATTGGGTCCCATGAAAATATACTGGTCCGTTTATAGACCGACATTACCTCCGCTGGATGATCGTTTATACCGAACAGAAAGCTTTTAAAATGTAAACTTCGTAGGCACATCGTCCTCCGCGCACACACCAATGTATAATGACTGGAGAGTAAAGGGAATCATCTTCTTCGTCTCGATTTTGATCTCGAGTTTAAATAATTTTAGTATCAGTAGTATTCTTTAAGAACATCTCGCATTTGGATTCGAATCTCACTGTTTTTGTCGATTGATATTTGATGAATTGACAAAATTAAATTTAATAACGAACCTGTGAACAATATGCTCTAGTCATGTTCACAACTCCTGTTATTAATTTACGCGCTTATTATCGCATCGTATCGTTTTAGTTCGTTTTAAAAACGTGGTACTTACCTATATTTTTATTTAATTAATTTTTTTCTGCTTTTTAGTTACTATTTATATTATGTCATCCGGTTCTGAATTACGTTAAAAGTTTCAAGTCATTATCTCATCGGGAAGTTAATTTAAAATCGATTGCAAAAATTGTACCGAACAGACTAACAAACAAGAGCGAGTTAGTAAAAACGTGGTAAAAAATATACGTAAGAGTTACTAAGCCAAACCTTTTGTCCCGATGCAAGAAACAAACCAATCGCAATCGTAGCACCGTTGATTCTTTCGAATCACCTAATTGAATGTTCAATTTCAATCCAAACTACTTATCTGAACCGTCTTTCCCTTTACTTCCCATTCACAAATCTTTTGAATACGTATTCCAATTGGTCGTAATATCGGTCTTGTGGAATTTTGTTACACACAGTGCAAAAACATCTAGAACATTTAGAATAATATATTTGAATTGTCTATTAAGTCGCATTTCCATTATACAAGTCGTTAAAAATGTACCGACATGCAACTTGCATGTTTGAATTATGCAAGCTACATGCAACTTGCATATAAGCTACTTGCATAGTGGAAATTCGCCTTTACATATCGTAATAAATATGCACTGAGCAGGTAGGGTGAAGCAGACAATTGTAGTCTTCAGCAAACGGTTATAAAATGCGTCATGACACCTGTGGGCACGAATGTTCTTGACGTACCGTAACGTTAACGTACGCAAATTTTGAATCAAAAATACACAATCAACAAAACACGTTTAATCCATGATATTTTTTGAAAATGCATGCTGTGTTTTTACATTTTCACGAAACAAGAGTGTATGTTGCGTAAAACTAAACAAAAATGCGATGGATTTATGTTATTTTTATTCAAAATTTGCTTACGTTAACGTTACGAATGTTACGATACGTCAAAAACATTAGTGATTGGCCCTCTACTTATTATTACTTTAACGAAAAATATACCGGTAAAAGCTCGCGATTTTGCCTCATTGTATAATAATTACAACATTTCTGAATTAAGTCCCTCCACTCGTCGACTTACATGTTATAATAAATTAACTAGAAGATAAACAGTTCGACTGCCATCTTGGTTAACTTGTATCATAGGCAAAGTTGCGTACTTTTACGGATCATAGAAAATTCCTTACTATAAACTACTGATGCAATCCAATAATTTAATTTCCTATAACATAATTAGATAATATTCTGAAAAAGCACCCGTTTTTTGATATAATAGCCTTTAGTATTATAAAGCTTGCAGGTTAGGGTAGCCGAAAATATGCTTCACCCTAATTAATAATTAAACTCCGCAATCCAACATGGCTACATAAACTAATTAAAAATACAATTATGTACTTCATATGCGAGATGAATTGCATTCATTTGCATAGAAATTAAAACTAAGTTTTTATGCAAGAAATGCAATAACATGGCTCGGTGTGTCATTAAAACATGCATAACTTAAAAAAATATTATTCTTTATTTAAATTACGAATGGACTTTTGAAGTTGTCTTTAAAAGTTGCATTGTAATACATTACGAATTTTTCGAATCATAAAAAACAAATGCAGTACGACTTTAATACGTTAGTTGTTTTAATAATAGTTAAAAAAAGTCAAATAATTTAGAATGATACTGTTTAAAATTTACAGTTTATACATGAAGTTTTAAAATTAATATTTTTTATAGAAATAGATATAATCTAGTTAACAAATAATTTTGGTTTTCAACTAAAAAAGGAAACATTTTCTCGTATAATCTCATTTTGAATATCATAAAATATCCACACGTTAGTTAAGTAATAGCGTTACTCCAACTATTTACATGAATCGTATATTGAAACTTCTACATATCAGTCTGCAGTGTAAAATATACTCTAACTACAAATACTTGAAGGTTCATATTGCTATGTCGGTTCTTCAAGTTCACTTTTAGTTTGTATTTGTACACTTTCAACGGCTTTCAAAGTCGTTGATGACGTCAGAGCTATTAAGTCTTCATCTATTGTGGTCAGTTGAGAGTATTCGGTCTTCGGGTAAATAGTCCTGTATTTATATTTTGTTGATTTTAACTGTGAACAAAATATTTTATTTTATTATCTCATATTCATTCAGTAACAAAACAAACCACTTCAACTTTTCTTAGTATTTCTTTTTAAGTCTACATAATCAAACTTTTACCAAGATTATTCTTAGAATTTTCACAGAATGATGAACATAAAATTAAGTACTTTTATTAGTCTTCGTATTTCCTTTGAGGTTGTTTTTTATAATAACATTTTCGTTCCAAGTTCTTCTTATAATTTTTACAGATTAAACTATGAATGTTAATATGAATATATGTTACTCTGTTGATCTAGGGGGTCAATTTTAATCCACCACAACCCCCTCCTCTCCCTCTTAACTCATATATTTTCGGTTGACAGTTGGTTCTCCCTAATCAAAGATTCAATTATTTGAGAGGACTACGCGATTGATCGGCTCTCGTTCGATCGAGCCCGATAAAGCGCTAAGCAGATGACGGACTTTTTATACGGCGGACTGTGTGTATCTGTGTGTCTGTCTGTAGTATCGTAACTCCAAAGCGGACAGACCGATTTCAATGCAGTTTTTTTTATTGAAAGCTAGTTTAATCGGAAATCATCTTAGCTACGTTTCATGAAAATCTGTTCAGCCGTTCAAAAGTTATTTTCTAGTTGGAGTCGGGGGTTTTGGACGGTTAGGTTATGTTCGTCGTTAGAACTCTAGTGTCTTCACTGACAACAACTACAAACCACGGTCATTCTTGGCTGCGGTATTCCGCCGGAAAAAATCTGTCGTCTGAATGGCGCCTCAATCGCGTAGTGTTAATAGCAGTTATGGTGGTTAAGGCCGATCTGCTACCATGCGTAAATAGGCAGAGGTCACGCCCACCCACCCCCTAATTACTGATGTAGCAGACAGTTTGCGACAGGCGTAAATGGCGTAGCTGCTGTCAAACACCATTTTGATATTACGTATTTGCCGATAGCGACGCGATAGCCACCGCTTACAGGTTCACCCTCTGGTGGAAAATAGACGAAACAAAAAGTTCGTAGGTACTTGGCTCTGGAAATGCAACAAGCAGTCACAGGCGGATGAATGCCGTACATACATACGAATTTGTATGACAGTTCACGACCAATTGTGCTCCGTCCACTATCGCGTGGCTGTCGGGTCGCTGTCAGGTGATTTTTACGTAATTAGGGTGCTGATCGATAAGGGTCGATCAATCACGTGGCGAATATCAAGATGAAAGAACATTTACCTTCACAGCGATCACTACAATAAGTGTAGTCAGCAGGATGGCGCCCACACTCCACACTGCTACGGAGTTGCGTTCTAGAAGATTCGAGGCATCCTTGGAGTCCTCGATGAAGAATGACGCTGTTATGTGCGTACGAATGTTCTCGGATATTCGTCGCTTGCCGGCCGATGAGCCATTCAAACAGCCTCCTGAAAGAAGTAACTGTATTACCGAATAGCCCCAAAAGAGAACAACGGGTCTACCGCATAAGGAAATGGTAATGAACATCAGAGTCTGGTAATAAACTTCAATACGATCGTGAGAGACTAAACTTTGAGCTACCTTGTAAAAAAAATGCCAATCATAAAGTTGGGACTCCCATCTTCATAATTTATGTAATGGAGATTTTTTTCTAAAACGTATATTCTTATGATTTAGGTACTAGATTAAACGTTTTACAGAAAATAAAAATATTTCATTAAAATGTGCCCCTGTAAAGGTTACATATTGGCGCTTTAGCCATTTTGCATTTCCAGTGTCGATATGTACTGATGTGGACGAAAAGTATATTGTACTGTTTTATTCGTCAAATTGATACTGTCTATATCAAACAATGACTACCTATGTAACCCGGGACTAGAGCATGAGCCGTTAGAAAGGTCAACAACAAACCCTTCCTATTGAAGTGTTGTCAACAATGATATTAAATGGGTTATAAATTAAGGTGACACACATATTTTACTTTAAAAGGTTAATGGAGTTCACAAATAGAGGGTAATTTTTGGATGAAACATAAAAACGCGTGGCTAAAAATAGTTAAAAGCTGCTAATACTTTGGAACCTGTCCAAAGTATTAGCGAAATAATTGGTACTAAAAAGAACTTACTTACAAAATAGATAAGAACACTCCCTTTTCTTATCGAAATAATATTATATATATTTATTAATTACTTTATATTAATACATGTAGCGGTGATAAGGTTGATTTTAGCACAGGGTTTTGTCAGGAAAAGAAATACGTCTTTCTGATACGGTGTTTATTGGCAACTAATTTTAAAATGAACATGCAACTGTTTATATGGCGATAGATACATATGCCTATAGATATTTATAGAATCAAGTGAATGAAATAGCTTCAACATAAGCCGCCCACCAAAGGACCTACGGTCCTTTCAAAAATGATAACAAAACCTCATGCAGAATTAAGTAACAACAATATTTCTAAACATTTACAATGAAACTGAGCTATTATATCAAATAATTATTATTCGTAGTGGTGGGCTAACATCTAAGACTCAACAAATTATTCAGTTACTGTATCTATAGGTAGGGCGCACAACTTCGTGATACATCGCTTAATTATATTATTGCCGCTTTTAACGCTGTACACCCTTGTGAAACCATCGGAACCAGGATGTTTTTCTGTTATGCGTCCCATGGCCCACTTTCCTGGTGGGAGATTATCTTGTTTAATCAGTACTATGTCTCCAATGTTAAATTCCTTCTCACGTTTTAACCATTTTGGTCTTTGCTGAAGTCTAGTCAGATATTCTTTTTGCCATCGCGACCAGAAGTCGTTCAATAACTTGCAAGAGTATTGCCAGCGTGTTAAATTGCTTATTTTAGCATCCTTCATGTTCTGGTCTGGTACGATAACTGGTGCTTCGGTTATTAAGAAATGACCAGGTGTCAATGGTTGCATGTTATCGTCGTCCATTGGACACAATGGACGTGAATTCAGACAGGCCTCAATTTCGCAGAGAAGCGTTGTCATCTCTTCAAACGTTAGGTTGGTGTTGAGGATTCTTTTCAGATGAAATTTGATGGATTTGACTCCGGCTTCCCATAAACCTCCAAACGTTGGTGAGTACGCCGGGATAAAGTGCCACTGAGTGCCTTCGTTGGCTAACGATGCAGCAAGTTCTCCATCAAATTGCAGACGAGCCTCTTTCCAGGCTTCAGAAAGTTCTTTATTGGCCGCGACAAAATTCCGTCCTTGGTCGCTCCATATATTCGCACATCTCCCTCTGCGGGCACAAAACCTTTTGAAGGCACCGACAAATGCCGCTGAACTAAGGTCGCCAACCAATTCCAAATGGATTGCCTTCGTCGACATACAAACAAAAATAGCTATATACGCTTTATTAATTTTAGCTCCTCTGCCTTTGTTCATCAATATCTGAAATGGTCCAGCGAAGTCAACTCCTGAATTAAGGAAAGCCCGTGCAGGTTTCACTCGTACGCTCGGTAAGTCACCCATTACTTGCGTTCTCGCTTTCGCATTTAATTTAGCACATATCAAACAACGATGGACATGCTGCCTGACCAATGCCTTTGCTCGTAGTATCCAGTACTTTGATCGCAGGTAAGTAAGCATCAATTGACTTCCTCCATGCAATGTCCTTTTGTGAGCTTCTGCTACTATGAGAATGGTAAGTTTGCTGCTTCGACCCAAAATTATAGGATGCTTGCTTTCATCATCTAACTCCGAGTTCCTGAGCCGGCCGCCCACTCTGAGGACTCCGCTTTTATCAAGGTAAGGATTTAGTGATTTTATTTTGCTTGACCTTTTTACTGTTTTCTTTCTTTTTATCGAATCTATCTCTTCTTTGAATTCTTCCTCTTGTGCTTTCTTTATACAGGTTTGCAAGGCGAATTGTAGTTCTTCAGTTGTTATTGATTTATATATGTTATCTTTTAATATTTTTTGTTTCAGGAATCTTCGGCTGTATGTGATTGTTCTCAGTAGTTCTATCAGCGTGTCAAAGTCATCAAATTGTGTACATAACTTTTTTCCATCCTCATTATTATTATCTGTTATTTTCAGAGCTTGTATGGTGTTTTTCTTCTTTTCTAAATCTGTAGTTAGTATGTTTGGTCTAGTGAACTGTATCTTCGGTTGTAGTAGCCATTGTGGTCCATTCCACCATAAATGGCAATTTTTCAGATTTGCTACTGACATTCCTCTTGACGCAATGTCAGCTGGGTTATCGTGAGATTGGACGTGCTGCCACTGACTGCAGTTTATATTAGTTGTGATCTCGACAACACGATTTGCTACAAACGGCTTCCATTTGTTTGGATCTCCAAATAACCAAGAGATGACAATCGTGGAATCTGTCCATGCATAGATTTGTGATGCAGGTATTCTCATTGCTTGTCCTATTTGTTTTAGCAGCCTGGATAATAGTAACGCTCCACACAATTCTAGCCGGGGCAAGGAGATGGTTTTTAAGGGAGCCACTCTTGTTCTTGCAGCAATGATAGCTGTTTTAACGGTGCCATCTGCGTGTGTGACACGGCAATATATCACTGCACCATCGGCCTTTATGGAGGCGTCGCTAAATCCATAAATTTCGATGGAGTCTTTGTTTGAGCTTGACGTTCCCATCCATCTGTTTATGAAGATTTCATTTACATTCCCAAGATCTGATCGTATTGATGACCACTTTTCAGTCAGTGTCTGGTTCAAGGCTTCATCCCAGTCAACTTTCTCGAGCCAGAGTTGTTGGATAAGAATCTTCGCCATCACAAGGCAAGGTGCGATCCAACCGAGCGGATCGAATAACTTTTGAATGTCGGAGAGAATGCTGCGCTTCGTGATGACGTCGCCGATAATAGGTAAGTTTAGATTGTACTCGAATTGATCTTTCCCTAGGTTCCACTGTACGCCTAGAGCTTTAATTGTTCCATCAACATTTAGTTCTAGATGTGCATTGGCTGATCTCTCGCTTGGATCAATGGTTTCCATGAAGTCACGACTGTTAGATGACCATTTTTTTAATTCAAAGCCACCTAGTCGTAGTAGCTGTTTTAGATCTTGACTGATTCTTACTGCTTGTTTCAGATTGTCACTCCCGGACATGACGTCATCTACGTAAAAATCTTCTCGTAGTATTTTGGCAGCTTCAGGATACTTCTCACCTTCATCGTCAGCTAACTGCATCAGTGTCTTTACAGCGAGATATGGTGCAGAAGCTGTCCCAAAAGTCACAGTCAAGAGTCTGTAGTCTTTAATGTCTTCAGATGGGTCGTTTCTCCACAGAATTCTTTGATAATCTGTGTCTGCTTTATCTACCCATACATATCTGTACATCTTCTGTATATCGGAAACAAAGCAGACAGCATGCATTCGCCACCTAATGATCAAACTTCTCAGATCATCTTGCAGTACTGGACCCAATAAGAGTTCATCGTTTAAGGAAACGCTGTTTGAACCCTTGCATGACGCGTCAAATACAACACGAGTCTTCGTGGTCTCTTTGTCACTTCGGATCACCGCATGATGAGGTAAGTACACTGATTTATTTCCTATTTCTTCTTTAGGTACTTCTTCTATGTGTTTTAATTCTTTATATTCTTCTATCACTTTTGTATATTCTTGTTTCAGTTCTTTATTTTGATTAAATCTTCTTTCTAATTGCATGAACCTTTTTTTAGCTATTTCTCGCGTTTTTCCTTCCGGTGATCTCGGTTCTTCTGTGTTAAAAGGTAACTTTACTATGTATTTTCCGTCTTTGTCTCGCTTGTGTGTCTTCTTGTAGATGTCTTCACATAGCTGTTCCTTTAGGGTAGGTGTTCTTTTTGAGTCTGTATCAACTTCCCATATTGTTTTTAATAAATCTTCAATGTTCACTTCTTGTTTCATGACTTTCATTGATTTCTCTCTTGCGTTAATTTTTATGGTGGTTCCACCCATCAAAATCCATCCCAGGTGAGTATTTTGGGCGCATGGAGTGCCTGGTGGACCTTTGATGAGTCCTTGTTTTAGAATTGCTGCGTACTCGTTTATTCCTAATAGCAGATCTATGGTTCCAGGTGCAAAATAGTTTTCATCTGCTAGTTGGATGCTTGATACGTGTGGCCAATCAGTCTCCATCATAGAGCTTGCGGGTATGGTTGAGGTCAAGGGCTTGGACATCACGTAGGCTTTGATAGGTAAGTTGAAGTTTTCTTCCCATCGTGACAATACTTGAACTTCGACCTCATGCTTGACTTTTACTTTGATTGATTCTATTCCAGAGACGATTAGATTAACCGGTGATTTTTCTAGTTTCAGGATCTGAGTTGCCTTCTTGCTGATGAAACATGCTTGAGATCCTGAGTCTATTAGCGCCTTCAAGACAGTAGTGTTTCCATGCTCATTCATCAAAATAACTACTGCAGTGGCTAATAGAGCAATCTTCTGCCCGGAGATATGGTGTGACGCAACCATTGCTTGAACCTTCTTCTCTTCTACATCTGCTTGAGATGGTATCGGTTTACAAGATTCTACTTGTGTAGCCGATTCATCTATAACCTTGGGTTGATGTAGAAGTGTGTGGTGGCGTCTCTTGCAATTATGGCAGGACATCGGCACACGGCATTTGAATACCGAATGTCCCACTGCCAGGCAGTTGAAACATAGTTTGTTTGTTTTGACATGTTCTCTTCGTTCGTTAAGTGTCATTTTCTTAAACATGCTACAATGACACAGTGTGTGCACATCCTTACATAAAGCACATGATTTCTTCTGATCACCTTCTGATGTGGAAACGTGAAGGACACGTTCTTTGGTGGTTCTGGTACTAGTAGTGGGATTAACTAGCTCGAGCGTCCTGAATGTAGACTCCAAAAACTCACGCAAGTCCTTCCAAGTTGATAACACTTCTGAATTCACCGTATAGGCAGCCTGTTCCCACTCTTTGTGTGACTCCGGGTCCAACTTCTGTACGACCAGAAATATGATTACTGGATCCCAGGAGTCAGTAGGCACTTTTTGATTTTGCAAGCTGTTGATGATCTCACTAGTGGTATCCAGGAGGGTTTTCAGCTGCGCCGCCGATTGAGTAGTACATTTCTTCAGCGCGAATAATCTTTTAAGTAGTGCATTTACTATTAGGCGTCTATTATTAAATCGGTGATTTAGCGTTTCCCATGCTTGTGTATAATTCGCACCAGTGACCTGAATATGCTTTAATAAAGATGCCGCTTCACCCTCGATACTAGTCTTCAAGTAGTGTAATTTTTCAACATCACTTAGTTTTGTGCACTCATGAATCAATGAAACGAACAAGTCCTTAAATGTAGGCCATTCTTCGTAATTACCGGAAAACACGGGCAGTTTTATACTAGGTAGCTTCACTTTCGTAGATCCTTGACCTTCACACGACGCATTACTGCACGAAGATTGGTCAGAAGTCTTCGTAGTTTGTGTAGCCAAAAGATCTTTGAGATCTCCCAAAATACATAAGTATAAGTCTTCTTGAAGAAAGAACTCCTCGTTCACAAAGTAAGAAATCACACCACGTTGTTCCCGCGTAGTACATTTTAATAAGTCTTGATGTGCTTTCTTAAAAATGCTCCAGTATTCTTCAATCGTTTGTATTCGAGTTTGTAAATAACCGGCTTTAGCTAAACGTTCCTTGGGGCACTTTTTAAGATTTAATTGAGTTTTCTTTAGTAACGACGCTGTATCTTCTAATACACTTATTGCTTGATCTGCTTGTGTCGTCATAGTTCACGTGTTAAAGTCCAAAAGTGATCAAAACTCTTCTCAATAGCGATGTTTTATTACTTAATATTGAAGAAACACTTAATAGATCGTGCTAATTACTTTTGCATAAACAACTGCACCTGGTCGCTCACTAATCGCTGTGGAATGTGTCTCCTTTTGTTCTCGCGATAACCGGCCTGGGTGGTCCGTTCACTTGCAATCCGGCTCGATATTCGACCATATGTAGCGGTGATAAGGTTGATTTTAGCACAGGGTTTTGTCAGGAAAAGAAATACGTCTTTCTGATACGGTGTTTATTGGCAACTAATTTTAAAATGAACATGCAACTGTTTATATGGCGATAGATACATATGCCTATAGATATTTATAGAATCAAGTGAATGAAATAGCTTCAACAATACATTTAACTAAGTATATACATTTAATACGTAAAGAGAAAACTTTGTACCCCTTTTTAAGTAAATTGCGGGCACGGAGGAGTGTGAGATTTGCTATAGTTAAAGTTTATATGGAGAAGGAGTGCAGAAAGCTAAAATTTTAATATAAAATAATATGTGATCGAATTTCGACCGCTGGGCGACCACTAGTATATAAATAAATATAATGGAAGAGATAATCATTTTCTTTTTCTTTTATTTCGGTAATACGGTTACATGAGAAAAAATCTGCTTATTTGTGTCAATTATAGCTTGTTCTCATAAAGTGTCGATTCCTAGAAGATACGCGAGGAAAAGTCTTAAACAAAAATTAGGACGCACGAACGACGTAAATAAGATAAAGTATTCTTGAGAGATTTATAAATCACAAAGTTGGTACTGTTTACTGTTAGATAAACCCTAAAGTTTATGTAGGTATTTCTTTTAGATAACTCTTCCTTAATACTTTAAAAGTTACCCAGATTCCTGCAAAAATCTGTAGGAAGATGAATGTTTTGTGACCATGGAAGCCATTAACGACAGTAGCTTAGAAAGACAGAAATGCAATTTATTATCAATACAACAAAAAAAAATCACTAACGATTATATAATTCAATTACTGAAAACGCTAACAACCAACAACTAGATTTTATCTCTATGGTTTTATTTCTATACTATAGATAAGAAAAATGAAAAGTAAAAACAGATAGCAACGTTAATTCTCCATGGCGAAAAGAATTAGTGTTATAAACATAAAAGTTAATAAAAAGAAACTAAATGCCGACTACGGAAAAAATCAAGAAAATGAAAAACTATTACTTTTTCGTTGAGAGGTAATGTTTACCTACTGCGTTGTGAAGCCGTAGGCGGTGTTAAATTTTGAGACATCAAAATCATGATACCTAGATAAAAAGAGTTAAAAGTCTGACGTTTCACAACTTAACACCGCCTACAACACATTAAAGACACTCTATTACACTAAAAAGGAAACAATCGACACCTCATTTGTCAAAATTGAATCCGTAGTTTTTAAGCTACGATCGAACATCTATAAATCGATACTTAAGTACAAAGACTGTTAAGTTCATTACCCTTCCTTTATTCCGCCGTAGTCGGGTAAAAATGTTAGTGCAAAAGAGGTTGTTGTTACTTACCTATATCCTTATCACAATGACAGCAATCCGTCTGATTGCTATTTACGTAAATTGATACCATGCTCTCCGTGCAGCATGGCAAACATTTATGGTTCACTCTGCAAAGGAAAATCTATTTAAGTATAATACCATTTTATTTGTAGATTCGAGCGAAACGCAAGCTGTATTGGAGATTGAAACCTGAATCGGTCGCTTAAACCTGTAGACTAATTCACGTAACTAAAGAAATGCAGGTGCCGCGCAGTTGCAGTAAAATTTTGATCGATTAAAATAAAAACAGCCATTTGTTTAATAATATGAAAGTTCATTTCCATCATCTGACGAAATTCAGACATAATAGGTATTGTTCAAGGTCCAATGTGGCCGTTTGTTATCTGAATGGTCAGAAGGCCTTTTTGTCAACGTCTGTTTATCTGTCAGTGTGGGTACCTATTTGACGGCCAACATTTGTCAAACTGATTGTGCACTTTAGGGCCCATTCACACTAGACTTCTTTTAGCAGCAGAATCGGGCGTTTTTGGGTTCGTTATTAGGAAAAATATTGAGTGTGCACGAACGCTTAAGTGGTCAATACCAAATTTGCAGGGGCGTACTTATCATAAATATTACCTACCGTTTTACTTGAAATTGTTTCAAAACAAGTCAAAATTTTGAAATAAAATAATATTGTCTAAATTACCGAATGAATTATTCTGGCATTTCGATAAGCAAAACGCAGTCATTTTTGTTATCACTTCAATCGAAGTCAATAATTGACTTTTGATCGTACCTAAATGGATGTTTGTTTTTCATTAATTTCAATCAAAACTAGCTTAAAATATCGATTACATAGAATCGTTTATTCAGTAATAGGGTCAGAAACGATGGGGGATATTGCGTTATATGAAACCTTAGAAGAAATGACAAAGGATACAAATAGTATTCTTTTTATAATAATTAAATAGGTTAAATTAATAAAAAGGCAATCGATATAGCGAACACAGTGGAGTCTTAACTTACCTATCTAATCGAAGTGGATGAGCACATGTCACACAACTGGTTGGTCCAGGTCCGGAGCAAGACCTGCAGGAGTCATGGCATGGACGGCAGGTCCTCGTTCTAGGTTCATAGTACTGGGAACTAAGGCACTCCACGCATAAACCGTTTTCTAAGGAAAAATGCGGTGGACAGGACGTGCAGCGCTGTGGCCCAGCGCCATGACAGTCCTGACAGTAATGGTGGCAGCGGCGACAACTGTCCTGCCATGGAAAGAAGTTCTGAGGACATTCGGGCCGACATTCTCCTGCTGCTAACCTCCAGTCAGGAGGACATGACGCACACTGGTCCCTTCTAGGACCAGTACATGTTTCACAGGACAAGTAGCACTTCGAACAAGTTCCTTCATCAGGGTAGTAGCCAGGAGCGCAAGTCGCTCTACACGTCCCAGATTGCAAGCGTAAGGCACCAGCACACAGTGTGCAATTCAATCTTGATACACAACTCTTACAAGTGTGAGGACACAGTGAACATCTTCCTGCCGTTTGGTAATACCCTTGTCCACACTCAGCCACGCACCTAAAATAAATATTTCATGTTAACTGAACACTTCAAAGCGAACGGGAAAAGGTCTAGATGGATAAAGAGCCATTACCTCGATCCTTGTAACAACAAGGGACTCGAACAAGATAAACAGTCCCACTCGTTCGGTCCGCTACACTTCTCACAAGTCGAATGGCAATTTTTACACCTTCCCCCTTCGTGATACTCGCCTGCAAAAAGACAGATTTAGTCGGCGAAAAGGGAAACACAAGTAAAAAATAATCAATAAAGGATATTACTTACTGGTATCGCATTTGTCATTGCCACCGGGAACACAAGTTCCGCTTTTAGTGAGAATCCATTTCTCTTGGCAAACAGAACAAATGGCACACGTGCAAATTGAACAACCAATTGGACACCTAAAACAACAAGGAATTTTGTTCTTTAAACAAGATTAAACGTAAAGACGACAATTAAACGCTCGAATAATATACAGTTCAAAGCGAAGCGTTTGAAATTCCAAGCGTTCATAAGATTGACGACCTCTGTTTCATCACGGAATAGAATGCAAAGATAAATTATCATAACAATAACACTTACGGCAAACATTCTCTTCTTTGGGCGTCGGCGTAATATCCTGGGGGGCATTTTGGTACGCAGCGATTCTTGAATGCGTAATCACCAATGCGACACGAAACACAAGCATTTTCGCTAGGGCCGTGGCAAGATTCGCACGTCTCGTGACATGGCATGCATCCGAAATCATCCTTTTGATGTGTCCCCGGTGGGCAGGCCGCTAAACATGAACCATTATAGAGAACATAATTGTGAGCGCACGAAGAGCACATATCTGCCTTCTCAGAGCACGTATCGCAGTGTTCTGCGCATGGAAAACAAGCATTAGCGTCAGGATCTTCATAGTACCCATCTGGGCACTGTTGTAAACAAACTGCTAAATCAACTACTAACAAATGAGCTGGGGCACATGTTAGGCAAGAATCCTGCCCGGCTCCGGCGCACGTTTCACATGACTCGTGACACGGCCAACAAACTCCACCTTGGTTAACGAAGCTTCTCGGAGGACATCGCGACACACATGTATTATCTAAACGATAATGCTTGCAAGCAACACACTGAGTTGGCCCCTTCCCATAACAACCTTGTGAATCACATTCGGGATCGCATAGTCTTTGCACTTGTTTATCGTTGGCATCTGCCAAAACATTTTTCCGTTGTGCCGAGGGAATGTTTTTTGGATAATTGCGTCTATCAGAAATGCCGAGTTCGATTTCGTTTAGGAATTGCGAGTATTCCGAAGCGTCGTAAACATCGTTAATATGGTAAGCTTTGTCTTCCTGATAAACACTGTTCGAGTTAAAATGGCTTTTATTTCGTAACCGTATTGGACTCGTGGCCGTACCGTAGAATATTAATTGCCACTTTTTCAATATGCCCGGTTGAGTGACGTGGATATTACCGGCGTTTAAAATCTGAAGGGTCCAACGCCCTTCGGCACTTTCACCCCAGAAATGGACACTTAAAAACGGCCAATCGTCGAAGTTAGAACTCGTTGCGTCATGCGTCCTCTCGAATAAAAGGGTGGAAGTCGTCCCCATTGGCGACGTAAGCAATATCCGTAAATTTCCTCTTGGGAAAAAGCTCAGTGAAATTTTACATTGAACGTGTTCCAAAAATCTGACCTCGTTCATCGTCCCGCTGCACCCATTCACATCCATGTGCACCGATATCGTATAACCGAAAGATGTTTCAATAGACTTGTCCTCGTTTATTTCTTGGGACTTACAAATATGCTGTGGAGGTACGTTTATCCATTGTTCGGCTAACGTTACCATCTGAGCCGCGTCCATTAGCCCGTAGCCAAACTTGTGACTCACTTTTCTTTTTACGCCATTTACGATCCATCCTTCTTCTTTTTCCAAGGGTTGTGACCGAGATGTCATTACAACTAGGTGTTGTATATCTCTCCATGTTAGTAATGCATTTGCTTCTAAGGCTAATGCACATATACCCGCGGCTAATGGCGCCGATGCCGACGTTCCTGTGTGGTCCACTGTACAAATATGATCAGGCCTTAATTGTACATCCATATCTACTGTAGCAACACTTTTATCCCGACCTGGCGTCCCTGAACTGTATGTAGAAGCTATAGTTGATGAGCATTCTTCTAAATACCATGGTTTATAACCTCCTTGAGTTGCACTAGAAATGGAAACAGTGAATATGCTATTTGCGTAGCCATCGCAATTGCAGGAATCCGTATGCCTACCCCCGTTTCCCGACGCCCATATAAAAATAGATCCCTTCCCTCCTCTTCCGTTCGTCACACCATTTATAAACGCCCTGAAACAAAGCACTTTTTAATGAGCTCGCCTGTAACTATATCTCTAAATCGCATGCAATTAGACAATACCTTCTAGCTAGGGGGCCGGGGCCGTCGACTGTTTTTCCGTCGTCCTCTGGCCCCCACGACGCGCTATAGATGTCTATGTGATGTGGGTTAAATCCGAGTGCTTGGGCTTCCACAGCGTCGTTAACAAGGCCGTCGAGCATCCTGACACCTCCAATGCTGGCGTTGTAAGCTATGCCGACGCCGCAGTATTTATTGTAGGCGACCGCGGCCACCTCGCCCGCGCACCGGGTGCCGTGTTTATTGTCGCCATTGTCCTGCGGTGTCGGGTCCGTGTCGTTCCCATTTATGTCCGTTGAGGCTGCAGGGTCCTACAATATCGAGTTTACCGTTCAATACACTTCAGTTACGTAATACACGGGCGCTAAAGAGGAATCGTTTGTTCAAAATTGGGTTTCCATTTGACAGCTCTTAGCTGCCTTGATTAATGGGTGTTTTAATATACTTTTGGGAGATATTAGAAATATTTACATAATTTTGTGATAAATCCGGATGGTTGGGTTGAATACCGTCGTCCAGAATGGTGATGACGACGCCTTTGCCTGTATACCCTTTTCTCCAAGCGTAGCCGACGTTCATGTCCAGGCCATCTGCTGCACCTCCATTCTGGAATAACAGTATGGTTTAATATCAAAAAAATAGTGAGCTAGAAATACACTTAAGTGGACGGATATTACGCTTTGCGCATTGAATACGTAATGTAAGTGTGAGTGTTCACGCGGAATGGGAGCGAAGTAGCGAGCGAAGAAGCGGAAGAAATGTGTGCGACTTAGATTATAGTGACAGCGTACCGGAGCACGAAAAACATGGCGTAATGAGCGAGCTAGGATTTTTGGCTTCCGGAAACTTATTATTTTAGTGCAACAAAGTACCTAAAACGCTTTGGAACTATGACTCTGATAGATATTGCAAACAATAGTGTTTCAAAGCTAAGCGTTTTCGTCTCCACGTGTCTAGTTTTCTCATTTTATTCAATAGGCCTTGTAGCTTAGCACGTGTTTCCTATTTGTGAAAAGAACTGGCAAAAACCCAAGCAAAAATTGGTATTATAATTCTAGTGCTTAATGCTCAGAATGAGCGACAAAGGCTTTCCAGTACTACGCTCTCCGCTCTCCGCTTATCGCCTTGTTCCCACACTCCGTGTACACTTTGTCGCGTGCTTGTAATAGATACGTCGTGTGCGTGCCACAAAGGTGGTTTACCTGACATAAAAGTGTGTATGTCTATTGTAATGTTTCACGTAATATAAAAAGTAATTTTCCCAACGAAATAATTTACAACCAAATGTGAAAAATTACAACGAATAAAATGGCTAGTAAAAAGAAAAGGAAAATGTCGTGAAGTATTTCAAATTATTATCGATAAACTTGCAGGAATTCAGGATATAAACAGTATTTTAATACGTAAATGGAATGACTGGCACATATTACCGCCAACCCTCAAACGTTACCACCTATGTGAAATTCAGAACACTCATTCATTTTATGACATAGGCATGCTAAAAGGGGATCTCTGGAAATTCGCGCAGAACCGTAAAATACAAAGTTCACCTTTGACGTGTGACTCGTATTCTTATAAAACGTTATTAAAGGCTTATTTCTAAATAAGTTGAAGTATTACACTCCTCGGCAAATATTTCACACCTCCATATTTTATTCAACAAAATTCATTCTCGTTTTAGTCAACCTCTGAACAATAAAATGGTACCCAAATAAAGCAGCAAACATTACGGTCTTATAAAACAATACACCATCAAGGCCACGAGTTATATCACCCGAAAAAGGAGGTATTCGTTTTATATCTCGATCTGGGACAAAACTACTGAATTAGTAATTTCTCTATACTTCGTTGGACGAATTTCAGTACAAATGTTATCCTCGCTTTGTTCGTGAAACTTCGGTGAATTAGTACATTTGTAGATAAAATTATTCTTAACATCTGCCACTGAAATGTTCTGAAATATTTTGTACTCATTCAGAATTATTTAAGTACTGAATTATTTTTACTCATTTCATTGGTTGAATTTAAACTATTATCACGTATTTTCCAAATGAAAATAGTATTATATTTTATTCGTTTTATAAAAACTTTAATCCAACTATGCAATTATATTATTTTGCTTTGACAGTTTATTTTTATATTTGGAATAAATTATAATGAATACGAGGGTTTCTGAACCTGAAGAGTGGAGAAAAACAAACTGTATTAATGTCATTTCAAGTTTAAGCTTTTAAACAAACTATAATTTAAAATACCTGCAGCGGTCATACTGCTTAAATCATTTAACAAGCATGTGTACGAGGCCTAATGATGATGATATTTTAAAAAGTACACTAATAATCTTAATTCCATTTCCCACGTTATAAACTCAGTTTAAAACGAAAGTTGAATAATTTTTTTCATTACTTTTATCTTCACAATGAAGGCAAATGAAAATTTTGCTTTTTAATGTGACTTTAAATTGTTATGGAGGTCGAGCCGGACGCTCATAAAAGGACAATGGGCAGTACTTTACGAGAAGTACCATAACACTTAGAAAATCTTTGTCTTTTACAATTCATTGCAAGGTTCTTTTTTAATTTTATTAAGGGCAGGTACAGAATTACCTTATTACAGATCAAAATTTACATCGAAAATCGCAATCGATTGGCGTGGTTCTCGTAGTGCATTCGAACTCTCATGATTCGCGCTACGAATTTGTCATTCTTTCCTTTTTGCATTTTCGTTGGATGCTGTGTTTAACCTATTATGTATAATATATAGACACATACACAGAACAGACAAAACTATTTCTGTTCCGTGCAAACGTATGTCGATTAAATGTGTTTACATGTCAACCAATAAAGATTCTGTATTTGAGATTGTCCTTAATATGTTTCAGAAAAATAAAACAAAAATTATTTACTACGATGTATTTTAATGATATTAAATATTAATTTAATCATATATATCAAACTTTTCACTATGAATTATATTATATTATTATAAACACATTTTTCCGACACTATTGTGATAGTACCTAAGCGTTCGTTCAACTTCCATACTTTTTGCAGCAAACTTGCGCGTTGTCGCGTTCGTTGGCTGCCTTTTGCTTATAAAAAGTGAATAAAGAACGCGAAAACGCGAGATTCTGCTGCTAAAAATATCGAGTGTGGATGGGCCGTAATAGGTTACTAAAAATTAATTATTTTTCCATTGCTTACCAAATACCACTGCTCCTTGAACAGTGGGTCGGGGAAGGCGGGAGCGCTGGACTGCCGCATGACGTGTCTGGGCTTCCATTGATGGTCCCTCTTCGTCCTCCGCAACTCCCTCTGCTGCATCACCCATCTCACCTGTCAAATGTTCTCACTTTAATCCGCTTTATTAAGGAGTTCCGGATGTTATGTACGGAAATACGAGAAGGCACTCGTATTAATATTTCTATTTCAAAATGTAAACGAAGATAGGTATTTTTTTATGTGAAAAAATTATCAGTCGGATTTTTTTTTCATTATGTATAGTAAGAACACTTAAAAGAACAAAACCGTTAGAGTTAGTGTTTAGTGATAGTGAATAAGTGAAATGTAGTACAAATGCTATCCATTAAAGAACACATGAACAAAGTGTCTTCGCCTTAACAGAGACAATAAGAAAAGTGCTATTGGACACATTCTTAGTATAATTTAATTACATAGTTTAAGTTATAATTAAATTACTTATTAGCCTAATTACAAGGCTAGATTGTAAAATTAGGGTGTAGCCTACGATGGAACCTAGGACAAGGAAAAACAAAAATTTTTTTTTTTTTTTTTTTTTCATTATGATATCTGCTTATAGACTTCTAACTGCTGCTGCTAATGCGAAAAATAGGCCTAGGCTCATATTTCGCATTCACATGGGAGTTATTCGTTAATAAATTAACTTTTAAAATACCCATGGGAGACGTGAGTGACCTATTCATTCCCAGAAATCACGCAACATTTTTTGCTATGACGGGCCAAATTTTATTGAGTATAAATGTCATTACGCAAAAAACGGTTTAAGCCCTGGACCATAACTGTCTGAGGTCCCTGATACTGTAGGGATAGGGTAATTTCCTTATCAAAATTAATTCTCATTAAGTGCTTCATCAGCTGACACTCACAGAAAATTATGTGGTTTTTGCCTAGCCTTTCGAAATTCACAAAACAGTCACAAAATATATGAAGGATCTGAAATAAGTACCTAAATTCACTGAAATGTAATTAAACAATTTTAAATTTCAATTCCTACTAATTGACGTACTATTATGACATTTCCCTTTTTTAACACGCTTTTATTGGCTTCACCTGTAACTAACTATGTAAGATAATCTTAGAAGTCTACTTCCCGGTTTCCGATTGAGCTGAAATTTTGCATACACGTTCAGTTTGGATGACTAAAGCGTGTTCTATAGTTTTTTTTAAACTATAATATTTTATTATATTATATTTCTTGACATGTGTTATAATTTTTTAATTATTTGAATTTATTGAATTCGTTAACTTAAATATATTTTATTTAAATAATTAAATTTTACATGGTCAATGCTCATAGGCTGAATGTGGTGGAACTAATTTATTATGTAACATCATTATTATGCGAATAAAGAATTGAATTGACTTGAATTGAAAAAGTAAATGCTAAACGATACTGTGGCGTAAATTCTATAAAGACAAAATACTCGGTTTCTTCTAATAAATGATGTATTGTGTAATATGAATGTTAATATGTCAGTAATATCAGTTAATTTAAGGATATTTAGGTCGGTGTGTCGTGTTAGGGTGAGGTGACCAATCACAAACATCATTTAACTTGACAATGCTACACTAACACCCAGTTTCTGAAAGGCTGATCAAATGTAATCAGCCGTCAAATATCATAATAATATAATTGGTTGTTGAATTGATTTTTGACGTTGGTCAACCAATCACAGATCTTCCGAAACCTGAGATAAGTTGTTTTTCCTTATCTTGTACGAAATGTCTGTTTACGCCATCGTTAGATATCTGGGAGCACGGCAGTGCCCCCGCCAAAACGAGCCAAGCGAAACGCAAGGGCACTACCTACGTTTTCTCGAAGCGCTTCGTCGTTTTATTTTTCATATTATATAATAATTATATTGAAGAATTACCTAGCCATCTAAATGGGCATGATTAATTATAATATAAAGGTACATTAATCGAAGTAACTACTACAACTACAGGTAAAACGATCCTTTCATCGAACCCTACCCATTTTGGACAGTCACTCGACAGGAAAACTTCATGGATGGCTAAATCCCATTCAAATTCGAAGATTAACTAACTGGCCAATCCCTTGAGACTAAATACTAACGTCAATACGACGTTGAATCAATTATTCAAAACGGAGCAAGTCATGATATCGAATCGGATAACTTTAAGGATTATCCCAATGAATAATTTGATGGTAGGCCGATGTCAATCTAATTAGTAAGTTATTGATTGGGTTGGTACATAAATTTATTGTACGTTTTGATGGGTTTAAGCTTAAGAACTTTTGATATATGATCGACAAAGTTTGAATTTGACTTGAAATGAATTTGTTTAACGTCATCTCAAATACAATATTTACTACCATAAAAGTTTTTAAACTGTCATAGTCACTAACATTAGTATTAGAGTTTATCCGTGACCATGGCGCTTGCAACAGTGCCGAAATATCGGAAGCTCAAAAAAATATTTTGAACTCTAATACTAATGTTAGTGACCATGACAGTTTAAAAACTTATTTACGAGTATATAATAAATATTTACTGTCGTTAAGATTAAAATACACGTTTCTTGAATAAAAATAAAACAGAATAAAAAACTATTAAGCATACCTATAGAACTGGACTGTTCACGAATCAATTGTGTACAGAGACATTTCTTATACAGGGTTGGCAATATCAACTTAGTGTTGAATTCTCTAGTTAAATATTGTTTGTGATTGGTCACCTGACCCTAACACTAACTGATCAGATTTATTTACGTTTGTATTACTTAATACATTATTTATTAGTGTACAGAAAAACCTAAAAATATAGATAGTTTATGTTTACACATAAATTAACTGTCCTTTAAGTATGTATTTATTTATTTATTATTTATGCACACACATACACATGACAAATATTTTGAGGGGTGGATGTTTAGCAGTATGGAAAATAGGTAAAGAAAAAGAACGGAATTATATGAGAAATAAAATTTACTCCGAAGACGTCAAATAGAACAGTAAAAAAAAACAGATGTCAGATTGAAACATCTTTTTAACATGCTGATATAAAACCTCTAATACGCCCCCTTAATCAGCATGTACTCCCAACTCTGTTACGCACTTAATATGCTTACAAACAGGCAAGGCTTTTGTTAGAATATCTGCCAACATGTGATCGGTCGACAAATATTTAAGAACCACTGGTTTGTCCCTGAGTACGTCCCTGATATAATGACATCTTATGTCAATGTGCTTACTACGACTATGAAACACAGGATCTCTTGCTAGACAAATGGCTCCTTGATTGTCTACGTACATTGACACATGTGACATATTACATAAATTAAGTTCGCTAAGTAAGCTATTCAAGTATACTGCTTCCTTCATGGCTTCACTCAAACTTACATACTCGGCCTCAGTGGATGAAGTAGCTACTGTTCTCTGCTTCTGAGATTTCCACGAAATGGCCGCACCACCTAGTATGAATGCGTAACCTGAATATGAACATCTATCCATCAAACAGTTACCCCAATCCGCATCCGCAAAACCTTGCAAACTTTTACTAGTCTTTTTATAAACAAGACAATAAATTAATTGTTTTCTTCAAATAACGAAGAATACGTTTCGCCGCAATCCAATGACATTTCTTAGGACATGTAGTAAACTGAGCAAGCTTAGAAACAGCATGAGATATGTCAGGCCTCGTTCCTACACTCAAATACATAAGACCACCTATCAGTTCACGATAAGGCCACACTTCGTTCGTGTCTTCCTTATTAATTTCAAACTTTTGTCCTATTTCCAATGGCGTCGAAACAGGATTGCATTTATCCATGTTGTATTTCTTAAGAAGGTCATTAATATACTGCTTTTGCGACAAAGAAATTACATTATCCTTTTTCTCAATCTTAATACCCAAACAGTATTTGGCAGTACCAAAATCTTTTAACTCAAATTTATTAGCTAGATCCTTTTTAAAAGTGTCTATCCACGTTCTATCCTGACTTGCCACTAATATGTCATCGACATATATGGTCACTAAGAGCATTGCACCATCTTCTCTCTTCATGTGATACATACATGGCTCATTTATAGTTCGTTTCAAACCAAACATCTTCAGTTTTTCATCCAACTTTAGATACCATTGCCGACCTGCTTGCTTCAAACCGTACAAAGATCTTTTCAATCGACAGATATTGCCTCCTTCCTCCAGATCTTTGAACATACGCCTAGCGCGCTTTCCTACAGCAGAACTTCGACTTTCTTCCTTCATCAGTTTACGAAGACTATCCTTAAAAAGCTCAGGAACTTGCATGTAAACTTCTTCTTCCAGGGATCCGTTCAAGTATGCCGTATTTATGTCCATTTGATGTATTTCTAGATTTTTTTCAGCAGCAAGAGCACATAGCAATCTGATCGTTTGAAGTCTAGCCACTGGAGCGAAGGTTCTATGGTAGTCAACACCATACTTCTGACTATAGCCCTTTGCTACTAGTCGTGCCTTCTTTTTCTCCGTTCCATCGATGTTTTGTTTTATAGTTAAAACGTATCGACAACCTACGACTCGACGATCCATCGGTTTTTTAACTATATCCCAAGTATCATTCTTCACAAGACTTTTAATTTCAGATAGAATAGCTTCCTCCCAGCCATTGCGTTCATCACTTTTCAATACTTCATCAAGTGAAATTTCTGCTGCCGCTGAAAAGTATTCCATCTCATCATCCTGTTGATTTGGTTCTATATTTGCCTCTTCACTTGTATCTGGTTGCATATGATAAACCTTTTTCGGTCTTCCACATTGACCTTTCAACAGCTTTGGTCTTCCAGGACCACGTTTAAGTCTCGGTGTCCCACCTTCACTAATAGGATTTATATTACTCTCATTAGGTATCTCATCACTATCCACAGTGAACCTATCTGTCAATTGCTGGCTTGAATTGATATCTAATCGTTGATCAACTTGTTCATGATCACCAATATCAATCCTATTATTGACATTAGACTGTATTTCTTCGTCAATATTTGACAATTTTATTTGTTTAGGTAAAACTATATCAAATTCTCTATAATTTTCCTCTTCTTTCAATTCATCTTTTTCTTTGGTCACTTCTAATAAAACTTTAGAATCGTTCCTTACTTTAATATTTGAAGAATTTTCATGAAATTTTACGTCTCTGGCAATAACAACTTTATTTTCAGCCGGTACCCAGATTCTGTAACCTTTCGAAGTCTTTGGGTAGCCAATCATTACTCCTTCTCGAGCACGAGCATAAAATTTATCTTTTCCTGGTGTCTTGTCTAAAACAAACGCTTTTGTTCCGAAGCTACGAAGGTCTTCTAGTTTCGCTGGTTTTCCATACCATCTTTGATACGGTGTATCACCATTCAAGCTGCTAGTAGGACATCGGTTTCTTACATAACAAGCGGTCGCTACTGCATCAGCCCAAAAACCTGTAGACAAGCCAGATGATAACAACATGCATCTCGCCATTTCCACCAATGTGCGATTCATACGCTCACTCACCCCGTTCATTTGTGGAGTGTGAGGTACAGTAAGTCTTTGCTGAATACCTTCTTCCTTTAAGAATTGTTCAAATTCTTTATTACAATACTCTCCACCATTATCACTTTGTAGAGATTTAATCTTTCTACCAGTCTGTTTCTCAACATAACTCTTGTAAGTCTTAAACGTGTTTAATACTTCACTTTTCTTGCTTAAAAGGTACACTTCACACCAACGTGTACTGTCATCAATAAAAGTGACAAAGTATTTTGCTCCGCCAAGAGATGTATTTTTCATTGGACCAACTACATCGGAATGTATCAATCTTAATAACTCATTACATGGACCGTTAGACCTCAAAAATGGTAATACACTCATTTTACCTTTCACACAAACACCACAATTATATACTTCTTTTAGATCTTCTTCCCTTACGTCAACACCACTACTATTCAGTAGCTTCATTAGATCTCTTGCATTCAAATGCCCCATACGCTCATGCCATAAACGTAAATCTACATTTCTAGCATTCATCATCACATCATTTACTTTTCTCACATAATATAAATTTCCTATCCTTTCAGCAGTCATTTTCACAGTGCCATTAGCATCAGTTACATAAGCAGCATCTTTGTCAAAAGTGACTACATGCCCCTTATCCGTGATTTTAGCTACTGATATTAGATTGCTCCTAAGATCAGGAACATATAAGGTGTCACGAAGCTCAATATGTCGCGTATTATTCGTATTCGCAGTGCATAATCTAACGCTACCCTTACCGTTAACATTTGTTGACAGATCACAAGCAAGGTTCAACTTTCCTCCATAAGGTAAAAATGTATCATTAAACATGCCTTTGTCGTTACAGAGATGGGATGTACAGCCGCTGTCAAGAACCCATGATTGCTTATTAATCACATCTGAAACATTTAAACAATTAAATACATCTAAACATTCACTTATTGGTTCTTCTATTTCAGTTGCACACCTTGTCTCCTGGTTTCTTGTCTTTAAGTGACATTCAGAAGCCTTATGTCCGACATTATGACATTTGTAACATTTATACTTGAAACTTTGGTTGGAAATCGTCGTATTCGGGTTTGTTTTCGATTTTCTCTTAGGTCCACTTCGTTTTACGTACATCGCACCTTGTACCTCTGTCGTGCTTGTACTCAACTGTCGCCTTGACATGTCTTCCTCCAGAATTTTTATCTTCAAAAATTCTATATCAGGTAGTTCATCACGCGACTCCATTGCACATCGAAAGGTTGTATATGATTCAGGCAGGCTATATAGCAGCAAAATCGACAATAAATCACTATGAATTTTTATATTCATATCACCGAGTTTATCCACGGCATCTATAAACTTAGATAGGTGATTGCTCATATCGTCACCCTCCTTCATGTGACTTAAAGTAAGTTCCTTCAATAAAATAGCTTTCCTCGCAGGACCTTTGGAAGCATATGTAGCCTCAAGCTTTGACCATATTTCTCTAGATGTGGAACATCCCCGAATATGTTTTAGCTCACTGGGACTGATAGCTAATATTAGGTCTGCCTTCGCCTTTTCATCATTCATCAACCACTTCCTCAGTTCTAATTCATTAGCAGTCTCCTCATCCGGTTTTTCATTTCGCCCACTTACATAGTCCCAATTATCACTTTTTATAAGTAAGGCTCGTACCTGAATTTTCCAAGTGTCGTAATTATTTTTATTTAATAACTCGATCCGCGTCTGCATCGTATCTCCTGGGCCCATAACCTTTTGAGGGGTGGATGTTTAGCAGTATGGAAAATAGGTAAAGAAAAAGAACGGAATTATATGAGAAATAAAATTTACTCCGAAGACGTCAAATAGAACAGTAAAAAAAAACAGATGTCAGATTGAAACATCTTTTTAACATGCTGATATAAAACCTCTAATAAAATATACATATATATATATATACAGTGGTGGTCATATAATTAGAAACACAGAGTCACTTGTTAGTGTTCATTACTTATTATGTTATTATTGCAATTAATTGGAGGTAAAAGATTCGTTTACCACATTAAAATGTACACTCGTAACTCTGGTTTAAAAACTATCATTAACATTCTGTTAATTAAATAAAAAATAAAATAAAATATATAACTTTGAAAAAAATTATCAATTTCTTTAGTACTGGCAGTCGGACAACTAATTAGAAACAAAGTGTAACTTATTTTCTAGAATTTAATTTTGAAACTACAAAACATCTTTCATATTGTCATCACAATAAGCAGTATGCCGCCTTTTCTTATTTATTTAGTTAGGTTACATTCTGAGTGATACAATTATTAAAAATGGGTAAAAACAAGAGCTGTGATGCAGTAACAAGAAAAAATATTGTGAATTTTCATTTCAATAGCAAATGAGCTCACAGAAAAATAGTCGCTCACTTAGAGTGTTCCGTAAAGGTGTTATTTAACGCCATAGCACATTACAAACAGCATGGAACATCGGATAATGTGCCTAGAAAAGTTCGGCTAAGGAAGACCACAATTCAAGAACACAAGCTTATGATTTATTTGGCTAAGACGGACCCCTTCCAAGGTTCTAATGTTATTCGAAAAGAAGTATTTTCACAGGATGATCTTCGAAACGAGTCCGCAAGACTGGTCCGTAGGCGGTTGATTGAAGGGAAACTGTTTGGAAGACTTGCTAGGAACGTACCACTTCTGACCAGGCAACATAGAGAAAATTGTCTAGACTTCGCTAGAAAATATGGCAGTTGGACTGTTCATCAATGGAAAAATGTTTTATTTTCAGATGAAACTAAAATAAATTTAGTAAATTCTGACGGAAAACGATATGTACGACGACCGATTAACGAGGCTTTGAATAATAAGTACATCAAAAAGACAGTTAAGCACTGCGGTGGAAATGTTAAAGTGTGGGGATGTTTTTCGGGATATGGGGTTGGTCCCGTAAGAAAGATTGAAGGGCATTAGGGTCAGTATCAGTACAGAGACATCTTAAAGGAAACAATGACCCCATATTCCAAAGAAAATTTGGCAGGTACTTGGATATTTCAACACGTTAATGATCCAAAGCATCGGCAAACAGCGTAAAAGTGTTTCTTAGATAACAATCGGTCACAATGTTGGAGTGGCTTGCTAATAGTCCGGATTTAAATCCGATAGTTAATTTGTGGCACATCATGAAGAAAATACTGTCGAATAAACATATCACTAACGTCAACCAACTTTACGACGCATTCTTTGATGTTTGGAGAGATATTCCATTGGGAACGAGTGAAAAATTGATAGAGTCAATGCCACGTCGTTTTAAAGCTGTAATCGACAACAGAAGCTACCCAAACCAAGTACTAATCGGTTATGAATAAGGTATTCGATAGTATCCATTTCACGATTAATCCAAATTATTGGAGTTTTGTTTAAGTTTTTAGTGTTAATTTCTTGTGTTTCTAATTAGTTGTCCGACTGCCACACTACGAAAGATATTGATATATTTTTTCCAAGTCATATACTTTTATTTTTTATTAAGTAGTGAACATAATGTTAGTGATAGTTTTTAAACTAGTGTTACGAGTGTACATTTTAATGTGGTAAATGAATCTTTTACCTCCAATTAATTGCAATAAAAACATGAAAAGTAATTAACACTACCAAGTGACTCTGTGTTTCTAATTATATGACCACCACTGTATATAATATAAAAAAATATATATTTATAATAATAAATAAAATATATATATATTTATATATATTTTTATATGTATATTTTTGTCCAAATATTATAATAAATAAATAAATAACTAAAATTTAATTAATAACTTCGTTTGACATAAGGGACATGCCTTATTCA
The DNA here is from genome assembly GCA_932294325.1 of Allophyes oxyacanthae. NCBI lineage: Eukaryota > Metazoa > Arthropoda > Insecta > Lepidoptera > Noctuidae > Allophyes > Allophyes oxyacanthae. The sequence goes on along the minus strand of OW028623.1, from coordinate 3,663,665 downwards.
TCACAAACATAATTATAGCCTTACCACTAAATAAACACAAACTTTCCACATCCATTCACTTAATAATATATTATTTCAACGAACTAAATTATTAGCTAAGATTATTTTACGAAACATAGTCAAACAAATATAGCTGCTATTTTCAGCTTTACCAACAAATTCTAACATTAATTATCATTTTTAATTACAATTTAGGTCGCTAAAGGTAAAATACGTTTGACCTGGAAAATTCGTGGAAATATTAATTATCTACTCTATTCAGTTTTAATATCAAGAAAATATATTTATTTGGTCTAGACACTAGACAACACAATTGCAATGCGGAGAACAAAAAGATTGGCAATAGAAAAGGAAATAAAAAGAAAAAACTTTTTTTTTTAAATTACATATTTAGAAAACGTTGCCCCTCACTAGGTTTTCTCCTGTATCGCGGGTACAGTTTACACACATACTTGGCACATGCACATACACCCGCCCTATAAATATTCGTTCCATCTGGGGATCGAACCCGCAGCATGTAGCGCAGTAAGCTAATCACTTAGCCACTGCGCTAACCGTGTCGTCAACACTCATATTAATATTTTGCAGTGAACGTTAAGAGCTTACCACAAGGTTTTATTTGATTGCTATCCTCAATTACTATAATTTTATATGACGACACGGTTGGCGCAGTGGCTAAGCGATTAGCCTTCTGCGCTACGTGCCGCGGGTTCGATCCCGGCATGGAACAAATATTTGTATGATCTACAGATAGTTGTTTCGGGTCTGGTTGTGTGTGCATGTGACATGTATGTTTGTAAACTGTACCCTCGACACAGGAGAAATCCTAGTGAGGGGCAAGTAGTTAGCATCATAAAAAAATATGTTTAAAAATAACCTTCATTTTATCTTTATTCTTTTTATTTTATGTTTTACGATTTTCTATTGTGTGTTTTTATCATTCGTTCTTCTGTCAAGTCTGTTTTTTTTTTTTTCACGAATGTCATATGGTTGAATGACAAGAGAAGTTTGGTTACCTGTGGGTCATTTTTTAGCCTATTGAAATGGTCGATGCTGGCGTTTGGTGATCTCTTGCTGACGTGCGGGTGTGACAGCAAGAAGTAGTGCTTCAGGTTACCAATCTGCAAAGAAAAGGACATGTTGATTCTTGATAGAGATGCAAGTTGAAATAATAACGTAATTTAATTATTTTTTTCACTATTAGGTATCTTGAAAATTAAAGTGTAATTTATCTAAACAGTAATTGTTGCTAATTATTTTGAGTCTTTTATGGGCAAAAAAGAAATCTAACATAAAACGTTGTTCATTAATGAATACAATAAAATCCCTGAAAATTTGGCTACCCTTTGAAAACGAACACTGTATTAGATAGAAAGTAGGTAGTACGTAGCCTTCGTACCGTATTTCGAACCGTTTATTTTAGGTTTAAGTAAAAAGCATTGTTTTCCATTGGATTATGTACCGGAACCTCATTTATTTAACGGTGCTTACCGCTGGGCACAGGTATTTTAACAGAGAAATCCTATTAAAGTTTCAGGGTAGGTTTCGAGTGCTTTTGTTTGTGCTCAGTCAACAACACGCCTAACTTGCGAGGTACTTCTGGTAACGTCTGATTTTGGGAAAGAGAGACAACAGATATTATATAGATAAAGGAATCACCTCTTCAGTCTAGTACTCGCAAGCATAGCTACCGATCGTAAGGTCCTGAGTTTGATTCATAGGTCGGGTAATTGTACACTGAAAAAACGAAATAAACAAGTTCTTGGTTCGGATGGCACCTGCAAAGTTAAAATATCTTTACTAAAACAACGTAACGGCTAGAAAGAAACAAGTTATTACTATGTATAATCGAGTAACTTGGTTCGGATGGAGCCTGCAAACTTCATTTTTTTCCGTGTATTTGGTTTTTCTACTCCGAATTTTTGTAGCAGCCTGGTGAGAACCCTTACCAGAAATAATATAATAAAAAATGAATAATGTATAATTACGCCTCTGCCCACTCTTTCAAAGAATACAGGCATCGTAATGTTCATAAAACAATAAAAGCAACCATTAATCTTAAAGTTAGATAACTTGTACGATAGATAAAGGTCGAACAATAGTTTGGTCGACGATGTAGGCACGGCCTTCTATGGAAGCTAGGCCTCACAAGTGGTAAACGAAAGTGATCGTTTTCCCTAAATGACATGTCTGCCATCGACACCTCAAGACAGTTTAGTCAATCGTTCAACTCAAGCGCCCATTCAACTGAGCTACCTTCGCTTTTCGTAGCCGCTACAAGATTATACAGCTACGCCGTAGCGAAATCCGTAGCCCGTAGCAAAAACTATGCGTCCTTACTACGAACATGATTTGAACATTTTTAGTATGCAGAGCCTCCTTGAGTGACGACAATAGAGTATTGTGGCGTATGTTCGGCGTACTCTGAACAGTCACCACAGTTACGAAGCATGGTGACTGGCATAATACAACATAATGGTTATTTTAGCGATAAGACCGTCCATTGTACATGTTCATTTTAATAATTAATTATATAATTGCCGAAGTTTTCACCCACGTGTTTTATTTCTATCAAAATAAAATATAGCCTATGTTACACAAGAATAGTGTCGCTTTCATAGATATCCGGAGATATGCCTTCACTCTACATTTGTTCAATTTCAAGTGTCGCCACTTTTTCCCCCCTCCTAAAACGGATGAAGGGTTGGTATAAATATTTTATCGATAAAAATATCGATAAAAACTGACTGCAAAAAAGAGAAGTGTTTTTTTTTGGCGTATTTTATAGTGTAAATATCGCTATATAGACACTTTAAGAGAGGCTAACCAAAGACTAACGATTTTAATATAATTTAAAGAATTTGAGAAAGGAAGATAGATAATACAGGGAGTTCTAACTTGGGACAAAGTACTCACCTCAATTTGTGTTTATTAGTCTATAAATATTTTAAAATATTACATAAATAATAATTAAAAAAGTACAGAATAGTAGAGATTTAAGATTTTTGTCTACACTCATCGTAAAGTTCTAATTATGAATTCAAAAATAGTACTTTATTGACAGACTTTATGCACATGCAACTACATAATTATAATAAAATTAAAAAGTTTTATAATGACAGTTCTTTTTTTTAAATTATGCTATAAAATAACTTCTTTTCAAATTTCTTTTCTTTTAAAAAAAAAAAAGTACATTTCGGTTCTTCCAAGAAGTTTTCATATCAATTTTTATAGCAGCCGCACATTATCTATGATGGGCAATTGTGTTAGATACGATAATATTTTTATCAGCGCGATGCAGGCCTCGTAATCTGATTGGTCGAATTCATCTATCATCCATTTATTTTTTATTTCTGCATCTTTCAGGAAACTAAAATAAAATGTATTCATTCTTGTAAAACAGGGTTCTCAAGATGTTCTCAAGTATAATTACTTATTTAAATCCTTTTCAAACAATATAACTACAAGGATTAGTAAAATAAAAAAAAAACTATAAAATCTTTTAATTTAGCCTAATAAGCAAATACTACAAAAATAATAGATAACATTATTTTTTATTATTAAGCAAATGTTAATAATAATGAAATAATTCCGTAAGAACAACTATCAATTAATTATATCGATATCCCTCAGCGCTGTGCAACACTAATACCCTGCGGTCCGAATTGCGCTAGAAGTGATATCGCGAATCCGACCAAAGTCAAAATTATTATTATTACTTAATAGCCCTTATATTTTGTGACTATTAAATTTGGTCGGATTCGCGATATTATCACTTTTATCGCAATTCGGACCGCAGGGATACATTGATTTGACAATTTTGACATGGGTCACTCAATAAATGATTAGCCTGACGCCTGTCAAAATTAATTCACAACTGATATTTGTAAAATCTTTAAATAATATAATTAATGCAGTGATGTTTTACATACCGGTGGTAGGACACCCCACTTGTCTTAAGGTTTGTTGTAATCGTCCTATTTTTGCAAATAAGAACGGAACAATTCGGCATTTTGTAAAAATACGAAATCACACTACACGTTCGGATGCAAACATATGACTAATAGATGCTCATTGACGTCACACGTATTTTGGGTCAATCCGAGCTGATGGAGGCGACAAGTGTCACGCCTACAAGCCATATCCCTCGATATCCGTGGTCGCTTTCTACTAGTGAAAGAATTTTTAGAATCAGTTTAGTAGTTCCAGAGACTACCCCTTACGAACAAACACACAAAATTTACCTCTTTATAATATTAGTATAGATGTATATTTTGTATTTCTGGTGTACCTACAAGAAAGTATAAATATTGAACTATGTTGTATCAACGGCGAACGTTCCAGAGGTCGGTGAACTATCAGATGGTCTGACCAAATCCGCGAATCTCTGGACACCAAACTCCACGAGGCATTCCATGTCGCCAGGCATAGGTGGCTCAAGATCATCAGAGAAAAAATATTCCATATAGAAAGAAAGAAAGAAAAGAAAGAAAGAAAATACATTTATTCAGCACGGACATTGACAACACACTATAGAAATACGTATACGTATGGGTCGTATAGGAATCACAACCCTCAGTTATGAGGAACAGGACACGAAGAGGAGAAGGAGGTTCTAATATTTCCGCCAAGCAAGCCTCAAGTCAAGAAGAAATTGTGGCTGAGAAACCTTCGGGAGTGAACTGGAGTCTCGAGTGCTGTACAACAGTTTCGCCTCGCGAGAGACAGAAAGATATATTGCAGAGCCAACCAGTCGGAGAGGCACTATAAGAAGAAGAAGCCTCAAGTCTGATCTATGGACCAAAATAACCACGCAGTGGAGCCCTGACACAGCAGATCGCGAAAGAGATGGCGCGACGAACTAAACACATTGGACAAAGACTTGTCATCTTTGGCACATGATCGAACAGCATGGAAATCAACGAGGGAGGCCTTTGCCCAGCAGTGGGATAATACAAGCTTACAGTACGAGTAAGCCTTCATATAAGAATGCTGACAGATCATTTCACCCTCTTTACAAATCTCAACTTCCATCGTAACCAGATGTGGTTAATACCGGTATTAATATACTAATAATACGTGATATTACAAATTATCATGTAATTTGTCATAAGATAGAATAATTGTTTCGTATCAATATAACTATTACGCTAATGACGATAGGCAATACCGTAATCTATCGATAATTTAATAATTAATCATACATCAATTGACAGTTGAGGTTGTGGTGGATAATAATATCATCGTAATACACATTGATATATTGTAGCTTTTATCTCTATTTCCATCCCTACTTCACTTATATTTTCATCTCTTTTACTAGAGAAATACATATTTATGACAAAACAACTTTTGAATATAAAAATTATTCCTTTTCATCGCTTTGAATAAAAAAAGTTCCTTGAGGCGCATGTGTATTTAAAAATTAGAATACGGAAAAAGAACGTTGGACCGACAATTTCGGCAGGAAATTCAAGAGAAAACACGGAATAAAAATAATCAGACAACATCAAATATTTATTACTTACTGTGAGCCCAGACATCAATCACACGGTAATGAGACGTTCGTCATAATGTAAAAATACTTTGAGACAACACGTCAAAAGCTTTCCCTATACGGGACAACGAGACGATGTTTTCTCAAATTCTTCTTCCTCAGTCGAGATGAGCTATAGAATAGATCTTTATTTCATGGAAACCAGATACAGGCACTTATGAAATGTCGACACTCTAGGTGCGTGGTTCCAAATAGTAGGTCCTATGAAGAAAAACTGACAAGAAGCTCCATGGAAACTCTTTTCAAATAATAGATTACAATCTTGATCAGTACTATGTTGTGGTAAGAGCTGCGAAAATAATGTACCTAATTTATTGTGAATAAAAATAAGAATAGGATAATAATGATTTGCCTCTGAATAAGATTGCCATGGCAGTTACAAGCCGACCAGTTCCGACAGACAGCACCCGTTCACGAGCATGATGCACACGTCAGCAAAAAATGTCGCTTAGAGCAATTAATAGCCTCTCAACCTTCGATAAGTTGTTATGGTTAACTGACATAGATTAAGCAAATCGGCAGTCTATATAGGGCTTAATAAGGTCACACATTTTTTCGATCGTTAGTAATAACATTTTAAAGTAATTTATTTATTTAATCAATTTTACATGGACAACATTACAGTAAATAAATACCAATACGTTGCACAGTTAAAAATAAAAATAACGTAATTATGTAATAAAAAAGGTAGAAACAAAAAATAACGACAATTACAGTAAACAATAGGAATATACAATACAAAAATTGGACAGATATCACCATTTAGATAGGCACCTACTCTACTCATCTCTTATCCATCTCCTCACGATTGGGTTGACTATCGTTTTGGTAACGAAAGGCATGTTATTGACACACCCAAGCGGGTTAAGCTATTGTCAGCATAGACCCTTAGGACGTATTTCACTTTAGATACGATATTTCACTTTTGCTGCAGAAATAAAATATTTTTCTTTCTTTCTTCTTTCTTTCTTTCAATGTGTCGCAGATATGACGTGTACCCGATACGTCTGTGTGACGTCCGCGTCCTATTGCATCATAGAGAGGACAAATGACGATCGTTCTCGCCACAAACGTATCCGTTATCACGATTTGTGCTTTCTGTGTGTATCACGCCTGAAAGACGCCACATACGATCCGGTTTACCTTCAAGTCACGCTTTACCAGACAGAAATCTGGACCGTTTGTGTGAAATTTGGCCATGAGACATCTGGTGACGGGAGTGACTCAATCAAAACAAAAGTGAAGGAAACGTATCGTGTGTCTACCATCATATGAGAAAAAAAATGCACCTCCGATAACACCGTCAATGTCTTTCAACCTAAGTTTATCTGTAAATTTGTTTATGTTGTAGAATGGACAAAAATCTATTTGTATTTCTAGCTACATATGCTTTGAACAATTATTACAGTCCGGTGTAAATGCAGCCCATTTTAAACGACGCAAATAAGGTCAAGTACTTTGTGGCTGTTTATCCATACGCTGTTTGTTTCCATTGTTACAAACGTTTCTAATTAATTTAAAATACCTTTGTTTTGCTATAAATTTCCTATTTAATGATGCTTTGTCGGAAATTTGATTACCGGGTATTTTGGGTTAGATGAAATATTATTATGTTGGCTCTTTGTGAATTGAATGTAAAATGTTATTATGCTATTTTGAAATTCTAAATATTAATATTATTGATGATAACTACATAATTATGTACAACGTTTGTTAACATATAACCTATGTTGTTGTTTTCCTGATCGGCTGACAACTTTAAAAGTAATATCTAAATGATTTTATATCGACTTCGAATTGTAAGGAAAAAGTTCTTCATAGTGATGAGTACACTCATCACATTTCTAGTTTATATAAGTTTTCTGGTACAGGTGGTTTGTAAGGGACCAGAAAGCTATCCGAGACCTGAGGTTCGTTTCATGTCGACTTTACCCAGGCAGTACCTCCCTCAGAATATACTCCACCCGTAAAGGATACAAAAAAAGGTCAATAACATTTCTATGTGTTATCACCGCAGCGTGCACTCCATAAAGACAAAAAGACATTAAGTACTATGTAATACAAACGTTAATATGTCTATAATATCAGTTAATTTAAATCTTAGGGGGACCGGACGTTGCCAAATACAAATATCATTTAACTTCACTATACTAAGTTGTTTTAGCGTACCCTGTAAGAAATGTCTGTGCACGCCACTGTGTCACCGCTACGCCAGATGCGATGTCGTAACCATTCGTAGCACCACAATTCTACGCCGTAGCAGCTACGCGTGGACTCATTTCCTGAACGTTGTTATGTATCGGAAGCGCTTTTGTCCCTAACCATTCAATTCAATCATAATAGTCATTATGGGTTTAATCGGATATTGAATGCGTGTTCACTACAATAAAATATCAAAGTCAAGTAATATAATTGAACTGCATTTGTGGGCAATTGGTTTCAAATCAATCTAGCTAATGTTCACATTGTCAGTAATCTGCCTGACCTAATTATCATCATACAGTAGAGCTTAATATAATCCCTCAGGGCTCGAATGTTAGAAAGGTACAGTCAGCGACAAAACTTGATTAACAGTTGAGTTCTTAATATTTTAAAATATGTACAGACGGAATAAAATAAGATTATATATTGCGAAAACAGTTACTGACAAATTGTTTCTTTTTTGGCAGATTATGTATAAATTATGTGTACTTAGACGTGTGCTATGCACACGTATAAAATATACACACGTGGTTTTGGGCATTAAAATTGTTTAAGACCATAGAAAGGGTACTGAATATCAGTGCTAGTGTCTGCGGGTCTACCGCGTAACTAAAATTGTAATGAATATCGACATTATTGGTATGAAACTTCAATACGATCGTGAGAACCTAAACTTTGAGCTAACTTGTAAAAAAAATACCTATCATATAGTTGGCTCCTATCTTCATGATCGGTAAAAAAATACAAGTTAGCTCAAAGTTTAGGCTCTCACGATCGTATTGAAGTTTAATACCAATGTCGATGTTCATTACAATTTTAGTTACGCGGTAGACCCGCTGATAATATCTAGCTAAGATAACGATTTAAAATTTCACTCGTTTAAAAATTTACTATTATATTATATTTACTCGTTTAATAATTCACTCTTGTCCATCCAAAGGTTGCCTGGAAGAAATCGCCGTGTGCGATAAGGCCGCCCATTGTACAATTTACCTTTGTTCGTGCAAGTTTTATGTGTTTAATTTGTTTTACTGGTATACAAATAAAGAATATATAAATAAATAAATAAATGAAGTAAAATAGCAGCTTTTTCTGTCTAAATAAATTTACTTGCTTGCTTAAGTAGCGTGACCTAAATAGTTTGCAAACAGACTAATAAATGGAACTTAAGGGACATGCATAGTAATAAATTACGCGCAACTGAGCGTGTTAAGTAAGATTTCTCTTTTAAGTTTCTAGTTAGAAAACGATTTGCGCTTTAACTGGCTCGTTAAAAAACTTTAAAATTAGATACAACAACATAATTAGGTATATATACTTCATTGTATTGTTATAATTATTATACTGAAAAAACGTAACGGTTAGAAATAAACAAGTTATTGCAATTTATAACCGAGTACTTGGTTCGGATGGAGCCTGCAAACTTAACATATCTATACTGAAATAACAGAACGGCTGGAAATATACAAGGTATTGCTATTTACAACCGAATAACTTGGTTCAATTGGAGCCTGCGACGTCGTTTTTTCCGTATAGGTATACTTCAAACAGCTATACTAAGTCTATGGTACTAATAATAATCACTGTAATGGAATTGTTGCAATAATGTGTCTTAAAATTCAATATAAAAAGTATCTTTCCATTTTTTTAAAGTTTATAGTCGTAACCCTTTTTTACCCGACTACGGAGAGGTTTATATTCTGTGAAGAGGCTGTGCCCAACAGTGGGACAGTAATAAGATAATAATAGTAATAGAAATGGTGCAAGAAAAATGATTATAGAAAAAGTTAGGAGCCTCTAAAGTGTCATTGAAATAAAGCCACTCCTCCACTACGGTGCACAGACAAACCACAAACGTTGGAAACGGACTAAAACATATGGGGTTACATTCTACAACCCATGGATACTACACGGACGCTCTTATTTTAATTGGAGATTTTGGGACTACGTGGGGCCTATAAGAGCATAGGATAAAGCACGTTTCCCATACTAATACGCTCAGGTCAAGCCACATGTACAGTCGGCCAAATAATTGGCCCAACATCCTAAGAATGCAATTTACTTGCACACCTTTAAACAGAATGGTCTATATTCTCTTGTAAAAATAATGAAGTTTCAAGTTTAGTGATATTTACATTTGATAGAAAGTTCTGTTAAAATTGATACACCACTTCTTATGCTAAAAACATATCTAAAAAAAATCTCAATTTTTTTCTATTTGTCATTCAGTGGGCCTAGCACAAATGTTTTGGCGTATCGTATCGTGAACGTAACCAATTTTAGAACCAAAAATATACACGTTTAATCTATGATATTTTTTTGTAAATACATGCAATATTTTTACTTTTTAACGAAACAAGTGTATTTGTAGCATAAATTTGAACAAATATGCGATAGATTCATCGTATTTCATAATCAAAATTTGCTTACGTTTACTTTACCAGACGTCAAAATATTCGTGCTTGGCCCACCGATCTCTTTTTCAAAACGTTTCAGGTCAATCATGATATATGTGTAACTCAGTTTAGAGCAAAGTGTGTAATTAAAATGTTCACTGTAATATTATATGCCCATGCGCCGAATGAAGTAGGTAGAGGCTTTATAAAGACTTCGTTGAATGTGTTGAGGCGAGATTCCAATTATCCAAAGCTTTTGTTCCTTCTCACTCCGCCGCTCTATTGTCATCACATTCACGCATTCAATGAATATTTTTCATTCATTTGAAGCTTTAATTAATGTCTATTTTAGAAATTTTCAATAGAAACTGTACCCTTCCGTACCCAACGTGTTCTCTTTTGTTGTTTAATTGATTTTGGGTTGCGTTATCTGTAGCGAAATTGTAATGGAAACGCTTTAATGTGAAGAAAAGGCTTTTATGTGTACGTATCACGCGTCCGTTGTGAACCAAGCTTTATTTGGTGTTAAGGTTTCTTTAGATATTGTAAGGCTTTTATGCGGTGGTATTTTTGACAGACACATTTAATACGCCTAAGCCTTTTGTATGCCAGTATTTAGAAAAGGAATTTTATTGAATTGATTTATAAATATTTTACGAGAAGGTACCTATTCATATCTCGTTAGTATCAAAACTAATGGGTGACCTAGAAGAAATGTCAAGGTAAATATAAAAATATCTATAGTTGTTCTTTGATGAAGTTATAAAATAATACAGGATATGTTTTTATGTAGTTCGCATAATTTGAATAATACAGTGATTCAGTCTCTGTTCCTAAATGCAACCGCAGTATTGGGATGCACATTCAAACAAAACTAAAATTCGACATACAATGGGGGACTTGCATAATTGGAAGTGCAAGCTATACAAAATCATTATTTTTTTATTTTGTTTTAGAGTGAATTTTGGTACTGCGGTTGCATTTGGGAACGGACACTGAATATCTCTGCAAATTTTGCGCACTATATAAAAAAAATTCCTGCATAAGAAATCTTCATAACATAAAGATTATCTCTGGCATAGCATTTATCTGAATCACAATCAAATTAAAAAAGAAGGAAAAATCATCCGTCCCAAATAATAACTGAATAATCAACTTGGGAATTTTTCATATCAATCAAACGAGGAAATTGAAATGACATTACGTCCGCCCATATCCGAGGCGGTTCAGTGGTCGCTCTTTACAATTCGAACAATCGAACCATTATTCTTAAAAAAATACCTACCCACAGACTTTAATTCTTAGAAGTATTACCGAGCCTGATAAAATAAAAATCAAAGATAAAATTTAGATTGATGACTTTTTAATCCAGTTTTCAATTTTAGATTTCAGCTTAAACCTTAATCTGTGGTATTCAGATACGCTGACATTTCAGACTACTCCCAGGAGAAATAAATCTGAAATTGAAGCACACGATAATTTTTTTAGATGACTTATAATGTGAGGATTAAAAAAAAGAAATTCGAATAATTTTCTTCTAATCTTAGATTGAGTACAGTCAATTCCATTACCCTCATTATCTTATTCAGAGTCTTTACTTCGTTCTCGTTAAAAAAAAAGGGACTAACGTAATCAATTATATTTAAAATAAGAAAAATCCCTTCTTTTATACAGGATATTTTTTTATGTAGTGCGCATAATTTGTAGAGTGATTCAGTATCTGTTCCTAAATGCACCATGCAGTATTGGGATACAATTTAAAACAAAATGAAAATTCGACTTCGTATGGGGGGGACGCATAATTTACTATCGCAAGCGGTTGCATTTGGGAACGGACACTGAACAACCCTGCAAATTTTATGCACTACATAAAAAAATATCATGTATAAAGCTCATCATTGAACTGATTACTGTGAGTGACTTGACAAATTAAAATGATATTGTAATGAACCACTCTAACTTAAACGGAATACTTATATCAATATAATTGATGATGCTAATCAAAGAAAAGCTTTATCTATAGTACGACACAACTAAGAAGTCGCATTAGCAAAATTCGTAAAACCGATCACTTCCAAACTGGGTGCGACTTCAAGACCACGAATGTTTATTAGTACCGCAGTAAAAAAGAAATATTTACGCTGACACAATTTATTGTAAAATTATCTGAGATGTCATTGGTTGTTCGATCAGGTACATCCATCTAACTTCTCAGTTGTATCGTACTTGTATGAATGACAAAAGGAGAGGAGGACACAAAAGCAATGCTTTTACGAATAAGAAAATAAACAACACAGCCACGCCTAATAATGCTCCAAAAAACCATCAAAACATCTTTCTTTAAATATGCCTTCCTCATAAACATTTCAATCGATATCCAAACATAAAGCCAAGGCCAAACTGAAAATTAAAAAAACACAACCCAAAAATAAACAGTACTTAAGAAGTAAACTCACAACTTCTGACGCCATCTGTTGACCGACCATTGTAACTACACTTCGATGCGAAGGAAACTTCGGAGCGTTTCGAGGTCGCCTATTTTCCCCCAGTGATTTGCATTCTTTTCACATTTGGAGCAAATGAGCGTACCCCGTAATGAATTTGGGAAGTACTCTCTGGTGTTCTGACGAATTTTTATAAGGGCCCCGTTTAATATAGACTTGATTTTGTCACGACTTTGCCAACGATGTTTTTGAGCACGATATTCTGTGATTACTTTTTGATAGGTCTCGAATAGAATATTTTGTGATTCTGCTGAATAGGAAATTTATAATCTGGAATCCTGTGATCACAAAATATTTTATTAGATAGCAGGAAAAGTAGTGAAAGACAGACAAGAATCGGTATGCGTAAAACATGGAAACAAGGCATATCTGATATCATACACAAAGAAACTGGTTAAGAGCTTCGTAATCTGTTTTTTTTAACTTAATAGATCTTGAACATAATTGATAAGTGTATGTGTAATCATGCTCATTCAATGTGGAAATATGACGATCCTTTTCATTGTTTAATTTTAATTTTAGTGTTTACTGTCAGCTCGTAGTTCTCTGTACTCTTGTTATTTTTTTTATTTTTTTTAAAAACATTGCCCCTCACTAGGATTTCTCCTGTATCGAGGGTACAGTTTACAAACATACATGTCACATGCACACACAACCAGACCCGAAACAACTATTTGTAGATCATACAAATATTTGTTCCGTGCGGGGATCGAACCCGCGGCACGTAGCGCAGAAAGCTAATTGCTTAGCCACTGCGCCAACCGTGTCGAAGTTGTTGCACTGTTACATTTTAAACTGCCCTATACTATCATGATTGAAGTGATAACAATTGTTGGTGAACCTATTAACATGAAATAAATAAGTAATGACCGCATTACATCGAGTATTTATCGAAAACTTCATAAAAACAAAACCAGCCTTTGTAATAGGTTTATAAATTTAATAAAATCCCTAAACACATCTCTGTTAATGGATTCTTTTCACAGCACACAGACTCACTACAAATAAACAAGCAAAATATAAAAAGGGACATCGGTCCCTATCGACGTTTGATAGGCAGTTAATTGATGGATTGTAATACCAACATGATCCCAAGAGTACCCAAGTCGCGACGATAATTTATTTTGCTTTTGCTTTTGTTTGCTTTCCTTCAGTATGTGATAAACTCTTTTTTCTTGTTTCTCTATTCTTGACGCTGGCTGATGAGATTGTATGGCGATTGATAAATCGTCGTATTAAGTGTTATTATTGAGAGCGATGTTGTTTTTGTTTCTGGGTTTATTAACCCTGTTTTTCAAATTAAAATGTTAGAAATTGATAATCTTGACCTTTACAGTGATACGTTGGAGAATTGTTATGAGTAAGGACTATAGGAAGTAAATCAGTGTTGTCAACCTATTACTTGCCTTTCCGATAATTTATTTTGCTTTTGTTACTCAATTTCCGCAGCTTTGTCCGGTCTTCTGCAACCTTTACGTCACATTCAGTCGTTCTAGTCTTAATTATAATACCAAAAATAAACAATTGAATAGAAACTCAATTTTCTAATAGGATCAGCGCTCAGGCTTCTGCTTAATATTAATATTTCTGTAGGTGGCAGGCCTCTGTTTCTGCCCGGGCCTCTGTGCGGGCCATCGTTAATTTCACATTTAATTTATATATTATACTAGATGTTGTCCGCGGTTTCTCTCGCATTCTGTAGAAACTCCTTCATGTATCCGAATATAAAGTATCATTTGTCCTAATCCGGGTCATGATCTATCTGTTTCCCAAATTTCATTCAAATCCGTTCAGCCGTTAAGGCCTAATTCATTAACAAACATCCAAATTCACAAACTCACAAACATCCAAACGTTCCCATTTATAATATTAGTGGGAAGTAGTATAATAATATAAATCCAGCCACCAGCAATCCAGCCATCTGTTCCACTGTTGGGCGCGGGCTTCTTCTCAGAATGAGAAGGGTTAGGCCTTAGTCCACCACGCTGGTCTAGTGTGGGTTGGCGGACTACCCACACAATTGAGAACTTTATGAGGCCCACACAGACGTGCAGGTTTAAAAAGTTGACGACTTTAGTTGATTCTATAGGTGGTTGTTCTTTTACCGCTAAAGCTACATTGTTCAAAAATCATTTATTACATTAAGCCCGTCACACACGTAGCTACATATTTTGATGACGTAATAGAAATATATATTATAGCTGCGTCTGAGGTCGCTCGAAGATTACTAAGGAAAATATATCATAATATGTCTTGCTATAATACATATATATTATAGCGACGTGTGTGACGGGCTTAATCCTGAAAACATAGGTAATACTGTGTCGGGTTCAAATAACACGTATGACGTAGACATCGTTGGTCAAACGTTTAATTCTTTGTTCGACGGTCGGTAACTCCGGTAAAACACTAATACCCGATGTAACGCAATGGACACGTATCTGGGCCTCGTGTAAATAACACCTTTGTTTGTGGCTAGCGATGTTGTGAGATGGATTGAGAATAATATGATAGATTGCTGGGATAAGACTAGTAGTTGGTAATCATTGTTCAAGTCTCTAGTAAATAGGGTACTTCTAGGCAAGGCAACTATTACCGACCACGTGAAATAATTTTTTAACTATACTTACTCCTACTACTACTAACTTATATTGTTTTTACTTTATTTTATATTCTTTTTTAGTAACTACTGCAATCAATCTTTCAATAAAGCACTTTTCCCAACTTTAATTATGGATTTAGATGGAAGATTCCTATTGGACACTGTAGAATGTAATGAAAGAATCTATATATAAAATCTATTAATAGATACGTGAAGAGAAAACTTTGTAGTCTTTGTACCCCTTTTTTAGCATATTGTGCGCACGGAGGAGTGTGAGATTTGGCATAGGGATTGCAGAAAACTAAAATATATATGTATAATATGTGGTCGAATATCGACCACCGGGCGACCACTAGTATGAAGAAATAGGAATCGCTAAAAATGGAATCCGGAATACACTTGATAAAATCCTTAATTCACAAAAACCACGAGATAAGTCCATGTTTTTATAAAAATCGAGAACCACAACCCTAAGTACACTTATTTACTAAGATTTGATCTCCCACTTATCACTCTTGGAAAGAAAAACAGGTGGCCCTCAAGGTCTAATGCTCCTAATAATAATTCCTTTCATAGCTATGTCAGCAGTTGTCCAAATAAAGTCTCTAGAAAAACTTTCTCTAACCAAAGATACTTCGGCACTCGCAAAGTTAAGAGCTCGGAGAAAAAACTTTTCTGTCCGTTTGACTAAGATTTGGAGCTTTCTCAATGGATCTAATCTTGGTTATATGTTTTTCTAGGTATTTGCAGATAATATAAACAATATTATTATTTAACTTTTTTAAGAATAAAGTAACATAGTACTTTTAATAAGATTACATAATAGGTTACGTGAATAGTATAAAATTATCTCTGTGATATTAATTATTCTTTTGCGAAGAGGCAACTCCCTTACCACAAGTGCGAGTTTTTCTCATAGTTACCGTTAAGAGCGGCCAACCCGTCATAATTCCCATACAAACGCTCGTAGGTGATTATGGCGCTATAACAATTTTTCCTCTAAATATTTTGAATACACAGGTATCTTGTGGTCTATATCTAGGTTTCTATGTAATACAAATAATAATTTTTTGAGAAACAAATTTAGTAAAGACATCTGAAAATCAGCTTTTTTGGACTAACCCAAAAATATAGTTATTATTATTTATTTATTATAATTCAATTACTCTCTACACTTACAGTTTTCAACCAACACGTGTATAGAGTCAATAATATAAAAAAGAAAAATATAAATAATAATAAATAAATATATATACAATATGTGTGTTTAATATGAAAAAAGTGTAGAATTTACTGCTATCTATAGATCATACAAATAACAGATCCGTGCGGGGATTGAACTCGTGGCACGTACCGTAGAAAGCTAATCGCTAAGCCAATGCGCAAACCGTGTCATCATAATTGAGTGGGATTTTCAGATAAAGTGGGTAATCAATATCTAAAACAGAATAAACAGTAGGTATTTGTCAGCTTAGGAAAGGTCATGAAAGTATCCGGTGAAATGATGGTCAGATTACAAACATTACTCAACTCGGGAATCGAATCCTTACGCGTGCCAGCCACTCTTGGTCCCACTGTTTCATGCTTACATTCATTCTAATCTTTTATAGTTAGGAAGCTCTTATTCTAGGGTAATATACTTGAGATACAGTCATTAGTATTAATTAAGATACGCGGCGCCTGAGCAGCATGTTTCACGTCTCTGCTTACCCAGCTAGCTATTCCTAACTTCGACTCGAAGAACTTGCACAGAACTTGCACTGTAAAGTTACTACATGAAAAAATTCATCGTGAAGTTGGTTCACCTCTTGTTAAAAAACAGATGCCAATCGTTCTATCTGTTTTAAAGACTGTATATCAGTAGAAACGCCTTTTCTTAAAATCTTTATTCAGTTAGCCCGTCACACACGTAGCTATAATATAATATATATTATAGCAAGACATATTACGATATATTTTCCATAGTAATCTTCGAGCGACCTCAGACGCAGCTATAATATATATTTCTATTACGTCATCAAAATATGTTATAGTATAGCTACCACGTATGGGGGCTTGCTATAATGTAATATATAGCTCAGTATATTAATATATATTATAGCTACGTGTGTGACGGGCTTTATGTGATTTGACTATGTTACAGCATAAATAATTTAACCTTAAAAAAATTTACGTAAGAAATGCTTAAAAATAATAAACGAGCATTCCTGATCGAAATCTAACACCTGAATTAACCGTGAAATACAACTTAAAGAGTAGTTAACCCTCATAACACTGCGACACGTAACAATTCGTTCATGTTTTATTATATTTCAGCTTTCACCTCATTTTGGCCATGTAAATAGCAGCGAAGTGTTGTTCAACTGATGGCCGCATTTTGGAGTTAACACAAATATGACAACCTTAAATTGCCTGTAACATAAGTGTAATACACTTATGTTATAGGCAATTTAAGGTTGTCAATTAAAAACGTTGAAGAAAATTAGACGACACGGTTGGCCCAGTGGCTAGGCGATTAGCATTCTGCGCTACGTGCCGCGGGTTCGATTCCCGCACGGAACAAATATTTGTATGATCTACAGATAGTTGTTTCGGGTCTGGTTGTGTGTGCATGTGACTTGTATGTTTGTAAACTGTACCCTCGATACAGGAGAAATCCTAGAGAGGAGCAAAGTTCATAAAAAAAAAAAAAACTGTGACCGTCATAGATATACCCGAACAAATGCTTAACGCACTTTCCGAGGTAAGAAGGAGGAGTCACGATGTTCCAAGAACAACGGTCACTTTTGAAAGACTGGCCACGGCAAGCTCTGATTAACCTCGATGATAGACTAATCTGCACGGTAGCTATGTAACTATTAGCTAGATAATATAATGTAATAAAGTATTAATTTTTTAACCCCCGACAAAAAGAGGGATGTTATAAGTTTGTAGTGTGAATCTATGGATCTGTGTATCTGTGTCTATGGCATCGTAGCTCCAAAACGAATGGACCGATTCCAATGCAGTTTTTTTAATCAAAAGTTAGTTTAATCGGGTATCATATTAGCTAAGTTTCATAAAAATCTGTTTAGCCGTTCAAAAGTTACAGCTCTTTTTCTAGTTGGAGTCGGGGGTTTTTGACAGGTTATTATTATGACGGATGTAAAAGGTTTTGTGAACTCGACAAAAATAGGACCTCTCTTCCGTTGGGTGTCTTATAAGGATAATAATAAAGGTCAAAGGATAATATTACATTGATATAAAAATAAAAATATACTCCATTACTTTTTTTACCGCCAGGAAAATAATACCTAGGGTGTGTCAAGTACGTAGAATAGAAACTGTACACGAGAGTAATTGCTTCATACTATTGAGTTTATCCAAATGGATACACGAAAAGAAACCATACTACGGAGCATGCGTAATAGAAAAATTTAAGAATAACCGCATCTAACCGCGATAGATTTAGATAGCGCATGAATGAGAATCACGCCAAGTTTTGTTGTGCAAAATGGGCTATATGTATATTAGAAGAAAGATACCAAAAGGCGATTCTTATTTTTTTTCTCTTTTAGCTTCTATTCCATTTATCTATCACAACCAATTTTATTCCTGATGGAAAAAAGAACACCCAGTATATAAAAATATCTCGCCCAGAACATTAAAATAAAACGAGATTTCCTATTTTCCGTGAATAAAAGTAGCCTTTCTATCAGTTTAGAAGAAATTGACGACACATTTTTTGTCTTTGGCGATATAATATCAAAGAAAAGTATTTCTCAAAAGCAAACGTGATTAATAACTTAATAAATGTAATTAACATAAATTAAATCACGTTTATTATCCCTGTCTAGTTAACAAGAGCATAAATTAGAGCCGTGAGACTTTTTTAAACTACCTTCTTCAAACTTAAACTCCCAAATTGTACTCTAGAATTGATATTTATTTCATGTAAACCAAATACAGGCACTTATGAAATGTCGAGAATGGAGGTGCGCGAGAAACTCCACGGAAACTCTTTTAAAATAATAGATTGTAATCTTGATTAGTACAATGTTGTGGTAAGAGTTGCGAGAATAATGTAATTTAATGTGAATAAAATAAATTAGAATAAGATAATAATAATTTTTTGCCTTTAAATAAGAATGCCATGGCAGTTACAAGCTGACCAGGCCCGATAGATGGCACCCGTCCTATGTGATGACAATAGCATTCGCGCAATACCATGCAATAATAACCGTGTTCCATTCGTTCTGTTAGGAAACCAACAACATTTGTGTTTAAAAAAAACATAATTTCCCAACACTTCGTTTATTATAAATAAAAACCTTTTTACAATTAAACCCTGCACTCCTATTTTTTTTTTTTTACGAGTAGGTACACGAAATTCAGATTCTACCTAATTAAGGAATGAATAAAATGTATTAGGTAGAAATAAAAACCCTAACTTGCACTTTTGAACACTATGGAAAAATACGCGTTGAATTGCATAGTGACAAAGGTAACAACCGTTCGCTGCAATTAATGTTCAAAATTAAACAACTTCTGAAAAAAACGTGGCGTTTGTTCGCTCTAATGATATGATATGGACGACACGGTTGGCGCAGTGGCTAAGCGATTAGCCTTCTACGCTACGTGCCGCGGGTTCGATCCCCGCACGGAACAAGTATTTGTATGATCTACAGATAGTTGTTTCGGGTCTGGGTGGTGTGTGCATGTGACATGTATGTTTGTAAACTGTACCCTCGATACAGGAGAAATCCTAGTGAGGGGCAACGTTTAAAAAAAAAAAAAAAAAAAAAAAAAAAAAAAAAAAAAAAAAAATATGCAAATGATACCTTTATCTATTAACTTAAGACTAGTGGTCGCCCAATGGTCGAAAGGACATTGCTACGGTTGGCCCCGTCGTCTACAAAGATGAACAATATACTACAATTACAAGTGTATTTTATAAGTACTTATTATTAATTTCATTTTATGCGGACAGTACTTGAATCATTTTTTATTTTAAAAAGTAATCAACTCAATAATGACGTTATCGGAAATGATAGTATCGTCCATATTGTTTTTGTTTGCCAATAGCGTAGTACAATTAAGCTACAATTAAGTCAATGAAACAAAATTCGAATAAATAAAAATAAGCTATTGTTTTTTTTAATTTCAAAATTATTTTGATCGTTTATACAACATAAAAACAACATGAACATAACCCAAACATTTTATAAGTAGGTATACCGAGATAAACATACGTCCTTTTCATGGACAGACAAAGGCACTAATCTATACTGCCAAGACTTGTTTTGTATTTTCTTTCGTTAATTGAATTTCGTTAATTGGAGGGAGGCCTTTGCCCAGTATTGGGACAGCATAGGCTTGTAATAATAATAATAATAATAAATTGAATTTCATTAAATTATTTGTTTTTGTCAACAAATTAACATTAATTTATGTAATTAACAGAACATTAACATAAATACACAAATATTCCGTTTATTATATTTTTAATAGTAGGTTTTACGGCTTCCTCAGTGCGTCTCATTCGACCTGCGCGCGCATTCTTCCACCTGCGCGCGCATACTTCATCCTGCGCGCGCATAGCTAACTCATCCAATCACAAACGAAGAAATAGGTACGCAAAATAGGATTTTAACTCTATTTATTTTTTCCTCGCAAGTGTGTTGAAAAACGTCGTATGAAATGGGTGAGCATTGGTCATTACATTCTTGGCTCCATTACGCTCCATCCCTTGCTTTCGGTTCGGTCTACAATCCAGCCTCGAGTACCTACCTATAATGACTAACTTAGCTCAATTGTACTTTATTATACTATTGTATGGACTATAGATGTTTGTTCCGGGTCTAGCTGGGTGTGCATGTGAGATATATACCTATCTTAGTAAACTGTACCCAAGATACAGGACGACAAGAAGGAAGCAACGTTTTAAAAAAATACTCCATACACTCCATAAATACTCTATACATTTTGTAGTGTAGTTGACATGACACAACTTTTGAAAGAAAGCAAAACATAACCTCAAAATAATTTCAATTTTTATGAATAAAAATATATTCAGCACTGTCCGTGTTTTAAAATTGCTTGAAACATATTGTTTTCATCGAGTTGTACATAGTAAGCATAATCTTTGTTTTGTAGACTCCAGGGCTAATCATGTATGGAGCTTTAGCAATGTCCTTTGACCACATATTATATTTATAAATTTTGAGCTTTCTGCACTCCTTCATCATAGAAACTTTAACTATGCCAAATCTCACACTCCTCCATACGCGCAATATGCAGTATTATTAATTTTAGATACAGCGAAAATGGTCTCTAATATATATTTTAAAAAATACGACTCAAGGTCGCTTCCAACATTATTAAGTAACGTTCCTTCTAATTCAATCTAAATTGAATCTAATTTTGGGATTCGTCGTTAACTTCCAAAAAATGATTACATTTGTTGAACAAAACATTAGTATTCCGCCCTCGTTGTTTTACAGATAAACCAGGGTTGCCTACCTAATAAATATGTACCGAATTTCTGTTTTATTTGCCATGTTAGACTTCACCTCGCTTCACGTACATAATTAAATTCTTTTGTGGGTTTCGAGGCAGCACGAAGCTTCAAAGGTCTCTAGCGACGGAGTTTGTTTACTCGACTCATGATGTGCAGTGTAAGTAGTCTATAATTAGTTTATTAGCTACGAGAAGTGTAAGTAGTCTATGATTAATTTATTTTTAAATTATCTTATGGGTCTCGAGTCCTGGTCAAGATTGGCGCAAAACATAAAAGAATGCTGTAAAATAGAGGACACTTATGCCCTGTACACCCCTATATCCGGTTTTATCGACCTCGCCTGTAAAGCCAAAAATGTATGAAAAATAGCGCACGTTTTCGATAGAAGTTTAATAAAATACGTACGTTATTTTCATACATTTTTGGATTGACGGTAACTATGGTCGAGGCTGACTAAAACTCGGTGTACGGGTACTGCATTCGGTAAAAAAAATCTGTGAATGAATGTGAATCGAGATTATGTAGCCCAAAAAGCTATGAGTTTAGCAACTGAGCCGACCAATTACGCAAAAAAAATTATTCTTTGTTATTTTTTGTGTTCTATGTATTTTTTATTTATGAACCCTAAATTATAAACGCGATAATAAGGTCATATCTTAATATATACTATCTTTAAATGTCCTCATTTTTTTATTATATGACGTGTGCCAAGAAATAAAATCTAGTGCTAGTACAAACTACTGAATAACGTAGAAGATTAAAATCGAATCGGAGTTGCGGAACTCAACACGAAAAGTAGTTCGGTTTATAGATATCTACCCGAACAGGTGCATCGAAGCTACTCGTACCTATGGATTAACTTGAGTAGACGCTACATAATCAAGATCGTGTTTTAAAAAGTTGCAGCTGTAGAGACGACTGTACAGAACTATTGGTGTCGATTTTGTAAGACACCGATTAAATAAACAATATAGTTGTTATAGCGCTACTGGCTGGTGTTGGGGTCCAAATGATAGCACAAACTGAAGTTATAATGTTTATTGTCCACACACAGGTGGAAAGAACATAAAACTAGGTTTAACTTTAGTTAAGTACCGCGATATTACAAAAAGGTGTCGGCGCGAGCGCATATAGCAACAGATCGCTCGCCCGGCTTGTCGCACACTGGCGCGCAGAAACTAGCGCGCCCTTTAGCGGGGAACATTCCAGGGTTGCCTGGCTCGGTTTAGGGAGTCCCACACGCTATACACTCCCCCTCGAGTTCGTGAGAACGTCCCCGTTCATGAACTCGCATAAAAGAAACTAAAAACTTAAAACTAAACAACTAACTAACACGCTGGGCAAACCTGCTTC
Source organism: Allophyes oxyacanthae (assembly GCA_932294325.1). Classification (NCBI taxonomy): domain Eukaryota; kingdom Metazoa; phylum Arthropoda; class Insecta; order Lepidoptera; family Noctuidae; genus Allophyes; species Allophyes oxyacanthae. The sequence continues at coordinate 3,640,552 of OW028623.1, read as the reverse complement.
CGGGGACGTCCTCTTCTGCGTTTAGGTAATACAGGACGAGGAGGCGACTCACTATCCCGGTTATGGAAACGTGTAAGCTGCGATACGTGGTATTTGCCCAAGAGCTCATCAGGTTTATGTATGTTTGCAATAAAATAAGCCGTAGGGCTGGCTCTTTTTGCAACCGCATAAGGGCCGTCTCTTTTTGGAACAAACTTTGCTGTGATGTTCTTTGCCGCATTGCTCAGGACATGTGACTTTAAAAGGACCTGATCTCCGACATCGAAGACTTCAGCAGGTGTTTTAGACTTATCAGCACACTCCTTGCGCCGATCCTGTTGTGCTTCAACTTTTTCTCTAACTGAAATAAGAGAGTTAACAAAACTTTTCAAATAGGGTGTGATTTGAGGAACAAAATTATCCTTATTAAGAATCGACCTGATGTCATGTTGCACATCGAGTGGTGAACGAAGTTCCCTAGCAAAAGTTAGGTATGCTGGAGACACACCAGTAGTCTGACAAAACGCTGAATTCATAGCGAACCTTATTGCGGGAAGGTGCTGCGGCCATGACGTGTGGTCTGCATTAACTAGACGTGACAACTGAAACTTCAAATCCCTATTTTTACGCTCAGCTGGATTAGCTGAGGGATGGTACAAAGGTAACAACTCTTGACTTATACCTAAAATGTACATACATTGCTGCATAACAGCGGAAACAAATTGAACGCCATTGTCTGATACAATCCGTCGAGGAAGTCCGAAACGAAGGAAATACTCCTCAATTAACGTACGAGCGCAGACTTCTGAAGTTGCCTCCTTTAGAGCGTAAAGCTCGGTCCAACGCGTCGCGGTGTCTTCTACAAGAAATATCCATTTTTCTCCGTTGTCTCCTGTTGGAAGTGGGCCGAACAGATCCATGGCCAATACCTCACCTCTTTGGTTTAGAACAGGAGTCTGTAGAAGACCCGACAGCTTCGTATTTAACGCTTTATATTTTTGGCAAGCGGCGCAAGTCTTGACATACTCTGTTATGGCTCTACGCATACCTGGAAAATAAAACTTTTGAGCGATTCGATTGTACGTTCTATCAACTCCGTGATGACCAGCTAAGTCGGAGTCATGACATTCCTTTAAAATTTCAAGGCGAAGAGAAACCGGCACTACCAGTTGCGGCTCTTCGCTGTCCACGTCAGGGTTGTACCTGTACAAGACGCCTTGCTGAATAAAATAGCCTCTTTCAGACCAACGCTTAACTCCTACGGACTGGGGATCAAGTGTGTCTTCCAGGTCACTAACGATTTTCTTTAGTTCCAGGTCCTCGAGCTGCGCGCACCGGAGATCGGCGGGACTCCTAGCAGGTAAGTCTACGACGACGGAGCAAACGCCACATTGATCCTTTTCTTCTTCATTACAGGTTGGACGGCTAAGCGTATCTCTGCAATAACATTGGCCTTACCAGGTGTATACTGAATTTCAATGTTAAAACATTGAAGTTTTAAAGCCCACCGAACGAGCCGACCTGACGGCGATTTCAACGTTAAGAGCCACTTTAGCGGCTGATGATCACTACCTATTACAACCTCGTGACCTTCAATGTAACCTCTGAAACGTTCGACAGCCCACACGACAGCCAAAGCCTCTCGCTCTGTTGTGCTGTAATTCTTTTCAGCTGGAATGAGCAGACGGCTAGCATATTCTATCGGGCGCTCATCTTTACCCTCGCCCTGTAATAATACTGCACCTATGGCATAACTGCTAGCATCCGTCCTTAACACAAAAGGTTTACTATAATCCGCTTGGATGAGAACCGGTGCCGACGAAAGACGCGTCTTCAGCTCCTGAAACGCACGAGCCTGGTCTGAATCCCAAGACCATGGCTGATTCTTCTTTAGTAAGCGTGTTAATGGCTCCGCGACAGCAGAAAAATTTGGAATGAATTTTCGAAACCATGAGCATGTTTGCAGAAACGTTCTTAGGTGGCGCAACGAAGAAGGTGCCTTCATGTCTAGGACTGCACGGACCTTGTCATCATCAGCTGACACCCCATCTGGTGTGATGACATGACTGAGGTACTTTACCCTGTCTCGTGCAAAGACACACTTCTCTCTGTTCGCCCTTAACTTGAACACACGTAACCTTTCGAACACCGCCCGCAGGTCTGCAACATGCTGCTGAAAACTTTCAGAAATAAGCAAAAGATCATCTTGGTATGCTAGCAGGGTCACATCCTTCAGCGAAACGCCCGTACGGAGTCTATCTATAAGCCGCTGGAATGTCGATGGCGCGTTTTTCAAACCAAACGGCATGCGTTTAAATCGATAAGAACCCATCGGCGTCAGGAACGCTGTTTTGTCCCTGTCCTGCTCACGTACGCTGACTTGCCAAAAGCCACTGCGCATATCAAGTGTACTCATATAACAATTATTTTTAGTTGACTGAACAAGCTCGTCTATCAACGGCATCGGATAGACATCAGTTTTTGTTACTGCATTGAGCTTCCTGTAATCTACACAAAAACGTACCTTGCCATTTGCCTTCGGAACAAGAAGCGCTGGTGACCCCCATGCAGACTCACATTCTTCCACGATATCGTCTGCCAACATCTTGTCGAGCTCTGCCCGCATAACCTCCTTCTTAGCAGGCGTCAACCTGTAAGGCGGGACAGCAATAGGGGAATGATCACCGGTATCAATTATGTGCTCTGCGAAAGGAGTCGCGTCTCCCCCTGGCTCAAAAATATCCTGATGTTCAACTAGGAGTTGGGCAAGAATATCGCGTTGTTGATCGGTGAGTAGAGTCGCCTCATCATTCCTGAGTACCTCTACAGCGGCACATAGGGATACAGGTGACACTCTTTCATACTGCATCTCAAACTTTTGCATACTATTTTCAGCAAAGTGCCAGCTGCTATCACCAAAATTAAAGACGAGATTAAATTCGGTAAGAAAATCTATACCTAACAAACTTTCATTATTAGTAGCGTCAGGAAAAATCATGAACTTTACGAATTTAGTTTTATGTTGGAGCGTCACCTTTATCTCTGTGGTAAGTACATTCATCTCCCTACTAACACCATCCGCCAACCTAACAATTTGCGTTGACGGCACTAACGGGTGTCCTAACCTTTGTAGGAGAGCGTAGAGCGTGTGGCCGGCGATACAGCCTTTAGCTGCAGAATCTACGAGCGCGGTGCCACAATTACCCAGAATATTTATCTTTAACACAGGACGTCGAAAAGGCACACTATTATTTATGTTACTAACATGCTCACAACTATTGTAATAACAATCATTAGAACTCGACACATAGGAATTTAAACTATCAACATTTTTATCTTTATAATTTAAACAATTATTGTAACCATAACAATTACATAGGACACCTACGGCGCGCGTAGGGTTACCTTTGACCAACGTCCGCAGCGGCGGGTTAAGTGGGAGCTTCGACTGCGCGGCGCTATCAGCGGCGGCGCGGTCATCGGAGCCCGAGGGGCACCGAGCGGGTTGCGCATGCGGGGCGGCAGCGGCGATAGCTCGGTCGCAGGCGGCAGCTAGGGGGCTCCGTAGGGATAGCGCATGCGGGTCGCGCGTCGATGTGGCTACCTTGCCACACTTGGAGGATGTACCTAGTGGCTCGTCATGCGGCGTAGAGTTGACGACGGAATAAAATGACTGTTCACCAGAATTACAGTTTTTACATTTAGATTTAATTACGTTCGCGGCACCACAACCGTAACATTTTATTTCGTTTTTATTAGATTTTTGATCACTATTTTCAGTATTGGACTTAAGTTTTTCACACACATCTTTTATATGACCGAAACGCTTACAATATGAACAAAACTGCTTTTTCACTTTCGTGACGACGGCTGTCTCCGCATTATCAGCGGCGGCGGCGCGGGAGTCGCCGGCTGCGGCGGCGCCCGTGTTTACATCCCGCGGTGACGACGACGGCGCTGACGTAGTCGCGCGCGTACTCGTCTGCACCTGCGACTTCGCTCGAGACGTAGTACTAGTACTTTGCCCTTTCACAGCCGTTTCTTTCAGCGAATCTTCTATGTTGCGACACTTGTGAAGTAGCTCGTCGAAACTATTGACGTCTTCTCTATTTAGGCGTTTTCTTAATCGAGGGCTCAAAAGTCCGAACGCCATATCGAGTTGCACTTTTTCAGACAAGTCTTCTTTAGGTATTTTGACTAACAAAGCACGTACCTTTGCAACAAACAGGTCGGTGTGTTCATCGTCTTGACTTAAGGCAAATAATTTCTTGTAAATACGGTACGGCGGGTCGTGCTCGCCAAAAGCGCTCTTGATACGTTTTAGCGCCTCCGACCACGAGTCGGTAGACCGTTTTATTCCCTGCCACCACACTGCAGCCGGTCCCACCAGCAACATCGAAAAACCACGGAGAGCATTGTCGTCGGAAACACTGACACACTCCTTGTAGGTAGTTATCGCGTCTAAAAAGTTTTCCAACGACTCGTCGGGGCGGCCACCGTAACGCGTTGTGCATTTCGCGAAATTTCCTCCGTTCCCGCCAAATGCGAAGCCTGTCACGTTGCCTTGAGACGTGTTCACTTGCTGTGGCGATGGCGTCGACGATCTAACTTCTCGTAGTAATTGCTGGCAGAAATTGTTCTGGCTTTGCTGAATGGTAGTTAGCAGATTAGTGAGTGTTTCTTGCGACATTGTAATATTCATAGCGGAAGCAGCGGCACCGGCACTATCACTGTTCGACTCGTCCAAGGACATTCTTCTTGTACGCATCCCTCGCGTCATTTTGAGAAGATACCTACACACGTTGGGCGGCCACTTATAGCGCTACTGGCTGGTGTTGGGGTCCAAATGATAGCACAAACTGAAGTTATAATGTTTATTGTCCACACACAGGTGGAAAGAACATAAAACTAGGTTTAACTTTAGTTAAGTACCGCGATATTACAAAAAGGTGTCGGCGCGAGCGCATATAGCAACAGATCGCTCGCCCGGCTTGTCGCACACTGGCGCGCAGAAACTAGCGCGCCCTTTAGCGGGGAACATTCCAGGGTTGCCTGGCTCGGTTTAGGGAGTCCCACACGCTATATTGTCTTTTTCTTGCTTTAGAGCTATCTAATACTTACTTAACTTGATGTGAAACTGTATACCTAGTTGTTTCTTACAGGTGCCACTCTTCTTCCTAATCGCTTACAATACAAAGTGTGCAACATTCCGCTAGTGTTTTAGATTTGTCGATACACACTAATTACGTATGAGTGAACACACACACACACTACGATTAATAGACTAATTACGAGAGAGCGTTACGGTCAACTGGAAAGATTCATCAAAAATTACTGTGGCGCGTCTTACTGGCACACGAATGGCACTGGTAGCTGTCATCTATTTAATTTTTTGTGTAAATTTAATTTAATTTATAATCCCTACTGTCTGTAAGTCCGTATCAACCTATCAACTACCTTCCAACAAAGCGCCTTCATTTCGTAGGCACTACTTTTTGAAGGGTTGCGTGAGAGCACTAGATCGCACACGATCCATTTACGTCCGATTTATATTCACCAATTGTCTGACGTGTGTAATCAACCTCAAGTTGACAGCCCTAAAATATTTCAAAATTCTTCCTTCTCTATCTTGTTTACCTGCAAGTACAAGATAATAATATTTGAAATTTCATTTCGTCAGTGCCTTACAAAATCGTGGCCATTATATATCCCACTCGACGAAAATGTTGCTTTGCACTTCACTGCAAACCGAGTTACCAACAATGTCTTAGCAACAAAGCTTTCTACAAACTTCAGCTATACCATAAAGAACGAGAGATAAGAATATACTACTTTCTCCACTTAGAAGTAGTAAAAATATAATTGTTGTTTTCACTCGATTTCCAACTCTGCTATTTCGTAACAAAGTTGAAATTAGAACATTACGTTAAATATTTCGGGAAATACTCCGTGTTTGCTACGAGCTTAAACTATGAGGATAAAATTATGTAATTTACTTTGTCAGCCAAAAGAAAAGGAGTTTACAGATGACGCATATTTCATTTATATAAATAATATATTTCATTTTCCTTTTACACGTGCAGCCTGTGGGTGGACTACACGCGGCGTTCATACAGCGATCTGCACGTCCAGTACAACAACGCGTTCAGGGTATTGTTGGGGCTGCCACGTTTCTGCAGCGCGTCGGGTATGTTTGCGGACGCGCATGTTGACGGTTGCCATGCCATCATGCGTAAACGATGCGCATCTCTGCTCGGCCGCTGGCGTGGCAGCGCCAATGCCATCCTGGGCGCGCTGGCCGATAGGTGGGACAGCCCGATATTCGCTCACTGGATGCGGCTGCACAATTAATTGAAGGCAGGTCCCCCAGTTAAACTAATTGTATATATTTGTATTTTCAATTGTTAGTGTGTTAGTGTCATTATTATTACTTACTTATTATTATTATTATTTATTACTTATTATTATTCTTATTTTCTCTTATATAATTATGAATGATTTAATTTTATAATGTATGGGTCTAAATGCTCGAAATAAAGAATTTTTAAATTTTTTATTATCGATGGTACTTGTTACTCCGTGCGCAAATGTGTATCATATTTAGACTATGTTTATTTTTTAATAGCAGCATCCGAATTCAACACGGACGGAGTCGCGAGCACAGCTAGTTTTAAAAATAGTTGTATTACTAAATTGTAGGATCTAGTTAAGTACATATTTTTCTTAAACTGTATAGGTACCTACCAGATTTTCACTCATTCATAACAGCTATATTTAGTTTAAAGAAATAAATAAAAATATAATATGCTCATTTATTACATCTAACTGAAATCTCAACATAAACCTTTTAGACGTTTTTAGGCTTTGTATATTTATAGTATTTTTCATGTAGACAGCCTTTTTACATCGAAATTTTTCGAATATCACAGCAAACCCTTCAACTTTTATTTTTATTAAAAGCTCTGAGAAGAAAAAAGGGCTGTCCCTTTTTTCTTTTGTATCTCTCAGTGCATGATGTGCGTAAGTATCAATAATTTGGATAATTATCTATCTATACATTAATACGTGAAGATAAAACTTTGTACCCCTGTTTATACATATTGCGCGCACGTAGGAGTGTGTGATTTGACATAATTAAAGTTTATATGGAGAAAAAGTGCAGAAAGATAAAATTATGGTCGAATTTCGAGCACTGGGCGACTATAATAATAAAAGGTAAAAACTAGTTTGTTTATTTTTATCTACGATAGTGATATTTTTTAATACCCTCAAGTATATAGGTACAAACAACAAGGTGCGTCGGCACGACTTATATAAATACGCAGGAAACCGTTTAAAGATCACAGTTTAGATAAGAAACAGGTTTAACGCCCTTTGGGAACATACATCTGTTAGCTCTAATCTCTTCTCCCCTAGCGTTTGATCTATAGCTGAGGTACATCCCTAAACTGCTCATGCGTTTATAAGCAAGCAGATCAACAGTTCCCCCTTTAACTATATAAACATGGCCATATTTTTGGTTGTCAACCCAAACACAACCCGGTTTACTAAACCAGGTTTACGTTTTAAGGTACGAGCCAACTAGGCTGTAGCTGACACACACATACAGACTGGACTTCAGTAAACTAAATAAACGGATTTATTTATCGATGGCAAGAGTTCATTGCATTGTAGAATTTCTTGCCGGTTCTTCTCCATAGGATCTACCATATGGAACCGCGCACCTAGAGTTTCGACATTCCATAAGTGCCTGTATTTGGTTTACATGAAATAAAGATCTATTCTATTGTGGAACAATTCTTTTTTTCTTTTTAAACGCTGGAAATGCCGTACGCACGGTTAGGGCCAATTCTATAAGATTATGCAAAACAAACCCAATTTTATTTCATGCCGTAGGGTTAGTGCATGCGTACCTTTAGTTACACTAGAAAAGAGGTTTGTTGGGAAAATATAAAATACAATTGTTATCACTCCAAAAATCTTTTTATCTCGGATTACAATATAAATAAAAAAAATATGGAGATTACAGAAAACGTAACGACACATTACTTTTTACAACAACCATATAAATACGAAAAAAACTGTTATGAAAGGAACAGAGCTAAAACACAAGGATATAAAAATCTAGGTCTCGAACACCATTTAGCATCGCCAGCAGTTTTGAAAGTGCCTCATTATGTTATGTAGATATGAATGGGGATTATGCCCACGATAGTTCCAACTGGATAGACAGTTTCGTTACTGCCGATCGACTTAGCAATTTTAAGGGATGCTACAGAAATATATATCTTCACACTGTATCCCCAATGGGTAGGCAGAGTTGATTTAAAATTAAGTTCATTTTATGCACATTTTTTTATTCTACTGATGATTCTGTTCTTTAGTCTTAGTACCTACTATTAGCTATATTGTAGGATTTTATGTAAATCATAAACAGGGTTTTTTTTTTTTTTGGAAACCTTTTTCAGATAGATCAATGTTGTAGAACTAACGAACATTGGTCAGGATTATGATACGGTAGTACCAAGAGATTTCGGGAATTTTTTCAATCATGCTGTATAAATTACAACTACTTATTATTCTTACTATTAATACAATATAAAAAATAAAATAAAATACATGAAAAATAAAACCTAAAAAGGGTAACAAAATATTCCGAACTAAGTATTCATAAATTGCTAATAAAATTTCCATCAGGCAGGATCTGATATTTTTCCAGCTACCCGACTTCGAATTCAGATCACTCAACTATAAGACAAGGCGAACCACGTAAATAAAGTCTACAAAAATCTAATTACTTTAAAAATATAGCATTTAACCTGAAACTCGGAAATATTAATTTCCGGGGTCTTAAAGTACCGCCTCTCCTTGACAAAAATCGGGTGACCTCAAAAATAAATTGTCGGATTAATAATCCTGTCATTAATCCTCTATGTTGAAGCCCCCGCAATAATTGATTACGTCACGAAGAGATTATCTCTCGACCTTTTTGGACGAACGTCGTAATTTGTCTTTAAGAATTTCTTCTATAGTGCCACAAACTTATCTGACCCGGTCGTGGCGTCGCTGCCGTCGCTTTTACCAATGTCATCTCCGTACAAAAATGACACTTTGATGTCAATTTTGTTCCGTAGCGACGTTAGTTCCAATTTTGGTCACCGGGTCAGATAAGTTTGTGGCACTATAATATCTGTTGTATTAAATTATATTTTTAAATTAGGATCGTTTCATTTATTTTATTTTATTTATTTATTTTAAATGCTTCATGTACAAAGGCGGTTTTAATGCCGTAGGCATTCTCTCCCAGACAACCTTAGGGTGATGCAGAGACAATGAAGGTAGATGCACCAAAAAATGCTAACTATTATAATTAAAAACAACTGTATAAACTTACATAAACATTACTAACATAATTATATATAAATAAATATCGTTAATTACTACTTGTATATTTTTACTTCTTTCTTTTTTTTAAACTTTTCCCCACGTTTTTATTTCTTCTGTATCATAAGTACAGTTTACACGACACATGCACATACATCTGTAGACGAAACAAATATTTGTTCCGTGAGGGGATCGAACCCGCGGAGCGTAACGCAGAAAGCCAATCGCTTAACCACTGCGTCCTTTTCTAATGGTTTTTTTTTTTCTTATAATATCTATAGCTTCTACTCTATTTCCCTAAAACACCCAATTTTTTTCTCGATGATAAAAAATTACACCTGTACCTATGTATACAATTATACATGTAACGACATTCAAAAGAAATTTTAGAAAATGTATTGATTTGAGAATAAAGTCTTTGAGCACAAGCCAATCATTTATATTTTGTTTTTGCAGGTATTGTGTGAACACTGTTTGAAGAATTTAATCACAAATTATCATTCACTTTGGAATGTAGCTTAACATTGAAATGTATACATAATTTATGTTCGTGACGTACAACACCTACGGGTGTAGTTAGTAGTCGACGTAGCATATAGCAAACAGGTCAATTGCCTATGTCTGTGGGATTACAGGGTGAGATAAACCGCTATTAATATATATAAACGCTTAAAAATATTACAGTAAATGCGCCCACCTACGTCCGCCATTAGGGTAGATGCCTTCGCTAAATAATCCATTTGTAAGTACGAAATCCATGTTATTTTTGCTCATTTCTAGCTTATCACACAATAAATGTTTGACCAGAGTTCTGTCTAAGTATTATCATTATTGTTGCAAGCGTCCATAGGCTACGGTTACCGCTTACCATCAGGCGGGCCCTAAGATTGATTGCCAAATAAGTGGTAAAAAAACAAAAGTTTTGTCAACACTGATAGCCTAGCGGTTGAACGTTCGCCTTCCGCGTAGGAGGGTCTGAGATCGAACCCGGCCCACACCTCGAAGTCATGTGCAGATCACGGTGAAGGGACACATCGCGGCATCGTGAGGAAACCTGCAAATCTGAGAGGGTTTCATAAATCTCTCCATGGTATGTGTAATCCGCCAACCCACTCTAGATCAGCGTCAGCGTAGTGGACTAAGCCCTAAGCCTTCTCATTCTGAGAAGAGGCTCATGCCCAGCAGTGGGAAAGTAATCGGTTGGATTTGTTATTATTATTTCCTTTATTCAATTTTAGATCATATTTATACATATTTTTAAATAATAATTATAATACTTTTAATACTTATTACCATTCGGACCACATTGTGCCAATGCTGTTATTTATTAAGTCCCAAGTATTAGGGGCCGAGCCTATTGTCATACAACAAGAACTATTCCGAATTCCAGGCAACTCAAAATTTTTTAACTGAAAAACCCAACAACATTTTATCGCCCAATATAGGAACCCAGGAGTTTACGATCAGCAGCCGCACTTGCGACGTATGAGCCAGCCAGATAGAGGTTTTATCATATTTTAATTTTTTATTATGAATTTGAGTGCGTTTGGCGTTTTAAATTTCGTTTTTATTTTTAATGTTTTATTTTAAATTTTAAGATTTTATTTTTTGTTCTTCTGTCATGTTTTAATAGGGACATTTTCAGTCAAAAAAAAATAAATTTCTCTTCTTCACCTCACCTGATTGTAAGTCACGATGTGCCAAGGGTAGATCACGCAAGATTAAATTACAGGGGTATCACTCGCGCGTTGCCGACCCTACTACCAACGTATTCCCCAAGGAGCACTGGCGACCTTGTTCACCGCTAGGAACACAACACTGCAAAAGACCAGTATTATTTGGTTATGATATTCTGCAAGGTGGAGGTACTTCCCCAGACAAGCAGCTCCAATTTTGAGCGGGAAATCCTTCTATGTTCTACGTTTCTTGGAAATAGAGGTAACATAATAATTAGTAATTCTAATTACACGGCCCTATTCACGTGTACTCTATACACGTCGGGTTTAGGCCTGGCCTTAAGGTATTATCCCATTGATTAGAACCATCGTATTAAGGAACCCATTTTCCCTATCTTCCCACATGATTTGCGAGAAAAGATAACAAGCTTATATCTTATACAAGCTTCTCCCGCCAGTCTGCCTACGTGGTTTGTGGTTTTTGGTTTTATTCCCCTTTCATACCCTTTTAGGTCAGATTTCAATAGAATAGATCTTTATATCGTGTGAACCAGATACAGGCACTTATGAAATGGCAAGATTCTAGGTGTGTGGTACCAAATAGTAGGTCCTATTAAGAAGAACCGGCAAGAAACTCCATGGAAACTTTTTAAAATAATAGATTACAATCTTGATTAATACAATGTTGTGGATAAGAGCTGCGAAAATAATGTAATTAAAAAAAAAAAAAAAAAAAAAAAAAAATTAAAAAATTAATTATAATTTTTTTTTTAATTAAATTAAAAAATTAAATTATAATTTAATGTAAATAAAAAATAAGAATAAAATAATAATGATTTGCCTCTGAATAAGATTGCCATGGCAGTTACAATAATAATCATAAAATCTATGCATCTACTGTTCAAATCTAGTGTCTAGTTTTAAATATTTAGTCTAGGCTCTGTTACTTAAACCAGTCAAAATTTCTTTCAAACTGGTTTTAATTTTTAATTTAGTTAGACACGTGTATACCACGATTTTTACAAAAATGTGAGAACTATGAAAAACGATCTCATAAGCCTGTATCATAGTAAGCAAATTCGAGAATTATAATCTTAATAGATTATAATTCTCGAATTTGCTTACAATGACGTTAAAATTTAAATTTAGAATAACAATTTGAAAAAGGAATCCCTGGAAAATACTGAATTAAACAGGTCTATTTTAGTTATTCGATTTTCAAAATAGAGATGTGAATAAATTCTTTCTCTTCTATAAACATTGTATGTAGCACAGGAATTTACATTGAAGCCTTTGTTACCTAGTTTGAAACTAAAATATTCCATTTTATAGACAAAAGGGAGTTATGCCTTTAATTTACTTTACAAAATCGCAAGAAAACTTTTGATAAAATTAGTCTAAAATATTAAGCGCCAAATTGCTTGGTACATATTGCTATGGATGGTATTAAGAGAAAAGTTTCAGTTGCTAAACCCACTTAGTTCACTAAGTGAGAAAAATATTTAAGTATTATCAAACTTTCATCTTGATGGTATCTTTAAAACTAAAATATACTGAGATAATTAAGATTAGCACAATATCTAAACAAGAAACCTGCAGATTACAATAACGTTCAGAAGAGATATCATAAAGAATTTAAGTGCGAAGGCTCTAAAAGAATAACCAGACCCAAGACAAATGAATGGTTGGTAAGAAATAAGTGACAATAAGTATGAGATGACATATTTAGAAAAAAAAAATACTATATCATTATGCTCAGTGGTGACCCCTTTTTGCACAGATGAGGCGCACAGTTACATGATAATTCATATTATTATGTATTTAATTTCTTTTTATCCTTTTTTGTTATATGTATTATTTATGTGTGTTTTTATAATTTATTCTTCTGTCGTGTTTTGTTAGTTTTGTTTGCGTCTCCATGTTGCGATTTCTTTTTTATTACATTTTATTTATTTAGTATACATTATTGTTTAACCAATGTATACACAGTGTGTTACAGGTTTTAAGTAAGGCTGTAAATTTGCATACTATATAAGGCAGAATTGCACAAGGATTCGCTAGCAAAATGTAAGACCAGATTTTTTGTACCTTCATTGCAAATAAATATGTCTATTCTATTCTATTCCGATATGATATCTGCTATAGAAGACATAACGTACTGACCCCAAACAAAATGAGATAAAGTCAGGAGGCTGATGTAAAGTAAGATATACTTAAATAAATAATTAATAAACTCAGCCCATTACTGTCCCACTGCTGGGCACGGGCCTCTTCTCAGAATGAAAAGGGTTAGGCATTAGTCTATATCTACCACGCTGGCCAACTGCGGATAAGATAAGATATAATTAGCGATGTACAATATTTATGTACTTACTAAGTACATGTGATAATTACTTGACGATTTCAAAATTGGGGTACCTACAGTAGCAATAGATTAGAAGTCTCATGGCAGGTTTAACAGCTCAATAGATGAAAAGGACGAAAAAAAGGATTGAAACCTTTTTAATATCACTGAATAGAACTAAAAGACTCAGTAATACATACCTACTGTGTCTTTTATCCGATTTTCGAAGCTCACACAAACGTTAATACCCTATACAGTTTTTTTTTTAATCTCTTTAAGGTATAAAAATATTATGTGAAATTGCCATGGCACAAGGCATTCATTTTTAAATGTTTTACTGATAAATTAGTTTTAGTATTTTTCAGAATCTCATCACAAACGGTAATGACGACTAAATATTTTTATGTTTCTTGTTTTCTTTTGTTTAACTTTGTAACAATTTTAATTTAAAATTTATGATATCACAACATCCCTGCGGCAATTACCACCAAAAGGTGTCAAAGATACACGCCTAACCTAGTATGGGACCAATGAAGAATAATTTTTATTGTAATTATAAGTTTTATTTAAATTAATTACTTATGAGAAAGAAACGAAACGTAAATACTTGATAATAACCTTAAATCAAACAAGAAATACCTACGAACATACTTTACTTATAAGTAATTGTTTTCGGTAATAAACATAGTCAAAATCCAAAAAAAAAAAAGGGGCTTAAAAGGGGGTACAAAGTTTTCTCTTCACGTATTAATATATAGATACAGTATGTAAAAAATACCCTGTCCGATCTAGTAGGGGGTTATTGCACTCACCATTATGAACAACTTTTACTATGGGAACGAAAAAAGAATCAGCTGTTCCATAGATATAATTCAATATAACCCGATTCGTCGATCTCGTATTATTAAACAGGAAAATTTTTGTATGTAGTGCGGAAAATTGGCAGAGTGATTCAGTGTCCGTTCCCAAATGCAACCACAGTACTAAAATTCACTCCAAACCAAAATAAAAATTTGATCTTGTATGGCTTGCGCTAGTAAATTATGCGTGTCCCTCATACTAAATCAAATTTTCGTTATGTTTAGTGTATCCCAATACCGTAGTTTCATTTAGGAACAGAGACTGAATCACCACAAATTATGCGCACTACATAAAAAAATATCCTGTATAGATTATAGTTCGTTATTAGCTTGACCATAACATACCAAGATTATAAGTCTTTGCACCATTTCCGATTGATTTTTTATCTGATTCTAGCAACCTACTAATACCTAGAGCATTTTGCCAGCATTTCACCCACTGTTCTCGTTATTATGCCAACGCGATTTCGCGTGTTTTTGGCACTAAAGTTATTGCCCTACTTTTAGTAAACGTAGGTACCTAGGTCGTTTATAAAGTAACAATAAAGTATTGTAAGGTCTAAATTATTATATAATAACAAATTGTAATTCTATTATGACCATGCTGTATTGTGTAAATTTAGTCAAAATAATATTCAAACGATGTAGTGTTCTATTTAGTGACTTAATACAAGGCAGAAAACTAGTTTGTCAAAAAAATAAATACACAATATAAAATGTATGTATAAATGTAACATCTTTCGCCTATATAAATATTCTTGATTCCAAATTAACTTCATTATGATTCAGAGTTATGATTATTTTAATAAAATTTTCTACTTGATAAGATCCCAAATCCAAGATAAAATGCTCTCAAGAACCAATTATTCGAAGTCATTTGAGATTTTAAAAGACTATGACATAAATAAAATATTAAAGTTAAAAAAAACTATAGAACACGCTTTTGTCATCCAAACTGAACGTGTAAGCAAAATTTCAGCTCAATCGGAAACCGGGAAGTGGGTTAAATTTAACTTCCAAGATTTTTTTACATAGTTAGTTAGTTACAAGTGAAGCTAATAAAAGCGTGTTAAAAAACTGACAGTCCTATTAAAATAGTAGGTACCTATGTTTCAATACTTCTTATCACCATCATCATTGTCTCCTTACACCTACACAACACATGTTTTGGTCACCTAGTTAATCACATACAGGTATAAACATGTAAATAAATAAAAAAACAATGTTTTTTTCATAATATTAAAAAAAGTGAAAAAATAACTTGCCACGGTCGTTTTTTTCTAAATGTAACTGAAATGGACCAAAACACCAAAATATGTGATAAATATCGAACTATGTTCAAATCAATGAAATTATACATAATGAACAATTTAATATTCACCTGTATTAGAATTACGTGTATTATTAGTATCAGTAGTAATTACGCTGGTTCTATCGTAATAAATAATATAATAATAATTCATACTGAGTGTAGTCAATAATTAAAATTATTTTGAGCCATTTATGCTACATTTTAGAAAGGAATTTTCCTATTTATCAAAAAATGTAATATCAACTCAAATTTCGTACATGTGTAAAAAAAACCTATTCCAGAAAAAAAAAATGCTTTTTTTTCAGCTCGATACAGGCATACATCACATTTTATACGACACTGAAGATTCGTTCTAAGAAAAATTTTTAGCCTACAAAGTTATTAACCTAAAAACATTTACATTTATACTTTTAGTAAAGACTACTAATCCCATTTTCTACTTATTATTAACGAAAGCCGAATGATCCTATGGGACAGGCTGTTTCATTGATGGAAACCTTCTGAATAATTGATGTACAGACAGATTAATATATAAAGCTTTACAATATTAGCGAACATTTTCACTGTTTTACCAAAATTACTGATAATTTTCTTTCACTGACCGTGGTTTAGTAAATAAACGGAATTTATGTGCATGGATTAATAACAGTTTTGCACATTGTATATTATATTTGTTGCTCAAAATAAATAGATCACATTCGTTGTTAACCTAAGAGGATAAGCATTTAGGCTATTTAGTTAGAAGAGATTTATAAAAAAAAAAATACTCGTAGGACATTATGGTGTAATTTTTTTAAATCTTTTACTGCCCAGTTTTTTTTTTTTCATTCCATCTTAATGACACTATATCAAACCTAAACCTAAACAGAGTGACTACTGTTACAGAAAGAAGTATTCATGTCAACTTCCTACATAACAAATCTACTATAACGAATTCATTTAATCTGGGCTTTAAATCTAAATGCTCCCGACGCGCTGCAAATTCAAACTGGGTGATGTTCAAACCAAATGGTAAATACTTAAGGTTTTCGTTTCATTGATGCCTCAAATTATAGCATAACAAAAATTAATTTAAAATCCTCAATAATTTCATACTCAAAATTTATTCAGTTATATTCTTGCAAATAAGATCCAAACAATACGATAAGAAAACTCCTCAAGAGAAATGAAGACATTTCCACTCCGAGCAGTTCATTAATAACGTCCATACAATAAGCTTTTTCTCACAGTCCTCGCAGAAATGGAAAAAAACAACGAAAGACAGATCGCGCGTCCGAACCGTCCCGTCCACACTTACCTCCCCATGATTAATGAACCCGTGTCTATGCGCCAGCTCGTGGGCCTTCTCCGGCCCACCGGGTACAAACACCGCGAACTGATGATGGTACAGAGGAACACAGACGTCCAGCACTGTCAGTACCACGATCACGTACGCCAACATCGCGCAAAACGCGCATCGCACGTTACTACCGAACTAAGACCCGTACCACGAACCCGATCATTATAAGTCTCAACACTCGCGAAATGTAAATTTTATTAGTTCGAGCGACGTCCTTTCTGTACGACGTCTCCGCGAAGACTGACTCCGCGTGACTGGTAGTCTTTCGGGGTGTTTTTATGGGGCGCATGCGCGAAAGTTGGCGCCCTTTCTTGGTCCACTCGCTACTCGAACGTATTGTGTGTAGCGTCAATTGTCTTGAATAACTAATTGGTTTGTATCGATGGGCGTTTTTAAACGAGATAACTTTCTTTAATTAATTTTCTTTTTTAGTAAAACGTTCATGTTTTTCTGTAGGTGTCTAAAATACAGTACCTATATTCGTCTCTGTGCCCATTATAACATGTATATTTTGAGTAGAGTTGAAAATAATTACAATGTTTGGTTTACAAAGATGTCTGCTGACGGCAGTAAAGTCAGATGTACCACATCAGGAAACAGTGACATAAGACGACAATGTAACGTATTAGCACAGTTGTGGTATTCGGAGACCATCTACGAGTACTATTAAGGAGTTTTGAGTGGTTTAGTTAATTCCTGACTTTGTCCTTAGGTAGTACATAGTATGTTTGTGACTAGAATAGACAAAATTATTAATAAAATAATTATTTATTTATTTCCTCCTGCTTCGTAGACTTTGTTATTGCTGAGGGTAGTTGCATCTACTACAGCTATTTCATCATCACTACATAGTATAAAACAAAGTCGCTTCCCGCTGTCTGTCCCTATGTATGCTTAGATCTTTAAAACTATGCACCGGATTTTATTTATTTAAAATGCTTCATGTAGAATGTACAAAGGCGGGCTTAATGCCGTAGGCATTCTCTACCAGACAACCTTAGGGTGATGCAGAGACAATGAAGGTAGATGCACCAAAAAACAAACTTAAATGAGAGGGTAGGTATATTCTATTATACTTAAAAACAACTATAATTATAAACTTACATAAACATTAACATATATAAATAAATATGTATTATTATATGCTAAATAAACATAAACATATATAAATAATAAATATATACAATTCAGAAGAATTAGAGTCGAGATGAATCTGCCGATGTCTTGTCACGAAAGTATTTTCGTAATTTAAATTTAAAAGAGAGCTTACTGTTAGCCATCCTGATTTCAAGGGGGAGTGCATTCCATAGTAGAATAGACTGAACGAAGAAGGTGGAATGAATAAAGTCAGAGCGATGAGTGGGACATTGAAGGATCATTGAAGGATTTTGATGCGGTTCTAGAGGAAGGTTTATATGTATAATACTTTCATATTTAATGTAAGGATAGAAGAGAAACTGCATCCGTGCGAAGCCGGGGTCGGGTCGCTAGTTAATAATTATATTAGAAATATAATCATGTATAGTCCCCATACTTACATACGGTGCTCAAACTTGGTCTTTGACTCTTCAGCAGAGGTCCACGCTCGAGGTTTGCCAGCGAGCCATGGAGCGCAGTATTTTAGGAATTCGGCTTACAGACCGTGTAAGGAACACAATACTGCGCTCCAAAACTAAGATCACAGACGTTACCCAAAAAGCTGCCAAGCTCAAGTGGGATTGGGCTGGACACGTCTGTCGCATGTCCGACGAGCTATGGGCCAAAAGAACAACTGAATGGATCCCAGTAAATATAAAACGGCATCGCGGCAGACCGAGGCGAAGATGGCGGGACGAGCTTGACTCCTACCGAAAAAAACTGGTCCGTACTAGCTAAAACCAGAAGTGAGTGGAAAAAGGAGAGGGAGGCCTTTGCCCTGCAGTGGGACAACCCAGGCTGAAAATAAATAATAATAATAATAGTCCTTAAAGAGAAAAGATCAAGGAAAATATATTTTACAAGGCATTGATTTATTACTTTCGCATGGTCTTTTGTACACGAATTTATACATTTTTGAAGGTACATGGTACCTACCATCAGGTTTAAATTAGAATACATCTTTATTTTATGTAAATCAGATACAGGCACTTATGATTAATGTCGAGACTCTAGGTGCGCGGTTCCAAATAGTAGGTCCTATGGAGAAAAAAATCTTTTAAAATAATACAATACAGTCTTGATTAATACAATGTTGTGGTAAGAGCTGCGAGAATAATGTAATTAAATGTGAATAAACAATAAGAATAGGATAATAATGATTTGCCTCTGAATAAGATTGCCATGGCAGTTACAAGCTGACCAGTTCCGACAAACGGCACCCGTTCACGAGCATGACGCATGCGTTAGTATCGCTAAGTTCAACCATAGTGAAGGAAAAAAATATTAATTTTGAATTAAATATTAATGGTTTGGACGTAATGGAAACTACCAATAAATTGATTATGATTTATTTATGAAACCCAAATATTAAAATAGTTATTTGCCCCATAACTTGTTTGTGTCACTGTGTTCCATCCAAAGGTTGCCTGGAAGAAATAGCTTTATGCGATAAGGCTACCCATTAGGTATACTATATAATTGTACTCTCCTTTAATTACAAACTTTATACATTCAGGTGTAAGTACAATAAAGTATATAATTAAATAAGGAGAGGAGGTTCTTCTCTCTGGAGCCCTAGCCACTGGTAGCTTGGACCGTGTTTCCGATTGGTTGGTTGGTCCTTATATTTTATGTTTTTAAATGTGTATTTTATAATATGTATTTAAAAATGTAAAAAATATCGTGGGTGTAAAGAAAATTCTTCGTGACATTTTTGGTGAAAATAGATTTTTTTATTCATTAATTGCAAAAATCACATCATATAGAGGAAAAAGTAATTAAGCTGAATGACTTTTTTTTTTGGTCTGTAATCGGCATTTTTTTTTTTTCCTTTATATACACAAAGGAGAAAAAAAAAGGCAGATTATCCGAAAAATTTTATTCCTCAATAGCAGGAAACAACAAAATATCACGCCAGTATTAGCTGAAATTATGATTAAAATCTACTTTTAAACTAATCAAGCAATCACAATATTATATTGCTATAAACTATCTGCATTATATTATGTACACGTATTGTTGCAAGTCCTAACAAGACTCTTGCAAGACTTCGCAACTTACAACTTCTCGGCGAATCGGAGTGTAAAGCTTCGTGAAACCAGTGTTCAGGATGCAAAACTTATACAGAACTGGCTTCAATAGAAGTGAAGCATGTTAGACATGAATATAATAATAAATGAGGATAAAATGTTAGTTTGTAATGCGATAGTGGCAGTTTCGGTAAGTACGACCTAAGGACAATTTTTTGGATATATAATATCTATGGTATTATTAAAATAAATACGCATGATATATTTTTTATTAAATTTAGAAAAAAACAATAAATTTAACAATAGATATCTTCCATTAAAATAAAGCACAGTTGCATATTTGCCTGAACTAGGTTGAGCCTGTGCTTCAGGCTAAGAAGTGCATATTTTCAGAGTTATAAATTAACAAAAAAAACTCAAATTAGAATAAAGTAGCTTAATTATGTAGTAAAGTCAGTTTAGATCAACGTTAAGCCAGTCAGCGATTTATTTGTATACTTCCGTCTGATCGTAAGAAATGTTTTGTAAATATTGACATATTATTTTTTTACAGCTAAAATAATTTAACTTATAAATACTTGGTTCTCTATTTAATCTAAAATGAGTCCAGTACAACTTCTTATTCGTTATACAAGGAATAATATATATATATTGGTGAAAAAAAAAAATTGAAATTTTCCATCATTGGAGGCTAGTACGTAAAATTTACGAATTCACAACGCTCTTATTTATATACAAATATATTCAAAACCTGAAAAAAATATCCATCAGAGCCAGTAATTATTTTAACTCAATCTATGGTTCGAACCGATAACTCATTTAAAACGATCACTGCTTTATCTAAGTCTGTTGAACTCGTGCAATCGCGTATAGGCCGCGCGGCCCATGACGTCATTTGCATGACTCATCAACATTTATTTACATTTTAATTAATTTATAATTTCACCATTTTAATTTATTTTTATTTTATTATTATTTATTTATTATTTATTTATTTATTTATTTATTTATACTCTTTATTGTACACCGGTAATAAATACAGGATTGAGAATCACTTAAGCTAATGTACAATGGGCGGTCTTATCGCGCACAGCGATCTGTTCCAGACAACCTTTGGATGGACATAACAGAAAAGAAATAGGTAATGGGCAGTCCAGGTGTACAAGCTGGTACATATATATTATATATTTATATATATTATTATTATTTTTATATATATTATATATATATTTATTATAAAGCCCCCCCGCCATTATTTACATTTTTAAAAATCATCCGATTCGGCTATAATTAATTTTTAGCGCGCGTCTACGGGCCTATCGGTTAAGTATCAGCAAAATATTTTACGTAGAATTTCGGCAAGTGCGGCAGTACGATAGGTTATTGTCTTCAACTGCGCATGACGTCATACATGATCTCCTTTACGACGGATAACAAGGTTCTATGAGCCTTTGAAATGTTGACGACCTATCAGCCAAGAAAGTTGTAGTACTATATCGAATTTATCGAGAATTATGTATCGTGTGGCACGGTTGCGTGGGAAGAAATATTGTTCACTATTATGTACGTAACTAAAATGGTAATGAACATCGACTCTGGTAATAAACTTCAATATGATCCTGAGAGAATAAACTTCGAGCTATCTTGTGATTTTAAAATTTACCGATCATGAAATTAGGGACACCTATCTTCATTGATCGGTAAAAAAATTACAAGGTAGCTCAAAGTTTAGTCACTCACAAACGTATTGAAGTTTATTACTGGAGTCGATGTTCATTACAAATTTCGTTACGCGGTAGACTCACCGTTTGCTAAGCGTAACGCAAACGTAAAAATAAAAAGTCGAACGTATCACAAAAAAACACAATCACAAACCTAAACTTTTTATTTATTTGCATCTAACAATTAGTTTTATACTAAAAAACTGTGCACATAATAATTTTCTATCTCTTATTACGTCATCAGTCTACCGACAGATGGCGGGCGGGTCGTTTAATGGGTCTCCGGAAAAATATTAAATTACGCTCGCAATTAAGAGCCTGCGATTTGTGAGCATCGTTCTTTGAATAACAATGACCTGGGGTAGGTACCTCAAAAACAATTACAGCTTGATATATCCTACGGCTCTGTCCGTGATGATAAATAAGTACCTATCTAATCGTTAGGCGCTGAGCAGACGATGGCATTTTTATATATTTATACTTTATGCACTATATACAAAGGCGGACTTAGTGCCTTAGGCATTTTCTACCAGTCAACCTACGGCAGAGAAAAAAGAATGGTAAGTGCACGGACAAGATAATTATATTAAAATAAGCGTAGTTACTTATAACTATTAAAACATAAGAATTTATATAACATACACTACATATATAATATTATACATTACATATTAGTACATAAATAAATAAATATATATACATAAATATAGTAAGTATAAGTAATAAGAAAGCGGAGATGATTTTGCCAATTTGGTGCGAAGGTGTTCACGCAGTTTATGCTTACGGGAACAGCGACTGGACGCCGTCCTGAATTTTTTCTCCGGTGGACTGCCGTGGACATGAAAATTCAGCACGAACTCAACGCACACGATGTTTATTTTGTTCGTAGTATCAATACACTACGAACAAAATGACCGTCGTGTTAATTATGCAAGTTTCAATCAATAATTAAGAGATTCAATAATCTCTTAATTATTGATTGAAACTTGCATAATTTAAATTTTAATATACATATTTGAATAATAATAATTGTAATTCAGTGATCGATTGTCCCGCTAACAACGATTGTACATCCATTTGGGTATAGTACGATACAACTAAGAAGTAACATCGATGTGCCTGATGTACGTTATTTCTTTAATAACGGCATTTTAAGCACACATTTTAAGTTTATGCTTGACATCATTTCATACAACGTTTATTAGTACGGAATACTAATAAATAAACATCATTATAAATATAGAAAGATTTTGTTGGCGAAGCTCATGTATTAAGTGCAAAAGCATAATGTAGTTGATGCATGGGCGTTGCAAGAAATCGATAATCGTTCTACAAACATGTTATACCTTTGCAATTTGCTTGACCTATTTGAGGGTTATAAAGCTATCACAAGTGACTCGCTCATAACGTATTTGAAACATTAGCTAAGCAGCAATGGTGGTATTGAGGCTGACTGTCCAGGGTGCGCCAGACAATCTAGAAACAAAGAAAACATATAAAATAAAATGAGTTATTGTGCCAAAAGGCCGCAGCTCAGCATAATGTCAGGAGGCAGTGATACTGGCCACCTGGCGCTAGTTTTCAGCTGCAACCCACGAGTGCCATACGCTCGAAACTATCAATATTATATTTTCATAAGTATACTTACTACAAAATAAATACTTAGATACATAATTAATATTATTACAATTAATTACATACATTACATCATCATCATTCTCCTTATACAATACATATAATGATCATATCATATCTCATATTTCGTCACTCGACATTATCATAAAGATCATCCCAGAGCTCGTTCCCACTTGTCGGGTGTCGGGTGCCGTATTTTAATCGGGTGTCGGCGCCTGTGGTCACACTAGTCGGCTGTCGGATCCGATCGAAGCTGGAGCCATTTTTTGGCAGTTTTATGTGTGCGCGAGATCTGCGGCGGAGAGAAGCTAGTGACAGGCAGTAGAAGCGGGAGTGGGGAGAGGGTTGCCGGACCTAACATCCGACGTAATGTGAACAGCGCCATTACTTACTCATAGGCGAACGAGCTTCGACGCGTTTTTTTTACGGACGTAGAGGGCTGGCAATACTTCCAACATTTCTTGTCGGCGCCGACAAAAAAACGGTGCCGGATAAGTGTGAACAGATTCATATAAAATGTTCTGCCACTAGAGTAGCCGATTTTCTGTCGGGCCCGACACCCGACAAGGGGAAACGGGCTGTAAATGTCCTTTTGCGACACTCACTGATCTGTAAGTACCTTAACACATTACGTAACTGTTACATTATCGATCAGCGAGTATACGATTTCCTTCCTCTGCGTCATCCATGTAATTCAACAGGAAAACGAAGAGTTATTAGTTGCTTATTTGACACGCAAGTTGAGGAAAACAAGTTACGAACGAAGATATTATTACATGTTATACAGAGAACTATGAACTCACCCCCTCTTATTCCAAAAAACATCTTAAGTACCAGGTTTAAACCAGGACTTAAAAGTCTAGGATTGTAACAGTAATAAAGTTAATACTAGGATTATACAAAACTCGGACCATTCGAGGATCAAGACAATCATAAGATAGTCCATGGTTTAAATAATACCCACAGATAAAAAACAAAAATTGACAATCATTCATTCGTTCATACAAGCTCCATTGCCGTGTTTACAACGATTTTGTTCAATTATTTACAATACAATAAATATTGAATACATACTCAGAAATTGTTTCGAAAAAATATACATATATCATACGTATATTGGCAAAAGTTTTTAATTAAAATTACTAGCCCTTGGTGTCTTGCAAAATATCCATCCCCCCAGCCCACCCCCTCTCTTCCCGAAGGCATTACGTCAAGAGGCCCAAGTTCGGCAGCAGCGTCCTTCTATCTAAGAACAACAAGCTTACTTACGGACGTACCCAGCGTTATAGCCGATTCTTTGTTGAGAATCACACACCTCATTCTATTACTTACTTATACTAACCTAATCTTTGACATCTCTCTTGACGGAAGCTATACAACATGTAACAGGAATGACGCACATCATTCTTGACGGAAGTTATACAACATGTAACCGGAATGACGCAAACACATGAACTCCCAAATTAGAATATTCAGTTATGATCATAATTAGTACACTGAAATGTTACTTTTATGTGTTTAAATATTGTTTATCTATACTTATAATAAAATCGTTGCGTTTTGAAGGGAAACCAGAGTGACAAAACAAATTAGTTCAAACAGACCCAACTAAACTGCGGAAAATCTTAACACCGCCATTCAGAAAGACGCCACGAATGTACAGTGACATCTATTGAATAAAAGCAGTCTTCAATATAGTACCTCTAAATGTATATAAAATCGTAACGAGGCTAAATCTGTACATTGAATATAAAAAAAAGTAAGTGCTACGTATACTAGGAACGATACAGAAAAGTGCTACGTATACTAGGAACGATACAGAAACCGAAACATACATTTTTAGAATTTTTGTCTGTTTGTCGGTTGGTCGGTTTGTTTGATTGAAGATAAAAAAAAAAAAACTGCTACGTGATCTATAATCGACATTGATGCCAAAAATATAGTTTTTAGAATTTTTGTCTGTTTGTCTGTTTGTCTGTTTGTCTGTATCTATGTCCGAGCTTCACGGCAAAACCGCTGAACAGAATTTCATGAAAATTTATAGGAATGTTCGTTATAAGGCTGGTCAACATATAGGCTACAAATTATTACGCTTTTACCAAAGGGGGGTAAGCAATAGATCATCATGTCTGTATACAATTATAAGTCATGGTAGAACTGGCGACTCCTTTTGAAATATTATATTGTTGTAGTTCATAGGTCCGGTCAACATTATTTTATGTTATAGAAATCATTACGCTATTTCTGTTGGGAGCTGAGCAAAATAATTGTTCGTAATGTCTCCGTAAATTTAAACTCCTTAATAGAACCAGTAAAGACGGGTTCCAGTGACACGGTATACCTAGGGTAATGGTATTACATACTAACTAAAATTAACAACCTACTAGAAGTTCGCTCTTTGGCATCTTACTTTTAGATAATTACCTAGGTACGTATTTCACTCCCTGTCGTGTTCCATAAATACATAGCTTGATGAAATTATTTACCAGTTTTCCCAGGTTGTTCCTAAACCATTATAGATAACTTTTTTAAACGGATTACGAGCTTTTTCTATTCAGTTCTAGCCATTTAATTTTTAATTTCGACTTTTTGAAACAAGATGGCGTTAGTAGTAATTTTTAAGTGAGTTTGTTGTATTTAAAAATGAAAAAAAGGTGAATTTTTGTTTGATATTGCAGACACCTGAAGGCAGGGTTTTAACAATTTATTACATTTATATGTAATTCAAGTCAAAACGTTTTCTAAACCAGTCTTAATAGTAGATAGTAGTGGGTAGTCTTAATGACTACGGCTAGCTTGCTGTTTTAATTGGTCGCGGTTCAAGACTAAAATAACTTGGAAAGTGGTCAAGATTAAGCAATGGTTACCTACACCTCAGCCGTGACAGAATGTTAACATAAAAACGATTGTTTGAAAATCAACAAATAATCCACGCATGCAAAAGTAGTAATCGTCGCCGTCGGTCACGGTTACACATGTCGGACTATCCCCGACTGCTTCAAACCGACCCCGCCCAATATAGTTTATCCTACGGCTAGCATAGCACCTCTACAAATTCACAGCGACGCCGACATTGCAGTCCAACAACAGAAATCCACTGTTAGGCGCTTAATTACCAATGCAGTGTTTAAAAAGACGGCACTGCACCGTTCTTTAAAAGAACAAAGGCAAGGGTTCCTCAGCCATGGCCCGTTAAACCGACTCCGGACCCAAGTCCCTCTATATCGTGGAAACAGCGACAGGATATAGATGTGGCGTTGTCCCACAAACAATGTCATCTACTTCCCTGCTCATTGTGTTTCTACTCCTCTTCTATTAACTTAAATAGCAATAAAATGCCGTATATGTATATAAAACCAAAGTGTTCATTCATTATTATCTTATAAGCGGTAAATATCCGAGGACCTACTAAAATAGCGTGAAAGCTGTGGTTTTAGCGGTGCACCGTACAAATCGGTTAATAAAGCATAATTATTAGAGTTCTCTTGCGGCGATTTCCAGCAGTAGATGTCAATGTTATGGTTACACTAGGGCCAAAGATTATAGGTTATGCTTCATATACAGTTTGAGCTTGATGAAGTGATGCAAGCTAGAGAGAGAAACACGATCGGCCAGCGCGGCGTGGCATCCAGGCGAATCTGCCTATGTCTCTTGGCGGTAAATCATTCGCTGATGAGTTTCTCTTACTAAAATAGGTACAATACAGTAGGTAAGTATTTGGTTAAATGTATGAACAAGTAATTTTACAGCACATGATACGAACAAAGTTTCAGGCTTCCAAAGTCTCACAACCGGTTGACCGGTTGCGAGACTTTTGCTTTTTTTATCGACTAACTATTACAATTACCTATCATTTATCATGTATTCTTTTTTAACTGTCGTGAATGCGAGCTATCGTGGTCTTTGAAGTCCGGACGGATTCCTAGGAGAGTAAAGAACTCCCATCCAAGCAACGCGTGTTTTCACTTCGCATAGGAAAATTCTATGTTATTATTTTGGATAATAAGTAAAAAATACAGCATTTAATTGCATCGATCTCATATTTTTTGTAAGTTTTTGATAATAATTATGAATGATGAAGGATAACTCCACTTTTTCATGGAAGTCAAGTTAAATGTTGTTAAACTTTCGCGACTCTTACAATGTGGAGTCACTTAACTTAGAATAATCGAAATATTGTCACGTGGGCAAAGCCGCGGGTACAGCTAGTTTAAGAAATAAGTTTACTCGATGTGGGCGAATAGTATATGGACACATTACAAATATACGCACGCACACAATCACATACGACAAAAACCCTTTCTGTGTCGACTTATGATTCATTTTCGTTTGTTTGATCTGTTTAATGAAGTGGTAATTTACTTATATATTAATATATATATATACTCGTCAAAACAAAATAAGGGCCACCTTATATTTTTGATCTTCTGGGCAAATTATGAGGTTCCTAGGTTTTTAGGTTGTAAAATTCATTGCAATGATTTGTTTTTAATGAAATGGGTTTAAATTTTACACAATCCACAGAAAAGAAAAACAATTTTACAACATTTTCAAGAAAAAGTGCAATTTCAGCAAAAAGTACACTTGGACTAAAAATGCAATTAAAAATGAAATTCCACGGCGTTTATTCTTCTTCCTTTTTGAATCAATATCTGGTGTAACCTCCTCTTTTCTGAGCATATTCTTGAAGCCTAGAGGGCATTTTCTATCAGATGCCGCATTGTTTCTTGAGAGATTTGTTCCGTGCTCGATTTTAGGACGTTTAAGGGCTGTCTTTCATTGTCCACTGATCAATTTGTGTCTCATACTCTTCTTTTCAACAGATCCCACATGTGTTCAATTGTGTTCAAGCCCGAACTGTTCGCTGGCCTCGGCAACACTTGTATACAAGCCTCTTCTAGTGTCTCTCTGGTGGCTCTAACAGTATAAGCGCGTGCATTGCCGTGCAACACCTTGAAACCTGCACCCACTTGCTATGCAAATGGCACCACATAGAGTCTTATGACCTCCTGGATGTATCGTTAAGTTGTTACTGTACCCTGGTTCTGAATTATGAGCTCAGTACTTCCAGTTTGGCGTATGCCTCCCCACACCATAACATTGGGCCCCCCAAATCGATCATTGTTATGGATGCAGGCATCTGCAATTTGCTCCCTTATCATCTCCACACCCTTATGCAACGGTCAACACTAAAAACTTTTAATTTGCTCTCATCTGTAAAAAGCAATGTGCTTCAGTCACTTACGCTACAGTCCAATTGTTGCCTTGCGGATGTTTATTGATTTGCATGATGAATACTGGTCTATGGAATTCGCACCACTTGACTCCTGGATAATTGCTGGTCTTCATAAAACTGATTTCTAATTGTTTGGTCACTTAGTCACGTGCCTGTGGCCAGGCTCAAGCGGGTTTGCACAGAGCGGGAAGTGCCGGTGCTCTCTCTGCGTGCATGTAAGTCTATGTAGCGGTCTTCCTGAGCGGTGATTCCTCTGGCTCTACCTAATTCCTGACTTCTGACAAAATTTTGGATCTTATAAAAGCAATTGCAGGCATTCTGAATCGCTCCCTGCGAAATTCTCGGCTGTAAAACTACAGATCGCTACGAATAGCCTTCTTGGATGAGTGTTATGGTCCTGGTCGTTGAAGTCAAGTCTATTTGAAGTCGAACCTGTGGAATTACGTTCTTAAAATGCCGATGTACGCAATGACTTGACACACTAAACTGTTTTCAGTACAATTCTAATGTTAAATGAGCTTAAAGTTCACGTTAAAAACAGGGTAAAATTAATTGGTTTCAAAAAAGTTGATAAAATATACCCATTTGAACGGTTTTTCAAGCGGAATGCTGTAAAAGTGTTCGCAAACACTTAAAATAACACAACGCCGTACAATTTACCACATGGATATAGTTAATGATCATTAAATCATCCATAATGTCGAAATTTGCAAGTGGCCCTTATTTTGTTTTGACGAGTATATATATATTAATTTTATTTATTTTTAGGATAAAAAATATCTATATTAAAAGTGGCTGAAATCCATTCAAAAGGCGATTCTTATCCTACTATTTGGAACCGCGCACCTAGATTATCGACATTTCTAACTACATATAGAAACTAATAAATACATCTTTTATCTTTCACAGTAACACAAAGACACCGCTAGTTTACTTTAGCAGTCTTTTTAAAAACATGACTTTTAAAGCGCTGGCGCCGGTGAGTTCGAAACTTTAAGTCGAGGTATTCAATTGAAAGTGGGCCGAGAAATTCAAATGCCTTATTTGTTTTAGGTACTTGCCAACTTTAAGTACGCGGTATGAAGTTGTACGAACTACTCTCGCGCAGTGGGGAACGAATAAACACGTTTAGTTGTTACGTTGGTAGTTCTTGATTTAGCTCTGTATTGCTTTTAAATTATTTTGGACAGATCCGTTGTGTTTCGGCGAAGTAATAACCTGTTAGTTGGTCTGGAAACGAGATTTACTGATATAAGGAGAATTTGCAGTAGCATCCATTACTGTTATGAGTCATAATGGATTTTGAATATGTACTATAAACATACCAGGGGGCCTAAAAAGGCCACATTGAGCAATTCATCTAATGATCTGCTTAGTAACTGTCAAACAGATGATTGCTGAATATGAACCTTATACGGATGACATTAAGAGTCGTCAATTAAGTAGATATTTTGACATTCGTAATATGAATCATATTATGGTTCATCTAAAGCGGCCTTTTTAGCCCCCCAGGTATAGACTATACCGCCCCATTCTTCTAGCCTTAAAAAAAAATCTTCCTTACAGAATCGGTATCCATGCGTAAAGATTACGATAGCATTTTTGACCCACAGTCAAAGTTTTTCATTTCATCTGGGACTTTGCTGGCACTATTAATACGTCGAGACTCCAGAGTCCGTCACCTAGGTGCACGGTGCCAAAGTGAGTTGGTCCTATGACCCAAAGTCAAAGTGTTTTATTTCACCTGGCCCTTTGACTTGTGCACGGTGCCAAAATGAGTCCTATGGAGAAGAGACTGGCAAGAAACTCGATGGACTATTAAAATCTTCGTATAGGCACTATATACATACGTAATAGTATAGAATTTTTAGATACTTGTTTTGAACGCAATATTATGTAGCATGTGAAATGTAGACGTAGAATCTATAATTATTAATAAATTGTTTATCTGTTCATTTGAAAAATTAAAAAAGTTCCTGGGATTTTTGACTCGGTTAAAATTTATCAACCTTTATTCATTTATCAGATAATTTATTATTCACAAATCCCAGACAGACTTAAAAATTTAACGAAAAATAAATCATTAACATAAATTACAGATAATGTGTCGATAATAATATTCTTTTGATATTTTTAACCTTCTTAATTCAGGCTGACTTATCATTTTACGAAAATTAAATTCGTTTTGTATAAATTATATTATACATATATATATATATAAATATGTAAAGTGTCGATAATTACATTCGTTATATTGAATGGTGAAGAATAACAAAGGCTGTCTGGATAGCATACGATATGGCTGCTTTTTTGTTGGTTGTATTTTATATGTTTTTTTGTTTATAAAAACTAAGTCACTTTTACCTTTATGTGACTATCTAAATAAATTTACTTTTTCTTTCTATATTAAAAGCTCATATACCGTGTTATTTTATATATTAAATAACTACAGTAGTTATTTTTGTTATACACAATACCATTTTTGGTTTCCTTTATATTTTAGACGAATTCGTATGAAAGAACTTCTTATACAGAAAGTACCTACACACGGCTACATATCGAGCTAAACATTTACAGTAAAAGTTAACCTCGCATTGTATAGACTTTTCGTACAGTAAGAAGACAGGCTTATACTAAAAATTTATACCTTAACCGTGCGAACAATGAGGCTTTTTACCGAAAAACCATTTTTTTTAAAGATCTATCACCAATTCCTTCGCAAAGCGTAGTGATAAATATTATATACGATTACAGAATTCGTATCGGAAAGGAAAATAACATCAAACCATGATAACGCTCATTGAAATACAAACTAAACAACGAACAACAGCAAAATAAATAACAAATAAATAATAGACGCATATAAAGTAATCATAATAAACCTAAACCTATCCTCACAATTAAACTGCAACCCTACAATGGCTTACAAAATTTTATTCAAACTCCCAGAGTGGATATCTTTCGATAATGATTGCTATTCATCCAACAATACAGCCCGACCGGATCTATAAAACCCCCATTCAAGACGTAGGTGCCTTATTCAAGGGGATTTCTTACGAACGTAGCTCTATAACAATTCATTATAAAGCCATTGAGATATTTCTATTGTTAACTTAGCCCATTATAGTCTCATTTAGCTTAGACCGTATTATAGGGTTAACAATGGAATTTTGTCGTTTCAATTATATTAAGGAGGTGTTTTAGTAATTCGTGGTCGATGTGCAGATGATAGCTAGCCTAGGTATTAAAAAAATTGATAGAACTGAAGCCTATTTTAAAAAACAAATCTCTATTTTATGAGCTTGTTCACTTAAATGACCATGTCGTTGCATGGAAACAGTGTACATAAATAGACATAAACAAGTAAATTAATTTATTTTTTTATTTTTTATTGAATTTCATATTTATTAAAAAAATAAAAAATAAAACTTATTTTTCTGCCCTGAAAAGTTTTTATATCAAATATAATAAAAACCTACAACCCTATTGAGCCTTAACCTCAATACCTCAAATACATTACAATAACCATTGTCTACGATACATTAACGTATTCTACGAAATGCTACGGTTGGCTACGATCTGCTACGATATGCTACGACCTTCGACAATTCAAAGAAACTGTTTGTGAAATATTTAGTTTAGTATGAAGAAATGACTTGGTTACAGAAGCTTGGTTATAATAATAATACCTTCGATGCTAGACAGTAGCATACTTTTAACTCTATTTGGAAAGGCCCAATTCTCATCTATCTGGTATAAACCTTTCGTTCAATAATTTTCTTAAAAAAGTTAACAGCTTCTAAAGTGGTTGCCTCTGCCAAGATAAGGTGCATTGAAGGATTAAAGGCCCCGACTTCGGAAGCTGTTAAGTTTTATCAACAAGTTATTTTATACTAGTTAGTTTTTTGGAGTCGGTTTTTACTTTTTCTAAAGTTTATTTTATTTTTCTATTTTGAGTGGCATAAACAATACTTAAACATGATACTACAGCTGCAATCGCGAGTGATTTGCTGTTATCCATTGAAGAGGTTATTTATCTATCTCCGCAGACCTTCATCAGATCTTCACCAAATTTATCACCTCGGCAGAATACACTTATTAAAGAAGAATCATTAAAATCAGTTCACAATTTGCGAAGATAAGAGTAAACAAACATTAAAAAAGAAATAATTTCTTTGAATTGAGAATTTTCTCCCTTTTGCAGTCGGTTAAAAAAAACATACCGTCGCATTGAGAACCTCCTTTTTGGATGTCGGTTAAAAATCACTCCAAATATAAACACCTTTATTGTAGTAATGCTATGTTATGGTAAATGGCGCACCAGACGAGGTGACAACGATCCACGCACCATAAACGTCGAGTTCAACCCTCAAACCATCGCAAAAGTATTTTCACGTCTCCGCGACCTATCTACATTCCTTTTCGCACTTAACCCTTAAACGCGGCCATAAAACTAAAGCGAATACGCTAACCGAACGGTGGTATTTGGTGTACGTCATATAGAAGCAATAAAATTCTGAGTAACGCACATTATGGGGTTAATTTTGTCGTATGATTTATATTATGGACTATTTTAGTGCATATTGACGACACGCTTAGTGCAGTGGCTAAGATTAGACATCTACGCTACGTGCCGCGGGTTCGATGCCCGCACGTAACAGATATTTGTGTGATCTACAGAAAGTTGTTGTATCTAGATATGTGTGCATGTGACATATATGTATGTACGCTGTAACCTCGATACAGGACAAATGCTAGTGAGGGGCAAAAAAAAAACAATTAAAAGAAATTGACTAAAATGGCTAAACCAGTCATTTTTTTTTTAATTCACCTTCTTTCTTTCTAACAAAGTCTAAGGTTACCTGATGTCACGTTCATCATCAAGAAATCCATCATCTGTTAATTCACCATATTTAACTGATGATGAATTTCTTCAAGAGGTTTTAAATTAATATAGTTCAACTATGTCTATTATTTCAATGATAATTTTACTCAAATACATCCATATTTCTGAGAAATCTTTATCTATCTGGCGTTTGGCAACCCTGTATATATTCGTTCGACATTACATCGAATTTCTAGACCATTAAAGTTATCATGAAATATTAACAAACCCTATTTCAGGAAAGAAATACACACAGAATTCCCACTTTGGTAACACTAACCCTGCAACCACCGCCTGGCGTTACACTACACTACGCAAAAGTCCTTTTTTCCACCATTTTTTATTCCCCGACGTACATATATCGTTGTTTAAGCAAAACAACTGGCTCCCAGCTCGGATATACTCGTCACAGATTCGTGTACTGTCGAGAGTTATATCACCCTTGGGCTATATTCAATTAGCGAACGAATTGGAAGCGCCCGTCCTACTGTTTGTCCGCTTCAATCGCTGCAAGTGGCGATTGAAGTATTGTACAGTCTAGCATTCAAGTGCTCGAGCGGATGGATTGTGAAATGAGTATAGAAATTGAAGTTTTAAAAAAGGTTGGCAATTGTTGTCGAGAATGTTTGCAGGTATAGTCTATAAAATATAGCTTGATACTTTTGACAGCGGTCATCCAAGATATGCAGTTTCATGTTATTTTACACAGATAACAGATGTTATTTTAGGCAATTGTAGAATTGTCTTTCTTTGTTTTGTGAAAATGAAATAAATTAATTAAAAAATAATTTAATTTATTGTCGAGACGGTTGTTCAAGCTTTGTTTGTTGTTTGTCACAGATACACAATACAAACTTATAACACCCCTCTTTTTTGTCGGTGGTTAAAAATACTATGTATCTGCTACATGATACTGAATGGAGTTGCGTACGGCAGCTTTCTGTATCCATACCTTGCAGTGTATCCATACATTGCAAATCGGTAATGGTACCTTCGAAGACTTTAATTAAACTAATTTGAACCAAAAACTTTAAAGTTCGAGTTCACTCAGCTTTCAGTTCTTGAAGATTCCTCACTTTGTAATTACAAATAATACAAAATGTAACATCAGCTTTACTTCTCAATTTGTGAGAATTGTCTATGAGAAATGGATTACCTAAATGCTTAATTTTACTAAAGCTAAAGTTTACTTACATGTAAAATGCTTACACCAGATTGTATACCCTCCATCGTATAAGACTGATGCAAGCATTATTCAACTTAATTTGCTCACAGCTCAGGTTATCATTATAATAATATTATCCAATTGTTTTGCTTATTTCAGAAACATGAAACATACCTTATGCATGCGTGCTTTATCACCGACCAGATATCATCTCTTAACATCAAGTGAGATAGTGCCTATTATTTATAAATGAACCATAAAATTATAAAAAACAACCAAAAAAAATTTGACTGATTCTTACATTTTGACCCAGGTAGGTGTAGAATTATAACAACTAGTGGTCGCCCAGTGGTCGAAATTCGACATATTACATAATAATTTTAGTTATCTATACTCCTTCTCCATATAAACTTTAACTATGCCAAAACTCACACTCCTCCGTGCGCGCAATATGCTCAAAAAGGGGTACAAAGTTTTCTCTTGTATAGAACAGCAGTTTTCTTTCCAGATTACAGAGATGTTCTCGTAGTTAAATTTGTATAGATTAATAAGCATGTGCTTAATTTTTTGTGTGATTTTTCATTTGTGCTGTATAGTATACGTTTTGCTGATCTCATGCTATTGTCACAAAATAGTGTTATTTATTTAATTAAAATCTTTGAGGATTCATTAGGTATGTACTTCTAGAATAGCAGGTTTTCTTTGAATTTTATTTATTTATAACCTAACCGTCAAAAACCCCCAACTCCAACTAGAAAAAGAACTATAACTTTTGAACTACTCAACAGATTTTCATGAGACATAGCTAAGATGATTTCCGATTAAACTAGCTTTCAATTTAAAACAAACTGCTTTGTAATTGGTTCATCGTTTTTGGAGCTACAATGCCACAGACAGACTCAAAGATTCATACTACAAACTTATAACACCCCTCTTTTTTGCGGGGGTTAATAAAATGAACACTTGAACAGCGACACAATAACTCACAAAGTATATCCTTGAATAAGTTATCGGTTCCTATCGCCATGGTGCTGTTTCAACAACAAATTATACGAAGAAAAAATCATTAGCATAGTTTGAGTATTCGACGAGAAAGGTGTGCCTAAATAGTAACAAGATTGTTAGTCCATCACCCATGTACTACATTACATTAACCCTTATTGCTCGTGCGGAATAATAAGTAGCTGATACACGAAATAATGTAAGGCCTATTATTTACTATATTTACCAAAAAAAAATGTCCTACACCAAGAAATGAGATAAATATTTTATAGGTTTAGAACATTTTTTTTATGTACACTATTAATCATTATGAACTAATATATTGTCGGTATGTCTGAAGTATTAATAAAATTTTCTAATAGGTTTTGTCTTTAGTTTTGTCTCTTTTCTCTTTAATTATTGTAATTTGTCCTAGACCGCAGTAAAAGTGTAAAAGCCCTATAGGTTCATAATAATCCTCCAGATAGATCAAGTACAATTCATCTTTTGTTTCCGTATCCGAAACAGGTGACGCCCAATGTACTTTATATTCGTGTTGATTGACACTCTAACTTCGGGCTCTCAGAGACAAATCATTAATATAAGCTAAAAAAGCTCATCCCAGGCTCCACAACCAAGTGAGTAAGACTCGGATCTGAAACTGACCATAGTATAACTGAGCTGATGTCGAGAATCAATGACAATCTTCCTCCCAAAAAGTATACCCACACTATCATCGTAATCGATTTTTTCTTTTATTAGATCTCTAGATTGTCGACGTTGCTTCGTTCAAAGAAACTTTATTGGGGCATAAAAGCCGCTACATAAATTCTGCCATTAAATCCGGAGACGTACTTTAAATTAACCAGAAAAGTAACTGACACTGACATTCCTAACCAACAATGTTATACATTATTTATTATCCGATTTTTATTGAGGAAGCTTTTCAGGAGATAGTAATCAGAACTAAAAGGTAAGTAACGTTTTAAAGTAACGACATTTTACTTTGATAACGACGACAATAAAATTGTTGTTTCCTGTTTCCTTGAGGTAGGTATTTGTCCGAAACTTACTCAAAAGAAAAGCTTTCAAGCATTTATTATGAAAACGCAATACCTTCGCAAACTTCGTAGACAGACTTCCGAAAATCATAAATTATTTATCGATTGCGGGCAAAGTAGGTCTTATATTAAAGTCAATGCTTACTTAAAACAAATGTGTCATTAAAATGTAGAAAACTGGAACATCTATCCAGGGAATAAATTAGAGAAGCAGTTGCCCAAAAATCGAAGGATACCTTATTACAATACAGTAGTATGCACGGTTAGTCGGAAAAGTCATATAAAACCGAAAAGGGGTTATCGTACAACTTAATTTTGAACAACTCCTCCCTTAGTCCCCTCCCTTTTTCCTTACACTATCCTAAAAGGTCGGCAACGCATCGGTGACTCTTCTGGTGTTGTGGATGTTCATGGCCTGCGGTAATCACTTACCATCAGGTGAACTGGAAGCTCGTATGTCCCATATACCTAATATTTATATTTAAAAAAAAACTATTGGATCAACCCTGAAATCACATTAAAAAATCTGTTGTTCCCTACAAATAATTCAATATTAGGTAAGTACCTACTCAACCAAATGTAAGGAACAGCAAATTTTATTTGGGATTTCAGGGTTGTTCCCTTATTACCTAAAAGTTGTTCATAATTATAAGTACAAAAACCCACTTTCAGCTTAATATTCCATTTCTGACAAAACGTATAACCGATAGAATTTTGACCGACAAAGAGTAAATCCTCCAATTATTATGATCATAATTACTTATGTATATTCAAATTCTAACCGTAACAAAGTGAAGTAATCCCTAAGCAAACCGCCGATAAAATAAACATACCCATAAATGTAGATATTCAAGCGCATAAGCCTTTACCCCTAGTCCCTAGATATAAAAATAAACCAACAGTATGTATAATAATGAATATCATCTCATAACCCCTAACCAAACATTCGCCATGTTTTGTTAGGCGACCATCTTGAGATCCCTTCGGTTTATGGTGTCATGAAATCCATGGGTTTTATAGGAAATATAAAACTAATATTTCTCAAACTTTTTTCATGATGATGTGAGAATAAATAAAGAAGCTATATAATAGCTGGTTATGGACCCTTGTAACTTGTAAATGACATTTTTAAAATATGGGACTGGACCCTTACCGTCCACGACGCCGGCATCCTTTTTTGTATTTGACATAATCGGCCACCGAGGCGGTTGAGTATTCTATCTCTTTCTATATTATTGCTAGCAAAAGAGACAGGTTATCAGTAAGTTGAAATTATCACAGATTTTTGAAAAACTATTATCACCCATATGTGGTACAGCGTTGAGGTCCGAAATGCTAGATTATTTTCCATTTTGATACAGAAATAAGTCCACCACTGATTGTGCAATGTACCTTATGATCATAATATAGACCACAGACAACAAGAACGGGGGTTAATATCAATTCTTATTGCCAGCCAGTTGCCGGCCTCGAGCTGCAATTTTTCATAAAAATCTCAAATATTACATACAATTTAACCAAGTAAAAGTAAATTTAGATACCCATTGCAGCCACTATTTTGTTTCTTAGGCAAATATCATAGTTGCCACAAGATGTTGATTCTCAAAATAAGATTTTACCTAGCAAAAACGCAAATCATGTTCAATCCGTATATTCCGTGTATGACGGAGGCAACAGCGCAAGAACCATATATAATAAATAATGTTATTTTCACATCCTAGACGTATTTCTTATACACGTGTAAGTTTAGCACATGTTTACTTGGTACACGTGCCTATTATTACGATGGATTCCGGGGCAATTTATATTGGATTCGTATTATGTTTTGTCACTAATAAATACCAAAATGAATTTCCCTAGAAATTCTTACACTGATCTATTAGATTGGCAGGCTCGTCATAGATATAATAGAATAGAATTCTTTATTTGCCTGAAATATTTTAACAGATCTTCTAGTAATTTTATAGTTCATCATATTTTGCG
Source organism: Allophyes oxyacanthae (assembly GCA_932294325.1). NCBI lineage: Eukaryota > Metazoa > Arthropoda > Insecta > Lepidoptera > Noctuidae > Allophyes > Allophyes oxyacanthae. The sequence continues at coordinate 3,601,824 of OW028623.1, read as the reverse complement.
TAGGTACTTAATTAACATGCATATTATTATTGAGTGAAAATTACTATAAGAACAAAATGATAAGAAATTATTCAATTAATTAATGGATTAATTCTTTCTTTCTTTTTTTTAAAAACGTTGCCCCTCACTAGGATTTCTCCTGTATCGAGTATGTTTACAAACATACTCGATATACTCCTGTATGTTTACAAACATACAATATATCACATGCACACACACCCAGACCTGAAACAACTATCTGTAGATCATACAAATATTAATTTGTTTCATGCGGGGATCGAGCCCTGTGCACGTAGCGCAGAAAGCTAATCGCTTAGCCACTGCGCCAACCGTGTCGTTGAATTACTAATTAATATGTCAAATATTAAGTACAACTACAATGTCAAAAAAAAAGTACAAGAATACAATGTCGAAGTTACAATATCAAGTATGTACCCGTACGTACCGTACGCATGTCAGTACAATTTCAATTTCTCATTGATTTTTTAATTAATAATAAATTCGAATATGGTGAAAACATATTTTTCAGTGTACCATACTTTGAGTTACTTTTGAAAATATTGGGATGGTAATTTTAGAATGTAAAACATATCTATAATATACCTATTATAGAGTTTCTGAAATAATTTAGAAGAAACAAAAAGATACATCTTGGCCTCGTAGTTTAGGTCTATTATTATTTAAAAAAACGCGAAGTGTCGTGTAGGTATGTAATAAAGCTACAGAAAAATTTAATAAATTAAAGCAAAAACTTTTTTAAAAACAAGCAGTTTATATAAATGCGCTAAAAAGAATAAAATAAACTTTTAATTTAAAACTTTTACTATCAACTTATAACGTCATTGCACAATCTAAATGATATAAAAGCTTGTCGCACACCATACATACATTGCAAGTTAAATAAAAGCTTGTAAAATATAAATAGGCCTAGCACGTTTCAAGTTTCCAGGATTTTGACGTATCGTAAATAAATTTTGAATAAAAATAACATAATTCTATGGCATTTTTGTATTTTACTCAACATACACACTTCTTTCATGAAAATTAAAATAACCTACATTTACATGAACATGGAATTTCTAAAAATAACGTGTATTTTACATTTAAAATTTGCTTACGTTAATGTTACAATCCGTCAAAAACTTTCGTGCTAAGCCCTCATAGTTACAATTTTAGCCGTCTTTTTCATAAACAATGTGATAGACAGAAATAGACAGATTAAAAGTCGAGCATTGTTACTCATAAAATAATTATACCTAAGTATCAAGCAAAAACAACGATCCTCCTAAAAAAAATTGATACCCTAGCAACTGGACTTATCTCTAGCAAACTTTCTTCGTCGAACATTATAATAAAAAATAAATAAAATAATCTTCGTACCTAAAACCCTTGCCAACCAATATCTTCGTGCAATTTTTAAGTCACTCCCTCCATTCCTCGGTCCATTACCTCTAACACCTTCCCTTAGGCGATAGGAAATATATTAGCCGCACCGTAAAACGTCATCAGGCGCACACGCCGCACGATATCTCGTTAGTTCTCAATTTGAATATCGGCCAATCAACGCGCGACGCTACGGTCGGGGCGACCCCTTCCCGATTCAATTATTTTGTTTTTTGCGCTCGCAACACTGCGGGTAAACATGTTTTCTTTTTTCAAAATGTTCGATGTATTCGTTGGATGTGAGTTTTTTTTTTAGTTTTATTCTAGTTAGAGGTGACGTGCGTTACATATACGAATTTACATAGCTTTTTGTTACTTCAGAAATGAAGTTTTTTTTTTAATATTCGGTACTTTCAGATCAATATTCAGACAGATAGATAATGCTGCCTGACATCTTTGATATGAAATACATCCATGATCCTAAATGGGTCTCATCTACATTATAACCACCGTACAAATGCCTTCTCACGTAATTTAACAAATAAAGGCTAAAATTATCTAAAAATAAACAGATTTTTAAGTAAAATATGATAAACGGCTGTTATTTATTTATTCATTGGCAATTAAAGACACTCACAGAGTAGTAACCTATTTATAAGATTTACAATTTTTAAACTCGCGTGTACAGCAAAGGACAGCAGTATCAATATGATGTATACGTGAGCAATTATTAATAAACATATTTTATTTGACGCTGAAAGTGATTAGCTTTCAGTCTAACCAGAGTACCTAGAGTCTCGAAATTTCATAAGTGCCTGTATATGGTTTACCCCTCACTAGGATTACTCCTGTATTGAGGGTACATTTTACAAACATACATGTTACATGCACACACAACCAGACCCGGAACAACTATCTATAGATCATACAAATATTTGTTCCGTGCGGGGATCGAACCCGTGGCACGTAGCGCAAAAAGCTAATCGCTTAGACACTGCGCCAATCGTGTCGTCATGAAATAAAGATCTACCTATTCTATTCTAGACTGAATATCAATTTTAGCTTGGAAATATCGAATTGAGCAATCTGGCTTCCAATAACAAATAAGTCGGCTCCAAACTAAAAAAAAACTGAAATATTTTGACTACACTAGCCGTCGCTTGTAACAGCCAATCAGGTGTAACATGGCCGCAGGCAAATGTCTATAGCACCTAACGTGAGATACGAATCGCGAGAGGCGAGAAATATATTTTTTATTAGTGTTCTGCGTCAAAGGTGGGAATCAAGTGGCCACAAATGAAGGTCTTATAATATTATTAAGCTAAACAAATTGAGAATTGATTGAGAAAAATATGTTCATTATTGTATATGTATTTATTTATTTATTTATTTAATGCTTTTCATACAAATATGTACAAAGGCGGTCTTAATGCCAAAGGCATTCTCTGCCAGACAACCTTAGGGTGATGCAGAGACAAAACATGGTAGATGCACTAGTCATTAATATTAGGTGAGGATAATAATATACCTACTAATATATATATATGTATAAGGTGCATCTTTATTAGAGCATGTCTTTTTATGGAGTCATAGAACTCTTCATTATGTACAACTTTTACTATGGGACGTACAATGATATCGCGAAAAAAAATACAGCTTTTCCGTACAAATAATTCAATATTACTCGGCTAAAAGTATGAAACAGCAGATATTTTTTCATTATTCATTCATTTCAAACACCCTCTTCGGCTTTCCCATATAAGTACTAAAAATAATGTTGTAGGTATATAAAATCGCTATTTATACTATATAACATTATTTTACTAAATTATATTTATTTTATCTAGCAATCATTAATTTCGTAAAAAAAAAAAATATCACTGACAAAAATTAAAATACATTTGGATCGAAAACATAAAAATCCGTTTCAAAGACAGACATTCTTTACAGCTAATCCATAGCGACATCATAAGAATCTTACAACACAAATCGAATCGCATACAAATAGCTCACAAAACAAATACTTGTCGTAAAAAAGCTATTGAGGTTATGTCCCAACATTACCCTAGAAAAAGAAAATAATTTTAAGCTATAAAAACTTCGCGCTTGACTGCATGTTTCAGATAACTAAATTACGAGTTGCGTGCCACAGGAAATGTAATTTTATTAGCGTCGCCGCGTCAAAATGTGAGTAATGGCGCTTTTTGACACACGGTCTAAGTTAGCTAGGGTGGTGACACATTATACGCAATTCATGCATAGAGGACGAGACATGGACAACGGGCTGATGTAGCGTGGACAAAGTAAAAGTTTTTTATTTCAACTGAGCCTTTGCAGGCACTTTCAAAACGTCGTCATTCTAAGTGCAAGGTTCCAAGTGGGTTGCTCCTGGAGAAAATACCGGGAAGAAACTTCATGGATACCTCTCTATCTGCTCTTCATGGAGACTCTTTTCAAAAACAATGTTACAATAATATCTGGGGCCGCAGGGCCCCGGCCAAAATTCGAATTTACACAATATTACAAAAATAAAAAGAACAGCAAAGATCATAATAAGTAACACTATAAGTTAAAAAAATACAAGCAGGTACAGTCTCGGTCATTAATGCAGTAGCAGTCTCACAAAGCAATAGATTAACACTAATGAGTTGACTTACGACCTTCTTTACGAGTTTCTATACTCGATATCGTGTTCATACTATAGAAACTCACACACACGCACTGTTGTCTGCAACCACAACCGATTGTATTACATAATTTCAATCGTCTTAGAATATGGCATGCTAGCGTAGCGGGTAAGGTGCTGTGGTAGGTGTGTTGAAACAAAGGTATGCGGTGGGTTCGAATCTCACGTGAGGTTATAGTTTTTTTAAAGTTTTATGAAATATTCTTAAGTCTTAAGGCATTTATTCATTAAGTTTAACATAGTGGTTCGATAATAATAACAAGCCTACCGAGTTGTCTTGTTCAATTATAAATTGTTAAGTAAGTAGGTAGACAACAAAATTTTTAATAAGTTATTTTGATTTCTGTAAGGTAGACAGATACAGTTACGACTCAGTCATTTAGATCGAATAGAACTTTGTTGGAAGTTATTGTTGGACGTGATTTGTGGTTAAATCTATTATAATACCAGTGTTGTGGATAAACTTTTCAAAATACAGGCAATAGTGTTATTATCGAAGCGAGAGCGAATACCTATTATTGCTCTGCCTAAAAGTGGACGTTATAAATAAAACACAAATATCGAATGAAATCGGACTGACTGTGAGTAATTTATATATTTTATTAAACATAAAACTAAATCAAAGATTGATGAGTGTATTATTGATCATGATCAATAATAGTTATGTTCTTGTAATAATAGTTTAGTTTATGTTCAAATAAAACAAAAGAATAAGTTAAATCATTTATAAGTTTATTTATTTAGATTATTGAATGATGAATAAGAATTCTAATAATTTTATTCTTAATATTGTTTTGTTTCTTTAATTATTAGATATATTATAAGTATAATTATATATATTTTTAATTATATATTCATATATAATATATACTTATATATAACCTATTTCTATACATTATAATATAATGTATAGAAACGGAGTTTCTTCACAAGTTTTAAAATCCCGGTGTATTATCCCGACCCCGGCGCCCTAGACCCTCAGGGAAAAGGAAGTTAGGTTATATAATATAAGTATTTAATGTTATTTTGTTTCTTAATTATTATAATATAATAAATTAGAAACAAAATAATATTAAATATAGAATATATAATAATAATAGTAATCAGTTTTAGTATTTTGCTTATAGATGTTTAATAGTATTTCTTTTTATTGTTCTAGAAAAATACTATGAGTCGATGGGATAAGAGATACCTATGAGGAAGAAAGTAGCCTTGGTAGTCGAGAGCGAAGTGGAAGGCCGGGCAGCGACGACACATGGTGAACGAATATGAAACATCAAACAAGTGGTTTTATACCAACTAAATATTTTGCAGAAGTATTCGACACGTCATTACTAACTGTTCGCCAAGCACTCCACGCTGAAGGTGTGCATCACCGAAGACCAGCTCCCTTTTATTATCAATAGATATCAATAGATTGATAGAAAATCAAGGACGTTTCGCAAGAGAATATTTATACTTACTTCAACTGAGACACTTAATTAACTACTATATTTTCAAATGAAAAAAATATTCTATCTAGCCAAAAGGGAAAACTTCATATGGTGTAAGGATAACACACGCTATAGTGAATAATTTATGTGAAAGTATTATATGTGTCGTATTGCGTGCAGTGTCTGTTTTATTTTTTATTTTTTACTGTTTAAAGGTTAAGTTAATTTTTATTTTATTTCTCTCTCGTGTGTTGTCACTGTCCGTGCTGAATAAATGTGTTTTCTTTCTTTCTTTTCTTTAGATATGAGAAAATATAAGAGGAACGTAAATATGTTTTAATCTTGTGCTCAATGTGTCCACACTTACTTGACTGTATCGAGAACAATGGAGATCATACTAAATGTTGAAAATTTGCAAGTGCTTTACCCCCTTATTAAACACTTCATTTTTATTCACTCATTGTCATTTTCATATCAAAGAAAAGAGATAACAATAAACTCAACCATGAGTTTATTAGTAAACGATGGAGGGGTAAAAGATTTAAGTTGTAATTGCTGGCCATATTAAAGTTAGTCGGTAGTTAAAGAATTAAAAGATTGAGGTTTAGTTTCAATCTTCTTTTCGTCAAGAAAACGAATACTAAGCTTACCTCAATAACTAATAAGTGTTACTGTAAGGATTATTATTGTAATTAAAACAAATAAACGTATATTGTTATAATTCTTTTTATTTTTCTTAATTTTGCAATAATGACCTAGAAAATAATCACTTACTTTATAGTATTAAATCATTAAGCGAATCCATCAATTAATAAAAAAGAAAAAAAGAAATACAATGTTTTGTCAAGGATTCGAACCCACACGCCTCGTAAATCGAAATCCTACGCATAACGCATGCAGCTATTGGTGCTTATTGCAATTTCTTGAATTATAGAATTACAACAGTGGAATGGACCGTCCAAGGTCATTCATACTGACAAGCGAAACAGACGTATTCTTTCTTTCGTTTTATTTAACTTCTGAGTGTGTGTGGTGACGTCTCATTACGTTGTGTGCGTTGAGTCATCACTCACACAAACAGCTCGTACGCCCCGTAGCATGCGATTATGAACTCTAACATGCCACTGGACTTTTGTCCCCTTACTGTACGTACTTAACACTCAAGACACCCAATTATGAAAACAAGGAAAGCATCATTAGAATTAGATTGTGAAGACTGGATGTTTCCAGTCTCACCGGTTCACCAGGGAAGCCGCAGAAGCCGCATGTGCAGAAGATAATTAGCGCCATACGTCTCTATCGTCAACGTAGTTTTTGATCTTATAATAGGCTTTTCTTATGAGACCAAATTTAACAATAGCAGACATGGCATGGACATCCATACCATCCATGGCATGTCCATTGCTTCCGCTTGCGCTATGGTATTCCTTAGGCCATTCCATACGCTTTATATGAGTAATGTACATGTACATAGAAGAGACGGGATACAGGGTTTATCTGACAACAGTTTATGCGATGTTCACGTTCCGTCCACGTCAAAACTGCGCCATGTCTACTCTGAATTGCGGCCGAGACTGAAGAGATGCGGTAGCCCTTGCTATCTTATATTATATTGTGCTTCATGGGGCTGCTAATGTGCCGTGTTACATTATCAGAATTATCCTATATATCCGATACAGGATCGCGATATCATCTGATACGCGATATCGCGATCCTGTATCGATGAAAAATTTGTGGTATCAACAGTATCGTAGTAATTTAATAATATCACGATACAGTATTGATAGTGGAACACGCCCTATTTAAAATTTCCTTACAGAAACATCCTAACAATACTTAACTCACCTCGGAATCCAAATCAAGATCTTTTGCTCAGTAGCCAGGCTAGCGTCCACCAAACCAATTAGCAGAGCAGCAAAAAACTTAAAGGAATATAAAAATAGCTGTCCTAAAATTTCTTAAAAGGTTTTATCAAAGTTAAGCGAAGAGGAATTATGCGATAAACTATAAAGTTATGACTAGAAGCGACGGACTGCATTTATGTCGGCAACGCTTCTTTAATTATTTTATTTTACATAGCTCCATAGAAAACATTAAAACATAAAAATTACGTTATATTACAGCTGATAACTTTTTTATAATGGAGAATCAGGGATATAATTTTTTTAACAGGTGCATAAAGGTGAACGCGCACCTGTCCGCATCGGACGCGCTGCAGTCGTCGCATTTGACTTCTGTGTTTGAAATTCTATGCAACCTCGCACACCCATTGGAGCCGCGCTCACCGCAGTATCCGAGCGGCCAAATTCCCCCAGCCGCAGCTGATGACGTCACCAGCATGCGCGTTCTATGCGCCCACAGGGGCCGGTGCTGATTATTATTAACAATAATCCGATAAGTCAGTAAATTATGTATGAAATTCTCCAAATAGCGGCCGTTTGAAGTTGATGCTATGAATCCACATTTTTTGTTTCGTATTTAATTTTCTTTTTGCTATAATAATAAGCAACTAATAACAATTTTTTGTCAAGTTCCATACCGTAATATACGTCCTCTTCTGATAAATTTGAAACCGAATGAAAGCAATTCCATGCGGTGTGTGCGGCGACTGCATCGACTACGGCGATCGCAGCGCGGACGGGTGTGCGAGGCCGTTAACTGACTGCGGCGTGTACGGTGCGGACAGAAGCGCGTCCACGTTAACTTTAAGATTGCACACAAACAACACTCACAAGTTGGCCCCACATTTTCCAAATTACCTAACATATTAGTAAGCTAATACTCTGTTGTTCTTTCAATAGCACACATGAAAACGGCGTGGTTATGAACATAATTCTGGTTACAGTTCGTAGCCATTAAGCTGTCCGTTTCAAATTCAAAGCGCTTACATGGCAAACTCTAGCTTATCCAATTAAAAATTCGATAGAATAAAACTAACTTGTACACCTTACAGTACTAACTAAAATACCAGTTGACCTGCCGTGCCGTCTATCGGCACTGCTCAGCTTGCCATGACAATCTTATTCAGAGGAAAATAATTATTATCCTATTTTTTTTTTTATTCACATTAAATTTCATTATTTTCGCAGCTCTTACCACAATATTGTACTGATCAAAATAGTCATAGATTAATTTATAAGAGTTTCCGTAGACTTTCTTGCCAGTTCTTCTCCATGGGACCTACTATTTGGAAACGCGCACCTAGAGTTTCGACATTTCATAAGTGCCTGTATCTGGTCTACATGAAATAAATATTTCTGAAAGGCATATAGGCGCCTACTGTGATTAACGCATACAAAAATATGAAAAATCCAAACTTTAACATGAAACGTTACATAGAAAGTAAATGTGCGGCATTCTAATCGCCAAAAATTTCGGGAATACCAAACTGCAGATGAGTGGCAGTTGAGATGCAGGCCATTTCAATGTTAAAGACACATTTAGCCTTAGTCAAAAATTCATTATAACACTACTGATTGAAAATGAATTCTTAATTCGCGGAAAAAAACCGTTGATCCTTACATTTAATCAAGTAATATTGTATTATTAGTATGGAACAGCTGTTTTTATTTTCGCTTTTTTCGGGTTGGTCCCATAGTAAAATTTGTTCATAATGATGAGTACAATAACCCCTTAAAGGGATCGAGACTAGAAAAGTAGGACCTTGTATAAATACTCAGTTCCCTGCCGTAAAGAAAAAGCAACAAAATTATGAAACATACAAAAAAAATACATTCAGTTGAACTGAAAACTTCTTCCTTCTTTTAAGTCAGGTAATAAAACTGACAACCAGCTTATTTTCAACGGGTTCAAGTGTTGAACCATCGTTTAACTCAAAAGCCCACAACAGCACATCAATCCTGAGTCGTTTCAAATTTAAATCGACTACGAGCGTGTTTTACAATTCAAATAACGAGAACTTGGACAACGCTGGAAAGGTGAAAACCTTATATAATGTAAAACTTGATCCTGGTTTGAGTTGACTTTTAATATCTTTTCGGCACTGCAGTTGGTTACTTCTTCATAATGGCGTATTGGCGTGTTTTTCTCGTAGATTTCTTTCAATGTTGAGATAAATCTTATGCCACATTTTAAAACACTCAATAGTTAAAAATGTGTATTCCCATAATGTGTGTTAATAATTATGTATATCAACGAAGAGACTAAGGACATGACAAATAAAATAATAATGAGGCATTATTGGGCATGATAAATAAAATAATAAGTACTCACACACAAAAATATTTTTTTTGTGTGTGAGTACAATAACCTCTTAAAACAGTTGTCCTGTTTAAATACACTTTGTATAAAAAAAAAACATCATTGCACGTATTTTATAGTATTTTTCATGTACAGTAATATTGTACTGCCATTTCATACAAGACATGCAAACGCATCAAACGAGTTCTCATGTTAAATTCCTTACTTAATGTGTGTGTATACTCAAAGTACACGTTGGCATTTAATTTGAACGTTCTCAAGACATTATGCACATTTAAAGTTTGTTATTAATGCGTGATTCTCTTTATGGCATTCTCTTTCGCTTGGAGGGATAAATTTTTAATGTAATATGTATGTTATGTTTGTGAGAATGCATATAAAACATGCCATTGTTATATTAAATGTGTAAAGTCGGCTAAAGAATTGGTTTACCACGCTAAGGTTGCAATTTATTTGTACGCCATAAACAAAAAGGTCAATATTATCTTCTCATTGAATGAAGTTTCAACTTTAGTGATATTTTTAGCTCCTGACAAAAAATAGGGGTATTATAAGTTTGTATGTGTATCGGTGTATCTATGTATAAGTGTGTATGTGTATCGGTGTATCTGTGTATAAATGTATCTGTGTATCTGTCTGTGGCATCGTAGAACCAAAACGGATGGTCCGATTTCAATGCATTAATCGGATCATCTTAGCTATGTTTCTAGTTGAAGTCTGAGGTTTTTGATTGTTAGGTTATTATTTGATAGAAAGTTCTGTTAAAATTGATACACCACTTTTTTGGCCCGACCGTACCTACATATATGAATCTGTAGTGCTAGCACGGCATGAACAGGGAGAGAGAAAACCCTGGGACAAAACTATTTCTTTACCGTTATCTCTCTTAATTTGTGGTTTTGTCTTCTGTCAAGGAGATGAAGGGTGGAGAGAAAACGGGTTTGTCCACCCACCATGCTCTACTTGCTGCATACATGAACAATCTACTACGGAGTTGATTTCTTGTTTCTAATCTTCTTCTGTCTTGTCGACACGGGCTGTCATTCGACAATCGCTCATGCCGCAGTGGAAAGCTTAGCCAGTCAATGGTAGTATCGAGGCTGACTGCCCAGGGTGCACGAGATAATCTCGAGTTTCATCACTCGTGAGGGATCTTTCTTTGCACCCTGGAAATAAAGAGTAAAGTCTACTGCGAAAGGGTAATGAACAAGTAAAAGCTTCCACTGCAAAGGCTCCGCTAGACTCTTTGTTAGTGGAAACACTTCTATGAAGTTTACCCTTGCGAGTCAAACGGAGACCGTACGGAGCCCGCTTCCCTGCCAGTGGAAGTCCAGCTTAACTTCCCAAATAGACAAGCCTTATGGAGATTTTTAGAACTCAGTTGAAGTAGACTGGTTGATGAAGACGAAAGATTCGATATTATGGTGCAATTTCGGAAAGCTATCACCGCTGGTGTTCTATGCTTTTTCTTTGTCGGTTTCTTCAAAACTAAAGGTTGTGACCATCTTGAAAAGCTTTCGTGACGTCAGTTACTAAGTTTTTCCACTTCACTCGGTCTTCGGCTTTTGTCAGAGCGGTAGTGACGAAGAGACCTGTTAGGGTCTTAACCTGGTCAGATCATCGGGTAGATGTCCAGCCACGAGATCGTTTCTATTCAACCTTGCCCACACGGTTGTCAGGGCTTCTGCGGGCTATGTGGCCGAAGTAGCTGAGTATGCGCTGGTTGACAATTGGGTAATGCTAAGTTGGTCGAAGATTGACTTATTTTGCCATCCATGGTATGCGGAGTAGTGTTTTACAATCTATGACAAATGAGATAAGTTTATCTCCAAATGAAACAACCACATCCCCACAAAAAAAATATCCACTGTTACTCTTTCTCATAATCATCAAAGTAACTGACAAATACACACAATTCACTCGCAATTCAAGTAAGCTGTATAATACAAACATTTTAGCAATATTACAACACTAAACATTAGTGTTATTATATCCCGAACACGAATTTGTTTGTCGTCCTCTCAGGAGCTATGTAAACTTTCGTGAGTGATGCCGCGGGCTATAAGTTCCGCGAACTACTGGACGTTCCTTCTTATTCTTTTCTTTGAATTTGGAATTGTTTGCATATGTTCACACAGTCTCACACATAGGACGTATCTAGTACTTTTATGTGTGTGTTTGTGAAGAACTTAGAGTAAGTGAAGAACTGCTCTAGAATTTCGATATGAATTTTCTAGTACAAAAATGTGTCCGGTTTTATTTTGTTCATGTATGTTCTATGATTTAACAAAAGTGAATGGATTCGTTGATATTGATACAACACACTCCCTGATATCAATAAAAGTTGCAACATTGGAAAGGTATTTTTAAAAGAATATTACGTAGTTAAATTTTGTAACTCTGTACTGTATGACAAACCTCCTTTGTTTTACTTTCGGGAATTTATGAATTCCTTCCTTCCTTATAAAATGTAACGGCTCGACCGTTTTACTTGGTAGTCATAATGAGCTAAACGTGACTAAAATAATTAATGTTGTTATTTATTGACTTGATGGTTGAATCAATATTTTTTAATACATAGAGTTCCTATTTATTGCGAGATTTTCTTAAATTAGCACATCTTACGGCTTGTAGAAATGTGTTATTTATAGAAAATCTATAATGGTACAGTTTATATCTACCGAATTAAACTTATTTGAATCCTCAGTGTTGAGGCATGAAGACACAATAGATAAATTTAAAAAGGTTGGTCAACTTGTCATCCAAAGAGGACAAGTATAAAAAGTTTTCAAACTGTCATGGCCACTAACATTAATCGAGCTCTACTTAATATTTCTATGCATTAATCACAATTGTAATTGGGATATTTACTATGTGATCATCCCTACCACTACTACTACTTTTCAGTGAGCTTCCGATATTTCGGCACTGTTGTAAGCGCCATGGTCACGGATAAACTAAAAGTATTTGCGGGAGGGTGTTTATAAGCATAAAACCTAACCTCTTTGTAATTCGTTTCAGAAAAATTAATACGTGGTAAACATCCCGATTTTAATTCTGATAATAAAGTATACCTGACGTAGGCTGTAATTGAATAAATGCAAAACCGGAATGTAGTTTGTACATAATTGACTACTGAATCGATTTCAGAACTTTTAATATATGTATTTTTTCCAATAAATATGAAATTCGCTAACCTGACGCTCGATTAGCTATTTATTATTATTATTGTTATTATTTATTTATTTATTATTGTTTTTATTTTTATTATTATTATTTTTTATTTAAGCGATTTTTTGGGCTAAAGAAAATTAGATCTTATGTCAAGACCATAAGACTAATTTTTTTATGCACTAAGTAATGCTATGCCCAAAACTGTTTTCTTAAAATTAATATACTAATTATTTAAAAAAATCTTGAGTTCTGGTTATTGAATTATACTTTTAACTAGATATTCTAATTGGAGTGTGTTTTGCGTTAATTAAATTACACGTTGTACAAAGGTTGGTCTACTTGTCGTCAAAAGAGGACAAGTAGACCAACCTTTCTAATTTTTTAAACTCCTAAAGTCTTTCTATCTCCAGGTATAACCTACAAGGATCTTAAGTCGTAGGTTTACTATCAAAATATATATCTATAGCTAGATCTACGCAGAGCTAATACACCATGTGACCTCTGCCACTTTAATTGCTTTTATATCGCTGGTTTTATGGCCTCGGCTTAATGTTATTGGTAAAGATTTCAAACCTACCTAGAACTTCATAGTAGGTATACTGTTATTTACTTTTCTCTAAATATAGATCAATCTGACGCACGGTCTGGCGCAATGGTCAAGAGATTGGCTTTCTGCGCTATGTGTCGCGGGTTAGATTCTAAATATCTATATGATGTATCTATGTTAAAAATACACTAATGCCACTATCTATTGAGAATTTTACCTTACCCTATGTCGCATGCCTTTCTTCCAAACGCACGCAGCCTAATACTTTTGAACAGTAATACTTGGAAATCTATTATGTTTTCAAGTTAATCGGATTTTAATCGAGCGGAGAGGTTGAATCATCTTTGATCCGCATGTTAACCTTTCTTTTCTCGCCCAGTCCAACAATATAAATATTTTAGATGGTTGTTCCGGGTCTTAGTTTAACCCACGATAAATCAGAAATTCTAGTGCTTAATTATTTTTTATAGAAATAACCTAACCGTCAAAAACCCCCGACTCCAACTAGAAAAAGAGCTCATGTTACATAGCTAAAATTATATCCGATTAAACTAGCTTTAATTAAAAAAAACTGCATTGAAATCGGTCCATCCGTTTTGGAGCTACGATGCCACAAACAGATACACAGTTATACAGCCAGATCCACAGATACACAGATACACACCACAAACTTATAAAACCCCTCTGTTTTGTCGGGGGTTAAAAATAAAGGAAATCTGCCATTTAAATACGAAAATTTTAGGAAATACAAATGGCTATTTAGCGCCAAAACTTTGTCCGCAGAACTGTCCGATTCATAATACTGTGACAACTAAAAGAGTGTAGGGTGAGTTGGGGGAAGTATAACTAAAGAATGAGAATTAAACTCCCCAACCTTGTCAACATAAAAATTTATTAGGTCGTAGGTACATGTATGCCCGTCACTATAATTCCACTTCCTAAGGTGAATGCGCTGTACTCTCCTGGCTCAGCCTCGAAGTGGTGAAGGCCGCCGAGGAGGTGGCTTGCGGAGTTGGTGACCCGCAGATGGTGACCCGCAGAGATGGTGACACGCGGTGAGCCGTGTCACGCGGGAAGGTGGCACCGAGGTGGTGATGGTGCCGATGTCACACTGGTATATACCAGCGGATAAGATACCGGTATAGTGCACCTGGTATAGGGCAGCCGATAGGTGGCAGCCAGTAACAGGAGCCGGAAAGAAGAAGCCGGTAATCCGGTAGGTAGCACCCTGGAAAATCATTCCAGCGTGTGAATAAAAGTTTCACCGTCACCTCTGATTGTGACCACCCGAAGCGTAAGCAAAGCGAGAAGTACTATTGCGCTAGTAATGGTGGTGCGTGATCGTCACAATCAGAACGGAGTAAAAAATTAAGAATGTGAGAAGCACTAAAGTTAATACAATAAAAAGATTCTAAGTTGAGGGTAAGCGAAGCGAATTACACGTTTAAGAAATGTAGCTGAAGGCTCAAAGATTATTATAAATGACACGTAAAATATAACACATGACTTGCACAAATGATAAAGCGTTACAAGTCAAATATACCTGCAAGAACATAATGTTATACACGAATACAGTTTGTTCAACACTTACCCAATATGGGGTTTATAACACTGATTTTACATACTGATTTTAGTTTAAAAATATATTTCACCAACATGAGTTGTGGGATTGCCTAGGACAACGGGAGAGGTCACGGTCAGAGTCACGCCGCCTTAAAGTAGGGAAGGCGACGCGCCCGTGCCTCCCCCGGTGATGGCAAATCCCGACTGTCGGACCGAATGAATGTAAAATCATCAGCTGCGCCGCGACGATACAGCGGTGACAAAACGAGGTAGGGATGGCTAGACCGGTTTGGTTTACGAATATAAGCGCGCCTGAGTCGCACGCTCGACTAGAACATTCGCAAACCTATAAGTCTATAGCTACGTATGTAACGCTACAACGTTACAATACCCCCCGCGCGCAGTGAAGGATTTTATTATCTCTAAAAATAATAAAATCCGCTAAAATCTTGAAAATGAGTGAGTGTTGGTTTACCTTTTAAACATCATTCATTTAACCAACCTTACATACTTCACGCATACATAAAAGTAACGTCAGTGAGTAGACTAATGTTAACTAACACCACTGACGCAGTAACCCTTACAAAACCCTTAGGTAACTAGTTGCATGAACTCGAGACCCTACCAACACCTAGTAGTTCCAAAATAAATGGCGAAGAAGAACGCGCGAGAGAAAAAAAAAACTTGAAAAAATAATAAAAGTAAAACCAGGTAAATGTTGAACCAAACGTAAAAACAAAACAAGTTACTCCGTCTGTTACAATAAGAAATATAAAATTGAGCAACGTTATGGTTGTTTTCTCCCTTTATAAGACAAAACAAAAAAGAAGTAAAAACAATAAAATTGCAACAATAAAAAAAAAAATTGCAACAGAAAAATAAAAATTATAATTTAGTGCAACTAATGTGTACGAACACCTTAAAGAAATGAACATCCAACAAATATTTAATGGAGTTCAAAAAAACAAGAAGAAAGAAAAAAAATTAATAAAATATTACACAATGATGTCGTTGACTGTACTTGTGAGTAGCACAATAGCAAACGGTTACCGATAAAATATTTAAAAAAAATTAAGAATTTTTTTATCGGTGACTACAAAATTTTATTTCGGAATGTACTCGACAAACAACAAAAATAAATTAAACTTATCAGTCAACGTTTTAAGTTACGTACACCTTAGTTGCTGGCAACCAATAAAACATAAAAACGTTTCACAAGACACACAGAACACCAGAGAAGAAGAAAAAAAAAATATACCCACCTTAGGAAATAAAAAAAATAGTGACCATAAAAAAATATACCACGTTAAGGGCGCCAATGTGACAACCCGGCCGCCGAGGAGGTGGCTTGCGGAGTTGGTGACCCGCAGATGGTGACCCGCAGAGATGGTGACACGCGGTGAGCCGTGTCACGCGGGAAGGTGGCACCGAGGTGGTGATGGTGCCGATGTCACACTGGTATATACCAGCGGATAAGATACCGGTATAGTGCACCTGGTATAGGGCAGCCGATAGGTGGCAGCCAGTAACAGGAGCCGGAAAGAAGAAGCCGGTAATCCGGTAGGTAGCACCCTGGAAAATCATTCCAGCGTGTGAATAAAAGTTTCACCGTCACCTCTGATTGTGACCACCCGAAGCGTAAGCAAAGCGAGAAGTACTATTGCGCTAGTAATGGTGGTGCGTGATCGTCACAATCAGAACGGAGTAAAAAATTAAGAATGTGAGAAGCACTAAAGTTAATACAATAAAAAGATTCTAAGTTGAGGGTAAGCGAAGCGAATTACACGTTTAAGAAATGTAGCTGAAGGCTCAAAGATTATTATAAATGACACGTAAAATATAACACATGACTTGCACAAATGATAAAGCGTTACAAGTCAAATATACCTGCAAGAACATAATGTTATACACGAATACAGTTTGTTCAACACTTACCCAATATGGGGTTTATAACACTGATTTTACATACTGATTTTAGTTTAAAAATATATTTCACCAACATGAGTTGTGGGATTGCCTAGGACAACGGGAGAGGTCACGGTCAGAGTCACGCCGCCTTAAAGTAGGGAAGGCGACGCGCCCGTGCCTCCCCCGGTGATGGCAAATCCCGACTGTCGGACCGAATGAATGTAAAATCATCAGCTGCGCCGCGACGATACAGCGGTGACAAAACGAGGTAGGGATGGCTAGACCGGTTTGGTTTACGAATATAAGCGCGCCTGAGTCGCACGCTCGACTAGAACATTCGCAAACCTATAAGTCTATAGCTACGTATGTAACGCTACAACGTTACAATACGAAAGCTAAATTTTGTTCTGTCTAATTTTAATGAACACCGTTAATGCTATTCTTACTTTGCGATCAAATAACGATTCGGACAGTCCTGAAACAAAGTTAATAATATGTTTTAACATTTAGGCTTTTGTTTTTGTTTGAGTTTTCAGGTATAAGGACCAAATTACACAGCTTCAGGATAAAAATAGGCCTTCGTATCCTTTGTGTAGAAGGGATGTCGGAACTGGGAAGGAGGGTGTTGTGTAAAGAGAACGCGCACACAATGTCCAATATCACCCCCCACTCTTTATAGGATTTAGCACCACCGGCCAACGTCATAACACGTAGTACGCGTAAAGGTAACCTTATAAGCTTTCGATGGACGTGATCACACGTTGCGTCGATTAGCGTTTTCTAATTTTTACGTCTTATGACTTTTCTCAACCGAACATTTAAAATAGGCGTGATAAGTCATTCTGCGTAATACCAAATATCGAAATAATAATGTATAGTTAAAAGGATCACTAAAAAAGCTCTCTTATCAGTGTGCAGTCAGCAACGTATAATAAAAAAAAATATTTTTTAAGAATTGTTGTAGAAACAACATAGGTTTTAATATCGTGTAAATATGTAAAATAAATACCAAAAACAGAACTTTTTATCAAGTTTTATTGCTGACCATACCTATAGTTAGATCTTCTTCCTTACAACCTCCAATTTCTCGGAACCAGGTTTCCGCAGTACTATTATTTCAGTATTTATAGAATTTATTCTTCTCCCAATTTAACAAATTCTATTACCGTAAAAAAGCAACTAAACTAGATCCAAAGCAATTATTATAAGAGTTGATTAAACAAGCTTAATGAGCGTAGAAAGCCAATTATTCTCTTTTATAGTGCCATGCGTCTAACATTGTGTTACCTGTAAGCTTGCTGGTCGTTCGCACCGGACTTTAACTACAGTTCCTTAACAAACATCTCACTTGGGATTCTGCTGTTTAAAAAGATGTTGCTGTGTAGACAAGTTGAAGATGTGAAAAGAAATACAACAGTGTATGTTTAAAAACGTATTAACTTTTGCAAATAAACTCTAATTTTATGAAGTGTAAGTAAAGGCCAAAGGGCCAATCACGAATGTGCTTGACGTACGCGTTAACGTAAACAAATTTTGAATCAAAAAGATAATAATTCTATCGCATTTCTGTTTAATTTTACGCAACACAGTTATTATTATTATTGTCGCGGCAGACCATGAAAGAGATGACGGGACGAAATGGATACATTTCTTGAAGACTGGAATAAAAAGGGGCGGGATCGTGAGAAATGGAGAAAATGGAGGGAATTTTGGAATGCAATAAAGAATTTAAATAAGCAAAATAAAAAGAATAATATTATTATACATAATAATATTGAAAACAATCATACTTTGTTAATTAGTCGGCAACAAATTATTTTAATGCGAAAACCAATTATGCTTTGAATTCAATAATTATAACTGTCTTATCCAATCTTCTTATTACCATAATAATCCAATGCAACTAAATTCTAACCGATTAAAACAAAGTTCGGATCAAACGAAGAGCTCAGCGTTGACGTTAATCCCAGTTTAGTACTTAATCCTCGCGTTTAATCATAGTGCAATCAACCTGGGAATGCTTGCTTTTATTGCACCACAAATTATGTACCCGAGGTCTTGTACGTAGGATAATGTTATATCACCCACTTACACAAGTATATGGACGTGGTAAAATACGGATATTTTATAAATCTTTCTTCTAGAAGCTAAATATGTCTGTACTAGATGGGATAGAGTTTTACTTTATTTATTTATACTTTATGCACTATGTACAGAGGCGGATTTAATGCCTTAGGCATTTTCTACCAGTCAACCTAAGAGTGCTGCAGAGAAAAAGGATGGTAGGTGCACGGACAAGTTAATTAAACATTAAACTGTAATAAGCTTAGTTACTTATAACTACTGAAAACCGGAAACCGCGAAAAAAACATCAGCTGTTTCATACATTTCGTCGAATAATATTGTATTAGTTGTGTGTAACACCTGTTTCTTTGTAACAGGGTTGATCCTATAGTTATTTTTGTTTTTCAAAATTATTTACGTATACAAAAACCCCTTACAGGGATTAGAAAGGTAGGACTTTGTATATCAGCGAACCCTATCTTAGACACATACAGTACAGGACAGAAGCTGGTTGTTACTAACACATATGACGATGCTGAGGAGTCATGTGGATACCGTACAAAAATGTTTCCCAAATTCACGATTAATGTCTCATTCCATTAAAATTCCGCTTACTCCGCACCCGATATAAGCACGATAACGCTTTGTTTATTGTACATTCCGGTTCTTTTTACTCACAATCTAAACAATCACCCGATTACATCAGTTATAAATATAAAACAAGAGATTACAAAAAATCTAAACAATAAATTCACACAGCGCAAGTTATCACCGTACTAAAATTGTACAAAACAAAAATTAAGTACACAATGTGTTGTAAAGTAGCAATGAAAAATGGCGGTCTCCAAGTTACACGAATTTGTCCCTCAGTAACAAACTTAGGTAAAAGTGGCCAGATTTATCGATAGGGGATCTTACCGGCAAAATGCTGGCAACACCGTACACTGAGTTAAAAGCCGTGAAGTTGGGGAATTGAAATGAGTTTACTATCTGCAATTCATAGCTTAAACTTGGGATCGCGGCTGACGGTTTGAGAATGGAGTTTCATATTTATTTAAGTTGTACTTGAGGAATATTTATTTATTTATTTATTTATAACTGCTTAAACTATCATTACAGGGTTTACCCTAATGCGACAGCTAAGAACTTATACTAATATACAACCAATTACAAGAACTTAAACTTATAAACAACAAATTAGAGAAAAACAAAAATCAAAAATTAAAATTAAAACTAACAACATTATTAAAATTTAAAAACACAAAGACATATCATTACATAATTATCTATCAGTAACAAAACATAGTACATAAAAAATAAAGTTAAAATAAAGTATTATTTTCCTTGTAGCACAATATAAATAGTAATACCCTTGCGAATTAACTAAAACAACATGTAAACACATCAATCTGAGTTGAATATGGAATGGTTATTTTTATAAGTGTGTCAGGGATTGCTTTTAAATGAAACTGAAATACTTTTTGAATAAAGACCGATCAATAGATATGAAATTGCCTTATGTTTGTAATGTTATTGTTAAGTTTTTTTTCTTCTCTTTAACCCTTCTGCTTTCCATTTTATTGGTCATTTTTCATTCCCATTAATTCCATTTTTCATTTGCTATTTTGTTTGTTGTGTTCGCCACGGGATAAAGGTCTTTATTGTTCTTTTCTTTCTCCGTAGCCTTCGGCACCTTTATTTATGCTGTCTTCTCAGGCCAATCCTTTGTGACAGCATATAACTAAAATAATGTAACGGCTAGAAATAAACAAGTTATTGCAATTTACAACCGAATAACTTGGTTCGGATGGAGCCAACAATCATTTTCTCCGTGTACGTCATCTCGCCAGCGTAGTCTAACCTTGTCCTTCGATGCCCATCCTCAGCCATCCTTTCGAATATTATGTTATTGCCTTTATAAGTGGAACTTAAAATCAAAGAACAATAAACCTTTCTCCCTATTAATTCTCGATTCATCTTCCCCATACGTCACAAGATGGCGTAGGATCGCAATAGTTTATGCGAATACCATCAACACGGCGCAAATCGTCGCCCGTCGGCTGATTGGCCATTATGCAAATATAGGTACTAACAACGCCCCCTGGCGCCTTGCATATTTTACCGGATTATACCCATCACGCCAATAAGTGATGGCAACCGAGCCATAGCTGTTATTGTGTGATGTATGCCTCAATGGGTGAGGGAATTGAGCTGTTATATTTTATTAATGGATTCGGAGAAAAAAGGGGAAAAAATATGGTATTTATATTCGTTTTCCTCTGATATGCTCATCGCTGCAGGTTATCATCATCCTGATTATAAAAATAGATCACATTCGTTATATACAATTAATCGTACCTATGTACTGCAGTATGATTGTGTCATTTTGTCAGTTATACACCGTTAGTAGGAAAGGGTTAGGGTAAAGCCGAAAGGAGGTTAAAAACAAATCTGCTGTTTCATACAAATAATTATATATTACCTTCGGTTAAATGTATGGAACAGCAGATATTTTCGCGATTGAATAAATGGACAACATGTAGATATACCATTAGTATCCTCCTGAATGCTAGTGTCATACATATTACACAGTTGTAGTACATACTACATAGAAATAAAATAAATAATTAATATCTATGCATTGATACTTGACGAGATAATCTTGTACCCCTTTTTAAGCATATTGCGCGCACGGTGTAGTGTGAGATTTGGTACAGTTAAAGTTTATATGGAGAAGGAGTGCAGAAAGTTAAAATTACGGCTTAATTTCGACCATTGGGTGACCACTAGTATAAATAAATAAAATAGAAGAATTAATAAATAGTGTATTTTGTCTGCCATTTGATGTACTAAACATTAAAAAGCACCAAAGACACTTTTACTTAATACATTTAAAAGAAAAATCTGGCGTCCAAGAGGATCCATACCCATATTTAACCATTTCTTAACATATTGCGTAAGACATAATGTCCCTTAAAGATAATACTCTCTCACATAAATATAACTATATCTTACAAAACTAAAGGGAAAGGGATATCCTAGCTTAAGGTCGGGATGTTAAACAAAATACAGCTGATCCCTTACTTCCGGATCAGCGGGCAAAAGAATCGATTCCGCATACATCCTTATAGTGAGGCCACTAGAATACCGGAATAAACAAAGGAATCTTCTCTCTTTGACAGTTGACCGTGTATTTTTCTGAATATGTCTGTATCCAGAAAAGAAGTAGCGGACCCTCTCTCTAGAGTTATCAGTATAAAATAAAATCACACACTTATGAGACACTTATGAGATGTCGAGACGCTAGGTGCGCGGTTCCAAATAGTAGATCCTATGGAGAAGAACTGGCAAGACACTCTATGTTAACTCTTTTAAAATAATAAATTACAATGTTGTGGTAATAGCTGAGAGAATATTGTAATTTAATGTGAATAAAAAATAAGAATAGAACAATAATTTGCCTCTGAATAAGATTGCCATGGCTGACCAGTCCCGACAGAGGGCACCCGCTAGCGAGAAATTCGTCTATTGAGTTGAATCTGTTATTTTTTTATAATATCGTTTTAAATAATTGTGGTTATAGTCAAATAGACCACAGTAAAATTATATGTTTAAAAATTCATCGATTCGACAAACGTCTTCCCGTAGATCTGCGGCATATAAGTGACTTGGCATCATTATGATGTAGATAATTATGGTTTTAGCAAATAGTAGATCACTCAGTCGAGTGTTATTGCGGCTGGATTTATCCTAAAACCAAATGGGGTAAGGCAGAGAGTTTATCATTGTGATACGGCACCGCACCGCAAATATTTGCTGCATCTGCGAATGGATAGTTCGATTCGACACCGATCAGAAACATTGTTCCCAATGATTTTAGGTACCTTTTGTTATGAATGATGGTCGATATGGTCGTACCTCCGCGGTCTTCGTAACCACGACCTCAAGATTACAAGGAACTTGATTTATCTAAAGCAGCGATCGTTGGAACAATTTACAACATCCGTTCTGGATCACCGCGATTATTTATCAACGTGCCCTTGTTTACGGCACAAACGGATTTGTTTATTTCTATTTTAGAGGGAAGAAGGAAGTTACATATTTTGATAAAGATCATTTGTAAAGTCGATAGATATCGAACCCAGTTGTATTTTTTTTTTTATGTTATTCTTTTTCGTATCTGTTTTTGTTTTATTTTTGTTTTAAATTTTATGTTGTCTTTTATTTTAGTCTGTTGTGTTGTCACTGTGTCCGTGCTGAATAAATGGATTTTCTTTCTTTCTTCTTTCTTTCTGCTTTCTTTCTTTGAATGATTTCGATGCGCACCTAGAGTCTCAATATTTCTTAAGTGCTTGTATCTGGTTTAGATGACATAAAGATCTAATAGTTCTATAGTGCCACAAACTTATCTGACCCGGCGACCAAAATTGGAACTAACGTGGCTACGGAACAAAAATGACATCAAAATGTCATTTTTGTACCGAGATGACATTGGTAAAAGCGACGGCAGCGACGCCACGACCGGGTCAGATAAGTTTGTGGCACTATATTTGCTTTGTTTACACGTTTTGACTTTTATGAGAGTCGAGTCATTTGTTACAAAAATCGTACGATGACTTGAATCATGTAAACTCACTAATCACATGAGAAGCGGTTTACATGAGAGGCGTGTAGGCTCCTAAGGATTAACATTTTTACCAAATAATACGCCTTGTTGACTTTTTCGTAGTAAACAAATTTATTAAATATTCATACCATCAAAATATTACGAGATGGAAGGAAAATATTATTTATATTACTTCTGACATTAACGAGAATCAGATTAGGAAAACTCGACACTTGGCTGAGGAGCTGGGTTTTATAATATTTTATTTATTTCTGTTACGTAGGACTAAAACCCTTATACGATCATATAAGAGGTGAAACCAGCTTTATATACAACGTAGAAATGACATTGCAACAATAAATAGAACAAGAAGGAAACAGTTTTCTTTTGGACTCGCACAGGAATTAAACAAGCAAAATGGAATAATTAATTTAGCAACCTTTATGACACCAAAAATGGCCCCTATCTCAGCATTATACTGCAACATTTTGGTCACTTGATTAGGCACGATAAGTTCGTTACCAACATTATAGAAGAAAATAGAGGCAAAAATAAAAAGAGGAAGATCAAGAAGAAACTACATTAATCCGTAGAAAAAAAAAGCGAATATAGAAACATCTAAAGATTTAAAAGATTTGGCATTGGACAGGACTAGATGGAAATTGCTACATTCACAAGTGCCTAGCACTTAAATTTTGGATGGAACGAGCTAACTGCCAAGGTTGTGCCGAACATACCGTACCTATGTTTTGGAGAAGCTCTTTCTGTACAATCCCTTTTGTGAAACCGCCCCATGACTCTCGAAATCTAAAACCTTGCAGTTACGAACGCCACAAAGGATATCAAATCTCAACTGAAGACGTATTAGTTGTCACAGAACTTTTTCCTCCAGTTAGCTTAACAAGAAGAAAGTTGTAACAAGCGTCAAAGGGCAACACTAAGTCAAAGACATCGTTATCTTTTTAGCTTTCTTTTATAACCAAAGCGGTAACTTTAGCTTTGAACTCTTTGTGAGTTTGTTTGTCCGTTGTTAAGTAATGCGAGCATTTTTCAACGGATATCGATATTTATTTCAGATCGTATCTGAGGAAATGATAGGATCAAAGACGGTTTGAAACAGTTTGCGGAGAAAGTATTGAATGAATATCAAGCATGGAAATCGAAGCCTTATATTTATACACCGTGCATTTTTAGCGGCAAATACAACAGTCATATACATATATGTAGAACAGTCATTTTCACAGGGGTGAATTTACTCACTATACTCCTCGAGATCTAAGAAGTCCCTTTTGACAGATTTAAAGAACGATAGCATGTAACTTGAGAATGTTACTATAGGCTGTGAATAAAAACCATTTTGAATATACACTTGATAATAATTATGAAATTATAATAAATTTTTGAGATACGTATAAATTAGCATGGTATATAATTTCATAAGTATTGTTATAGCATCGAAATATTTTTAAAATGCATGTTTATGTACTGCCGAAATATCATAAAAATGGTTACGTTCTCAATCAATTATTTTTTAAATAAAGGGATGTGATCACTAGAATCGTTAAAATCGTTTGAAATATCAGTATAAAATTACGTAGGTATTAAAAACTCTTTAAAGGCTGTATGACACGTACATTATATTATTATAATTAATTTAATTTCTCTATGATCACAATTTGCTTGACACTGGCAGTAATGACAATGACATCTGTGCAGTTTTTCGCGATTTTTCCAGCTAATTGTTCGTTCTCTCAACGAGTATTTCTCGGATACCTCTGTATTTGTGATCTGGCCTTGATTTTGGACTGTTCCCGCTTTTAAGTTGACTTGGCTTACTATAGGTACATGGATTCTAACAACTTGGTTTGGAAACTATGTGAGTACTTCGAAAGTGAATCAATAACTGGTGGACCATTATTACCGGTACAAGTGGATAAATAATTTTGGCATAAAATTATGGATATGTTTTATTATTCTATGAAGATACCTACAGAAATGCGATTTCATATAAAATTCGGTGCCTACTACATTAATAAATTGCTTATCAGATGAATTTCTCGATTTTTTATTCATAGTTTTAAACGATTATATACTCTTAGAATTTTAAATCGATTTATTATAAAAATCGATATTTTTGGTAACAGATTTATACGCTTCACATCCCAAATTAACTCAAATGATATATGTCAAAAGTGGCTTTTTAAATCTCGAGGACTGTAAAAGCTTATTTTCTCGGCAAGCAGTGATAGCCTAGCGGTAGAACGCTTGCCTTCCATGCAGGAAGTTCTGAGTTCGAACCCAGTCCACACCTCTCTGACTTTTCAAATTTATGTACGGATCGCAATTTAATTATCACTTGCATTAACGGTGAAGGAAAATATCGTGAGGAAACCTGCACATCAAAGAGGGCCTCATAAAGTCGTCGATGGTGTGTGTAGTCCGTCAACCCGCACGAGGCCCGGCGTAGTGGACTAAGGCCTAACCCTTCTCATTCCGAGAAGAGGCCCGTACAACAGTGGGACAGTACTGGGCTGGATTTACTATTCCACTAACGTTTAAAAATAAGAAAATAATCTTTAAACATGTAGCTTTTTCGTCAGAAATTCTTTCTATTTTATATTCACTTAATTACTATCACAACATAATTTCAAAAACACCAATGCAAACACAGACTCAATTTAAAATTATGAAGGTTTAGACCTACAAAATAGAAGGCATAATTTATAATTCATTATTGCAGAATCCAGTAGATCTTGTATCTTTGATCCAGGCAATCTGATAGCACCTACTAATTAATATTTAGTGATGTGAGGATTAGTCTCAGTTTTA
Organism: Allophyes oxyacanthae; assembly: GCA_932294325.1. Classification (NCBI taxonomy): domain Eukaryota; kingdom Metazoa; phylum Arthropoda; class Insecta; order Lepidoptera; family Noctuidae; genus Allophyes; species Allophyes oxyacanthae. Next base: position 3,575,410 of record OW028623.1, on the reverse strand, counting down.
TTATTAAAACACGTTTTGACTATATTTCCAATTGCTATTTCTTATCAGCTTATTGTGAATGCATGAAACTAATTGCTATTTATTTTCATTAAGGTAATTACGTAAGCATTATAGAAACATGTATTTACCGATACTAATTAACGGACTGAAAATGTCGCTATAAATTTTCACGTCGACTATTTGATTACTTTAGTTCCTGAATCAAAAATCTGCTCTGCGTAAGTCTTTTAACGTATAAAAAGTGACTAGCAGAGATTCAAAAGTATTTTTTTTATAAGACTTTTTTTATTGTTATACAAAGTCTGTTCATTGAATAAAAATCAAAAGAACATCGGTCATTCGAATCATCAGCAAAAACCCAAATCGGTAAACGAAGACTTTTCTTTTCTGCAGCGATTGATATAATTTTGGAACCTGAACGAAATGAAAGCCATACTCTTCATCTCTGCAATTATTTTTACTCTAGTCGAAATGCGCCCTCCTTACTGTGCATGTCCTATGATATATCTTCCTGTGTGTGGCTCAAACGGCAAGACCTACGGCAACTCCATGTGCATGACATGCGAAAATGAACCAGTGGAGGCGGTCCACAATGGTCCCTGTGAAGGTGATAAATTTACCAAGATGACTAGTCAAGGTTTTCTAGAACATCAGAAATAAATTGTGTTGTCTGTAAATATACGATGTGGTTTCTAGACAGTTTTATTTATTTGTGTCCGATTTGTATAAATTCTATAAAATCCAAGAGAGTTCTCTCTTGGGTCATTGTGACTCGTATTTGTTGCGACTAAATAAAGCTGCAATACACGAGAAGTTTTTATAACAACTTTGGTTATTTCAAAAAAATGATTGTTGGCTTCGAGTACCTATAGAAAAACATCTACCTAATATGAGATTTTTTTAAAGTAACCAAAGCCCGCATGTCACTCGCTTTATAACCGCCTCATGTAATCCTAATTGTTGGAAACGCACGACAGCAAACTGCACGGCAAGTGCTTGCGGCTAAACTTAGTTTAACTAAGTCTAAAGATTACAACCGCATATCCACAATGGTAAATTGTTAGATCGTCAATTTCTAGACCAAGAACAAAATATCGACATCAATGCATACCTACTTCATAAAGGTTATTATAATAAAACTATGTTTTTATAAAAAGGTACTATTAATATGAGTTGGAACACTACCCTACAATAAATATTCTATAATAGGAGAATTTAGTAGATTTAGTATACAGTACAATACAATATATCTACTTTATTGCACACTATAAATTGAAGAAACGATACAATAACTAGAAAAAGAGATGTACAAACGGCGGTCTTATCGCACTTGGTGATTTCTGCCAGACAACCTTAGGATGGACATATTTGTAGGTTAAAAGAGAGGGGTAGTTCACGGTGTAACAATAATAATAGCAAAATTTACGGTTAATAAATACTATATAAAATATAATACATAATAATATGTCCACATTATACAGGATACAACTAAAAGAAATAAGATACAACATGTTATTTTAGTAATACAGTATCATTGCAAGCAATCAAATAGCATTTACTAATTAATTCTTAGGGTGGGCATTACTCAGTTTTATTGTAAGGACACCACGTTCTAGATGTTTGACGACACGGATGGCGCAGTGGCTAAGCAATTAGCTTTCTGCGCTACGTGCCGCGGGTTCGATCCCCGCACGGAACAAATATTTGTATGATCTACAGATAGTTGTTTCGGGTCTGGTTGTGTGTGCATGTGACATGTATGTTTGTAAACTGTACCCTCGATACAGGAGAAATCCTAGTGAGGGGCAATGTTTTTAAAAAAGAAAGAAGAAAGAAGATTTCAAATTTTAATCTGTTATCAGCGTATTGTCAATATTTGAAACTGTTACTATCAAGTTACACTGATGAGCAACGGCTTCTTGGCTGCTCCCCCTCTTAATTTCCAAGCTGTTCTATTGTGTGTAAAAACTGACAAGAATTAGCTAAATATGTGCAGTTCGTCCCGCCGTTTCTTCAGCTGTCTTCCACGACGACACTATGCTGTGATGTAGCCAGCTCAATCCCTCTATACCTTACCGGCTTTTTGAACTACGTCAGTGATTTGCGTTTTGGGGTGCAGTGTGATGTTTTCAACCATTTCCCTTTATTTAAAACCCATGATGCGTTTCATTGCATGCTGGCAATCCTAGAATATGGACTTCTGAATTAGTTAGTGACAAAGTTTGAGCATCGTAGGCCAGAATGGGGAGATTATACGTACGTATGTTCATGAGTCTTCGCTTCAAAGAAAATGTAAGGTCCCTCCAGGTATTTTCGGTCCTTCTTGTGACTTCCTTGTCTTGTCTGGATTGGTAGAAAACGCTTAAGTAGATATACTCCTGGACATATTTTATTTGTTCTCCATTGACCTCTAACTTAGGCTTGGTGCAATTAGTCATTAGCTTCATATTTGACATATTAATTTTTAGTCCAACCTGAAGGCTTGCATCACTGTGTTGCTGTACCTGAGTCCCAGTTCTGATATTGAGGTTGAAAATAGGACAATATCGTCGACAAAGCGGAGGATACTCAACTGGACTCTCAATCTGGACAAAAAAGTTTGCGGGTGACTGGGCCAGAAGTGTAGAAGTGTGACGTTCACACTTTTTTAAAACTTTCTCTAATATGCTCGTGAAAGCTTATAGGTGCAAATGGATGTCCTTGCTTCACGCCCACTTCGATGAAGACCGAACGTACCTACAGTTAGCCAAAGAATTGGTCTACCATCCTATGTTTCCACAGTGTTTGTACGCCATAAAACAAAAAGGTTATATTCTCTTATCAAAATAATTAAATTTCTAATTTAGTGATATTTTCATTTGATAGGCAGTTCTATTAAAATTGATAGACCACTTTTTTAGCCGATCCTACCTATGCATGTTTAAGGCCTATTCAGACCTAAGCGGTATTCGCTACCGTCTGCGGCAGAGAAAACTCAGTGGGTATGCGGTAATATTACTGTTCAGACCTAAGCGGTATTCGCTACCGTCTGCGGCAGAGAAAATCCAGTGGGTACCTATGCGGTAATATTACTGTTCACACCAAAACGGATTTCGCTATCCTTGTGGGTAGAATAACGCGCGGTAGTCGAGTTTCACTCAGAGAGGTAAGAAATTTTCGCCAGTTAGTCATTTCTGAGTCGCCAAAGAATATATGTACATACTAAATACCTGAGCGAAACCCGCGCGGTATGTACCTCTACCCACAGCGGCAGCGAATATCGCTCAGGTCGCCCTAGCCGCGGTACTTGATACTAAATACCTGAGCGAAGCCCGCGCGGTATGTACCATGTAATACCCACAGCGGCAGCGAATATTGCTCAGGTTTGAATAGACCTTTATTGAGGCGACCTGCATCAGTAGATGTTTTGGGTTATTAATTAACTAGCGACCTGTCCCCGACTACGCACGGGTGCAATTTCTCTACTATCTTTACATTAAATATAAAAGTACTATACATTTAAACCTTCCGGAAAAAATTCTCAAAACGATGGTGAAAACCGCATCCAAATCCGTTGCGTGGTTTACGAGGAGTTAGCAGATATACAGACAGACAGACGCGGAAAGCGACTTTATTTTATACTATGTAGATGGGTTCAACTTGTTGATTGAAAATAAGTGTGTATGCTATCAAACGCCTTCGAATAACAGACGGAGGCTAGATTAAATAGATTTGAAACTAATTGTTATTTATTTTAATTAAGGCAATTATGTAGGCATTATCGAAACATGTATTTACCGATAGTGATTAACAGGATTTAAACCGTGGCTATAAATTTTCAGGTCGACTATTTGATTGCTTTAGTTCGTGAAACAAAAATCTGCTCACTGTGTTTCAACGTATTACAAAGTGACTAGGTAGGTCCCGTAATTTTGTGGAAAAAACACGTTTTCATGTTTTTAAATATTGCCAAAAAAGTCTGTTCAAAGGTAAATTGTTCCAAGAACCGTCGGCAAAAACTAAATTCGGTAAACGAAGACCATTATTTCTTTTCTCTCCTTTTCACTGATTGATATTTCTTCTAGAATCCTGAACGAAATGAAAGCCATACTCCTCATATCTTCAATTATTTTTAGTCTATTTGAAATGCACGAACCTGTCTGTATATGCCCGATGATATATTCTCCTGTGTGTGGTTCGAACAAAGTGACTTATGGCAACGAAAAGTGCATGAGATGCGAAGACGATATTGTGGAGGTGATCTACCCTGGTCCCTGTGAAAATGCAAAATTTATGAAGTGGAATCAAAATAAACGGTCCAATAGAAAATAAATGATTTGTGTTATCAGTAAATATAGTAAAATATGAAGTGGTTAACAGAAAGTTTTACTTGTGTCCCTAACTTATAATGTGAAATCGTCGTTGATTTTTCCATACCGCGTAACTAACATTGGTAAACACCGCGGATATAAGAAAAAATAAAAATCAACTTCAAAAACCTAAATCTAATAAAATCATTTTATTAAAAACTTCCTCAAAAAGGCCTCTGCATTCGGGGCCTTTAATTCTCCAATATACCTTAGCTTAGCACCGACTTTAGAAGCTGTTAAGTTTTTTTGAAAATTATTTTATTCGTTTTTGTTTTTTGAAGTCGATTTTTATTTTAATCTTTTTGTTATTTTAGTTACTGAATTTAGAAGTTTGCTTACTTTTTTATTTTTAAGTGGCAAAAACAATACATCAAAATGCGATTACAGTAATCCTAGTGATTTGCTGTTATCCATTGAAGCGTTCCAATATTTATCTTCGAGGTTCTTCATCAGACCTTCACCAAATTTAAATAAAACCACCTCGGGAGAATATTCTTTCAAACTAAAAAATAATATTAGCAATCGATTCACAATTGGCGAAGATATCGAAGGCTGAACAAACATACAAAAAAAAATACAGTCGAATTGAGAACCTCCTCCTTTTTTTGAAGTGGGTTAAAAATTGGGTTTTCGCAGCTGTAGGTAGCGGATTGTGATTGGAATCAACGCGTATGAGAAATTTTTGGACGAAATGGTCCTAAAGTTTAAAATTCGGCGGATAAGATTTTTAGAAAATTTGTTTTTTAACCCTCTTGTAAAATTAGTGACAGTGTAAATACGCGGTATTTAACAAAATATTAGTTACGCGTTATGAGACTACCAACGACGATATTCTATTCTACAGATAATACCTAAAGATTTATAACACAACACATAAAAGTACACAAATAAGCGACCCCATTAATTTCAAAGTAAAATCAAATTGAATTATCATGCGAGGAGAAATTACTAACGCAATTTCGAAGTATTTGTGATTGTTACCGTCGAATTTACATTCGTTCGCGTTCGCGTTCGCGCGGCAATCAGGGTGGGTAACTGTCTCGTCAAAGTTAGCGCTCACCTCGGGCGCGAAACACGTACCCAACTGAAGTGTCTGTTTGTCAAGTTTGGAAGTGCGTGTTCATATCTTAACTGTCTGTCATGTCACTTGTTAGATTATATTGTTATATAATACCTAAGTCTACCTATCTGCTGTTTTAGGGATTTATATAAGTTTCCGACAACCCACTTTATTTCTTGAGTGTTGATAAAAACCATCTTTATGACTCTATGACTTTATTTTAAATCGTTAAGATAAGGCTAGGAACGACAATTCAATCAATCAGTAACAAGGTTGTTTATACTGCTAAGGTCGCAAGCGTTTATACGGGCCACCTGATGGTAAGCGGTTACTTTAACCTATGGACGCTGGCAATACCAGGGGCAACACTCGCACGTTGCCTACCACACTAATAGCGTCGTGTTGGCAGCAGGCACGCCGCTTCCGTAAGGAGCACTGGCAACCTTGATCACCGTTAGGAACACAACACTGTAAAAGGGCAGTGTTATTTGGCTACGATATCCTGCAAGGTGGAGGTGCTTCCCCAGTCGAGTAGCTCCAATTTCGAGCGTAAAGTCACATTATGCCCTACCTCTCTTAATGTAATATCAAGGTAACGCTAGAAGGTAAAAAATATAATCCTGTAACTTCTTGAAATAAGGCCAGAAACAAAATGTCGTACATCAAAATTGCCTGCACCTTTTTTATGATCCTAACCTCAGCACTACTAGATTTAAAAACTTCAGAAAATAGCACTTACATAAAACGCCATCTCAAAACTTCTGAACTCAATCATGTTTAATGAAAAATACAAGAATATGAGACTGGAGAGATTAAAACTAAACTGTGTAACACGAGATGCGTTAGCTAACGCCGCCTAGCGTTTAAGATAAAACTTTTAGAAAGCAGTATGATAATAAATCGTCAAGTTTCCCTTCTCGTTGGCAAGTCTTGGATTACAATGATGTTGAAAGACTGGATAAGTCGTGGATAATTATAAATACATACAAGCCTTGGTTACTGCGTTACAAGTGTGTTAGTTATAAGAAAATTTGACAATGCATTGCAAAAAAATTTTTATTCCGCCGGAAATCTGAGTATTAAAATGTTTATGTAAATATTTCCTCTGGGCCATGTCAGCATTCTACGACCAAATAGACGGCTTTCCCAACTTTTACAACATAATGGTACACCCAATTGCAAAGCACCCAAATTCTTTCTCCTTCAGTCCATCTGGCGGGTTATCTCGCGATCCCAACTAAAGTACTTAATTACTATAACTACATAATCTGTGCGTTGCTATCTATTAATGATGATTTCAAGAAACCCCTTTTTATCATAAGATTAATTTTACGTATTGCGAACTTCAAATCCCATTTCACTCAGAGAGAAGCCTATGATGTATGTCTAGCAGCAGACTACGACAGGCACGGTGAAGATTGATGACAACATAAATTGCATAAATTGAGCTGTCATTACGGGCCACATCCAGTAAATCAACATCCATTGCTTGCCTTGTCCTACCTTATGACTTAGCAACGGCATAAATTAAGCTCTGGCAAGTAATGGGGCAATATTAGAGACAAGGCTGTTTTATTACCATACTTGGGTGCAAGTTTTCTACGTGTCGTCTAGTAGATCGGGCGTTATGCCACAGTTTTACTGAACATGTATCGGTTAGGAGATTTATGAGTGTAAGTTTAATTTTGTGAAGATATTTTAGATGGAATATTATGTTGAATTTTAAAATTGCCTACATTGGGAATCTAGTGATTCAAAGTTAGTTTTTGCTACTTTAGGGTGATAGATGTAACTGTGTTGCCAGTGCGGCGGTGGAGCAATCACCTAGTACCCGTAACACAGGTTGAATCCTAGCACGGAACTGGTGTTTGCTCTGTCCACCACTGCAACATTTAGGATATTTTAATAATAATTGTATCTCATATCTGTCTCTCACTGTAGTTTCTAAGCTAACCTGTACCTTATTTTTTGAATAAATATATTTTATAAAAAAATAAAAAGAATATGGATACGAATATGAAATGTTACGTCAGAAAATGGTGGTCTACAAGTCAACTGACAGCACGATTAGCGCAATGGTTGAGCGATCGACTGCTGCGCTACGTGCCGTGGGTTCGATTCCCACACGGAACAAATATTTGTATGGCCTACAGATAGTTGTTCCGGGTGTGAATGTTTATGTATGTAAACGCACCCATATTACAGGAAAAATTGCTAGTGAGGGCAAAAACTAAAAAACTGCCTTTGCGCTGTTTTTATAGCATAGTAAAGAAAAAAGATCAATGATTTTCAGCCATCACTTATAGTAATAACAAAATATAAAATCAACATTTAACATGACTCCATTACATCGCCAATCACATTGAGACGGTTAATTTGACCATAAAATTTATTTATATAATTAAATTATTTAGATGCCTTCGTGGAAATCAAACATACAACTTCACAAAACCGCAACATAGTTTTATGCAAGGAATACTAGATAGGTAGATACTGTCGCGAGTGAAAGTACGTTCAATAAAATAAAAAATTAAGCAGGTGTAAGTAAGCATTTCAAAGTGCCGTGTCGTCCCCAGTAAAGAACGACTTACAAACACAGAAACAATAATTAACCAAATTGAAAATCTCAACAAACCGAAATACTTTCAAATAACTCCTTCATATTCTTGATACTTAACAAAGCAATTCATTTAGATTTACAATACATATCTTCTTTAGATAAAGGTTCTAACAGACGAGACGACGATGGTCGTGCGAGTAATGCGAGCGAGTTGCCATCTCTATCTACAACTGTTGTCTGTAGTAGTCACCGGCCACGATTGCGGTCGTCGATAACTGTGTTGCTCGTCTGTGAGCACCCTAAAGCGTTAATACAACGGGACCCAGATGTTACGCCTCAGTTAATGAAATGCAATAACAACGCTTGAAGGTCTATTAATTTGATTGGACTCCATTTATACTTGACAATTGTGGTTTATGTGTATATGAGTGAGTAAAGCTCTATTAGGTATTATAGGTATGGATGTTGGTATTTATTTGTAAAGGCACGTATTCACTGGGTCATAAAAATCTTCGGCTGGATTGCCTGAAACATTGCATATGTTGCGATGCAATATAGCCGGCTAATAAGAAGGTCGTGTAGCTGTAGAATTTTGCCTAATTATAGCCTGTTAGACACACAAAACAAAAGAGAGGTTTATGAAATAAAAAAACTCGTTTATCGTAAATGTGCACATAACTTTTTTATTTATAATGCTTTTGTTTATGACTGTTTTCTATCTTATATGTTTGAATTTGTTTTATTATTATTTATTTATTTTATTTGTTGTTGTTATAAGGCCCTACTCTAATAGCGGAGAACCTTCTAAGGGTTTATAGTACTCATCATTATAAGCAACTTGTACTATGGAACCAAATCTCAACAACCCGAATTAAACTTATGTTTTTTTTTTTTTTCTTTTTTTTTTTTTAGTTTATCAATTTATTTATTATGGAAACTTAGAACTAAGGTATTTACATACATAGACTAAATATTTACAAATAAATTAAAAAATTATTTTTAATTTATTTTTAATTTTTAACATAAGTTTCTTAAATTAATTTGATTATTGTTTCGCCGCATATTAGAGAAATTTAATATACAGTCTCGGCCGAAATAGCAATTAACGGCTTCGTTTAGTTAAAAAGGATTCGGCTGGCGCCTTGTCCTTTTAAAATCACTTCGGAAGTGCTCGTCTTCGCCTCATCCTTAACTATAATATCATATTTTCCTGAAACTGGTATCTATTTTCATAAAACTCCTTTTATTTATTCGCTATAAATATCGCAATTTCATAAACTCCCCCGAGTCACCGTCGAATCTAAAATCACCCCGCTCACCGTCGCAGTGTCTAGCCGAATTTCATTCTGAATTTATTTCACACCCTAGTTTGTACTATACTTTTATTCCCAGGTGATGCTTGATTTTGTACCAAAAAGTGACAAATGAAGCCAAAATATAGCTGTAATGTAAATAAATACAATTATTCTTAATTTAGAGTCTCCTCGGTACTCAATTTTGTACGAAAATAAATAAATTCTAAATTAATGTTATATTTAGTGCAACAGACTAAGTAAAATATTATATTTAATTCTGCGGAATGTCAAAATCCTATTCTCCCCTTACTCGTTTCTATTCACCTCCTTTGCGTTCTAAAATACCTACCCCGGTCTCGTTCCAATTGTCCCCATCTACGAGGTGAATAGGAATTTAGCACATTTTTTGCATTTTCTATGAAAAATTGTACTAAACTGAATAAAAAACCTATGAAATCAAGAAAATAAGCCACCGGAATCATAAAAATGAGCACTAGGTGTAGATAGAAGTACTGTGTTAAAGTGAAAATCATCCGTGAAGTTGGAAATCGTTCCTATTTCCCCCGTTTTACGGTACATATTACCACCTAATAATTAGCCTGCTATTTCATATATCAATCAATAACATTCGCAATATTATTGATCAGATCATGTGCATACTTTTACTTCTTTGTATGTTTGTGTTGTCTGATAAATGTATTTTCTTTCTTTCTTTTTTTACCAAACGACGCGTTGGTAGATCGACAATCTTCTCGTTAGACTCGACAAACCATTACCTAAACTGTAACAAAAAACCACTTCAGTACCACCACACACCTAACAAAAGTATACACCTTCTAAATCTTGCGCATTACTTATGAGCCTGGTCTTTCCTCAAAACTTAACTAAAAACCGAGGTAACACCACGTAACAATAGGCTGGCATTCAAATTTAATTAAAAGCAATCTTCAGGGATCCTTAGTCTATAAACACCTGAAAATAAATTCACCCGACTGCCAACAATTCTTCTTTAATAGGCCAGTGAGCCGACACCGTTATCGCGAAAATTTAATAACAGTAAAACAAGTACTGGGCTACACACGAACGTATAGTTTGTACAGCTTTGTGACAAACTATATTGGTGTACAATTTTTCCATGCAATATCTATGGACTGGACATGGATTATCGTACGGAACATACATCAGGGTAACAAAATGAAAGTGAAAATACATAATATTACCAAAAGACTTTATTGGTACTGAATTCAATTCAATTCAAATTTTAGGATTATGGCTCCATCGTTTTGACGATGATTCTGCCAGTGTCAAGGTTGAATAGAACATGTGATAAGTTGAGTGGAGATTGGCCGGAGAAATGGTTGCCAGTTAATTACTCTTTAGTAAAGTGGTTGAGGCACCTGACATACAAACAGACAGCACAACATGAGTTAGTATGTTAGGGGTTAGGTTTGGTTAGGATAAGAATACATATAGGACAAATTATTGGTACTGTCCTGTCGAACTAAAATGAGCGCCGTGACATAACTTTGTCTTCGCATTACCTCGCGCGTCTTGTCATGACGACAAAATTTTGTCAAGGCGCGCATGTCAGCCATGCAGGTGTGTATGTGATTGGAACGGCGATTGTATGAAAAATAAATTAATGTGGAACGAGCAAAATGAGTCAGAATTGCCACATGTAGGGTTTGGAGGTTCCATTATCCTCAAGAAGTAAAAGAAATCCATAGATTACTAATACTAATAGATCTACTGATAAATCGGAATATGTGTCTGTTTGTTTGTTTGTTTCTTTTTGACACCTCAACTACCGAACCGATTACAAAGAAAGGCATGTAAATTAAATACAATCAGAGGAAGGATCTTAGGATACTTTTTATTCGGGAAACGATCCATGCGAGGGAAGCCGCAGGCAGAAGCTAGTTTATTAAGAACTTAATTGACAGTTACATCTTCCAATTTTATTAAGTGCAAATGGGTTTATTAGGAATGCGCCCTACCCTCTATCAGTATTCAATCGTGAAGATGTTTCCCCTCATGCAAATATTGAGGGAACGTGCAATAAAATCAATTAGATTACAGAAATTTTATTATTGGGTTTGCCGATTAGAATTTTATTCACCCCTCTGTGGAAAGAATTTTGGCCACACGTTTGCATACATAAAAAGTTTCGAAATAATTTTGCATACATTATGACATTAAGTATGCTGAGATGTATATGTACCTAGGTATAGGCGATTTGCTTCTTGTGATATTGTTCTTGGAGAATCATTTCTGCAGCATTTATTTTTTAAATAGTACTAAATGATAATTTGAATTTAGTTTTGATGTCGTAACAGCAAAAGTGTAGGGAAAAGAGATGCATCTTGTGTTTATTTTTCTTGGCTGATAAAACGTTTCCAAGATTTAACAATAACGAAACACGGTTGAATATTTAAAAATAAATTTAATCAGAATCAGAATTTTATATTGTGATACTTAGGTATAATTGTTGGTTAAGTAGTATGAACATAAAATAAATCACATAAAGTTCTATTAGAACACCAAGCTACAAAATTGCCTCTATTCGCCATTTCATCCGTCAGTGTGTATCACATAAGGGCTATACATATATCTCATAAAGTAGTTATTCAAGGATGCTAAGGGAGCCACAACAATGAGCTGTTAGGGCGCAGGCTTACTTAATTAACCTTAGTTAACTACACGTGCTCGCAAAAGGGTCATTAACGTCAGTTAAAACTGAATTTTTGATGAACAACTGATAGTACATAGCCGTTTTAAATTTAAAATTAGGAAGTTTAAAACGTAGTCTAGTTTTTTATTTTAAGTTAGTTTAATTTTTAGTAAAGTTTAATGCTTTTAGTAGTCGTAGTTAAGTTGGGGACAATGTTTAATAGGTGCCTTATTGCTATACATGAGCGTTCATTATAGCAGTCTTAAGTAGGTTTATAGCGGTGGACACATTCTATGGTAGCCTATGGTGAAATGAACTGATAACTATCATATCCGGCGTGGACATCTGTTTGTTTTTGCAATCGGGGTCGTTAAATCTACTTGCGCATCAGGATATTTTTTTATCAATAGGTACAGCCCGCAGATTTATTTTATTCGATGGCAGGAAATCTTATATCCTTCTACGGAAAATTCTGATACTCTACCATATAGCGAGACTTCAACCCAAATTAACTCTAACGATACTGAAAAAAACCGTGAAAAAATCGGCATAACCGGACTGAAAACTAGATGACTTACGACAAAAACAAAACCGGAACAGTCTCTCCTGAATCTCGACTGTGAAAAGAACTTCTTCTCCATAGGATCTACTATTTGGAACCGTGCACCTAGAGGAAAGAATACTAACTATCCCTAGAGTCTCGACATTTCGTAAGTGCCTGTATCTAGTTTATATGAAATAAAGATCTATTCTATTCTATTCTAACTGTAGGCTGATGATGAAGGCCGATATATCCACATCAGGTAAAAAACCACCACAAATCGCTACCAATTTGTATAATAACGAAACTATTAACAATAAACACAGAGTAATTCAGCACAGAAGCATCAGGTGCACTGAATCGAAATCAATTAATGTTATTGCTGAACCGATGCAGGCTCGTAGGTAATTTGGGTTATTTGCTAGCTTATTAAGCCTGGATTATCTTGTGCAGATGGAATGCTTGCTATGTAGTATCTATTTCATTGTAGGTAGTGGATAGAAATAGGCAGGAAACACTGAGCAAGTTGACTTATAAAAAAATTAATGAACTGTAAAATCGTCTTTTTGGTATTTTTCTCACATTTTACTCGATACAATAAATACTTAAGGCCTACTCTAAATATATGTTGTTATTTAACAATGAAATAAATATTAAAAATAATAATTTATTATTATTTCCAAAATATTATATAAAATTCCAAACTGTTGGAAACACCTAGAGGCTTCAAAGTCTTGCATATATATCATGTATTTTTAGGGATTTTTTAAAGAACGAGAACAGCATAAAGTACTCCCCTAAATCCCAATTACTTAAGTTCAACTTTTTTGTAACCAAATTGTACAAATAGCCTTACTAACCTGACACTGGTTGAAATTACATGAAACATAATACAACTAAAATCCATATTATAGACCCAATATTGTAAAGTCGCATTTCGAATAAAGCTAGAAATCTTATAAAACTCAATTTAGTTAAAATCGGATCTCGGCTTCCCCTTGCACCGTAGGATCGACTGGGATCCAACGCAACGAATGATTTTCAATTCTAGATAAGAAGATTTGCCTTGGATATTTTTTATTATTATTAATACGTTTTTCTTTCTGAGTGGTAAAGGTTCTTAGAAATCTGCTCATCTCATAAGAGTTGATAGGGAGAGCTATATTTCCATGCATAATAATATTGTGTTTTAATAATAATGCAAGCAGATTGAGAGATAAGAGTACTTAATATAAATTATTGATGTCTTGTTTCTGCAAAGTGCCAATGCTGCAAATGAGATTATTTTCTGCATGACATTGCACTTTATCTGCGTACGTTAACTTATTTATTGCAAGATAAAATACAAGAATATGTCTTATTTTGGATGGATAAGACATTAAGCTCATTTTCATGTCCCATCGAAATAATTTTTAACCCCGGACAAAAAGAGGGATATTATATTTTTTTGTGTGTATCTGTCTGTGGCATTGTAGCACCAAAACGGATGGACCGATTTCAAAGCAGTTTTTTTTAATTGAAAGCTAGTTTAATCAGGTATCATCTTAGCGAGTTTCATGAATATCTGTTCAGCCGTTCAAAATCTCTTTTTCTAGTTGAAGTCGGGGGTTTTTGACGGTTAGGTGATTATAAAATTCCCCTTTGATTAAAATGTCTAAATGATTAATCTGTTTGAAATTTCTACTTGTCAAGTCCAAAACTAACCATTAAAAGGTTTTCAGGCAGTTTTTTATTTGTATCAAATTACTTATCAATTTCTTCTTCTGTGGAGTCGTCACGAGCTGTCACATGGGAATCGCTCAGGCCATAATGGAAAGATTAACCAATTAGTCAGTGGTACCTTCGTTTAAAAAATAGGGATCTCTACGAAAACTCCAATAATAATGTAACCCAACGTGTAAAAATTTTTTCTATAAAATATTTAATATGAATAATAAATGTCCGGGCAGAAGCAGGGACGCGCCGCTAGTTAATTTATTAAAACTGTTACTTGAGCTTGACAAAATGGTGATTTACTAGTTGGCTCTGCATTTCTGATTACTTCCAAGAAGAAAAAGCGAAATTAACTCAAAGGTCAATCTGCTACGACTAACATTGCTCACACTATAACACCTATTAATATTGTAACTAGGTACTTGATAACCCCTTACATTCTAGTGGACGTATTGAAGGAGGATAAGTCGAGGATCATTACGCCTCAGAAGGATTACGATAATTAATTTTCCTGATTAAACACGAGATGTCGAGAAGCTCATTAAAATATCAATTACTAAAGCAGATGCTATCAAACACACTACTATTATCTTAAACTTGACGCATTAAGTCCTAAATTCATTCAAATTCAATAAAACGCTTATTTGATAGCACATCGTATCAATGGCATTACTGTCAAAACTAGACATCTTTTAACCTCAGACCAAAAAGAAAACTTTTAACGATAACCAATTTACGCATTCAGTAATCTCACTTTATAATTATATACGAGTATCTGAAATGCGTGGTCATACTTACGTTACGGATCAGATCATCAAAGTGAACAACTTTCTCTACCCATAGAGAAAGTTGCTAATTTAGAAAGCTGATAATTTTTTCGCGATCACGATATTGGTCCCAACCAATATCGTGATCGCGAAAAAATTATCAGCTGTCCCATACAAAACTTCAATACAGCCTACTCGACCCAAACGTATGGAACAGCCGATAATTTTTTCATTATTGCGATCTTGGTCCCATAGAGAAAATTGTTCAGTTTGTGGTCTGATCCGCATCCTTAAATATGACCACGCTTTTCTCATACACGTTGTAAAAGTTGGTTCGTAAATAAAAACTAAAATAATAAATAAACTTTAATTCAATAAAGCTCTTACAAAATCAACATTTTCCGAGCACGTTTTTGCCAATGATAGAACCACAAAATGAACAATCAATAAATTGGTACTCCACTAATACCACAATAACACTATATTTATTTATTTTGTAATATGTAAGTGTAACATAAATTTTATGCATATTATTTACCTGTTTATAATAATATGTAGGTATAGTACACCGCAAACTGCCGTTTTTCTGAAAGACATCGCTTTCAGCGATAAGACCGCCCATTGTAAATTTTTATATTTATAAATAAAGTATCTTTTGTATTTCTGGGTACAATAAAGCTTAATGTACTGTATTCCAACCATTTCAAGCTTAAACATCTGAATCGACAACTTCAATATTAAAACCAACACAAACATAATTTACTATAAAAAAAATCAATAGCTTTGTAATTTTCATTTGATTTACGCTTTAATACATTAGACCCACAAATTAAATAATTTCACCAAACGTTCAGGTTAGCATTTGCCAACATCGGCATTCCCTTGAGCCTAGCCATCTTAAGACGTCATACTGATACCCTCGTACGTCTAGCTCGGAACGCCTGAAATAATTTGAATATGAATGGCGCTTAATTCAACAAATTCAACAGACAGTTTGATATTAAATTTGCGTAAGACGTTACTTGGAGTCAGGTTTCTGTGGGGTTCGTAATAGAATTGGAACTATGAGATGAACTATTTGTACTTATTCGATGGTATAGGGCTATATGCAAGATGTAGGTATTTAAAGTCAAACCATTTTGTTGCACGATGGAAATCCAGGACTTGTTCCATCGAGGGGGCTAGGTATGGAGGGACATACCGGATTCTTACCAACTAAAACCACCGCAGTGTTCCGCGTCTGCCTATGGCCAGGGTTCGAGATGTACATAAGCATTCACCGCTCCCCGACAGGTCTGAACCCGCTGCTAGCTTCAGCGGGTCCCTTCTCCCTGTGCGGTCAGTCTGGCCACTCACAAGTGGTGTACGTGGAACACAGCGCCTCCAACTCAAAAAAAAAAGCGTGGTTTCTCTTTCACATTTACTAGATGTACAAATAGAATGAATATGAACAAATTTCTAAACCTCTTTTTTTAGCTGTCCGCTTTAGGTATTGTTTTTGTTACTCTTGAAACAATAAAGAGCATCTCCAACTTCTAAGAGTACGTAGGTTTACATAAAACTATTTTACTGTCCACACAAGTTACATCAGTGGGTGTTAATACTCGCTCCAGCGCACACTAGACTTACAGAGTACTAAGTACTGAAAGTCCCCGGGCGCCTCCGCGATTTGTAGCAACTAGTTTGACATTCTTTTAGAGGTAAATAGACGCAGATACGACTTTTCTTTTTTAACACTTAATATTACGAATAAGTTTTGTATAAATATATGGGAATAGTTTTGAAACTATTTACTCTTTCTTTTTGTATAAGTTTTCCAGGTTTGAGATTGTGGGTTATAAAGAATAGGCTGTAGAACGCTAGAAAGCCATTTTTTTTTAGCGTAGTAATACGTTCCGGGGTCACGGTAATGAGATAAGTCCCGCGACCAACGATAGAACGCCTGCAAAAAAAAAAAAAAAAAAAAAAAAACAGCCTATTTCGCTGGTTTAGTGCGGGTTGGCAGACTAACACAATCAAGAACTTTACTAGGCCCTCTCAGATTTGCAGGGTTCCTCACGATGTTTAACCTTCATCGTCACAAGTGAAGACAGAACCTGCTGCATGGAAGGCAAGCGTTCAACCGCTCGGCTATCACTGCTAATAACGCAGTAAGCAATGAAATATTTAAAAAAAAATGCTCTTACAATATCGAAATAAAGGTTTATTTAAACGTAAATCCAAATTTTCAGAAACTACACAAGAGAAAAATATTTTAAGCTGCTTATCATATCTTGGTATTGGAAAATATAAAGCAACTTTCATCTCTGCAAATAAGGCCTTATTTGCATTTTGATTACGTACAGTGCTGTATCATTTCCATTACCAACTGTCCATTAGTTCTCGTAAGAGGTAATTAAGAGATTAGACCAGTAGAATGGGCAGCGGGACACACCTGTACCCGCAAATGTTTCGATACCGTTTTGCTGTGATTCTACCGGGAAGTCCGTTTTCGACGTTATATGTATGTCTGTTACTGTAAACTACATAATTGTGACTGATAAAGTGATAAAATATAAGGTCCTACCTTTCTAGGCCCGATCTCTATAAGAGGTTATTGTACTCATCATCATTCACCCTTGGTCGTTCATAATAATATATTATAATCTATACATATAAAAACACTTGTATAGGTATCTAATATTTGTAAGCTTTATAACTATAACTATTGTATTAGGTTAACCTGTGATGATATTTGTATGTGTTTTAAAATAAATAAATAAATCATTATACACAACTTTTACCACGGGACTAAGCCTGAAATCGCGTAAAAAACATCACCAGTCCCATACAATTCGTTGAGAATCATTGAATTATTTATAAGGAACAGCTGTTTATAATAAAATTACAAAATGTACATAAAAAATAAAGTACTATTGAGTGCAGACGTTTTAAATAAATACTCACAACGCAGGAATACCCTTCTTTACCAACCATGGTAGCAATATTTCACGTTTTTCACACCTCAATGTGAGCGATTGGTAGTGACATCATGGGCGCAAGCATCCCTCGCGTCAAATTGACACGGACGCACAAGCGACGCGACGCCGAATTGGATTCGTCACCAAAATATTTACTTACCTCGTTATTAAGGCGAGAAATATATGCGAGTGTAACACATTTCAAGGAAAACGAATGTAAAATTGAATTGATTTATTTAGAACATTTATACAACATTTTTATTTAGAACTTTTATTTGGAATATTTAGAAAATAATATCCTCATTGATAAGTAAAAAGGGGTTAGCATCATCTTATGGTGGGCTCCTAATAACATAAATATAGCCCCCAATTCACCAGCACAAGGGACACACATCACATCACACCACACAGGATTCCATCACAGGATGGAATTAAATTGTAATTTGTTATGTAAATTGCCAAGTTTCGTGCCGACTGTACTTTTTTCCAAAATCTGTGGATTCAGGTCAAAATATCTCCTAAAGTTAAGGACAATCTCCTAAGAACGTTTTGCTGTAGGTACAGGAAAAAAAGTACAGTCGGCATGAAAATGGACAACTTACATTACAAATTACAATTTAAATGCATCATGTACAGATATAAACACAAATTCGTGCAATAGGTTATCACAATCTACTCCAACTTAATGCATGAAATCCTTCTTTTGACATATTACAATGCGGAATAGATTTCCCCGAGGCATAGATAAATGTGATATTGAAATGGTTCCGTACGCGTATTCACTGAGTGCATAGTTAAGCACCTTTTAAAGGTAATCATTGTTCCATAAATCTGGCTTTAATGGATGTACCCGTCATTTCCATTTTAACTGGCAAAGGAAGAAAATCGCTGAGTGAACCTAGAACTTATGGAATGATGCGAAGGATTAATTAAAAAGGAGTAGTTATGACCTGTATTTTTTTTCTTTTCTGCAGAAATGTTTAGATCTCATGCTACTTGGTGAGTATATGAATTTTCAGTATTCTGGAAGACCTTCAAACTCACGGTTGAAGCGTGATTTAACACGTATCTTTATCGCAAATAGATAGGTAGCAGTCACGCGCGTGAATGCGACCAGCAAGCAGCATTTATTATCACTGCAATGGCGTACGAGGCTAAAGCCTTTAATATTAGGCCCATGCACACGTCTGAGACGTCTTACACGTGTAAGGGTTGGTGTGCACACCAAACCGACGCTCGTCGTACACGTGTGTCTTCGTCTTTTTGCCATCTAGTTAGCGCATGCGCAAAGACGCGTCCGACGTGCAAGACGTAGAGCTACACTATGCATACGCCATCAGACGTGTGGGTAGAAGTAACCCCTCCACCATCGAACGAAAATATAGCTCTACCAAACTAGTCACCATAAAAAATATATGGGCTCCGACATGTCAAGGTCGGCTACGTGACCCCCGGCAATGTAGTTCTTGCGTTGCTATGCACGTAGCCGCATCTATACGCCCGTATTCGCTTTGCAGCACTAGGATGCATGAATGTACTCCTTGCTATACGGTAACACGCATAGATGCCTGTCCTTTATACGTAACCTTTAACTATGCTCGTACTGCTAAAAGAAAAAAGCTAGTTTTCTTATTTGAAAATAAGGAAACTACCTGCAAGCAATTGGCCGGTGACACGTGATATACGCGAGACAACCCTTACCGTAAATAAGGCTTGTATTTCACACGTCGCCGGAAACCTTCAGGCGACAATCCAGATTGTTAGGCTGACCAAATATCTTCCTCCTCAAATAAAAACTAGGAATGATATCTTCTCACGATTTATGTCATTCACTTTTTTCTTAGCGGTGCAATTTTTTGTTTGTATATGTCCCACAGGATGTCGTGACGGGGCGCGGCGACTCTCCTTTGTATTTTGTGTAATAAAATCTCGTGTGTCACCTCGTCCGACGCTGTCCCTTAGTCCCTTTAGGGGCTGTAACTTTTCTTCCCTGTCGCCAGTATTTTATTCGATAATAATTCACCAGACGCAAGAAAATCCTTTGTTTCATTAAATTTCTTATGTAGGAAAACTTAGGCCGTTAGTTTTATTTTTACCTAAATTCGTTACGTTGTCCTCGACGTGAATTTCTTTTTTGGTACCTACTACTTCGTATGTTTGTATTATGTTTATAGTAACTGGAGTATGTATGTACTCTCTCTAGATGAGGTAAAAACTCTTGTATTATATTACCAAATATGTCATGTAGAAAGCACAGCTGTTTTCTCCCTCAGTAGGTAGACTCGCAATACCTATTATTATGTCCAATATAAGAAAGACATAAGTTTAATTGATTGATTGGCACTAGGTACTGACACAAAATCACTTCTTCCATCTGTCGGCAGTCTGTCTATTAGGGATCATGTTTCTAAGACATCTTCAGGCTGATACTGTGATGAATGAATCATTTTATATTACTTATTATATATATATATGTATATTATTATATACATATTATTACTTATGATTTATTTTACTACAAATGTGAAGTGCGCACTGACAACCATAACACAAGTTAAGTCTTACCATGGTTACCAGTGTCCTACTGCTATTAAATTGGATGTATGAATGTAATTAGATAGGCGTTTAGTAATAGGTGCTCAGTGGTGGCATTGAGATCACTAACCAGATGATCACAATCCCACTTACGCACCTATTATTTAACATTTATTACTTAGATAATATTTAAATAGTTTTCTCAAGTTACATAAATAAATACTATTTTAATGTTTTCACGTAAACTTTCTAATGCGACATTTTAAGTTTCTTTTTTTAATCTTTAAAGCCTTTAATCCTTTTAAGTATTAATCCGTAGCGGTCGGTAAGTTTAAGAAAATTTAATTAACTCACAGCTCGCTCGATTTATTATATTATCAGCTATAAAATCTAGGGCATTAGCGATAAACTTGCACATAGGCCCGCCGATACGATGTGTAAGGAAAATCAACTGATCTTAAGCTTCGTATTCACTAGATGGTGGCATAAATACTAGGCAACATGTTGCCTGGTACTTCGTAATGTTGCGACTTCCATTTCAACGTTAGCCAACTTTAGGAAATGTTTACAAATTTTATAATTTCCATGAGGTTATTGGGGTAGCTACGGAAGTTGAGGTCTTGGATTCGATTCCCCGTCTTAGCCAGACGTGTAAGTAATTAGATTTTCTTATTAAATGTCTAAGTTCTGCCCAGAGCTGAAATTTAAATCGGGGGAATGGTAATAGTCTCGTTCATAAGTTCAGTCAATGTGTGCGGGTGAAGAGTGCGTGTAAAACTAGTAATCTGGTCCCCAACATCAGCTGACGACACAAGAAATCGTGTAGGAATTCTCAAGGAACATCATCATTCTTCTGCCCATAAACTATTCCAATTCGGTGTCGACGCAATGTGTCTTTTTTATATTCATCTCTATCTCTGTCAAAGCATTCTCAGGCAACATTTGTCGCTGGTGAATACACAGTCTTATATTTATATAAACTGTGCAGGAAATTATGAAGTACGGACTTATGTCGGACTAGTTTGTGCTGGCGACTTCGCACGGATATCGTTTTTAGATTTCCGGAACTGCGAGATGTAACGGAAAGTTAAATACACAGAAGAAAGATTTCAACAGCGAATTGTTTGGTAAGAGTTGGAAGAAAGTATGTTATTTGTTGTGATTTTTTGTTCACCTAACATAAGCCACGTATGCAGTAGACATCATTTTATTTTAATCAAGTTTCTTAGCAATTATTATTGCATTATTATAAACAACTCTTGACTTATACTGTAGAAAAATGGGGTTGCTTACTATGAGCGGATGATCACAAGCAGACCCAGGTTCCAACCCTCAAAAAATTCATGTATCTAATACATTAAAAAATTGGCGTTGTCATATAAATATTATTAAAATAATGAAACTGCTCACACTTGCAAAAATCATAACTCCTCTTGGCGACTGTAACCAAAAACTCGAAGTACATAATAAAACAAACTCAATGTAATTAAGAATTGAATTACGACGAAAAATAACGATGGTGTTAATTAAACTAGACAATGAACGAATAAAAAATACTTTATGGCTACTGAAAATTTGTTTTACGATCCAATAAAGGAACTAGGACAAGACATTATGGACATTATCTCGGTTTTAATTATATCTGTGGTACCTACTTAAATCATATTTTTAACACTATAATTTTCGAAGTTATGAGAAAGAAATGCGAAGTATTTAATGCCGGCTAGAATGAGATCGTGGGTGAAATCTGTGTGTTAATAAGAAAATAATTAATAAAGTAATGTAAAAATATATCGTAGGTGTGACTTCGTCGACGTCGACATAATTTTATATACAGGGTGTAATTGATATCGTAACGAAAGCTGATACCATGCATTCAGTACATGATTCTGGACACCTGAGCGTTGGAATTTTGCGTCGGTCTTTTCAAAAAGTATACAATTTTATTCGTAGTATTGTTAGTTATGACCACAGCGAAACCCTTTTTTTAAAAAGTCCGGTCCAATATTCTAACGCGGAACTTCAGAATCATGTACTGAATCCATTTCGTTACGATGTCACCTACACCCAGTATAAAGCCTAGTTATACGTTAGCAATCTTAAACCCAAATGTTATTTGTTGCTATATCTATCAACTAAGTATTACCTGCACCGTACCAATTTACATATTTTGTAGAAATTCCGTGATTTCCCTTGACCATAATTGAAAATCTGTCCGTCTGAAAATAGATC
Source organism: Allophyes oxyacanthae (assembly GCA_932294325.1). Classification (NCBI taxonomy): domain Eukaryota; kingdom Metazoa; phylum Arthropoda; class Insecta; order Lepidoptera; family Noctuidae; genus Allophyes; species Allophyes oxyacanthae. Next base: position 3,552,727 of record OW028623.1, on the reverse strand, counting down.
TGTCAGTACACACTTACAAAAAGTGAGGACGTAGATGGAAGGAACATTACATTCCTTTTGAAACTACATTTTACATCTTAACAAAGAAGCAACATTGTTTTAATTAAAATTTGTTTATTATTACAAGACCAGCCATAGTTTAGTCTGCGCAAGTTTTAGGCGTAACTAAGTAATAAGAGTTGGAGCGCTAGTTAAGACATAATAAACTTTCGCTGAAGTGTTACGAGGTACACGACTTGATGAACTCAGGTGATTGTAAAGTTATTAGACGTATATGAGTTAATAGTTTCATTAGAAAGAGAGTCTACTACCTACTAACATTATGATTGTGTGTTATTGAGACTACTTTTAAAGATGAGTAAACATTTTTTGCATTTGATTTTATAAACTCACCAGCCTGTAAGCACGCCTTCCTCCTGATTTAATGGAAGGTCAGCAGCTTCAATTATCGGTTGGTATACGGGCATAATCACCACTCAAGGTAGAATTATTGCTGATCACAATATGTTGTTTGAAGCACTTCAAATAATATACTGCGATCAGCAATGATTCTAACCTGACCAATGAGATCTAACCCACTGCACAGTGGATGTGATCCAGCCCATGGGTCAGATTAATTCAACACTTATGTGCACATCACCTGTGAGAAAATGTGGGAACAAAACAGTGTGAGAAAACCGTTATATTATCTAGAACCAAAAATTCCAAAACTTGCGATATCCAACAATGTTGTTATTAGAGCACAGGAAGAAGCTGCCTACAATTTGACATTATCCCTTACTCACCCTTTATATCACCCAGGGGACGAAAAGAGGTGCCCTTTTCTTTTCCGAGAACCAGGCGGTCGTAAAGCAACCCTGTGGCTCCCGGAAAGCAAGATGGTATTATATTTATTTGTTTTAATGTTTCTGTACATAATGGCTTACTTTAGTCACACTTCAACACCCTTTTGCACAAAGATGATCATCAAAGCCAAAGCATTTTAGGTGTGCTATGTGATAATTAATCGATTAAGTCTTCACGATCCGTTCTTTCAGATGTTGATTAGAATGGAAGTAATGGAATGGAAAATCTTTCCACCTTTTATACCTATAGGGATAACTCAAAATGATAATTATAATCAAGTCCAGTTATTGAAAGTGTCAACAAAACTACTGATTGTTTTCGTGCACACGTAGGGAAGACAGGGACAAAATTCGATGTAGTATATATATTGTACTATTTCAGGGGAAGGCGTATAAAATTAATGAAGAAATAAAAATCAACAATTCTTGGGCCCCATAATAGCACAGGGCGACGTCAGACGGTGCAAGTCGCAGCAACTTCCTGACTCGCTGACGTCAACTCTCGTAAGCCTGGACACCGACCAACTAACGAACTTGCATCGTATATCATTCACGAATATAAGGTAAAGAAGGTAAAGAACATAATTCATCGCTTTTGTTATTCTTTGAAATAAATGTAGTTTCTCTAGAGCTGCACTGAATAATGTCTACATTTCTTGTTCCTAATATTTAATCCTACGTAGGTACCCTTAAATGATACGGAGGCTGTATTCGTCAATTTTAAGGGAATATCATAATCATATGAGAAGAAACGATTAGTGCACTTCGTTCCCACCTCTACGTTTCCCAGATATGATGCTGGCGTTATCTACAGAACTCCCTGGCCAGCCTACCTACCTACCTGCCTAGGAATGTATCCATATTCAAAGAGTTGAAGCTAGACCAGCAAAATCACCTGTCTTCTGTTTGCCTGCACCGAATATTAAAATACTTTGGACACATTGTTATGAGAAATACCGTTAATATCGAGAGACTAATTGTGACAGGCAAAAGATCGAGAGGACGCAGCCCAAAGCGATGGTGAAACCAGGTTTCGGAACAACTGGACGTGCTGAACGTGGCACTCTATCAAAACACAGACCGCAGCAAATGGAGATCAACTATCCAAAAATTGAAGGACCAACATAGGAGTAGTACTTATAACCTTATGATTTTTAATTTATTAAATTCCTCTTTTCTTAAAAAATCCAAATTCCCCGCGCTTACGAGTATGTCGCTCACAAATATCATTAAAAACAACAAAACTAAAAACAAACCCATTTCGAAGGCAATGCCCAAATTTGTTACAGTCGGTGCGTTTGTCCCGACCTGAGGCTGTAATGGAGTCACGTAGGGTGGCCAACTTTTATTAGATCCATCATGTTTTGGATGCGCTGCATTAAGCCATGTTTTCACGCACCATTCTCTAAGAATATTGTAACGTATACTGTGTTTTGGGATCACGTCTCTCGGTTATAGAATGCTACGTGGTTAGGTGGGGAGATGAGATGAGAATGTTTTAATTTTAGTATTGTCAAACTCAGATTGATCGGTTGATTGTATGTTTTAATACATAAAATATAAATTAAACTGTTTGCAATAGTAGAATTTGAAATTACTTAAATATCAGTAAAAAATAACATGAATAAACCAGATGGTAAACACATGTACATTATCAGCCGATTTCTTAGAGGAGAATAGGCATATAAAATCTTATTAAATCCCAGAATCCAGAACAAACCTAGGGTATTTGGCCGCTCTGTCAAGGCTCTGTAGGCAATTCAACAACCTTTCAAAACTTGATTTAATATTGCTCACACAATTTCAAAATACAAAAAGGACTTGAAAATTATTACTATATCCATTGTAATATAAATTTAAATGTACAATGGCCGATCTTATCGCTAAAAGCGATATGGATGGATGGAGCACCTTTGGATGGATATGACATGGAAGAAAAAGGGCAGTTTGCGGTGTACCATACATATTATTATAAACAGATACATAATTTACATAAATTTTATATTACACTTACATATAAAATAAATATTATAAAGTGTTAGCAGGCAGTGATACCCTAGCGGTTGAACGCTTGCTTTCCATGCAGGAGGGTCTGAGTTCAAACCCGGCCCGCACCTCTGACTTTTCGGATTCATGTGCGGATTAGAATTTGATTATCACTTGCGATAACGGTGAAGGAAAAATATTTTGAGGAAACCTGCACATCTGAGAGTGCCTCATAAAGCCCTCGATGATGTGTATAGTCCGCCAACCTGCACTAGGCCAGCCCGCCAGCGTGGTGGACTAAGGCCTAACCTTTCTCATTCCGAGAGGAGGCGCGTGCCCAACAGTGGGACAGTAATGGGCTGGATTTATTTATTTATTTATTCAAAAGTGTTATAATATAAGTGGTATTCGAGGAGTAACTTGTAGGGATTTCTCACTCGATTTTTCAAAAACGGGATTTTCCACCCACCGTACTAACGCTGCAGTGTTGCTATGGATATTCTACCTACGAAAACGGATTATTGTGACGTACCTAATATAAAAAAACATTTAAAACCAACCGAAGAACCATAAAACAATCATTTCACGTAGAGATTATCTATTCAATTTTATGAAACATTCAGTAGGCCCATTTATTGCCAATATTAAACTATAGATAGCGCAAATTGGCTTAGCAATATGACGGCAAATTTATATCGATCACGAGTCAATCATTCAACATCAAACTACAATTTTGAGGAGTAATGTGCTGTGAAATAATGTACATTGGAGCTAGCGTATATTGTTTAGTCAGCTTTAAACTGTATATTAGGTGATTTGTTATTTTGTTGCCCAATTTTCTCGCTACTCTGTTGCTGTCTAAAATTGTGTTTCGAAATAGAAGGACCGAGCCTAAAGTAAAGAAAAGAAAAAATGATAGGATAAACTGGGATATTGTACGACGTACTCAGTCCATAAACATCAAGTTTATATTTTTTAGATTACCTACTGCACTGCAATAAAACCATATCTGATTAATGAGATAAGTAAGGAGGAATGGAATGAATGCCCTACGAACTGAAACACCTAGCGACATCTATCGGGGCGCGACAACTCTCCGTCGATCGCTAATTGCAACCTTAGGGTGGTAGACTAATGCTTTGGCCGACTGTACATATACATATACCTCTAACATAGACAATTTCTCTACTATAGAACTTGGAATAAAAGTTATAAATACATGAAAGATTCCCGGAACAAAGTCGATTTGAAATACAAAGACTGTCTATCCCAGTCATGATCAAAATGATAGGAACGTTCCGTTCGAAACTCAGATGAAGAATCCGCTTTCAGTTCTTTAACTAAAGTTTGAATCTATTTCGTGCATTCCATATTATAAATTTTGACAAACTAAATAGCGCACTGGTATCGTTGATAATTTCATTATGATAAAGTTTAAGTTGGAAACCTTATAGTTGTGTACATTTTTCCAGGAACTGCATAGAATAAGCTTTAATCTTCCCGTGGGCGTCATAATATACGACAACGTCTACTAAACTCTACTGCAGCTTTAAATTGCTATATTACCTGCAGCATCTTCTTTCTACATTCTAAATTGGAAATTATAATATTTATAAAGAAACAAAATGCTGCCTAATAATGCCCTAAACACCGCGAAATTCCAATAAAGTGCACCGAACCCCATCCAACTGGCAGCAATAAATATGGCAATATTCCTCACGCTTCGTTTAATATTAGATTCAACGAATTTTAGTTCGCAATTGTTTCTGCAAACTTCTTCTAGTTTATAATAGTCTGTTTTAAGTTTACCACATATATTTTATATATTGTGTACATGGTGCGTCTCGCTTTGTTAGTTTTTATTTAACTTTGTTACTCTAATGCCAGAGATGTTTCTAACTTTTTGTTTTTGTACCGTGAATTTAGTAGGAATAGGTTCAACCATGTTTGGATTTGAGTTTGAAAGTTCAGTACAATGCATTCCTTACATATAATATGTACTTTTAAGGATGTGTAATATATATCCTTAAAAGTACTTGTTTGCAGATCAAAAGATTAGATATATAAAATTAATTTCATAATAGAATTTGAATGCATGTTTGTTCGACGACAGTACATTTATGAGCCTGAGCTTAGCAACTTATAGTGAAAGATTGATAAAAGCTGTGTAATGAAAAGGCAATAGCCATCAGATATGCTATTGGTATTGTATGTGTGTCGTTTTTGCTGCAGAAATAAAATATTTTTCTTCTTCTTTCTTTTCAGATATTAAAATTTATTTAGTCGTGTAATAGACACGACTTTATGATCTATAAATTAATAGTGCGATTTATACGTCAGTTTTAATAAGTATCCGACTGAAGTTGGATATTTTGTTCCGTCAGGTGATATAGCTACATAATTGAAATTTCAGTTTTCTTTTAATTCCTATTAAAAACTGCTCCAACAGCAGTTTCATACTCGTTTAATTTTCAAAACTTTGTAATCGAACTGTCGGCTTCCAAATATAAAAATGGACCATCAAGACTTCTTTTTACTAAACTGCTCAGATAAAAACATAGGAACCAATTAAACCGGAAACCTTGACACCAAAAGGTCTTCCCATTTATCTTACAGCCACAGTACCTTAAATGTCACCTACAGGGAAAGAAATAAAAAAGAGCCCCGTTCCATTTCATGTAACAATTAGACGGAGGGAGTAAAAAAGGCCAAGGCTTAGGGACCCACAATAAATTATTAAGGAGACAAAGTTTTGTCTGTGCGTTTTTTATGTCTAAGAACAAAGTTGGACAGTCATTAATCCTCTGGCCGACGTATTAAACGGGATAAAGCGATTTTTATTACGCCAACTTTTCTTAACGTCGATTTAAAATAATCTTCGGTTACACTCGGATTATTTGTAACAGCTCCACAATCGTTTGTTACTTTTGAGACTTTTTTCGGAAGTACTGTCCGGGGTGAGTTGAATTTTAAAGGGTCTAATCGTTCATTTGATTTGCTCCCTTACTTTTTCTTTTATCGGCTTCCTTCGTAATTTGAAGATGTTGTTTAAACTTGGGGACAATTTATATTGTTTAAAGAATCCAATTTATTTTAGGTAATTTAGTTTTATTCAAGATGGAATGGGGTATATTATCTTATATTTTATTTGCTTGCCAAAACACAGCTTGTTTATCAAAGGCAAACCTACGTAAAGAAGTCTAAGCAAAACAATTGTTTAGTTTTGTTCTTATTACAAATTGAGGTGAAAACATAAATAAACAGGTTCTTATAATAGGTTAAGACAACTACCTATCTGATTTTTTTTGAAAACTTTATTGAAGTCTGTATTTTTAAGAAGTCTTATATAATATTCACTTGCGCTTGTCGGTAAATATATATAAAATATACTGCATGAGCGATTCCCATGATAACCTGTACTGCCTCGACACAACAAGAAGCCTAAAAAATATCTACAATAAACGAGGCAAATAAAACAGGGTTATACCACAACGGTAGGAAAAGAGCTTCCTTTGCCAATAGCGAGCTTCAGTTGATTGTCAATACATTTTGATATATCGCTAGCTTCCTCGTTCAAAGGTTACTACGCCCTGATGGCTAAAGTCCGCTCAGTTGGCGCAGTTTACACGGCAAACGCATTAACACCGCAAATTTGTGACGACAGTACAAAGATAACACGTACGGTAAGTTTGCGGACTAAGCCAATAATATTTGATAAATGTTACGCTTATAGAAGATGTGTTTTGAGAAAATATACTTGGGATGTTATTGCTGAATGTACTCGCGTGGTTTTCAAATATTTGTCTTATGTCTTTCGTCTTGTTGGTCTAGGACGGATGTGAACTAACAGACTTTTTAATATTCAAGGAGAGACAATATACCTACCTTATATACAGGAAACTTTTTTATATAGTGCGCATAATTTGTAGTGATTCAGTCTCTGTTCCTAAATTCAACCGCAGTATTGGGATACACTTTAAAACAAAACGAAAATTCGACTTAGTATGGGGGACACGCATAATTTACTAGCGCAAAATCAAATTTTATTTTGTTTTGGAGTGAATTTTCTTACTGCGGTTGCAATTAGGAACGGACACTGAATCACTCTGCAAATTTTGCGCACTACATAAAAAAATATCCTGTTTAATAGGGGTTCAAAGGTTATATGAAAAATGTTTCTACGCGGACGGAGTGTTAGGCAGAACACTTTATAAATAACAAGGTATTCCTATAAACATAACATATATTTTTTCTGAAAACACTCTTGTTTGATACTTAATCCCACGTGAGCCGTTTTGACACACGTCGCCTCCAGAAATTAGGGATTTAGTGATATTTATATAAAAAATAATCCTGAAATAATAGCTTAGTAAAGAAAAGAAACCTCCTTTGTTGGAGATTTTCTGAACCTTTTGTGTAAAAGTTGTGGGATCGGAATGAAAAGATTTCCAGTTGAATATGTAGTACCTATGTATGATTATAGGTACGAGGTAGAACATTTTGTGGTTGTTCTACTTAAAATTTGTTAGTTCAGGTATTGTATAGCAGACATTAGATGATGAAGTTCCAAAGATTATCATAATAAATACGAGTAACATTACAATGCCGATATGGATCTTTAATCTTAGTATCAAACAGCAAAGTGAATAAACAGATTATTTAACAAGAACTTACGCTATACAAATGTTGGCAAAGTTTTTTTTTTTTTTTTTTTGTTTTTAATTTTGTTCTCTGGATCTAATAAAATCGGAATGTATAGGTATATTTCGAGAACAGACAGCAAAACTAAATCTCGAGTCCGTCTGACGTGCGAAAGTCAGATTACCAGCGTTGCCAGAATGTAACTTTTGTAACATTTTACCTTACTTTTGCCCCACCATGTTACTTCCTTGACTCAAAATGTAACTTTTCGCAATATTATTAATACCTTAATTATTTACTTCGAAATAGTTAAACATAGGTAATTTATATAATTAAATAAATATGTTACTTTTCTCTAGGAATTTTTTTTAAATCTTTATTTATTTATGGAGGGTTTGATCAGACATGATCATGCCACCCTCATAGTCTCTAGGAAATGTTACTTTTCAGGCACATCCAGGTAACTTTTCACTAGAGTGCACTAACAACACTGCTGACTACTCTTCTGTAATAAGTTGTATATTCGCGCCTTACGCTTAAAACTTTCTGTTTTTTTTTTTTTTTTTTTTTAATTTTATTATAAACATTGCCCCTCACTAGGATTTCTCCTGTATCGAGGGTACAGTTTACAAACATACATGTCACACGCACACACAACCAGACCCGAAACAACTATATGTAGATCATACAAATATTTGTTCCGTGCGGGGATCGAACCCGCGGCACGTAGCGCAGAAAGCTAATCACTTAGCCACTGCGCCAACTGTGTCGCCAACCGTGTCGAAATGACATAAGTAACAAGTATGAAGTAACAGTTTCCTTGCAAAAATAAAAAAACACGCAAAATAAAAGCAATGAGTTTTAAAATGCAGCACATAGCTACTAAAACATAACAAAATCTGGACTGTACTTACTCTAACAAAGAATACAGATCTAAAACAACAAGACTATCCCACGCAACGTCCGTAACAACATCTTTGAAACTAATTCTGAAGGAAACAAGATTGTGGAGTCAGTTCATTGAACATAAGCCCGCACAGAATTTCAATGTGACGTCACTTAAAGAAACTTTATCAACAAAATCTTTTGGAGCGGACTGAACAGATGAAATAATAAAAAAATAAAATCTAAGTCTATTAGCGACGATGTCCGAGCGTGCCGATTTGGATCTCAAAGAAATTTCAAAGAACTGTTTTGTAAATATTGTTATTTTAGGGAGGTTGTACATTTGATGAATATTTAGATACATTTTGAAAAGCAGCCCTGTATAGTCAATTATCAACACTACTCGTGAATTTCAAGATTATATATCACATATTTTTATAACAATAGCTTAATCATAAAATGGAAGATTCATTCGTACTGTTTTCTTGAGTGATTTTAAATCAGCAGTATCCCGCAGGCTCCCATATCTTTTAACTTATTGGAATTCAAACTTAACTAGCGATCATTAAAAATCACTACGTGCGATGGCTCTGAAACGCTCGTAATTTTAAAACCCCCTGCAATTCCACTTAAACAATAACATAAAAGGAAAACTCCGATAAACTTATTCAAGCGTTAAACCACTACTATCATCTCTCATGTGCAGTCTCCCTAACGCCACAGAAAACAAGCAAACAAAGAGAGATAAGGGCGGCTGCAAATGACAGCTGTCTCTTGCCGTTCCCGAGATACGCAACAAAGATTGACAACAACAGACGGTAGTATGAATTATTAAGGTGTAATTTTTCGGACTGCTTCTCAGATAACGTGGAAGAATGCTATCAGTTTTGACTGTCAGTCAAGACTTTACTCAGAGATTCTTTGAAATTTTATTATTTATATAATTGAAATTGTATACCTATACTACGGCTTCCTACAGCTACTGCCTCAATGGCTCGATGGAAGGGCCTGAATAAATCACAAAAAAAAAACAGTTGCTGGCAGAAAACGATGATCATTTTTTCATACCCCGGATACGAAATTTTCTGGAATTGATCAGAGACAGCGAACTTTGTACAGTACAAAAAAGAAGAAGCATCGGCAAATTTCGTAGAACCGATCTCTTCCGAACTAAGTGCGACTTCGAGACCACAAATGTTTATTAGTATTTACTGCAGTAAAAATGATTTTTACGCTGACGCAATAAGTTGTACAATTATCGGAGCGAGAGATTGCCATTGGTTGTTCGATCAGGTTGTGTCATACAATACGAAGGTTGTCTAATACACTGTGTTCGTGCGGTAAAACTTAGTATTCGAGAATTACTAAGACAACAGATGATAACACAAAATAATATTTAAAGACAGCCAAACTGATACAACTAATAACTGTTGACTGTTGAGCTGTAACAAAATGATACAACTAATAACTGTTGTCCCAGATATTTTGTCCCATCAAAGGATTTGTACGTACCAATTATTACAAACTAGATCTAAGTCATTCGATAGCTAGCCACAAATAGCTTACAAGATTATATTTATAGACTGCAAAAGTATGTATGATTGATAAACCTGATAACTGTTGTCCCAGACGTTAGTCCCATTATACTCAAGATTTTTCGATTCTGTTTAAGGCGCAGTGGGATACAATTAATCTTAAATCGGCTGCATACAAAAACGCGAGTGAGTAAAGTAAAGACCATTGTTATTTATAAAAGATCCACCCCATTAATGTCCAATGCTGGGCACGAGTCTCTTCTCAGAATGAGAAGATTTAGGCCTTTATCCACCACGTTGGCCTAGTGCAGGTTGGCAGACTACACACACCATCGAGAACTGTCTGAGGCCCTCTCAGAAGCTTTGCTTTAAAAATTAACCAATCGTATTTTAAGCAATTACTAAAATGATGTCAAAGACATGATAAATGAAATAAATATCAGTACCGAATGTTTTGTAATTACTGAGAAAAATTGAGATCCCTGCCGCCAATATTTTCAATACTTTGCCTTAAGTATTAATAAGTTTATCTAGAAAATGATAGTGTTTTATATAGCCGGTGCCTTGTTGTTTTAAATATTCTTTTAATGTTTCGATAAGTTAAATTTGTTTTGGTAGTTTTATCATCGGAAGATTGTCTTGTAAATCGGTCGGCGGTCCGGCCGTAAACCTTGTGTCCTCGATCTTAGGCATTTAAAAGGATTATTAGAGCATCAATCTTATAATCATTATGATAATATTATCTTTATTGTATTTTTCTTGTATTCTAATTTTGTTAGCACTTAGAAATATCACTAACCCGTATATTGTTTGTTATTTTGTAGATAAATAGTCTGAATCGAAATCGAGAAACTAAAAAAGGCCATTTACTTTTTTAGACTCATGGTATAAATGTACGAGTATTTTTTTTATTAATTAATTAGTATTCTGGATTCCCAAATAAAAAAAGAGACATGATAATATCAAAGTCGTTTGAAGTTTGGCACACAATGAAAATGCAATGTAATTCACTTTCAACCATGCAAATGAGTGTTCTGACAATTTTTCTAGGAAATGGGTCCCAATAAAGTTCGTGACTGTACATTGTTGATCTTAGTATTTTATTTTAATATTTTGAAATGACGGCTTAAAGTAGCCTAATATACTCTCCCAAAGAACCAGTCGTCAAATCTCAGGTCAGGTGATATGATTGGTTATTGAATTGATTGTTGATGTTGGTCAACCAATCACAACAGCTAACAAGAGATTTAACATGATCAGAGATTTGACCAGCCTTTTAGAAACCGGGGATTAATCTAGAGTTCTAGACAAACCATATAATACGGCAAAATATATCATAACTGTAGAGTTAAGACATATTTTGCTGTATAAAATGGTTTGGTTTAACTAACAAACCAAATAGCAAATTATCTAAGCTAACTAGTCCAGTGCACATACGTGCCGACAAAGTTAAGATTGAAGATAAACAAGGTCCTGCACGAGAATATTTCATTGAGGGTCAGCAGTTAACGCAATTTGTAGGGGCGAGGCATTCACAGCGCCCCGAGCCGGGCAAGATGGGCCAACTAGTGTTGTGACCGAACAAGATATAAAAGACAGCGATAGCGGGCTTTGATAGCTTTAAACAAAACTATATCTTTAAAAAGGCGGAAAGTTAATAACCAAAGAAGACTCGGGTGCAAAAGCATTAGTTCTACATAAAATTACATTAGGCAGAGCGCCATAATAAAAAAAAGAGTACTTATGACGCAGTGATGGCGGTCGCTCTGCCACTGAGTTTTGGTTATCAAACCTGTTTAAAGTAAGCGAATTGTTTTTCCAGATAACCTTAATCAAAATTTGCTGTACATAATCACAAAAATACTTATTTTCTAATTATTATCGCACAGCAATAAATCTAGAGGCTCACACACTGTAAGGGTGAATAAATCTGCAAATCTGAATAAATCGCCCAAAGGTGTGCTAAAAATTTTGGTGCATTCGTAACCATGTAGGCATCATAATACCAAAACATATACAAACGTTCTATCCCAAAAATTACAAGTTTTGAGGAAATCGAGATTGAAGTTCAAGTGATTATTGACCATTGTCGTATATTAACTCCATAGTAACCAACTTGTGAGTTGGTTACTATGTTGGTTTTGAGGAAATTACGTCCAATTATAAAAACAAATCATAGGTACTGAAAATAATACATACATACAATTAATAAAAACGCATCCGCTACCGCCTTTATCTTACGGCCACCTATTAAGCTTCTCCCAGGCCTGAAATTAAATCGGCCGTGTGATTTACATTTTAATATGGCAAGAGGCTCACCTGTGATCAACCGGATTTATAGTATTGACGTAACGACATTAGCTGCCCATCCGATCGTAAACTTCCAATGCGTTTTAAATGTTTATGGTGATAGAGTTGACTTTGACTAAGTTGTTCCGGGTTTTAAGTAAAACATTCGAGTAAAGTGGTACAGTCTACGTCACAAGTCTAATGATTATCTAATCACTGTTTGAAAGAAAGAAAATTGAGTTTATTGGCACAGTAAAAATAAAAACATATCGCATTTAATACAAAAAAGAAGATCCTTAAGGTGTCCTGTCTGTGTGCGTAACTATTATTGATTTTATTTTAGTGTGTGTTGGTTTTTGCGATGTGTCATAAATGTATTTTACTTTCTTTCTTTCTATAAATGTTTATGTCAAAAGGGCCTCAGCTCAGCATAATGTCAGATAGCAACACTAGGAGGTATTCCATGAAGCACACCCAAACGAAGCACACCCAGACGAAGCACACCTAAAGTATTCCACTTAGCACACCTGTAGGTGGGCTTCAATTTTTTTTTTAAATAATCAATTTCCTATTCCACGAAGCACACCTACGAATATCACTCGCATAGTGCGGGGACTAAGAAATAAAATTGTAGATAGGAGAAAATATTTATTATTTAAAAGACTAACTTAAATATCTAACATCTATCAGTTTCATTATAATGTGATACAATACTTGTCATTTTCATAGTGTGCAAAAAATAAGTGTGTAAACAGGTAACTATAAGAAAACTTCAACATAGATCTCTATGGAAAACTATATTTACAATGTTTTTGATATTTGTCCAAGTTTTTATTGTAATTATGAAACAATCTGTGATTTTTTATGTTAAAGTAGAGTATTTTTATTATTCACTAAACAGGTAGCTATAAGAAAACTTCAACATAGATCTCTATGGAAAACTATTTTTACAATGTTTTTGATATTTGTCCAAGTTTTTATTGCATAATTATGAAACAATCTATGATTTTATTAAGAACACAAAAAAGGAACATAATAGAAAAACTGTTAAAAAATAAAAAATATTTTTTTTTTGGAAAGATAATTATGAAACAATCTGTGATTTTAAATAGTAAGATTACAAAAATGACAAATATTGTGTCACATTATTATAATGAAACTGAATGAAGTTAGAAATTTAAGTTAGTCTTTTAAATAATAAATATTTTCTTCTATCGACATTTTTATTTCTTAGTCCCCGCACTATGCGAGTGATATTCGTAGGTGTGCTTCGTGGAATAGGAAATTAATTATTAAAAAAATTTATTTGAAGCCCACCTACAGGTGTGCTAAGTGGAATACTTTAGGTGTGCTTCGTCTGGGTGTGCTTCGTTTGGGTGTGCTTCATGGAATACCTCAACACTAGATGCTACCTACTGACGCTGATTTTCAGCTACCAGGCTGCAACCCACGGGTACCATACGCTGATAAGTTTGAGATACTAGTCTTTAAAGTACTTACAATATTCTTCTTAACATCACACAGAAAAATGATTATTGTCAAGCTTTTATTTGTACTAGTGGTCGAAATTCGACCGTAATATTCTATATTAGCTTTCTGTACTCCTTCTCATATAAATTTTAACTATGCCAAATCTCACATTCCTCCGTTCGCGCAATATGCTTATAAAGGAGTACAAAGTTTTCTCTTCACGTATTAATAAATAGATAACACGTTCGAAACTTTTTACATACAACTTACGTTACTTACATAAGTTGGGCCACATTCTTGCTTGTGGAGGACAGGAAAGAATGTGTTGCAATCAATTTAAATGTTCGTAGGTTCTACCTCTCTTCTAAGATGCAGGTTGGTGACCTCAGATTCCATTCCGTTCAGTTCACCAACAGTTTTAAAATCGATTTTCACGAAAACGTGATATTTTTCATATACCACCCCAATTTGTATCATCCACTACAACTAACAAGTCCAGGAATTACCATCAGAAAGTACACCGTAATTTGGTAACCGACACAATTAGACCCCCGTACAATGACAAGTGACCATAATTGTGGTCCAGCCGTATTAATCAGAGCAATCAGCCATTCGATGCCAACTGCCGCCGCTTTGAAATCGACAACACTGTATAGTGCGTACTCGACATGGTTGCGTTTAGTTAATGGTATACCAGATTTGAATTAGTTATGCTAGTATAACTACGGTGTTGATTACGTATAAGTAGATTTGTTTAAATAATATAAATGGACATTTTGTTATACTTAATAACTAAAATAAGTACTTAAGTAGTCATGAATCCAAATATCGTCGTCAAGATCATAAAAATAATTATTTTTTGAAATAAATATTAAAAATAATGAATTCTAAAATTCTCCTGATTCACAAATTCACAAAAAAGTCACAATTTTTTTTTTTTTTAAACTTTGCCCCTCTCTAGGATTTCTCCTGTGTCGAGGGTACAGTTTACAAACCCGAACACAACCAGACCCGAAACAACTATCTGTAGATCATACAAATATTTGTTCCGTGCGGGGATCGAACCCACGACACGTAGCGCAGAAGGCTAATCGCTTAGCCACTGCGCCAACCGTATTATAACCATTATTAGCCTGTAGCAGTCCACTACTGGACAGTGGACATAGGTCTCTCCAATCGCACGCCATCTGGGTCGACCTTCGGCCACTCTCATCCAATTGTTACCAGCTCCACTGCGAAGATTGTCGCTTCACCTAGCCTGAGGGCGTCCTACGTAACGTTTGGCGATTCGCGGTCTCCACTCAAGAACACGTCTACCCCAACGGTCATCGGTTCTGCGGCTAATATGGCCGGACCATTGCCACTTCAGCTTGTTAATTCTATGGGTTATCGTGTTATCATATACCATAATTATTATAGTCTTAATTGTCATTAATTTCGGCTGTTCTATATAAAGTACTTAAATAATAATAATACCGAATACGAGATTTTCTCGAACTTTGTTCAAGATGTTGACGTCGTATTTGTGGTATTTCTCGAATACGATTTTTTACACCGCATTGTGTGTTGTCTTCATCGTATGAGCAAAAGCCTTTTAACGACTCCTTCGTGGCGTTTATATGAATAAAATTACTCGCCCGCTAATTTCCTGCGTTTATGTAGAATGTTAATTTTTGTGGTCATTAGGTATCCGTAATAAGTAACCTAGTTCAAATGTCTTATGGAAATACGGAAATACAAACTAAAAAAAATATTTAAAACTGTTTAGGACTGATTTTTCAATGGTCAGATAATTTTATATCTAATGAATAAAATTGACACTTGGCGGATTTTGTAAGTATAGGAAATATGTCAAAAATTCAAATTTATTCCGTCGGATAAAGTTATCTGGCGATTGTAAAATCATCCCTTAGAATAATATTTGTATGTGATCATATCCTAAACGGCCATCCGCAACCAAAGGGGTTCACCTGCAAATCGTGAATAAAAACGCAAACATTACCGAAGGCAATTCCTATGAAATATTATAAGACATTACGTGGTTCGGACCGCCTCACTATATAAACTATCTGCTATCACCACAATGAGAGTTTAAGTCCACCCGGAGTGTGGCCAAATGGAACGGCTGTCGTCAGCAAGCCATCCACCTACCCTCACCTTCCTTAAAGACCATATTATTCATGAACCTATTTATTTATATTGCTTACTTACGTTGTTTTCGTCGCGGGCTTTTTGCTTCAGTGCTGGCTCGCTGATATTTTCCATAATTATTATCTATTGGTTGCTTACAAAGAAATTCTAGTCTTCGGATAGCTGTGTACGAACAAGGCGTATTAGAGAAATATTATTGTCAGTATAATAGAGAGGGCTTAAAAATTAAAAATTATTGGTATCATTTTAAAACAACCTCTCTGGAGTGATGATAATACTTACCTATGTTAACCCTAAACAGACCCTGAAACAGTCAGCCCCGAACTTCGCTGTCTGGAAAATTTTTGCTTCTTTTCGTATCGATGGCTACCTATTTTATATTTGGTTGACCCAAAATATAGGTAGCTCGACGGCTCCACGAGGGTGAGATATTTCCACTAAAGCATGAGCAATTTTCTTGTATTTTGTATACAGCTCAAAACAAAAGTACACGACTAAAGATCAAGAAGACTAACTCAATAATGACTTAGTGGTCACTTGGTAGGTATAAGGTAAGTAGCTACGTTACAAATGGATGTTCATTATTATGTCATTCTGATAGGCAATACATTGCGCATATGTCAACTATGATTGATGAATGAAATGGGTTTTCAATCAGATATAATCTTGATAAAAATATAAGTCTAAATATCAGAACCTGCTAATGAGCTTAAAATATAATCCAATATACCGTTATATTACGTTATTTTCTCTTAAATTTAATGCGCCTAATAAAATAAAATTCCGTGAGCAAGATAAAACAACCCTCAGATTCACTAGGAAACAAATGTCTCGCATCACGTGTCGCTAGAGATGGCGGGCGAAGTCGAGCGACGTCGGGCGAAGTTGCCCAACTTCGCTTGGTCGAGCGACACGTGTCGTGATCTGTCCCCTAGTGAATACGAGGATTGATCCCTCAACTGAAGCGACACGCTGACAACCGACAAGTCACGCGATGTTGCCAGACTTGTCGTGCGACGTTGCCCGATGTCGCTATACGTCACAATATGAACTGTCAAACTAACGTAGGTACCTCGGAGTCCCGTACTATTATAGCCATATCACACATCGGTATTTAAAACTTCGACATACCGTAAGTCTTCATTAGTACCTCATGTTCAGCAATGCATGTTTACAGGCTGAGAAGATGATGATAATGAACAAACAAGCAAGATTTGAGATGTAATTTTAAAGGTCATGCAACTTTTATACAATAAAAGGTGGTGTACAATAAACTTTATTGTACACCAGAAATACAAAAGGTACCTCAACCTACATTATATATAAGGGGCGGTCTTATCGCTAAAAGCGATGTCTTCCAGACAACCTTCAGATTGACATGACTCGGAAGAAATAGAAAAAGGTCAGTTTTTGGTGTACCATACATATTATTATAAACAGATAAATAATAATATATTAAAAAAACATATCTACGACACGTCTTAGTAACATCCGTATAATTTAGGTTCTCAGACCGTAAACTCGATTATTAAAAAAGATAAAACAGTTTCATTATAATAATGACTATCGCATTTATAAACAACAGAATTATAAGTTAATCGTTTTTCCTTCAAGATATTCGATTACTGAGAAACTTTTAATTATCAATGTATCTTTGAAGTTAATAGAGATATCGTATTATGATCTTATCGACTTATAACAACTCACTTACTAATCAATATGGCTATTATAATATTTTGCTATGCAAATAGGTACGTATTAAATAGTAGGTATATAATTATCACGTCTTCATGTCCGCATCGGCTAGTAACAGGACAGTAGGTATAACATTACAATAGAGATGCAAGGAAAAAGCTTCCACAAGTGACGAATTTTGAGTGCGTCTGGGCAGTCTGCTTCGATACCACCAATACCGATCGGCTTATATTTCAACTACGGCATTGTCACCATGCGATAGCTTGTGCCGACACTACAGAAGAAGTAGGTATTACCACGTTTGAGAGTTACGACAAAAATCTGAGGTATTCCAAGGGCACCGATTTGAATAGCACTGAAAAGAATAACACCAAAGCTATTCCATGAAGGGCACCAATCCAAATGGTGTTGTGTTGCGAGTCATGGAACGTAAAATTTCAGCTATACTTCTATGAATTTAAAAGCTATACAGTTTTACCACTAATATTGCATCAATCATAATTTGCACCGTTAGTAATCATGTACGCAAAAAGATACAGATTTCCTGTGCATGTTCGTCTTTTCCGGCAGGTAAAATGAAAATGAGAGGGAAGATTTTTGAAGGTATCAAACAAAATTAATTAAGTACCTACTTCTGTTCCATAAAGTTATAGACGACACCTCCGAAATGACATTTAAAAGTATGCCAAAGTTCTTAAACTTTAAACTGCATATTATATACTGCAATAACTGCATATATATTTCTTGCATCAGAAGAACACAAAAATACTTTTAAATAATTTAGTTAGAGCCTTACAAAATCCGCGCCTCCTATGGTTTTGAACTGTAGAGGAACAATAATATAATTATTAAACTATCTAAAAAATACATAAGTAATCGACGTAATCGTCTATTTTTATCTATTTACGAATGCTACTGTTCACGCCATTATATCATTATAAATCTATTTCATTACGATTTAATCAATTAACTTATCAAGTTCCATCAATAGTTTGATATTTGACTACTTCATACGGTCTAGTGGTTGTAAGTGCGACTGCTGAGCATGAGTCCTCGATGTTGAGGCTGAGATTTACAGTGCGTTCTTTGACTTAGCGTAAACTTTACTTAAACTTAGCTAAGCTTATTTATATAGAAAGAAAGAAACTACATTTAATTTTATTAAACTGACGCAACGTTTGATGTTGAGTGACAAGTTCTTACTCTTGAAAATCTCAGGCAATTTCCCAAACGCTCAGGCTGATGCAGCGGTCTATTTCCCGGACTTGTCTATTTTTCCCAACAGTAATAAGATAAACAAAGTAACTAATTCCAAAGCAAAGTCTAAGTACACTTTATAGATCTCAGCCTTAGATCGGTCAAGGCTGTTATTAAGATATGTTAGGAAATCGGAGTAAGGAAACGTGGATGGTAATAAATCTGCCGGCTATTACATGGGACTCAGTGACGGCACGGCTAGCGCAGTGGTTAAGCGATTGCCTTCCTGCGCAACGTGTCGCTTCGATCCCCACACGGAACGAATATTTGTATAGCTAAATGGTTGTTCCGGGTCTGGGTGTGTGTACATGTACATGTGAGATGTATGTTTGTAAACTGTACCCGCGATCTATGCGAAAAATAAGTGAAGACAATTATTTTTCTTAAAGTTCCGTAATGCAGGTTTACCATCTCTGCCCAACCCTTAGGGAAATATAGGCGTGATACTATGTAATGTAATAATATTTTGATACAAAACACTACTGACTGCAACGAAGTATTCTAAGAACGCATCAATTTGTCAAAACTACATGAAGGATTTATAAAAGAACTTTCTAGTGTACCTCTGCAGAATATTGTCATCATTTTTCTTTTTTTTTTGTCATATACAAATGTTTTCTTGAGCCAAATGGAATAGGGTCTATTTATCAAAATTATTTCAAAGCTTTTCGAGAAAATTACATGAAATCACATTTTATTTATTCACGCTTGTTGTACTTTACAAGGTGAAACTCGGATTATGTAGGTACCTAAATGGCATTTTATTAACGTTTCAGCGGTCATCTAAAGCTTAGGTCATGAACCTAAGCACGTCAGACATTTCTTCGTCATGGTATGAACGTGTGTCATTTATTAGCAATTCTTCGAAAAGGTTTGCACAATAATGATCGTTAGGTATGTAGATACATGGGCGTAATTAGGGGGGCGGCACGGGGGCAAGGGTGGGTACTGCCTATTGCACCCTAGAAAAATCAACAGTATTGAAGTAATATAATGTTTTCATTCTTTCATCTTGAAAAAAAGATTCAAATATCACGCTTTTGTAAATCAAATAGTATCAAAATCATCCCACCCATTCCAGGAACGATACTTGCGGTGGCTGATCAGCTGGCTGGCTGCTCCCTAAGAAAACTCCATAGCTACACCAATATAATTATATCTGTTGCAGTCCATCTTACTCTTTAGTGAGTGAATTCAGCTGGTCAAGTAGTGTATCTTTATCTCATAAATGAAAAAATCAATGTTAACGACGTACGGCTTCCAACACTAAGGTTAGATTTCATTTCGCACTGAAATAACATGTATTTGTATAACCTGCAGTTATTTGTTCCAAATCTAGGTGTTTGTGCATAGCAAAATTGAATCTTTTTTTTTCCACTAAATTGACATATCTACCTACAAACATACGGCCCGCCTGATGGTAAACTGTTACCGTAACCTATGGACGCTTGCAACACCAGGGACACCACTCGCGCGTTACCGGCTCTACTACTAGCATCGTGTTGGCAGAAGGGGTACCCTCTACTGCTAACACGACATATCCTCGAGGAGCACTGGCGACCTTGCTCACCGTTAGGATCACAACACTGCAAAAGAATAGTGTTATTTGGCTACGATATTCTGCAAGGTGGAGGTACTTCCCCAGTTGGGCAGCTCCAATTTTGAGCGGAAAGTCCCGCTATGCACTACCTCTCTTATCTATACTGGAGCCACGAAACAAAAGATGGTAATAATGTTCGTACTTCTAAAATAAAAAAAGTATAACAGTTTTCATAAGTTTAAATCGTTCTACCTAGAACATAGTTTCTAGATTCACTCCTTTGAAGTTCTTTAACGATTATCTAGAAACTTGAAGGCTTCAATATGCAAAAAGTTAACACCTAGCTGCCGGAAGTTAGGTGAACTTATCGATCATAATTTATTGTATAGCGGCAAGGAAATTACAATAGCCCAACGGTGTTAAAGGGTTAGGTACCTGGTTTGATCGACTTTTGATCAATGGTCTTTTGTCGATGATCAATATTTTTATGGGTTAATTAATACAGTTAGTCGAAAACAGTATAATATATATTTTGTATTCTACGTATATTTTAATTGTACTCATAATTATGAACAACTTTTTTTGCGATTTCATGATATATCCGATGATAAAAGTTGATCATAGAGATGAATACAATAATCCGCTTTTAGCTTTATCTCTTTCCAACAAACCGTGTATACATAGTTTAAAGTATCTATCGGTTATCGTAATCTACATATTATACTATGACAGTTGAAATTAGTAATCGATGATTTAACTAATCAACTATTTTGGGCAATGAAAATAAGAAAAGGAAGGAAGAAGCAATAAGATATAAGTGCAGTCTTATTGTTACTAATTCCTAATACCTTGCAAAATGTAATTTTATTTTTTTACACCATCTAGTCTACTTTCATCCCTATACATATTATTATATGAAATCAGTTTTAAAAATGCCCTATAGCACCAGCTCTAGATAAACTGTTTGAAAATAGGCTAACAAAATTCAGGGAAGGCTTTGGCACGCCACCGGAAGTGTTGGTGACGTCACGCGCGGGCGCCACCTACATCCGGCCGCCTGACACGCTCGGAATTCATCGGATTACCTCTCAAACAAACCCCGCAGTGATTTATGGATTTTCGCTCAAAATTACAGACGCGGCCATGTTCTAATATTACACTAAAGGTATTTTGGGGATATTGTTGTTTTTTTTTTTGGTAAGGGTGAATCAATTCAGTATTGCCTTTGTGCCCTTAATATTTATAAGAGTTGATATACACCTAGAGTAGTTCGTCCCGGAATCTCGGGATCCCGGCCCTATTTCAGCCCTATTTGTTTATTTAACAGGAGATTCTGATTGATTTTTGTTGACTTTTTACTTACCTTTTTCTGTCTGATTAGTTATTACATTATAGACATTAAATTAGTTAGACAATAAAAATTATTTGCAACCCAAAATCCCAAGGCTAACAATCCCGGGATTGCCTGTGTACGATCCCGAAATCCCGTGATTAAAAATTAGGACCGGGATCGGATTCTCTATGTTGTACATCTCATTCACGCAATAGACGAACAATAACGATGAAGGAAATAATTATCTTCTAACAGCAACAACATGACAATGATGGTATTAAACGGTACTGTGATATGGGTGTATGTGTAACTTTTGTGCCTTGCATGAAATAACTTAAAAAATAAAACTTATTTTTTATACTTTTTAATTTTAAATCAGAAATGAAATGATCTTTATTTGCAGCTTTGCTTTTGCTTTTATTTATTTATTTCAGAGTTAATAAACAAGCCTGTCATCATGTTATGTGCGTACAAATACCAAGTAGGTACCCTTTTAGTCAAAACTAATCAGATCATAAATAACGTGAAGCCAAATTACCCAAGCACTGAAACCATTAGATAATGCACACTGAATAAAAGATATAGTTTATTATTAGGCCGTAAATAAATAAAGAGTCACTACGTTTGCCATTCTTAGAAATAAAGAATAACAATAAAATGATTGTCTGATATACAAAATAATATTAGATTATTATTTTATGTAGTTTGTAATCGATCTTTGTCAGTTTGACGAATCGATTGGGTAAAAATCTAGAAATTGAAGATGAAAAACATCTTCTGATGAAAGGGTTAAATAGTAGGTCACTCTAAAGTAGGGTTGCCAGCTCTGCTTAACTGTACAGGGTTATTTGTAATCAATTCAAACTTTTCATACATTTTGATTGAGGAAGGTTAATCTTTTGGATGAAAAATTTTTTTTGTTCTTTCTTTCATATTAATTGGTCCCGTAATGAAAATTGTTCATAATTATTGATGAGTACTTTCACCCCTTAGAGCATTGCCGGTGAATTACGAATAACCCTAAATAATATAGTATCCTAATTCCTAATATATTAGAGGTACTATAATATAAAAAATTGCCGAATCTACTATAAATGGTTAGTCAGAAAGCCGAAAGGGGTTTTTGTGGAATCATCATTATGAACAACTTTTACTATAGGACCAAACCTGAAATCGCGAGGAAAATCAGCTGTTCCTGAGAAGTCGAGTAATGTTGAAATATTTGTATGGAACAGCAGATTAATTTTTTTCATTGTTTGACCTCTTACTCCAACCATCTGTATTCCGTAGATACTGTTACCCAGTATAGGAAAATGATTATTTACGAATATGTCGTCGACCTACCTAATCTTGATGACTCACAGGATATTTTCTCATTCTCTCTGGCGAGTTGTCCCGCCCAAGATAAAAAATCTTGATCCGGTATTTACGTTTTATTTGTTTTTTTTCAAATGAAAGGTTACCGCAAGATTAATGAACGTTTACTTTAAAGTTCTGAATCATTTTTATCGATGAAAAGGAAAATCAAATACATCGAACGAGAAATAAATTAAGATTGAGATTAGGAGGTCGCTTCCTGTCATACCTAATTGATTGTTATTATCAGTGTGTTTCTATAAACAAATATTAATAAAGGATCAATGCATATCAACATAGAAACTAACTCACCTAAAGAATATCACGGACTCTGTCTGTCAATAAATCATCAATAAATAAATAACAAATAAATAAATTCAGCCCATTACTGTCCCACTGCAGGGCCTCTTCTCAAAATGAGATCCTTACCTTAATGAGAACCTTAGTCCACCACTCTGGCGTAGTACGCTTTGGTGGACTACACACACCATCCAGAACTTTATGAGGTCCAGTCCGGTGTGCAGGTTTCCCATAAATCATCAATATATCTACTATTGAAATGTCTATATTTTTCGAAATTTCTGGACAGATTCCATAATTATAACTAAACTGAGAAAAAATAAATTGTGGATGTAGCTGCATAGCCGATTTATTCCACGTCCGCCTCGATTGTTGGCCCTGCATTCCAAAAGTTTCCTTATTTGCCACATGTATATTCTTTTCCAATTTCGCCCTACATTACCTAACTAACTTGTAAAGTACAGTTGGCAAAAAGATAAAAATATTACTAGCCAAAACACACTGAAACCTACCTGTACCTGTGTGTACCTGTGTAACTTTTTTATTATTAACTGTTTATTGTCAAACTATCAATAATTTAAGCCATTATTTAAAATTGACAATCAAACAAATATTGACTATATTTAAAATTGTCATGAATTAAAACGATCATAAATTTAATTTTAATGTTTTATTTATTTATTTGCACTTTGTACTAACAAAGAAGTATACGAAAATCAATTGTAGATACCTAAACAAAATGGAATCGCAAACAAAACCGTCAAGCAAATATCTAGTCATAGATAAAAAGAAAACAATTGCACTTTATCAATATGCCGGATACGTATAACATATAATCTTATCCACGATAACTTTAATATTCCTATAATTATAGACGTTGACAAGACAGTTGAAATTATATCAGTTGTGTGTAGTGTCAGTATGGTGGAACATAATCTAAAATGTTTAATTATTTTGCTGTTCGCAGCTTTAGCAGTAAAATGTGAAAATTGCGTTACATACGATTTTGGAGCTAATTTTAACAATACTTTCAATCATGGAAATGCTTTGTGTAACGGTATGGCTGCCTGGACTTTGGGGAACTACAGTTCCTTTGGTATACAAAACCTCCATCCGGAAACCGAAATGTTTATAAAACCTGATGAGATTCTGAGTTGCGTGTCGTCGTACAGTTTCGAGATGATGTCGACTGGTATTCTGGAGACGTACGTTTACATGGAGTCGACAGCGCCAGGAGATCAGATCGTGGTGCTCGCTAACGAGATGTCGAGCAATGGGAGGTATGTCGTCACCGGCACGGTCATGCTGACGCCCCACAGCGCGAATTACAATAATGGATGGCACGTTTTGAGAATAAATTTATTTGGTACCGGGATTTTTAATGGCTACGTAAGTTTTTTCAATACTAAGTTCTTTTTCAATTTCAATTAACGTTATAAAGGAATACAAATTAAGCCCCTTTAAGTATTACGATATGAAATACGATTAAAGGATTACCGTCGATACCATTTGATGACCTGTGTTCTAGCAAAATAAAGTTTACGTACAACTGTGATCACAAAAACAAAAGAGGTCCTATTTTGTGAGTTATTGTACCTACAGTCGGAAATTTTTCCGGTCGACAATCGTTTGCGCCCGGGCGGCGTCCCATACGCAGAGTTGCTAACTCTAACCGGGCCGCAGTCGTTCAAAGCATTTTGTTTGTGAAATGTATCATCGCAACGTATCGTGACGGTACCTCTGCCATGGCAGCTTAACCTGTCGGTAAATGGAAGTAGAATATGACAATTTACAGCAGTACAACTCTACCATGCCCATCGGGGCCTACAAATGTCAAGCTTTTAAAATACTACAAGTGTTTGTAGTATTTTAAAAGGTTAACATAAAAGCCCTATAAACAGCACTCGTAAAATTGCAGTAGCTCATAGTTGATTCAAAATTTTCAGAGAAATCACTTGTGTAGGTATGTGACTATGAGGACATAAAGTACAAGTTATGAATCTTGGTATATAATTTAAACTGTCCTGTTTCTCCTCCTAGATACATAATTCGATATCGTTACGGTTGATTAAAATATTGACGCATTTAAAAAACTCTTACAAGTCTTAAAACTTAATCCCTAAATTATTATATCTCATTATCATACATTAATCAGTAATAAATTCCAAATAATAAATATTTTAATCTAAAAAAGTAGTTCCGTAAGCTTGCCTGGATATAATTTCATCCTTAAGCGTTTGACATTTACAGAATGTAACGTACCTGTTAAGGGCATAGCACAGCAGCTACTTTTTATAAGAGAAACGCGTGTTTTCGCTGGCTGCCTTGTGCTTACAAAATGAATAACGAACGTGAAAACCAGCGATTCTGCTTCAAAACTTAGGTAGCTATTGTGCAAATGCCAAACGCTGAACATATGATCAGCAGAACGGAATGACGTTTTGTTATTTCCGCTTGTTATACGTATATATTAGAAAAAAATACAAATCCCTTTATAATCTCTGTAAATAAAATACTCCATAACCCAGTGGTAATATTATTTGTTGTTTTGTAACATAATAGGGAATTAAACTTTTCAAGCATTAATAAATGTTATTTTTATAAGCACCATTGATAGTGTTGATAATGACATAACAATAGTATAATAAACTGGTAAAAATGAAGCTGGTCATGGTAAAAGTTTGATAGTTTCTTTTAAACTTGCAATTTCATTACTTTTTGTAATTAATTATTATTGAATAGTGTAATTTTATCCACTTGTGTTTTAATGGTTTGTTAAGATCAATAATAATATTATCTTTATTGTTAAATTATTTTCAAAATTACGAAAAATCCATAGGTAATACTAATCATACATTCATAATACTTATCTTGCTGACTGTACGTAAAACGGAAGACAAAAATGAGCTGTGTACTACGAGTAAATACGAGACGTGCTGTTTGAAACAAACACAAACCATTTATTCAGAACAAACAATATTTTATTTATTTATATAAGTACGTCTTTATTTCTTGAATAATCCAAATAATATTATCTTTTACATTTTCTCATTCATTCTGCTTTCTGATCAAAATGCTTCCTTTGAATTGCGTATCCACTAAAACAGAGTAGGTATGGTGTATTGATATCGATCCTGTTAGATTGACCAGATTCCAAGATAATAAGATTAAAATCTTAAGCATCAAATAAATACATTCCGTCCTCCAACATCGGAAACTATCAATCTCAATAAAAATCGCAATTATCATAAAATTTTTAGATATCAAACATCTGATATTTGGATATCAATCATTCTTCCAAAAGAAACTTATTTTAACATCATTTAATTTCCACATTAATTATTTTCAGGTGACATTCCTTGGAGTAGCATCAGCACGTTCTACAGTTCTAATAGATTCCTTCAGATACATTCCACCTCAGTACGACGATGACTGTCTTGTCTACGAGGAAGACTTTGTTACAACCAGCCCGTTGCAGACACCAGACCCGATAGAGCCTGAAGAGTGCATCACTTACAACTTCGAAACAAACTTTGATGACCTATTCGACAGTGACAGAGGTCTATGCACTGGATTCACAAAGTGGAAATTAGACAATTTCACGTCTTTAGAGATTGATAACCCTAGTTCAGAAAGCCACCAATTCATCTCACCTCAAACAGACATCAGTTGTGTATCCTCATTTGTCTTTGAAGCCGTAGAAAAAGGTGTGGTTGAAGTAAACGTCTATATGGAATCAGGAGCTAAGTCTGATCAAATAGCTGTGCTGGTGAATAAAATAGCGAATGAAAATAATGACGTTGTGACTGGAAGTGCAGTGCTTACACCTCTGCATGAAGACTATGCTGATGGATGGCATGTCTTAAGAATCGTTTTGTCTGGAGAAGGAGCTTATAATGGATATGTAAGTTGTATATCATTGATATTGTTCGAAAAAATATTAAATTAAATTAGATTAATAGCCTCGGTTTCTATAGTCAAAACTTTCTCAGTTGGCGATTTTTTGTTAAATATCTCTCACACTTGGCTCATTGAATCTTTAATATTTAACCAGACTTTCGGAAAAGACTGAAGGGCTTCCGACCTAATTAAAAAAAGTGAGTTTAAGCGTAACGCAGGTAATGGCGGCCGCCTTTAGCTGCGTTACTACACAGGTAAACGTTGCCTCGTGGGACACTGATGGGGCAACAAGAGAGGGCTTTCTGTGTCTGTGTTGAATCATTATTAGAGACGTTTAAATCTATCGACTCAGCATGGGCAGGCGCGAGCGAGGGTCGGGGAGGTCATGGAGCGGGACGTCGCGACGGGTCTCGACGATGAGATCGGTATGACGGTCTGTCATGTGTGATGTTGAAAGCTTTCCGAGCTAGATTGAATCTGTCCTAACGGAGAATGATTTCGGCGTCTGCATACGTGAGAGTATGTTCAGAGGGGGTGTATCTCGAGGCCGCTGTCACTAAGGGATTCGGGTGGCAGGGGACAGCGTTGAAGTATTTCTTGGACTCTTTTTTCATAAAGTGCCTTACGGTCGGCAGATTGAGATCTATGTCGAGTTGATCATTGCGGACTTGCGGAGGAGGCGCCTGTGACTTTCCGTATGAAACGATTTTGTAGGGTTTGCAACCTTTTGATTCTGGACTGGCTCACGTGTGGGAAACACTACGATGGCATAGGTACGTCATAATGGGACGTACAATGAAACTATTTAGCTATTTATCTATGTGCACGTTCCTAAATAATAATTCAAATGATTACACATTTAAATCTTATTATTGGTTTCTTCCATCAATACTTTTGAAGATATAAATCGGCTTCCTATGTGATGATTTTAGCTTTATTATCATTAGAACTACTTAATTTAATTTTTTTAAATACGTAAATAAACCTATATTATGTATTTATTCCAATAAATACACGAATTTTAATATAAATCATAACGACAAGGAAGTCCGCAATAATATGCCATACTGTCACACTGAAAGTATTTTTAATCGTCTCTTTATGTTTTCAGATATCCTTCCTCGGACTGACATCAGAAGAATCAATAGTGCTGATCGATTCTTTCAGATATATTCCACCAACACTTTCAAGGGAGGACTGCAAAATTTACGAAGATGAAATATTTGAAACTACAACAGTGTTACCTGAGACAGTAGCTCCGATTGGCACCGGCAAAGATTGTGTCACCTACAACTTCGAAAGTGACTTTGAGATTTCATTTGATACTGATAATGTGCTATGCAATGGATATTCTTCTTGGCATTTAGGAAACTACTATTCTCTGGCTATTGAGACCATTGATCCTGATAGCAAGACTTTTATTGCCCCTAATGACACTTCAAGCTGTGTATCTTCATTCATCTTTAGAATGATGCCTGGAGGCACAGTGGAAGTAAATGTGTTTATGAAATCAGCATCAGATCTGGACTATATAATAGTTTTGGCTAAGAAGTCTGTGCCCGACGGTGTAGATACTGTGGCTGGATTCCAACTATACTATGCCACTAATGCAAATTTCGTTGAAGGATGGAACGTTTTGGATGTTACTGTGAATGATTTTTCAGTATTCAATGGCTATGTAAGTACTGTAACTTATATTTTGTTATAATATTGTGTTTCCCATATTCTACCTATATGACGAGTTCGTGATAACTGTTTTAAGAAATTCAGCATTATAAAGCTTTAAGCGTAAAACGTTAATTGCTACAATTGCGGTGGTTATAGGTATTTTTAAGTTATTTTTATGCCTTATATCGGTCCATCGATAGCAAAATAAGAGCATAGGACTATTCATATAATTTCACTTTTAACAAACTACCCCAGTTAACGCTAGTGTTCTTATATAAACTAAACATTGCTGTAAGAACAAGGATTATAGATGTCTCAGTTGAACAATCATGTATTAAAATATCTAAAAAAAGGAACATGGTTTCAACCATAGATTCAACCAATCTATACTATAATAAAATTTTAAATAATAATCTCCACTGTCATGACAGAAATAGAGATTTCTTTTTTTTTGTTAAATTCAATATTTAATTTACTTCTGTGAGATTTGAGTAATGCTACTTTTTTTTTTTTAAACATGCCTACCCCTTTTTCATTCATATAACATTGCTCTTGGCAAGTTCGCAAATATTTGATAACATAATTTACAACAACAGCTTATTGTTTAGTATCAAGAATGCAAAGATTTGTAATCAGATAAAATATGTGAATTCTCAGTACAATAAAGTAATCTTTTTCCAATTCAAATATTTATTAGCATTTAAAAAGGTATTACATGGATTTCCTATTTTTATAGCCAAATTCTTCGCTGCGTGATTTCCGTAATTCTTTTTGAGGACATCAATTTTGTTAAACAATATGAAATCGCAACTCCCGAATATACACTACAGATCTTTTTTAGAATAATCCGTCGAAATCAGCGATGGCGACAATTTAACTTTCATATGTTTTCAATAAGCAGTTGCTTCATATAAAAATAGAAACTCGACAGTATATTTCAATTCTCATAATATAATGTTATTTTGAGAATTGAAATTTACTAATAATTATGCATTTTCGATCAATTACTTAATGTATTTTTTTTATCAAAGTTTAAATAAAATTGCCATGGTCCCGTAATCTGTCATTAAAGATCGACATCGCATTTATAATTAACCTCGATACAGGAGAAATCCTAGAGAGGGGCAACGTTTTAAAAAAAAAAATACGTATCAATTAAGGTAATATTTTATTTTCTTTACAGATAACGCTTATTGGTTGCCATGGTCCCGTAATCTGTCATTAAAGATCGACATCGCATTTATAATTAACCTCGATACAGGAGAAATCCTAGAGAGGGGCAACGTTTTAAAAAAAAAAATACGTATCAATTAAGGTAATATTTTATTTTCTTTACAGATAACGCTTATTGGTTCAACTGCAAAGGACTCGATAGTTTTAATTGACTCCTTCAGATACATTCCACCTTCCTGGGCAGACTCCTGTGACATTTACTGAGGACAAAGTTTCGGCTACTAAGGAAATGTCTGACGTCATATTGTTGAAAGTAATGCCGTTTCGACCAAACAATTGTCTGCCAAACTACTCTCAAAATTCAAAGAAAACTATAAAAAAATACTAAGCCTATTGCTGAAAAATAAGGAGCTTACTTTTTATTTGATTTAAATCATTAAATACAACAAAATAATCACACAATGCCTTAAAAGTAGCAGAAAGCGGCAAAACAGACCTAATATAATAATATGTGGCGGTCATCCCGCTGGATTCCCACGGAAATAATTTAAGGCTGTAAAATAAACTGAGAAAAATAGAAATTTGAGCTATTAAGCTTTGATTCTTTGTTAAAATTGTATAATACAAAGTCCTGCCTTTCTAGTCCCGATCCCTTTAAAGGGTTATTGTATTCATCATTATAAACAACTCTCAATATGAGACCAACACTGAAATCGCGAAAATAAAATCAGCTGATCCATACATTTAGGGCCATTGTCACCAGCAAAATAACAGATGTTTAAAATAAAATCGGCCGATTACCCATACAATAATTCATGTTTAAACGGCTGATTTTGCTCTAATCGTCTGTTATGTTGTCGGTGAACTTGGGCCTTAGTCGAGTAATATTGAATTATTTGTATGGAACAGCTGTTTTTATTCTCGCGATTTCAGGGTTGGGCCCATAATAAAAGTTGTTGTAAATGAGTACAATAACCCCTTAAAGGGATCGGCGGGTCTACCGCGTAACTAAAATTGTATGAACATCGACATCGGTATTAAACTTCAATACGATCGTGAGAGCCTAAACTTTGAGCTAACTTGTATTTTTTTTACCGATCATGAAGTTATGTGTCCCAACTATATGATAAGTAATTTTTTTACAAGTTAGCTCAAAGTTTAGGCTCTCACGATCGTATTGAAGTTTAATACCGATGTCGATGTTCATACAATTTTAGTTACGCGGTAGGGGTGCGGGACTAAGGTAGGACCTTGTATAGGTAAGTACTTGTAAAATTTACTACAAAATATGGACGTTACTTCCAACTTCATGACGTAAGATAAACGGAAACCGATCCAAATATGAATCAATCTGATTAGTTTTATTGATATTACTATCAAGCATTTATTATTATATCAGTGAATGTAATTATATTCTAAATTATTTTTTATTTAGAAGTGTATAAATGCATCATTTCAAAAATTTGTTATTCACAGAATAAACATTCGCAATTTTTTTGTTTTGAATATATTTTTTTTAAACTAGTTGTAAAAAATGTTACAAAAATTTATAAGATTAACAGTAGAAAAAGCTGTATGACATTAAACCAATTGTTTTAAATTATTGCTTTTAATAAATTATCATCATAAAAACTAACATGTTCAATTTTATTTATTATCACTGTCGATTTTTTTTACTTTTTTTTATTCAAATTTTTATTGAGGCTTCAGTTCACCGTGGTGACTATGCCAGCCTCGTAAGGTCACTCTTAAACAATAAATGACAAAACTTAACATATACTTAATTGGTACAACAGTTGCTGCTCCAATTTAATAACAGGCAAATTTTGTTAAAAGTGTTAATAGGTAGGTCCTAGAGTTAGCCAGCCTATGAGACGAATTTATTTGCAAATATTCATAAACATATAAACAAAACATTTTATAATCTGATTAATTTAATCACTCAGTAATACTATTTAATAACGATAAATCTATACAAATAATAAAATTTGGTATAAAAATACTAATATTTTTTCCATTCAAATCAAACTTTACATCAACGAGCGAAATGTTGTCAATAATTTTAAATGTGAGGGTATGAATCTATTCCTTAACAACCAGCCTTAAAATACCCTTATATCTAGCAACATAAAGTTCAATTTCCTTTCCCCACTAGCAGTAGGGAACATACTGCAAAATCATGAGAAGTGGCTCTTATTGAACGACTCATATGAAGCGTGAAAAGATAAAAGATGCGATCCATGGGTTAAACTTAGGCATTTATTTCCTTATGCAATGATATATCAGCTATATTATAGCAGATGGGTCCGTCGAGTATGGTGAATGTGGCTCCATTATTATCAAACTACGTTGTATAAACGACTTCCTTCATATCTGTGTCGGGTTATTAGTGTTCGTGATAATATGTAGCCTGGCTTAGCATTATTTAGTGTGATTATGAGCTTGAATAATCATTACAATCCACTGGCGCTTGAATTGTTGCATTTGCAATGTTGTGACGTGTGTCATTCTGCTTCTCTTTTTTTTCGAGCCTTTGTGTTCTTGTTTGTGCACTGCAGTATTTGCAATAAAGTCCTGCTTTACCTGCCGAAGACTGTCGGATAAATCCTTTGAGTATCTAGAACGATAAATCGCTTGTTTCGATATCTTTAGCAGTAGACGTAAGAGAGTGGGAGAGAATATTTTTGTCCCAAACTATACTTTCTATCTTACCATCAGTGAATAACTTCTTGAAACCTTACATGACTGATACTTTGTAAGGTCTTATATAACCCTTTCACCACGATTTTCTCCATAGTAAGAATCGAAAGGCAAATTGAAGCAATTCCATATCTATAAACACGTAATCATTAAATTATTTAGATGTCTCAATGCCATTGAAACAATTAAATTGAAAGCAATATTAAACAGAAATTGAACCATGTATATATCAGCTTTACCTTATATATTCTACTTTTATTACCTGCAAATTCATCATCACACCAGATTTATACTACCCCCATATTTGTCTCTTGTCGCGAAAACAGCAAGGCGATGATGTCCCGTACAAACAAGTTAGCCCTGCCAACATTTGCACCGGAGGGGGCTATAAATTCATACGGATTTGGGGGACGCAAGCGTTAACTGCGCGCAGGCAATAACATGTCACCTCGGTTTGATTTACGCAACGGTGACGTCATCACGGGAGGTTTTTCTTGGAAGCATTTTGCAGCAATATCGTGCAGTTAGGTTGATTGTTTTGGATACCTGTAATTAAGTTATTACTACTTCGGACTCTGAAGTGCACAGAAATATTTGGGGCCATGTTCACAGACAATTATAACAAATGTTTAAAATTGAAACTGCCGTGATAGAAGACCCAAGTACACCGACTACATAACAAACGATTAGAACAAAATCTTCCGTTTAAACATAATCTGTATGGATAATCGGCCGATTTTATTTTAAACATCATTGTCGGAGGACATGGCCCTAAAAGTTCCTGTCAAACAGCTGATCTGTGTCCTCACCGTAATCGTTCATATTCTCGGTGAACTTTGGTAGAAAATATAACTATTATATGTCATTTTCATTATTCCCACATAAATATTTTAAAAGTGCAATGGCAAATCATCATAAATAATATTATTTTATATTTATTACAATGTAGTAAAAAGATCAAAATTCGCCATCTTCTGAAACAAAAATAGGCATTAAATGATTTATGAACTCAGATATTTCAAATAAGCCATTGCATATTTAAGCAATCGCCTATCAGAGGTACTTTAACTTTTTATAAGTATTGCGATTCGATACAAAAAATCTAAGAAATACGTAATCCCTACAGATAACTCAAATCGGGCATACCCGCTTTTATCTGATATTAATGTCATGGCTTAATTGTGGGACATTAACTAAATATGAATCAAATATTACCTTTGATATCATATTGTTATTGATGATAAATAATTTAGCGTTCTTTCACACTTATCGTGTCCTGGTGTGCACTTAAAATGGCCTCCTTGCACTCACATGTAGGGGATGTACGGTTACGCGCTTATCTGCACAGCACTGCACGATGTCGCTGCATATACATATATCGGTACGAGAACGCACGTTGCTGTTAAACTTGCTGCACGACAACGCATTTAGACGCTAGAACTACTTGCAGAAAGAAAAAAAATATGTGTGAAAAGATGCGAATGCTTTCCGTTTATCTAATTAAAATGTACTATCGACATCATTATCAATAGCCAATCGAAATCAATAGCTGGACATAAGCCGACTCAGAAAGGAGGTAGGTATCGCTCATAGTTATCACGCTGCGCAAGTGGATTGGTGTTCGCAGATTAAACGAAAAAACGTGAACAGCCCCCTAAAACAAGATAAATCACCGATTGCCAAAGTATATCACATGAGCGGTCAATAATTGCCATCAAATGTACCTATAATTTCATTAAAATTGTCTAGTGAAAAGTTCGTAGCCAAGGCAAAACTCCTGATACGCATCTAGAATTCAATCCGGATAATTTTTAATCAGTTAGAGAGTGCATTTAATACTTTAAATTGCTTTTCGTGAAAACGATAATCTTTACATAACAACAGCTACTTGAGATTAGTATCGAAGTATTATTGGTTTTAATGTAGATGTTAATCTAGCTTTTGTGTAAGATGATTTATCAAAAGATTTGCGCAAGCATATCGCTAAGTGATAGCATTTCATATCGTACTAGCTTTATAATAGCCCAGAGCATGGGTGTTCTGATACCATAGAAGACCTTAACCATCGACACTAGTGGACTGTATTCATTTATTTAAATTGCTTCATGTATAATTTTATACAAAGACAGTCTTAATGACGTGGGCAGGTAGGTCTGTATCAAATCGCAGACCACTAAAACCCAGAAGGGAAACCCAAATAATATATAAATATATTAACAAAAAAAAACCATTGCCACTATCACCGCAAAACGTATGACCATCTGCTAGTCTAAAGCGATTTAAACCTAACCGTTGAAACACGAAAAAGAATATAAGTCTTAAAATTGTAATGACATATTTACAAATACAATATTGGTACGTTCATAAATTACAACTAATACTTAAAAGTAGGTACATAGATACAATGACTAATAAATCCGTAATGGTAAACGACACTTTAATATTGGATTGCTTTCAGGCGGAACGTCCAATTCTTTCGTTTAGACACAAAGAATACGGTGACAGCCTTTGTGCTCCCGTTTAGGGGACAAAGTACACCGCAATGCGGAAATACAATACGATTCAAACAATTTTCAACATCTTTGACTCCACCTGAAAATGTCTGTAACACTTCACAACTACTTATTTCATACTTTTCATTTAACTGAACGGGAAATAATTCCGGAGGAGAGTCCAGTCTGGTTCTTGAACAAATCCAATCTCCAAAACTGATGGCTACAAATTAATTTGTTATAAAGACTACACTGGATAAGTAGTAAGTACTTACGTTTTAAATAATATAAACTTGATGTTAAATACTTTCCAAGTTTTCTCCAAATCTTTGGATTATACAGAATTAAAAAGAATCTACGACAGTTTAAATAAAAGAAAGAAAGAAAAAGTTTTTATTTCTACGCCCAGTATGACGCACAAAACATAAAAATATCTAAGCTTAATTAATACTAAAAAAAATAAAAATAAAAATATCATCGTTCTGAGAATAAACGAACACGTTGCTAACTGGTTCATACAACGGTATGACATTTTCCATCATTTTTATGTCGTGTTCTTACCGCTTGCAACAGACACGGCGTAAGATTCCCCGTTGGCTTTTCTCTTGTTAATCTTTTAGTTTTCACATTAACAAAATTAGCAGTTATTTACACACAAAACTTTCTCGTTAAAATTAATTTATTAATAAAGCTTGGGTCAGCACACCTGCGAGCCAAGCATGACCAACCTATCTATGTAACCCCTACCTATACAATCAATCCATGAACTTCGGCACGCTGAGAAGTTTGTCTGAGAACTCAGCACCACCAATCAAGCTCTATTCTAATTCTAATTCGAAGGGGGGCGTCAACGTTGGCTGAACTTGCACGTCAGGTGTTTCACTTTAGTTTGCTCCTAACTGTTACAGTTTATATTGGTTTTGTGTTACCACAAATACTAGCCGTTCAAAATGTAGCTTGTTCCAAGTTAACTGATGTTATTCGTACTTAGTCATCTTGCATTTGTTACAAAATTTAGTGTTTGACCCGATGATGTCAGCCAAGTCACCATAGGGCTTCGGAGTGTACCATGGAGCTGCTTTCAATAAAACACAAACAAACCTGTTCCAACGGTATATTGCAGAAAGAGAGTTATAATCTAAGGTTACAGACCTTAAGTAGTTTTGACGGAAAATCTTAACACCGCCATCTAACAGGCGGTACAACGCCATCTATTGACAAATTTGGTACTAATAAAACAGTGTCCCGTGCAATGACAACAGTTTGTACAATTTGCTTCTCAGTGAAGTAAATTATTTTATTATTTTCTTTCTGTAAAGCCAACATGGGAACCATTTCTTGACAGTTAATAACTTTTCTCATGGTGTAACATTGTAACGATGTATCAGAAATTATCATACGATTGACGCAAATTCCTTTCACATTTCGAATCCACTCGGTCATATTACGATAGTGTGTTCACTAAATTGAACTGTCAAAAAATGGTTCCCTCGTTGGTCCAAACGTAGGAGTATGTTAATTTTTGATCCGTTTTATTTATTTAAATAGATTTAAATGCATTTTAATATTGGTTACCGTTTTTATTTAAACCATCTGCTGTAGCATTTTGAAATATTCACAAAAAAAAACCAGATAGGTATTTAGCAGTAGTGAAAACGGCTGGAACATCCACAGCAGATTGAAAATTTCAAATTAAATGGTATACATAAAATATATTTTATTCTATATTACAAATTACATATTTTGTATATTATTTTGGTATTTTAGAAAGATGGATATTCTCTTCCAGCATCCAAAATAATAGATTGATTAGACACATGAGATACTCGTATCTATCCATTCGTCTGTTTGGTTAGGATCTACTGTCATTTGCAGACAAACGAAAATTTTATTGAAATCGATCATGGGCAGGGATGAATCAATCATGGATCGTGGACAGCGGTAGCCTCTTTTTAACATCGACAAAAAACGGTTCGGCTTTAAATCAATGTCGTGTTCCAACCTCTTCATTGCTAGGCACAGTAGTAACGCCTTTACAAGTTATATAGAAAATATTCGTAATAGTTAATGAAATGAAAATAATACGATATGATATAGACAGTAATTGGTACAGAGAGTCGTGAGGTCGTGATGTTTGCGAATTCGATTACTGAAATTATTTATAATAATTATGCTATATCTAATATTTGTTTCTAGGCAAAATTTAGAAATGAATGAGACGAGGTATATATAGGAAAACACAACATATTTACTTTTCTTCTTCCTAGCGCTACATCATAATAACTGACTATGCATTAATTAAAATAATAACGTCAGACAAAATCTCAACACCGGAAGTCTAACATGGTAAATGCATTTTTGATCAGAGTAATTAATATGAGTCACATAATTATCACCCTGTTGTTAATAATAATCATCATTATCTTATCCTCGGTACTTAGCTCAACAAAAATGCAGGATGCATTTCCTTGATAATAATGAAATCCTTATCAACGGTAGATACGTATAATGGATTAAATAAAAATATTCAGTAGGTACTTTAATTAAAAGTTTACAAGTCTATACGCTGACGTAGCTCAAAAAGCCGCTAAACTAAAGTGGGATTGGGCAGGCCACGTCTGCCGTATGCCGTCTGAACTGTGGGCCAAAATAACCACGCACTGGAGCCCTGACACAGCAAAGCGGCGCGGCGACGCAATAGACCGCGAAAGAGATGGCGGGACGAACTAGACACATTCAGCAAGGACTGGTCATCACGACGAATTGTCAATTTATTTTTTATAATTTTCGTTCATGGCATCTATAGATTTTATTTTATTTTAAATATGTAGTCCTGAGTTTCCTATTGATAAGCAAAGGCCTCCCCCTATTTTAATTTAAAAGGCTTAAATTAATAAAAATATGCAATTATTTTGCCAGTTCTCTCATTTAAATGCTACTCCCATTTTTTCAATACCAATCAGCTCAGCCAATTCCTATTTACAACTAAGTGTTGGAGTACACTGTGCGACTTAACATTGCGCAATAATTTCACTCTCTTACGGTTTGTAGGTTAGTTGCAGTAAATACTTATTCTTCATTGACAACTTCATTTGTAAGCTGAAGGCTGAATTCGCCGTCGAGAATAGTGTAATCCAAATCCACATAGAATTCTGTGGAATTTTTCCATCGCTAAGTTCCGCAGTTTTGCATCAAAGTCTCCTCGGACCAGAAGTACAAATAAATATTGACCATTCATTTTGTTTAATTAAAAATTACTCCATCCATCATAATCTCGTCTAGCCTTGTAATGTACGGCTTCTCTATTTACATTATATTTCAGACATAAATCAAACAGCACATTAAATAACACCATTTTCACGGCTGAACAAGTCTTCTTCCTGTAATTCAATGCAAACAAAAATGTCCTCTTTCAGCCATGCGATCTTCATGGGGAGAATATAAAAAAATATTGTGCAACACATATTGCGTAGTTCAAACCAAACGTGTCGTATATAAAAAGGCGTACAATATGCAGTGTACTGGGGCGATCAATGCAAAACGGAATCCATTCCGAACGGGATCGTTACGTATCGGACGATCGTTCCGTGCGATTTACGATCAACGATAACGATACTTTCTCGTCTACATCGTTAAACTGCACAGATAACATTTGTTTTAGCCTGTACGTTGTGCAGACAGATACACTTGTTAGCTATTCTTAATGGACTGTTACGTGTTGCTAGGGCAATGCATAATTATACGACAACTTACAATCAATCAGTCAACTCAACCTTTTACCTAAAATCACGACGTTTTGAAAGTCCCTCCAAAGGCCCAGTTGGAATCAACAGGGCCTTTGCATGCTGCACTTTCAAAACGACGTGATTCAAGGTGCACAGTTCTAAGTGGGTTGGTCCTGGAGAAGACACCGGCAAGAAACTCCATGGATACTCATCATCGCTGCCTCTCCCAACTACCTACCTTAGTCTGCTTTGAAAGTATAATTAAATATAAGTGATAAAAAGACGTCATGGCAGACCACGAAGAAGAATATGGTGGGACGAACTTGACAAAACAAGTAATGATCGGTTCATACTGGCTCTATACCGAAAAGTCTGGAAATCATTGGGGGAAGCCTTTGCCCAGCAGTGGGATGATGCAAGCTAACAATAACAGTATAAGTGATAAGACAATGACGCACGTCATGGCAAGATGGCCTCGATCGTGGTGGTTGCTTCACGACGCCATGCAGGCTGCGATTCATAAGCGCATTAGAAGTAAGTCGATAACGCTATCTCGACACACCCAAACGTTCGTAGAAAGTGTTCGATATCACAATTATAAGTCTATAATAGCCTCTAAGCAGAATCGTCAATGGCATCATACTAATGATCCAATATTAAAAAGATTTACATGGAAATAAAGCACTGATTGTAATCTTTTTCTTTACAAATCGGATTAGAAATTGATAAGGCCACTGCAGCGGTCTCCTATCCGCTATATAATAAAAACAAAACTGCGATTAAGACAATTTTCCTTTATAAACAGTAGGCAATTGAAGTGATGAATTATAAGGACAATAACATCTTGTAACCACTGTCGCACAATAAAATATACTTTGACTTTGACGATTTTCAGCAATTTCAGCAGTGCTGTATAGTTGCTGTATAGTTGTAAAGTTACGATAGGTTGCCAAATCTTTGCTGGTTTTCTAGTCTCAGAGTCTTCTACAACGTACTTCTTTGTACATTAGCTATGGCTCCGTGACATGGATGCTTCGTGTTGGTGGTAGGCATATACATAGGTATATATAGTATACAAAGTGTATCAAAAATGCGTGGTCATATTTAAGGATGTGGATCAGACCATCAAACTGAACAACTTTCTCTATGGGACCAAAATCGTAATCGCGAACAAATTATCAGCTGCCCCTTACAAACTTCAATACCTTCTCGAACCAAACGAATGGAACAGCTGATTTTTTTTTCGGGATTACTATGTTGGCCCTATAGAGAAAGTTGTTCAGTTTCATTAAACCCCGCACCCTAAAGAATGGGTGTTTTATCCACACCCTTAATTATGACCACGCATTCCTGATACACGTTGTATATATTTAAAACTTGTGAACTAATAAGACCATGCCATACAAGATCTACCTGCTGAAGTAGGTATACATAGCGCGAAAATCACCTAAAGAGTCTCAAATAGATCTGTAGACTTTCTCTGAGTTTTAATTATGTAATGGGCAATGGCACATAACCAATGTTCGTATTATTTAAATGGACTACTTGAATACAAACCAGATATTAGAAGTCGGGTAAGAACTCGTGCCTAGCTGCCGGTGGTCAGGTGCACTGCGTGGTACCTATCAATCATGACAACTAATGAACAGAAACATCAATACACGTACGTAATGAATGATAAGATAATTAAACTGCATTACTGCCTTTGTAATAAGGACCGTGTGGGTAATCGGTCTTAAATTATACAATCTTGACGTATGTTTTGCGGAATTTTCCAATACAAAAACTTTTAACAAAAGTACGATGTGACGTCTGGGGCCTGAAAAGGTCGATTTATAGATGGATAGTTTGACATTAGTAATGTGAATCATTATGATTCTAGACTAAAGAACTTTATAGATGAATCATAATGATTCACATTACAAATGTCAAACTATCCACTACTACATACTACTTCTTTAATATAATTCCCGTAAGGTATAAATTCAGAAATCATCCTGTTTGATAGTTACCATGGAGATTCGTAGATGAAATTACTTAATGTGGTTTTTTTAAGACCCCAGCACTCCGTTTGGTCTACGACAAAAATGTGGTAAAAGGTACATTAGGGATGGGGTGTTATTGGACTTCCACAATGCAAGTACGGTAGGATACCGATATTTATAGGTTAGACCGGCTATCGGACTTTGCCGTACAACCAGGGCCGGGCTTTACGTGCTCTCCGAGTCACGGTCACAGGCTCACTGTTTTTCCCAATAGATAAGGCAAAAGTGTACCTACTGTTACATTTCGCTGATGCCGTTATTAAGTACCATGTAATATGGCGATCCTATTGCCATTTTCCGGGAACAATTCCAAATTCCGGTGTACTACTGAACAAGGAACAAAGTTCTTTGAACTTCTAAAGGTAAACAGACAAGTATCTGTAGTATATGTCCATCCCAACGTTGTCTGGCAGAAATCGTCCAGTGCGATAAGACCTCTGCACATCTCTTTTTCTATTTATTGTATCTTTTCTTCTCTTTCTGGCGAGCAATAAAGTCTATTGTATTGAATTTCCAATGTTTACTTTGCGCAAATAATAAAGAACTTAAATGAATAATTATCTTTTAGTCAAATCAGCCAATTCCTGTCAATAACTAGGTAGGGACGGATAGCGTCCTTATAATCTAAATATTGTTATGAAAATAGGTCCTAATACCACAGTTACAGAACAGTGAACATGGCCCCATCATGAGTTGTTGAGCATAGGTTCGAATCCAGGTGCACGCACACCAATGAGTCAGATTTATTCGCGAAGTGACCAATTTTTTATTACCATTGCTCGAAGGAAAATATCATGAGGACCCTGTTATGCAAGCAACCCAGAACCAACAATTGAAAGACTTGTGATATCAGTTAACACCTAATCCACACTGGATATGCAAAATTGATAGGTCCCACTCATGAGTGGACATTTCACAACTTTTCGAATTGTTGTTCTTGCGTCGACCAACTAGGTGAAGACGCCTAATGATTTTGTTATAGTTTTATGTACACAGTCTGTTCTACTAACAGCTGCCGAGGTAATTCACCGTGTTAAAGCGCCTGACGATTTTTTGTTAGTGAATAAACACATACAGAGGATATATTACGACAAAAATATTATAGGCGGTACCTATAGACTTCATCAAGTATCAGTCCGCAAAGACAAATGGCCTCCTGAAAGCCTCCTACTTCATAGAACTGCCGACTAAACTGGTCACAAGCGCAGTTGGCGCATAGAATAGAATAGATCTTTATTTCATGTAAACCAAATACAGGCACTAATTGTGAAAATTAAATGACGTGACTCTTAGAACGCGGTTCCAAATAGTACGTCCTATGGAGAAGAACCGGCAAGAAACCCCACGGAAACTCTTTTAAATTATTAGATTATAATCTCGATTAGTACAATGTTGTGGTAAGAGCTGCGAGAATAATTTAATGTAATAATAATAATCATTTATTTAACCTTAAAGTCCGGTGGCGGTACAGAAATGACCCCGACACTCAATATACCGCTGGCTCAATTTCGGTTCCGAAATGACCCGAGCTGACATGTACTACGTCATGCCCAATTCTTTACTGCATAAATATTTTACTACTTATTAAATCTTGTTACTATGGCTAAATTAAAAGAATCGGATAAATATAGCATTGTTTCCACGCTATTATATGTATCATATTCAGTTCAATAGTAAATAATTACCTTTCAAATTTTTTTGTGTGAAAATGTATTGTCGGCCATACTGCGGTCGACTGAAAAACATTAAAAATTGCTGGTTGTGGATTACCAACCATCATAA
This sequence comes from Allophyes oxyacanthae, assembly GCA_932294325.1. Lineage (NCBI taxonomy): Eukaryota > Metazoa > Arthropoda > Insecta > Lepidoptera > Noctuidae > Allophyes > Allophyes oxyacanthae. The sequence goes on along the minus strand of OW028623.1, from coordinate 3,509,959 downwards.
AAAGGGAAAGCAAATACCGCATTATATATTCGGTTGTTGATTTAATACATAGATTTGGTAAAAAAAGTAGTGATAACAAAGTTTTTTGTATCTGAATCAAAACAATATCCATTTGTTTCCCGCGCAATGTGTGTACAATGTTCTTTGCTTTCCACTAATATAACACAAACACAGTCGCCGTAGTTAAAAAAATGGCAGAATCTATTAAATAATATTACGTGGTACACGACATTGCCCATATTTTAAACGAAAATTGAACAAAAAGACAAAATATTGCGAATTCTTTGTTATCACTACTCAATTTGTTTTTTAAGAATTTGCCGCCATATTTGTTTGTCTCTGGTAGAGATGTCCAACAATGATTCGTGGAACCGATTATTTTTCGGATTTGAATCGGAATCGAATAATCAGAACGAGTAACTATAGAAATAGATACTATAAAAAATATAATAAATATTTTAAATGTCACATGATAAAATATAATAAAATTATTACTGTAATATTTTAATATTTCTGGAAGAAAATTAAGTCTGCACTAAAATTAAATATATTATCAAATAAGAGCAAAGTTTAAAGTTATGCATGGGAATATTATTTCACCGGCTGTGCTTAGTGTACATATCTTGTATTTTTCTAATTCCAATTTATTTAATTTTGTACAAGTATACAGAAACTTGTAATAAATAAAGCCATGTCCTGTCTGGACAGCACAGTACAGCGCGCGGCTCCGATTTAGGACAAGCGTATTAGGTAAAAGGTTCATCGAACACGCACGTATCCTGTATGTGTGTATGTGTGTCAACACAGCTTTTACAATGTGCCTTGTTACCCTTGTTACCCGACGCGTCACGCACCCAGCCGCGCCGCTTAGCTAGGACGAGGGGTTACTACCCACTATCTCGCCTATTCATTGCAACAGACTGAAATACTATTTTATTTGTATTTTTAATATATATTATTTTGTATACACCTATAGCATGGTTTTTAGAGTTGCTATCTGTCTAGTCAAATCCAAAATGGCGGCCAAGATGTTTTTTTTTTCATAAATTCATCATTGTTGTCTTTATTTAGGTTTTCGGGGGTGCTGATACTGAAAATGAGATTGGAACCCAAATCCAAGATGGCGGCCATCTTTTTTGAATAATTTCAACGTGAGAGTCTCTTTCATAGTTTTGGACCTATAATATTTATGCTGATAGGAGCTGAAAGCATTATCAAGAAAATGATGGCTGCCTTCTCGGCTTTGATGACCGATCTCATTTTCGCTATCAGCACCCCAAAAACCTTGAAAACGACACAGCCAAAAAAATATGGCCGCCATCTTGGATTTGTCAACGAGGCAAAAAAAGGGTCCGTTCAGTTCAAAAAATTGGCTGTATGGGCTCTGCTATAATATATGAACTTAGTTTGAAAGAATTTTCTATTTATTATTTTCATCGTAGGGGAAGTGAAATCAAAGTTTTTAATTCAATCGAATATCTTGAATTAAAAAATCAATAGGAATAATAATATTGATTAATAAATAATAATAATAATTGTTAAAATTAGTAAAAAGTCTGTCTAGCTTTAGTAGGTACTGGCAGTTAATGTGACGATGAAAAATAATTCATTTAGTTTGTTTATATTTTTGATTCCATTTTTAAAGTTATTATTGTTTTTTGTTTTTTCTGGGTCTTCTCTTGTAATTTTGGCTGAATACAAGCTTTTAAAACGGTTCGGAGATTTTTATTCAAAATAACGTCTAATATTCCGCAACAATAATCGTTTATTGGATTAGATTCTATCATTCACCAAAAGTATTATACCTACCTACCTACCTTCGCTCTAGGGTTCAATAAACTATTTTCATTCTTGACTAACAGTTAGTAGTAGTAGGTACCTAAATATAGTAGAGATCAAGATAATAGTAAAACGTATTAAATTATTTAATGCTACCCTAAAATAATAACAATTTAAATACTTAGATATACGGGGGGGTCGGGTGTTTAAAATTCACTCGTTTTTATAGAAAAGAGTAAAACCTCTTTTGAGCCAAGCTATATGTGAATCGATTAGGATGAATGCAGGATTTGTATTGTTATAACGATTTTAGCCGAATGGTCAAGCACTATTTTCAACTTACTTTTCTATTCATATTTTAGTAAATTTCAATGTTGATTTTTATGTGTTGATTGTATGAGTAATGGTATAAATGAATCTACAAATTAGAAGATATTTTCTGTAATTATTCTATATTATAGCGTTTCTGCGCGTAAGTAGCTTCCTTAGGGATTTTTTTTGAGCTAACCTATGTCGTGTGATATTTGGATAGGTGTAGAAATTAACATTTTATAAACATGTCGCCGCATAATGATGCTGTTTTACCAATAATAACACATAATTGAATAAATTTGCTATATACGTTGGTAATTCAATCGATGAAATAAAAAAAAATTCGTGTATATTCGTGGAATAAAAGTTGAGTGAAAAATGCAGTAATTCATGAAATTCTTGACGTAATTTGCGACAGCTCGTCGAGTCAGCTGGTATATCATGTGTCAAAATTTTGTCGAGCAGAAGGGTTAAAGACAAGAGATATCCATCATATAACAAAGTATGCACCAATAAAAATAAAATAAAATACAAAACAAAACATTAATTAAAATTCGAAATGAAAATAAAATAAAATACATTAATTACAAAATTCAAAATAAAATACCTACCTATATCAATTACTATTCAAAATCAAAATAAAATGAAATACATTAAATCTAAATTGCAGTGAGGCGGTCTTCTTGCGCCAGATGGCGACTAATCCATCTGTACGTGGCAGGGCAAACATAGTTGATGCGCTACACAAGCGAGGCAGCCTCAGCAAGGCCCTTTAGGTGTTATTGTATTGGGCCTGCAGAGCACAACAAGTTCTTTGGGTATATATAAACCACAGACCTCCCGAGTATAGCGACGTGCAGTATGCGCGGAACAACGTAGTTTTAACAGCGTCTGTGCAGCGAGAAAATCTGCGGGCCAGCATGTTCGCCCGAACTGACAGTGCTCTGCGTTCCCTCTCCATGTCTACATCGTCCTTAAGATCGTGCCAGAAGAACCCAGTGTCCAAGATATTTAAATTGGTTTACTCTTTTCAAAGTAACACCGTTAAGAAAGATAGGTAATTCAGTGGGACATCTAGCACGCGACTCAAAGACCATGTACTCAGTCTTTTAATTTAATGTGAATAAAAATAAATTAGAGTGTAAGGACATCGACATCATTTATAACATCGGGCAAATTGTTATTTGGTTTTCTGTTCGGGCTACAGTAGTACCCGGGATTTAAAATAAAATTCGTTTAATTCAGACCATATCTTATCAGTCCATATTTTGTTAATAACAATTATCTTAAAAATTATGTTAGTAATCACTCAATCAATTATTCTTATCATTATTTCATTAAATTTAAAAAATAAATTAAATTAAATTATAAATTAAATTAAAATTTCGTCAGGCAACATATAGCCTGATAAGCCTCCCTACAACTGCAGACTCTGGTCTCTCGGAGATCATCCTTAGGATTCCGTTGCCACTCCCTCGCATTCGGCGAATTAGTGAGGCTGACTTTTTGCGCATTATGGCGTAAAAGTCATCCACCCTCGCGTCGGCAAACATACCCGAGGCACTGCAAAAAACATTAAAATTTTAAAAAAAATAATTAAAATGTAAGTATAGACAGTAGTGTTGACGTTATGTGGATGCATTTCCCGCGGGCCAATAACAGGTTACATTGCAAATCCCACCGACAAACTATTCCGCAGTTTGGTGGATTTAAAACATTGTAACAAAAGTTGTTCCAAATAAATTATTTTTATTATTATTTCATAATTATTGCCTCGGCCTCTATGCAGACTTTTTTTTTAATTAAAAGCATGAAGACGTCTATTCTTATGGCGCAAGAAATTGGCTTGCAACGTCGCCTTATCATGGATTTTAGTGATAAAAATCATTTTATAATCAGATCCTTATCGAGGTATTTATTATAATTCAATTAGTTATCATTAAAGTATAAATAATAAAAACATAAAACAATTAGGTGCTTGTTAACTCATAAAATTTAATGAGACCTCTAAAAAGTATCATGGCACTAATATCGCCGCGTATACGAGTATTAAATAAATATTATTTATTGATTATGAGGTAAACTCGTGTCCAGTAGTGGTGGTTCTGTAACACATCTAAAATATCAGGTTTTGGAACTGCACTTGGCCATCGGCTGCATTTACCATCACCCGTATCATGTGACAACTGATGGTAGGGTTGGCGCAGTGGCTGAGCGAATGGCTATCTGCGCTAGATATCGCGGGTTCGATTCCCGCACGGGACAAATATTTGTATTACCTACAGATAGTTGTTCCGTCCTTGTGTGTATGCATGTGAGATTTGTGTTTGTAAACGTTCCCACGATACAGGAGGATACCGAGAGTAGATAAACGTTGTAAAAAAATATATGTTCCTTGTACTCTTATTTTTACTGTAACTCGAATTTTTAGTTTTTGCCAGTTATCGTGCGTTTTTTCCTTTTGCCTATTTAATACTCAGAACATTATTCTGAGATTTAATAAACGTAAACGTGACAATGACAGGCCACAGATGATAGAAGATAATCCGGTAATTTGACAAGTGTATGTTTAATAAAAATGTTGCATGAAAAATTTGGCACAAAAATTGGCATGATAATATTATTGTTTAATAAAAAATTCATCTGACGGGTGATAGGTGACATTGTATTGCGAAAAAATTGTCTGATGTGCTTTATTAAAAACACAAAATTGTCATGACAGGTGGATATACCATAGAAATAATAAGTAGGGCTCCCCTTAGATAATAAGTCTATGGGATATACCTTTTAGCAGAATGGTCAAAGAAATCCGACAGGAGACTTAGGCATATGTCGAGTTTTATTAAACAGTGGCGGCCCCGTCCTAGCTTCGTATAAGTGGATATTTATTTATATTAAACATTTTATAGGTAATTTTTTTACACCTTTTTTAATGGAGATATAGTAGGGATCCCTAATTGTTTGAAAATAAAATGACACCTTTGCTACTCAGTGATAATATAACATTCTACTGGTGATAGAATTTATAAAATGGGTCCAGTCGTTTTTGTATTTATTAATTACAAACAAAAATATATATTTTTTTCTCTTTATAATATTAGAGTAGATGGGTTGAGAATGCGACAATTCGACAGCTATTTACCGGTTACTGTCTACCGTAACAATGCGACAATTATGTATTTTTTAACAAATAAGTCGCATCGTCAGTTTTATTAATTGGTGATGATGATAATATTAAAAAGTGAAAAAAATTACGACAGTCCAACAAAAAACAAAGTAATCGGAAATATTATAGTAGTCTATACCTAACATTATGAGTAGTTCCGTAGATCCGTTGAATTTGATATCGTTTTCATTTAAATTGCGGCGATTGATACAAAGCTATCAACGTTATAGATAGAATCTATAGCTCTAGGCAATAGACATGCTGATTGATAACAGTTGTTCTGTAAACCTTGATTAATTAGAAATCTCACGAATTGTTGTATTTTTTATTTTGTTGCTATAACGACCTTAGAGTAATGACAAGATAACGACGATTAAGTGACAAGAACTCCTAATTGACATTTTGTGACCATTCGATCTTAGAGGCATTTAGTATCACTTTTTGGTACTGGCAATCTTCTTTAATTTATTGTCCTTCCAACCTGCTTTTTAGCCGACGACGACAGGTTCTTTAATAATGCCAGCATCAACATTTATTTAATTCACAGCTCATGATTAGCGACAAAACCAGACAATTCATATATTATCTTCTACAAGATGTTGCATCGGATAATCTATGGTATTATTTAAATGAAACGGGTATGAAATATTCCCTACAACTCCCCAAGCATAGAGGCGAACCAGTATTATTTATTCGCGTATATTTATTTAAAAAGTTGTGACGTGTCCCCGGAGTGTCGTATTCACCGTTTTGCTGTGAAAGCATTCGATAGTATTTGAATATATTGCTATTTCCTTTTATTTATACTTGAAAACTTTTTTTTTGTGTCTATGTAGACAGAAATCCTAAAATATTTCAATAACCCTAAGATTAAGATACCATTACCTTACATTACATTGTTACTAACCCACTATGGATGTCACTTATCCGAAATAAAGTTTTTTTTTTTTTTTTTTTTTTCTTTTTATTACCAAGTAAACCAGGTGAACAATCTATTACCCATCAATTTAATAGGGTTTCACTTCAGAGATAGAAAAAATCGCGCTCTCGGCTAGTTTTTGTTGAAATATTGTGACCACGCACAGCCCTATCGAGCAAAGAAAACTGTCTGAAAATATCGATAAATATCTTAATTGAATATAGGTGTTTAAAATAAAATTATCCAACCAGAGATATAGATCTAAAGATTCAACGGTAGTTACAGGGCTACCACAAATTTTCTATGTTCCTTTTGAATATTATCTCACATGGAAGTTACGTCACCACTCTACCTGTTGCGACCTAATTTTGTCCTAAGAAATTGACAAATCAAAACAGATTCTGGGGTTGCGTGTAGAAAAAAAGAGAGCGAACAAGCTTGCCTTTTCAAACTCATCATATTATAATTATTAAGACCATATTCTCCTGTTCTGTTTCAGTACCATAAAAATCTTGACAGATCGTAACAAGATATGAGAGTGGTTATCAATATAGTCATAGTATTTTATTAGCAACTAATAAGTCGCAGGTCACCATCTCGGTCAATCAACTCAACTCAATCAAATAAATTAAAATAACTAAAAAAATTATAACCATAAAAACAAATAATTCCATAATCAAATACGTAATAAAAATTATATACAATCAAATAAATATTAAATAATCAAAACAATAAATACAGTCAGTAATTCAAAATTATACAAGACACGCAATCTAGTTAAGAATTTTTGAAGATTAGTTTACATTTTAACTTATCATTAAAACTTTAAAATGCTTGCTCAACCAGCCATTTAGATATTAAGCTCCTGATCGCAAAATTCTACCGCACTGCTAGACATATCAAACCTGACGCCCACTGTCTACCCACAATTTAAGCAAGCCCAAATAGGCCAGGGTTAAGTCCCCAAGATTATTCGCTGTTACGGTCTCTAGACCTATAGACGTATGTATCTTGCCCGTCCTAACCTACGGCGCCCAAACCTTACGGAACAGCAGAAATCCAAACTCAAGATTTGCAAACAAACAATGGAGCGCAGCATACTAGGCGTTAAACGGATAGATCGCGTCAGAAACATCACCCAGCGCCCCTGTAATAAAATAACTGAAGTACAAACTGTAGTGAAAACAGCCAAACTAAAAGGGGGGTGGGCCAACCATGGCGCTCGTATGCACGCGCACAGAGGGCTAATTCACGTAATTTTAAGACGCGCCGATCGTATTGCAGTGACTCTCGAACTTGACGCGAGCGTATCTCATTGAAGCTCAGAGGATACCAAATGGCAGAACAGTCGACATCGGCTCAATTGCCATAACGAAAGAAGAAGAAGAAGATTACCAAATGTGTTATTTTGATCAATATTTTATTGCAACTGCGCGGCAACTGCACATCTTTAGTTACGTGAATTAGCCTGACGAACGTCACTCACTGGACGCCTGACGGAGAAAATCACCGACGAGGTCGACCAATATGTAGGTGGTGTGACGACCTGGACGGCTGGCAAACATGGCAAGAGGTTGCTCAAAATAGAGGTTTGGAAGAAAAAAAGGGGAGGTCTTTGCCCAGCAGTGGGACACACAATAGGCTAGGACGCAAACATTTTTCAGAAGGCAGCATCTGATAATAGTCACAGACACACTGTACAAATATTTGTGGAGCAACGTTTCTATTTGTGTGTATTTCTGATAATAATTTACCCTAAACATTTTGAATACCATAACACAACCATTTAAAAATTAATTGGTGTGAAAATCTACTGATCAATTTTTTAATTATAAAATTAATTCCGTGAATGTTGTTTATATCACGCACAGATAACATCAAAGAGATTGTTAAATAATGTTTTATATATTTTGGAACAGTAGCTAGCAATTAAGATACAGGGTTTATCATATATCGTTTTAAGACCGTGTACAAAAGCATTAGCTACAATAGGGTCAAATTGGCCACAAGGATGGAGTTACAAGTAGTGCCTGTTGTCTGAAAAACTCTCATAAGTTCTCTAGAGGTCGATTCTCTCCATGTCGTAAAAGTTACGAGAATCAATTGAGAATTTTTTATTGGTCGGAGGCAATAACTAATCATATTTTCAGTAGCTTTTGTCATTCTCAATTCATTTACCTAATTAATGATTACGGCAATAGCAACCTTTTTCTACTACTATAAATTACAGTTTTGCAGTTATCCTTGGGGGATGTTATTTTATACATAATTGATTCTAAATTATAATGCGATACACAATTTGATTCATAAATTAAAAACATGAAGTCACCAGTAAAATCTTTTGACCCCGACTAATTACGCTCATGTCTACACCACTTTAATTCGAGCGGATGTCGGGATTTATTTTATAACATATAAAGTACCGCAGCCTATCATATTAATGATTGTTATCACCAATTTGTCTTGCTTTGATTGAGATACCGATATTAAACTTACTTCAAGATTAATAAAAAATGTAATTGCGTTCATTTATTTGACGTAAACCTGCAAAATGCTCACGCGGCATCTATTTACACTGTTATGTGTATACCAGTGTGTTGGTCATAAATTAAAACAATATTTGCAGTTTAATTTTAATGAACGAGATGGCGTGTGTTTCTATGCCCCTACTTGGACACAAGGATATAATTTTTTGGATCACGAAATTAGTAGCAGCATATTGACTCCTAATGAAAAATTAAGTTGTGTTGCAACTGGTGTTATGCCAATACCTTCTGGACTATTAGAAGCAAAAGTTTTTGTTCAATTAGCTTCTCAGGACGATCGTGTTTCTGTCTTGGTGTATGAAACCCATAACGGAAATGACAGATTAGCAGGCAGAGCTGACATCTTTGCGTCTGAACAAAATGTTTTCAATGGATCTCACACACTTAAAGTTCGTGTTACGAAGAGTGATGGCTACGTAAGTATTAAAGTTTGTTTTCATCAACTAAAAACCGAAAATAAGTCACTAACAAAAATGACAGAGTATGAGAGAAAGGAAAATTCAATCAACCAAAACATTTATTATCTTTGCAGTTACGTAATCTACTCAAATAAATAATCATATTAAATGACAATTTTCATTGCAAAATAAAAATAGTTTCTTATCTTAATAATTTGATGTGACATAAAATAATATCATATTAAAAAATCTTAATTAATTACTATCATCTACAAATCTTTCGGATGTTGCATTGATTAGATAAAACGTAATTGGAAATACTGAATAGGTAAATACCCTGAATTTCTGGGCCCTGTTATGCAAAGTAGGCACGTTCCTGAAGAAGATGGCCATCAGCCGTCAGATTTGCTTGTTATACTGCCTCTATGTTTCTATTCACGTCATCACTTGCAGATAAGAAAACAGAGTACTTTATTTTAAATCAAAACTAAATCTTTTCTATCAGAGAAACTTAAAAAGTGGCTCGTCTGCTTATTTCCTCATGAATTTCTTCTCCCATATTGATCTCTCAATGGTGGATAATTACAAATTACTTACGCGCATATTGATTATACCTATGCGTTCTTTGCCTTTTTGTACTGGACAAAAAACTTCTAAGTGCATTCCCAAATATGTAATTATTTATCATTGCAGATCCTTGAAAATGATTACCGCTTAAATATTTATTACGTAAATTTCAGGTTGTACTCCTGGGACGTGCTTCTCCAGCATCAAGCATTATCGTTCAGTCAGTGTACTTTGTACCCGAATCTTCATCAAGAAATTTCATATCTAGTAAACTCAATTCTTTCTTATTTTCAATACAACAAATACGAAATCTATTTGCTAGCAAGGAAGATACCACTTTGCCTGGTGTTACTTTACCTACTATATCCTTACCTACTGCTAGAGAAACCGGTTCTGATGAACCCACTACTGTACCTAGTCCAATACCCACTGAAATAGAACCCACGACCACAGAATCGACCACTGTAACTACGCAGTCACCCACAGTAAGTAATCCTACGACTACAGAATCCACCATTGTAACTACACAGTCACCAACAATAAGCGAACCCTCAACTACAGAATCCACCACTGAAACTACACAGTCACCCACCACTACTGAAGCCACGACTACAGAATCCGCCACTGTAACTACACAGACACCCATCACAACCGAAGCCACGACTACAGAATCCACCACTGTAACTACACAAACACCCATCACAACCGAAGCCACGACTACAGAATCTACCACTGTAAGTACACAATCACCCACCACAACTGAAGCCACGACTACAGAATCCACCACTGTAACTACACAGATACCCACCACAAGTGAAGCGACGACTACAGAATCCACCACTGTAACTACACAGACACCCATCACAAGCGAAGCCATAACTACAGAATCCACCACTGTAACTACACAGACACCCATCACAACCGAAGCCACGACTACAGAATCTACCACTGTAACTACACAATTACCCACCACAAGCGAAGCCACGACTACAGAATCTACCACTGTAACTATACAGATACCCACCACAAGCGAAGCCACAACTACAGAATCCACCACTGTAACTACACAGACACCCATCACAACCGAAGCCACGACTACAGAATCTACCACTGTAACTACACAATTACCCACCACAAGCGAAGCCACGACTACAGAATCTACCACTGTAACTATACAGATACCCACCACAAGCGAAGCCACGACTACAGAATCCACCACTATAACTACACAGTCACCCACCACAACTGAAGCCACGACTACAGAATCCACCACTGTAACTACACAGTCACCCACCACAACTGAAGCCACGACTACAGAATCCACCACTGTAACTACACAGTCACCCACCACAACTGAAGCTACGACTACAGAATCCACCACTGTAACTACACAGACACCCATCACAACTGAAGCTACGACTACAGAATCCACCACTGTAACTACACAGTCACCCATCGCAACCGAAGCCACGACTACAGAATCTACCACTGTAACTACACAGATACCCACCACAAGTGAAGCCACGACTACAGAATCCACCACTGTAACTACACAGTCACCCACCACAACTGAAGCCATGACTACAGAATCCACCACTGTAACTACACAGATACCCACCACAAGCGAAGCCACGACTACAGAATTCACCACTGTAACTATACAGATACCCACCACAAGCGAAGCCACGACTACAGAATCCACCACTATAACTACACAGTCACCCACCACAACTGAAGCCACGACTACAGAATCCACCACTGTAACTACACAGTCACCCACCACAACTGAAGCCACGACTACAGAATCCACCACTGTAACTACACAGTCACCCACCACAACTGAAGCTACGACTACAGAATCCACCACTGTAACTACACAGACACCCATCACAACTGAAGCTACGACTACAGAATCCACCACTGTAACTACACAGTCACCCATCGCAACCGAAGCCACGACTACAGAATCTACCACTGTAACTACACAGATACCCACCACAAGTGAAGCCACGACTACAGAATCCACCACTGTAACTACACAGTCACCCACCACAACTGAAGCCATGACTACAGAATCCACCACTGTAACTACACAGATACCCACCACAAGCGAAGCCACGACTACAGAATTCACCACTATAACTACACAATCACCTACCACAACTGAAGCCACAACTACAGAATCCACCACTGTAACTACACAGACACCCATCACAACCGAAGCCACGACTACAGAATCTACCACTGTAACTACACAGATACCAACCACAAGTGAAGCCACGACTACAGAATCCACCACTGTAACTACACAGACACCCATCACAAGCGAAGCCACGACTACAGAATCCACCACTGTAACTACACAGACACCCATCACAAGCGAAGCCACGACTACAGAATCCACCACAAGCGAAGCCACGACTACAGAATCTACCACCGTAACTACACAGATACCCACCACAACTGAAGCTACGACTACAGAATCCACCACTGTAACTACACAGACACCCACCACAAGTGAAGCCACGACTACAGAATCCACCACTGTAACTACACAGACACCCACCACAACTGAAGCTACGACTACAGAATCCACCACTGTAACTACACAGACACCCACCACAAGTGAAGCCACGACTACAGAATCCACCACTGTAACTTCACAGACACCCATCACAACTGAAGCTACGACTACAGAATCCACCACTGTAACTACACAGACACCCACCACAACTGAAGCCACGACTACAGAATCCACTACTGTAACTACACAGTCACCCACCACAACTGAAACCACAACTACAGAATCCACCGCTGTAACTACACAGACACCCATCACAAGCGAAGCCACGACTACAGAATCCACCACAAGCGAAGCCACGACTACAGAATCTACCACTGTAACTACACAGTCACCCACCACAACTGAAGCCACGACTACAGAATCCACTACTGTAAATACGCAGTCACCCACCACAACTGAAACCACAACTACAGAATCCACCGCTGTAACTACACAGACACCCATCACAAGCGAAGCCACGACTACAGAATCCACCACAAGCGATGCCACGACTACAGAATCTACCACTATTACTACACAGAAACCCACCACAACTGAAACCACAACTACAGAATCCACCGCTGTAACTACACAGACACCCATCACAAGCGAAGCCACGACTACAGAATCCACCACAAGCGATGCCACGACTACAGAATCTACCACTATTACTACACAGAAACCCACCACAAGCGAAGCCACGACTACAGAATCTACCACTATAACTACACAGTCACCCACCACAACTGAAGCCACGACTACAGAATCCACTACTGTAACTACACAGTCACCCACCACAACTGAAGCCACGACTACAGAATCCACCACTGTAACTACACAGACACCCACCACAAGTGAAGCCACGACTACAGAATCCACCACTGTAACTTCACAGACAACCACCATAAGCGAAGCAACGACTGTCGAATCCACCACTGTAACTGAGTCACCCACCACCACCGTATCCACGACTACCGAATCTACCACAGTAACTACACAGTCACCCACCACAAGCGAAGAAACGACTATCGAATCCACCACTGTAACTGAGTCACCCACAACAAGCGAAGCAACGACTGTTGAATCCACCACTATAACTGAGTCACCCACCACCACTGAACCCACGACTACAGAATTCACTTCTGTAGACACTGAAACTGAAGCAGAATCTACTGATTTTCCAATAACAGATCCTTCTACAATTGGAACTGTCTCTACTGAAAATCCAGATATAGAAACTCAAGACCCGGTAGGCTTAAGCGTGTTCATTATTACAGTTATATGTTTGAGTTCGTTGATTGTGGTTATTGTGGGAGCAGTATTAATTTGGTTTTTCGTGTGCTCTAGCACTGGTCTAGATATTAAATCAGGTATATACGATGATAGTAACGGAGATTTACCTCAACTCATAACGGTTTCTAGATACGGTAGTACTGGGCAGGTAACTTAATAACCACCATCTCCTAGAGAGGAGGCCTGAGTAATATTATGATTGTCAGATTAGCCAAACTGGGTCAGTGTAATTAGTCTAGTAAATATTATTTATTGTATTAAATATGTAGTTAAGTAAATAACATTTATTGTATTGACTGATAGATAGGACAGAATTTTTTTTTGCATAAGATTTTCCATGTTTTTGGGATGATATTATTTATTTAAAAGTTACTTCGAAGACTTATCCGCTAACAGACATTAATTATAAATTTATATAATAACCGAAGTTAAATATTTAAATATTGTGAATTTGTTACTTACAGAATGAAAAACACAATACTTAAAAGAAATTAAACTTTAAGTAATTCAAGTTATATAAAAACTGCATTAACAGTGATTGTTCATAGGAAAATTAAACAATAGGCAACAAATGGTCGTATGAGCTACTAAACAATAATAGCTGTGATTAATGTGTACAGTGGATTAAAAAAAGTTGAATGTAGCGAACGTCTTGTTAGCGTGTATAAAAAGTCCTAAAAAGCTCAATCGTTATAAGATATTTTTTAAACTGATGTTTAAATTTAAAGTAGAGCTTAGTTTAAGTTATGTAATTTCAATTATATAAGGCAATAAATATTAAATGACTTTTATGAACTGTTGTTGATGTGAATTGTTGACATATTTATTAAAAATGCTATTATATTACGGATTAATTTTAAAACCCATTTAAGAGTTTTGAATCTGTTCAAACTTTAATTTGCAAGAAGACTGTGATAACTTTAGTAAAAATTTAGCATGTTTCCTTATGATTGCTATTTAAGAGCATTCTTTCTTGGTTTTAGCTTCTCTATTCATCAAGTTGCAAACCTGCTTTCTTATTTTTCATTAATTTTAAACATTTGATAAGTAAAGGTAATTTTAGAACAGGGGGTCTAAAAAGGCCGCTTTAAATGAATCAAATTATGATTCATATTACATAATATGTCAAAATATCCACTTAATTTATGACTCTTATTATCATATGCATAAGGCTCATACCCAGCAATCATCTGTTTGACAGTTACCATGGAGATTTATAGGTGAATTGCAACATGTGGCCTTTTTAAGCCCCCAGACCATAACATCACAGCAAACAATAAACATAAACTTGAATTCTATTAGGTTCTCTAGATAATAATGTTGATCAACAATACCTAATGTAAATCACAGTTTTCCTGCATTGAGTAATCTAGTTATTCTTAATTTTTTGTCTTCACTGTTATGAACGAATATTTAATTATGTACCTAACCAGAGCCCTAGGATACAGTACAAAGAAGCTAGAGGTTCAATCAGCTAATCCCGTCACAACCGAATTTTGCTGATCGAAACCAGAGTAAGCTAACCTATCATTGTACGGAAAGCCTATATAATGCGAGGTCAGCTTATACTGAAATGTATAGCTTGATATGTAGCCGTGTGTACAATCGGCAAAATTTGGCTGTGACGGAATTAGCCCATGGAACCTCTGGCTTGTATTGTGCTAATAATATAAGTAACATTTTATTTAGTAAACTGTTGTATTGTGGACTATAAATGAGCGCAGCCATACCGTAACTTGGCTTCAAAGGTGCTGTCGAAGAGAAGGGTGGAAAAATCGTCACATAATATCTCCAACATGGAAGTCTGCATGAAGAGAAACTGAAATATAAAAAGAAGCATTATGCAGGAAAAAATAATTCAATCATTATTTCTGTGATGATGGGGCCCTACCACCATCTCTTACACTAATTTTGTTTTAACCTTACATCGAAATTTCGTATTATAATCTCCTAAAAGTATAATTACAATATAATAAATTTTAATATTGTATTGATAAGAAGTTTTGTTGCGTCATGGTAAATCATTGACATATTAATCTAAGACAAAATTAATGTCAATTGATTCAGAATAATTAACCCTTGTTTTTAAAACAGGCGTGTTTGGGTCGATGACATATTTATATGAACCATTCATTCATTTACATCACTATGCAGGAGTAAAACAATTTTATTGTTAAAAGGTCATGGTAAGAATTCGTTTGGCTTGAAACAAAACGATCCTGAAACATGATGGTTTTATGAAAGATGGTAGTAAGCCTCCTGAAAGTAGAAATGGGCGTTTTAGTATCCGTTTTACCATCGCATCGATATCAAAGATGCGGCATCCGATATCGTTATTGTTGGCATCGATGCCTACTACTACTACTCTACTACTATGTATAGTATAACAATGTTCGTACTGTCAACTGCGATACGATGCTGATATTGTTGACAATGCATCCAACCGAAACCAACGATATCTACTACAAAATTTGATGTCACCGGCATCCGTTTGCAACATGACACGGCATCAGACATCTGTAAGTAGCATCGATGCCTGATATCGTTATTACAAAAATCCCACTCTACCTGAAAGCTATTTAGCAATTTTATAATTTTTGACCGTATTTGTGGTTCTGTTTGCTGAACCCACAAGCTTTCCTTTCCTTTTTCTGTATTATTGACTGGCTACGCCTATTGACTATGAGCAAATAAAAAAATCAAAAATGTAACCCTATCGAGTTTATTTTAGTTAAAAGCTAAGTTAAGCAGTTGACTAAGTATAAGCCACACTTTATTGAGTATTCATCCATGCCATGGGTATTGTATAAGTTGTCTCAGAGATCATTTACAGATAATGGGAATCCGCATCTATGCTAAAACATTATACCGACGCTACCAACACCCCGCGTGGTGATAGTAGCAGTCATTGGAAGGACCAGGATATTTTAAATGTATGGCTTGCTGTTTGATATTTTTGTTAATCTTTCGTTTACTTCATGCGACACAAGCGCTATCAAGGCGCATGGCTTATTACACAAACACTATAGATAATATAAAGATACATAAAAATGCATCATTCTTTAGCGGCAGGCGCTTATGTTATCAATGACAAATTATTATACGATATAAGACAGACAAAGAAAATGTAAATATTTTGAAATCCTATTTCACATGGCTTTAAGAACTAATACTTAAAACTTATCGGAAATTGGATATGGATTAGCTTAAACTAATTACTTTAGGTAACAAGTTAGTGGAATTTTATACCTGACATAATCCTATTTGTTTATGGTAAATTGACAATCTGATTGGCTAAGCGTCAGGCTTTCTATGTTATGGGTCGTGAGTGAGATCCCCGGACAGAACAATTAATTGTGTAGGTAGCTTAGAAAATTTTGTGTCGGATCTTTTCGTTTGCCTGAAGAATCGAATCTTGTGATGGGGTTGGGTATCGTTTGAAAAAACATTACTTATAGGTATTGCTTAATCTCTTTTTGCTTCAACAATAAATATAAAAAGTAACATAAAAATTATAGAAATTATTGAATCTTATGTTAGCAAAAGTTATGATATGCTACTGATTGCTACCATGATTTCTATATTTATTAAATAAAAGTTTGAGCTACAGACTGCAGTATAGATGCACCATTAGGTAGATACTTAAGATATTTTTTTGCCCAACGGCTAAGGCGTCGAACTGATAAGCAAGAGATCGCGAGTGCGAACTCCAAATTTTGCACTATTATCGTGGACCTACTCGTACCAAACTTAATTAGAAGTGTCAACAGAGCCATACTAGTATAATTCAAACGAACTAAAGACAAGTACAAGGTTTTCCTTTTTGTCATAGGGGCTTATAAAATGAACTGAGTTGTTGCTCGACATAGTAAGATGTCTAATCGACGTCTACTAAAGAAACGTTCAACATATTTTTTTTTTTTTTAATTCAAATTTTTCTTGAGGCTTCAGTTCACCGTGGTGTCTATGCCAGCCTCGTAAGGTCACTCTTCAACATAACTTGAAGCTTGTCAAAGTTCGTAGTATGTCACTGTAATGACAATAATTTTTGTTCAACTCAGGCGTCAGTTTATAATGAACGGAGAATAACTACAGTCTTGACGATACGTGCACGCTCTAACTCTATTCATTTAATGGATGCTTTACGCAACTTTACCTACAACAACAACAACAACAAAAGAATCATGAAGATATATGACACATCTGTTTAAAAGCCCTTCCATAAATATTCTTTATCACAAAGCAACCTTAGGATTCAAAATAAGAAGCCGTGAAAAATATAGGTATTGCGCCTACATAATATAATCGGCAATATGAAGGCAGCGAAAAATATTGATAATGCTTTTTACGGTCAGTTTTATAAATGACAGGCATGAAGCAACAAATAAACAAAGTAATAGAAATCTTTTGTATTTTTGCAAGACCGTGCCCAAAAAAGAAGAGATTCCAAGTATTACGATATAGTATATTATAAAAACCTATAGGTATCAAAAAGAAGTGATAATATACTTAAATAATTTCATTTTAAAAAATTGGGAAAATAAAATTCGGTTTAAAGAATATTATTTTTAAATAAATAATATAAAATTATGTAGGTAATCTCAGTTTCGTAAGATTTTTTACAATAGAGAACATACATCCCTATCTGAAGGCCCGCAACCATTTAAATGGTTGGATAAAAGTATTTGCTATAAATCTTACCGAATCACATTGTCACAGAAATTCAGGAGAATATTAACTTTGGAAGTATTTTGCGTAACGTTAGACTGAACATAATTCCTCAAATAATACACTCAACTTAGTAGGAACAATTAACTTCGTGAAATTAAGAGAATTATACAGATGAAGATGGAAATTAAATGTAATTTTGTTTCAGTTTACAGAGGGCCACCAGGGTCAAATAGCAAACGGTTAATTTTCAAGGCATTTTGTTAAAAGTCTTTAATATGAATTGTATTCACTTCGTACTAGGACGTCTCTAAATCATTTTTAAGATTTATTTTTTATTTAATTAACTAGCTGTACCCGCGGCTTTGCCCACGTGACAATATTTCGGTTAATCTAAGTTAAGTGACTCAACATTGAAAAGATTGAAAGATTGAAAGCGAAGTGAAAACACGCGTTGCTTGGATGGGAGTTCTTTACTCTCCTTGGAATCTGTCCGGACCTCAAAGAGCACGATAGGTCGCATTCACGAAAATTAAAAAAGAATACGTGATAAATGATATATTGTAATAGTCGATCAAAAAGACAAAAGTCGGTTGTTGTTTGGATGACGATCAGTCCATGCAAAATGTTATCATTTAGCCGGTAGGGTAAATGATGATATTATATAATCTATAGTGATACCGTACTATAATTCACACTGCAACCTATTTTTATTTTTATTAGAAAACTTATTGAAGAAAATTCTCACGATGATTACCTACTGAAACTTTGTTCGTATTACTTATGTGCTGTAAAATTACTTGTTCGTAAGTACAACCTACTGTCTTGTATTTTAGTAAGAGAAACTCATCAGCGAATGATTAACCGCCAAGAGACATAGGCAGTTTGGCCTGGATGCCACGCCGCACCGTGCCTTTCGTGTTTCTCTCTCTAGATTGCATCACTTCATTAAGCACAAAATGTATGTGAAGCATAACCTTTGCAGCATAATCTATGGGCCCTAGTGTAACATGACATTGACATCTACTGCTGGAAATCGCCGCAAGTGAACCTAATAACTACAGCCTTCACGCCATTTTAGTAGGTCCTCGGGTATTTACCGCTTATAAAGATAATAATAAAGGAACACCTTGGTTTTACATATACCGCATTTTATTGCTATCCAAGTTAAAAATCATGGAAGATTATTTATGCTGTTTATTTAGAAAATTCATTCTATGTAGGTTGTCTACGATTTGACACATTTTCCCTTTGGGTAGTGTTAAATGCTGTAAGATTTTTCCTAGAAAGCATAGAAAATAATCATGTCCGGCGTATACTGGGCAGTGAGCTCTGTTACGAATCTTGCTGAGTGACTTACCTATCAAATAGGTACAGCATGAGCCATATTAACGCTCATGCTGAAACGACAGAAGAAGATAATTTATTCAGCGGTTCTCCGGATTTTATATGATTGTAGTTTTTCTTCGTGTTGATGGTACGTCCCGCTTTTATAAGCTTCAAATTTTGCCACCTTCATGGCGTTATTTGTCACAGACGTCGCTCATGGTGTAGGAGGAGAAGCACAATGAGCAGGAAAGTAGATGGCATTGTTTGTGGGACAACGCTATATCTACCTATATCCGGTTGCTGTTCCTACGATATGGGGGACTTGGGTCCGGAGTCGGTTTAACGGGCCTTGGCTGGGGAACCCTTGCCTCTGCTTTTTTAAAGAAAGGTGCTGTGCCGTATTTTTAAACGCTGCATTGGTAATTGGTAATTAAGCGCCTAACAGTGGATTTCTGCGACCCTGGGAATTTGTACATTTGCTATGCTAGCCGTAGGATAAACTATATTGGGCGGGGTCGGTTTGCAGCAGTCGGGGATAGTCCGACATGTGTAACCATGACCGACGGCGACGATTACTACTTTTGCATGCGTGGATTATTTGTTGATTTTCAAACAATAGATTTTATGTTAACATTCTGTCACGGCTGAGGTATAACCATTGCTCAATCTCGACCACTTTCCAAGTTATTTTAGTCTTGAACCACGACCAATAAAAACAGCAAACAGCTGCGTCATTAAGACTTGTGGGTTTAGAAAACCTTTTGACTTGAATTACATATAAATGTAATAAATTGTATAAAACCCTGCCTTCAGGTGTCTGTCTGGATGCAATATCAAATAAAAAGTCACCTTTTTTCATTTTTAAATACAACAAACTTGCCTATAAATTACTACTAACGCCATCTTGGTTCAAAAAGTCGAAATTAAAAATTATATGGCTAGAACTGAATAGTAAAAGCTCGTAATCCGTTTAAAAAACTTATCTATAATGGTTTAGGAACAACCTGGGACAACTGGTAAATACGTTCATCACGCTTTGTATTTATGGAACACGACAGTGAGTGAAATACGTACCTAAGTATCTAAAAGTAAGATGCCAATGAGCGAACATCTAGTAGGTTGCTAATTTTAGTTAGTATGTAATACCATTACCCTAGGTATGCCGTGTCACTGGATCCCGCCTTTACTGGTTCTATTAAGGAGTTTAAATTTACGGAAACATTACGAAAAATTATTTTGCTCAGCTCCCAAAAGAAATAGCGTAATGATTTCTATAACATAAATGTTGACCGGACCTATGAACTACAACAATATAATATTTCAAAAGGAGTTGCATAGTTCTACCATGACTTATAATTGTACACAGACTTGATGATCTATTGCTTACCCCCCTTTGGCAAAAGCGTAATAATTTGTAGCCTATATGTTGACCAGCTTTATAACGAACATTATTATAAATTTTCATGAAATTCTGTTCAGCGGTTTTGCTGTGAAGCTCGGACATAGTTACAGACAAACAGACAAACAGACAAACAGACAAACGGACAAACAGACAAAAATTATAAAAATTATATTTTTGGCATCAGTGTCGATTATAGTACACGTATCAATTACTTTTTAAAAAAAATATTCAATGTACAGTTTTCGCCTCGCTACGATTTTATTATTATTTAATTAATTAATTAATATATATGGCTCAGCCAATTACATACATTAATATAAAGATTATAATAAAAAACAAATATCAAGCCACAGGCACCACTATTTATTATTCTTTCTTCTCGCAATACTCCATGCATTCCGACAATATCACCTTCCATTCATCCGCAAACACATCACAATTTGGTTTAGCATCCAGAAGACCATTGAGCGCAGTGAGGGTTCGCGATATCGGAGATCTAGAACGTGCCACAGTGCGACACATCGGAACAGCAAACAGTCTGTTTTCTGTTTCGTCATCATGTCTGATTATAGTCTGCTGAACGACCGAACAAGTGAACTATTTTGGGCTATAGCGATCATTTGACAGAAGACACTTCAAATATTATTAGTTTCTACCAAAATGAGCATAAATGGCATACGACCGCGGCTATCCCCGAACATCACTATGAATTACTTGTTTCATACTTTTTCAGTAGTCGGGTTTTAGTTTTTGAACTTACTTAATTTTTTGTTGTATTTATAAAGAATAATCAATAAAGTAACATAAAAAATGAGTAATTCACACACAAGGAAGAAGATGTTACTACCTGATAAAGTTGTTTTTTGAATACGGATGTGCCTATGCATCATGATTCATGAGCAATGATGGACAATCTAAATTACAAATTTAATAGCAGGAATATCAGATAATTTAGATTCGACAATGATTGTTTAATAAACATAAACTGAAATGTTGAACACTGAATGTACCTAATACCTAAAATGGAATAAGAAATACCACTTAATTTTCGACCTTATCTACTATTTGTTATAGCTGCGAAATTCTCATTTTCGGAGTATTATTTAGATTCGCTTGAAAATCTTATTACCTCAATATAAGATATAAAGTTTACGATTTTAGTTCGGAGAAAAGCGTTAGCCCTAAAAAGGTGAATCCCTGGATTTTTGGGATATAGGATCTGAATTGAGTTTCCAAGATTCTCCACACGATTTAACTATATGTATACAGAGTGGCGCAAACTTTTGGGGAATTAAGTGGCTACCTACCCTTTTTGTTATAATTAGAGATTTGTGGTCTTAGGAGACTTCAGGTGAACTTTGAAGATATAAAAATCGTCACAATTAGTTTTATTACTTTCAAAAAAGGTAGTCATCGATAAAATTGACATACAAAAAACTTAAGTGGGGCTCAATCGACTCTATTTTCCGACAGGAATGTTTCCTCTAAATAACCGATTACCTATATATTGAAATTGAGAAAAATACAAAAACAGCTTTCCCATAAATTGTCTATCTATGTATGTACATGTACATTAATCTAAAATAACTGTACTTCACATTGATCCATTCAGTTTATTGTACTAAATGCACTGTATTCACGTACTCCACCTTCCACGTGATCCGTAAGAGATTTTTTCTTAAATAAAACTATTTTTTTTAAAATAAATATATATATATATGTTAAGAAAGTTTGAATCTGTATGTATCACAATACAATTAAACAAAACAAAAATATCCAATAATTACCCCATAACCTATATAAGTAAATATTACAAAATAAAAGTATGTAATAAATTGTGTAAATTTTGGTCTATCAACTTCATGTAGATAGATATCTATACGTATGCCGTATGGATTATTATTATTTATTTATTGAAAAATTCACAAATTGACACATAATTGGCATAGTCCCACAAAACCGTGTATTCGGTTTGACTGAATAATACACCAAATTTTACATAGGTATGTTTAGCGGTACATAGAAGGATTACTGAATCATTAATCAAACCTGATACGTCCACAGTTCCATAGTATATTTGTAAAATGAAATGGCTTAATCGCTTACTTAATTCCTCACAAAATCTTTGCGATAAAATTATGCAAACAATTCTTCCTAAAAGCGATAATACGTAGGTATAATCAGGTCGTCCTAATTACGGCTATCACTGAAAGACTCATTAATTATCTACAATCTCAAGAGAATAATGACGTCATGATGGACCGTGGTCACCCCTTAACTGTTTCAGCTATCAGGCGATCGATGATTTGAATATCTAAAGCGGCCCACGCACCAAAAGATAAATCTAATCAGTAATCAATTTTATCTAATAGTGTGTAAATCGGCCGAGACTCGACATGAGTAGCCTAAAGCCCAAAGGTCGGATTATTGTTTTATACTTAGGATATCGGTATCCCCGGTATCCTCTTCCAGTTGGGTCAAGGACGAATATCCTATCCATATTTTAATATTCAGTTTATTTTTAGCTTACATGAAGAAAGAATAGCATGAACAAAGATGAGAAAATTCATTATTCTTAGTATACACATATGACATGTCAGAATAATTTGTAATCCATTATCACAAATAATTATCTACAATGACAATCACATTATAAGTAAACAAAATATAATAGTCTGTTTGTTACAAAGGTATTTTTTTTTTATTCTTTTGACCGACATTAACTTTATGAAACTGTCACGTCGGCTATACCTAGTCAAAGAGGCAGGCAGAGACGTACTGTCGTCGCACCGTTTAGAACATTTCCAACTCTAGGCTAGAACACAAAGTTTTATTTTTTTTAAACAATAGCACTTTTAACTAATATTTGCGCTAATATAAACTTTGCGCTTATGACGTCTAAACAAGAGAGGCGCTTCCAATACTGTTATGGGCTATTACAATTTTGAGCTATTTCAAGCCAAGTACCTATTAGTTGAAAATTTATCAATATCATTCAAAATTCATTTAGGTGCAGTGTTCCGACGATTCCGAGCCCGCCTACCAGACACCGCGTGACACACGACGAGAAAACTAATTGTAAATTATATTTATGTGTAATATTTTATGTTGATAAGACTTATATTGTATTTTTATAGTGCATTTTCTTATATGGACGTTTATATAATACTTGATTTAAATAAATAAATTACATAATTCTCTATCGACCTCAATTTGTTATTCCAAATCGGACGTTCAATGCTTGACAATATGTTTGCCCATTTATCTGTGTTCATACCAGCGACATGACCAGTCCATGTCATCACCATCATAAAAGCACGTAAAAGCCTGCTGCGGAACAAGGGCCTCCCTCTAGCCGCCATTAAGCAGCCACAGAGGAAATTGCCATAACCGTCACGCTTGGCAGGTGGCTTGATGATTTTAGTACTAAGCAGTTCTTGGTGTCGGTTAATTTTTCATAGCCTTGAGAGTCAACTCTTTGTAACAAATTTTCATAGTTTGCCTAAATATTGAAGTCTTTCTAAATCTTCTGAGCCTTGTTCTTGTCGCAGTAGCAGATGCAGCTCTCTCCATTTTTCCCTCTCTAGTGCAGTCTCCTTAACCTCCTTATACGATATGACTATCTTTTCTTTTATTTGATTCATATAATTTATCCGTGGCCGTCTTCCACCTTTTCTTCCTTTTATCTTTCCTGCAGTTATGTTGTTAATAAAACTATCATGTCGTATGGCATCTTTCATCTTTCTTTCTAAGTCTATTCAATATTTCAATATTTTTTCAATATTTCAATATTGCAAGGCTTTTCAATATTTTTTCAGAATCAGAATCAGAATTATTTTATTTGCCTTCAATGTAGGTAGGTACAGGTATAAGATTTTGTACATAAATAGGTAAGTTCCACTACATTGTACCTTACGGCATGCAAAATTATTACATTATAATATTGAAAAATTATTATTATCATTTATTATCCACACGAAACTTAACTTAAATTATCTTTGAGTACATTACTAGCACGACACGTGTAGAAGTGGGCTTCTCTGAGGATGATAATAAGTGTGACTGCAGCGCCATACAGTCACTGGAGCACCTACTGTTGTGCCCCGACTATCCTGTCTCCTGTAATGTGGAGGACCTAATATAGGTCAATCAAAGAGCCGTCGAGCTGCCCATGTTTTAGAAGGTAACCGAAAAAATTAACTACGAAAATGATGTGTAAAGGTATAAAAAATAATATTTCTTCGAATGGCTCAAGTTATAATTATGCCGTAAACGGTGTAGAACTGTGCCCCTAAATCGTGTGCCATTTGACACTGACAAAATATTAGAAATGTTTTAAATAATATTTAATTTCCAATTCACCACTCTCAACATTTTTTTTTATTCATAATAATTCACATTTTAATGCTGGATATTTGCACCTTTCCACAAATACCCAGCTTTCCAATAAACCACATTAGAAATAATGGTCTAGCCTAGTTTAGGATCAAAGGAAGGATTTTTATTATAAAAATAGAAAATAAAAGATTTTGATTCGTTGATTTGGAAAATTAGTTAACTTATAATGCCACGATGATTTAGGACACAAAAATAGAAGGACTTCTAACTTGTGAGACATTTTTTGCACGGGGGTTAAGAAAGCAGGAAGGGTGTATGTTAATTAATTTCTTTATTGGCACACAAAACAAAATACATTCATTAATACATAAATATATATAACAAAAGCTTGCTAGTTTCGAAAATACGGTATTCCTAAACACGTGTACACAGCATGGATAAAAAAGAAACATGACAGTGCTACAGATGAAATTGAAGATAACTAAACTTAAAAGCGTTAATCATAGTAGTTACTTTACAAATGCACGCAGGTTCCAGTTTTGCTGGATTCTGTAAATACCACTGATCGTCTTGTGTCAACCCAAGATGAAGACTTAGGAGACTTCTCTATCTTGTGGAGCTTTTATATAGTAATAAATAATATAGTTTAAAAAAAATAAAGAAAACGCTTTTGTCATCCAGACTAAACGTGTATGCAAAATTTCAGCTCAATCGGAAACCGGGAAGTGGGTCAAATTTAACTTCCAAGATTTTTTTAAATAGTTAGTACCGCTAGACACTTTTAAGGTCTATATAAAGGAGGTATATTATGAATATAAATAAAAAAACGTTTTGGAACTTTTTTATTTTAATGACAACCAAATCCACCGCAAAACTCGAGTTAAATAAAGGGAGACAAAAATGAGAACCAAGTCTTAACATTTTAACGTCGCCTACGAAATGATTATCGATTGATTATTCTCATTACAAAGAACCCTATCTTATCAACGATAATATTGTGAACAAATTGAGATAGGTATTTGATTATAACGTAAAGCTTAAATCATAGAGATTTTGTGTCTATTAGCATACATACATGTTTGAAACTGTTTAGTGCGGCCAAACGTTATGATACGAAAACTTTTTATATTTATGATTTTGGTGTCGCATGCCTTTAGTGAAAATTGTGTTAGATATATGTTTGAAGAAAATTACAATGATTTGTTTACAAATGAGTTGGGAGTTTGTAGACGCATGGCACTATGGGAACTCAGAACCTATAATACTTCGGATATAACCGGTCAAAATGAACTCAGTTCTACTTTTATTTCACCATTAGAAACTTTGAGTTGTGTGTCATCGTTCTTGTTTTCAATGACCAATGGAGGTAAAGTGGAAGTGACTATTTATATGGAGTCAAATTCCTTATCTGACCACATATCAGTGCTGGCGAACCAGTTCTCCGATGATGATGATGACAGAGTTTTGGGATCTGCTGGAAACTCGCCCATAGACGTAAATTATGTGGGTGGATGGCATACTCTGGTAGTACCCTTAAGCAGTACGGGGACGACTAACGGCTATGTGAGTACATTAAAATATTATTTTATTTTCATAAAATATAGGTTATTAGTACATTGTGATGTTATACAAATTTAAAAATAGTTTCAAGTAAGCAATAATAAAATTTTCAATGAATTAAATTACGTTTTGAACAGATTTTATACTTATTACATCAATTAACTTAAACCTTAATAACATAAATAACAATCAAGTGCACCCTTTAAGAATTCGTCAACAGAGTATGAAGCCTTTTGATAAGAATAATCTTTTAACTTTCGTCTAAAAATAAACATAGACGAAGAGCTTTTTAAAATTTGTGGCAGACAATGTAAATTTTATTTCCCAAAAAAAGAAAAAATTGCCGTTTACAGTAGTTTGAACCTTACATTGCATAGTGCGGTGTTATAAATCACGTACTTTTTACTTTTTATGTGATATATAATTAAAGTTTCACTGTGAACTGATAGTCTCAAGTAAAATAATTTAATCCGCTGTTTGATCAGTAACAAAAAAAAAATTTTAACCGCGTATGTACCTTATGCGATTGCAGCCTTCTAGATATTAAATATATTTTAGAAATGATTCATAATCGCAAGGTTACCTGCGATTTTTTTTTTACTGAATCATTTGTTGTTATTTAATCATTTTTACGCTAAATCCACTTCTGCATGAACATACTGCTGTCCATAAGTTAAGCCACTGAAGATCGGTACGGTACAGAACTAGACCATTTTTCTGAGGCTCATCATCTGCCAAGCGTTTTCCCAACTACGTCGAGATCGGCTCCCCGTATAACCAGATGCTGGTGAATATCAGTATTTTTCACGAAGCGATAGCCATCTGACCTTTGCCACCTCATTACTAGGAGATTCTGATATATCCTATACCTGCGAATAGACTGGTTATTAGACTTTGTCAGTTGGGCTGCTGACGGCCCGTAATGACTGTCATAGGTATTCGTATGACTGTCGGGACCAACTGCTTAACATACTTTCCGAGGCAAAGAAAGGAAGGACGAAGGGTTTCGATGTGTGAAAAACAGTCACATCCAAGGACTGACCGTGACATGCGCAGCTTAACCTCGCAGAACGCCTGATCTGCGCGGTAGGTATGTGCTGCAAGCTCCTCCGTATTTGTGAGGTTTGGAAGAGCTATTGTTAGACACTGTGCCACAAACCCACCATAGTGCGAATGAAAAATACCTGGAGCCAGGTATTCTGACATCTGAAGTTAATACTGCCATCAATCATCTAAAGAATAGCACCCCATAGAAACCTTAACAGCTTTTGGAGATCGGACTATCTATAATAAAATCTAATATGGCAGACAAAAATTCGGCAAACTGAATGCATTCAATCAGTTTTCATTCCCCTGCATAAAAAGGTCTCAACAACGTAATGCAGCAAAACTGCCTTATTACATTGACACAGGCAAAATGATGAAGACTTATCAGTCCAAGGAGAATTTGTGAAGGAAGAGATCACCCATGAACAAATTGAACAATTCTCATCGTTGACCAAATCAGAATCATCAGAACTCAATGAGTGACGTTAAATAGTTGATAATAGTAGCAATTTTATTTCCTTTGTTGACTTTTCCAATGGGATTTTGGACCTACAGAGAAGTTGCATTTGGACACCTTTTTAATTTTATTTTATTTTCAAGGATACAGTCGACGCCAATAATGGAATGATTAATCAATTATTTTATTATTTTATAAGAATACTTTGAGTATAGATACTCAAAGATAAGAATACAAGTTGCGCAAACCAAGTTTTGAATCATCGGATTTCTAAGATGTTGGAATGATTGGTAGCTATAATAATAACTGGCAAATATAAAAAAATTCAGCCCGTTACTGTAGTACTATCTACTAGTCATAATAGTAATAATACCATCAAGAACGTTTTAGAGCTCTCTCCGGTGTGAAGCTTTCCTCACAATGCTATCCTTTCCGGTTTCTTATCGTAAATTCTGATCAGTCTGAAGTGCAGGCTGCGACTGAACTCAGAACTTCCGGCAATCGACGGCAATAAGCGTCCAACCTACTTTCTGGGTAAAGATTTTAAAGATAGATACTGCTTATCTACAATAAAACCTAAATTATAAGTAAAACATTAATAGGTTTGTTTGTTACAAACGCCAAGCTAAAGGAGGTGTTATTTTTTTATTCTTGTGCCCAAAAATTTGGCTGGTTTCCGTTTTAGGTCGTTGTAGGACTACGTGATAGGAGAGGCAGGCATTTAAGCCTATTAGTAAGCTTATTTTCAAAGCAGGGAATAAAATGAAAATTTGAACTGAGCGAATTGAACTTGTAACCAGGAACCATGGACAAAAATATGACTACCTATGTATTATTGCTGTTAACCTCAGCCATCATATTAAAGACTAGCTTCCGCCAGCGGCTTCGCCCGCGTGATATCTTTATAAATTACTCATTATATAGCTGGTGTAAGAATTTTTAAAATCGGTCCAACAGTTTTTGAGTTTATCCATTACAAACTAACAAACAAACATACAAAAAATTAAATCTTTTCTCTTTATAATATTAGTTTAGATAATAAACCCAATAATTCTATGAATAGCCCTTTAGATGTGAACTTATACTATGATAATCCTGCCCACACGCCGCTGTTGATATTCACCTTAAATAGAATTTGTCAAAAAAAAAAAAAACATCACGGCACAAAAATTATAACAATAGTAAATAGTAGTAGTGGTATCTTCTGGCTTGGTTAGGGCCAATCAAGCTAGATCCTAGATGTAGCTGGCTTCACTTGATTATAGATTAAAAGTAGTAGCCGCACGCGCATCCACAAACCATACCTACCTACTTATATAACAAGTTGTTACTTAACCTATACCTATCACCTCAGTACGTATCAGTAGTCCAATCTACCAATGATGGTTACCATTTTATAGTAAAAAGTTATTTTACAAAGCTTTATTTTTAAGATTTTTGAACTTTTCATTATTGATTCATAGAGCACAAGTAATAAAAAAGTTAAAAAATCTGTAAAAATGTAACTATTTCTGGATAGAACAAACATGCACTGAGGCAACGAACCCGTTTTCTTTGTTCGTGTATCAGCCCTCGTTTCCTGTCATCATATTACTTACGAAGACTATGCCGATGGAAGTATGGTTCTTGTTGGCTACACCTAGGTCTACAGGGTAGAACTATCTGCAGCCACGCTTTTAGATGACAGACAATGTGAGCTACACAGACCCAGGAAAGGAAACTGTTGAAATATTGTAAATGTATGCTTAATACTATTATTACTATTGTGAATGCACCTAGCGCCACCTGTATGTTTTGATTACTATCTACATATTAGAGGCTGTTACCTATTGAGATTTTTTTTTTTTTATTTAATTTAGGAGATAAATAATAAAACTAGAGCTAATTTATACTCCAAATATATAAAGTTCCATTAAAACGGACAGTTTCTATGTCTATTTGTCGAATCCTATTGACAATATCTATTGCCAAACGATTATTTTTGGACAAAAATTCTTAAAATCGTTTATTTTTTCTGTTTTTCTTCGTCTTTTATTACTAGTGCTAGTTGCAAGACTAGTGGCGGAGCAATCTCGTGGTACTTGAAACAAAGGTTAGTTCCTAGCTAGAGACTGGGAGTTTAGAATAGAATAAAATTGATCTTTATTTCATGTAAACCAGATACAGGAACACATGTCGAGACTCTAGGGGAAAAGGACCGGCAAGAAACTCCATGGAATGTTTGTCCGGTAATCCATTGTAACTTCTGGTTAGTCAAATGTATCCTTCATACTTAATGTGTATTATTTATGTTGTACCCTAAAGTTCACAAAATAAATTATTATTATTCCTTTATTCATTTTATATACATATTTTTTTCATTTTAATTTTTTATTAGTTTTTTGTTTTTAAAAAACGTTGCCCCGCTTCTGTGTTTTTCCTGTATCATGGGTACAGTTTACAAACATACATGACACATGCACACATACTCGGACCCGAAACAACTTTCTGTAGGCCATACAAATAATTGTTCCGTGCGGAGATCAAACCCGTAGCACCAAGCGCAGAAAGCTAATTGCTTAGCCACTGCGCCAACCGTGCCATCAATTATTATAATTTGGTTTCGACAGAATGATTAAAAAAAAAAAATTGGTACCTAGTTGCTTTTATTTACATAGGTATGATAAATTAGAAAACCGCGTTATGGCAACAAAAATACTTTTTAATTTAATGTCAGCCAAATCCACCGCACAACTCGAGTTCAATCACGGAAGACAATAATGAAAACCAAGTCATAATAATTTTTATATCGCCTACGAAATTATTATCGATTGATTATTCTCGTTTACAAAGAACAGTATCTTATCCACGATAATATTGTGAATAATTGAGATAGGTATTTGATTATAATGCAAAGCTTAAATCATAGAGATTTAGTTTCTATTAGCATACATACATGTATGAAACTGTTTATGTGCGGCGAAAAGATATGATACGAAAACTTTTTATATTAATAATATTGGTGTCGCACGCCTTTAGTGATAGTTGTGTTAGATATACGTTTGAAGAAAATTACAATGATTTGTTTACAAATGAGTTGGGAGTTTGTAGAAGCATGTCACTATGGGAACTCGGAACCTATAATACTTCGGTCGTGGCCGGTCAACATGAATTCAGTTCTACTTTTATTACGCCAGTAGCATCTTTGAGTTGTGTGTCATCGTTCATTTTTTCAATGACCAATGGAGGTACAGTTGAAGTGATTACTTATATGGAGTCAAACTCCTTATCGGACCAAATTATGGTGTTGGCGAACGAGTACTTCGAAGATGATGAGGATAAAAATATAGGATCGGCTGGAAACTCTCCCATAAATGGAAATTTTGTGAATGGATGGCATACTCTGGTAGTACCCTTAAGCACCACGGGGAGGTCTAATGGCTACGTGAGTATTTTGTTTATTGTGTTTTATAATTTAAGGTTGTCACGGTGAATGGATAAAAGAATTATATAATTAAATTATTTAATCCATCCATTGACAAAAAATGTTCGGAAACAAAATTAAAAATGCGCTAAATATATCATGTTATTCTTCTCCGTTAGTGTAATCACCAAGATCATAATAATTAGAAAAATAAAAAATAAAGATTACCTGCAATGCTATTAACATATTTTTTAATAAATTAATAATTAGATGTTTTTATTATTAAACAATGCTTATCATCTACATTACTAGCGGATAGCTATGTGCGGCTTTAATGTTGATAAGAATGTTAATAGTTCTATGATTGTTATTCATTAGATACAGGCTGTGTATTTGCTGTGAATGTATACCTGTATAGTATATGTATATGTATACCTGCTATTAAATTCTCAAAATAAAAGAAATGAATACGTCAGTTCAATGCATTATAAAAATTCCGTCTCATAGGATGCTAAAGGTCCGAAAAAACAGTACACAAAATATTTACCTCAAGAGCTTAGGGTTCTTTCAAAGATGAACCCTCACGGCTCAGTAGTCCTAGCCCTGACTTATGAGCCGTGGGTTCAATTCCAGGCGGGTGCATTATATTGGGTCAGATACCACTACTCCAACGTCAAGCAAACGTCGTGATCCTGGTAATAGTAAAACCGGCGTCCTAGTACCAAAACTTCAAAGATTCACCCACCGATCCATACTGGACCCATGTGGTGGGTTATGGCGCTGTCCCTCTCTTACAATACAATAAACTTTATTGTACACCAGTAATACACAAGATACAATATTTATACATTTATTACATTTTAAAAGACTGTTGTATTTCGTCGATGAACATGGTCCTTAGTCAGTGATGTGGTTCGCACAGGTTTGTTTGCTTCCCATATCATAAAAATAATCTACGATACAATCTTCTTCTTTATTGTATTCGGCAAACTGGACTAGACTACCACGAACTACAACTTCCATTACGGTTCAATTGAAAAACGTTGTAGAAAATCCTACCTCCAAGAAACATAAAAAGCTTAAAACTGAGCTAATTAAGCGTTTATCAATTTCTCAAGAAACCTTATCTATAGTAATATTTTATTTTTTGTGACAAGCTATAAGCTCATCATCATATATCAAATTGACAACAATATAATATTTTTTTTAAACTGAGGATTATTATACTTACTTTACTTAGAAATTCATACATTCTATATCTTTTATAATCATATTATTTGTCAAAAAAATTATAAAGAGTGATCGCCTAGTGGTCAAAAATATATATAAATATAAATTTTAGCTTTCCGCACTCCTTCTCCATATAAACTATAACTATGCTTAATCTCACACTCCTCCGTGCGCGCAATATGCTTAAAAAGGGGTACAAAGTTCTCTCTTCACGTATTAATTATATACATTATATTCTATTCATCACGGTCATTTTATTAATAATGATGGTCAACTAAGCAAAACATTATAAGCTATTCTACTCCCGAAAGAAATGTTAAATATAAACCCCCACACTTACAATGAACAGTGAAGCGTTCGATATTCAGACCTCTGCGTTCTATTAAAGTTACCATTAACAACTTCGGTCAGATCATGTACTGAATGTACCCTTTGAGTGAGTACAGATCATTACGTAGTTCTGACTAAAGAGGTAAACGTTTTCAAAATAATCATACGAGCCACACTGCACCCACCTCTGCCTCGTAAGCCCAGCCTCTGAACACAATACACGCGACACTTGACCAATCTATGTGCGGCTAAAAACGCATAATAACTCAGCCCGGAAACATCCAACGTCTGCTGATCAAGGCAATGAGAATGAGACTCTTTGACGTCTGCAAAAAACTGCTAAAATCGAATGCATAACTTGCCCCTTTTTGTGCTAACTGATATCAAATTCTAAGTACCTTTGTCATAAAATTTCTGAGAAAAACGACTTAGACAGACGGACTAACGCGTCTATATTATTGTATATTAATTTAAAATAATTGGATCAATTTAATAAATGAGGTTAGTATAACATACATTTTGGTCCTTCAAGCCGGATTAGAACCAACGACCTATCTATCGATCAAAATATTTATGATACGGTAAGATGAAAGTTCTCTAAGATCATACAAACGATATCTATGTATATCTTATTAATACTTATTATTTTTTATGATAAAGGGATTAGACCGCTAATACTACACAACTACACTGATTAAATGTACTAAGTATTAAAAATGATACAAACCGTTGCATCTGTGCGATACGCATACAAGTAAATGCCGAGTTATATTGAAAGTGCGTTGTCGTGACTTGTCTGAGGTCCAAGTGTAAGTTGTACAGTGAGTTTATTATATAGAAAATATGCAAACGCATAGCTATGTATGTATCTACATACAAGAGTAGGCCCACTTTGCAACGTGCAATGCAGTCGAATGAAGTGCATATCATTTTCTTATATCTATGTAGGTACCTATTCATCCATGTGTAACGTATGAATTCATTACAAAGTTGCACGAAAAATACATCCCAAATACATAAAAACGTCAAGTTTGTAACACTGCCTTCTAAAAAGGTGCAAATGCACTGACGATATAGAGGCTCAGATCCAGACACAGCAGGTCCCCTCTTGTTGCCCTTCCAGCAACGTCCTAAGCCAAGGCCCGTATCACACTAAGGGTCGAACTTAGCTGCGCCGTTGCTTAAATTTTAATATAAGACTGGAGGCCCATCAAGCCTGCCATAGATAGGTTAAGCAGAATAGGCTCCCCGAGACAAATGCGATAGAACAAAATAAAAAATTAAAATCATCTGTAGGTATACATGTGACTGAGCTCGTCAGCCTTGCTTGCGATCACTAACCAATAGACATATCACCCCCCAAACGTTTTTGTCATTTTTTATGAATTACCCGCAAAACCCACAGTAACCGAATAATATTTTTTTTGTAAAAAAATAAAAATTAATACTCAATTTCGTTTTACGTTACTTTCAGTTATTTTCTAGAAAAAGGACATGTCGCAACGATCTATCATAAACAGTGCAGTAAAAGAAGTTCAAAAACCAAAACCCGACTACTAAAAATGTATGATACAAGAAAATATTAATACATATTTACAGTGATGTTCAGAGGATAGCCGTGGTCGTATTGGCATACGACCACGGCTAATATACGAATAATAATATTAATTATTCGTAAGGTGGCCCTTACGAATAATTAATATTATTATTCGTAGTTTCATACCAATATGATAATATATTACTGGACTAAAATGGTCCATGTAGTTTCTATAATAGTTTTCTGACAGGACATCCAGGTCAAAGGCCAGGATACAAAAATAAACTGGTATCATATCATTATAATATTTGATAAATATTTTTTGTTACGATAAAACTTAATTTGTATTTTTAGTTGACATTTTTGAGATAACGTTATGTTATCAAGTGATATTTAACTAAATTTAATTAATTTAATTTTAACAGCGACTTAACTGATATCTCTTAACCGATATTGAGATCAGTTTCTAATTTATAAATTCGGGTTCGACGACAAACAGCATTCGTTGACATGACAAGATGTCCAACTTAAAAAAAACGAAGCGCTATTATATTCTACTTTTTTTTCTTCGAATTTATATCGCCTCTTTGTTATATCCTCCTGTATATTTTCACCGATTTCTCGGAAACGGCTTAACCTATTTGGATGGTAAATCTTTGTACTATTAAGGGAGATCCTAAAGTGGTTCCATATATTTTTCAATGAGGTGAAACTTACTGTTTCTCAGAAAATCATAATAAAACATGTTTACTATCTAGTGCACAAAATCTGTGAAAATTATACATCGACTATCTAGTCGATGTATAATTTTCACAGATTTTGTGTTATTTCTTGGGCTTGTGTAATTATTTATTCCACTCAAAATGGACAAATAAATAAACTTTGAAAAAGTAAAAACCAACTTCAATGCACCTTAGCTTGGCAAGAACTTCAGAAGTAGGTAGATAAGTTTTTTGTTTAAAAATAAATTATTCGTTTTCGTTTTCTTTCCTTTACTTTATCAAGGTAAGTACTACGCCTGTGTCTTCATATACACCTTTTCTCTTAAAATAAGGTTTAAAAAAATTGATTGTTGTATCGAATTAAGTATCATAATAATTATCTTTAAAACCAGTGTGGTGCAATAACAACTTACTATGTAAAAAAGAAAACATTTATTGAATTATCTCCTCTGTAGTTCAGTTCATCTAATACATATTATATTAATTAAATCCTTATCGTAAAATTAAGATTTAACAGTGATTTATAAGCTTAACATGAATTTTAAATATTATCAGTAAGACATAATTTAATATTTTACATGAAATACCAATCAATTTTCGTACTTACTTATCATGATGGTGATTTCCGCGAAATAATAATTCAGACACAATTTAGCGTTCAATTTATAACGTTAGAAACATGTTATAGAAATTAATATTCGATAGCGTATCAAAATTAAAAAGGTGGATGCGCAAAAAAAGAAAACATTTATACTAAAACATAAAATTACGTGTGCACTAAAAACTTCCTAAAACCGAATTAAATTGTTTAATAAGTGGAATAAACTGAAAGACTTTTCTGCAAACAATTTCGATCTCTCTTCATCTACATTTTCATAGAATTATGAACTCATCTCTGCATCAAAGCCGCCTATACTACACAAGCGGCTTAGAGAGTAGATACCTATAACAACCCTCACCTGATAAAGGTGCTAATAGTATATGGGTATAATTTATTTTATCATCAACTTTAAATCTCGTCATCATTGAAAAACAGCGCTGGGGCGTTGGAACGCGCCAGTCGCGTTCCAATACCTCAGCAATATGCTGAACGATGACCTATTTTTTGCACAAATGCGACGCATGATAAGTTCAAAGCGTGGACGAATGAATACAAGAATCCCTACTCATTGAGTCCACAGACTTTTATTATTAAAAATTGTTACTTTTATTTTCTTTTTGGATCCTGTTTTTAATTTTTTACTTTTTATTTTTTGTCTTCCTTTTTTTCTTCTTTTTTTTATTTGTTTTAATTTTTTTTTTTACTTTTTATGTGTGTCGTAATTTGTGTAAAAAATAAATCGTTTTTCTTTCTTTCTTTCTATTTATCAAAAAAATTACATCTCATAAAATAGAGGCCAGATTTTTTTAACAGCAATTTAATTACTGTATCGGCAAACTATGTTTAATAAAAAGACAAGGTAATAAATATTACAAGCAGCAAATTTATGTTGACTAAAACGATAACTAACCGCAAAATCGATTCCCCAAAACCGACTCCACGTAGTTCTTACCGATGCGATAGAGTGGATTTTTTAGAGCGAACGAAGCGAGTCTCCTTTGTTCCAAGCGGAACTTAGAGCGAATATACAAGTGAAACGAAAGGCCGACAAAGAGTCTTCTGGCGAAGCATATTCAGAAACACTTGAATGCAAAAAAAGAGCTGTCTAATTAGATGCAATTTTATTTCAAGGTTTTTTTTTCTTCTTTTTTTTTGGGTTTTCTTTATATGAAGCTCAACCATTTTCTAATCAGTTCATAGACAATAAAATAACCAAAAAAAAATTGCTGATCCATATTTAGAGATATTTGGCCTTTTTTGCTTCTCAATAACTGATTATTTTCATATTCACATATATATCACACACACACATACATGGATACTGTTTAGGTTGCCAGGCTTGTGCCTGGCAATCTAAACAGACTTCTAGTCCAAAAAACAACAAAGATGACTTATACTCGTATTATACTCATATATCGCTACAGACCGACATACTTAATCGATGGCATATCAAATGGGTAAGTCTGTAATAAAGATAATTATCATGAAAATACATGTCGCAGATGTTTATACTAAATATTAATTTTGTAAAAGTCTAGTCTCTTGAAAATCGAATCGATAAACTTGTCAAGAATTGTTTAATATTCCGTAGATACCTATTATCATGTTATCAATATAAGATATGAAGATTCCCTGGAGATTACTAATTTCGCAATAAATCAAAGAACTCTTCCTAATTGACAAGTAAAAAGATAATGATAACAGAAAATTCTGATGTACGAAATTGATTAGACATTATTCACTGCCGTACTTACTATAGATTTTTAGAGAGTGCATGGTACCTAGTTGGCGTGAAATATTATTTTCTTTTGCTGAAACTACAAAACTTATTTTGGTTATTTTACAGTCATACTGTATACAGTACATTTATATGTTTCTAATAAGAACCACGTTTTTTTTAAATACGTAGGATTGAAGTTTCTCCTGGGATACCAGCTCAGTTACAGTACAAATACCCAGAACAAACTTAGTTACAGTAATTATTTTTCTGAAAGTAAACTTATCAGAAGTATAAGCATAGATTACCTATTGATTAGCCTTGAAAAAATTATTACTAGCAGTCAAATTAAGTGTTAGGAAAGCGCCTCCACGAGTGATACTGACGTCGTCTGATGCTCCCGGGTTAATTAGCCTCCATCGTTGCTGACTTGCTAATCGTTTCAATACTGCATAACCGATTCCCATGTTCGACTCGACAGAAGAAGAATAATAAAGTACCAATATATTATTTTATTTATTTATTTATATATTCTTTATTGTACACTAGTAAAACAAAAATACACATAAGACTGACACGAACATAAATTGTACAATGGACGGCCTTATCACACACGGCGATTGGTTCCAGGCAACCTTTGGATGGACAAAAGAGAAATTATTGAATAATGGGACAGTTAGCTGTGTACATTAATTATAGCACTTACAATATTACATATATATTATTATATATAAATATAGATAATATATATAATATTCTATTTTTCCAAATCGCTAGGTTTTTAGCTAAGTAACAATTTTCTATAAACGCCTGCGACATAACTATACTTAAAATTCAATTCGTGTAATCGAATATAAATATCATATCTTATAAAATAATAACGATAAAGTAATAATTCATATATAAATATATTTTTGTTTGTTTGTTACAAATTAAATAAAAAAAATTGGCAATTTATTATTTTATTTTGAACCATTCGATTGTTATGATCTGGAAAGCAGTCACATCACGTATGAATGCTCTGAAATCTTTCAGATTTTCTTTTTTGATAGATAGTAGATTGTAAACGTGTCAAAGAAACAATAAGATAAACCAATTCTAGTTATCTTGTTGTATATTTGACCGCAGATACCCGAAACATTGTCATTGAATATTGAGTATACAAGATTTTAACTGATAGTACTACAAGAAATTAATGTAAATTATACTAATGTATCTAACTGAGACATGTACATTGTACATTATATTTTATACGCTGATAATAAGACAGCACAAACTGGAATGTATTTTCCCAATAAACCAACATGTTTTAATTTACAAGTAATGTCAAACAAACCCGCAGCATGACTCAGGGTCAATAAGATCAGGAATAAAAACCAAAGGTATTTAAAATACTTTTATGTCACCTACAACATGATTATCATTTTTAAAGAAGGCTATCTTATCCTCGATATTTAAAATAATTAAGATACGTATTTGATTATAATATAAAACTTCATTTATAGAGATTTTGTGTCTTTTGGTATACTGTAATTGCTACATGTCACGTAACGAAATGATTCTCAAAGTATTCACATTAATAATTTTGTTGCCACACGTGTTTTGTGAAGAATGTGTTAGATATACGTTTGAAGAAAATTACAATGATTTGTTTACAAATGAGTTGGGAGCTTGTAATGCCGCAACGCCACTATGGAGACTCGGAACGTACAATACTTCAGATGTGGTTGGTCAAAATGAGCTCAGTTCTACTTTTATCTCACCGTTAGAATCTTTGAGTTGTGTGTCATCGTTCATGTTTTCAATGACCAATGGAGGTACAGTTGAAGTGATTATTTATATGGAGTCAAGCTCCACCACAGACCAAATTATGGTGTTGGCGAACGAGTACTTTGAAGATGATGAGGATAAAAATATGGGAATGGCTGGAAACTCACCCATAAGCCCAACTTTTGTAAGCGGATGGTATACTCTGGTAGTACCCTTAAGCTCCACGGGGACGTCTAAAGGATACGTGAGTATTTTGTTTACTGTGTTTTATAATTTACAGTTTACACTGTGATCAGATAAATGAAAATTAGTATAGGGAAATTTGAATTCATGGGAGATACGGAGAAACTATCTTAGGAATCAATGAGGGTCTGTTTTCGTGAAAACTAGTGTGCCATAGTAAAATTTTTGATCAAGCGTGAGTTGTCCACAATAATGAGTACAATTGACCAACAATTTGTAATACGGTTCGACTCAATTCAATGTAAGGATCATTAATTTCATTGTAAGTACCAGAAGAAAAATCCTGAACAGCAGAACCTGGTCAAATTTAATAAAATATTTTCCATTCAATTTGTAAGTACTTAATACTTTACTAAAACTTGTACTTCAATCTCCTTCAATAAATTTTCAATATGGCCTCCATCTTGTTGTATGCATGTCGTGCACGTTTCAAAATACATCTAGTAGATTTAGACAAAAACGTGTAGTAAATGTTGTATAAATGATAATGAACGGCGTCTTTTAACTCCTGTACGGTAGTGCATCGGGATTCATAAACTCGACCCCTAAGTTAACCCCATATGAAAAATCCATCGGCGTCTTATCGAGTGAATGTAGTGGCCATTGAATGGGACCATTTGTGCCCATCCAACGGACTTAATTATGCGTCTCTGGGAAACTCCGTTCATTGACATTGAAACAGCATTCATCCGATATGACGCCGATGGATTTTTTTGATGTATGGGTCGAGTTTATGATTCCCGATACAACATAGTACAGGAGTTAAGAGCTGTGATGTTGTGGCCCACACGTCGCGTTCTACACACATGAATACAGTCGGCGAATATCTCTGCAGCTCGCAATGTAACGTGCGCAACGTTACATTGCGAGCTTCAAATATATTATGAAAATACATGTCACAGGCGTTTATACTAAATCTTAAATTCGTTAATATTTGATTGTTTGTTTGTTACAAATTCCTATTTAAAACCAATTTGTCAATTATATATATATTTTTTAATCATTCGCTCGATCACCCGTTGAAACTGCAATCGAAAAGAATACGGGGTTGACGGTGTTCGCTCAGCAGGAGGACCCATCTGGCGAAAATTATAAAAGCGGACGGCAGAGAATACACCTCCAAACAAAAAGCCTTGGAGGAAGTCGAAATATTCTAAAGACACTTTATATTTAACGCCGAAGGTGAAACCGACGAAACTCAGCGAAGACGACCATAGAGCTCAGCTCACGCGCCATTATACCGAGGACATCCTGGACGTTGACCATGGTAAGATTAGGCAAGCCCTACAGCTGAAGAACGACAAGGTTCCAGGAGATGAAGAAATTACCATAGAGCTTC
Source organism: Allophyes oxyacanthae (assembly GCA_932294325.1). Classification (NCBI taxonomy): domain Eukaryota; kingdom Metazoa; phylum Arthropoda; class Insecta; order Lepidoptera; family Noctuidae; genus Allophyes; species Allophyes oxyacanthae. The sequence goes on along the minus strand of OW028623.1, from coordinate 3,468,723 downwards.
TAAAAGCAGGTGGAACGGCGGACCTGAAAGCGAGTCTGTTTAATTCCGTCATACAACAAAGCACTACGCCAGAGGCGGGGAGAAGGAATGAGGTGGTCTTGTTCTTCAAAAATGTGACAAAACCTTTCTGAAGAACTACAACAGACCGATTTCATTGCTGAGCCACATCTACAAGCCGTTTTGAAGTGTCATCACGAATTGTGAGTTCTAGTCATCAGAACAAACCGTGTTTCAAAACGGCAACAGTCCGTGAAACACATCTATAGTCGTAAGTTTGGAAAATAAATAAATAAATAATGTTCAGCAGATTGTACAGAGGACCGAAGAATACAATCAGCCACTGTGTATGGAATTTGTGGATTACGAAAAAGTTTTCGACTCCATCAAGTCGGACATCGTTTTGTACAGTTTTGGATGCTCTGCAAAGAATTCATAATGACCGGCGAATGGCGATACATTGAAGTGCTGAGATGTTTGTATGACAGTGCCACAATGACCGTTCAGATCCAGAACCAGAGTACTGGTCTTATCCATCTGCGAAGAAGTAACAGGGAGATGTCAAACCCTCTAAGCTCTTCTCTAAAACTTCTGGAGGATGTGTTGAATTTAGAAAGAAACATTTTTTATCATAATAATGTAATCAAACAAAGCCGCAGTATGGCTCAGGGTCAATAAGAAAGGTGAATGAAAATCAATAGTAATTAAACAAATATGTCACCAGCAAAATGATTATCGTTTATAAAGAATTTTATCTTATCCACGATGATAATATTTTAAATAATTAAGATACGTCTTTAATTATAATAATTATGAAGCTTCATTTAAAGAGATCTTGTGTCCATTAGTATCTTGTAATTATTGCATGTTGCGAGACGAAATGATTCTCAAAATATTTATATTAATAATTTTGGTGTCGTACGCCTTCAGTGAAAATTGTGTAAGATATACTTTCGAAGAAAATTACAATGATTTGTTTAGAAATGAGTTAGGAGTTTGTAACGGCATGTCACTATGGAACCTCGGAAGCTACAATACTTCGATTGTGACCGGTCAAAATGAAAACAGTAAACTTTTTATTTCGCCATCAGAATCTTTGAGTTGTGTGTCATCGTTCATATTTTCAATTACCCCTGGTGGTAAACTTGAAGTGAATATTTATATGGAGTCAAATTCCTTATCGGACTACATATCGGTGTCCGCCAGCCAGTTATACGATGACACAATAATAGAATCCGGGAGCTCTCCCGTACCCTTAAATTTAAACAGCGGATGGTATACTATGACGATTACCTTAACCGGCCAGGAATACAAATTTGGTTACGTGAGTATCTTTTAGTTTAGGTTTACAGTGTTAAGATTGATATTATTTTGTAACATATTGCGCCTCTAAGGATCCAAAAGGTTACGGAAAACAGTGGTATATACTATGTATAGCTCACGAATAACTGTTTTAAGTACTCTGGTGGCATTGTGTGTCGGGTCGTTGAGTTCCCTTCATTATAGTTGAGCTTAGCGATGCTGACGCATGCGTCATGGTCGTGATCAGGTACCGTCTGTCGGGCCTGGTCAGCTTGTAACTGCCATTGCATTCTTATTCAGAGGCAAATCATTATCATCCTATTCCAATTTTTTATTCTCATTGAATTACTTCTCGCAGCTCTTGCCACAACATTGTACTAATCAAGATTGTAATCTATAATTAAAAAAGAATTTCCATGGAGTTTCTTGCCGGTTGTTCTCCATTGGACCTACTATTTGGAACCGCGCACCTAGTCTCGACATTTCATAAGTGCCTGTATTTGGTTTAAATGAAATAAAGATCTATTCTACATAAGCATATTACAATTTCAGGTACAAATTCAATATAAGCCAATTTAAATTCTTAAGCAACACTTTAAGGTCCTTCCTAACTTTCTAGTCATAGTCCCGAGCCCTTTAAGGGGTTATTGTACTCATCACTATGAACAACTTTTACTAGGGAATCAACAATGAAATCGCGAAGAAAAGTCTGCTGTTCCATACATTTAGTCGAGTAGATAATATTGAATTATTTTGTATGGAACAGTAAATTTTTATTTCGCGATTTCTCGTTTGGAACCATAATATAAGTTGTGTATGATGATGAGTACAATATCCCCTTAAAGAGATCGGGACTAGAAAGGTAGGACCTTGTTTATAACTTGAGGTTTTTCTTTTACATCTTTACTGCTTAGCTCTGTGTGTATGTGTATGTGCTATCAACGGCTATCAATCATACTATAAATAATAAAATTTATTCAAAATTACAATGGTAAAAACACAATATACATACTATAATTACTGGTAGGATGTTATTGCATACGAAAGTATTTATCCTCAGAATCAGTAAGACGCCCTAATAAAGTAATTTGAAAATGACGCTAATAAATATGTGGATGACGTAACGCATACTGATATGGAAATAATCTAATTAAACAATATGCGAATGTAACAAAATCCTTAATTTAGATACTATAGTGTAGTGTTGATGTAAAATATTACTATATTATACCTAGATCTAGACAGGCCTATGCATATAACATAAAAAACTATTTTTAGGTTAAGAAATTCAACGCTATTAATAAAATATCTTATCTTAAAGATAATAAAATAATGACGTCTGAACAGGAATAGATAATAAATACATGCTCATGTTCACCTTACGATACCAGTCCCAATCTATCTTTAGCGATATTCTAAGATGGATCGCAGGATAACGATGCAAAATGCAAAAAAAATGTGAGCGATATGTGCGTCATATCTGCACGTACATAAATACTTACGTAACTAATCGGAGGACTATTACATCCTCGTCAGTTTATATTGGACTATTATTTATATGACAAACATAAAAAGCATAAATTGAGATAATTCATTCCAGGATATCACTTGAAAGTAGATTAATAAATAAACATTGACCTATGATAAACTGTATCCACCAAAATTTGTATGCTTATCAAAGCAAAACATATTGATACTCTACTATTTTATAGTACGCGCAAATCTTTATGAGGTCTCGAACTCTCTCCCTCTCTCCCTCTAGCACCTATAATAGTACGCTTATTATAGGTGCTAGAGGGAGAGAGAGAGAGATCTCAGAGCTCAGTTCAGGGCTCATAAAGATTTGCGAGTACTATATTAACATCATGTCACTCACCTATTTTACAAATAAATGATATTGAGTTATTTTTTCTATCTCAATTAAATATTAGCGACTATATGATAAAGTTCTAAACGAAAGAATAAAATAATATTATCCAAGAGCTGTATTATTGTTTTATTGAATACCAACTTGGTATGTTAAATGCAGGATTAAATTCTTATCTGCCAAATAATTTATATAAATTTATTTTTGTTCAAAATGATTACGATAGGGGAAAAATCATTTGTTGCACCGTAAGCTCTTTATTATGTACCACATGCTGTTTTTTTTTTGTATTACCTCCTTTGGTTATCCTCACTAATACCTAGGTATGGTATTATAAATAGGTACCTATTATAATGCGAAAATAACTCTGGGTCTCTATTTGTTTCTTTCCATTTCATAACTAAACAGCCGAACCGATCTTGATGAAATTTGACAAGGAAATAGTGTGCATCATGAGGAAGGACATAGACAATTTTTTTTTACAAAGTATACTTCTTGTTTTTCAAAAAAAAATGATCCCCCATCTCCAGTCGGATGAAGTCGCAGTCACAGCTAGTACATAATAAGTCCAGTAACATTCTCTTTATCCCGTATCATCATCATCGAATGAACATACATGAGTTCATACAGGATAAGGGCAGGAGAATTCCTGCCCTTATCCAATGAATGGATTTAATATTGAGAATACCAATTTGGCGCGTGTCGAATCATGGACAAAGTAATCTTAAGAGTTTCTTAATCACTGCAAACAATCAGATTTGGTAAACGATAATTTTAAATATCGTGCGAAGAATTATTTCTGTAGTACACGCCTATAAATATGAAATAAATCGAAACGAATATGATAAAAAATCTTACTGGTTCATAAAAACGTGTAAGTCTCGGTTGGAAAATTTAATCATATGCTTGGAATCTAATTTCTTTAAAGTAAACGAAGGTTATTGAACTATAAGTCCAAAATAATTACAATAGGTGCACTAAGCAATAAATTAAAACTACACATTTAATCAGAAAGAGCTTTAAATTAGACCAATATTTGTCTGCCCAACAAGACGTAATCTTTTTTGTTGCTTTTTTTCAGATTTCAATCATGGGCATGGCGTCTCCGGATTCAATTGTGTTAGTCGATTCATTCCGCTATATACCGCCAAATATGGATGAAAGTTTATGCCGATTGTACGAAGAAGAAGAAACAACGACGGAGGAACCTACTACAACTACTACGACAGAAATACCAACTACAACTACCACGACGGAAGCACCTACTACAACTACAACCACGGAAGCACCTACTACTACAACCACGACGGAAGCTACAACTACAACGACAGAAATGCCTACTACGACTACCACGACTGAAGCTCCTACTACAACTACCACGACGGAAACACCTACTACAACTACAACCACGGAAGCACCTACTACTACAACCACGACAGAAGCACCAACTACAACTACTACGACAGAAACACCAACTACAACTACCACGACGGAAGCACCTACTACAACTACAACCACGGAAGCACCTACTACTACAACCACGACAGAAGCACCAACTACAACTACTACGACAGAAACACCAACTACAACTACCACGACGGAAGCACCTACTACAACTACAACCACGGAAACACCTACTACAACTACAACCACGGAAGCACCTACTACAACTACAACCACTGAAGCTACAACTACAACGACAGAAACGCCTACTACGACTACCACGACGGAAGCTCCTACTACAACTACCACAACGGAAACACCTACTACAACTACAACCACGGAAGCACCTACCACTACAACCACGACGGAAGCTACAACTACAACGGCAGAAACGCCTACCACAACTACCGCGACGGAAACTCCTACTACAACTACAACTACAACTACAGAAGCTCCTACTACGACTACCACGACCGAAGAACCTACTACAACTACTACCACGGAAGCGCCAACTACAACCACAGAAGCGCCTACTACTACTACTACGACGGAAACACCTACTATAACTACAACCACGGAAACACCTACTACTACAACCACGACGGAAGCTCCAACTACAACCACTACGACCGAGGCACCTACTATAACTACAGAAACTACAACTACAACCACGGAAGCACCTACTACTACAATCACGGAAGCACCTACGACCACAACCACGGAAGCATCTACTACTATAATCACGGAAGCGCCTACTACTACAACCACAGCTACAACTACAACGACAGAAGCGCCTACTACGACCACTACAACAGAAGCACCTACGACCACCTCGCCGGAAGCAACAACTACAATTACTTCAACTGAGGCAACTACTACGACTACTACAACAGAAGCACCAATTATCACAACTACCACAACTACAACCACGGAAGCAGCAACTACAACCACAGAAGCAGCAACTACAACCACTGAAGCAGCAACTACAACTACAGAAGCAGAAACTACAACCACAGAAGCAGCAACTACAACTACAGAAGCAGAAACTACAACCACAGAGGAACCAACTACGACTGATACTGAAACCACACTGGTGACAGAACCTGATGTGACTGATGATATATCAACGTCACCGGATCCGATTCCAACACCACCCATTGATCCTGACTCCGTTGAAGATACTAAAAGTTTTTGGACCCCATTAACCATTACTATGGTAGTTCTATTGTCATTCATAGTATTAATTTTCATATGTGGGCTGTTTTACGAGCTTGGAAGAAGGAGAGCGAAAGCTGCAGCGGCTTCTGATATTCTTAACTTCGAAGATCTACCTAGCACTTTTAAAGTACCAAGAGTAAAGCATGTATATCCAGATGTTAACACAAATCCATTTGCGAGAAGTCATTCATATTTACCTTAATGATCAACTTACAAACACAGAAGGCTAGACACACCTGAATCCAGAATTTCTTACGGTTCTTCAATTAGTACATAAGAATTTGCATTTATCTGCATCCTTGTCATATCACTCATAGTCTAATATATAATTATATATCAATTATTATTCTTGAAATTTTCAATTTCCACACATTTTCATCAGAATTTCATCAGAGTTTTATCTACTCTGTTAAAATTTCATCTAATTTAGATCCGCCTGACAGTAATTTTTATTTTTGGAGAAAACTTTACCGTTTCTCGATATGGAACTTTTTTTATCTATATGAGAGATACAAATGCAACAAAAAATGTACACTCGTGCTAAACTAAATAGCGAAGAAGGATTACAGTCTTCAAAAAATATTTTGAAGAGGTAGTAAATACTTTCATGTCAGAACACAATGCAACTGATTAGAATGTATCTAAGTTGATATAATGTTATCTTATTGAAGGATAATATACATACCTTTTATCTCAATTAATCGATACAACTCTCATCTTATCACCACAGCAGCTGTATTATAATTATTGCAATCTGAAATGCCACTCATTTACACAGATGTTCTGATACATAACTCTATCATTCATGTAATCATTATTATTTAATTAAAATTATTATGTGCTCGAATAACATGTTTTTGTAAATATTTATCGATATGTGTAAATATAAGTTAATTACGCTTAATATTTTAGACTTTTCCTTGTCCAATTACAAAAATAGAAAATGTTGACGCATGCGTATTATGCGCCTTGAAAGTTGATTTTACATAGTTCTAGCGACCTTTCTTAGATATTTCTGATCAAAGTACCTATAGAGTTACGAAAAGTCAAAAATAAAATATAATAGGCATGTATCATCATTTAACAAATAAAACAGCCAATCATTACTAAGACAGGCGAACGACCGAATATTGTGACGCAACTTGGGAGAGGCCTATATCCAGCAGGGAATTGCGATAGGGTAAGTTGATTGATTTAATAATCGATAATTACCTATTCTGCAGTGATTTTTAATCCCAAATCTTAATGATATGAATGAAAAACATAAGACGCACAATATTATTCCTAAAAATCTAGCTATAAAGACTTCAGAAGTTAAAGAAGTTGATGGCGAATGATCCGGTGATGCTGCTGGCTGCGCTGATAAATCAGGAGTGATGTGTGTACGATTTTAGACATTATCATTGGTATTTTAATCAAGCCTTAATAAAAAGTATATAATGTATACGCAAAAACTGAATGGTGCGAGTATCAAGAATATTTCTCGCATCTGATCTTCAAGACAATCAGAAACAGAATTATTTTTTTCTTTATTTAGAAAGATTTGGCGGATATGGGCATAGCCCTTACGACTGTTGTACCTAGACCAGCGCTTCATTAGCTCGTCTTTTCATTTAAGAGACGTACCTAATTATGTAAGTATTTTGTTACTAAAAAACAGACCAACCACATAATAATTTACAAAACTACCAGAGAATTACTTATGTGTTCCGTGGCACAGATACGTAACACTCGTTTTTTGTATCACAATAACAATTATTATATTTTTAACAAAAAATGAGTGTTACTTTATTAGAGTTTATTAGATTAACAAGTATAATATTTTACAACGGCCAATAAATAACAAGACCAAATTATAAACTTCCGACATTTTTTATTCATGTTTGTTACAAATCCTTGTCATTATACAAAATCAAATTTATTACGTGACACGAAACGCTCGTTTCGTGTATTTTTTTTTTAACAAATACATAAAAAATGGTCCACGTACATACGCACAAGGTTTTAAAAAATTGGTTCGTACTTAATGCTTGACATGGAAGTTGTTATAAGTATATGATCATAATAGAAAATAGTTGATGTTCAGAATTTTGTGACAATTTTCGCAGGTTTTATAAATAACTAAAAAAAACTACTAACAAAATCGTATTTTTTTTTAAAGGCCGATTCAACTTTATTTCCTGAGGGTCCAAAATAAAAGACTGGGTCCATGGAATAAGTATTGGAAAAAAAAATGTCTGGCCCAACGCTGAGTGGTGCATTATAAGGTACTGAGTCTATGGTATCAGTTCTCATTGCGACGTCACTTCTCACTTCACACTATTTATTTAGTATTGCTGTGTTTCCGAAATGAATATGGCCTTAGACAAAGACCACAAGACATTCCCTTCTGTATTCTGTACAAAGAACTAAGACTTGACACTTTGACTGTCCACCTTAACTACTTGCCAGCTGACTGACTAATCTTTCCAATAGTGCAATTTCTATGTGAAAGTTCGTCCCGACACGACTGGAGGACAATAACCAGTATGACATTAGCGATGTACCCAATATTACTGAACAATAACCATGTATAAATAAGTGATAACAATTAGGTACTTAACAAAAATAAACCATTCGTCACCAATAGTTAATTAAAGTTTATGACATTCACTGACAAAATAACAGACGTTTAACATTAAAACAACTATTTACCAATAAAAATGAAAACTCATTTTAAACGGCCGTTTCTGTTATTTTGTCGGTGCAAATGGCCCCAAGACCACTAAATAATTAAACTACAAGAAGCCAGTAACATCCACCTGTTAACTAATAACACAATGTTACGAACAAGAGCCGTCTGCCAAACACGATGTTAATGGCTGATGCGGTTTCGAGACATGTCCATTGTGCTGGAGCCGCGTTTGATCTGGTTAACCAGCTAAATGACCCAAACAACGTTACCGTTACTCCCGTTTATCATGACGAAGGTTAGAGCTACGAATATAAGACTTTTCAAACAGAAATCGAAACATAGGTGTTATCTATTTGTTTCCATCGAAACTAAAGCACCTACTACAAGATAAAAATCAACCATTTCTTTGGTTCTTCTTCTTTTCGTGTCGATGGCTTCTTTGTATTAATATTTGTCCGGTACAAAACTTGGCAAGCTTGACGGCTCTTTGATCGGCCTCTATTAGGTCTTCCACACAGAAGATGGGACAGTCAGAGCGCAACAGCAGGTGGTCTGCTGTCTTTATACCTCATAAGTACTTTCATCTTTCCTGTCTTGTAATGAGCTAATATGGGAATTGCTTATGCCGTTGTGGAAAGTTGCCTGTCAGCAAAATTTTATAAAGGAGCTGACTGCTCATATTGCACCAGACGTACCTACCTACTTAAGTATCATAACTTGGGGAGGATCTTTCCTCTGACCCTTTTTAACTACTATATCTTTACGTTAACCAGTGGATATTACATAACCGGCGGTACAATGACAAGCATGACAAAGCGCACCAAAACAACAATGACCTCCTACTATAGTTTTTGGCCTCGGCAAAAACGTTTGACTTACTTTGCAGTCGCAAGAATAATATCAGTAAATCAATTCTGCTCTATAATTGAATTAAATAATTTAGATTTGTAATATTTACCCGATGGAAATCATAACTATGAGCGCTCTCCGTATTTGCTTGTATTTGTCTTGGGTTTATTCTCACACAACGATACCGAAAGAAACCAATCACAAACTTAAATCCAAGTTACTTTTGAATCTTAGCAGGAATATTTCATCGGGGTTACACATGGAGTTTCCTATTAGCAGCCGACCCGCAATGCGTTGATAATTTGTTTCAATAGACTATACTTTTGTGTAGCCCAAATAGTCTAACAACTTATCTAACCTAAGTGTATCAGTATCTCACAGTAATTGGGTATCAGAGGTAATGACAGTCACTCCGTGTAAATTACTGATATTCGATCGCGTTAGACTGGAAACTGACGCCAACGTATTTGGAAAAAGACTCAGCAGATGACGAGTTTTGTGTAGCGCCTACATAACCTGTTTTTTTAGTAGCATCGTGTAGAATTGTCTTTCTGTTTATTTATTTGTGTAGCGTAGGCGTGGGTGCCAAGAGGTCACAGTCAGACCTTGAATCATTGATACTTTTGGTATTTCCCTCATTCGCCTGCATCCCTTACCGGCCTTGTAATGACTACGTAGCATGGTATCGCAATCTTGAGAATGCTAGAAATAGTAAAACAAGTTTCAATATAAGGATAATTTTATGGGAAATGGCCTTCATTAAAATAGTAAAATTATAAATATAATTTTTATCTTCGTATGAAACCTTGTAAAATTCTTATAATATTAATACTACGTTATCCCTAAGACTTTCATCGCGTGCATGAACACAATTATCTTTTATCGGAGAACTGCATTAAGGTATCCTTCAGCGGTTTGCTTGTTCCTTATGTCATGTTAAATTTCTATCTCTAACAAAGCAAACCACCAATACATAGAAGATCTATTAATTTCCAGCGAATGATAATAATTTAGATCCTAAATACTTACACGATACAGAAAGTTAAATACTTAAACTTTTTATTTAAAATTCTAAAATTATTTACTTTTTAAACCAGACTGGCTAACCTATTTTAAAATCATGGCTATTTTCTAAATTTTTCATGCCGATTGTTCGGTGAGACATGCTGCACTAAACCAATTATGTATCCCTAAAACCACGTTTCCAACAAATAAATTAATATTCTTAATCTTATGCACCTACTAAACATGTTTGTGTTTTCCACATATCCGAACAACTTCAGTGACTACTTGAGTAGTTCTCATTGGGTTCGGCTTATTTAATAACAAAAAAGAAACGATACAGTATCTGTAAACACAGGCAGCCATAACGAGGTCATCGACAACGAACTTCTGAAACATAGGAGGTGGAAACGCGATATTTTGATGCGATCCCGGTTGTGTATTATATTTCCAACATAATGTACATGTTATTGGTTCTCAGGATCCAGTAAATCATGGAGAAGGTACATAATTGACAATTCAGAGGACGGCGGCGGCAATAACGCTACCTATCACATTGTCAGTCATCAGTTTTCTCCTCTACGTGTCGCAGGTTCGATCCCCACGCGGAACAAAAATTTGTATAATCGTTATTCCGTTTCTGGGTATGTGTGTGTGCATTTGGGATTTATGTATGCTGTATTGTCTTTGTGTTTGGGAGAAAATTAAATAATGGACATTGCTAATTTTAGTATGGAATTTAGTCCAAATGCCGCCCAGAAATAAAACTATGTGCATTTGATGGCTAACATCGAGTTATGTCTAGAAATGAAACCGCAATAAAATCGGCCCTAGAATATCCGTCCAAAACTTGTACTGAATAACTGATAAAAATTGAACTGTCATCTTCGTGATCCTCTTTGAGAGATAAAAATATATTGATATCGGTCATATTACTAATCCTTTAAAATAAAACTATTATCCTACATTTTGATACTTAACATAGCATTACACCTGTATTCTCCAAAGGGTGAGTAGAGGTTTTCATCCAGAATTGTGCAATTACATTGCAAAGGCAATGAAAGTTAGGACCTACGTAACTTTTCTTTCCCGGGTTGTCAATTTTTTTTGTTTGTAGGTAGTGAAAAATTATTCCCCCGATGAGATGTCGTCTTAACGCCGTTTCAGTTGATTCTGGGGGCATTTGGACCAAATCCTGACAACGACCTTTCTTTCTTTCTTTTACAGTTTAATACACAGAAGAAATTTTACACATGATTTGTAAATACTTATTAACCTACTGCTTTAACGGTAAAGGAAAAAAACGAAAAGAAACTGGCACTTCCTAGATTTAAAAAAAATATCATCGGCTTATTTCCACCCTTTCGCACTGGGGCTGGGTTGTGGATTAGACAAATCTATAGAGCGTACCTACTTATACTTAGCTCAGACTTTGCTTTGAAATTAAGTACTCTCTTTATTGACGTTTAGACTTTGTTTATTGACTTCGTCGGTCTTAGCGTATATCTCAGCACAATTTCGACGTGTTATAACTATAAATTCCAAATTAAAGTATAAGCTATGTACTTAGCTAAGTATATAAATAAGGCAAACTTTATGTAAAGTCTGAGTTAAGTCTAAGTACGTACTTTCGATCTCAGCTAAGCCTGAATCCCAGTCGTGGGAATACTAATAAGCTGTTTGGATTATATTAGCAGCGTTTGATTATATTATTAAGGGGAGGACTGTATTTCCAATTCCATAATTCCCATTAAATTGCCTGCAGCTTAACTTCCAACCGAACTTAAGCTACACCTGAAACTCTTCAAACAAACATAAGAACTCTTAACCACCACACTTAGCTGGTGATTAAGCGATCAGAAATATCGTCGCCTCAGTCCCTATTTGTTCAATTCACCAACAGTTACATTATAATAATATAGTAGGTAGAAGGATTTATGGCTTATTTATAAAACAAAACTTTATTTTAAAGATTTTTGAACTTTTCATAATACATGAGTGCCCTATGAATCAATAATGCTTGCTGGGTGCTGAAACCGAAGCTATAAAGTTAGTTCGGTGTAGGATGCAGACACAATTATAAATTGTACAAGATTGTTAAGCTTGCCTATAAGTAGTTCATAGCAAATTGTGTATACATGTTTTTGGTCTAATAAAATATTATTATTTTATTGAAACGTTAAAAAATCAGTCTTTTCATTATAGAGCAAGCAAACTTAACCTTCTACTATAAAATGCCAGTAACCATTCCAAAATATAACCATTGGTGGATTGAACAAATAAGCAATGAGGCGACGATTTGATGTATTCTATCTATAAACATTAAATTATCTCATTATTCTAGTGGTGACATTCACTCATAGATGCGTGAAGTCTTATTCAATTTCCAGGTCGAGTAAACAGTTACTAGGATTTTCAGTTATGAAAAAAAAATTAAAAAACAAAGAACTGTTAACGAAATTAGAAATAGTCTAGAATTCGGTAATCGCTTGCATCTCTGAAATGTGTGGTGTGTGGTTACAAAAGTATACCATCTAGGGTATCTACCACTTCTTACAACACATTGCAGGTATATGATGCTAAATGATGCAACTCATCCTTCTTAAATAAGCAGCCATGTCTCGTGATATTCACCACGCCTTCTATTATACGTAACAACAAACCATACAATTAATACACACTGTATTTAACTAATAGATAACCCAATTACCCAGAGCATCATAGAACCATGAACCCAATGCGTCATAATCACTATATACCAGTCTAGGTGACCAAGATCATGATGGGTTGATGGTCATTCCAACGGAGACAGAAAAACCCAATGCCCTGCGTTCTTGACACAAATATTCGTAAGGCATATTATAATAACTGACAAGACAAGGCTCTCGTATGAATTTACAATGGGCTGTGACGTCATTAGGTGTGACAGATGAAAAGAATTGCCAGGGGTAGTCTTTGTGGTCGGTATGAGTAGGTGAAGCAATTATTATTAACAAACAAACCTATGCTGTAATAGAGGACTATTATGAAAAAGATACCGAAAGGAAAATCCTTGGATTGGTGACGGAAACTCGTCAAAAAATGTGCTAATTAGTGTATAAGGTGACATCCATAGTTTTTTACCTATAAAACCATGAAAAAACTTGAATTGACCTACTTAAAAACCGCCATTAGTCTATGACTACTATAAGACAGTTAGCACAGATAGCCGCTTTTAACCCTAAGGCTTATGTAGACCGCTTACCTTGCTCATGAAGAAAACGCTTGGAAAGATGAATACATAAATACAGATTAAAACCGGGACATTTTTAGCTTAAGAAGTCGAGCTGTTGTACGAGTATATCCACAATAATTTCTAACTTGTGCAGAACAAATATAATTCACAGGTTTGTATTAAATTGGTTGTCGTTGTTACCGGTGGCGCTAAAACGAATGTTGCAGAACTACCACTAGGAACATTTAAGGGTTAAGTATCTAATGGTAAAGTGACGGGAGCATTTCTGGTACTATTATTCATCCGAAACGCAAATTCTACAGTAATATTGTCTCGACCACATGGGTGGCCGATCATTAGCTAATGAGTTAAAAAGGAGATTGACAGCCCTCATTGGCTAAATATTAAAGTGAACAAAGTCAAAGTCTTTTATTTCTACCAGGCCTTTGCAGGCACTTTTAAAACGTCGTGATTCTAGAAGATACCGGCGACAAACTCCATAACAGAGAGTCCATGAATTTAAACGTATTTCCTTTTTTTACCAATTTCAGCGTCCTTATGAAGAACCAATTTGAATTTCCGGAGACAACTCGCAGCTCGCACTCAATTAATTCACGGATCTTTGCTACTACAAATAATTTGATTTTATGATAAAAAATTCAAAAACGAAATTAAACTTTGACAAAGTAAATTACCATTAACGTGGAAATAAAAGTGAAAATATTATTTTTGTTCATATTACTTCGTCACTTAATTAACGCTTAGAACGTCAAGTATAAAGGAAATTTCTTCCGCAAAGGTTTTTTACATTAAACGCAACTTGGGACAAAGGGAAATTAGGAGCATTGGTGAACAAAGCGAGGAGGCCGACCACAAAATAAGAGACGGGATTTTACCACGGAAATCTGATATCGTGAGTTATCTTCGAGAAATGTTACTAAGATTTCCGATTATAATTAATTTAAATAGAAAATTTCGTGTTCCAAAAGTATTTGAAATACAAATACCATGATCGATCTTTCTTAAGCAACTGTATCTTAATTAAACAAAGGCTTTGCCTGAAAGTGCTGCACTCTAGTCAAAGAAGATAATCAATCAATGGTCGTTGAAGTATATCATAGATACGCTATATTATATGAGAGCCATTAGCAAGAAAGGGTGCTTTCAAGCTAAGAAATTACATATTTTGATATACTGCAACCATGTCTACGTGGGCCTTTTTAATTTCAAAAACAAGATTGTTCATGTTTTCTATACTACATATTTCTTTATCACATAATTTTATGGATACGGAAGGAGACTCTTCGATCGCGCACCCTGAGCAGTCAGCCGTATTAGAAACGTTTGCTGTCTTGCTCTACTCAAACTGCTATTGCAATGTCAACCAGACGATCTTAACACGGAAGGAACCTTCCTAAAACACTAAAAACCATATAAGTAACATAATCTACATCGTAAAAGCGTATGTAGCCTTATTTTTTAGGATTTTCCAAGAGTCAGGGTCAAGAACCGTACTAATCTTACCATCCGTTCAATGAATCACCTCTTATTAAGAGTTGACAAAAAGACGAAGATTTAAAAGATACTTGTAGACCTTGAAATACCCACCCCATTTTAAGTGGTAATCGTATTTAAATGGTTTATTATGAATTCTCATATGAAGTCAGCTGTGATGTAAGACTTGTTTTAGAGAAAATACCGATCGAATGAGCGTTCATTTGTATACATCTTAGCAATTACGAATTGCTTTGCCAATCATAGGAATAATAACAGTGTCACCACAAACTCATTGGTTGTAGCAATCAATAAGGCAAACTTATGTTGGCAATGCACTTACTTCTTAGGGTTATGTTTGACGTCACGATTGACGCAGTGGCTAAGCAATTGGCTTTCTGCGCTACGTACCGCGAGTTCGATCCCCGCACGTAACAAATATTTGTATGGCCTACAGATAGTTAATTGTTCTGGGTCTGGATGTATTTGCATGTGACATGTATGTTTGTAAACTGTACCCATGATACAGGAAAAACCTAGGGTGGGGTAATGTTTGAAAAAAAAGTATGTATGCTGTCGCTGTTGCGTCTATTTCCCAACGCAAGAAAACTACGTCATGTTCATAATAATTACCTTGCAAGGATCATAACTACCTATTATGGATGATTCATACATTACTTAAGATTATGAAGTAAGAAATAAAAACAGACGCAAACAACAGTTGTGAAACACGACATTGAAAATTTCCCAGAAACAAAACGGAACGTCAGATCGAGTTCTTGAATTCATAGTAGTTATGAATGTTGATCGCAGAGCGAAATATAATTGGGGCAAGCGAATAAAATTAAAACTCCAAACGAAGACTCCCCACGAACTCGCCAAGATAATTGGTCGCGAAAGCAGAAAAACAAGATAAAATTAATGTGCCACCATCAAAACACTTCAGCATTTCTTAATTAAGCACCCACTTAGGATGCTTTGTTTGTTGTACAGAGGGGATGCGTTTCACTTTAATGTATTTAGAAGGACGCGACAAAGGTTTTGTTTTGACGAACAATGAAATGGTATCTTCGTGCTCTTTTCCTTGATGGCAGCAGAACTGCAAGTGGTATTGATTGCTTGGTGGATTATTGCTCTCAGAAACATACAATCATTTCAACTTTTAGCAGCCTGCTGTTAGACAAATGCTTCTACAAGCCCAACTCACCAGAATATAACATGCCCAACACATTATAAGATACTCGCATAAGACAAACAACAACAACAACATAGAACAAGAACAAGCATTCGTGCAAACATGCGTTTTCTTCATAGAACAAGCATTTACAATTTGCAACACATTTGAAGTTTATACAAGTTACCTATATGAATATTTATCAACGGAGACCTTTATAATGAAAATAAATACTTTCATACTAGCTATTTTAAGATTTTATCTTCTGTGATTTCAGAAACGAAGGAACCACCACATTCTGTCAATGTTGTGAGATTGCATGGAAACCTGGGTACAAATAACAGACTGCAGAATCTGCTGGTTCTTATATTACCGATTGGTTTACCAAATATGTTTAAACTACGGTTTGTGCATCAGTTACAAGCTTACAAATGAAATAGTAATCATCAGAGCGTAGCGTCGTAGAAATAGAATACAACCTTTGTTGATCTTTTAGTGGAAATTAGTTTTTTCATATAATGCAAATAAAGACTTACTACAAAATTGTTATATTCAGGTATAATAAAGTATATAATAAATAAAGAATATGAATATGTACGATCGGATGTTTTTCCAGTCGACCGTCCGCGTTTGCGCCCGGCGTGCGGCGCTTGGACGTTGCTAACTCTAAGCGGGCCGCAGTCGTTCAAAGCATTTTGTTTGCGAAATGTATCACCGCTACATATCGTGACAGTACATATTATTATATTTTTAGAGGTTATTGATTTCCACAGCTCCATAGTTCTCTATAAGCCTCCCTACGTTTCCAGTAGCCATACGTCTGAATCTGTGACTTTTTATACACTCACCCAACCCAATATCAAATTATTACTGTTTTATATACCTAGTACAATATATCATCTAAAAGAAACCTCCTAAATTAAATAAGGACATTTCTATTCACGGAAAAACTGTTTCCTGAAGTCAGTGCATAATATCTTTCTTTTAAATATTTAATTAGGCAACGCATTAATCTAACGTCTCAAAAGAATTAACGCTACTTAAAACTTTTGACAGTGGCGGGCATTAAACGCGGATACTTATTAAACAGCCTCTTACAGGCTTATAAAGTCCTGGGCCTTTGGGTATAAAAGCTATAGTTGTGTGAAGTAGGTATGTATACGTAAGTATTTAGTAAGAACAGAATAGAATAGAAAGGTTTTTGTTTAAAATAATATTAGGCCATTTAGAAACGTTAAAGACTTTAGGTGCACGTTTCCAAAAATTTGTTCTATAGAGAAGAAAGTGCAATTGAGCGTAGGATCCTTACTGGGTGTTAAATTAACGGATAAGGTTAGAAATATCAGACTGCGCTCCAAAACGAGCTCGAAAAGCCGCTATATAAGTGGTATTGGGCGGGCCACATCTGCCGTATGCCGTCTGAACTGTGGGCCAAAATAACCACGCAGTGGAGCCCTGACACACCAAAATGGCGATGCGGCAGACCACAAGAGAGATGGCGGGACAAACTTAGACACATTCAACAAAGACTAGTCATCATTGGCACATGATTGAACAGCATGGAAATCAAGGCCACATGATACAGGTTAACAGTAGCAGTACCTATGGAAAGAACAGTCACGGCAAGAATATTTTTTTCAAACATTTAATGCACATGGCACGCAACGGATTTTGGCTTGCTTTGTATAGTTGCTTATAGACAGATAGAGCGGATAGTCAGCAGTTTTGAAAAAAGCACATGGAGAAGCTTCATTTGACGGTCATAGAAATTGAAGACTGTGAAAGAAAGAAAAAAAAAATATTTATCCTGCAAAAATCTTTGACTTTGTATTTTAATAAACCTACAAGATTTATTCAAATATATAAAGTTTTAATTGGATTAAAATAAGTTGCAAAATTGTTTAAAATAAATTCATGCGGTTTGCAATTACGACCTTTAAAATAATTAAGAAAAACACATTTTACTACGATTGTGTTTCTTTGACAAAATAAATCTAAGCAGAAGACTGACAGACGTGTTAATATAATTCGCGAAGACAGCGTAATTCTAATAAAATTACAGAATGATCAAAAAGGTTTCTTTTAAACATGCTTTATTTTAATGACGTGTATCACTCTCAAATTCCATGATAAACATATGAACTTTGCAGACTGGCTATTCTTTTCACTACAACAGGGTTCTCCAAACGTTTTAGCGTATGGGCCACACTGACTCCTCTACTTAGTCTCAAGGGCCTAGCCTAGCTAGCCCTTCGGCCCTGGGCTCATCGTACCAATATAATAAGTTTTAGGTTAAGTTTCTTAAATGTTGGATATTATTATGTATGATTTATTATAAACTATGGCGGGCCGAATATAGGGCATATATTATTCGGGACGCTACCGCGGGCCAGATTGGTGGTTCTCGCGGACCGCACCTGGCCCGCAGGCCTTAGTTTGGAGATATAGCTGTGCCCCGCGGTTTCTCACGTTTTTAATTTATTTTTTTCTTTTTGCTCGTCATGTGATGATAATCCTTCCTCAAGAATTGGGTCATCCAATGCAAAAATAATTTTTCAAATGCGACTGGTAGTTCCAGATATTAGCGCGTTGAAACAAAAAAACAAACAAACTATTCAGCTTTAATATATGAATATTATAGATAAATGCGAAAGTAACTCTGTCTCTCTGTCTGTCTATTTGTTACCTTTTCACGAATAAACGACTGAACCTATCTTGATGAAATATGACAAGGAAATACCTAGTGTGCAGGATAAGGAAGGACATAGGAAGCCATATTTAAAAAAATCAAAAATATCATCTTCCTAAAACCACACTGACGGAGTCGCGGGCTGAGCTATTTCTCAAAAGAATTATAATAACTCATACCATATGCAAGTTTATCGTACATAGGTGTTATCGATAGGTGCTCATCATTATGCACAATTTTTACTACAGAACGTAACCAGAAATCGCAAAAGAAAATCTGCTGGTCGAGTAATATTGAATTGTTTGTAGGGAACAGCAGATATTTTTTCAAGTTTTCAGAGTTGGTCCTATACTAAAAATTGTTCATAATGATGAGTACAATAACCCCTTAAAGGGATCGGCACTAGAAAACCTTGTATATGTTTTTTTTATACCACTAAGGTGGCAATCTATTATACGGCCCGCCTGATGGTAAGCGTTTACCGGACTAAAGATTTAGACCTTATGTATATGTAAGTACATTTTTTTGTGTCCGTTGCCTGATAATTTTATTATTCTAAATCTGTGGCCACAGACACATATTAATTAAGTTTTGGCACATGGATCAGACGATAATTACATTTTATTAAAAAACGATAATACTCTTTAATACGACAAGACAATTTAAATCTTGATTGATTCCATTAAAATTGTGTTATTTTTTATGGCTGTTTTGAAAATACATATTATGCATATTTGAAAATAGGAATATTGGTTAAACTCCGACGAGTTCAATTCTAAGCAAAAACGAGCTTAGCTTAACAAGAAACCAATAGGAAGAGCCGAAGAGCTACCTAGATAATACAATTTACAATTACAATTGACAAATTATCGAACGATTGACATCGATGTTCGCACAAACTATCTAATAATGTTAGCAGCACCAATATCGAGATCACAGATTGAATTTACACACTTACTTATATCTCTGTACCTATTGGTGCTATCGAAAAACGAAAATAATAAAAATTACAACGTATGACCGATAAAAACCTACGCATAATTTTATATACTTTAGAAGAACGGTGCGCTGTTCCTTTTATGATCCTGGACTTGCCCTGACAAGCATAACAATAAGGTTATAGGTAACAGGTTAATGAGCCTCAATAAATCGTTCGAGTTATCAATGTTCTCTCCCATACAGACGGTAATGCGAGAAATAGGTAGACGACGTTTTGTTCCGTTCCACGGTGCAAGTGCATATAGGTATAACTTATAGGTACGGTAGATATTAAACAAGTTGCTGACAGACATGATCTCGAACCACGTCTTGTACATAAGGGTCTTCTAAAGCCAACGACAATCGCTCTATTCAAAAGGAATTAGCGATCGATCAGAAAACGTCAAAGTTTCAAGGTGTGCACTATGGATATCCGGAAATGTGCCATCATTCGGTACGTTTTCAATACTGACGCGTTGAAAGAGTCGAAATTTTCGTACCACTTAAATTGCTCAAAACAAAAGGTATATTTTTCTGCAGAATTCTGCCACACTAATAGATTCATCCATAACACACATATAAACTTTACAAAACAGGGAACTCACGGCACCTCTGTTACCCAACTAAAGAAGGTAAGGCTTAGTTTAACCGCATGTATGGCGACACGTAGCTTGCCGCTTGGAGCATATCCCTCGATATCCGTGGTGTGCTCGGAAAGAGCCCTGTATGTCGATAATCCGGCGCATCCTGAGCAGGTAGTCCCTATACGAACCTGATTGGCTAATCTTTCAACTACCGATAGCATGAGCAATGTCTGCTACTTGCTACTTTCTAAAGCCGAATCGCGCGTTTACACGTTTTTTATTCAGTTTTTGCAAGTATAAGGCAGCCAACTACTGATACGACAAATCAAAAGTATCATTGGACTTTATTAACAGTTGATTTTCATAAATTTATAGCACCTTTAGATAACTTTTTGATACACTGCTAAGTTCTTTACTCAAAAGGCAAGTAACTTCTTGTTCTATGATCCATTTCTCTATGCTTATTACACAAAATGTATGAAAATAAATCTGTTAATTTTCATTAACCCGTGGCAATTTTAGAAAAATGTGTCAATACAACTTTTTATTCTTTGTAAACAGGAGGTTCTATTTTTCCGTTTAAGGTACCAAATAAATATATTTAAAAAAAATCCTTAAGTGCAGTTTGAATGCTTTTCAAAAGCCCTAGATGGATTTCCAAGAATAAATCTTCCTATCCCTAAAATAACTTATCCTGTGTAGATTGTTATGTACTGGGGCTATAACATTTACCACCTAACACAAGTTTCAAAGCTTGTTCTAAAGAACGATCAGCTCATAAAACAGAACAATACGTAATAACGTACAGAATTACCGGGTTTTTTGCCTTACTCATCCGGGAAGCGCCCGGATGAACCTAAATGTGTCTTTTGTCTACCCGGATCTAGACTGCGAGACGTGTGACTATGTTTTGGATTTAGGACAAGTCCTGGAAAATTCTGTTCATATTTCATGATTTTATTACTTAGATTAGATGATTAAAATCGCGATATTATCATACTACGAGTATCATGAAGTTGATCTTGGATGCTTACCGGTATATTTTATTAAAAGATTTTATCGCTAGCTTCAATTGATGTAAAAATCAGGAATTCCTATAATCATTTATAATACTTAAGTCACGAAGATTTTATCTGTAACTAATTTAATGAACGAATGTAAAAGTTTCTTTATGCAGCATTCTTTGCCTAGAATTAATAGGAAATTACTTTATACACGCACGACATTTCATCCATAATTTGAGTTTATCACAGATATCGGCTTAAAGCACTTAGGTACATCAGAATTCTTTTAATTCACACCATCGGCTATTTGATGAACTAGCCCGTGTTTGCCTTATCTTAGTGCAAGAGAGATTTGATCCTTATGATTGACCCTATCGATTGGTGCCATAAAAGTACAGAATGCAATTTTTTCGGATTTTAGGCGGTTCAATTCCCGGGAGTGGCAAGCGTATTTTCAAAAATCTTTAAATGCAGTTTTCTGTCTTTTTAAAAATAAAGGAATGTTTCCTTTGAGTAAACTTTGCTGTGTTCAGTATTTAGAGTACTTTCCTCCAGGTGCGTACCTTCGAAAATTCCACCCTGTATATAGCACGCATTAAATTCTTAGTGGTAGGTATATAGTAGGTAGTAGAAACCTACTTCATACAATCTATGTTTTAACCATATTACAAGTTTTTAGCTTCAGCCATTTGATATAAGCGTTGACACGTCATTCCCTTAGTCAGTATTTAATTTTGCATGTCATATCCTTATCTTTAAAATATCAATGACTGGTAACCCTACCGTGGAGTGTCCCGGGCAAAAATCACGGGAGCAAACGAACAATAGACTCGTAGATGGCGCATTTCCTCCGCGGGAGCTAATTAAGTGGATTCTATTCAGGTAATAGTTCAGTTTCTATAGTACCTACTGCACGATTCGTTCAACTTTGTTACCCAGGGAAAATCTGTCGTAAATGACGTAATTGTTTGGTGAACGTATTGTTTCGATTCCTTGATTTGTGAGAATAATTATAGGTTCCTATATAATAAGCGTAACTGTTTGTTCACTGACGAGTTAAACAGGAAAAGACAACTTCATCCGCTTTTAACATCACTCCAGGTTTCTCTACTCTCAGCGACATGAAGAAATAAAAATATAATAGACTGGGTCAGTGTCCAGGCCAAATGGATTAAGTAAGAAATTTTAAATGTGGTCAATGCACAGCTTACATGAATAGGCATTAGGTTAAGAGCTGCCAAACGCATTCAAATCTAAAATAAAACAAATGTAGATACCATAAGACGAAATTGTTGGACCTGCGAACGTAGTCAAAGTCACGCGTGGAAGCAAGTACTATAAATACTTAGGTACCTACTTGTGAGTTGTGCCAGTTATCTAGATTCTAGCCGATAGCGCGTGCAGCAGTACCTACTGTGCAACGTACATGAAATTTTTAATCATCAATCACAATCGATATTATCGACCTCTCGGGTGATAATGATCAATGATCGAAACTGTTGTTTTGGCTACTTATGATAATTACGCCATTGATACGAAGAATATTTGTTCATCGTATGCAAAACTCTATAATTTTGTTTGATATAGGTACAATAGGTGACATTAAAAAGACTTCAATGACGTGTGTTGACACTGTCGATTTCAATGACAGTTACCAAAGAACAAAAGATATACAAAATATCAAGATTTATAAGAGATCAATTACCTATAGTGCCACAAACTTATCTAACCCGGTGACCAAAATTGGAACTAACGTCGCTACGGTTTTTGTACGGAGATGACATTGGTAAAAGCGACGGCAGCGACGCCACGACCGGGTCAGATAAGTTTGTGGCACTATACTCCAGTCACCAAAAGGTTCTTGCCAGTCACCGAATCAATCAACTCGCACTTCACTGCTGGACATAGACCTCTCTCGAGTTACGTTACAATAGTCGGTATACCACCTTCCACATTCAGTCAACCCCAGCTCCCTTTTTGGTCGTCAATTTAACTGTACAGCATAGAGATAATTACTATTTCTATGCTGTACAGTGACCTAACTAATCTATAGCATTTATTACAATACTTTTTTGTAGGTAACTATTGTTTACAAACAGATCTTGACATTTGACGACACGGTTGGCGCTGTGGCTAAACGATTGGGTTTCTGTGCTACGTACCGCAGGTTCGATCCCCGCACGGAACAAATATTTGTATAACCTACAGATGGTTGTTTTGGGTCTCGGTGTGTGTGCATGTGATATGTTTTTAAACTGTACCGACGATACAGGAGAAATCCAAGTGTGGGGCAACATTTAAAAAAATGATATATCAAATGTATTTATCAGTCGTTCTTTGCAAATAATAAGCAACAGTCTCAATGTGTCGTAACACGCGATGAAGGGTTTAGGCACAAGGGCAACAGAGTCCTCTTGTGTGGTCCTAACGCATAGGTACTGCAAACACCAATTCCACTGCCAAATATGGTGATAATGGCAATATCGCCAATTAACTTTCTTTATAGCGGTCATTAGGCCTCCTATGTTTCGAAGTGGTCGTTTGTGGGCAGATACTGTGGGCTGAGCACGAATGATTGGACGTATAGTAACGTAAACGTAAGCAAATTTTGATTATAAAATACGATGAATCTATCGCATTTTTGTTCAAATTTATGCAACAAACGCACTCGTTTCATAAAAATGTAAAAATATTGCATATTTTTCAAAAAAAATATCATGGATTTAACGTGTATTTTTGGTTCTACATTTGATTACGTTTACATTACTATACGTCAAAACATTCGTGCTCGGCCCACTGATGTGGATATGTGAAATCGACTTAGGTAATAGGTAACCAGTTCGTTGGCCTTTTATAGTACTCGCAAATCTTTATGAGCCCTGAACTGAGCTCTGAACTCTCTCTCTCTCTCCCTCTAGCACCTATAATAAGCGTAGGTACCTATAGGTGCTAGAGGGAGAGCGGGAGAGAGTTCAGAGGGCTCATAAAGATTTGCGCATACTATACTTGTCTCGTCTCTACATAAAAAAGGTATATGTTGTCAATTTTCTCATGAGTTTTTCTATTATTCAGATCCTGAATACCTGAATAACAGGTACAGTCAGCGACATAATGTTGTTGATAGTCTCATACCGCGTAACTAACATTGATAAAAACCGCGTATGTATAAAAAAAAATACAAAATTGAGTTTTCGCGTCTATTAGTTGCCATTCATAATCAGCTACCTAGAGACACGAAAACCCAATTTTGATTTGATTAGTATATCTGCGGTATTAAATAATATTAGTTACGCAGTATGGGACTATCAACAACGATAAGAAGATATTTTTCTTTTCTAATTTTGGAATTAATTTATCAAAAAAACAACTATTATTGTTCTTCATTAACCACTTAACTAGTAGATATAGCTACGCTACTTTTTATAAACAAAAATAATGAAATTTACAAGTTTTAATTCATAAAAATACTAAAAAAACTTGAACAATTATCATCTTCTTTTGGCGCTGACTTTTAAACTGATAACAAAATACTTAATCAGATTATTTATTTATTTATATATCAGATGCTTCCCTGCACTAACCGGATCTGAAGAAAACATTTCTAAATGTGTACTTAAATGGATAATTACAAGGATAAAAAAATCCACATAATGGAATTTACGATAGGATTATAATGATAGCTCACCATTGAATTAAAAATATAATAAAGTAACCGCATGATTGGCTCACCCAAAAATAATCAATTTTTTCGCCTATAAAAATAATCCGTTTTTCCATGAATTTCCAGTATGTATTTGCGTCGATATCAGTGCTATATCTGTAACGATTGTCGATTTTGCTGAGTGATATTGTAGAAGGTGAAACGTTTGGGGCCTATGTTACCTATTCTTGAGCGTCCAGCTGTATTGCACGGTTTCACCCTGATCCAAAATATACCACTTTGTCTTTTACCCCTAGATATAGGTATGTACCTACCTACAAGTGTAACAAATTCATTTTAGACAGTCCGATTGGCTCGGTACAGTACTATACAGAAGAATCGTCATCGGGCACACATATTCGGCGCTCTGTGACAAGTGGCGTTATTCATTTCAACTATCTTTCTTCTCCATCAAAAGCTTGTACGTACAAGATCGCAAGTAGCGATAAGACTACCGTTTGTAAATTTCATTGACACGTATTAGATATAACCTATGTTATTCAAATAGTGTTGAATAAAAAATATTTGTATTATTATTATATAGTATTTTGTAATGTGACGCAATCAACCTTCATTGTCAGTTGTCAGTGCACAAGCACAACAAAGATTGTTTTTATTACAGTAGTCTAGTCTCTCTATAATAATGATAGACCTTTCATATTGTAGTGAAACAAGTATTCTATCAAAAAGGACCATTAATTTTTTTCCGACAAGGACCATTTTATTTTTTCCGACAGGTTGATTGCAATGTTATAAAATTAACGTATGAATTACTGATACCTACTATTAGCCGGCATCACCCCACAGCAGGGCAAAGCCCCCCCATGATTACCGGGCTTTTCGGTCCAGAGCCAGTGTGAACCATTCATTATTAGTTTTATCAAATTCGTCCCGCCATCTCTTTCGAGGTCTGGTGCGTGGCTTATAAATAATAATATTATAAAAATAATCTCTCGGTAGGCCTAAACCTTAACAGATACATAAGTATAAGTAATGCAGGTAATACCATCTAATAAATCTAAGTAATAAATCATTAATATTTAGAAATAGGTGTACAATTTTTAAGTCACATGTATGCGCCGCATGCCTACTAGTAACTACGTGTATATTTAATATATTTATAATATGCTTGTAAATTAATTGGTATTTTGGAGTGTATAACTAGATTTTACGGTCCTGTGTCCAATGTTATCATTGATAGGTAACTGTAATCGCGATATCCGTTCAGCTTATTGACGATTCCTAGAAACGGAGAGTTAATGCGAATAATCCCAACTTAACATTGTAAATGCGATCGTGTTATTGATATTTTTGTTATTTAATTATAGCCTATTCTGTTTAGAGTTCCGTAATTATTGAGAACCATTACATTCTTCGTTATTATAAGGGAAATTTCGGTTTATTTGTTCATTTCACTGGCCAATTGGCCGTGCATATGCGCAAGGTCACAAATGAAATATTAGTTGTTTCCAAACAGCGATAAATAAACATATATTTGTTTTTTTTTTACCTTCTCGTAGGTATATCTTCTTTTACCATAGCTATCTTTCAGTTTAGTGAAATAAATAATCTCACAACCTACATAAAACATGGCGTAAACTACCTACTACGATATTACCTATCACCCTCTCATAGGCGTTCTAAATAATTGCGTGTATATTTATTTATTAAATTATTCATACTCTAATGAAAATTAAAAAAGTGAATCGTTATTATAGTAAAAATAATTTAAGAAATCATAGCCGTGCCTGCTGCCAGGGCTTTATGGGTTATGCTATCGGAACGCGATAGTTAATTTAACAAACGTATTGGTTATATTTAGCTGATGAAAATAATATATTTTAATGTAGAACTAAGCATTTCACATTTATGAAATTATATACTTCCTCAAGAATCTAGTAGATATAAACGCAGTGTTTCTAAAAAGGAGCAATGATTGATTTGCAGGCACAATCGGGATAAATATTTTTGAGCGTTTACAGAGTTCTTCCAGAAAGTGTTATATTATACAATAAAAAATTAATTTAATTTAAAGACAAGAAGCTATAATCTGCCTATTTGTGGGCCAAATCAACATGTAGGTAAGTTCTTTTACTGCATACGCAGTTTTAGCTTGCACTTGTAAACCATGCACATTGAAATGTCTTAAATGTGTATGAATAGGTACATTTAAGCAGATAACACTAAGCTGCTCATTACGCCAACCAATCTAGTAGCCGCGCCTTGGCTGTGTGAGCCAATCTCATTCGTCTGCAATACGTCACCATACATCGGATTGGTTGCTGACCGTGTTATCTTCTTAAAGTTAATCACCTCTTCTGACTACTAAGATATTAGATATTCTATTAGAAAAATCTTAACTATAACTGTTTATAATCATCAGCAACAGATTGCATAAAAAAATATGAGATATAAAACTATTCGCTTTGGGAGAGTATATAAAAGAGCATCTCCTATTGGTTCGAAAGGAAATTAGTATTAAACAAATTGTTCAGGAATGTTGGACAATTGTTTGGCCATAATAGTTACATATGAATGGATGCCATAAAATTTAAAATGTCGGCGTTGAAGACTCCTGTGGAGATGGTAAGACGATTTAGGTCTGGTTTATGCGATAAATCTTTTCCCGTAGAAGGAACGCGAGATTATATCGAATAGATCAGTGGAAGTGATGTTTATATGAAAGTCTTCATAGGTCGTCCATAAAATAAAATTCAGTGTTCGAAAATTAGGTACGAAGAGTCTCGACCCACAAACACCTCGAGAGGCTCTTCCTGGGTGGCTGGGTAGAGGGCCTGGTTCAGAAAGCAGTACTCCGGAGCCCTAACCACCGCGGCACCGGTAACTTAGACCCTGTTCCCGGTTTCGGTGGGCTACTATCTACTCTTTTGAACTTTTTAATGATTTTTTTTTGTAAAATAAAATTATGTTGTAAAGTTGATTAAAGAAAACACCTATAATATATTAGAATAAATGGCCAGAATCGTTGTTAGAAATAAAAATTTGGTATTGACTTAGATCTTTATTAGATTATGTGTTATCATTTTTCTTGGTAAAGGGTTTACCCACGAGGTCGTGATCGTGATGATAAACAAATGAATGAATGAAGCGATTAGATCGCTTTAAAGATTTTAGGTTCATCCGGGGGCATAAACTACCTATACGATCAATGGTCGCAGGAGCAGACGAGTCCTTGAGTGGAGGCAACAGATCAGCAAACGCATTCCCAGTGACACATTGCATGTATATATTATGTACCTACCTATACGTAACACGGAAATAGGTTCAATTTTAGAAGAGAACACTAAGTAAGTACTATATCTACGATGATAATATTATGTCAGGAGATAATAAAACTTATAGACAAGCACCATAAACCCAAAAGTCCTTCAACCAAAAGATGACTGACAGAGAATGCCTCATGGCCATAGACATAGTTATAAGTCTATGCTCATGG
The DNA here is from genome assembly GCA_932294325.1 of Allophyes oxyacanthae. NCBI lineage: Eukaryota > Metazoa > Arthropoda > Insecta > Lepidoptera > Noctuidae > Allophyes > Allophyes oxyacanthae. Next base: position 3,440,077 of record OW028623.1, on the reverse strand, counting down.
CATTAAGTCCGCCATATTTACCACCATTATAGGTACATTTAAGTTTATATAAATAAATAGACATTTCAAACATAAAAGAAATAAATGAAAAATGGTCATAAATATTATTGGTTTTGATGTGTAATGAAAATTACCAATAAATTGATTTACGAATTATTATGAAAGCAAATTTATTCAGCCAGTCACAAAAGGGACACAATTTCAATAAAAATAAAAACAAAAAAATATAATTATATTTACATTAAATGCATTGAATTACTTATATTCATATAAGTAGATATTAATTGGTATTTGAATATCATGCTATAAATATAATCATATTTTGGTGTCACTGACAGTTATGTCATACATTTTAATAAATCACCCTTTGTTGTACCGTTGCTTTGTTTATGTACCAAACAAAGTATGCAAATAAATAAATTAAAAATAATCTATGCGCCCAATGAACATGCACTGTGAATTAAGCTATTTTTTTTGCAACAATTGAAATACGACTTCCACCTAGATAGGTCTCGTAATTCGACAAAAATATAACAGGTAGTGTAGGTACTAGGTAGTATTATTTTATCTGTGGCTAGGTATTCGTTATTAGTTCCTTAGTTCCATATCTAGACGTTCTAAACTTTAAATAATGCGATAATTTTGTAAAAGTGCGTTTACTATGATTTAGGTACTTATGATTTATGACGCAAAACGTGTGATGTGCGTAAAGACTTTTGTTTTTCCATCGTTTATCTATGGGCGGAAAACTTCTTGGCCTATCGCAGTTCTCTGATAAATAAATACATAATCGCTGACGAGTAGCCAAGATTTAAGAAGGTAGATAAAGGCAGATCATGTACGTTCATGAAAACTTAACGTGTCACACATTTTTACCTACAAAAAGTAAATTTTGGTGAAAAATAAAATGGTACTTTTTTATTCAAGTATATCGTGTATCAGTAATGCGTTGTCATATTTAAGGGTGTCAATCAGACCATCAAACTGAACAACTTTCTCTATAAGACCAACATCGTAATCGCGAAAAAAATATCAGCTTTCCCATGCGTTTGGAGCAGGTAGGTATTAAAGCTTTGTATGGGACTGCTGATAATTTTTTGGCGATTACGATGTTGGTCCCATAGAGAATGTTGTTCAGTATGATGGTCTCATCCACACCCCTATGTTCGGATATATATTGCTGTAAAGTAAGTCAAAGGCAAAGAATTTATTTGCATAAAATTGGTCGTACAAGATATTTTTATATTCAAAAATGTTACATTACAATGCTCTCTATTTAGCTAACATTCCGACACCATTACTACATTTACTACTACGCATCTATAAAAATAAATAATCCGGAAGCCAACATTAGGACATAAAATGACTCAACAACACACAGACGTTTATGGCGGACTAAATAGCGGTCTAGCGTATTGTGACCATTACGGCCAAGGATAATTGGTGGCGCAAGGATCGAATAAGATATTCACATTTTATTATGTCATTGTTTCTTAGTGATTATCATAATGGGTTAATAAAATGCATTTATATAAATATATATAGACTTGTGGGTGGTACCCTATATGGAATTCCAGATTTTTGTAATAGACTGTACATGAGATTAAAATTATTGATTTAAAAATATGTTACGCAATATTAACCAACATTCGAAAAATACACGGCTACGCAATAAATAGGCATATATTATTATATCTACATAATAAAATGAATCTATAATAAAGTCTAATTGCGACACATGGCGCCATCTATCGCATGAAATGTGCAACATAATTCTTTAGGTAAAGTAGGTATAAAATATTGTTTTGTCATTGGTATAATCAAAATATCAGATAAATGTGTTCCTCTAAGCCTGGGCCTCACATTTGCCATACTAATCACCATACTACAATAATCACCACGCACTCGGTAGAAGGATTGGTGATCATAGTACCTCCTATGTTTGTTGTTTTTTCGCACAAGAGGAAGCTTCAACTCACCCTTACATAATCCCTTATGGGACGAACGGTTGGTGCAGTGGCTAAGCGACTGGCTTTCCGGGCTACATGCTGCGGGTACGATACCCGCACGGAACAAATATTTGTACGATCTAAAGACAGTTGTTTCGGGTCTTGATGTGCATGTGTTATGTAAACTGTACCCAAGATACAGGGGAAATCGGTTTATAACTATTCAGTGTGGGGAAAAGTTAAAAAAAGCACCAAAAGGTGGAGATTATAGCAATATTCACAATGACCGTCAACCAAAGCGGTGATTGACAGGTGCACGTAAAAAACTAATTGTAATTGTAAGTACCTACCTAAACAATTAATTGACTTACCATAACAATTGATAATACGCACGGGCGTGGCACAATATGATAATATCTAACGAATTGTGGTTCTGACTTCTGGCTCATCATTAGCACAGTATATATATACCTACATACAGTAACTCAGCTAAGACGTTTTTGTGACATCGACAAGCGGAGCGCTAGGGATGTCACTAATATTTTTGGAAAATGGTTTTTATTTTATTTAGTTACATTTACCTACTGCAAACATAAATTAATACTAGTATTGGCCCAGGGCTTCGCTCGTAAGTACGTAAGTAGTATGTAAACTATATGACGATATTTAAACAGGAATTAAAAACATGTGATGATTCTTAAAAAAAAGATGGGAATGGATATTTTTTCATAATTGCGATTTGTTCCGTAAAATATCCTAAGCGTTAAAGTATTCTTCAGAAACACGATAATTCAGTGCCGGTTCATCGGCATCGGAATCATCTCGGAAAATCAAACGAAGCAATTTGGACCAGCTGAAAAAGATAATGTCATCACTATCAACTATTCCACTTTACTCGGACCCTCAGATATCGATTTTGAAAGCAATTGGTCCAGTAACTAAAAAGATCAAAAAGGCGGCAACTTTTTAAAATTCTGACTATAAATAAGTATTCAGAGGTCATAGGGACTCTCAGATATCGATTTTGAAAGCAATTGGTCCAGTAACTAAATAGATAAAAAACGCGGCAATTTTTTTTAATTCTGACTTTAAATAAGGATTTAGAGGCCATATGGACTCTCAGATATCGATTTTGAAAGCAATTGGTCCAGTAACTAAGAAGGTCCAAATTGGCGGCCATTTTTTAAATTCCGACTTTATATATGGATTTAGAGACTATACGAACTCTCAGATATCGATTTTGAATATAATCGGTCCAGTAATAAAAAAGATCAAAATGGCCGCCATTTTTTTTTATTTCTGACCATAATTACGATTTCAGAGAAGACACGCATTTTCAAAGCAATCGGTCAATATTGACAACAAATTCGTAGAGAAATAGTTGAACATTCATTATACCTTTCGATATCAGCGGGATATTTAAAAAAGCTAACTGCTGATTTTATATTGAGGAGTTCAAGCAGCCGTAAACACTACAATATAGTCCTGTCAATATAATTAATATCGCAAAATATGGGAGCAACACAAATCGTGACCGACTTTGTCTCGAAGTAACACCGACTGACAACCTTTGAATATTTCGCTGTTACCTTACCGAACCTAACCGAGAAATCCCTGTAGAGCACACGTCTCTGTGTGTGTTTGAATTCGGAACGTAAGTACGTAGCTTACCAACTGTTTACTATATATTTAAACTGTGTCATTAGTGTATAGTAAAAAAAAAACACTATTTTTTTAATCTCAAAATAAAATTTTCACTTTTTCACAAACAAAAGAATTGAACGAAAACAAAATGCGACTTAAAAATTACACTGACTGAAGCCCACAAATTCCATTAGCTGTCAAAAATTCAAAAAGGCGTTCTGGTTTGTTTTTGTTCTTTTTTTTTTATTTACGGCCATTCCTTTACCTAGCTGCCATTGCTAAAGGTTCCCATTTATACTAAAATTTATTATATCATAATAATCGTGAATTTTAAAATATTGTTTCACGTACCCGGTTCACCACGACAGTTATTCCCAATATATGATGATAGTTAATTCTTTTTTGTTCACTAACATTATTTATCAATCGGAACCCTTAACTTTCATAGAAATTGAATACCTAGAAGTTAATAAATTAAAATGTAAACTTTCCTATATCAATGCAAACAAGAAATTTCTCTCTTTATTTCCTCCATTCTTTCCTAGATATCATTTCAAGTGAAGCTATTATACCTAAGGCATCGTCCACAAACTACGTGAAGGTCTCGATCTCGATCGAGTGACAATTAACTAACTACTATCATTAGTACCAAATACAATTATTTATTTATTACCATCGAATTTATACTTTGATCAAATAATTAATAATTTTAAAAATTCTTTAAAGATTGTATTTTTATTGCAGTGTTTTTCTCAGAATTTGTGTTTGTCAAGGATTTCTGATTCTAGTGAAAAATTAGTTCTACTTACATGATTTTATAACAGTCTTGATAATATTTATTTTTATCGCTTGTGCGATAACTAAACGGGGAAAGATGTTTAGTATTTCGAATGGGCATTACGTACTTATTTCATATTGAAATAAGACCTTTGCAACTTGCGTAAAGATAAACAACAAAAAATATATAAGTTTTTAAACTGTCATGGTCACTAACATTAGTATTTAGTATATAGTACCTAAGATAGTACCTATTCTAGTATTTAGTAGTAAAAAATATTACTTGCATAGTGTTATAAAACTACGAAAAAGTGCATGATTTAGTAAACCCATTCCTAATAGGAATTTAAACTACCTCTTGACTTTTGTCTACATAATTATTCTGACTTTATTATTGTGACTTAATTATGTAGTACTACTTAATTAATTATTATTTATAAGTCAATCCCTAAATCTATAACATAGCTTTATAAGTAAACACAGCACTAATCCATCAACTTATCCACGTAACATCCGTTAGATCAATCCCAAACGATGCGTAGGTAGGTACATTTTTACACCCGTATTAATTAAAATTGACGATCTGTCTTTGTATAAGACAAAAAACCCCAGACAGTAGTGAGAATATAAATGCTGAGATCAACGGATCATGAACATTGTTAAACAGGTCACAGTATAGTGCGGATCGCAGTGATCATGAATACCTTGGTGAGCGTTCTTTTTTTAAAATAGGTAGTGCAGTGAATAAATTGGTATAAGTTTTAAAAATAAATAGCTGCGTTCATGGGAATAGACAAAATATTTTATGTGAAGTGTTTTTTTACCCGACTACGGAGAGGGTTATATTTACAAAATATGATTGTGCATTAATTCAAAAAGGACAATATCAACAGCTATAAACTTGATTCCATAATATCTAATAACTTGGCTACCACAAACCTTACCCTCCGATTTATTACCATACTGAAAAGTGAAAGTTATTTAGGCTTTTAATTCCTATTGAAAATGATTCAGATCATAGATCACTATCGAATTAAAAAATAGGTACTTAGATATATTTTGATCCAAAATAATAACATACCTACTCTGAAACGAATAAAAAAAAATTCGTAGTACCGAAAATATAAAATTTTCGAGTTATCTATAAGACGTTATGTGTTAATATTGAACCTGGCAAAGGATCCCGGGAGGGCCCTATATCGAGCAGTGGACTATGATAGGTCGAATTTATACAATGAGTTGGAGGATGAGAAAGTCTGTAAGGCTTAATAATATCTTGGTTTTCATTTCGAACACTTTAGTTTAGATAATAAACAGGAATTCATGAATAAAAAAGTTTATCAGAAATCTTAGATGATTTATAATTTTCGCGGTCTCTATTTTAGTTAGTTCATTAATAACTTTATCTTATTGATAAGATGTTTAAGATTTCGTATCATAAAGATTGTTCAGATGTTATCCACTACCGAATTGAGCGTTCCATCTTGATATTATTATCTTTTATTAATATCTGGTAATTAAACTGTAATACATTATTTTTCGGCATAGAAATGTGATCAATCCGTTGCCGACAGTTGTATTGCTTACATGACAGCACGACTACCTAGGTACCTATTTTTTTCGATGTCCTTAAATAGATTAAAAGATATAATGCATTGACTCATGACTGTACCTAATGTGTGACAAACATCATTACGTAGCCTAATATTTTTTAAAGTTGCTAGTAGGTAATTGATTTCCTTGATTAATTAAACTAGATACTTTGTGTGACTATTAAAGCGATGCTTATCATTACTTACCTATGTCCGGCGCTAACATATCTTTTAGGCATTTTTATAGATTCCAAGATAAGCTATTGTGCTAAAATTATAGGTAAATAATAGAAAAGTTCTGTTAATTGTAGATATCATAAATCATACCTACTAGTGGTCTCGTAGTGGTCGAAATTCAACCGTAATTTATTGTTTTCTGCACTCCTTCTCCATAAAAACTTTAACTATGCCAAATCTCACACTCCTCTGTGCGCGCAATAAGTAGTACCTAGGTATGCTGAAAACGGGGTAGGTACTAATGTTTTCTATATACCTATAGATTATTTACTTGCCTTTCGGCGCTTTATAGTTTGTAGATGCTTAGGCCTACGAGCGGGTGCATTTACAGAAACTACATTTAGGTACCTAGATACGTGTCTGGCATAGGTAGGTAGGTAGTACTAACAGTTTACCTACCTACAATAAAGTTTAGGAAATCGCCTTTGAATAACGTTATTCGTTAAAAAGTCATGTAAAAATTGTTTACTAAATAAGACAAGTAAGTAGGTAAGTTGCGCCCACAAATCATCTTAGTCGATCGTTAGGTACAATTCGGTAATAAGTAAATACCTACTATTAAAAATATGAAAATCATGTTAAATTTAACTGTGATTAATATTAATCTCTTTTATCAAATCTACACGTGGTAAACCGATTTGTTGTATTATAATTAAAAAATATTATTTCATTGATGAGTTGTGTGAAGATTCGTTTACAAAATAAGTAAGAAAAAACAGAGTATAACTATGTAACAATTACTAGTGAAGTATGTACAGCGTAGTATGTAGGATCATAGGATGCTTGTTCCTAGATGTAGGTAGGCATATAAACAATATCTAGACAAATAAAAAAATTATCTCTCAAAATCTAATATGCAAATATTTCTGGTAAAATCAAGGTGATTAAAACGTAGCGATCGTTAACTATTATTAGATAAAGGAAATTAATTAGGTATTTTTTCTACTTTTTTTCAGAACATATTTTTGCTATCATGCTCTTTGGCCGTGACCGTCGCTCAAAAAGTGGCGGACACTAGCAATGACATCATAGATGGACAGAGACGAAATACGGGAGGCTATGGGTTGCTAAGACCAGGTTACTCGTCGGGTTACAATCCGGGTGGTTACGGCGGTGGCGGGTACAACGGGTACAATAGCGGCTATGGAGGCGGAGCTGGAAGCTACAACCCCAGTTACGGTGGCAGTTCTGGAGGCTACAGCCCCGGTTACGGTGGCAATGCAGGCTACGGTGGATCCGGTTTTGGATCATATCCGGGACAGAGTGGATACCCTGGTGGATTTGGAGGTTAGTACCTACCTATATCGATTTCAGCAGTTGTTGTTTAAAAACATACTTACTATAAGTTATCCATGTCTTCCCTTCCACGTTGAACTCGTGCAATTAATTGATAGCGCGTCAATCAATTGACTATAGAATTTTAACAAATTGACGGACCATAGCATGGATCAATATAATCCTGACGCGCATTTTTCCTTAATTTTGAAATGCCTAAAATAAACGCAATATTATTAACAATAACACTTTATTTCAATCATGATATTTTTTAATAAACAATGCGGTAATCTTTTTTTCTTTAATGGCCTAAAGAGAGATATTCCTCTTCATTCCTTTCCAGTTCAGACCAAATATTTTAAATTAACTGTAAACCTATTAATCACACATTATTATTATGTATAGGCACAGGTGGCTACGGCGGTGCCGGTGGCTACCCAAGCGGCTACGGAGGTTACGGACAAGGAAATCCGGGCTACGGAGGCACGGGCGGTAAGCACGATTTACTAATTCTAATGGCTAATATACGGGCGTATATAATATACAGGGTGTCCCAGGAAACCTGTACCAGCGAAGGTCTGTGGTCAGGGGACACTAATACTCATCGATTGAACCCCCATGTATGTTCTACGATATTTTGTAGTTTTCGAGAAATTAATTATTTTGTAATATTTTCAGATTTTTCAAAATTGTAGGCGGTTTTAGTTCAATTTTTTTCTGAGTGGCGTTTCTTTGAGATTTTTCTTGTCAATATTATGGCTAGAATGTGTTTTCATCTATTAAAAACACAAAACAACCAAATTCTAACTACTAGTAGCTCAGAATATGATCACAAGATAAAAAATTCTGTTTCGGAGAAAATATGAGTATTAGTGTCCCCTGACCACAGACCTTCGCTGGTACAGGTTTCCTGGGACATCCTGTATAATATTCATTGAGAGTAAACGCGTTGGTAGTAAGGCTAAGTAGATAGAATCCAATAAAATTATACACTTTATTGTAGAAGTACCAACATCATTTGTGAATCATACAGGTTACATGTAAATGATCTGTAGAATGGACGGTCTTATTGATATATAGCGGTCTCAGACAGACCTTTGAATGGACAAATCGTGGGAAAGAGGTACCAGAGTGGTTTGTGATCGTGGTAATGGTGGAGGAAATAGATAACCAACAATTAACCTTCTTTCGTATCGAAGGACCAAATTGAACCCTTAGGGACGTCTTCGGTATATATATAAGTACTTACTTTCTGCAGGATGGGATTACAGAGTCACAATCAAAGTTGGTTATATATTTAGATATCTATAGCTTAGGATCATTCGTTGTTGTGGTCTAGGTACTATCAAGGAGGGTCATGTTCAATACAAGGTATCTGTAGGTACCTATAGATATTCCTTTGTTAAATCGATCATCTAGAAACACTCGATTTAATATCATATGAGTAAGTAGGTTCACCGACTACAGACGTTGACATTAAAGTATCATGAGCTATATTCTTGTACACGATCACGTACCTACTTATGGAGTCACTGACCAGTCATGTCATACGGACAACGGACTTTAAACACGATATAATTACCATAATCTCGTACTTATTTCTTGTAACAGCTGAATTATTTCCACGCTAAATCTTTTTTGTTGGTGTCGTGACGTCACTAGATATGCATTGATTCCGATTTTGAATTTTGATTAGTTCTTTGTTTTTGGGTGCACTTCAATTCGTTCGTACTTTACGGTACAACAAAAGCAAAATTGGGTACCTATTTATATTAAAGACGTCATCGTTTATTTTATTTCGTAATTCAATATTTCGCAGTAGACCGACAGCGTTGTACCTACTATTCTGGCATACAGAAATATTAAAAACTAACAATGAAGTCGGTTAAAACTGCACCTACATGTTAATATTGAACGAAAAGTATTCACAATATTCTAAAGTCAATTCCATGAATTTAACGAGCAACTTAAAATGACGCTACTTAAAATATTTGTCTCCTGTGAAAAGGGTACAATTTACAATGGTCCTTTGATACAGGATAGCTCTGATGTGTGTTATATGGAATACCAATCACTCGTGGCGAGACTCAAGTCGGACACCGCCCGTTTTTATAATAAGTACCTACTTAGTTGGAAATATTATGATACAAGAGTCTAGATTCGTTCTCAAATCCAAAAAGACTTACAGGTATCGGTAAAATTAGAGAACCTTGAAGGTAAATTCTTGGTTATTAAGTTCTCATCCACCAACTTCATCATATTACACTGAAAAAACGTAACGGCTAGACAAACAAGTTATTTCTATTTACAACCGATTAATTGGTTCGGATGGAATCTGCAAACTCAAAATATCAACACTGAAATAACATAACGGCTTAGGTATAAACAATTTATTGCTATTTATAACCGAATAACCTGGTTCGGATAGAGCCTACAAAAACGTTTTTTTCTGTGTAGATACAAAAAGCAAACGTGAACTGAGGCCCTAGTATATTTATTTTAACCGTCTCTATTTAACGCATCAACCGCGTTCGGCGCTCCGATTGGTGAAGAGATTGCAGCGGGCCAATCGGTGAGGACAATACGGTCGATGCGTAAAATCATTATTTTTTAAATAACTTTCATTAGGGCATCTTTTCAACATTATAACCTCCTCACGGACCTCTCTATGATACAATTTTGAAGCAACATTGCCACTATAACCACTATCTACATATATACAAACGGATTGGTGATCGCATAACATAATAATGTGGTTATTGAACTATTATTAATGTTGAATGAATTCTCTGATGTTTAAGATCAGAACTATAACACCTACTTATCCTAATATTTCCCTTTTTTAGGTTTCCGTCCTAACAGGCCTGGCTACGACTACAGCCGTCCTGGTTACACCGGTTACTCCGGTTACTCCGGCAGCAACCTAGGTAACAGTTACCCGGGTAGCTACCGGCCCGGTTACAACAACCAATACCGGCCCGGTTACGACCGGCCGTACTCTGGCAGTGCCGGCAATTACTTCGGAGGTTACGGAGATGGTTACAGCGACAACTTCAGGCTACTGGGCAGGAAAGTCGGGGAAATCAAAGAAACTGAAGATAAAGCTTAGTTATTTGTTGTGTTAGTAAGTACTAATTTAGTTTTTAAGATCTGAATATTGTTGCACTGATTTGTATTAATAAAATTATTTTTATTTGGAATTGGTCTTTTGTTACGCGTGATTTTAGTCCGCACTAAGATTTTTCCTGGTCTTGGGCAAGAACAGTTACCTAGAAGCATATCAAGCATATTAAAACGCAGACTTCTGGAACCCTTAGAAGTACTTAGAACTAATATCAAGGTCATCTAAAGAGACTGATTACCTACATAGATTTTTGAGCCTCTGCTTACATACTTTAAAATCATGTGGTAGCTAAAGAGCGAATTATGTGTAAGAGAGAAATATGCCTAAATACACCGGTAACATGTTTGGTATTTAGCTATGTTTTGTTTATTAGTTGATAATTATAATCAGACAAATATGTGAGCCTAGATCAGATAGATAACTTATAATTATTTATATGGAAGTAGCGTACAGGCAACATTTGAACAACTTTAATAACAGATACTTCACTCCCTTGAGCGAAATACGCTATTTTGATCTCAATTGACGCGCAACTAAAATTCATATTGCTTCGCTCGTTACCTGCGAATTGGGTACATAACTAACGTAACCGCGCCCAACAACCGCACTATATACCCCACGAATGCTTCTGGTTCTCTGTTGCTTGCACGCTCGGATGTGCACCTAACCGTAGGCATTTAATGCTCCGCCTTGAACGTGACGGAGCCCTGCCACAATGCTTTCGTTGATCAAATGTTGCCTGTTAATCTACTCAATCGAACCCAAAGTGCACTCGATGAAATTGAAAAAGATTTCTATATTAGGATGGTTAATACCAACAACAGGATACACCCAACTCAACAACTCGTTATCGTCAGCCAAAGGCTAGTTGCAAGAAATGACAGCTTACGAGTTTTTATCCATTCCCTTGAACTACATTAGAGAACTGTGTATGTGGGACAATAAACCTTTTCCTGAATTGCAATGCATAACAAGTCTTTTTAAAATTCCCAACCTACATTGAATGATATCGATCTGACATACATTACTTGTAGCATTATAAATTTGGACATAATAAAAACGAGTTCGGCGTTATGCCTCAGTGAACCAACTTCAATCGTTGACTCACAATGCTACATTCAGATCCAAATAAAACGACTGTGTATAACTTATTATTTATTACAATTATATTACATTGCATTAATAATCAAATTCCGTTAAATAAATTGACATCATACTTTAGTATTATAATAACTGCATTCATCACAGTGCGTAATCGACGCATATAGTAAGTAGCAAAGGATAGCTACGATATAAAAGACAAGAGGAAGGGGCATTCAAATTTATTTGTACGAAAACTGTACGCTAAATCACCAAACTAAAGATGTGCAGTTGCCGCGCATTTGCAGTAAAATTTTGATCAAAACAACACGCTCTTAGCTTCAGTGAGATACGCTCGCGTCAAGTTCAATCGTCACTGCAATGTGATTGGCGCGTCGTAAAATTACATGAATTCGCCCTCTATTTTCGCTAAAGTTATTCACAATCACGACTGTCAAACATTCACAGCTCATAAAGGCAATTTTACATTAAAAAAAAGAGCGCTCGCATTAAAAAAATCTGAATGGAATAAAGCGAAGCCAAAAATCAAACTATTATGAAGTTTGCGTAACTCCGCATAATAATGGCACACTCGCTCCGCCTACTTGATCTTTCCTCTTGTTCTTTATATTCCGTGGGTACCGACATCAATCTTTGCGTTATATCAGCCCTAAAAAAAAACACTGCTAAATATGGGCGCTTCCATACAGGCTGTGGTTTTAAACAGTGGCCATATTGTATGAAACATTACAGCAACAAGTTATAAGTTGTATAAAAATAAAAAATAAAATAATAACAAAGAGGTCAGTGACCTATTCGTCTCATAACATCTGACGCTTCTCGTAGAAATTTACGTGTACTACGCATGGCATAGGATCAACACAACACGGCACCACGCGCGCCGCGTATTTAGTGACCGGTAGGTACCTAGGTATCGTACAAGTCAACGATTTTTTTTTTCTCATTATTAGTTTCCGAGTTCGATTTCCAGTCAAAAAAGATTTTACATTTTAAATAACATGTGACATTATTACTACAAGAAGTAATTGCCGTAGTCGTAGTGATTAGATCTGCAGTCTAATTGTAGGTAGGTATAACATTTTAAAAACGCGTTCATTTTAACAATCGGTATTCATTGCGTAGTCCGTGGTTGCCGATAAGACGGATTGTTGAAATACATTGGAATCAAAGCGATCGGGATTGCAGTGTAACACAATTTGGCTGCTGGGCTATGAAAAATTATTGACATCATGGCCTCATGGGTCTAGGTACGTTCCGTTCGAATAAAAAAATGTATGGCTGTACTTACGTAAGAATGTGATTTCTTTTATGTTACTCGTAACAATTGTTGGAAGTTGTTCAACAGGTGCCAAACAATCGTGTGATCTATGCCGAAATGGCGGCCAGCTTCAAGTATGCTGGCGCGAGGCTCTTCCTCGAAGAACTGCAGGATCCGCTCCTGTAATTCGACGGGCAAGCCGTCGTTGCCTCGCCCACTAGCGTGCACTGGTATTTCAAACTGCCCGTAGTCGAGCAGGCGTTGTGTAGCAGCCAGCACCGTAGCCCGCGATGGCGTCGGCCGGTCTGGCCACCTTTCCGCGTACATTTGCACTGCACCCCTCAAGCTGTCACCAGCAAGAGCATACATGCGTACCATCTCGACGTATTCGTGGTTTGAATAACGCGGCATTAAATGTAGTCGTAATTTTTAACCGTGCGCGAATCGAGCGTCCGTTCGCGCTCGTATCATCCGGCAGACTGAATAATAATGGCGCGAATCCGACCGCGGACGCAGAAAGCGCGGGCGCCTCGCGTCGCATCACTTCAATGGCGGTACACTTTGTCGGTACGCTTTGTAGGCACGCGGCTCGGCCTTTGTCGGCGCGCGGCACCGCCGCATCGCGGCGTTTGATAGGACACCGACTTAGTATACGTAATAATTCAGAACAGATTCGATTTTATGAATTTTTCTAAGGTATACTTTTTTTTATTGATTTATAATCAGTTACAGCTACAGAGTCGCCTCCTTCAATTTGGCTACTGTCTAAAACCACAACCTGTATACATGGTTCGTCGAAAAGGTATTTAAGAATCCGGCGCCGGATGATTTGCCCATACAAACGCAATACCAAAATCCTGTATAATTCGAGCATATTTCCACCATACTATGATATTATTCAGATTCGGATAGCATTTATCAAGGTTACAACCTCTTCTTTTTTTCGAAATTCTAACCTAAAACGAAATTAAAGCGAATTGCATTTTGCATGTTTTTACGGCGTAAATGACATGTTTTCTTCTTATTTGTTTTGTATTAAAAAGATCAATGTTTATAAAATGGTTTCTGTTTAAACACAGTCTATATTGTCAAATTACGGATTATCAAATATAATTTTAAAAAACATTAAATTTTCATTCATAATTTTTAGTATTACGGATCACAACGAAAATTTGAACATATTCTGAACGAACTTAGCGCTATCGCGTTCTAAGTCTAACGCTACTCACACATGCGTCATGTAGTTTGTGTGTGAGTGAGGCTCGCTGTATGCAGTGCAGGCGCCGCCCGCCGCCCGCCGGGGTTACCAACTTAGGGGTTTTCTCCCCAAATTTGGGGGGTAAATAAGTGGGTTGGGATTTTTTTAGGGGTATTTTTAGGGATTTTTTTACTGTTAACTTTTACTGTGAAGTTAATAATGATTGTGACGCAGCTGGCTGTAAACGTTTTGAAAATGTTTCAATTATTTTATATTATTACAATTTATTTATTATTTTTACAGAGTATTTTTTTTTTGGGGGATTTTAGGGGTTTTTAACTTTAGTTTTGGAAATAAATATTTTTGAGAGTTGGTAACAATGCCACCGCGCCGCGAGATTTTTGATTTTGTCATAATTTTGTTTGTTTTGATTTTTGATTTGTTCGAAAATTACTGTGCGTGCGTATTACACAATTTGTTTGCTAAATTAGAATTTCTGACACTATTGAGCTGTGCTACTGACTTGGACTTGGATTTGCCTTGCGATTTGGTATTGAGTAACCTACATACTTCCGACGACATTAGCTTTGTTTACGGATTTTGATATTTATACCTATAAATACGATTTGGTTTAGTTGCTGAAATGGGCTCCGAACATTGGGATGTATCTCACAGTAAGGACCTACTTCTACCTAGATATTATTTAATTGTTTTCCTATACAGTTTGGTAATTAGCTACTTAGGTACTTACTATAATCATGATAATATTCATTTATTGTTTGTGTGAATCGATATAGGTAAGTAGGTACCATTTTAAATAGGCGCTACATTTAGCTAAAATTTAAGTGTGTATGACATAGAGTAGGTGTAATGTTGATCCTATGATGTAAGTCTTATCTGTTATTTCGAAAGCACGATTCCAAAACATTATTTTTCCTTTCGAGTAATTATGTTCCTACCTTAGTAGGTAGGTAACTACTGACCTAGCTAGGTACCTAATTTCTCGGCTAGTGTCTCTTTACTCTTTACTGTTCGAAATGATAGGCTATATAGAAGTTAGGTAATACAATAAGTAGGTAGGTACCTACTTATGTAGGTAAGTAAGTACCTACCTAAGTAAATGTTTTGTTTACCTATTATTTACTGGTACCTACCTACCTACCTACCTACATAAGTACCTACCTACCTAAATGCACTTTCTTATAATCTGCGTACCTACCTACCTAGTACCTACCTAATTGTTTACAGAGAAGCGACGATCAAATAAAAAACGTTTATGGCAATCAGTTCCTAGGAAAAGGAATTTCCAAAAAAATAAGGAAAATATTTATCCAGTAAGGTGAGTACCTACGTATAATAGGCGCATAGGTATTTATGGTACTTATCTATACTCCATTTGAAATGATTTGGTATGATTGTCGAATTGTAGATTTCCGACCTTGAACTTAGAATCTAGGTACCTATTACTATTTACAACTATGTATAATAAAAAAACTTAAATATTACCCATGTACTATTACTACGTATACCTATGTATTATACATTGTATGTATGAAAAAAAAAAAACTACTATTACTACGTATACCTATGTATTATATATTGTATGTATGAAAAAAAAAAACTTTGTATGTAGGTACTTATAATATGTCCTATTACTAATTTGATGGTTTTTATTTTTCGATAAGTGGGTACTTAGTACCTACCTACCTAATAATAATTCACGGGTAGGTACAGCAATAAATTGTGATTGATGTTTCCATTCAATGAGCCCGATAACCTAATGCTAGCACTTCACATCGTGTATTTGTGCGAATATTCGCGTTATATGGCCAATGCAAAATCACATTTGTGTAGTTTACAGAAGGTTTCTTTTGCATTGGCCATATAACGCGAATATGAATACACGATGTGAAGCGCCAGCATAAGGTATGGTGTGAAAAACAATAGGTACGTATTTATATTCATAAATATAGGTAATTCTTTCCCTGTGTTGTGTAGGGTAACCGAATCGTTACCTAATGGTCGGATATACCTACTTGGAAAAATTTAAATATAATTGTTTTTGTTTTCTAATGTTTTTTTTTCTGTTTTTGATACAGTTTAGGTTATATTAATTATAGACGAAAAGATTTTTTTGTTTCAAACGCATAAATATTTTTTAGCTCAGCACAATGCCATGTTGGAATTGGCAGTGCCACCTCAACAGCATAAAGTAATGTTCGCCGAATCAAACGCAATTCGAAAGCTAGTTTAATCGGGTATCAACTTAGCTATGTTTTATGAAAATTTGTTCAGCCGTTCAAAAGTTACAGTTCTTTTTCTAGTTGGAGTTGGGGGTTTTTGACGGTTAGGTTATTGAATAGAAGAAACGTGTCAATACAGGTAACTAATCAATGATTATAATATGTAGGTACCTAACATAATAAATGTTTATTAGAAATCCTTTTGTTTTATTTTATCATCACAACTCTGTGAATACTTACTATTCTTGTACACCAAAAAAGTTAAAAAAATTATAACGCAATCAATGAACATCTTTTCTGATAATGTTATTAGGTAGGTACCTATCTGCGAGTCGATAAGAATGATACATAAATATGCGACCATCGCATCATCAATCGAATCCGATTTCAATAAAATTTAGCATAATATATAGCTTTACTCCTTGGTAGGTACTTTTTTATCACAAAATTTAATATACCTACATAAATAAATGTCCACCCGTGCGAAGCAGGGACGGGCCGCTATGATGAAGAAATGTATCATGGAACAGTTTTCTTTTTTCGCCATTTGAGGGTTGGTCCCATAGTAAAAGCTGTCCATAATGATGAGTACAATAACCGCCTTACGGCTTTATGTACCCTTTCCGACTAAACGTGTAGATTTTCCCATTATCGTTAATTAATTGATTAATTAATAGATAGCTTTTTACGAAATGCGTAATAATATTATAGAATATATTACCTACAGTACTAATAACAAAAAATAATTTGAAATATATATTGTCTGTCTGTCTGTTTGTTCCGGTTAGGTAATCTCCGAAACGGCGGGCGGCCGACCCCGCCAGCCGCGCGCTCTTTGCTTCGAGAGTTGAAAATACTTGCATAGGAAATCGATCCGTGTTGTCATATGAATAAGGAGCACAATCGTATTTGCGAAAAAATACTTGAGAGATCAAAGTAGGTATTTTTTTTTCGCAAATACGATTATGCTCCTTATTTATAATTATTATGACATGGATCGATTTCCCATGGAAGTATTTTCAATTCTCGTGTTTTCCAGTTCTGCTTCTGGCAGTGCCCGACATGCAAATACTTTTTTTTTAGACATTTGATTTTAATTATTATTATTTAATTATACATATTATTTTAATTTAATTATTACTACACTATGTATTATGGAAATATATAAATAAAACACATACAATACACATTGCATAAAACATGAAAAATATAGATTACTATTACTACATTAGGTAGGTACCTATATTATTTGATATAAAGTAAAAAATCTACCTATTTGAAATTAGAAGTCGCGCGCAACCGACCAATACCTACTTGAGAGCGCTTGCATTTCCCGCCATACCAGGACGCCCTACTTCGAAGCGAAGTAAAATCAAATAGCTAAAAATGAAATCGCGAAAAAAATATCAGCTGTTCCATACATTTAGTCGAGTAATATTGAATAATTTGTATTGAACAGCTGATATTTTTTTCACGATTTCACGTTTCGTCCCATAGTAAAAGTTGTACATAATAATGAGTACAACAACTCCACGAAATTTATAAAGTTATAAGTATACAGTAAAAATAAAACAATTAAACAAAATTGTCTGTCTGTCTGTTTGTTCCGGCTAATCTCCAAAACGGCGCTTCGGTATCGATTTTGACGGGACTTTCACTAGCAGATAGCTGATGTTGTAAGGAGTAACTTAGGCTACTTTTACTCTTAATTTAAAGAAAGAATAATTTAGGTCCACGCGAACGAAGACGCGGGTACAGCTATTCACCAATAAAGTAAATAAAAAAATAACACAATCAATGAACATCTTTTTTGTAAAGTTTATTACGCACCCAGTCGCGCGATCCGATAAGAATGAATGAAAACATATTCGACCAGCGTGCCGCACACATACGTAGTATCTCGAGTAGTCTGTGCCGCACACTACCACGCGCGCGCGCGTCTCTTTGTCAAACAGAGATAGCAATATTTAGGTTAATTTTTGCGCTCGCCTCGAATCGTAGTTGCCCGTACCGTCCGCCGTACTCCTCATTATGAACAACTTCTAGTATGGAACCAAGTGAGAAATCGCGATAAAAAATTAGCTTTTCCAAAATCATCATAAATGTAAAAAATTGACTCTTGTCTCTTGCCGCCAGGCGGCACGCGGCACCATAGGAAATCTGCTTCTGCCGCCCGGCGGCAAGCGGCACCATAGCATTTTCCATTCTTCTCTCTTTTCCGGCAGTTCTATCTTGTTCCATACAAATAATTCTATATTACTCGACTAAATGTATGGATCAACTGATTTTTTCGCGAGTTCAGAGTTGGTCCCATAATAAAAGCTCTACTGGAAGAGATATCTTTAGAAATAAGCTGTACTTTTGTACTTTATGCTCCTACTTCATATTCTCATGTATAATTATTATATGTGTGCATTCATTTTTAAATAAAAGTTTTTCATAATGATGAGAGTACAATAAACCCTTTCCAGCTTTATTTACCCTTTTCGACGAACCTTGTAGATCACTGCAATACATGCTCGTGAGAAATTATTGCCATAATCAACACGCTTGACAGACGAATTACTAGTTATTCCCTATAACAATAACGTGTCTTGTCACGGTTAAACCACGTTGATCTGCGTCTTTCCTTTACAAAATTTGACAAATCATAGCCAAGATAGGAACGTGGTTGTCATAATGAATAACGGCCCTGATTGCAATGTATTGTTACCAACACGTAAAGGTCTATCAGAAAATATCCGACCTATCCGTTTCTTGAAATAAGTGTCAGTGAAAAATGCAGTATTCTAAGTCAGTTTCTGATAAATATCATTGTTATTATTATCATGGAACATCACCGAAGATAACTGACCCTGACCAAATTGAAAAGCTACTTTAATAACATATGAATACAGTACATTTTTCACAGACACAGTTTTTTGCCGGAACTGACGATTTTGACGTGTGCAGGTAGGACCAGAAAAGACTGCTGTCCATCTTATTGACTTAGACAACCTTTAACGAGCTAAGCTATCTCTGAACAGTCTTTCACCTAGTCGCTAAGCCATGATTAGCCGCAACTTAAATCACAAAGTAATATTAATAAATAATTATACTTTAATACCTATTAGGAGCCACTAAACCAATCAGACGAAATGGAGTTGAAGAAGGAAGCGGCGCCGGAGCGGGCGTTCGCGAAGTTGATGGGCAGTGAGTTGGTCATTAGATCCGAGATATCAGACCTTGATTTGTTAGGACTCGAGGACACCGGCTTCTTCTTGACCTGTAAGAGAGTAATTTTGTAAAGGATTTTTAGGAAAAAGGATTTTACCTACCACAGTCAGTGGTGCTATGAATTGAATGAGTAAATTTCTATGAATGTGTATTTTTAACCCCCAACAAAAAAGAAGGATGTTATAAGTTTGGAGTGTGTATCTGTGTATCCGTCTTATCGTATCTTCAAAACGGATGGATCATCTTAGGTATGTTTCATGAAAATATGTTCAGCCGTTCAAAAGTTACTGCTCTGTTTCTAGTTGGAGTCGGGCGTTTTTTCGTAGTATGGCAAGGGGGAGATGTTAATCTTGTATTATCTATTTTTTATAAGTTACTGTTTTAAGTTTAGTGTGTATCTGTGGATCTGTGTATCTGTCTGTGGCATCGTATCTCCAAAACGGATGGTACGATTTCAATGCAGTTTTTTTAATTGATAGCTAGTTTAATCAGGTATTATCTTAGCTATGTTTCATGAAAATATGTTCAGCCGTTCAAAAGTCTCTTTTTCTAGTTGGAGTCGGGGGTTTTTTCGTAGTATGGCAAGGGGGAGATGTTAATCTTGTATTATGTATTTTTTATTGTTTTCATAATAGGCGTTTTCTGTTTAATGTATGTTGCTGTAAATAATTGTTAAGTAAACGGTCTACTTTCGCGACATTCAACGTTCTCGTTTTATCACAAGTTAAATTTAATTTAGTTAAATAAATAAGATTGCTCATACAGTGTTTAATTATAAAAAACACACGCTCACTGTTAACAATTACATATGTTATAATACTAAGCCCTTTCTGACCGCCACTTGCCAAAAGAAAGCTATCACAAACTCTGTTAGTTAATCAGTAAAGTTTAAATCCCTGGGGGGTTACAGTAACTATTACCAGCAAAGTGACAGTTGCGGCTGTCATTTTGTATAAAAATAATGGCTGGTGACCGGAGACTATCTTAATTTATTGCAATAAAGATTTCAGTTCGTATTTTCTTTCTTTTGAGGAACGTCGTGTGAAAGGGAGCTTATTCAAACATTATTTTAAAAAACCAACTTGCAAAAATATTCATAGCGATAAATAATAATAATTAAATATGATTAGTATGCGGGTTCATTAAAAACGGTTAAAAAACAAAAATGTAATGTTAGAATAAATAAAAATAAAAAAAACTTGAATCACTCATACCAGTCTACAGTATGAAGAGATCTTGATTCTGAATAATAAATAAGAAAGTTAAATATAAAACAAAAAAGAAATACCATCTACACCAACTTCTTAGTATTGTTTATAATAACAAACCAAAATGTTTATCTTATAATAATAAGCCCACCCCTGGCTTCGCACGGGTGCTCCTATCCTTACATTGAAATATGAAAGTATTATACAATATATAAACTTTCCGGAAGAAATGCTCAAAACGATGATGGAAACCGCGACAAAATTCTTTTGTATAATAATTAAGAGGTAGTTCGCGATAGTTAACGAACAAACAAACAGACGCGTCGTGTGACTTTATTTTCTACTATGTAGTAGATAAGCCATGTCTTCATAAAAAAAAATCCGATAAACGATGGACAAATTATTGAAGTTGATTTAACAGCTGAAAATTCCCAGTATGAGTACATTAAGCACCCTATTTCGATCACAGAACACAAGAATAATAACTGTAATTTTGATTATCATCGGATTGGGTTCGTTTGCAGCTGATGACAACACCCACTGGCTGGAAACCCCACAAAGGTTTTACATTTGAGCAATATCCAAGGCTCTCATGGCATCCTTTATCCAAAACAAGTCAAAAATATACTCACAGGTTTATCCTGCTTCTTAAGATGGCTGGGTGGTGCAGCTACCGGCAGTAACGAGAACCAGTGGGAGTCTCCCGAGGCCAGGAGTGCGGCTGCCTTGTCTCCACTACCACCGGAGAGTACCGGCTTGGTGCCGATTATGCCGGTCAGCTGGCCGTGGTGCAGGATTAGACTGCCTAGGAGAGTCTGTCAGGAATAATCTACGTTATGGAACTTGTTAACTATACTGAGGCATTTAGTCGGGAGAACGATCGGCAATAAATTAAATTTAAGTAGATTATAACCTTATCATACCAGCCCATTTACGTCTACTGCTTAACATAGATCTTAATAGTAAGATAATAATAGAATAAACGGTTTTAAGGGATTACTACCATAATCACCACAATTAGCAAATGGATTGATGATCACAGTATGTTGTTATTAGTCAAAAGAAGAAGCTGCTACCCCTCCTCTTGACATCATCTTGTCAAAGAGGTCGGTTTATTTTGAACAGAACCACAAGGTCAAAACTTTCCAAAGAAAAAACACTTTTATCACACACTACTATACTAAAACGCTACTAACCTGAACTCTCTGCACAGATCTCTTCAAATTAGTCTGTATGAACGGATAAAACACATCGTAATCAAACGGATCGATCTTCTGTCTCAAAAACTCGCAAATCTCATGCGACAGCTCCATAGATTTCTTGTTCTCTCTAGGAACTAACAGCAGCGTCAAATGACGAATATCCATCAGCAGTTGAAGCGCACACCTCTGATTAATATCTATCTCGTTCTCTCTTATTACTTTGTTGTAGTGTGCGAAAGTGACAGCAGTAACTTTATCGATGAATAACGCATGCGTTTCTATTGGCAATGTATGTGGGGCGACTTCGTCAAGTATTCGGCTGGTAGAATATAAGTATTCTTGTAGTTTTAATGACGGTCCTGCTGGAACCTTTATAGTAGATTCTATGGGATTGCCTTCTTCGTCCTTCTCGGTGATTTTGATTACGTCCCATTGCTAAAAAAATATGTCAATAGTTAGGTTCGGAATTCAATGACAGTAAAATAAATCTAAGATATCCAAATACGAAATACTGAATTTGAAATTAAATCGGCATTTGCTTGTTTACATCTTAGGTTACTAGTATATAAGCCCAACCCAACCCGATAAAAACCTTACAATTAAAATGATACCTTAGGTAGGTACCTAATAAAAGTCAAAGTAAAAATTGGATTAAATTTATCATTATTTCACCTAGATAAAAACGCAAACTGAATGTAACAGTATAGGATAGAATTGAAACTGAAATTTTCAAACATTAGATTCTAGGTGCAGTACCAAACAATTTTAAATCAAGATTAAAACTATCGTACCATCATCAAATAATCTATATTAGCCTCCAAAGTAAATGCCTGCGGCAAGCTTCTAGTCAAATCTTCAACGGTTGCCATCACGATATCCACCCATTTGCCCCAACAGAACTGACAATGTTCCTTCAACACCACACACATACCATTCCACCTCTTCAAGGCATTGTCGTCAATAGTCATGACTCCCAAACTGTCGCGCTCCTCAGGAATATAGCACTTGCGTAAATGGATCATAAGGGTGGAAATCGCTTGCGTGAAACGCGCTGTGTATATGGCAGTTGTCTTCTTTTGTACTTCGGTGGATTGCAGTGTTGGTTCTTCGAAACATGCCTTTATGTATTGCAGCATACTGTGAATAAGAATTTTTATTTTCAGGTGTCAAGTAATTTTAGCGACAATTTTTTTTCCGTAGAAATGTATCTGCTTTCTTAGATTTTTCCAGTATCCTGGGTACAGTTTACAAATATACATCTTGTATACAGACACACACCCAGATCAAGAACAACTACCTGTAAGCCGTACAAATATTTGTTCTGTGCGAGAATCTCACGCGCGACCAGAAGCGCATTAACACAATTGCTTAACTACTGCGAGTTAGGCTTAGATCGTATAGAGCCTACTTAGACTTTGCTCAGACTTGGCTTTGGAATTAGGTACTTCCTTTGTGGACTTTGAGACTTTGTTTATTGATTTATTCGCTCAGAAGTAAAAACTAGGCATATACATAAGCTTAGCAAAGTTTAAGTAATGTCTGAGCAAAGTCAAAAAATTTCGATTTCCACATTTCCCTCTTTAAGAATTTCTTTGCGGAATCCTAATTATGTGTAAAATTCCTAAGCGCATATCCAAGTTCTTACGTCAAAACAAATTATGCCTACTAATTACTGATTGAGAAACATACCTTTGTATATTTTTATCAGAAATATCCCTCAAATACATCTCTATCTGTCCCTTATCACTGTAGATCTGATCCGTATCGTCTTCGTCCTCATACTCAAATAGAAGCTTATCTTTGCTAGCTATGCTCTTCTTATCTTGGTACAAGTACACCCTGAGGTCATCCAGAAGCTTCTGCAGTTCTTCGTCTAAACTTTGGCATAATTTTTCTAAGGTTGGTGTGTAGCCGCGATCCTGGCGGGCCATACCTAAAAAACACAAATAAGAGATATGCCAATATTTAAAAGCATTGATAATTTAGAAAACTTATACTATTTAATTGAATCGAATTCGTTTTTTATTCGTCTTTACGACTATCTTCAAAGGTAAGAGGATGGCAAGAGTTTCTAAAAAAATGGCGACGTTCAAAAAGCCCATAAAAATATTTTATTGTATTTAATTTATAAACGTTTTGTTTTTCTCAAGTAAATTGCGACGATAATATCGCGTACCGTTCAAAATCTAAGTTTTTTATTTCAATTGGGCCTTTGCAGGCACTTCTAAAACCTCGTGATTCTAGGTGCACGGTTCCAAGTGGGTTGGTTCTAAATTCAATAGTAATTCTACGACGACGTAATATGCACAAAGCGATTTCAATGCGGCGATAGTTTGACGGAATTTTCAAAATACCTTCACCCGTAAAAACGGTCCCTTATCAAGCGATGTGACGAAATCGTAGGCGGATATTCATATTCTAATCAAGTGTAGATCTGCTTAGTTCATAATAAGTAGGCACATAATTTGTTCAGATGGCGTCGATTGGTCCTTGTCATAACATACGGCGCTATATGCCGATGCGCATCCTTTGATGTCGATTATACAGGTGATAATCGCCTGATACAATCATTATCATACTATCAAGATAACATCAACATAGACGATATTATCTTATAGTCCTATTTGTAAGGGTTTTAGTTGTGTAGCGGAAATGACGTAGATTTTAGTACGGTGTCAAAGACAACAAGGTCTTTGTACATGATTATAATATAATTATTATGATTTCATCAAATGTTTCTGTGTTTTTTGTGCCCTAATAGCGAACACGCTGTATGAATTATCGCGACAACAACAGGATATAAAAACAATAGAACAGTAGAGACATGTGTAATTGTGTAACAATAAAAACTATTCAACGATTATTTCCAATTCCAAGTAATCTTGCACTAATCAAACTATAAGGCCTCAAAATATGTAGAACAATTTTCGATAATTTTGACAAACAATACTAGACTACCGGTGTTACTCATATCAAAGACAAGATAAAGTTAAATGTCGAACAATCGATCAGTGTCGCAGCTTACCTCACTGCGACAATAAACTTATCAATACTGAGAAACGAACAAAATTATCACATATTTGTTCAATATTCAGTGTTTGACTTGACCGCACGGAAAATAACTAAACTGATGATAGCGAAGCATGAATAATTTCATTTTATAAAATTGAATAATTTAAAGAAAAGTTAAAAAAGTTTTAACATAAGTGTATGAACTTTCAAAAGTACACACGGCTACATATCAAACTATACATTTCCAGTATAAGCTAACCTTTGATAGTATAGGCTTTCCGTGCAATGAGAGGTCAGTTTATACTGGAAATGTATAGCTCGATATTATTAATCAAGATACGTAGCGACATCTACATTGCGACACGTGAAACGCGAATGACGTCACGAAATTGTAAATCGTGATAGTGAAGTGTACTTCAAAGGTCAACACAACGTATGCAAACGCCGACGTTACGCATTAAGTCCGCTTTCTGCTGGCATACCTAACTTTCCAGTATCTTTGCATTTTATCATAAACAAGGTTTGTATCACTCCTTCAAACGTATTTAAAACAGATTGTCCTTAACTTAATTAGTGTGTTAATTACCCTATTACTAAGGGTTTCTCTCTTTTAACCTGCAAATCTGTCCATCCTAAGATTGTCTGGTAGAAATCGCCAAGTGCGATATGACCGCCCTTTATACATTTCTTTTCCTAATTATTGTATTTTTTCTAGAAATATAATATAATTAGATACGTCATCGCAATCAAACGCATTCGATCGTTACGACTATCTGCTATCATCATCATCAGATCTTAAATCAAGGCCTATGCAGATGTAGGCGATAATTACTTCCGCTTGAGGTACAAGTACTTCGTGGGTACCTACGAAATGTTTTTTTTTCCTCTTTACATTAAGCAGATTACACGTCATATACCGCCGTATTGAGGCAAGGGAACAGTATCGCATGGCAAATCAGACAAACAACGAGAAAAAATTACGAAATGCTCGGTAGGATGGTGTTCAGAAGAGTCCCTGCGAGTTGCGATACCTAAGTACGAGTATGTCGGGCGCACCATGTCTGAATGTACATTCGATCGATTTTGATTTTAGCAAACGAAAGATGGTCGACCGGAAAAATTGCCGATTGTTCAGGAGGAAATCTTTCCGGTAGACCATCCTTCGTTTTCCTAAAATCGTTTGCGCTAGACATCCAAACGCACAGTTACTAACTCTAAGCGAGCCGCAGTGATTCAAAGCATTTTGTTTATGAAATGTATCACCGCAATTTATCATGACTGTATAGCAACACGAATAACTTACTTTGATATTACTGCTCTTAATCCTAATTTAAACTTACCTTTCATCAGCGAATTCATGACTTTGATAACATCACTCCTGGACTCTATAACTGTCTCCCCAATCAGGTCTTTCCACACGAACCAGTTGATATCCGCCTCTTTCTCCACCTCACTCTCTGAGGATACCTTCGTCAGGTCTATGAGTAGTTGAGTTTTAAATGCGTCGTACACTTTGACCCATCGGCTGTCTATGATCGCCTTGACGCGGGAGGTCAACAAAGGCTGGTAGTAGTGACACCATACGTGGACTTCGGGGATGTTTAACGAGGTGCATATTGTGGACCAGTTAGAGGGGGTTTCTAGAAAAGAAAGACTAGTTTGGTTAATTTGGTTATGACAGTTTAGTACTTACATTATGTTGTTGTTCCAGATTTTTGATGATATTGCTTCTTTTATAGTATATAAGTACCTATATAATAAAATTTATTTTATAGATCATAGAAATTTTATAACTGGACCCTATATGAGGAAGTCGGCAGACAGAGTATTGTGGTAACTTGGATGAAGCCTATTTACATTAGTGTAGTGCAATAGGCAAAAGTTGTTTATAAACAGTACAATTTGGCTCACGATCGGTAGGGTCCCTACCAATCGGCATTTGAAAAGGCAAATGAACTGGTTCAACTTGCCTATTGACATGCCGATTGGTATCCCTCTACCGATCGGCCCTTC
The DNA here is from genome assembly GCA_932294325.1 of Allophyes oxyacanthae. Lineage (NCBI taxonomy): Eukaryota > Metazoa > Arthropoda > Insecta > Lepidoptera > Noctuidae > Allophyes > Allophyes oxyacanthae. The sequence goes on along the minus strand of OW028623.1, from coordinate 3,413,028 downwards.
GGATCGTGAACCAAATTATGCTATTCGTAGACACTTTATGATTGATTGCAATTCAACCCTTACACCCAAAACGATCGCATTAAAGAGTAATCGGTTCATAAGGATAAAATCATCATCGTCATTGCCAGCCTTTTTCTAGCTATTGCTGAATATACCTTCTCCATTTCATGGCATGCTTCCCTGATTTGTATCAATCGATTCCCTTAAATAAACGTACCAATCTTAAACGCTTCCTCCCTAATCTCGTGCAGCACTTTGACCCTCGTAATGTTCTGTAGTAAGGTCTGCACATTGGTCTCTATAAATGACTTCACCCACACATTCCAGTTCTGAACGCTTTTCGTTATCTCCTCCTTGGCTAGCGGCTGTACTTCTTTGTTTGATGATAATCTGGTGAATATCACAAGGTATGGTCAAGGTCTTTGAGCCAATGAAGTGTAAAATGGGACATATTTCTTTGCATAAATCTTTCAGTTAATCACTAATTAACGCATCATTATGGTTAGGGATACGCTTACTTAATAGCTGATTTTTTTTCCTTAAATATAGTTAAAGTTCTTTTTAAGTCTATTTATTAGGAAAGCCCAAAGTGGGACATTTCAGGCTTCCAGTCGATTCCATAATAATTGGTCATAATCGTTCAAAACAATATTTTACGATAGCAAAAGTCAAATTAAACTTATGACAATATATTTCATCACAAAAATATTTCTATACGATGAAATTATGTATAATTATATGTTATATTGAAATACAAACAAAAACAAAAACTAAAAAATCAGATTCGTCATCAAATTTGGGTTACGCTCGCCTATGTACATACGATGTCATTTATATTTGTTTTAATCTGTAATTATTGTGTACAATAAAGAATAAACATACCGATAGTTACAAATGGCAGGCGGCAGCAGCTTCAAAGAAGATGGGTCGCTGAATTTCACGAAATCGATCAACGGCTGCGAATCTCTTCTAAATAAGTCTTGTAACTTGGCTAGAACAGCGCCGCCATCGTTATCTGAGAATATTATTTAGGTAAATATTTGTTTAATAAATATCAGACTGTTTTTGAAGTCAAAATTTTCCGTCCCGTGGGTGTTGTTAATGTCGAATAAGGGATTATATTATTATAAGTGTAAAGACAAGCAGTGTTCACTGGTAATGATAATTTACTGCCTAAACCTGGGAACCTAGGTTTCACTTATTAGTGATCACTATAGGTATTTATAAAGCAGAAAAAAACGACACACTCAAATAAAGAATGGGATTATAAAAGGCTGCAGTTTTATAATAGCGTTATTTACTTCTCGCTCACACACATGCTTCGCTATTGAAAAGCGAACAGAGAGTCTGCCCTTTACAATCCCATTCTTTAATTGCTCTGAGTAAAGCATGTGAAGATTGGCTTACCAACAAAACAAGAATACACCAACACGACAGTCTTCAACACAATTTTAACTCCATTCACTATCTTATCTTTAATCTGCGCTTTGACATCACCCTCCAATATTTGAGCCAGTTCGAACTGCAGCGTGGACTTGAGACTGCTGTTGCTGTGAAGACCTATCAGTGTGTTCAGCAGTTCCACCATAGACTGGGAGTCTAGGAGGTATAGACTTACGAGGCAGGAGCAGGCAACCTGGAATAGTATTGTCGGTTTTAGTTGAAACAGTTTTACCTTTATCTCCATGCTATGTTCCCAAACAATTAGAAAAACCTTGACTCATTTATGTAACAATCAGCTTCTGCCCGCGGCTTCTCTCACGTGAATCGTTTCTGGGATAAAAAGTATGTTCTTCCTCATGTTGTATTTAAGTTGTGTGACTAATTTTGTTCAAATCGATTCAGTAGTTGAGGCTTCAAGAAGGAACAAACAAACGGACACACTTTCGGATTTATAACATTACTATAAGGCAGAAATGGCTTCCGTAACTGCCAATAAGGTGGGAATTTTCTACTCCATCAATACAGAGAGAAGTAGGTACCCTTAAAAAGTCATGCCAGTGTAGATCCAGTCTATGCTAGTAAATTAATAAATCGGTTGCAGATAAATAAAACAAATCTTTACTACTTGCAATAAAAATTGTTACAGGCAATAAGGCCTCATGTAATTACAATGATAAGCACTTCTATGACTAGGTTAGAAGCACAGTTTTCTGCATAAAATTACATATAACCATAATAAATTGAATTTATTAGTGCACAAAACCAGAGGGTCGCAGATTCGATTCCTACTTGAAATCGAATTTATCTTTCCACAAAAATTTAAACTTATTAGTACAGTTAGGTACCTCAACACTAATCTCGACATCCTGAAGCTTCTGCCGGCACACATCAATGATGGTCTGGTTGAAGTTAGAGATGGAGTTCCACTGCTGATGCACCAGTCTTTGTAACGAGTGCATACCAGGCTTTATGTTCTTGCCGCCTATTTGGAGTTGTAAGCCTGGAAAGAACATCATGTTCTTACAGTCTAAATGAGGGCAATACATGACAGCACATGATTGTAATTATATAGAATTGGCTAAATCTTGATTTGCTAAGTTTATACATGGGAAGCAAAAGGATCACAGTCTAGTACACATATTGGAGATTTTTCCCACCAGAAACAATAGAATGTTCTGTGGGTCTCTTCCTTCCCTTTATAGTGGCGAAGGAGATGACGGGTATTCTTTTTTTTTTAATTTGGTTTAGAAAGGATAATTTAAAGAACTATGCCAATAGACAGACAGCATTTTGCAAACATTTTGTGTTTACCAACATGCAATGGTGTGTTATGTTTATTGCTCTTCTTTTATCAGGTGTACAATAAAGAGTATTTCTATTCTATTCTATTTTATTCTATTAATGGTGACTATGCCAATACTATAAATGAGGTTATCTACAAGTAAAAAGCTAAATCATAATAACTTGTTCTCTAAGCCCCAAGGATATAACAAAACCAATATACCTGTATTAACATGCCTGGCCATAATAAACAGCTGTGTGGCTCTCACATAGTCCTCAGCCTCAATGCTAATCCATATCTTTTCAGGTATTTCCATCAGCAGCTTCACTTGGACAGACAAACTGTGCACTGAGTTAGTGTTAAACTGAAAACTAAGAAACATAATAGTACCTTAACAAGTTTTAAATATCTGATTTGTCTATCTGTATGTCAAATCCGATTCCGTTCAGCCATTTATGAATTATTGAGTAAAAAACATCTTGACCAACTTTCTTAATAGTGTGATGTTTACTGTATCAAGCAAGTATGAAGGTGGACGAAACCGGAGCCCAGAAGTCGGTACTTACAGGGCCAAGTACTTCAGTAACCTGAACTCACAGAGATTGTCAACTATTAAAAGTTTTGCTGGCCTTTTTGAAGGAGTTGGAATGGATTGAATAAATTTATTCCCACCCCTACGCAAAATACGCGCATCGATGTAAAGTTGCGGAAATTCGCCTGTGTTATCAATACCATTAATGTGTTAAGATGTGATTATAATATTAACATGATAAGTTAAATTAAATTATATTGAAGATGAACATAAACACAGGCAGAATGGTTAACAAGGACCATTCTAATAGGGCTGTAGTATTGAACCTTAGTTCTCTCTTACTTCAAGATGTACAGTACTCTCCAAACTTTTTGGCCGCTCTGAAGTTCTTAGAGCCCATTGTGCGTGTTGACGTAACACTGTCACTAACTCGAGGGCGCGAGCGGGATAGGAGTAAGCGCGCGGGTGACCGTGGTTGACGCGTCTTGCGCCCACGCATCTCCTACTTTCTACTGTAACCTAATTTTAGGCTAAGTTCAGAGCGGCCAAAGGACTGGTGACTTCTATACATAAGTTGCTTATTCACATCAAATCAGCTCATCGCAGTCCACTGCTGGACATCAGCCTCTCCCAAGTTGTGCAACAATACTCAGCTCTCTGCTTTCTACATACTGCCAGTGCCCATACCGTCTTGCTTCAGATATGTGTGAATTTATTTAAATAACTAGTAATAATACTATAACACTGGGTTCAAAACATCAACTTTACAAACTTATGAAGTTTCAAACTATACCTTTGAGCTTTTGAAGTTTTGCCATCAATTTTAAAGCCAACCAAATGAGTGTTGTGCAAGTTTTTACAAGCCGCCATCATATCACAGATGTGGTTAAGAGTACTGCCTGTGGTCTCCTTCATTTCTTCAATTGTGTCGGCTGCATGGATCAGGTCTCTGTATCTCTCACTGGAATTGGTAAGTTATAATCATTAAAATGTAAAAGGGTGGCATAACCCATATGTGACATCTACATCATCCATAGTTCCAGCGGCATGGGCCGTAGAAATCTTCTTGTTTTTTTTTTATCAATTGAAAAGCAAGGCTATGAGTGAAAATCTAATCTATTAAGTATTCAAAAACACCAAGTGTGTAGTACCTATTCGCAACGGGTGTGCATGAATGTGGAAGAGGCCAAAAGGTTAAATTTATAATTATATGGTTAGCGTTTTGAATTATGTGATGATGTCTCATAATAGACATTACTGTTTACCTAAATGATGTCTACATTTTTATGTTATCTCAAATCAAACTAACTAGCAATGTGAATTAGACAGTCTTAAAATAGAAGAACACCTCTTTCTATGACTTTAGTCTAATATTATAGGCAAGCAGCATAGGAAATCATTGATTTAATTAATAAGAACTCTAGGAAATGGTTGCAAGAGAGTGATAAGACTATCAATAATATAATACCTATCTCAATTTAAGCTAGCAGTTAGTTTGTGCATATTTACACGTACCCGACCATAGCCCGTAACTCCTCTCTTTTCCTTTCGATTTCATATTGTAATTTCTTCTGTACATGATCTATATCACTGATAGAGTGGGCTTGGAACAATTGTTCAGGCACTATATCTAAAAGGTTAGGTTGCGCCATTTTTATAATAATAACACTGTTTTTATATTAGAGAATTATATACATAATGCTAAAATAGTACTCGCAAATCCTATTATAATATAGAATTAAATAAAAACATAAACACAAATATTTTCATGCCAACACATCTGCTGTCAGTCAACTGTCATGTCAGCACTGTCAAACTCAAATCAACTCAAATGTCACTCACTGTCAAAATGATTCCCTGCGGTCCGAATTGCGCTAAAAGTAATAATATCGCGAATGCGACCAAAATCAAAATTATTATTATTACTCTATAGCCCTTATATTTTGTGACTATTAAATTTGGTCGGATTCCCAATATTATCACTTTTATCGCAATTCGGACCGCAGGGATTGTGTTCCATAGATATTATTCTATATCTATAATGATGTGTTCCTGTCTTTGAGTACCTATCAAAGGTTCCTGCCATAAACTTAGAATATTTTCGCTTCAAATCTATGGTTCCTGCCGTGGACGGAGAAACCACTGGGAGAAACCAACTGCCTTTGAGTATTTATACTCAAAGCCAACTGCTGCTCTGGATTCCCTTTATTTGAAATAAACTGAACTAGGCATCGATGATCGTTGTACATTGGAGTCTTCGAGTTTTCCTTTTCCTTTAGTGGCGTGGGGTGTCATGTGTGCTCGTGTGCTCATGTACCCTGTGGCTCGTCACTCACATCCCTTAGCTAGGACCAGACATAGGGAGTGCCGTGAGCCATATTACCATATTCCACAGCACTGCAGTGTCAAAAATAATCCCTTTATGCAAAGCGAGCGTACACCGACTGCTAATAGCCATAGGAATTTTAACTGCTCCTAATAGCCATAGGAATTTTAACTGCAAGCTTGTGAATAATACAGGGATTCCAAAGATTTAACGCGGCCAACTTTTTAATTTTCTAGCAGGCATTACATTATCCGCTCGTTAGAAAGTAAATTATTTTTTTAGAAATTCATTCTCCCTCTTGACCACTTCCTAGTGTTTTTCCTTGGAGACACAGAGTACTTTAGGGTGAACGGTTAAAAAAAACTCCTCAACAGTGACAATACGGTATTGTCTTAAGTCCCTGATAATCCGCAGTAGTGTATTCAGAAACCCCGTTCAGTATTCTGCCCTCTAAGGACGCGTCCCGCCAGAACTCAGAGCCCAGAAATTAAAGTCCCGATATTTGGACGGATCTGACAACACTGCGCGGATAAAATCCGTCTAAATATCGGTCTTATGATTCCTCTAAGATTGTTATCTTATTTTTATTTGCTCTCCGACACCTCAGACAATTTAATTATATCGTGATGTTGAGGTCAATCCAGAGACGTTTGTCCGAGGCTTTATCTTCCTAGATAAGTCCCGTCGAGTAGCATTTTGCGTTACGACCTTGATACAAGCTGCTAGTGCTCCTGATTTTCAAGTCGGATCGTAGAACATGGCATATCATGATTAGCCCAAAGAAATTATGAATCAGCCTACCCCTTTTTAAATACAAGCGTAATAAATACACTCATTACTGTAGTATTTCAAAATAAATATAGATGGTCAAGTAGTTCAGACCCGATAGTGTGGTCTTCATTCTTCGATTTGATTGCTTCGTGTATAATATTTGCGCGCTTAGGACGTGTCATATGCCTAGGAATAAAAAATAGAAATAAAAATAAGGTATTTTATCCAAATAATAAATATAATCAAAGTACATAATACAATTTAATTTTGCAGTAAAATAACAATTGTTGTTTACAGTCAAATCGTGTCGCATACTCGGTACACTTAAGTCGTATGTCATTGAAGAAATAATAATATCACAAATTGCAGATCATTATAATAATGAAATTCATATTTTAAAGATTCGATTTGTATAAACTTTAAGTACAATTAAATATACTTTGATATAAAAATTTCAGTCAGATTATAGAAACAAACTATTATACATTATTGCAAGAACAAAATGGAAATATTATTTTATAAATTTTTCCTATAAAAGTGTCTGAACTCAACAGTTTTACACACATTCACCAATTTCCCAGTCCGTGTTCACAAATGAAACAACATTTAAATAAGGAATCATCCTTGTACTCGTTCTACTTACTTTAGCAGAGACACGTAAAAAAATACTTCCGAATACCATTCATATTTCCCGCCACTTCTTAAAATTGTCAACAATTATTAACAAAACTTTAGTTTTATTATGATAATTAAAATCTTGTTCACCTAAAATTGTACAGAACAATTTTCTACGCAATATGAAATGTTTGAACAGGCACTAATTTTTAAATATAAAAACTCCACTTAGGAGCCAATGTTAGGGCCATCAGTATTTGTACATTGTTGGTACTCAAAACGAGTCAGCGCCCTTAAATTTATACTTTAGGAACATGATCGGCGCCAGCATTGGCACCGCATAGAGACAAAATGCAAAGCCAAGGGTGTGCGTATTTTGACGCCTTTATTACCTTGTAATAAGGTTGAAAATTGACAATAAGATACGCAATATGACCAACTCGTAACACTACTCGGAATATCAGTCTGAAAAAACTTATAATCAGAATAATAAAATAAATACTCGTAATAAATGGACCATTCACGAAACAAAATTCAACTTTGAAAATTAATAAAAATGATTTTCTTATTTCATTATAAAAATATATAATAACACTAAAATATCCATGTTTAACGGTGCAACATTGATCTATTTGTTACATTAAAAATACACTTAAATCAACCATCTTTAGTTGGCTGTAAAAATTGTTCCTTACAATACATAACACAATAAAACGCTTGGAAGTCTTGATATTGCTCAATTTAATACTATAATAACTTTGCAGCTTGCAACACTAAAATATAATACATGACAATTTCGAGATCAAAATGGCAGTGCCGAGCCAAATTCGGATATTTTTACTATCAAACGTTAAGTATTTATCAAAACCAGAAAACTCCAGAATATAAATTATTAAAAAGAATAAAAATAAGTAAAACAAATAATGGGGATGTTTGAAATCTTTCTGCCTTTTAGACACAACAGAAATTAACTGAATGTACTGGGGCATCTAATTGTATAGGCACATATTATTAAGAGGAACATTTAGTTTGTTAGCAAGGAACTCGGTCAAACAGTCTAATTGATATGAAACCGTCACTACTGGACCGGTTATATTGTCCAGATCGTCACAGGTACACAACACCCGGGAAGCAAGGCCCGGAGGTCACTAATCTATACTTATAATACGAAGAGAGACTGTGAGTTTGTTATTTTGATGCCTTACTATAATGGCCAAAAAGTTTATAGGTAAAGAAAGGCTTGAGGCGTAGCCATAATTATAACGGTGTGAATTCTATTGCAAATTATCCAAATTGAAACTAGATTTGACATGACTAAAAGTATTGCTTTCTTTTTCTGTCAGTATCGAATTGAAAAAGATAGCTATAAATTAAAATGTGTCAAATGAGTTGATGTCGTGTGCCTTAGAAATATTGGTCCTCTAACTAATAATGTTATAATTTTCGTTGTGTAAGTAACCATATTCAAGAACTATATTATTATTATCACGTAGTCTTTTTTATTTTCATGCCGATAGCTACTTTAATTATGTAGCGACCTGCAGTCTTTACTTATAAACTCCTTGATTTTGGCTATGTCCTTATACAAACCATTTCTACCCCGAAGAACCACGACCCAACCGTAGCTGGTCGTTTTCTCAACAAAACGGCAACAATTGTTACAGCCAACTAAACCTCGATATAAAACGCTCCCTTCGCACTGGACCTCGAACAACGTTCATTATTGCCTATGACTCTGAGATTACACTGACACTTCAGTACATCACCTCGTAGACTGTCGCCTTCTTGTCACCAGAACCCGTCACTATGAACTTATCGTCCGCGGATATATCACAACTGAGCACCGATGATGACTCCTTAGACTGGAACAAACATTTTTATGAAATAATGACAATTACAAAACTAAACTGTAACAGCAATAATCATTATTAAAGTAAAAGGTACGCTAATAACATCTCACTTCACCAAAGTTGCGTAAAGACGACGTCTGTTAGCATTTGCAGTAACAGGTGTTATTGTCGAAGATCTAATGACGGGATAACTATCCATCTACTTTACCATCTTAATACGTTGATGAGAGGATCGACTCCGCTGCTATCACTATCCTGTTTACCACTTGTGGTCCAACCTTTTAATTTTTCAGAGGCACAGGTTTTTCAAAGTAGAATGGGGTGGGGGCAGCTAGGTCCAGAATTGGACTCACTTGTTAGATAATGATTTCAAGCTTACCTGGAATATGCTAGCTCCGTAGGGCGTCCGCCAGGCATTGAGCAGGTTGTCTTTGCCGGTGGACACGAACCACTTGCCGCACGCCGCGAACTTCAGCGACAGCACGCACGACTCGTGCAGCAGGAGCTGGTACCGGTCCGGCTTGCCCGCGTGGAGAACTTCCACGTGGGAGTTCTCCATGCCTACTGCTAGCCAGGAACCTGAAAATAACATTAAATTAATGTTAAGTTTTTCTGTATTTGTCGTAAACTTATAATAGGAATAAATATTATAGTTTAAAAAAAAACTAAAGAAAACGCTTTTGTCATGCAAACTAAACGTGTATGCAAAATTTCAGCTCAATCGGAAACCGGGAAGTGGGTCAAATTTAACTTCCAAGATTTTTTTACATAGTTACAAGTAAAGCTAATAAAAGCGTTTTAAAAAGGCGACATTTCGTGTAAAAGGAAAGCGAGCAGCTAACATTTTTCGCTTTAGCGTCGAGGTCATCAACCTTATCTGCATCAAGCGGTCCCATCGTCAGAAACTCGTCGGCAGAGTTCACCACGTCTAACAGGTTGCGATAACACATAACTAGCACTGAATACATCAGGCTTGCGAAATCACCATCGCTCAAGATGTCGACTAGAAACATTAGTTCATTTTTCGAGACAGTTCCAATAATTTTATCAACATGCGAGGAGTACTGTGAGAGGACTGCATGCTAGTTCCGTTTTTGATAAGTATAAGTACATTTAATTAGTTAGTGTAAGGCTGACATTCAGAGACGACAGAAACGAGTCTAAGCGTGAACTTACGCTTCCATCTGTCAAACTTACGAACAAATTTTGACAGATGGAAGCGTAGGTTCACGCTTAGACTCGTTTCTGTCGTCTCTGAATGTCAGCCTAAGTGGCCCACGGCCGTTATGATTAAAATTGAAATAAATAATAATTAGATAGGTAAGGCACCAGTGGGACAGTATCCGAGCGAGAATATCTGGCTGGAGAAGTCGTGCTGGTGCAGCTGGCGGCCCTCGCGCAGGTCCCACGAGCGCACCGTGTTGTCCAGCCCGCCCGTCCACAGGCGCGTGCCGTCGCCGCTGATGTCGATGCACGACGCGCCGTCCGTGTGGCCTGCCGGAACCGGACACGTTACCGGACACGTTAACGGACACGTTACTAGCCGCGCCCGCGACACAGAGAGAGGGGAAATCGGAAGCAGCGAAAAAAATATGCCTATCGTTGTTGATAATCCCATACCGCGTAACTAGGATTGTTAAACCAGTGTAGAAACCAGCGCTGGGTGTTCCACACCCAGCAAATGCTGAGCTGGCAACCCTTTCGATATGGGCGTGCTCGTCAGTGCAGTAAAATCTCCTGTTTATTTTTTATCCGTGTTTGTTATAATTTTTTTGTTTCTTTGTGATCTGTGTTTCAATTTAATTATTTTTTTTGTACTGACAATGTATGTCCTTTATCGAATAAATGCTTTCTATTCTATTCTAAGAAATACGAAATTTAGTTTTCGCGTCTGTAGATCGTTGATTGTGAATGGCAATTTATAGACGTGAAAACTCCATACAATGTTAGTTAGGGACTATCAACAACGCTATGTAATTCATGACATTAAAGTCAATCGAACGTTCCACAGTGTGGTAAGATCCCGGTTTTTGTGTCATCGTGTTTTTATTGAATTAATCGATAGAGTCTACAATTCTGAGGATTAGAGTAAAACTCCGGGATCGCCAAGACTTGTACTTTTTTTTAAAAAAAATGTCAAAGTTTCGGAATATCCGACTTACGAAAAACGAAAAAAAAATCATTATAATTTAACGGAAGTACTTATTCCAAAATTTATTTATTCTATCGAAAAAAGGTATAATAGCCGACCGTTCTACCAATTCCTGTTGCTTTACTACGAATGGGTCGAGAGATATGATTTTTTTTGTCATTTTTCGTTTTCATTTTTTTATTCATCTAAACCGCCGTAGTAGGTGGTCATTCCTACATCAAAAAAATGCTGATACTTTCTATTATGTGTAGTATTATTTCCAAAACCTAACTCATTGGTTTCCAGGAGTTATTGGAAATTTTAGTAATATCCAAAATATCCGCACTTAGGGCTGCCACTTCAACCAAAACATAATTTGTTTATTTTTATTAAGTATTAACTTTCTTATCACGACCATAACAAGATATCATTATTTTGTGGCTTAAAATGGCAAAGATTGAGTAATTTTATAAAGGAAATTAAAAAACAAATGGAGAAATTGGTATCATGATGTTTGATACACCTTTTTTGGAAACCTTCTGTAAATGCTAACCCAAAAGACTTAACTAATCCTTACTAATAGTATAAATGTGAAAGTAACTCTGTCTGTCTGTCGCGCTTTCACGCCTTAACCGCTGAACTGATCGTCATGAAATTTGGCAGAGATAGCCTGGGATATGGAGAAGGACATAGGCTACTTTTTTACGCGATAACCGACATCCACGTGGGCGGCGCCGCGGGAAAAAGCTAGTAGTAAATAAAAGAAAATCCTTTCCGATGTCTCATAAGTATATTAATCAACATTTAACATGAGTATTATATCAAAATTTTGTCAACTTTTTAAATATTTTTAGTCAATTTAGTTCTTTTCATTATTAATTTTACAATTCTTTTAAATCAATTTTCGTTTTACTTTTTGATTTTTTTTTTCTCCAAACTCAACTTTTTTCTCCAAACCAGCCATAGAAGTACGTTTGGTGCATGGCATAAGTCCACTTCATTCGTGGATAAGGGTCTTAGAATTTTTATTAAACCTGGGATATAAAGTAGAGGTTAATAAATGGAGGATCCCGCAAAGGTCAGAAGAGAGCCGAATAGTCGAGGACCGTAAAAAAATAATCCAGGCTAAAATCAGAGAAGAAATGGGACTTTTGGGAGATGTTGTCCGTCCAACTTCAGGGACCACTAACGACGGAAACACTGCACGCACTGCTCTTTCTGATAGAAACCGAGGAACTTTTGCAAACATTCTGAACATTGACCAGTGGCTATTAGATGGATTATTTGTTATTTTAACTGTTTTGTCTAGCAACCTGCCAATTGATCCTGAAAAATTCTAAATTTTTTGCAAAGAGTTGGCATACAAATATGTTGCGAAGTATGGATGGCATCCTATGACTGTCACGCTTCACAAAATTTTAGTACATGGGTCAAAAATTATAGAAAAATCAAATTTACCTATTGGAATGCTCTCTGAACAAGCGGCTGAGTCACGCAACAAATTTTGGAGGTTTGACAGAGAGCACCATACCAGAAAAAAATCTCGTGAAGCAACTATGTTTGACCTTTTTCACAGAGCTTTAGTCTCAACGGATCCAATTATCAGTGATTACAACCTCTTAGAGAGAAAAAATAAGGCTAAAAAAATCCCATTGCCACCGGCCGCATTGTCTTTGTTGAGACCTGTTAATGAAGAAAATCTAGCCATCGATGATTATTCTCATGTTGAATTAATTGTAACTAACAATGAAGATGAATTTTAGTTCGGTTAGCCAATATAATATTTTACAAATTCATATACATTTTCCTTTCGAATAGCCAACTCCATATTAGTTATTAGAAAGTATTTAAAACACCTTTTTTTTTCAAATAAAATATATTCTTGTTGTTTTTTTTTTCGGATACTTTAAAGTGACAACCCTAAGGAAAATTTTGAATTTCCAATAACTCCTGGAAACCAATGAGTTAGGTTTTGGAAATAATACTACACATAATAGAAAGTATCAGCATTTTTTTGATGTAGGAATGACCACCTACTACGGCGGTTTAGATGAATAAAAAAATGAAAACGAAAAATGACAAAAAAAATCATATCTCTCGACCCATTCGTAGTAAAGCAACAGGAATTGGTAGAACGGTCGGCTATTATACCTTTTTTCGATAGAATAAATAAATTTTGGAATAAGTACTTCCGTTAAATTATAATGATTTTTTTTTCGTTTTTCATAAGTCGGATATTCCGAAATTTTGACATTTTTTTAAAAAAAAAGTACAAGTCTTGGCGAACCCGGAGTTTTACTCTAATCCTCAGAATTGTAGACTCTATCGATTAATTCAATAAAAACACGATGACACAAAAACCGGGATCTTACCACACTGTGCGTTCGTTTGACTAGAGTTGCGATCGTCGTACGTACAAGTCTATATGAGCGTGCACCTGTCATCGCTTGTTATATGGAGCCGGCCTTCTGTACTTATCTATTTTGTGCTGCTACTAAGAATTTCCTACCGAGACCACAAGACCAATGAATCAGTCAGTAAATAAGAATACAAAATTAATACTTGATACAGCTTCAAATAAACATACCTTGGAATTGTCTAACTAATGTTTGGTTCTGGAGATCCCATACAGCTATGTTACCGTCTGAACAGCAACTGAAGCATACCTGTTGAATAATACTTATTTTAAAAACTTCTAACATTCGAAAAAAATACGTAAATATTATTGTTTTACAGTCTACAGCTGAGCTAGGCCCGTCCCGAAATTTAGTAATGATTTATTTATTATCACTATACTAAATAACCGGGTTAGTGTATGTGGAACTAGCGTATCGTCGTTACCTTGGAGTCGGGGCTGATGGCTAGCGCGTAACAAGCGGGTGCAGACGACGTGAGCTCGGCGCGCATGCGCGGCGTGGGCGACGCCAGGTCCCATATCGACAGGTTGGACGCCTCGCCGCCCACGATCAGCGTGCGACCGTCCGGCAGTAGCTTCACTGAACGAATGTAGTTGTCTCTTTGCTGGAAATAATATTCACGATGACTGGTCGGTCGACAGAATAGAATCCAGGTAATTGCACATTGAATAGTGAACAAAGGTGAGGGTGCCATTGACAAAGTATAATTTATTTTTGATCACAGAAAAATCAGTCACCAGACAGTCCAGCTGCGACAGCGGCTCCAGCGCCGCCGGCGAGCCCGGGTTGGAGATGTCCCACAGCTTGACGCAGCCCTTGCCGCCGGTGTAGGCGTGGCGCGCGGCGCCGGCGTGCGACAGCGCCACGGCGCACACCACCTCGCCGTGCGGCAGCGCCGTCACTACACACACTCACCAGACAGTCCAGCTGCGACAGCGGCTCCAGCGCCGCCGGCGAGCCCGGGTTGGAGATGTCCCACAGCTTGACGCAGCCCTTGCCGCCGGTGTAGGCGTGGCGCGCGGCGCCGGCGTGCGACAGCGCCACGGCGCACACCACCTCGCCGTGCGGCAGCGCCGTCACTACACACACTCACCAGACAGTCCAGCTGCGACAGCGGCTCCAGCGCCGCCGGCGAGCCCGGGTTGGAGATGTCCCACAGCTTGACGCAGCCCTTGCCGCCGGTGTAGGCGTGGCGCGCGGCGCCGGCGTGCGACAGCGCCACGGCGCACACCACCTCGCCGTGCGGCAGCGCCGTCACTACACACACTCACCAGACAGTCCAGCTGCGACAGCGGCTCCAGCGCCGCCGGCGAGCCCGGGTTGGAGATGTCCCACAGCTTGACGCAGCCCTTGCCGCCGGTGTAGGCGTGGCGCGCGGCGCCGGCGTGCGACAGCGCCACGGCGCACACCACCTCGCCGTGCGGCAGCGCCGTCACTACACACACTCACCAGACAGTCCAGCTGCGACAGCGGCTCCAGCGCCGCCGGCGAGCCCGGGTTGGAGATGTCCCACAGCTTGACGCAGCCCTTGCCGCCGGTGTAGGCGTGGCGCGCGGCGCCGGCGTGCGACAGCGCCACGGCGCACACCACCTCGCCGTGCGGCAGCGCCGTCACTACACACACTCACCAGACAGTCCAGCTGCGACAGCGGCTCCAGCGCCGCCGGCGAGCCCGGGTTGGAGATGTCCCACAGCTTGACGCAGCCCTTGCCGCCGGTGTAGGCGTGGCGCGCGGCGCCGGCGTGCGACAGCGCCACGGCGCACACCACCTCGCCGTGCGGCAGCGCCGTCACTACACACACTCACCAGACAGTCCAGCTGCGACAGCGGCTCCAGCGCCGCCGGCGAGCCCGGGTTGGAGATGTCCCACAGCTTGACGCAGCCCTTGCCGCCGGTGTAGGCGTGGCGCGCGGCGCCGGCGTGCGACAGCGCCACGGCGCACACCACCTCGCCGTGCGGCAGCGCCGTCACTACACACACTCACCAGACAGTCCAGCTGCGACAGCGGCTCCAGCGCCGCCGGCGAGCCCGGGTTGGAGATGTCCCACAGCTTGACGCAGCCCTTGCCGCCGGTGTAGGCGTGGCGCGCGGCGCCGGCGTGCGACAGCGCCACGGCGCACACCACCTCGCCGTGCGGCAGCGCCGTCACTACACACACTCACCAGACAGTCCAGCTGCGACAGCGGCTCCAGCGCCGCCGGCGAGCCCGGGTTGGAGATGTCCCACAGCTTGACGCAGCCCTTGCCGCCGGTGTAGGCGTGGCGCGCGGCGCCGGCGTGCGACAGCGCCACGGCGCACACCACCTCGCCGTGCGGCAGCGCCGTCACTACACACACTCACCAGACAGTCCAGCTGCGACAGCGGCTCCAGCGCCGCCGGCGAGCCCGGGTTGGAGATGTCCCACAGCTTGACGCAGCCCTTGCCGCCGGTGTAGGCGTGGCGCGCGGCGCCGGCGTGCGACAGCGCCACGGCGCACACCACCTCGCCGTGCGGCAGCGCCGTCACTACACACACTCACCAGACAGTCCAGCTGCGACAGCGGCTCCAGCGCCGCCGGCGAGCCCGGGTTGGAGATGTCCCACAGCTTGACGCAGCCCTTGCCGCCGGTGTAGGCGTGGCGCGCGGCGCCGGCGTGCGACAGCGCCACGGCGCACACCACCTCGCCGTGCGGCAGCGCTGCAGCGCCGTCACTACACACACTCACCAGACAGTCCAGCTGCGACAGCGGCTCCAGCGCCGCCGGCGAGCCCGGGTTGGAGATGTCCCACAGCTTGACGCAGCCCTTGCCGCCGGTGTAGGCGTGGCGCGCGGCGCCGGCGTGCGACAGCGCCACGGCGCACACCACCTCGCCGTGCGGCAGCGCCGTCACTACACACACTCACCAGACAGTCCAGCTGCGACAGCGGCTCCAGCGCCGCCGGCGAGCCCGGGTTGGAGATGTCCCACAGCTTGACGCAGCCCTTGCCGCCGGTGTAGGCGTGGCGCGCGGCGCCGGCGTGCGACAGCGCCACGGCGCACACCACCTCGCCGTGCGGCAGCGCCGTCACTACACACACTCACCAGACAGTCCAGCTGCGACAGCGGCTCCAGCGCCGCCGGCGAGCCCGGGTTGGAGATGTCCCACAGCTTGACGCAGCCCTTGCCGCCGGTGTAGGCGTGGCGCGCGGCGCCGGCGTGCGACAGCGCCACGGCGCACACCACCTCGCCGTGCGGCAGCGCCGTCACTACACACACTCACCAGACAGTCCAGCTGCGACAGCGGCTCCAGCGCCGCCGGCGAGCCCGGGTTGGAGATGTCCCACAGCTTGACGCAGCCCTTGCCGCCGGTGTAGGCGTGGCGCGCGGCGCCGGCGTGCGACAGCGCCACGGCGCACACCACCTCGCCGTGCGGCAGCGCCGTCACTACACACACTCACCAGACAGTCCAGCTGCGACAGCGGCTCCAGCGCCGCCGGCGAGCCCGGGTTGGAGATGTCCCACAGCTTGACGCAGCCCTTGCCGCCGGTGTAGGCGTGGCGCGCGGCGCCGGCGTGCGACAGCGCCACGGCGCACACCACCTCGCCGTGCGGCAGCGCCGTCACTACACACACTCACCAGACAGTCCAGCTGCGACAGCGGCTCCAGCGCCGCCGGCGAGCCCGGGTTGGAGATGTCCCACAGCTTGACGCAGCCCTTGCCGCCGGTGTAGGCGTGGCGCGCGGCGCCGGCGTGCGACAGCGCCACGGCGCACACCACCTCGCCGTGCGGCAGCGCCGTCACTACACACACTCACCAGACAGTCCAGCTGCGACAGCGGCTCCAGCGCCGCCGGCGAGCCCGGGTTGGAGATGTCCCACAGCTTGACGCAGCCCTTGCCGCCGGTGTAGGCGTGGCGCGCGGCGCCGGCGTGCGACAGCGCCACGGCGCACACCACCTCGCCGTGCGGCAGCGCCGTCACTACACACACTCACCAGACAGTCCAGCTGCGACAGCGGCTCCAGCGCCGCCGGCGAGCCCGGGTTGGAGATGTCCCACAGCTTGACGCAGCCCTTGCCGCCGGTGTAGGCGTGGCGCGCGGCGCCGGCGTGCGACAGCGCCACGGCGCACACCACCTCGCCGTGCGGCAGCGCCGTCACTACACACACTCACCAGACAGTCCAGCTGCGACAGCGGCTCCAGCGCCGCCGGCGAGCCCGGGTTGGAGATGTCCCACAGCTTGACGCAGCCCTTGCCGCCGGTGTAGGCGTGGCGCGCGGCGCCGGCGTGCGACAGCGCCACGGCGCACACCACCTCGCCGTGCGGCAGCGCCGTCACTACACACACTCACCAGACAGTCCAGCTGCGACAGCGGCTCCAGCGCCGCCGGCGAGCCCGGGTTGGAGATGTCCCACAGCTTGACGCAGCCCTTGCCGCCGGTGTAGGCGTGGCGCGCGGCGCCGGCGTGCGACAGCGCCACGGCGCACACCACCTCGCCGTGCGGCAGCGCCGTCACTACACACACTCACCAGACAGTCCAGCTGCGACAGCGGCTCCAGCGCCGCCGGCGAGCCCGGGTTGGAGATGTCCCACAGCTTGACGCAGCCCTTGCCGCCGGTGTAGGCGTGGCGCGCGGCGCCGGCGTGCGACAGCGCCACGGCGCACACCACCTCGCCGTGCGGCAGCGCCGTCACTACACACACTCACCAGACAGTCCAGCTGCGACAGCGGCTCCAGCGCCGCCGGCGAGCCCGGGTTGGAGATGTCCCACAGCTTGACGCAGCCCTTGCCGCCGGTGTAGGCGTGGCGCGCGGCGCCGGCGTGCGACAGCGCCACGGCGCACACCACCTCGCCGTGCGGCAGCGCCGTCACTACACACACTCACCAGACAGTCCAGCTGCGACAGCGGCTCCAGCGCCGCCGGCGAGCCCGGGTTGGAGATGTCCCACAGCTTGACGCAGCCCTTGCCGCCGGTGTAGGCGTGGCGCGCGGCGCCGGCGTGCGACAGCGCCACGGCGCACACCACCTCGCCGTGCGGCAGCGCCGTCACTACACACACTCACCAGACAGTCCAGCTGCGACAGCGGCTCCAGCGCCGCCGGCGAGCCCGGGTTGGAGATGTCCCACAGCTTGACGCAGCCCTTGCCGCCGGTGTAGGCGTGGCGCGCGGCGCCGGCGTGCGACAGCGCCACGGCGCACACCACCTCGCCGTGCGGCAGCGCCGTCACTACACACACTCACCAGACAGTCCAGCTGCGACAGCGGCTCCAGCGCCGCCGGCGAGCCCGGGTTGGAGATGTCCCACAGCTTGACGCAGCCCTTGCCGCCGGTGTAGGCGTGGCGCGCGGCGCCGGCGTGCGACAGCGCCACGGCGCACACCACCTCGCCGTGCGGCAGCGCCGTCACTACACACACTCACCAGACAGTCCAGCTGCGACAGCGGCTCCAGCGCCGCCGGCGAGCCCGGGTTGGAGATGTCCCACAGCTTGACGCAGCCCTTGCCGCCGGTGTAGGCGTGGCGCGCGGCGCCGGCGTGCGACAGCGCCACGGCGCACACCACCTCGCCGTGCGGCAGCGCCGTCACTACACACACTCACCAGACAGTCCAGCTGCGACAGCGGCTCCAGCGCCGCCGGCGAGCCCGGGTTGGAGATGTCCCACAGCTTGACGCAGCCCTTGCCGCCGGTGTAGGCGTGGCGCGCGGCGCCGGCGTGCGACAGCGCCACGGCGCACACCACCTCGCCGTGCGGCAGCGCCGTCACTACACACACTCACCAGACAGTCCAGCTGCGACAGCGGCTCCAGCGCCGCCGGCGAGCCCGGGTTGGAGATGTCCCACAGCTTGACGCAGCCCTTGCCGCCGGTGTAGGCGTGGCGCGCGGCGCCGGCGTGCGACAGCGCCACGGCGCACACCACCTCGCCGTGCGGCAGCGCCGTCACTACACACACTCACCAGACAGTCCAGCTGCGACAGCGGCTCCAGCGCCGCCGGCGAGCCCGGGTTGGAGATGTCCCACAGCTTGACGCAGCCCTTGCCGCCGGTGTAGGCGTGGCGCGCGGCGCCGGCGTGCGACAGCGCCACGGCGCACACCACCTCGCCGTGCGGCAGCGCCGCCACCGCCCGCGCGCCCCGCGCCACCCCCGCGCCTCCCAGCGCGTCCGCCGGGAACCCCACCGGCTGCAGCGGCCCGCCGCACGAGTGGTACGAGTAGGCACTGCACACACACATCAACATTTACTATACTAAAAAGTCATCTAATAAATATCCTACAATGTCAACACATTTCGTAGGTACCGGGACAATCGATAAGCAGGTTACCGAACTCTTACTTCATTGATTCTCTAGATGGCCTCTATGGATGCCTAGGTGTATAACCTAATGTTGATAACTTCCTCAAAAGTTTAAAAAAAAGTTTGCATGCAGACAAAAGCTGTCAATATTAGCGACCAAATAAAAAAGGTTAAACGCCATGAAATATAATAAACACTCAAAAGTCGCATAATTTATAATAAAATATAATAAATTTTGATATTTATTTTTATATATTTATTTTATTTTTATTTTTATAGCTTGCATCTAATTATAAGTCAATATCAGTGCTCGTTAAGCATAATCTTTGAAAAACTATAATATTAAATCAAATTTTAGCACTTTTTAACGAAAATGGGAAATGGACACGGTTTGGATTTAAGAGGAGGCGATCTACAGAGGATGCCAGATCCATGCTACGCTATAACAAAAACAGGTTGCTGTAGGACTTTTCTATGACCTTTCCAAGGCGTTTGACTGCGTGGACCACCACACTCATCCTGAAACTGACTGACTGAATATGGAATTTGTGATAGATCAATTGAACTCGTAAAATCCTTTTTGTTGAATGGGGAACAAAAGGTGGCTATTGGTAACGTAACTTCTACAGGGCCTACAGGCTCACGAGTTCAAACGGGAGTACCACAAGGATCAATTTTGGGCCCAATTCTGCTCCTTGTTTAATTAATGATTTCCTACACATGATCAAGGATATAATGTCGAATATAGGTAGTTCTAATTTCTGATGCAACTCATAAATAGAAAGAATATGGATCTTGTAGAACAGTACACTGAATATAATATTAAATTGGTTTTCAGCTAATAACTTTTTTCTAAATGCAGGAATGACTAAATGTAACCCATATTGATATAAACGTAAAACTCAAGTCAAGTTCAAGTGGTAGTTTCTTCAACTGTCTTCTTGGGTATCACAGTAGACTTGTAAACAGTTTTTGACCTGCTGCTAATATCAATATGCTTGAGGCTAGGCCGGAACATAGGTACAGTCAGCTAAAAAAGTGGTCTATCAATTTTAACAGAAGTTTCTATCAAATGAAAATGTCACTAAATTGAAACTTCAACCATTTTGTTTAGTGGCGTACAAACAAATTGGAACCTTAAGGTGATAGCCCAATTCTTTATCCGTACAACAAGAGGGGTGGGCAGAATCTATACAGAACGCCACATGCTACAATCCTTACACACTCTTTTTACTTCTTCCTCATTAATATTTCATACATTGACTGCGTACCGAATCATAAAGCTAGGATGATTATATTGTGTACTGACGGTTTAGCAGGCGCGATGCCATTCGTTCTGTGGTGCTGGTCGTAGTGCATGGGCAGCGCGGGCGCCGGCGCGGCGGCGCGGTAGGCCCCGTACGCCGGGAACGGGTAGCCGCCGCCGCGAGCGCTCGTCGGCGTCGACGCGCGGCCCAGCTTGCCGCCGGGCGTGCCGGGCTTCTCCTGAAACACATCAATTTATAAATAGAAGTGGGACGTCACTAGCAAAATTGGGGTTTGGATGGCTCAAAAAACGTTGCATCGCTCTTATCAATCATAATTTTAGGTGGTAGCTTTATTCAAGCTACCAGTGCAGCTCGTAAATTGATCCGATTCCGAGATATTAGTCCCAAATATCTCGGAATCAAGCATTGATCGATTGTGCTTGACCCAACAACGATCGATAGATATTCACTGTCAAGATCTACAGAAGTGTAGTTATCTTCACTTGTGCACGGAGCTACCTCTTAAACTACAATAGCACTATCTATTTCCACTAAAAAGCCAGTAGAAATGAAAGCAACCAACTCACGTCTTTGGAACTCTTGGGCGTGGATCGACTGGATGAGGACCCAGATCTCGAGGGTGGTCTTGGACCATTCTCTGTTCTCTCGCCGCCTTCCGTTCGCACACTGGGTGACCCTCTCTCCTCCTACAACGTTATAATAACATCATCTTACACAGTTCGAACGAAACGTTTATCTATTAAGCGCCGAATAGACATCGACACCTGATGCTTTCCTACTTTCTCGGTGCATTAAAATGACTGGGGCTTTATTCCCTATGACAATAACGTATCTCGTCACGGTTAAACTACGCTGATTTGCGGCATTCTCATACAAAATTTTATAGTTCCTAGCTAAGATATGAGCGTTATTCTTAAAGAGGATAAAGTCTATGACCTAACTATGTGTGTGAATTAAAAAAAATCAAGACATAAAATTGACTCTTCCAGTCGATCGCGACTGTTTCAGACAATGTCCAGCCTTTCTCAATATTTTCTTCGATAATAATCAATTTAATCAGATTTGATTATTTTTGATCAATAATGCCAATTTTATACATATAGAAATGAAATTGATACAGCTTGTAATTTCCGATTTAAAAGTTCAGTCAATACTGGTGTTGTATACACAGCAATTGAAATTGCCAGATGGCACTGTTGCTTTGTGTCCGTTAAACGAATATGAATTTAGTTCACGTTATCATTAGGAAATATCACTATCTCTAAACTAGTTAGTGTTTACTATTGGATAGATCAAATACGTAAATTGCGTTTAACATTAGAATCATTACAAAAATAATGTAAATCAAACCAAAACAGGGAAACATTCAACAAATACATTTCCAGATCCTTGAAATCTTCTATAATAACCAGAATACACAATTATTACCATCTTACCTCATTAGCCACATCTACAACAAGATCTTGATCACTTTTTTCTGCGTCGCTGTCCTAGAAATGTATGTAACAATTAATATAGATATTTATAACAATTAAATGTAAAGAAACCAGCAATAATATTAATTTACAAGTATTGTTCAGCCATCATTATCAGCAATTTAATAAAAAGCATCTGTACAAACAAGCAGTCGGAACAGACGGTTATAGCCGAGTTGAGAGATTTTGCTAAGTTTCAAGGATATTATTATAATGTTAGATAATGAAAAAGAAAAGTAGTTTAATTTAAGTACACTTCAGTTAGAGCTATGCATAATTTGGTACTGCTTATTTGTATAATAAGCACCAGTAATTTTATTTTTTTCTACTTAAAATTTATTTACTTAATAATAATATTTAATTCTATTAATTCGTACGTTACGAATACAAAGAATATTCGACTTATTTTATGGTACTGGGGTTTTAACTTTATCATAGATCCAATCGATGGGTCAAAGGCAGCTCAGGAGTGGCAATTATTATTCAGGATATAATGTGAACCCTACAATTATCTAAACAAAGTACACGCCACCCCTACCCGCACTGACGAATTTTCACTTATCTCTCAACGGAGCACCAACCGTCTTTATCTAACCAAAGGAGAATAAAAAAAAGCAACGTGGATGTAATAGAAGCCGACACATACACTACATAGACTCACATGTCCGAGTACCTTCTCTTCCTTTCTGCGCTTCACGTCCAACGATTCCGGCTCGACCGGAGAACGTGGCCGGTACTTCTGCTCTCTTTCGTGAGGGGATACTGATCGTCTCTGCTTTGAATGGAAACATTAAATATAGGGTTAAATATAATAACCACCATAAAATGCTTTGATACCCTTAGTTCTTTTACCAAAAATATATACTTGACACCAGAAAAATTAAGTCCAAAATTACAATAGTACTAGCTATTTTAGACACGAGGATAGCAAGATGTAAAAACTTTGGTTATAATTTTACATTGAACTGGTTTAATTTTGGTGATCATGTACTACTTTTGGGTTAACAATGATTTATTTGGAGTCATTTTGCTTAAATAGGATAGCGAGATGTTAAAACTTTGGTTATAATTTTATAATAAAATGCCGGTTTAATTTTGGTGATCATTTAATATTTTTGTCTGTTATATGTTACTATATCTGGTGGTAAGTTAAACATAAGCCATTAAATATATTGTATAAAGCTATCCCCTGAGACTTCGTTCAATAGGGCTACCACGACAAAACAGGGAAGAGATACCCTAACCGTCAACTCCCACTCCAACTAGAAAAAGAGCTGTAACTTTTGAACGGCTGAACAGATTTTCTAGAAATATACCCAAGATGATTTCCGATTAAACTAGCCTTCAATAAAAGAAAACTGCATTGAAATCGGTCCATCCGTTTTAGAGCTACGATGCCACAGACAGATACACATATGATATGTTTCATGAAAATCTGTTCAGTCATTCAAAAGTTACAGTTCTTTGTCTAGTTGGAGTCGGGGGTTTTTGACGGTTAGGTTATTGATGACTGATAATTCGAGCTCAAGTCTATTTATCGGCGTATTATGTTGAATGGGCGTACGCGTCTAGAGTACCCGATCTGTACAATTAAATAATTATCAGCTAACCACGTACGATATTTGATACTTTCTATTATGATTTTCATTGCGGTTATCGCATAAATAATATCTGCGAATGTCACTTAATGATTAATAAATTCATGGAGTGCAATACACTGTCCGATTTACGAGATATGTGTGACCGAGAGCGCTATACCGCTCAAGTAGCTGCGTGGCGAGACGCAAAAGCGGAGCAGCTCGCTCTAGTCTATCATGTCGCCTTCGACGACGTTCGCGGCGGTAACGTGCGTTATTTGCACCGAAATGTGTAGCCATACGCACATGAGTTATTTTTTTATCTCATCTGCGTATTGCGTTAACGGTACAGCGCTCGCGGTCACACTATAACAGAAAGAAGATCTGCACACATAATTTCGGCCTCTCAAAGGACGTTGAGCTGATTTAAGTTGATGATTGTCATCAATAGCATAAAAATAGTCCACAATAGTTACAAGAGGAGCTAACCAACCTGTTGTAGCCCTCTAGAGCCGAGTCTATCATCGTCCCGGGGCGGAGGCTGGCCCGGCAGGAGGGGGGGCGGCGCCGGCCCGCCCGGGAGGACGGGAGGCTTTATGTCCGCGGGAGGAGGGAGCTCCACCTGAGGAAGTAACGTATAACACTATAGAATACAGAAATGGCGAAGGGGATGAAATCTAGCTTTCCTTATCAATGACCTCAACTGCATGCAGTAAGGATGCTTCTGCTGCTATTAGTATGCTTACCTTATGTGCCGGGGGAGGTAAGTGCGGCGGGGGAGGGGGCCCGGCTCCCGGCGCGAACAGTAGCCCCCCAGCTCCCAACATTCCCCCCGCGCCCCCCACACCATGCGAAAGGCCCGCACTTGCATGGATCTGCTGCTATAAAAAATATTGTTATCGTCAGATCCTGGTTTATACGCAATTGTTAAGCCCAAGATTTTGAGAATTAATTCTTATGGATTAATTTTCTGAGATTTCGTGTTCCCAAAGTATATTGATGGAGTATGTAAAATGAACGAGATACAACGAAATGCCCATGAATATGCGATTTTGTAACATCAAATTATGATTCGGTTTCGTAACAAGAACGCAGTCAGTGCATCATTTAATAATTACTTAAACAGCTTTGATTTTCAATTACCAGTAGGTATTATTTTAAATTTATTTCATTCTACACTTTTACTATGGGCCAATTCTGAATACGTAAAAAAAACTGTTCCATACTAAAATGAATACCTAACTGGATCAAAATGTATGGAGCAGACGTTTTTTCTATACGATTTCAAAGTTTGTCACATAATAAAAGTTATTTAGAATGATGAACAAAGGACTCTCTTATTTTTTATCTTCTGGTAATTAAAAATTAAGGGTGTATAGATGTCATGTTTAAGGGCCCATCCACACTCGATATTTTTAGCAGCTGAATCGTGCGTTTATTTATTTATACTTTATGCACTATGTACAGAGACGGACTTAATGCCTTATGTTATTCACTTTTTGTAAGCAAAAGGCAGCCGACGAACGCGAAAACGCGCGATTCTGCTGCTTTAAGTATCGAGTGTCAACGAACGCTAACCATTTGAAACGGAGAATGGATGGGATTAACTCCCATCGAGTCGGGATGTCAGGTTCTTGTAGCGATCATAAAATCTTTATCATCTTCTAATGAGCTACTCTTTCGACAACGTGTAGCAAGTGTAATAATATAGTAGGAAGTATAGCGGAACGGCTACTCAAATGTGAATGTATCCCAGATTTGGATTCTAAAGGTCAAGCCCCACTCACTGTGCGGAACTGCACTGCAGCGGAGCGACGCGGCTAAATATTGTTTATACAGGATGCCGCAGATTTGGTATCATGTTCTGAAGTACACCTAAAATCTGCGCTTTTTACGTTTGCTGTCATTCGACTAGGTGAAGGAACATCGAAGTAGAAATTTATGTCACATTTATCTGTTCTACACGTGTAATGAAAAATTATTTTGGTTAGAATAGGTTGGAGACTACAAACTTTGCCTAAAGATCGTGATAAGTGTAAAATTATGATATTTTTATGTAATTCCTGTGGCTAAACTACTAATTGGATTTGATAGATATTTTGTGTACGCTCATAGAACGTGATAATAAATACCTACGCGGTTTCATTTAATGTGGTAACATCTGCGACATTGCGCGGGTCTACCGCGTAATTAAAATTGTAATGAACATCGACATCGGTATTAAACTTCAATACGATCGTGAGAACCTAAACTTTGAGCTAACTTGTAAAAAAAATTACCTATCATATAGTTGGGACTCCTATCTTCATGATCGGTAATACAAGTTAGCTCAAAGTTTAGACTCTCACGATCGTATTGAAGTTTAATACCGATGTCGATGTTCATTACAATTTTAGTTCCGCGGTAGACCCGCTGTATAAAATTTGTGTAGCGCCGCTGCGGCGTAGTGCGTTCTTTCTCATCTGATTTCATATAAACAATATTTGACCGCGACATTCCGCTGCAGTGTAGTTTCGCTCAGAGCGGTTTCACTTTTAAAGATAAAAGACATTTTTCAATATAAGTTCCAAGATTTATTAGTCCTCTATAAATAAATCGATAGATATAAGTCATGCAATAATTGTAATACTTATACTCCAATATATTCTCTGATTCCTTTTTAAATACGAAGTATTAGAAGTCAAGACATGTGAGATGTACGAGATATCTCACATGACGTCATCGCTCGGCCTAGTAATTTTCAGCAGGTTTCAGTATAACCAAATGCAGTTAACATAGGTATAACTACTTCAGTATAAGCCGCAACTGGTAATAATATACATCTGACATGTAAATCTACTTTATGTGTTTGGATCTAGGTTAACCTTACTCATCTCGCATAAACTTAGCATTCTATGCATAGATTTTCTAATTTGCAGCTATGTCTATTATGCTATGTGAACACAAATGACTGTGAAAGGTAACCATACATATAAAGTAGTAATAATAAAATAGATGTTACACAAAGATGAAGCAAGAATCTATATCTAACTATTTGCAATTTCATTTTAGAGACAGGAAGTGTATATCCAATTAATGATACAAGCGTGCGCATGAAATTAATTAAAAACTCAGTAAAAATTACTAATAAAATAATTAATGCCAGCTAATTGATTAACTTATTTACGAAGTAATTACGCTTAAATACGCTATTTTAATTTACAAACTCTTTCAAGGATATAATTTTGATTATTTTCCAAGACTAAGCATGAGACTGAAAATATTTAAAATCTTTTTATGTCTTACATCGCAACCACAATATTATAGCTGTAGCCGCTAGCTCGCAATACTTAGAATGCGAATTGATAAAAGCATGTAGATATCAAAACAACTAAATAAACTGATTTACTAGCAATAATACGTAAATCTCATTCGTAATTAAAACTTCATAGTAATGAAAAATTAAAAATGAAATGTATAATATAAATGTGGCGTACAAATCATAAAGCACTAATTATTGCATGTCAGATGCAACAGCTAC
This sequence comes from Allophyes oxyacanthae, assembly GCA_932294325.1. NCBI lineage: Eukaryota > Metazoa > Arthropoda > Insecta > Lepidoptera > Noctuidae > Allophyes > Allophyes oxyacanthae. The sequence continues at coordinate 3,385,576 of OW028623.1, read as the reverse complement.
ACGCAACATATGTGCTTGCATACAATGAAAACGTGAAGTTAGAGGTGTGATTATAAAACATTAAAGTCCAATTAGTTTTTCCAATTACTGTGACATAACTTATGTTAAACGTTCGCTTGTTTATGTTAGCTTGTGCATTCTCTTGATTGGTATCGTTTTATTGCGATTAATTTTTACATTCGATGCCGTTACAGCAATCGTAGTGTAGAACTACTAAGATGATTATGGAGTGCTGTGTTGAGATGTTATGAATAACATGATGGTTGGGAAATATTCTGATATACAGGTCTATTATTTAGCGATCGCGATGGCACAGTATCTTTGGGATGGCAGAGTGAGACAACGCTGTATAAGAGCCGAGTGTTAGAAAGAGAGTAAACGACCCCTTGTCAAGAGTATTATCCATAAATAATTTCTATACCTGTACTTTTAAAATAATAATAATAATAACCCTCCAATTGGATAATTCCCAAGTTATTATTATGACTTTCTGGTTTGACCCTTTTGTGACCTGCGCTTCTTTCAATTCAATTTAATAGGAAAACATGCATGTGCAACTTATTAGTGACAAAAATGATAATAATGGTGGAATTGAACTAAACATTCTTTTATAATAAACGTACTAACAATCTACAGATGGAAAGAAGTATCTTTACTATTTAGGTTCAGATATCAGATCTAAAAAGGTAGGTAGGTAGTCCATTTAAAATAGCTGCATACATTCAGAATGTGTTCAAGGATTTAATATCAGACGGCTCAATTATGGAGAGGCGGAAAGTCGCGCGGAGCGCAAAATGGCGCGCAACTCGGAGAATAATGGGTATCTCCGTCCGTTCATGGAGAGCGAGCGAGACAGCGCGACACGCCGCCGCGCCCCGGTTCGCGCGTCGCGCGACTTTTCGTTTCTCCATAATTGAGCCCTTAGGATTTCTGAAGGACTCATGAAATATGTGTGGTCACTGTCACGGTCCATTCTGACTTGAGCAAATTCCAGGCGCATGTGGAGTTTATAGAACAATAACATACTATGAGATACAAGATGAAATGAGAATGCAAAAGCTTACGTGAAAATTTTGTGATGTAATTTGAAATAAATCAAAATGGCAACATAAAGTAATGCGAAATGTTAATCACAACATATAGTCAATGTACCAAGCACAGTATATCTTGACTTACAAGCAGTTGCTGAAGACCCTGCTGTTGTTGTTGCTGCGGACAACGTTAACAATATATATGCTGTGATATTATCCTAGTCTCTTTAACAGAACTGCCCCATTGATAAATCACTTTCTATAAACAGAAATGTCAATCAAATATGGAATTGGCAGCTATCAATCCCACTGGTGGAGTTCCTAAGCTTTGTACAGCAATTATGTGTATAGTAAGTAGGTTGCAGGCCCATCACCTTCTTAGGAATAATCAGTAGGTCGTGTCTTACTAAGAGCCACCTTGTTTGTGACACTTCAATATAAAATTAATGCACAATTTAAGCCTGAGGTCATAGATGTTTTGAAAATTAGATTAGTGAAGGATTGTCCCTTAAGCGGTGGCTCAGCTTTTTGCTAGAAGGTCTACCATTATTATAAGCAGCTGATGCATTGTATAGTTCTTTAATTCGTAACTAGCATCAAAATGTTGGTAAATTATGTACAGCATGTATGTGCTATAAAATTGTGATTTTTTATTTAACTATGAAAAATAATCACCATCTGGATAATGATAGATATATATTAGATAAGATAAACAAAATAATCATAATATTTATGGATATGTGTGGGTCACAATTTATCCCATGACTGTTGACAATTTACATGTCACTCAGTAAAATTTTAATATAACTGAAATAAAATAAATAAGCAAAACAATTAATGGGCTAAGTTAATGATTATTCATAACACTATAATATAAGCCTTCAAGATGAATAATATATTTTTAATTATTTGCATATTTTTAGTTGGTTTGAGTACAAGTTACAGCATTATTCTACTAAGACACTTGAAGGACGCTTACCCCAATAATGGCATTGAGTTCAGACATGGTGACTTGTTTAGCTCTCTCCACTGCAGATGCCACTTGTTGCTGATGCTCCTGTGCTAAGAATGGGAGCACTTGCCCTATAATAGCACTTAGTCTTTTTGCTATTTCTGTCTGCAAGTATAAAAAAAAATGTTTAGCGTAGTGCCACAGGTTAATTATTTCAGTTTTGTTAGATGTTTGTCGCAAAGTTTACCTGTTTATGCATCTCCACATTGAGACCATATGACATTTCATAATACTGCAAGAAAAGAAAATAGGTAGTGAAAATTTGAAATTATACACAATTTTATTATCCATATAACAAACAATTCTTATCAACAATGGATAAGTTTTTTGGAACCAGGTTGCATTATTACTAAATGTGCAAAGACAGTTTATCTTCACTTCTTACATAGGTATTCATAAAAATATAAATTTGGATGATTAAAAGAAGTCAATCAAATACTAAGCTACATACAATATTGTAATCATATTTTTGCCATAGAAATAAATATTCAAACATATTTGGATATTTTTAAGGAAAAGTGTAATGTAGAATTAGGTTATTTAATTACTAAAACAACTATACTTTGTGTTCCATGCTAATTTAGCGGACACAAAAATTGTTCCCAAAGATATTGAGTACCTCTTTATCTCAATAAAGAATGAGTAAACAAAACAATAGTTTTTTTTATTAACATGTGTTTCCAATACTTGACACCTATGTGTTAAAAGAATTTAGCAACAATTCAACACAAAGCTGTGTATTACAGCAAAAATAAAGGTCAAACAGTTCCAATTATTATATTGCAACTATAATAACATAATAATAGCAAATACAATTTAACTTAGTCTTGAGAGATATCATCAACAAAGTTGATTATATTTTACAACATATTCGTTAATTACTGTTTGAGAACAACTAAACTTAGCCTACATTGTTATCTTCGCCAAACATTCAATATTTGAATTATTATTATCTTTGTTTTACTCCTATCATTATTTATTCCAGATTTAACAGTGATATTTGTTCACAAATAAACTTTCTTTATCTTCAACTCTATAAAAGTTTAATTACCATAACATAATGCCTCTGCATTTCCGTCTTCTCACTGGCCAGTTTCTCACATTCCAATTTCAAACTGTAAACAATGAATTATAACATAATCATAAGATAAGATAATGATTAAGGATAACTACAAATCAAATTAGCATAGATTAGCAACATGTAAATAAGAACTGAATAAACGTTATAATAACTTACGTGTGATATTGGGCTTGTAAGAAGTTGAATTCCTCTTTAATACGCTCTAGTGTGTCTGCTATTGTAAATTTCATAGGCCCTGCTGGCGGCTGAGGTCCCTGAACAGAAAGTGACAAACAATAATGGGGTCTAAGCAGAATCTACTTCAAAAAAGCAACTTTTGAAGGCATATTATTGTGCTATGACCGAATTTTATTATTTTATAGCTTGTTAGAGATAGATAAAACAACACAAACCCTTACCGCGGCCGCCGGGTGCCGCGTAGCTGTTGGATACATCTTAACAAAAATCTACAGCGATATCTCAGGTATACACAATCAAATATAGTTTTCTTTTGATCCGTTTGCTAAAAACATCGGCACCATCTCCTATATCACCGTCCACCACTGCTATAACACAGCAAACACCGGAGAGCCCGACTTACGCGCTAACGACAATGATATGCACAAACTTTGCCTCAAAACTTTTGAATTATCGGTCATTATATTGACATTAACAACTTTTAAGTACAATTATCAATCACCATGTAAAATAACGCGGCAAATTGTAATTTAACATGTATTTCGAGAAACAGTCAACGGATTTTCGCAATTTTTTAACCATAAATCCACGCCGTAATTTTTGTTCGGCTGTCATGTCATCCATCATCATTCATCACAGAATGGCATTCTCGAAATTGTTATATAAGGTCATATTTGTACACTATACATTGCTGGTTTTATAATATTGCACTTTCTTGAGATATTTTAGTGTACCGAGAATATCAGTTATTAAATTGGATATTATATTTTTCAAGATTGGCAACAACGATTTAGAATTTATTGGCGCGCGGGGCGCGCGGGTCGTTCAAAAACTAGCGAATAGGATTATATAATCTAAGATTCCCATAGAAATAGTACAAGTATAGTGCCACAAACTTATCTGACCCGGTGAACAAAATTGGAACTAACGTCGCTACGGAACAAAAAGTCATTTTTGTACGGACAAAGGGACAAAGAGTAATTTTTGTACGGAGATGAATGACATTGGTAAAAGCGTTGGCAGCGACGGCGACGCCACGACCGGCAGGGTAATCACGATACACACTCGCAATCGGAATCGATTCAATTTTGACAGTCAAACAAATTACATTGCGCGGTATGCTTTTAAAACCACTACGCCCTACAATTTGAGCAACGCAATGAACACTGTTGTAGTGTCAAAATTTAGTCGATTCCGATTACGAGCGTGCATCTTGATTAGGTAGCCGGTCAGATAAGTTTGTGGCATTATATATAGGTATAGTATCTCCATGAACATTCCATAGGAATATTCACAGACATTTATTACCAGTAGGAAACATTTTATTAAAGAATAATAACGTAGTTTCATAGAGATAATATATAGTTGTAATTTCTATGCGTAGTTTATAGATGTCTTTGGTAGATGTAGAAAAATTCTAAATAGTTTTTGTCATTGACCTAGAATAACCTAAAGGATTACCTACTTTATAATAAATATAATGTGCAGAAGATCCTTTCACTTAGGCTTTTGTATTTGTTTATCACAGAGCAGGCAAATCATAAAAGAATGCTCTTACAAATGCTTTGGCTCTAAGTACAAATGGTAATATAATTAGATTATCAATGTAGACGGCCTAGCGAAAACAAATGAAAGATTTCAGTGCATAGCCGCACCGCTATACTCATACTCATCTCTTTGCTCTGAATACTAAGACTCATACCCATAACCCTAAGGCTGACATTCAGAGAGATCATAGATAAAGTAAATCTAAGAGAGAGATGAACTTAAGACGGGCAAAGACCGGTCTAAGGCTGACATTCAGAGACGACAAAAACGAGTCTAAAAATCGTTTTTGTGCTGTGTCAAATAAATACTTTTTCTTTGTTTTCTTTCTTTCCTTCTTTATTTCTTTCTTTCTTTAAGAAACAAAAAAAGAAATAGCATCATTTGAAGTTATACCAATTTGGTACTAAATATTATTATAGTTTAAAACGGGATATTTACAATGTTTATAGATTGATTTGAGGGATTTGAGCATAGATTATACACTAATACTGATATGTTGGATTTTAGCTTCCGATATTTTGGCACTGTTGCAAGCGTAATCGTCAGGGATAAACTTGCAAACATGGTAAATATCCCGTTTTGAACTATAAGCTAATGTTAGTGGACGGACAGTTTAAAAACTGGTAATACTAAAAACGATCAAGTTGGTGCTTCTGCTTTTACTAGAGCTTTTTCATTTATAGATCTATTAAAAATACCCCCATAATTATCAATAATAAATATATTATTGCATAGAAACCAAACTTTTGTGTAAAATTGGAATTTATAATAAGAGCAAAATAACACATATTCCAACTGTAAGCGTCTACTTAAAAAAGTATTTTTTTGTTATAATGTTGTCTGTGGTTATTTTTATAATGGTAGAATTGGCAGATCGTCGTCGCGCTGCAGCTGTTTGATGAGCGACTGAGTTTGCAGTGTCGAACAGTGTCGAAGTGTTTTGAAATAAACTGACTGGTTGCTTTGTTTTTCGTGATACAGTGTATTTTCAATGATTATATTCAGAAGAAAGTGCTGTTCTTAGAGTGATAATCAGTTTTTTGTGAGTTTTTTACGTAGCAAAGAGAACCATCATGGATTTCAAAACAGTCGTTTTCAACGCTGCACGAGATGGAAATCTTACGCGACTGAAAGTAAGTATTTAAAAAATATATTTTATCGTTGTGTAACGATCGAATTTACATCATGAAATCCTTGGCTGCGTTTTCAATTTGACGCTAGTATCGTTTTTTTTTTTGCTGCTAACTGTTGATATTACAGTTAGGTACTCAGTTCCACGTTTATAAATGCCAATTCGTTACATCGTGATAAAAGATGCAATAACAGGAAAGTCATGACAGTTACGATTGCTATTGCTTCCTATTAAATATTATTGTCCTAATTTTATCTTATTGCCGGTAAGTTTGTACGTATTGGGCAAATATATCTACGTAATAGTCACTGTGGTAACAGAACGAAGTTTTCAGTGACTGACACTATTGTAGTCATGAGACAATTTTAGTGTAAGCTGTATGAAATTATTCTTAGACCTCCCAATTATAAAGAAATTTAATTAGCAAATATTGGTGTCATTATCATTCTTTGAGTACCTATGTAAACCTCTAAGTTATCATTACATGACATTTGAAGAAGATTTTTTGACATTAGTGTTACTATGTCTGACTCGGTCAACTGGACTTATAGAATAAATTAAAGGTTGTTTTAAAAAAAATTACTTAAAAATACCACCTTTTTTCCACTTTGAAATTGAACTAATAGGATACTTAATTGTTACTTATTTTTATTGGCTTGTTTTTAACTGACCACCACATTTAAAAAACTAACATACAAAAATACTTTTTATTGCGAAAAATAGTAAATGATCACCAAAATTTAAATCTCATTATAATTTTAAATATTATCCAAATATTTAACGTGTTCTTATCATATTAAAGTAAATTACTCCAAATAATACATTGTTTACTCAAACATTGTAAATGAAAACCATAATTTATGTTTAATTTACCCAACCATAGTAAATCAAACCCAACATTTGTGTTTGGCTAAAATTCTTTCAATTCGGTGAACATTTACTTAATTTGGTGGTCATTTTATTTGAAACCATTTATATTACAGAAAATTGCAATAAATTGTTTTGTTGCCTGACCACTGTATCATGATATGCAACATTTAGATATTAGTACATTCATACAGTCTCTATAGTAGAACCCACTATAATGATAAAGTAGATATTGTCAGCAACTTTTCCACACTTTCCAGCCATTTATCGCTCATAGAAATACTGGCAGGTAGCCATAGACCATACATAAGTGAAGATGAAACCTTGATTTTATATTTAACACATGATCATGCCTTTTTACAATTAAGTAATAATGAGTAACCAATACATAGCTGAACTAAAATTTAATATTATGTTGCTTTCAACTAAAATTATATTAAGCTATGCACTGTATTAACTATTCAATATAAAACATTTTAATTTAAGCATAAATTCACTTTGTTTTGTCCTAAAGATGTACTCTGGTTTTAAAAACTATCAGATTTGATCAACCTCTACCCAAATATGTTAATTTAAAGTTTTTGCATATATACTTATTGTATTATTTTGCTCAACAATCTATAGTTGGTGGGTCATGTTAGCAAACTACCTATTTAGTTCTTTTTCAAAGTTAAGGTGCATACCTCTTTTTACGTTGATATGATGTATTTTAAATTTACCATACATCATAATTTGTTATGTTTCATTTTTATTGTACAATACAAACAAATTAAATTACATTATAAACAATACATTTTTCACATCATAATTCACACTTGTAATAAAGTATTTCCTGTTACATACTCATCCTGTTTTCTCAGTTGTCTGAAAACAAAATATAATTTACTACATTATATTATAATTATATTGTTTGTTTAATGTCATTGGAATACTTGTCAGAATTTTATATTAGGTCAGCTCATATTGAGTCAATAAATATAATAATTTAATGTGCTATGTTTTAATGTAATCATAGTTAGCTTCTTTATTTAGAATACTGGTTTTATGTTCACAGGAATTTATAGAATTGCTTATTTGCTCTTCATATAAGGTACCTTGTTTCTTCACAATATATCGGTTACCTATTCATATTTATATCATGTATATCTAGTTTTATTTTAGAAATATATGTTTTTTTGAGTCAGAAATTTTTGTTCTTATGTAAAATATACCAGAAACAAAGAACTATGTGATAAAAACAATACATTATTATGCAATGGTTATACCTACCTATTTAGTTGATCTTTCTGTCCACAAATCTTATCTACAAGTTTAAATAATATTTATAAATTATGACTGGTTTCAAACAATGTTGTAAAAGTTGAGGGAAATCCAATATTTCACTGTCTCAGAATAACCATAAGTCGGAGCATGTCACATCAATGGCAATTGCTTTCTTCAATAATTCAAACTCAATAGCTCACTGGATTAAGAGTGACAAATCAATACCCTTAATATTAGCACTAAAACTGGGATATTTACAATGTATTATTGCATGAATATTTACATGGTAAATATCCTGTTTTAGTGCTCTAATAATAGTGTTAGTGACCATGACAGTTTAAGAATTATTAATATCATTACACTTCTAATTATGATCAATTGATCATACTTTTACAATGTTATCAGATACACAGTTGTTTGGTCTTTCTGATAAAGTTACTTAGCCTAGGCGTTTACAGAGATGCAAACCGGGCATTGGACATAGTACGGCACCTCGTAACTAGGTAAAAAAGCAGAATTAAATTCAATGGAAGTGACTCCACTATATTCATGGCTTTTCCCGACAAACTAGAATAATTAGATTTAATCTTATAATCGGAATTTCCCTGTATAATAATAGGTTATACAAGGCAACGTCTGTACTATATCTATGTTATCTATCTCACAATGTCATCCCGCTATAAAATCTGTGCGTATTATTCCGCTGTACCTACCTAAAGGCCTATTCAGACTTAAGCGGTATTCGCTACCGTCTGCGGCAGAGAAAACCCAGTGGGTATGCGGTGATATTACTGTTCAGACCTAAGCGGTATTCGCTACCTTCTGCGGCAGAAAAAACCCAGTGGGTATGCGGTAATATTACTGTTCAGACCTAAGCGGTATTCGCTACCGTCTGCGGCAGAAAAAACCCAGTGGGTATGCGGTAATATTACTGTTCACACCAAAACGGATTTTTCGCCAAAAAGAAATTTTCACCAGTTAGTCATTTCTGAGTCGCCAAAGAATATACACGTCAGTCACATTGTACCCACAGCGGCAGCGAATATCGCTCAGGTCGCTCTAGCCGCGGTACTTGATACTAAATACCTGAGCGAAACCCGCGCGGTATGTACCTCTACCCACAGCGGCAGCGAATATCGCTCAGGTCGCTCTAGCCGCGGTACTTGATACTAAATACCTGAGCGAAACCCGCGCGGTATGTACCTCTACCCACAGCGGCAGCGAATATCGCTCAGGTCGCTCTAGCCGCGGTACTTGATATTAAGGTTGTATTTTACGACGATTTCTTACTTTTGAGGGGGTGAAGTATCAGCCTAAGCCCCACCCACTAGGGGAGCTCCGTTCTCGCAATTACGCAATTGACGTATCAGACTGTGTGACACACGTGTCACAGAATAGCAATATTAATTAGCAACATGCAGTATGACACCAGCAAATACTTGAAAAATATAAATTCATAATATCGTATACCCAGTGTCCTATATTACGCTAGAAAATCTGTACCTCCGTTTTGTATTTGTAGATTTTATACCTATTTAACTATCTACTTATAAACTATCAGTCATACCTATTGTGTATGAGTTTATGCAAGTGCACATAATTGTCTCGACCAACATTGGGCATTTTCACACTAAGCCAATAATGCCGTAACGAAACCGATATATCGGCATGACAAACCTGATGACACTGCCAATGTGTGTGTAATGTTAGAAGAATAAGCCAACTCAAATCCATGCCTTGAGATAATAACCTACTCTCACCCACACCTGTAGGAGTCGTCCGTTTCCGTAGTCATACCTACTTAAGTATGTTCACAGGGTTGCTTTTTGACCAAAAAAGAAATTGCATATTCATAGATCAAAACCATATTCCTAGTTCAGATTCCTCGCTATGTATGCAGATGAAGAGCTTCAAAATTGAAAGAAAGAAAGAAAAAACTTTTAAATCGGACTCGCACACGAAGTTACATAAAATAATTGAAATCCTTCAAAAATTTACACCCCTTAAGATATTTTTAATTACCATGACCACAATGTTTCAGATATTTCTGAATTTCTTTTTGTACCGGCAACCTAAGTAGCACTGCTATCCACCACAATCCTTAAAAATCCTAGAATGCCTGTAGATTTGACACAAAAATCAATCAAAATTATTTTTCACCCTAAAATTTTGAAAGATTTTTACTTTTGGTCCACTTTCACTCCTGAAATCCTAAGTGGGATGACAGGTGATGGTATGCCACAGATGTACTAGCAGACTGTTGTAGTTGTGGAGAAACGAGGTATAATTTTTAAAAACGTTTTCTTTCCTTCTTTACATACTATCTATCTATCTCTCTCTAACTTCTAAATTTTATTAACTACGGACATGTATCATTCAAATTCGAAGAATTTACAACAAAAAACCACATAGTAAAAGTTATGAAATTTGGTTCTTGTTCAGAAATAGTACGCATTTCAAATTTTTGTGGCTAGTTTTCCTAGATTATTATACCATTTTGGAACCTTGGATAGTTGCGTCAATTTTTAAAAAAACTTGCCATGGTAGTGTCTGTACTTTTTTTTTACACCACGATGAGTGAAAGTGGACCAAAAGTAAAAATCTTTCAAAATTTTAGGGTGAAAAATAATTTTGATTGATTTTTGTGTCAAATCTACAGGCATTCTGGGATTTTTAACGATTGTGGTGGATAGCAGTGCTACTTAGGTTGCCGGTACAAAAAGAAATTCAGAAATATCTGAAACATTGTGGTCATGGTAATTAAAAATATCTTAAGGGGTGTAAATTTTTGAAGGATTTCAATTTTTTTATGTAACTTCTTAAAAATTGAGATGTTTTTTATTTTATTTTTTGTTCTCGAGTAGTCATGAGCTGGTCAACCCTCTGGTGCCCGCTTATCGTTGAATTTTGGGACATGGTGTATATAAAACTTCATACTCTTTGTTCTCAACACTACAAATTGTCGTACTGATTTTTCTATACTACATCCTATAAAATGAATTCTTGACGGAGATGTCAAGAAATTATTTTAGCATATTGATTTTTATAAACGAAATACTTAGATTTTCTGAATAAAAGGCAAGTTACTTATACTTCCTGTTGCTTTTTAATAATTTTTTTAATGATTTTACTGTCATTCTTTGTTTTGGTTTTGAATAAAGTGTAAGCGCAGGAAAGTCAAAAAAAATTGCACAGGTCCGACTTCGATGCGCGCCGAAACGCGACTGATTGATGGCAGAGATGACAGAAATCACGAATTTTGTGGTTTTTATCAAATTGTGACCAATATACGTAATATTATAAAAAAATTACAACCGATTTTCGTTGGTATATTTGCGACCAATATTGTGATGTAAAAATTATTTGAAATAATATCATGTTTTAGAAATAATCTTGTAAACACTTTTTTAAAAGGGGTAACTTTGCGATTTTTTTTTATCGAGCCAACTTCATCCAATCATGTATCGGACAACCGTGCAGAGATTGTCACATCTTCAAGTTTGATATATATTTTTTTCGGGACAAAGAAATAAGAATTTCTATTCAAAAAATTGTAAATACAAATCGGTTTTTGCGGCATTCCTGTAAAATACCCCCTTAAATACCTGAGCGAAACCCGCGCGGTATGTACCTCTACCCACAGCGGCAGCGAATATCGCTCAGGTTTGAATAGACCTTGATATCCTTATAATGTCGCTGTCGTAGAGAACGAAGTAAATATTTCGTGTTTTACGCGACTATCTTATTTTGTTTCTTCACTGATGTCAACACTAATATTAGCTTCTGTTTTTGCCATGGTAGTTTTGTAGTAGGTTCTAGCAATATAAATGTCGTGTCATTGAATTAAATTAATGTAAACTGATGCCATACAAGTGTTCTAGAATATTACACCAATTATTTGTTCGTAGCTTCTGAGACTTCCCCAAGTTTGCTTGTAAAGTTATACGTCTCGAGTTGGCAAGCTCTCGAAACTTCAATTAACTGAGTAACTAACCAATTCCGCACAGTACCTATAGAAATTCTGCTGTTCCTACAATATAGTATCTACCACATGCACAGAAATGTTCTAGTATCAGTAGTATCTAGTATAACACGGCCCGATTTGGTTTCAGACTGATGCAATTTCCTGAGTTTTATCTCACTAATTTTTCACTGCGTGTCACGCACTCGCTTGTCAATATTGTTTTCGTAACCGACTTACGCATAATTTTTACCTAGGGCTGCCAAGTTTTAAAAATGTCTGATGCAGAGATTTTAGGAAAATACTTATTTCGTAAAAAAAAACAGTGCGTACTTGAAACTTGTTTAATTAAAAACCGGTCAAGTGCGAGTCGGACTCGCGCACGAAGTGTTCCGTACCATAAAAACGGCAAAAATATCACGTTTATTGTATGGGAGCCCGCTTAAATATTTATTTTATTCTGTTTTTTAGTATTTGTAGTTATAGCGGCAACAAAAAAACATCATCTGTGAAAATTTCAACTGTTTAACTATCACGGTTCATGCGATACAGCCAGGTGACAGACGAACGGACAGACAGCCGAATCTTAGTAATAGGGTCCCGTTTTACCCTTTGGGTACGGAACCCTGAAAAGAACGGAACCGCTTATTATACTAAGTACCACTAGGTCCAGCTTGATTTGTAAAATCATATTTTTCGTGGACCTGTGATGACATCAACAATTTTTCTGGTTTTTTTTAATCTTTAAACATTCTTGATAGTTCATATTATCTACAAATAGAGGTCTTTACAGCATTTTCATAAGTTATCAATTTATTACGTAAGGACGGATTTCGCGCCCACCCCGTCTAATCTGGAGATTTACGATGTCAACCGGTAGTCAGGAGATGCACCGTCCAAACCCGGAGTCTCTGGGTCAAACCTAGAGGGTTGCAGCCCTATTCCTAAGTATCGACTGTCTGACCTTTCGGTGCTTTCGGTCTCGCGTACCACGTTACTACGGCATACTGAGCTGTATTCAAAGCCACAAAATTAATGATGTTAAGAGAGACCGCTGGCAATCAATTTATTACATCTTATTATTTATCTTCTTCTCATTATTATCTTCTTTTTTTTTATTTTTTATTATTTATCTTTTTTTTTTATTTTTTCTTTATTATTTATTACTTCTACGACTAATCGTAGAAGCATTTTATCCCGTAATGAGGTGGTGTCAGACCAACTTCCTACATTATCTAAATGATGAGGAAGTGAAATACTTTATACAGTGCAACAAAAGTGGAGATGACTTTCCTCTCTAATGCAAGTCTGAGTCTGTAAATATTAGTATAGACTTGTGGATTTAGAACACGGTTCACATTTTTCTCTTTGTCTACATACGTAACGTTTTTACAAGTTACATATTGATGCAATAGCATAAATAACGAGAGTAAGTTCCAACGAGGACGTCTACCATATCTTTGCAAAATGCGTCCGCGTCGCGTCCATTTTTGCAATAATAGCCTAACAATGACATTATGTACTATAAAGGTTTGTAATATATGCATACTTGTATACCCGTAAAATGACTTTTAACACGTACCTATTCCCAAAAAGATATATAATATCCACTTTGATTTATAGGAGCATTGCGAAATATTAATATAATATTCAGTATACCGTTGACAACATAACTATGGCGACGTCTACATAATTGCCAGCCGCGCGATATGCTTATCTGCATAGCTCTGTTCGCCTGCGCTGATCATTCCACTGTCATATGGACAGTAATAATTCTCTGCAGGGAAAGTAGGTGGCAGTGTGTTGACCCCATTCGAGCAGTGTTTACACACAGGCACCAGAGTGGGCGTACGTACGAGTACAGAATTCATGATTGAGCTAAGAAAATTCAGTGTTAGAATATTCCAAAAGTGAATGGCGCAAGAGAAATCACAGATTTGTTTGCTCCAAGTTTCTATTTTCGGATGATTGAGTAGCTTGAAGCGATGTTACTTTTTTAACGGATTGCACAAAGTAGCTCTATAAAACGTGTATGTAAACTTTCGTTGCTCGTGTTTTTATGCTACGATTTTATTAAGAAGTCGTGGTACGTTTATAGAATAGTATCACCTGTCGTGTTAAACAACTCGCGGATTTTGGGTACGGCGAGTGCCAAGCCTCAATCATCGTGGTGGAATACAACGATGACTGATTGGCCCTATTAATAATACGTCCTAAGCTAACCCTGCTTTGTTGTGTTTTGCCTGTTTTGTTTGTGCTTTGTTTTTGCGGAATGTGTTGATATATTTAACACCTAGATATTTGAACTTCGCAAACACAGAGAGGAAAGACGCAGATTTAAATGAGTTATTCAGACGACCTCATTAACGAAAAGCAATATCAGTAATGGTGGCACAGAAATGAGAAATTAATTTGAGTTCAAAGAAAATAGTACGCAGAGCTATTTTTAAAAAAATGTCGTTATTTGTTAGTGTTAATTTTGATTGGTATATCACACTTCACAAAATTGCCATAATAATATGGGATTTGTTCGTAGGTCCACGATACGTGTAATTGAGGTGGAACAGACGTTCACTTAATTAAATGACGATTGTAATTTGTTTTATTTACAAGTTTATCAGGATGTCTTTCTTCTACGAAGCGCAAAATCTAATCTTAACGATGCTCGCGCGAAATGATGAACTGCCCAATGATTCTCTGACAAATAAACATTTATTAGAATTCTCTTTCTCTCGCAGATGACGAAACGTAATGCATATTCTCCAGCGCATCTGTTTGTCCGATACAGACGATATATCCACCACGTGTCCTCTTTACGAGATTTAAAATAAGTATGCGAACAGATTTAGAGCGTTGCTTACTCATCCCACATGCGCGAATGCAAGTTGCAACCGTCTTAGTTTACTCACAAAGCGACGACGTGGTAAAATAGAACCACAGTTATGGGATAATGGTCCAATTTAAACAGCCAAGCGATTAATGAACCAAGTTATGGAGAGCAATTATTCTTGATTAGATTGGTTCAATTTCTGAACGGGGAACGAAAAGGTTTCTTATTTCAAAGTTGTACCCCAACGCTAAACGGAGGCTAATTATAAACGAAAAACTTTTTTTAAATTATGTGAGTTACTAAGCTATGGATCTTCTAGTCTAGTAAGTCTTCAAATCTTTTAACCTTCATTGCTTAGCAGGAGTAAGAAATCCGCGGTCTTTAAAAGGATGCCTCTATCCAATTACATATTATTTATGAGGTATAATATAAACTTCAACATTACTCATATATAGCCTACCTACTATATTATTAACTACTTTGTTATTGTGCTTCAACATCATTTTTTTATGCGTACACAGGGAACACAGGTTCCAACCACATTGTCTATTATAACATTACTCATCCAAACGTTTTTGATATAAAATTAGACCACACGCGTATGCGCAGCTTTTCCTCTATTTCGTTTTGTCGTCGGTCATTGCCGGTTCTTTGTCCGGTATGACTCACTCGGTCACTCGCATCAACCTCCTCCTTACCACGGAAGATGGAATGAGGAAGGACCATGTTCTTGTTACTCCTCAATTTGTTTCCTAATAGGCCTTTGTTAGTCGCTTACATTGACATTTTATTTCTTCTAAGTTTTGTTTGGCCGACTGCCAAAATAATGCATAAAGACAATAGGTCAAAACAATTCCGTCTTGAATCAGTTTAATAGGTTAAACATTTACTGGGTGTTTATTTATGTAAATAAAATGCGTTTTGTATTATTTTTTTCAATTCAATGCGTGTTGATGGTGTTCGTCGTGCGACATACTTGTGGTCGCGTTCAAGAAAATATGTAGAAACACATAACTCATTTCATAATCATCGGTTTTCGCTGCGTTGTACTCGTTACTTTCTATAGAATGTTCAAGTTAGTTTTCATATTCTTTGCGGTCTAGGATATATATTTTTTTGCTATATATATTATGTATTCGATCATTCTACTACTTAAAACCAGGGACGGATACCGATATTTTAGAAATATCGATATTCGGCTGTAAAATACCGATATTTTACAAATATATCGGTATATTCAAGTATCGGTAAAATATCGATACAAAATATCGCTTTTTTAAGTACCGGTATTAGGTTATCGATATTTATATCGATACTCAATACCGATTTTAATATCGGTATTGATACAAATATAGACAAATTAAAGTATCGATATTTATGTACTGAAATTAAATATCGGTACCGATATCGATAAAAAAATACCAGTATATCGGTATTATATCGATATTTTTATATCGGTATAAATAAATATCGGTAATCCGGTCCCTGCTTAAAACGCTTCATGAGCAGTAGCTACAGTTGAACTGAAAGATAAACCCATTTCTATGATGCTCATTGGCGACAGGCCAGCTGTCTGGCTCTACATTTGAGTTCGCAGTGTCCTGTTGGTATGACTGTAAGATTGGCTTACCCCGGAAAAAGCAAGCTGGCAGTAAAATATACACTCTGAACACGTCATGAACGAAAATTACGACTGGAAACCATTGTCGTAGTTTTCTTGGCCAACAAGATCGTGACTCAGTATAATACTGTTCTCAACACCAAAATGTCTGTTCCGTCTTCTGCAGTGCTTTCTGATTGTTTTCTCAAGTTTTTAAAACGTTACGTCCGCGTCGCAATCATTTTCTTTTAATTGTTTTGTTTACAGCTTTTAGTTTCCACTACCGTTCGAGTAATAATAAATTTAAATTTACTTGTGTTTAGAATTTAAAATTTATTTTTGATGCGCCTAGGCCTCTCGAGACTATAGTGGAACTTTTTAGGTCAGATTGTCTAATCTAAATGTTCTAACGCAATATGTAGGTACTTTCAATTGTTGTATAGTGGTAACAAAGAATCACGAATGGCGAGATCATTTTGTATGTGGCTCTATTAAAATTCCGTTACAAAACCATACCGTTAGTTCTGTACTAAGCGGTATTGTAGCTCCGTGTTGCAATTTAACTCTGGGCTTAATGCCGACAGTGATGTACTTATTTGATTAGGTATATAATACAAGAGTTGGTTTTGATTGCAAATTAGTGCAATTTGTATTTTGGCATGCCATTCATGTTTCAAAGTCAGTTTTTTATTTCAACTAGGCCTTTTCAGGCACTTTCAAAACGTCGTGATTCTAGGTGCGCGGTTCCAAGTGCGTTGGTCCTGGAGAAGATACCGGCAAGAAACTCCATGTTTGGCACTCAGTGTATCCATGTAGCGACCGTATTTCATAGTAAGACAGTTGCCGACTTATGATATGAAAACAAAACAATTTCGAACTATTCTGACGAATTTTCTCGCAGTATCATTTGCCAATCGTCGCTTTGTACAATTCCTAAGACAGTCAGTGACTCTATTTGTATTCGCGTCTGCATAAATCTCTCGGAGGACTAAAATGGCAACTCAATTAGTAATCTTCCTCAGTCCGTTTTGCCATTTGGATATTTCACTGCAATTAGTGTTAGGTAACATTAGTTTAAAGATTGCGGAGACTTAAATGACTAGTAGATTACGATCGATGACTATTGGCTCACTCTTTGCTGATTAGATGAGCACAGCCTCAAACGAAGATGATATGACAAGTTTGTATAAAGATAACATCTTCTTTTTAATGACAATGTCATTGACACTGTCAGAAATCTTCTTTGCACCGATACCACGATTTCAAGATAAACGAAAGTTTGAATGTATTATTTCAGATCTTTTCTGTACCTACCTGATGTAATTTATTTTAAATTTTGTTTCGAGAATCATGTTTAAGAAAAAACTATCGAATCAATTTCGAATAACGACCCAAAAACACCGATATCACGTAGCAATTGATTTTCAAGGCACACAGAATATGTAGTAGCTCTTTATCGTTTCAACATTCGTCCAAAAATAAACTGTCTACGTATTGTTTTACGTATTTACTTGCAATGCATTAGGCTAGCCGTTGTGTAACAAAAACAAAGCAATTCAACTATTGACACATATACGGATGTAAGCGACGATAAATTATGTAAATCCTAGGTTTGTTTGAAGAGGTAAGCAATTCTATTTACATATAATGCTCGTACGTTATCGTTATCTATTCCTTTACTGTTTTTGGGCCGAATGAAGTCGAAAATATAATGACACAAACCCGCTGTTTGTGTGCACAGGTGGAAAGGATTGAGGGAAGTAGGTCGTTGTCCTCTGAGCTCCAAACACGCAATTGAACGGGTACTCTTAAGTAGGGGATATGAAGCTAGTACGATTTAGCTACTACACGTGGCTTCAAGTACTCATGTTGTACGGCACGTGGGTGATGCATCATGACGTGTCAAGATAACAGTAAGGCACGCTTTTGTACCTTTTATAGAATGACCAACCCACCGAGACGCCTCCGTTCCGAATTAGGTTAAAGATCGTGTACGTGACGGTTATGAAAGAAATTAATGCCTTTTTGCTAAACCCAAATAGACTTAGACAGTAGCACAAAATTAAATTACGCGCTTGACATCTGTGTAAAGTAAAGCAAGGTATTTGTATTGTACTGCTGATAGCCTCTATCTTTCGGCTTCGCCATCATCATGTCAGCATATAAACGCTAACTATTGTCTTTTCTCTGACTATTTTCCATAGTAGACTTTTATGAAGTTAGGTCCCCCTACAGATCGTAACGTTCAGGCATATGACCATTATCACTTAGCTTGACAAGTAGATTGTTCGTTCAAAGTTCGATGGCATTATCCATCACACAAGGATGACAGACATCCATCTCTATACTTCTACTACTACTACTTCTAGATTTCTTATTTTTTAACTTCATGAATACGTTGAGGTTAAGGAGACTGCAGTGGAGAGGAAAACATGGAAAGAGCGGCATCAGCAACACCGACAAGTAGCAATAACAAGGCTCTGAAATTTGAAGAAGTAGAATAAGTTTCAGTTACTCGGATCTATCACAGGGGTTTGCCACAGTAAGCATCTAAGCATTCCACTATCTTAAGTTTCGGAAATCAAGTCCTGGAAATCAGGTCCTTGTTATTGTGCAATATGGTCAAGGTTCTCTAGGTCATCAGACTATCAAGTGAATACGTAGAAAAAATTTGAACAAATATTAATTTTTTTATTGTTTTTGTTGCTGTTTTCCTGTTTACAACCTGTAAATATTGAGATCGTTGGCTTAGTAATAGCTGGTTGCCTGTTATAATGTAGGATAAATTATAGTTTTTGCTGGTATAGAACAAGATTCAAATAATGAGTTGCTGGAGCTTCTACAAAAAACATCATCAGACAATTGTTTTTTGAAATGCTTAATGTTTTGCCAAGATTTTAAGCAGATAAGAATTTGATAGATGGATTCGATTTAAGATAAGATTCGTATGCAGTTTGAATGACGTCGTCAAATTGTCCCGCGTGTCTTGAAACAACAAAGTCAAAGATTTTTATTTCAACTGGGCCTTTGCAGGCACTTTCAAAACGTCGTGATTCTAGGTGCACAGTTACAAGTG
Organism: Allophyes oxyacanthae; assembly: GCA_932294325.1. Lineage (NCBI taxonomy): Eukaryota > Metazoa > Arthropoda > Insecta > Lepidoptera > Noctuidae > Allophyes > Allophyes oxyacanthae. The sequence continues at coordinate 3,365,998 of OW028623.1, read as the reverse complement.
ACAACCTCAATTTATTCGGGTTAGTCCTGTTGCCTCGACCACTTGTAAAAACACCCGTGTAAAAATGCAATCAGAATTTATTTTAATAGCTAAAAAGCAACGTTGGGTCGTTCTCGAAATGATTGAGCCATAAAACCAAAATAGTATTGCGCCGTATCGCCCGTATCATGTAATAAATTAGTGTTATGTTATTATTAAGATATTAAGTAAAACAACAACGACAAATTGATGTTTCCTAACTTTTTACCAGTTGTACCAGAACTTGATCAATTACAGCTTACGCTATTGCGCTAACCGTGTCGAAAATGTAAAACTATATTATATTTTGTAATCGGATTAAAGATTTCTTACAGAATTCTTGTAACGACTGTAATGCCTTTGCCAATTGTTTTATGTACTTTTTTAAACATCATTTACATATATTTATAATTACTTTACGAAGCACTGTTTCCGTCAATTTCTGGGGAACAGCAATTTAGGATGTGCGCAATTGCGCATGAGTCATTGTATCACTGCGTCGTCGTTCGTATATTCAAAACTTGTTCTCAAACGTGTTTTAGTTACCAATAAAACTTTTAATCTTAAAATTAGAACTAGATTTGAACATTATTACCTAGCTTAATTTTGAACACTTAATTTGAACAAAAAAATATTTGTTAATCAATCCTTTGTCATCAATGATTTATACAACTTTCCATTCGCTTTATCGCCTCAATGCATACTTTGATAAAATGGCAAACACTGTAACCTTTGGCCAATAATAGCATTTATGATACGAGCGACTGCGTACGTATTCATTTCTAAGAGATACCAATGAAACTCTCTTTAATATATATAAGTATGCCTCCAGTATGACAGAATCTTCGGAATGCTTTTGGTCTAGACATAATGAACGACGAGGGTAGCCTAATGGACATCTAAAAAACTTACCAGCTTCGTATCCAGATGTTATTCGTCTCAAACATTTGCACAAGGTTGGGATAAGTTTATTGCTAACGAAGAAGGTTGTACCGAAGGAGATTTGCTATCGAGACCAAATATCATCGAGATAACATTTCATTGTACTCGCTATAGAAGAAATTAATGTCGGCAAACCAATTGATAGTATTTTTTTACAAATGTTTGATAATAAGACCAATCTGGATTGTTATCTTTGATTATTTTTATTGGTAGGTACTTATTCTCCTAGATTGAATGAAAATAACTTTTAAAATCATAAAATCTGTTAAACTTTCTAGCGTTGAATATGGCTACACGATGCGGCTATCTTGATACTGTTCTGTAATATTAATATAAAATTGTAATATTCTTCAGTATCATTTGAATATAAATTATATATTATGTACAAAGTTTACATTACACATTAAGATAACATAAATGATGGTATAATCAGATAACATAAACATTTATGTAAATATTTATGCTTGTATCTCGTTCCTTGTAATGAGGAGTAAAAGAGACAGTAAAGGTGAATACATACATACATAAATACCATTTGTAAAATTTGTCTTGATAAAAATGTAGCTATTTTGCAACCACGTAGATTAAGCATGTTGTGCCTTGATGGACAATTTTATGGTAATGTCATTTTGACCTTTAAATGCTACTTGGTCTGTTGAATTCATTGCCCTGGTTTGACTTTGTTATTATAGGGCCGATTACTAAATCTAATTAGGACATTTATTACTATTAATTTGTTACGAAACTGTTATTGGTTTTCAATAAGTCTTTTTAATTTACATACTGAATTGAATAATATGGAACACGATTTAGAGCGTAGAGTGCAACTTTTTTAGTCTTTCTTTTGCAATCTGCGTTAATCCTATGAAATGACACTATACTGACAATGTACGCTGAATTGAGATGAAAAATTTATAAGGATACTAGAAAATCAAGAAAAAAAATTTATATTTAGAGGTTTTCCATAAAATAGAGGACAATGCACGACTTCACTTCTAAATCCGGGCACACGACGGCGGGCGCTAAAGCTATAAAAATATCTCTCACATCTCACCAAGACAGGCGGAATAATAGGAGACAATGGAAAAGGTCAAACTTGTTTTTCAATGTCAAGGACTCAGAACGATCGACATAAAAATAAGCCCCTATGTGCACATGGAATATCGCGTGATGGCGTGACCATGCTGACGCCAATATTTTTTTGAAAGGAATTTCGGGCAGATTCCTACGAACATATTTCGGATATGATGTCAGAAACACAATACACATTTGTTTATATTCGTAAGTGACCTGGTTAGAAATCCTAAGGTTCACGAGGTCGACGATGAAGAGAACTAAGAGACACGTAGGTATAACTCTGCATTGTATGTAATTATAGTAACTATAATAAGGCGAGATGCGAGGCAACACCAATACAAATATATTTTTATCTTAGTGTGGAGTCGCCTCAATTTCTGTGATGCAGAACAATGTATGAGATCAATAAAGACATTTTTTTTACTATGGCCTACTATGGCAGATTAAAATTTAACATAGACTAGACGGTGTTAAAATGTTTCACTGTAATGTTCGCCGTTGTTTTCCGTATCAGGGTAGTCAAACCTGAGCGATGAGTGCTATGTGCTAATGTCCCGGTACTGTTCCTGACCACTAGACCATAAATGTGTACTGCGGAATGTGATAAACTGGTTCAAGAGGCACATTTTGACGTACTGGGATTAGCATTCCGCAATAGTTTTGAAAAAACCGGGCCAATTTCTCGTGCCAGTAAGACTAAACCCTCGTATGTAAAACACTCGTTTTAGAAAATGCATCCAGACTAGTGTGGTTTTTCTAATTGTCAATATTATCGTTGGATGCATTACTAGTGATGATACTTCACGAAAAAATATATTCACAGTAATAAAGAAAGAAAATCCAGCTTTTCTTTTCGTCATTCAATTGAAACACATTTTTAGGTTTCAGTACTTTGTTCAATTACCCTGATATCGTCAACCAATATACTTTGAATATTCATCTTAAACTGTACATCGATCTCCATTCTCTAGCGACCGCCTGATCCAATTATTCTAATATACATTCACTCCGAAATTCATGAATAAGGTGGGTGGAAGGGTCAGCCTTCGTCCGACATTGAGCGAAAGTTACAGAATTGGGTTATAGTTATACGAAAAAAGCTGTATACAGTCTAGGTATAGTATATTTAGTAGAGCATGCCTCGAAATTATTCGGACTATTTGTTAATTGCCATGTTAGTAAGTGTTTGGCAATAACAGGATGCTAAGACCGGTTTCTCAAGCGTCCTGAGGTTTTGAGTGCCAAACGTTAGACAAACTTGTACTTTAACATTTTTTGCATACTTGATATGTAGTGTCATCTGATTTATAGCACTCGATATGTAACCTTGAAATCATTAGAACATTCAAAAACTGTGCGAACACAGCAGCACGGCACGGCAAAAAAGCACGGGAAAAAGAGCGAGAGAGAAAATCTGGGACAATATCATCTTTTTACCATTTTATCTCTCAATTTTTCCTATTTTGTTCTCACAAGGAGACAAAGGGTGGAAAAAACGGGTTTGTTCACAGAAAAATCGGAGACAAAACCATCTCTTTACCGTTTTTATTCTTGATTTTTCGTTTTGTCTTATTTCAAGGAGATAAAGTGTGGATGAAACGGGTTTGTCCATCCGCCGTGCTAGCCCTGCAGGCGTGGCTTCTTTTGCATCTAATGGCTTTTCCTGGGTCTTTTAATTATGGTTGTAATTAAGTAAAGACTTGCCCTGCCATAAAAATAAAACTTCGTTAAGGAAAATAATAATTATAATTAAGTATCTGCGTTGAGCATGTGGAGCGTAACAAGATTGGACAGAATCAGGAATTAGTATAACTATTAGAGGAAGTATGAAAGTGGCACCAGTTACAGAAAAGCTTCAAAGTAACCGGTTATCTTGGTATGGACATGTAATGCGGAGAGATGAGAATCATGTTATAAGAAAAGTTTTAAATATGAATGTTGATGGTATGAGTGGTAATCGGAGATGAGGCAGACCAAAGAAAAGATGGATGGAATGTGTGAAATATGACATGAATGTGAAGCAAATGAATCCGGAAATGACGAATGATAAAGATGAATAGAAGAAAAAGACATAATTCCGCCGACCTCAAATAAAATGGCATAAGGGCAGGAGAATGATGATTATGATGATGACTTATTGTTTTTGCGTATTTGCAATGTTTTCGGTAAGAAAGGGTATTTAAATGTTTTACACTTACTTAATTTTAATTGTTGTGTTTTGCAAACGTGTTAAGTAATTATGAAGTTTAATTTTTGTATTCCTTTTGTTGCAGGTAAGTTGAGATCATCATTTTCCATTAAATTTTCATCAGGTGCAGAGGTGAATATATACATCTTCATTTTACTAAGATTGTTTTTATTTTCTTTAATGTAAATATTTATCTTTTTATGTGTACTAGTGATTTATTTTAAAGTGACAATCTGCTATTCTCCGATATAAGTAACATTATCTTCATTCTTTTTTCTGCCGCAATTAAAATGTTACTTTTGGTTTAAGATAAATTTAATTATTATAAGTGTAATAAAACGTGAAATATACATTCCTGTATGTATTAGTAGACATTTAGAACACTTGATAAAATGCATGTAATTGTGTGCTTGTTTAAAGTTGAAGCGGAAATATTAGTAAGTAGGTATGTAACAATCGTGGGTCGATGATCGAAACTATACAATATACATGTTACACACACCAGTATGTGTAAACTAAGCTTAGGTAACGGCAGCTTGCTGATCCATCACCTATGCACCACACTACCACTGCATAAGAAACCTGATAACCACAGCTAAAACCGGCTTTATGAATTAATAATGTAACTAAAAGGGATATGCCTATTCGTTAAGGAGGTTTTGGCCAAGTGGCGTCCATAAATACAGCAAATCATAGGCATTAGGGTTGAAATCATAGATACAAAATCAACCACAATTTTTTACATAGAACTTGGACAGAATTTTAAAATTGTATGAAAAAAATTCAAGGTTGATATAAAACAAACATGGAGTTGACTGGCAATCCTGGCTGGCCAGTCAACGTCGTCGTGATACGCGGGTACGGAATCCAATGTAAAGCCAAGGTTGTCATCGCTATAATACTAATCAAAGTCATCGGATAGAAAATAGCAAAACCGTGGAGGAAAAATCACAATTCACAAAGCACAACAAACCCGCAACAAACAAAATGTTAACTGTCAACACAGACTGTCAATTTCAATTATCATTGACGTAGTGATGGCAATTCGGCATCGATTTATCAAAGACCGATGTTAAAGAGCTATGAATCGATATTTTTAATAAAATTGAACCAGCACTGCATAGATTTCGGAAGACAATCAATAGACATTTATTCTACCTATTCTATAGAAATTAAACGTTTTAATATAGGAATCGAAACAAAAGAAAAATGATTTTCAGAAGATCATTTAGTTCTCGATTTATTTGATTTCGATTTTTTGTGACATTAGCCATCACTACTTTTATAAGATTGACATAACGTGCGGAAATGAAGATTGCATCACATGCTTAATTGATTGAATGGCTTTTAATATAAGTTTTTAATTCCCGAGTGTTACAAACAAATAAATAATAACAATATTTAAGTTACTAAATAAGATATTTTTTTGTATTTTTCACATTGGTGTAACGAACCTGCCTACCTACTGGCCAAGAGTGGGCATTTGCCTTTGAATTCTAGAAAATACACAAGTAAAAACAAAGTACTTAAATAAATTAATCTCATGACTGCAACTAAGCAAAACAAAGAAGCAACGAATAAATCATATTTTTTTTACAATAATCAACATCAAACAAAAAATACAATCAGAGGCCCAATTCTCGTAATTAAGAATGTTCAAAATATAGTTCGGATCTTATTCCGATCTACTACCAATGTCATAAATGTCACAAATGGTATTCTTCTACCCTACGTTCTACCACAAACAACGCCAAACGTGACATTATATTGTAATGAGATCGAAAGTTGAATAAAAGGCAAATCGGTATTCTGCTAACATTTTGAACTGACACAGATAATAAAATTGATACTCTCGTCCATACATAAACGTCAAAAATGAGATTGAAATGAGTTTGTAAGAAGATTGAATTCAAATCATACTGGAATCGGACTGAACTTTAAGAGGAGTAGAATACACGTCTTTTTGTCAATTCATAATATAATCTCATTTCGGTCAACTTTCAGTCATATTATAAATTAATTACGAGAATTGGGCTTCTGATCAAATAATTTGTGTCGTGACTCGTATACCGTCTGCTGAGATTCTCAAATTGACTAAAAATGAAACAAGAAATCAAACCAATAAACTATGAGTAGTACAGTGCAATGCGCAGTGGGAAATAAGAAATAACCGGCTCGGTCACGGAGGTCAGCGTGCTATGTGTGGGCCGCGGAAGCACCTGCACGCGCGTGCCACGACCGAAATGGGAGAATCAACTTATGGCATGACGGCATGGAGACACGGACGATGGATGTGTGTTCAATTTTTCTCGTAAAACTTTTTACTTTTAGAAAAAGATAATGTTTTTTTTTTTTTTTTTTTTTTTTTTTCTTGGAAAAACATTGCCCCTCTCTAGGATTTCTCCTGTATCGAGGGTACAGTTTACAAACATACATGTCACATGCACATACAACCAGACCCGAAACAACTATCAGTAGATCATACAAATACTTGTTCCGTGCGGGGATCGAACCCGCGGCACGTAGCGCAGAAGGCTAATCACTTAGCCACTGCGCCAACCGTGTCGTCAATTGTTTTTGAAAATCTTGGAAGTTAAAGTTGACCCACTTCCCGGTTTCCGATTGAGCTGAAATTTTGCATACACGTTCAGTTTGGATGACTAAACCGTGTTCTATAGTTTTTGTTTAAACTATTATATTTTTATTTAAATCATGCCCATCTTTCCACATAGCTCAGATAATATTTAAGTGACGTTACTTTTAAATTAAGTATAAATTAATGTACGTAGAATGTTACAAGTGAAACTGTTGCTTCACAACACAACAAACCGTTTGACGTAGAAACATGTTTCCTAGTCAAATGCCGCGCGTTGCAAACACATTAACTCACTGACTTATATGGTGGACGATGTAATTACATTTACCTTTAAAGGAGAACTAATAATATCTAGTTTTTTAAAGTTCTCACACACTATAGGCCTTCCACTCGCACATCTGATATTGTTAAGAGAGGAAGAGAGACAAAGAACATCATCACGGAAGAGTTAACTTATCGATTGGACCTTGACAACTTTGATTAATGCTCATGTGTCCTAATAGTAATAGCCTGTGTCAGTGGCAGGGATCTGGTTTGTCGTCTTAGATAAAAGGTCTTTGTTGTTTATCGACTTTCGTTAGCTAAACGAGTTAGCCCAACTTCAAATGGTACCTTTATTGCAGTAGGATTCAGAATTGAAATACTTAAGTCGTGATAATCAATAGCGATTGCTTGATTAAGTTTCCCTCAGTTATCTTTTACACAATGATCAGTAACCGATGTTCTTTATTTTTTCTTATAGTGCCGGTGTTTAACCACGACTGGGACAACTTGCGTTTGCTCATATTTATTCATTTGTTCTACGTCATTAATTTTATAATAATGTATGCATAATTATTTTTACAAAAAAAAAATGGGCTGCTCACGACACGATCAACATTAGCATTTAAACAAATTATCATATGCTACGAGAACATTCAGTGTCAATTTATAATTATACTGTTTGTACAGGTAGTATTAGCTAGGCAAGTAAAGAAATATTTTTAAACATTCCACTCTTTTTCACTGCACTTCATGATTTGCGGTTGGTTTCATGCAAAAATAAGTTCTAATTATGGTTTGATTTAATTAATTTCCGTAGCTGACGGAAAAATTGGATTGTTTTTCTTAAAATGAACTGGTTTTATGTTATTTATTCAATATTATATCGCTATTGTATTGACAGCTTCTGTCAGTAACATACGTATTATTTAATTTAAAATGAATGGGAGTTATTTTTTATGATAACAGCAATATTTTTAAATATCTCAACTTAGTAAAAAAGAGACTTCATTAAAAACTTTAATTTCAGTACTTCTTAATGACTTTATTTTTAACAAGGTCTTAATGGGTTCTTAATGTACATACTTAATTACAAGTTGGAGTAAATGGTGATTGGTATGCATATTTAAACGTACCTGTACAGTTTGCTGCATATAACTATGGAATAAACTACCATCAGCGATTTTCCCAAACATATACGACATGGGAAGGTTCGAGAAAAAGCTTACACCAGCCTAAAAGGTCGGCAACGCATCGGTGACTCCTCTGGTGTTCCGGATGTTCATGGGCGGCGGTGATCACTTATCATCAGGTGAACCGCTACCTCGTTTGTCCTCTAAACTATACAAAATAAAGTTTTGATCTGACCCAATACTCTGCTATGGAGCCATGGAACTAAATTTCAAGTTAGTAGAATGATTTGCGTTGTGCTTTAAGTATCGCAACACAAAAACAGTGACAATAATAAGCTGGTCTGTTTATTTTTCTCACTACACTTTTCCAACTTGTGCGGACTGATAAACAACTTTTATCCTGTTTTTATCCACTACCATTCTTTAGATTACTTTATTGTATGTGTTCTGGCCCCATTACCGTCCTCCGCTCCGGCACACTTCCGATAAAATTCTTTTCATGCTCATACAAAAACGTCTTCATGAGTTTCTTTGATCCAGCATTCAATACCAGGGCAACCGCTTTACAGTTTATCGGTACATTTACTTGCGTTTAAATAGAATCATTGAGACGTGAAATGAAACTTGAACGAATACTGAGTGAATCGATTAGACGCGGCTCTAACGCTTCCGCAGTTCTCGATAGGTGAAAGTGATCTAGAACGATATGATTAGGTGAGCTGTGACGCCTTTTCTATAGAATAAAAATACTTAGTATCGGTCGGAAATTCAGAATATCTGTGAAATTATATCTTAAAACAAGTTTCTAATATTATACTAATATGCATGGCAGACGGTAGCGTTTTAGCTCGAATTATAAAGAAAGTTAACAAAAGTTCAAAGTTTAATTTGATTAAAGAGAAATCGTTAAAGTCTGTGACGCATGCCATGGTCAGGTTTTTTCAACCATATAAAATATAATATAATTTTATTCTTAGGTCTTATGATCAAATAGGCACAATACTACGTATAAGGTTTGAATTCATTTATTTCTTAAAGATTACAAATCACTTAAACAGAAATAAATACTAAACATTCTATACGAATTTATACAATTTGTTGTCGAGAGAGTCGAAAAGAAAAAACGTATTTTACGTATAAACGTATTATGATGATCATTAAACATTTTCGCACAATGCTCAAGGCCGTGCGCAAGAGTTCGAGAGCTTATAATGTATTGGCGTATTGGTATTACGGTTCTACCCTTGAACTTCTTTTATATTTCAATAATTTTCTTACAACGTCCTCTTTAAAAGTCTAAAAAAGAATAACTCAAAAAAAGAACTAATGAAATTCTGCATCAAATTTGTGAAGGTGAAGAATGTTTTACATTATAATTTATGTAAACATTATGTAATTAAATGATCATTATTCGAAAGATGACTTTATAATAATTTAAATGGACGGATATTTTATAGTAATTATTACAATAAAATATGTTCATTCAATGATTTTCTTAAAACCTCTCATATTTAAAATGTCTCGACCTTATGAATCTTCACACAAAGTTCATTTAGTTTTGATGTCAAGTGTTATATTTGAGCATGGCTGGTTCGCCGGCCTTGGTCTACTAAACTGCGAAATTGAAATCAATAGAGTAGACAGAGCTCTATTGGAATCAATAGAGCTAATCTTCTGAACGATTAACCTTTCAATCGATGGGTTCAACTCATCAGGAATTGTTATTGTAGTTGTCTGGTTCTATCTGATTTGATACAATCATTGTTGAGCTCGTAAATAGAATTGAGGAAAACAAAAGAATCTATTGTGTAAGTGGTAGGTATAGGGTACATATGCGAAACCCAAGATCTAACCATCTTAATAAGGAAAACAAGATCAGCATCAGTCAATATTAATACATTCGTTGCTTCTGAGTATAATCAAAACATAGAGACGTAGAGATACAGTTGAACTACACACACACACTACTAGGAAAAAATTACTTTGTATGCTTCATCCTTACCAAGTTATTCGCTTGTAAATAGCAATAACTTGTTTGTTTCTAGCTGTTACGTTGTTTCAGTATAGATTATGTTAACTTTGCAGGCTCCATCCGAACCAAGTACTCTCTGTTGGAAAAAGCTATAACTTGTTTATTTCTAGCCGTTACGTTTTTTCAGTGTATGCTAAATATACCGGAAACAATAAGATTTTTATCATTATAGTAGGTATACCAGATTTCTGAGTAAAGTGACTAACGTTTACAATAGATATTAAATACTTTATCTAGGAACTTCATTAAAAGTTCCAAGTTGTTTTTGTTCAGCATTTTATTTATTTTATATTTTTCAGACTCATCACAAACTTTGATGACGTCTGAATATTTTTATGTTTCTTGTTTTCTTTTGTTTAATGTTTAGTTTAACTTGTAAAATTAACTTTAATTTAATACAACACTCGTTTGTAAGTCGCAACCGTAGCTGATAACACTATGGCAACTACCACCTGATGGTGCCCAAGATACAGGCCTAGCCTAGTTTGGGACCAATAGAAAATATGGATTGTAAAAATATTTCATGGGAATAAATGATTTTGAATTTTGAATTTTTTGAATTTTGAACTTTATTTTCAAGACTTCGTCGGACAGACAAGCTGTCGTCGTAAGTTCTTCAGAATCCCGTTAACATAAAGTGCAATTTGTAAATTATAATAAAGAACAGTCCATTTACTTTTAAAACTACTTATTTTAGTAGTCTCCAGATTAATTAGTACTTTATTTATAAATAATACTATTGCCAACATAACAAATGGCGCCTGATTGAAGTTTAAAAATACTTATACATATTCTAATCACATAGTAGCTGCGGCTGCATTAAATTCTTGAAATTGTTTCAATTAATTGACACTGGCATTATTAATTTATATCTGTGCTATAAATCAGATTATATTATCATTATTGCAATCTGATATAAATATGTAATTATCAAATATTATGCATTATGGAATATTCTTTTATGAGTTTGTTTTTCATATTATTATCTATAAATGGCATGATATAATTGACTCGTCGTATCAGTAATCAATCTTATGGTACCGTAAGTTACAAAAAGATTAAAGGAGAATACGGATTTATCTAACTGAGATGAAAATAAATATTTTGTGTAGGTAGACTATTTTCTTTTAAAAATAGTTTGAGATAACGAATGTTTTGTCTAAATCTATACAGACAAATGAATTAACCATTAAATTGCTTGAAAAATACAAATCCATTGCATAGAAATGAGAAGTAGTACTAGCAATTACGAATAAGATATAATGTACATTCATCTATAGAAGTACCTACTTTATTTCTTGGCTTACCGTACAATGAACATGTTTGGTAACTAAGGGCGATACCTAAGCAATTATTATAAATAATATAAATAAATAATAACATTCGATTTTTTAAATTTTTGGCAACGAGTAAATGTAGCAGCCAATGTCAGCTATATGCCATACTGCCTGGCCTATTTATTATTTAGAACGGAAATGTTGAGATTATTATGAAAGTTACAACGAAGCAATAAATTATAATTAGGTAAAGGAAGTTTAAAACTTTTGTGTCTTTGTTATTTCAGGTTGAAATGGAAAATTTCTGGTGCGTGTGTTAGTTTTAATCAGAATTAATGTATTTGTTTACCTGTAATGCGATATTTTCCTTAGGATTATTTAAATCTTCTCCGAAATTATGAATGTCATAGTTTTCTTATTAACATTTCAAATCTGAACTTTGAAATCATAAGATAAATATTTCACCCGAAAGTGATGTCGATGTGCACACGTTTTCGACAATTTTTTATCGATTAATTATTAGATCTGTTATATTTTTAGATAGAAAGTTGTCTATCTAAAAATATAACAGATCTAATAATTAATCGAATGGAAAATCATATAAAATAAGACTGAAGGGCCATGGACACGAACTTGATAACACAAATTAAAAAGGCCGTTTACCCAGGATACAAAAAGTACATTTTAAACGGATGATTTTGTCTTAAACGACTTATATTTTAGGTGAACTTGGACCTTAAGAAAGTAAAGGAAGCCGTTGGAACATGTAAACATCGTAACCGGTTCAGAAAACTGATTTCTATAAATAAAGTATACGATCTCGAATTCTCGACTTACCGTCATACTGTACGAAAGTTCCATGGATGCTCAACAAAACCCGGTTCATTATGAATCATAATGGTTAAGGTCGTTCGTTAATGATCTTCCGCGAGTCAGGTATGGTGAAAACACGTTTTGTGAGCATATCGACGCGGGGGTCTGACCGACCATCAGCCATCATTATCCGTCCGGGTTGTACGTGGCCTTAATTGGTAGACTTTATTGTTGATTTAAAGCTTTACAATTATCATGTTGTTGTTAATTAGTGTAATGATATCGGTTGTGTTCTTTATTGTTTTAATGATTGGATAAAACTTATGTTTGTCTTTGTTTAATACTGTCTAGATTTTGAGGTGGCAATTTGGGTGTAAGCTTAGAACCGCGTTGATAGATCGAAGTAAGCGCTTTGGCGACCAATCTTGTGACTACAGCTGATCGTTTACATCCACAGACCTCACCATCGTTCATTAGGATGCCCTTGTGACTTTCATTAAGAAACTAATGAAGCTGGCTTTGCTTAGGACGCTACTGATGAATTATCTGTACTAAGCGTAGTTTGTGGCGCCGAGAAAGTGGTTTTAGCCGTGGGTGGAGAGGAAACTACAGTATCTTTTCATAAGGGTGAAAGTTGACAATGTCTAGCTTACAATTTACGAGCTTATTCCAATAAAAATTGATAATTAGTAATTTATAAGCTCTTGTTTACTCAAACATATTTTAAATGTATTGTAGTTTCGAGATGCAAGGCGAGGCTTGTGCGCGTAAACATGTTGATAAATCACACCCATTCGAAAGGAAAGGTTGATAATAAAGATATTTTGTAGTGGTCTATTTGCGTACCTATTGCAATAATAAAAAACTAAACAGTAATCAATTTGTTATTACAACAACAAACTACGCATAACGCAAGACAGTTTGTTTGGATAAAAAATTGTTTCCCATTACCGTGTATTGCGTAGCCTATTTGTATTATAGTATGTAGGCCATATTCTGTTCTAGTTTAGGCTTACATAGTACCGACACGAAATATATTTCTTACTACACTGCCAAATTGGTTATGAAAGCAAATCAGTAACATCAGACTTTACTTGCACACAGATGAGTAAAGAACTTGAAATAATTACATGTGCATGAGTCCTACTTAACATCGATATGAGAAAAAATACACGTTGTCCTCATATCCATAATACATTTAAAGTACAATATTTAGTGATGAAACTATTATCATTTAGCGATTACGATTATCAGCCACAATAAATTAACGATTATGATTACTATAAACTTTAACATGTTTTAAAATTAAAAACATATTGTGTATTCAAGTTATTGAAATCAAAATGGTACAAATTTTAATAATCAAAATTTAATGCAGCTTTTATTGAAAGATCATATTTATACATTCCTAAAAACAACATCTCGGGAAACTCCCCGAAACGTCTAAGGCAAATTTGCATTCAGATACATACAGATACACGTCATAAAATCTATTTGGCACGTTTACAAAGGTTCACGAGAATTTAATCGCAACGATAATCGACAATTACGATTAATCGTAAATGCTGATAATCGGCGATTATGATTAATCGTTTCATCACTAATAACACACACTATCACACACACTATCACACACACTACACACTATCTAGACATTCTCCTCCATAGGGTATACTGTATGGACATGTGTGAGGTGCAGTGTACGAAGCTTCTTTTATATTTAGTTATGAAGATTACAAAGTTCTTACTCCCAAAATGACTTGGTATTACAATTCGTTCGATTCTCATTAAACGAACCTAATTTATTTCGTTGTGTCATTCTGGCCGTCGGTCACTGGCCTCATACAAAAAGTAGTTTATTACACGCACCATTGCTTACCAGACGCAGTTGTATCTTCGTATAATCTGTAACTTTAAGTTCAACTGCAGTCCAAAGTCCCTCAATTTATCAACGAAATTGACACCAAAACATTGATAGGATGTAAACAAGTTTATATTAAAAAAATAAGTTTATATTATATCTTATTGTATATTAGAGACAAGTTTTAGACATTACTTGTATATTAGAGACAAGACACACATATAGGGACTTATAATGAAATCTTGATTACAATTTGCTACAGTAATTGGTTGCAATCTTCACCTCTTACGGGTATTCCTTGAAAAGATTCCGAAACACGTGTTTGATTCACGTGCGATTACATTGGTTAATAGCTAATGGCCGCGCAGAATACGATTGCCCACGCGAAATAATAATTAAAGTGTTGGACACGACTTTGTAATCATAGATGACTTTTTTGAAGACTGAAGTTTTTTTTTTTAAACCTTCCTTTTTCTATTCTTGCGAGACATTCGTCACATAGGATTTTATTTAAAAAAATAGCAGTATTTAGAACCGCGTTTTTAATTTAGAACAAAATGCGAAGGGTTCTCTTTGAACAGAATTTTTCCTGGTTTTTATTAATTGCACCATACATTGTTAATCTTACTCATGCTGGTCTTTGTTTGGTTTGCGCTAACTGACACACTCAATAACAACAAAACATAATGTTTATTATTATATTTAATTATTCAATTTTATACGTAAATGATAATAATGTCACAAATAATATTAAATCATTTCAATAATAAATGAAACTGTTTACCTATTTATAGGTAATTAACAGAGATTGGAATAGGCAGAGTATATTTACCTACATTTCAAGGAACTTGCCTAGACTGGTAATACGTCCCTCTGAAATTCCAGAATTAATATAATCATAACGTTTTCATCTCGGGATTTAAGAAATCCCGAATTTTATATAATGGACGTGTTTGGATAGTTTCGAACAATTTTATTACGTTTTTGAGGGTCCCGTACTAAAGCTGTGTCAAATTAAAGTGTTTTGTTTTACATACAGGAAAATAAAAATAAGTTAGCTTCAAAAGTCCGTATACAGTTGAGCAATAAATGTTTACTATTTAATTCTATTCTTGGATTTCAGAGTGAGGTGTTTATCACTCTATGCTTGAAGTTAAGGCAAAATATACTCTGCTTATTCTGATCTCTGGTAATTACCTAGGTATGGTAATATTCACCATATATTCACAAAGTTTTTTTGTAATATTTATTATTATTTTATTATTATTTATTTATTTATTAGTTACCATAACATATTTGCTTATGAACTAAACTAATAAATAATTAATAATATAATAATAATTAATTAAATTAATTTATTGTCACAAGCGATGTCGGCACTGTAATAAAGAGCTTTTATTATTATAAGTGTGTTAGCGATTACAGAAAGGTGAGGAGTGACAGTTGCAAGTTTATTCGAGCAAAATATATTATAATGTCTTACGCCATGGGAAACGTTTATTACGACGCACGTCGACGTGAGTGATGGACTGGAGCTTGTCATTACCTCGTGTGAACTTTGCCACGTCGTGGAACCTGTAATCACTAGGCGCTAAATATGCATTATAGATCTCAACCTTGGATTTTAGTATATAGTTACAGAATGGTTACAGACCTATCTATTTATACTTCAATGGAATTTCCTAAGTCATAGAAGGGTTGGGTGGCGATAGACAGGGAGTGGCCATTCTGTGAAGAATTTTTTATGTCAAGACATCTAGTTGGATTGGAAACCAAGACAAACTGGGAAAATGGTTAGGATAATTATGATTGATTGATAAACGTGAGATTAGTCATTGTACAGTACTATCAAATTACGTGACTGTGGATAAGTATAGAACGGATTGTCGGACTATGCATAATCAGATTAATCACATAATTATTGCTTATGTCTGTACAAATATTACTTCCAATTTCTATAGGTTGAAATTGAAACCTTATCTATTTCGCAATTCAAATCAATTATAATTTTTGCATCTTTTGTGTTGAAATATAAAATTTCTTTTTAATCTTGCAAGTAATGACCTCGTAAAATCATCACAATTGTATTGAATATTCAATGAATGGCCATCATTCATTTGTGACAATGTCGCTGAACTAGATTGTTGGACACAATAAAAAATATTGAGGTGGATTGTAATCGTTGATGTAATAATAAGATATAAAAGTGTGTTGAGGGTTTTTAACGGTTAAGGATCTTTATATTATACGTCATACCATGTCTAAACCTGCATGAAAGAAGAAAGAAAGAAGAAAGAAAGAAAAATAATTCTATTTCGTACGGGATAATGACGGCACAACACAACACATACAATAAACGAAACACAAAAAGAATTAATATTATAATGTTTAAAAAAATCTACAGATAACGCTTTTGTCATCCAAACTAAACGTGTAGGTATGCAAAATTTCAGCTCAATCGGAAACCGGGAAGTGTGTCAAATTTTACTTCCAAGATTTTTTTATATACATAGTTAGTTAGTTAGTTACAGGTGAAACTAATAAAAGCGTTTTAAAAATAGGTACACTCCTATTATAAAACGTAGTACTCTATCTACCTACCTCGTTCTCTACACCCAAAACTTATACAATTTTTCCAATTGCTTTTACCATGCTATAACAAGCTTTCTTACTTTTACCCTTTATCTTTTCAAAGTCTGCCCAAGAGTTATTATTTTATTAATATTGCACGAAAATTCAAATACTTCTATGAAAAAACAAAAACTATAATAACGTAATCCTTCTTTTGGCTTCATCGTATTTAGTCTGATAACGACATTGTTTGTTATAAAAATAACCTAGAACAAAAGCTTGACCCAAATAGCTTGACGTAAATAATGTCACATTTAATAAGGCAGATTTAAGCGTTATCATCATTGGTTCACTAGGTCTTACAGCTAAAATAAGCACAGGAGATGAAACCTGCGTATGAGACTGTTCTCCGTATACGACGGAAAAGGATGTAAGCAGTTTGCATACATTTCCTTTGCGTCGTGCCTCAAGCGCGTACAATTACAAAAACGGGTCGAGCCAGTAGGCAGTAACCCTATGGAACAAGCGCCAATTACCATTTTACAATGAACACAAGGTGAACTGATGATGACGTTTAAACAACTCATATTTAGCATTTGAGATTTCACCCGGACCAAAAACAAAGTGGGGACGAACGCCACTTCAAATTTGACAGGAGAACGAAGAGAATTAATATTATTATTAATTGAAACTTAGGGACATAGAGATGGTGACAAAGTGCTCTATTCTGTTTTGTATAGTTCTATGAAATCAGATGAACAAAGATTGGCCGGCGTGGCAAGAATGTATTCCCTTGCCAATTCATCAAGTTAACTGCCCTTAAAATATGGAACGACTACAAATGAGTTTCGTTCTGAATACATATCGATCGTAGTTGATACTTATTGAGAGTACACAACACAACTGTTGAAGTGTTCTTCGTGGGAACTTCGAATAAAAATTCTACCAGAGTCGTTTTTGCGAGGATGCATTCACTCACGTAAATTGGAATATGTAATCAAAATACCACTTTAACGCATTTTATACAAGGTGCAATTTTAAATCACCGGCTTCAGTTTTCTGCAACAACACTTCTTGTATTCCACAGCTCATCATCGATGACAATTTTTTTAAAAATACATGAGGAATTTAAAAAAAATATAAGGAACATATCTCGTGAATTTTTCCTCATTCTTGTTTCCACAACGACATAAATAATATCTTTTGTTCGGAATGGGAGTATGTTCAGTGCAATTAAAACAAGCGTGACTAGTCATTTACTGACTTACTGTAGACTCGGATAGTAAGTGGCGTCTGCAATCCGCTCTAGAACAATACATGTAAACAACTTAGACATTTCAGTGCAATTGATCTTATTATATTATAGACTTATTTGGGAGAAACGAATCAATGTACAATAAATTCTCAAATTAATTTAATATTGACGATTTATTGACCAACATTTGAAAAGAAAATTGGAAGAAAAGTCACGAGTCAACTAAAGCCAGGTCTCCTCAGGTTAATCGTTTCTTTTGATTTGACTTGAATTTCTCCGATTAGAATACTCAAAAATATAGCAGTTTAGTCTTTAGCTCGCCTATCTTTGCCTCTAATTGCCAAATGGTAATCGCACAATCATTACGAATAAAATTTTTATTAACTACTGTTGTATGTTAATTTGTTATGTCAAACAAGTATCTTAGAATTGATAAAGAAGTTACGTAATATGAATTAGAATATAATATTTTATTAAAGCGACTGGTTTATTTATTTATAGCTTTTTCTTATTCTATGTTAGTATGCTAACAGTTAGACAGATGTTTGATATCAAAGGACGTGATAATATTTTACGAAAAAAGCATACCGTGTATACTCAATTCTTATACTAATATTTAACAAACTTTTAACCTGAAAAGATTGAGATATGTCAATATTATACCGCAATATTTTAATAAGACAAATAAATTCGGTGTTGATCTTGCACTAAATAAATAAATTCATTGACTTTGTTGTTCTCATGTAAACTGTGGGGGAAATTGTACATAGTACTCCCACTAATCCACTGTATAATAGAACCGCCAAGTTCTTTGAATTTTGTATGATTTTTAGCACATTTTCACGTATCCCGGTTTTCGACGCCGAAGTGTATGGGCAAGTATGAAAGCTTTTGTACTAACCGGCACAATTTACTCGGATATACACTGGCGTGTGTAGTTCCGTTGTTGGTATACTAGAGACCGTATTCAGCGACAAATAAACGCGTGTCTAACAGTATGAAAGTTTATATTAAAGTGACAAATTAACATATTAAACTTCTTGGTTAGATGTGTTAAATCTTATTTGTACTATCCATTCGTGCTTGAACATTTTTTTTTAATATTGCTTATGTTGTCTTGTTTGCAATAACATTAGTCACGATATATTTGCCCAAGTTCCGTGATCAAGTGCATTTTTTGCTAATCAGCTTAGACTAGTTGATTTGTTGACTAGATAAAATCTTTGGAATATCGAAATATTTTGTATAAATATTTATGAGTTGTAAACCAGAAGTGTTGGATTTAGAACAATCACACTTGGTTGCTATGGATATTATTGTCATACATTAATAAAAAATATTTTGTCTAGTGATTCTGATTAGCAGGTGCTTGAAATAATTATTATATTTTTTGTTAACCTTAGATGAAAAAAATACAGTCTGTCAGAACACTTCAATTGCTGTTGTCTATCGATAAAGATTAATTAATTATGAATAGCATTAAACCAATTAGCTTATTACTTTTATTTTGCCTGTTGTCATGTTCTTAATTATGGCTTCTCGATCATATTAATAGCTAAGATCCTTCAAAGTAAATTTCTCTTAAGTTGTTTTACGAAACTTGTCACGTTTTCAAGCCTTTATTTAATTTAATAATAAAACGACATTTGTTTGCAAATTCATAAGTTGATCGTATTAGGCTTCAAACCGTTCACAAAGCAAGCTTCAAAATAGTCTATTTGTACTACCATTATCCTCGTTTACAGTACTATTTTGATATCGTCAAGGCGCATTTGCGAGTCATTGTGATTATAATGAATCACTTAATCGATTTCGATTTCAATATTCCATGCATTGAACGATTAATCGATTTTTATTAGAATACTAAAGAAGATAAAATGTATTGGCAATGTTTGTTTGGTGTTACATCATAGTTCATAATTGGTAGTTAACGAGAAACAGTTTATTAAGTGAGCGAATAATCTTGATCTGAAGTAAAGTACCCGTTTTATCGTAAGTGGAATTGTGGCGAATGAATAATGATGGCGTTTGGTATTAGATTGTTGTTTTAAATTCTTTGTTAATATCGTTCACGGATAGTATAGTAAGTATAGGTGTTGTGTTGAAACTTCAAACAAATTGATTGCGATTCATGGAAGCATGCAATTTATAATTCATAAGATCGTGCACATGAATCAAAAGGACTTTGATGATGTTTGATGACTTTGACGCACGAATCAATATGAATAGCAATACGATTCCACATCGATTTCATTTCCTCCGTATAATTCCGTTTCGTATGATCTAATATCCGTTCTTGTGTTACTCATTACACCTGATACATGTTACATGATTTCATATTATTATTAACATCTTGTTTCATTTTACAGTTAAAACAAGACTTCATATTATGAAAATAATTCAAGAGTTTATCAGCGCTATAAATTTCAATTGCAGTTAGTTACTATGATTTATGTTTGAACTTTTTAATTGTAGCTTAGTTTGTAACGTTCTCCAATATAGTTTGAATTGTATAACTTTGCTGCTACGTTAATTTAACGTAATAATGGCTTCGTAGTACGAATACGCAGTTGAGGAGCTTTTTGCTATATACCTAGCTACCAAGTAGATCAGAGAGGTTAAGGAGCCCTTGACACTGTCAGTCCTTGGATGGGTGACAGTTTCTTCAAACAGCGAGACCCTTCCGTGCCTGTTGGTCTCGGTTGTTATACGAATATCTATCACAGTCGTTACGGGAGTCAGCTGCTTAAATATTCTGACAACCGGTCTGACGTTAGGGTATTAGTATCTCCCATCACCATTTCCCAGTAATCGAGTGGCGGAGGTTAGACGGCACTCACTCTTGGAGAAAGGCTAGGCAGATGATGATGAATGACTTCGTACGGTACAGTTCTGGTTAAGAAATAAGGTCGATTTTAGAACATCTCGTGGTGAAGTAACATTAGGATGTCTGGTAGCAGCACCTGTCTCCATCTTTTACTCAGTCTGCAATTCTTCTTTTTCTAACTACTCGCCCAAAAACGATTTAAGACTGATGTTATAAGTTTGTAGTGTGTATCTGTGTATCTATTGGTCCTGTATATGTATATCTGTCTGTGGCATCGTAGCTTTAAACCGATGGACCGATTTCAATGCAGTTTTTCATTGTAAGCTAATTTAATCGGGTATCATCTTACCTATGTTTCTTGAAAATCTGTTCAGGCGTTAAAAAGTTACACCTCTTTATCTAGTTGGAGTCGGGGGATTTTGACGGTTAGGTTATAGTTCACAATTGTTGTGGTCACTAATTCTCATACAGTCCTAACAGGATCCTTGTCAATCATTGTATGTTTAGAGACCAACGTGATGTGTTGCTCTCTAAATATGTAAGACATTTTTATTTATCTACCGTTGGTTAGCAACGCACGATGCAGCGGTGCAGTGGTACTATCAAGTACGTATCTTGATGTAGTGTTTTGTGACTGTGCAAATATTGTACAAGTAAGATGTAGCTACTATAAAATAACGGGCAGTCTTAGTGAACATACAATTATATGTATAGCGACCTTTGAGTAATACTCAGAGATAGCGACCTTTGATTGCAGTGCCAAGTCTGTTTTATCTAGGGTTGCCAGCATTTTTTGAACTGATTATAGTATTTTTCAGAATAAGCCATAAAAAAATACTAACACTTCAAAAAATATAGTATTTTATGGAAAGAGAAGACAAAGGGACCTGTTTTGTCTCTTATTTCGTTTCGGTGTTGTAAAATAAAGATATTATCCATCCTACTGAAATATAGTATTTTTGCGTACTATAATGAAAATGTTAAAGAAACATATTATGTTTCTTTAACAGTATAAGTACGCACTTACCGCAGTCCCGTAATACAGTACAATATTATAAAATATACGGTACGGTAAGGTTGGCAACCCTAGTTTTACCACTGCACTGATATAGCGGTCAATTATATTGATCAGTGAGGTGATTAAAGATTTTGGACTTCTTATGTAACATTTATAATTACATAAAAGAACAACTGCTTGGCATTCTGTAAAACGGGTGTCAAGTGTCGGAAATGGTTCTTAAAGTACGTCAGTCTATGGGTTCGTATCCTGTCATTGCTTATGCGTTATTGCAATTTTAAAACGATTACTAATTGAAGCTGCACGGAAATTTAATCGTATACCACACCACCGAAGTATTGTTACCGGATATTCTTAGCTTCCGTTAGATAAAAGGGCGTGATAATAAGACACACATTTACATAAATTACTTATTTACATTTGTCACTAATTTGCGTTATTTTTTACCTAGACTTTTACGGCCCGTGTGAATTCGTTCACATTACAAAGTGTTCCAAAACAATGGCGCGTATACAGACTGGCACACGGTACACTTCAACAAAAGATAAATTATATAGAGGTCAATGTCGGCTCCCACGTGTATGGACGGAAACGGCCCAATTCGCAACCACGATACGCGAATATGGCTACACAATAATGCGTTTGACTTGAAAACTAGGTTAAAAGACAAATAAAAATATTTATAGTACCGTATCGTTCTTAAAAATTGTACCGAAATCGTATGAAATTAAAAAAATTAAATGTTTTTAACAATTTGATACAGAGTTCGGTGATATGATTGTGTGTGACACATACTAGTAGATTAGATAATTAAATTTTTGCTCATTATAGGCAATTTGTAACGCAATGATTCATATCACGGAATCGCATTTAGTGTCGAATGGTCTGGGGACCCCCAAAGTACAGACATGAAGTTTTGTATCGACATTGGCACTTTATCCTGTTCTTATTAAACTCTTTAAGACATTGGTGATAATACGGATACGTTTATCCGTTGCATGTAACTTGTAATAAGCGGCATACCTAGAGTCTCGACATTTCATAAGGGCCTGAATCTGGTTTACATGAAATAAAGATCTATTCTATTCATAGATCCTTTCTTTGAGAAAATATAGGATTCAATTCAATTCAATTCAATTCAATTTAATTTATTTCAATAAATATTTACAATATAAAATACCTTCCATTGGTCCCAAACTAGGCTAGGCCTGTATCTTGGGCACCTTTGGGGGTCTTTTGGGGGTTGTTGAGGATGAGTTTATGTCCAGTAGTGCATGTCATGAGGCTGATATAATAATGAAAATGACCGTCTCTAATGAACACACTGACTACACCTTTTGATATACCTACGTGATCCCATGCACCATGCGTGAACCACGTAGGTAGATGTACTCGTACGACGAACCTAAACTCATGCTACAACAAAAGTTGGTTTAAAGCCAGTTTTAGAAATCCCAGGTTTTAAGATAGCCTCGTCTCTTATTGTTAAATGAAGTTAGAAAGTGACGGATATATTGATACGTTGTTTTAATAATTAGCGCATGCTTTTGTGTTTGTATCGAGCATGCGTACATCAGTGCAGTGACTTCCAAAAACCAAACATCGTGGACTGCTGCGCTGGTGAATGTGAATGATGAACGAAATGTCTCATATAATTGAATACAGAGTAAAGTAAGTACCGTGTGGTTCGGCTTTATTATGGGCCCATCCATGGGCATTTTCGCGTTCGTTATCCACTTTTAGTAAGCAAAAGATCACAAATGTTTGCGTCTAAATATGCTTTAAGTTCACGATGTAATAATATCCTATATCTTTCTCTTATAAGCTTTCAAAGGTGCTTCTTTAGCCTCATACAGTGTTAGATATACCTTACATGGTTGATAATGTAGCTTAGGATTTAGTGCATTAGTACTTATCGTGATACTAAATAAAGATATTTTAAAATGAAAATGAATGTGTAAGCCAAAGACAGCCAACGAACGTGAAAACGCGCGGTTCTGCTGCTAAAAGTATCGCGTGTGAACAAACGCTAAGATAATTTTTTTTAAAGATGCATTGTAAGTTAATTTGTTTTGAAGTTTGCTTTGCTATTTTTGAACATAAATAATATAAAATACCTCGTTCGATATGCAGAGAAAATTCTAGACGAGTTTTACTCGACATTTGAATCGCAAATGAATCACTATTAAGGTCACTATTTACTTCGAGGCGTCAATTAAAGTTTATTTATGTAAGGCTTTGTTTAGAAAGGATATCAGCTTAGGTAATTTCAGAGTACTAAGATCATGCTGTCTTCTTCTTCAATAAAGTCTAATGACTACAGTTTGAGTTTATCTAGAAGACATAGAAGGTAAGACGTTTTACATTTGAGGATGAAAATCTAGTTAAAAGTTTGATTAATTTTGAAGCAAAAACATAAAATAACATCGTCTAGTTTATACCTAAAAGGTTGAAAACTTCATGTTCTGAAACTTCTTCAAAAGAAATTCCAGACAGATCGTGTTACGAGTCTCAACAAGCGTATCGTATCATAATGGATCTTTCATATTGCTCGCAGTTTCACTTTCAACCATTATTAATCCTTTAACGTGCTTAAGTTAGTCAAGACGGATAGTTAATTACACCGGTATTGTTCAGAAAACGTTTAGCACTTTCACTATGAATAACTTAGAGTGAAATCGTTTTACAATAGGCAAAGTTCTTCCGTATGAGTGGGCTGTGTAGTGTGCCAGTATAACTTGACCTCTATACTTTTGAAGCTATTTGTAACAACCGGAGACACACGTGAATCATCGTAGTTCCGTTAACTTGGTCGTCGTCTGGCTGATTTGTAGCAGTGTACTTGAGTTTGGTAATGACGCCGCCGGTGATGTAAAGAGAGTGTGTAAAAACAATATTGCAATAGATTATGCTAAGGAAATTGTTCGACAAATTGTTACTATTTTTATAGTTGTAGAAACATAATATTTGTTGTTCGTCTATGATAACTATAATAAGCTGTCATGTATTTTACCTAATAATTATGCAAAACTATGCAATAAATAACACTGATATAGAAATATTGACACACTGTTGTCTAATTCTGTAATTTATGCTTGTATTTTATATCTCCGAAACATTCATTTTTGTAAATACAAGGAAAACATTTCTATAAATATGGGCAGGTGGATAACATTGAGCAACAATATTGACTAAAATAACCAACCATACCCACAGAATCACACTAATCTGATAAATAGAGTTTATTTTTTGTTATTAAAAGGCTGTTATCATTTCAACACTTTATTGCGGTGACGAACAGCCAATTTTTTACATCAAATGATTGCCAAATCGTGTTATTAAAATTATCATATAGATAAATTCATGGCTGTCCTCTATTCGGATTCTAAAAAAGACTTTGTTTTCGTTTTATTTTATCCTCAGACCTAGTTTATTCAACGTCTGCTGCTAACTCGTTATGGCTCTTTTTATAAAACGTAGCTTTTCGTTTAGTTTTACTAGATGTCTCGGTGTCTCTAGAAACTTCACATAGGATTTATAAAATTGCATTTGGGCATATTCTGGAGTGTTTAATTCGACTTTCAGCGGTCGTCTCACAAAGAACTTCGTCGACCTGTGGTATGTGGCCAACGACTCTTAAATAATGCTGAATCATGATTAAAACGATTTTTTTGCGGCAATGAACTCTAGATATCGATTGCTACAAAAAACCGGCATTTTTTTCCCTACTTCGCATCAGGTATAACGTAGTATATTTTGTCACAGTTAATTTTTCTATAACGAGGGAACTGTTATTTGTTAAATTATGTCGTATTACGCGATGCGGCATTGTCATGTAACTGGCGGAAACATGTTGTTTACTTTCTTCTTCTTCAGTTGATTACTCGTGACTTAGGCATCATCCAACCCCGCAGATTATTTCAAAACTCGGAATTTTCAGGTTCGATATCCCACGAGATCCCGGTATTTGCGAGATCCCGGTATAACGAGACCCTACTAATACATGACTTCACGTTGCATGCTTTCTGCAATATTATATCTGTATGACGTGAGTTGAAGTTTCTGTTTTATGGCTCAATAAAAGTATGCATTGCTTTCACACAATTAAAATATTGCCCGATACTGTCTTGTGTTCTTTGATAGATACTCTTTTTATTTTTTATTTCTATAATATTAAACTATTTGTTTTGCCTGCATTCAATTTTCTATTGTAGTCTTCTTTGTAATACAGCTTTGAGCAAACCACAGAATAACGAATAGTAGGTTAAACTATGATAATAAAAATAATAACAAAAATCATTTATTGTCAAAACTTGGACCAGATTACATACAGTACATTTAGCACAGGCATAGATGGTTTGTTAATCCAGTTAGTGGGTGAAGTACTGTTCTCCTAGCTAGGCTACAGAGTAGCCTGTGTTTAGGACAAGATTACATACCATCACTACGTCACCATTTTATGAAATAACATGTAATTTAATTTAATAAAATTGCTAGTCTTGTAAAATAACTGCTATAAATCACAGTTACGTCACGCCAAACACCACAGCCCTTACCTCTGCGACAAACTGCAGCCGAGGTGAAATCGAGGCGAAAGCGCTTGCGCAACGTACACTGTTCCTAAGCAGGAACTCTCACAAGCTAGATCTAAAATCTAGCCCTGTCACAACATGCTTCAACAACATTTCTGGGTTATTACTAACCTCTAGTAATTTAGATAAAGTTTAAAAGTTATTTAAACTTGCGAAATACTTACCTACGATATGGTGATTACTTAATCGATGGTACATAAAGACGGTTAATTTTTTTCGTAATTGGGGGTTACCAATTGAGGCTTGCATACATACTGTGAACAATTTCTTAATTTCACCGTTGGACTATTTTTCAACTTATTCTAACTGAATGAACTTCGTCGTAACATCCGGCCTTCGCCTAGTCCAAGTTTAGATCATCCATTATTAACGTTTTGGAAATATTAAATATTAATAATTTTTCATGATAAGTATATTGAGAACTTTCAAGACACCAAAGTCCAACCAGCCGGTATTTTACAAAAAAAAATCAGTCCAATAGTGGTATCGAAAAATAGACCCAAACCTCAATAATAATTATAATGATTTGCGAGCTGTTTTTGCCAATTTTTTACCATATTCAAGTTTTGACTACCTTTCAATATACATTTAAGATTTAATGCTACAAAATACTGAGTGACATTTAAATACAAATTAATTTGTCTTGAATGACTGATTGACGTCTAACAATTACAGATCGTAGGCCTCATTATAACGCCCGACTTTTGTGGCCGATCACTAACTACAGAGGTAGTTAGTGGTCGTAATGTTTGCACAATTTAAAAATAAGATCATAATATCAATTTGCTCTTTTTGTGTTATGTCAAGCGGAAAGATTGAGGCAGATATTAAGAAATCAAAATACATGAGTCATGCTGTATATTGCTTAATTTAAAAGTATTTAGTAGTGTCCTCCTTGCTATTACCAATTCTCAGTACTTAATACTCATTTGTCAATGTCATTTACTTTTTAGACAGTCAATATTTACAGTTCAAATTATATCTTAGGACTGATTTTTAATCGCCAGACATCGTTATCCGTGGGAATATTTTGCATTTTTGACAGTTTTCCTATACAAAATCTGTCCAAGTGTCAAATTTATTCGTTAGACAAAACATTATCTGGTGATTGAAAAATCAGCCCTAACAATTTATCCGTCATGATGACAGCCAGACTTCGTAATTTTCAAGTAGTTACTGCAGTGCAGTGTACCATGAGAATATTTGCGCTACGGCGCTTTTTCATTTGGTACACAGTCCACAAAAATTGCGTTACGGCACCTTACATTGGAGTTCATGATGACAATACAAAACATCAGAAACGGTAGCAGATTGACCGTAGTTGAGCAACAAACATTCGGTCATTTACCCATTCGGTGTTCCGGTCGAATGCATTCGAGTTTATGAGTCGTTCAGTACCAAACCTTAAACTGCAAAAACGGTAGAAGTTGCCATTAAGAATCGGTAGGAAAAAAAGCGTTATCTGAATCAAATGCCTGTGTCCTGTAAATAAAATTCAATAAGTTAAGCCTTAATATTCTGAGTTTCTATGAATTTGTAGTCTTAAGTTTTCGGTATTTCTACGGATTCGAATCTGGCAGGTTTCCATTTTAGTAGAAATACCAAAAACATTACTAGGTTCTGCAACACTAGATTGGTAGAAGGAAAGTAGCGCGCGGAAGCTGATAACCGGGCCACTGGGTAAGGGGAATGTGCATCTGGGTAAACGAGTGCGAGGTCCGATTACCTAATTAAACCGGTATTTATTACGTACTAAACTCACTAGTACAACTAGTAATTTCAAATGATTTATTTTAATTTTAATTACACGTTCAGCACGTCATTATTTATATTAGAATGTACACTATTTTATATCGTAAAAGGATTATAATTTTTTCCGCTAGCATGATAAGTATATTTATGTCGTCACATCGTTTTAATTAAAATAACATGAAAATTTTATAAAATACATCATACAGTACATTATTATTATTGTTCGCCTTACAAAATTAAATAACTTGGTCAATATAAAATACCTGGCTTGTTGCTCTAGTCGTAAGGATCGGCTATCATAATCATAATCGATGCCGAAAACATGCTCAAACCATGCCAACCATGCTCAAGAGTAAAATACTTCTTATCGCAGCAGTTGCGTTGGCAGAAAATAACAAACAAGCCGGCGAATTCTTCGTGCCAGTACGTACCAAACCAAACCAATGAATTTTCTCAATATACTCTAAAATGTATGTAACTCCCATTAAGGTCCTACTAGCTCAGATAAATAATTCTAAAACCAAGCCACATCAATTTGCTCCTGTTATGAAAATAGTAAAGTTTATTTTGAGAAAGATTGACGTCGCTAGCTCGATATAGGACAGGTAGCGGTACATTATGAAACCGTATTGCATGCTTAATGTATGCCTTGTTTATATTTGGACTCTCTACGTGAAAACATCTCTCGGGATATGTAAAATACCAGAGATTACGTGTTCCTCACAGTATAGATTTATAGGTACTTCGCGATTGATGTACGCACGACGAGTGATTTGCATTTTTATTGCAGACTTAGACATGCAAAACGAATTTGTAAATCTAAGGACTTGTGATTAATTACTATTCATATATGTATATCAAATCGTTCGCTAGATTGCACTTTATACTCTGTATGAAATCTGTCTTGAGTCTTGACATAATTTTAGTTGACACCTCTAGTTTAGCCTAATTTAATGTCATAGCTTACATTTGTGTGCACAAGTGGGCCTGCTGCAATGTGCAATTATTGCTGTGTCACTCCCGGCTATTCTGTTTCTTACTGTATATGGTGTGATTTAAGTATGTATTGTGTTGACCAATAAACCTTATTTCTTTCTTTTAGTTTTAGGTGTTTACCTTCTTTCGTAATCGATTACCTCCGTGAAAAAACATAGAACGTTTTTATGAATGGTGTCATCAAGCGATGCGGCACAGGGGATGTCAATCATGGATTGGTCCTTTGAGTCGAAAAATCCAAGGCATAAAAAAATGTATGCATAGAAATTACAAAAAATTTAGAAGTATTTAAATGTTGGCAAAATGTTGTTTTTTAATCAAATTGGTAATGTTTTGTGGCACTTTACATTCGTTCCGATTCGTCGTTTAAATAATAACGAAACGGTTAAACGAGGGGAGGGGGACACATTTTGCTAAGTATTTTTTTACTATTCAAGTTGTGCATTAATAGTAGTTTATAAAACTGTTGCATAATACCCTTTAATACCTAGTTATGTGCAGTTTCATACAATTATTTATCTATACCTACCTACTCAGGCAATAGGTATTAGGTAGTTAGGTACCTATTTATTAAATAAAAGACTAAAGATAAAACAAAAACAAACAGTAATGGTACCAATGGTACTGAAACCCAGCAGTCAACAGCGCATGCGCCCACCGCACGCTACCATAGATAGTCAATCATGTGCAGCCGCTATAAAAAAAATTAAAATTCCTTGGTCAATTCCAAGTGTATTATTATATAAAAAAAGTTTATAATTATTTTGCTAAGAAAACTGTATCATAATAAAACTTACAGCGCTCTAAGGGCAAACTCGATTCCGATGATTTTGACCTGTCCTCCATTGTGTCGTCGACTATAAAACAAATTGTTCATTTCCTAAAGACGTCAGTATAATAATTAATTAATTTAATTGCATGTGTTTTGGACCGTGGCCTGATTGATGCAGTTAGAAAACACGACACGATTATTTCATCGCGCGATCACTCGATCGGTGCGTTGCGGCAATTTAGGTTGCTAAAAACGAATTACGTTTATTTGTGCCATCCGAATATTGGGTTTAAGCGAGAGGCGACAAGCGGATCCGAGCTAATTTTAAACTTTACTAGAGGACGCCCAATGTTCGAAATTCGACTAGGTACATAATATTATATATATTTTAGCTTTCTGCACTCCTTCTCCATAAATTTTAACTATGCCAAGACTCACACTCCTCCGTGCGCGTAATATGCTTAAAAAGGGGTACAAAGTTTTCTCTTCACGTATCAATATATAGATGTTAGTGAAGCCAATTGTGGCTTTACAATTTACGAGATGATGAAGCATAATGTATTACGTGTGATTTCCGTAAGCTTACAACGGAAGATAATCATCTATACTTCTATACTTCGTGATTCGTTTATGTCGTAAGAAACCACTTAAGGGAATTAATGTGGCTAGAATACCGTTTTCTACTAGTCTATTTATTATATTACTGAACACTAGTTGTGATTTTATCCTCATATAAACTTATCATGAAGCAAAAAATTTCAATCTTTTTGGTTTTAAAGGATTGATTAAAATAATAAACCTTAAAAAAAGTAAAAACCGACTTCAAAAACGTAGTGAATTTTTTTGATTAATACAAGAATCATTAAGGTCGGTTCTCAATTGGCGATGATATCGGTGAATTGAGAACCTCTCCTTTTTTGAAGTCGATTAAAAAGACCAAATGCAACTGACCTTTATGGTTTGTGTTACTGCTACAAATAATCCTCATTGTACAAATGATTACTGGATCGCTATGTGAGTCCAGGTTTCGTTGTATCTTCTTCTTATATAGTGCCTCGCCGACTAGCGAAGGTTGGCAGTCAGCTCTGCATGTTCCTTTCTGTCTCTCGCGAGGTGAAACAGTTGTGCAGCACTCGAGTCTCCGGTCCACTCCCGAAGGTTTCTCAGCCAAGATTTCTTGCTACGACCAACGTGTCTCTTGCCGGCGACTTTGCCCATCATAATAAGTTGCAAAAAGCCGTATCTGCTGTGTCTAAATAAGGTGTCCCAGATATGCAACTTTCCTTCGTTTGATGGTATCCCAAAGCTAGCGCTTCTTACCGACACGTCGCAGGACCTCCTCGTTGGTAGCCTTCTGAGTCCAACTAATTCTTAGCATTCGTCTGTAGGCCAACATTTCGAAAGCTTCTATTCGTTTCCTGAGATCTTCTTTAATAGTCTAAATCTCGCATCCGTCATCTCATTTCGTTGAATGTTCAATAGTATCCCTAGTTAACTGAACTTTGGTAAGTTAACGAGGGAGACATCTTGGGACAGGTCTTTGTCCATCACCGTTGCCGACTGTGATCGGCTGGCTATTGATTTCATTGATGAAAACGCTAGGAGCTTAGCGCTTGCGCCGTCAAGTGACTGGTACCATCGAACGCCGGCCGTTGTAATCACATTGTAATATCGCCAACTATTTTTAATAAGGCATTCTTTTTGTGGCATATTAATCAAGTGTTACGTACTCCAGTATACTATATTTTCAACTGTGCGTTTTGCAAGCCACGACATGGTCACGAACTAGATGTAATCGATATTTAATGATATAATCGCCATCGTACCTTCGCAATCAGATTCTAAATTGCTGCTTTTTTATTAGGTAAGTTTGGCTTTATTTTTGTTTGTTGTTAGTATTTAGCAATTAATTATTGTAGCAAGAACAGCGAACGAGCAAGAATAATCTTTATTTGTTTTCGTAGGACTAGATTTAAGTATTGTTGCGGAAGTAATAGCTACAATCAATTAATCAAAATTGGCCTCGTATACGACTGCTGAAGATAGGCCTTTTCCAAATTGCGCAACAACGTAATGCCTATTTTTTTAACTTATTCCATTTTTAGTAAAGATTAATGTCCAATATGTAGCATCCAAATTATGATAATCGAAATATGATATTTGCTCTCTCTCATTTACCATAATGTTTCTTTTGGTAAAATAATTTATGGTTAATGGAACTTACCTTAAGTGAACTTCAACCATAATTATACGAGTTGCTGCATCCGTAGAGATTTAATAAACCATGTAGTCCGTCTTCTGTTGTACTGCATCATCACACGAATTTTAGATCTTAAATAAAATCAAGAGTTAAAAACTAGTCACTAACTGACTTCACTACGTAATGTTCCCACTTGTCAACAGATGGCGCTATTTTCATTCGTTTCAGAGTAACATCCAATTTGTCATTTTTCAATTACTTTGGGGATATATTTTTAGGGAGGGCGGGATCTTAAATCTCTACGGATGCAGCAACTCGTATAATTATGGTTGAAGTTCACTTAAGGTAAGTTCCATTAACCATAAATTATACTTCGTTGCTGCATCCTATGAGATTTAATAAACCATGTAGATGTTTAGCGCCTAGGTAATTGTGGAATGACAAATAAGTAGATTTTTATATACCAACTAGTATTGAAAATCAAGTTCATGTAAAAAAAGGCAATAGGGATCGGAGATCCTAAATTACTATCTATTACATTTTTATTTTAATAATCTTTTCTTCCGATATTCATGAACTGTAAATCAACGAACCACCTATCCTTATTAAGTGCAGCGTAACGAAAGCTCTGTCCTGCTATATATTTATCAAGGGTAAGTTATCGAATTTAGCGAAGCATAGAGATGTGGCAGTCGAGCCACTCGCATGCTTGCTGACATTTGACAGAGACGCACACTTTGCCACCGACGCGGCGACGGACGTCGAAGCGTGTAGCGTGCCTATTGTGTGGCGAGTAAACCTTGTTTAATCCATTGATTTGCGGACTGGGAACTGGCAATTAGGGTAGCTTTTTAATAGTTAAGATTAATCTATCTGTCCACGATTTATTTCGAGATTCTCTCGTTCTATTTAGGTAGATAAGCAGAGAGAACTTCGCTGGGCAAATATTTGGTTGTTCGTGATGGAATGGAGTTATCAATTTAGGATTCGCCCTATTGGGTGCTGATGGCTTAATAATTTCGAATACAATTATGTGAACACCTGCTTCACAGAACGAAATGTTTATTGATCTTGATAAATGTTAGCGTTTGCAAGTTAGTTTTAGTGATCAATCTAGAGTTAACGATTCATTAGTTTTATCAGATAGGTAAGACAACGCCACGTTAGTATTTTTATCTTTAGGTAAATAAGGCCTGTACTTAAAAAATCGACAATCGCAGTCAATTACACAAGTTTCTTTACATGTGACGCGTGATAATGCTGATCTATATGAATTTAAAGAGTCGTATTTAAAAAATCATTGATAGATAGTTTGAAAAAATCTAAATTAATGTCTTTACAAAAAAACAAATCATAATTTAGATACTATTGCAAAGTCATTGGTATATGATAACAACTGCGTGATTATATCTATAGAATTATTATTTCATGATTTTTCGACGAACGCTACCCGGATAGCGTTGCGCACAACAGGATAAGGCTCGGCCATAAAAGGGGCGGGGTTTTGGAAGGAGAAAGCAATAATTTTTCATGTGTGGCTCCAAATATAGTATTTTTGAAATGGACATATACGGCGGGGACCAAGGTTGATTTGGCCAATAAGGTGCTACTAATATGCCTCATTTTTCGAATACGTAAAAAGGAAATTTGACACATCTTAATAGCGTAAACGGATATACGTAATATGATGTAGGCGTTCGGATCTCATTTCCAAAATCCAAATTTGAGTATTTAAAATTAATTCGAGAGGTAATCACATCTTTTTCTGGTCGACCGAACTAGTAAATTCGGCGAGTGTACTATATCTTGGAAACAAGATCCATGTGTAATTCCCGCTCCGTATTAATGTTCGAGAAACCTCGAGGCTTTCATAAATAGGAAACAAATATGAACAGCAACACTGTCATGTCTCTCGAGTTATATAATTGAAGTGACAGAACTCAGAGAACACGTCCAACCATTTCTATTGATAAGCATAAGATTATAGCGGTGATGTTGTCAATTCTTAGCACCGGATCTGAATTGGTGATGGTTTAACAAAGGCAATGAACTCCGATAAAGACAGCTAATAAGTACAAATAATTATTGATGAGCTTATCTCTTTCTTCTAGTGACCGGTAACCGCTATTACCCCATTGAAGAAAGTTCCCAACCCCGAAAGAGAGGATTCCGAAGAAATCTCCAGTTATAGAGACCAGTTCGGGCTTTTTTTTTTTTTTTTTTTTTTTTTTTTTTTTTTTTTTTTATAGGATATAATTTCTAAGGGATGGGTTAAATTTACATCTTGATATTTCGAGAACAGTGCGAGGTATTTTTTTTTTTTTTTTTTTTTTTTTTTTTTTTTTTTTCTTTCCAAGCACTTAGTATAGTCAGCCGTAAGCTAAGGTTGGACATGAAGCTGTTATTCTACCTATAAACTGAGCAAATTCTCTCATCGCAATTGATGATTTAGCAGATTTATTTCGAATAGTTTTATGTATTTTGCAACGTATTTCCTTTGGTAATACTAAACATAAAATAATAATTATAGGTACTGGGAACGCAATAAATTCTAAGAAATTTGCGACGTATGAGAACACTTTTTTCTTAATTATTAAGAAACAAACACTCCAGATTATAAGCAGTTATTATTATCATATTTATACGTGAAACGTAGTTATGCCATACACTACGGATCACCTAAGTACTACCAGACTGCTGCGACAACTAGCTGCGTAGGTTGTACGATTTTCCGGCGGGAAATCGAACTCCGGTCTCCCGCGTGATAGGCGGGAATGCTTACCACTATACTACCGTAGGTAGGTAAATTCATAAAAAAAACTCATAAAAAGAAATCGTTAGTGGGTAGATATTTTCTGCACGATTTATATCCATGACTATCCAGTCACAAAAAATATTCATCTTGGGAAGTATTGTTGCCATGTACGCTTCATTTAACACCATACTATGTAATACTACATTCTGACAAGTAAATGATTCTGATTCTGATTCATTATATAATAATTATAATGCTGTGCGAATATCATTTAATAGGTACTGAAATGTTTATGTAAATTTATAAATTATTAGTGGTTCCCGTACCGGGAATCGAACCCGAGCCTCCTGGGTGAAAGCCAGGTATCCTAGCCACTAAATCATACGGGATGCCTAATCCCTAAAACTACGGAACTGATTTTAATAGTTCTTTCATTTATAGAAAGCTACATTATCCCTGAGGGATATAGCCTATGTTTATAACTACCTATGCTCAAAAAAACTAAAACCGCGTGAAACCGCGGGCTACAGCTAGTTAAGAATAAATCGGTAAAATAAATAATATTTTCATTTATCAGGAAGGAATACTACCTAACAAACTTCTTGGTATATTTTTTACAAATAAATGAATCAGCATCTGTAGCCGAACTAGACAATGCATTTCGGTTATCGACGTTATTCCCCTTGAATTATTTTAACGTTATTATAGCCGGCAATGTGAAGTTGTTAGGTATATATAACTAATGTTACAGATAAGAATTCACTTGTCTTAATATTATAGGTAAGATCAGTTACCTACTTTTTGGATTTAGAAAAAAATAATAATAGGAGAAATAAATTGACCATCATAATCGATCGGTACATGGCACAATAGACCCTAAATCTTTCAAGTTTCTCAATAAACTTAAACATTTCGGTCCTTGAACAAGGTGGGTTACATAATTTCACAAGTTGTATAGTTCTAGTAAATGGTAATTTATAACCTTTTATTATAGGTATCATCCTATATTCGGCGTAGTTATGTTCAACCAATTGTGTAAGAATACGACAAGTGTGTGGTAGGTACCTCTAGCGGCCGCTGCGGCGCGGCGGCTCACGGCTGCGGTGCGGCGGCGCGGCGGCGGGCGGTCCGCGGCTCGTCGCCAGCGGTGCGCGGCGCGGCGGAGGCGATGCTGCGTTCGCGCCGCTCCCCGGTTAACGGGGGGGGGAGGGGTTAGTTGTTGTCCCTCCGCACCGTGGCATTCGGCATTAGAGGTGTGAGCTCTTTAGCCAGCTAAAGTTTTTCATTGTATTGGTCAAACAGGTCAACAACTTCTCCTTCTGATCCTTCGAGTAGGATTATACCCCAGCGTTTAGAGACCTCCGGGTATCTTCCTTCCTAAAGGTTTCCTCTGGCTGTAGTTGCGGCTCGTATTCAGGATTTAATAGGGGAACAAGGCTAAATCAGCGTGATCTTTACTTCCTGGATGACATCTCGTGGCACCACATTAAGGAAGAAAGTATTTTTATTTCCGGATGACATCGCGTGCCACCACTGAGGAAATAATGGACCACTGGGAAAATTATCACATCCAGAGGCGAAATCCATGTTGTGACACACGTCGACACTTGTTCATGGCCTCGTGCGGCCAGTTGCGATTATAAAGGCTACGGCTTTTCTTTAATTATTTTTTATAATAATAATAATAGGTAGGTACTAACTTTTTGGGTGGCATCACGCCACGTTAAGGTTATTTCTTGATCACCACTATAATAATGTACACTGTACTATACCTACCATAATAATACAATTATTCTGAGTGTAAGCGGTAAACTTATTACAAAAAATAAGCACAGGTATTAGTTAGTAGGTAACTTCACTTTGATATTACCACAGAACATAGAATAGAGGTATTACGCCGGCGGTTTTCGTCGGAACTTCAATTCCTTTTCTAAGCGTTGAATTTTGTATCTAAACTCATCCTTAGCTTCCTTTCTACCACTTTCACTGTAAATATTCACTAAAAACTCAAAGATTTCAACAAAATAAGAATATATCGCGGAGTACGACGCGGATGATGCGACACACAAAAGACGAATGAAAATAGCGCCATCTGTTGACAAGTGGGAACATTACGTAGTGAAGTCAGTTAGTGACTAGTTTTTAACTCTTGATTTTATTTAAGATCTAAAATTCGTGTGATGATGCAGTACAACAGAAGACGGACTACATGGTTTATTAAATCTCATAGGATGCAGCAACGAAGTATAATATGATATGTTTGAGGTATTAAATAAGACAACGCCCACCCCACACACAATTTACTGTCAACCCCTTTGATACTCACATAACTAAGTTAAGCGCCTCTGCTTGTTTGCCATACAGAGCTTTTAGTTTGATGAATATTCATTTTACATATATTATTCTTTGTTGGTGCCACAAAGTTTTAATATATTTTTGTCTCTGCGACACGTTTTGGACATCACGTCGTACCAACTATCAGGCAAGTTAACTGATAAAATTTCCAGAAACCGTGTGAAAGAGCCCTATTCATCTTGTATAATTTCCTCAACTTCCCGAAATTAGCTTCAATATTTCATTTTAATGAGTTTCTGAACTTAAATACATAATTCGACCCGAGAGAATGAATCAGGGATAACAGGAAGATGGAAATCAGTAATTATTTTAGAACGGTGGCGGGGTGCGGTAGTAAATTAATTACGTGAATGAAAATTATATAGGTCAGTGGAGTACTTACAATAATTTCAGTTCGATATCTATCTTTGCGAACAACTATACATGACATATCAAACTTATGAATTCCTATTCCTGTATAGCGACACCTAGCGCCACTTAAAGTAACTACGTAGCATCGTATAAACCTAACTAATAATTGTCGTCAATGAGCGTATACTCGTACTATACGAATTTCACCAATCAGATTAGGAAGCCTGCATCACGCAAGGAAAAAGATCATCGTATCTAACAACATGCCCGGCAATTTCACCCCACCTGATCGGAGGATCCCTCCCTTTCAATGGAGGAACA
This sequence comes from Allophyes oxyacanthae, assembly GCA_932294325.1. Taxonomy (NCBI): domain Eukaryota; kingdom Metazoa; phylum Arthropoda; class Insecta; order Lepidoptera; family Noctuidae; genus Allophyes; species Allophyes oxyacanthae. The sequence continues at coordinate 3,328,035 of OW028623.1, read as the reverse complement.
CCATACCTTGTTCCTCCACATCCGAATAAAAGTTCCTTTTGTTTGCAAACTGTAGAAGGACCAATATTTCATTTGGTTAACTTCAATCAAAATTATTGTATCCAGGCAAAGGACCAAAGAACTGCTTTAGGCATCTATTATAATTGATTGAACATATGTGTAGTATCTCTGATTCTCAAAGTACGTAAAAAACAGAACGAGGTATCACTTGGCTAACTAATCTTACTGCTGATAGGCAATACTTTTACGCAGAGAGCTCAACCCACTTTTATCTGCATCCTATCTCCGCTGATACGCAATTTCACCCACTTTACCTAATTACATACATTTCCACATCGTCGGAACCTTGTTAGGACAAGCTTTTCTAACATTTATCTACTTAAGTCTACCTGTTTGATGCCCAAGCAGACTCTTGCTTGAGTGCATTAAAACAACTCACTACGTTATTACAAGTCTTTATTACTGACTCGCCTTATGGAATTTTATGTTCTCTTTATAGGTCAGTCTTTTATGGCAGGGACTTGTACGAGCAATGGCTACAGGCAATTGGCTTTAGTAAAGCTTTAAATGCTATACTTACCCTTTTATTGGATGAAAATCAGAATTAAATCGAATATGCAAACGATTTTCCGTCCTTGGAATATCAATAACTATCCTGGGCTTCGCACGGGTGCAATTTCAATTTCCCAACTATCCTTATATTAGATATGAAAGTATTATAGAGTTTATACAAATCAAAATTCATTTTCATCCCACCATCTCGGAAAGAGTATTTTTAATCTTCAATATCTGAGTGGAAAAGCCGTTTTTATTCTCTAGAGGATAAAGTAAATTTTCATCCCACCATCTCGGAAAGAGTATTTTTAATCTTCAATATCTGAGTGGAAAAGCCGTTTTTATTCTCTAGAGGATAAAGTAAATTGAATTTAGAACATCGTGTGCACTAAGTTTGTGAATTAAACGTTTTTTTTTTGCATTTAGTCATTTCCTCGCTGAGGTGGAATGAAAAGTTACGTGTTGCACTCGAGTGCAAAGATTTTTCACCTCGTGCTCTTTTGATTCCCTCGCTAACGCTCAGGATTCTAATTTTGAATCACTCGCTGCGCTCGTGATTCAATTTTAGAATCCTTCGCTTGCTCGGTCATCAAAATTGAACACGCGGTTAAAAAGCAACTTTGCACTCTTGTATAACAAATAACTATTATTTGCCAGAGTGCAGATGTACAAAGTATGAACCTAGTACAGACCTTTCGGAAGAAATGCTCAAAATGGTGATGAAGAAGTGGACAGTTAACAAACACACGCGGCGGACGACTCATTTCTCTTTATTTTATACTATATAGTGATGCAGTATTTCCGTATTGACGTTAATAGGAACTATTAAGTGAAAAGGGCTAGTTTAGATAGTTGTCATGGTAGTCTTCGACCCTGGTTATCTATAATTCAATGTCTCATACAATTTATGTGACTTGGTGCTTAATTTCGAACGCCTGATCGTTTAAACATAGCTAAACGCAAATATGTAACTTGACGTAAGTAAAAAGCGTAAGGCGTTGGGTTTACGTTAAGCTATTCAGCCCTCGAAGCGAAAAGGCAAGATCATTTTTTTCAAAACTGAGTTATGTACATATTCGGGCCAGGAAAAAAGGTATAAGAAACACAATTAAAACAAAATAAGTTCTGGCCTTTTTGGGGGCAGTATTCATATTATTCAGTTGTTTTATCAAAGCTTTCAAGTATTTTCTTATTGATGGTCCTTTTTTTTTGTATAAAATATAAAAACAATTGTGGATGTCCTTCAAAAATGTTAGGTGCGTAGTACCTACTCGCTTCATGAATGTGGTTGAAGCTGTGTTGTGGTAATTTTAGCACGTGGCTTTCTATAGTTTCTTCCAGGGTTTTTATACTTTGTATTTTTTTTAACGGCCTTCATCCCTGCTATGATGCATTTCAGGCTTATCCATTAATTACCAGACAGCCTGTATAGAACTGTATTTTCTCTACAGATAATACAACAAAAATGAATTTATTTAGGCATATGTTTATTTTTAGAATCTGTTTGTACGTCATTGCAGGACATTAATAATGTAATTTTTCGGAAAAGGTCGAGTTGACCGCAGTACCCTTTTTTGTCGTTTTGTTATTACTAACAAATCGACAAAAAAGTATCATAAGTATTCTGACGATTCTCTTAAAATAAATATAAGGCATGTTTAAAGTTTGACATTGATTACAAAAACATTTTCCATAATCTTGATTTTTTTTGTTGCTTCGAATACATTAATATTTTATTGCCTTAAGCTTTGTGAACATAATTGGGACACCTCAGCGCTTTTTAATAATAAAATACTTTAATAATATAACGTGACTGAATTAGTTGGCAAAGTTATAATATATATAGTAGGACTAAAAAGAATATTCTAGCGGTTCTTGCAAATAAACTAAAACCTTAAACGTAAATATCTTCGGTCATTAGTATCAAGGCTTTATCGTATTAAGGGTAAGGGTAATGAAATTTCTAAGTAATTTGATTCATTTCAATTCAAAAGTATAAGTATTAAACTTTCATTTGATTATTATTTTCTGGCCTCTTATACTTTGATCCAAAATAGCGACCGAGTTGCCTCTGGTAACTGGAAGAAGGTGGCACCTTCTTCCTGTGTTCGGCACAGAAAGTTGCGAACTAATGGGCCGGGGCTTTGTTTCTTAAGTGCTTCAAAATTGAGAAAAATCCGGAAAAGCCTTCAATGTAAAATAGAGACCAAAATAATTGTTGTAATGATGTTTAAACTTCAAAAGCTAATACGGACGGACATACCGCCCTTTCAAACGAAATTGCCATCCAACGCAGTACCAGTACTTAATGGTAATGAAGCAGCTTTTAAGAGAATATCATCAATTACAGCGGCGGTAACATTTAAAGGCGGTTATGTAGCATGACATAACGGCGAGAGAGCTTTTGAATACGATCTGTGGCTCATTTCGCAAGTATTTACACAAGTCTTTGTATGAAGCCTTTAGTTTTACATAAGAATAAAAGACCTCTTTTATTCTACGTAATGATGATGAGATGAAGTGTTTTTATGGAACACAAAAGATTTTTGTAATGCTTGTTTTTTATGGAACACAAAAGATTTTTGTAATGCTTGTTTTACTCTTGCATGGCAGATATCGTATAGTACGCGCAAATCTTTATGAGCCCTCGATTTCTCTCCCCCTCTCTCTCTAGTACCTATAATAGCACGCTTATTGTAGGTGCTAGAGGGAGACAGAGAGAGAGTTCAGAGCTCAGTTCAGGGCTCATAAAGACTGGCGAGTACTATAACACACGTGTCGTCTTCGAATAAGCTCTTAGAGTAATTTCATCTGTCTGTAGGTGCTTTACATCCCGGAGGATTTTCCTCGTATCAATAAAACATCGTTGTTTATCATCGAGGTTGTCTGTAAGAAATCGCCGATTGCGATAAGACCGCGCATTGTAAAATTTTATAACCTAACCGTCAAAAACCCCCGACTCCAACTAGAAAAACAGCTGTAACTTTTGAAAGGCTGAACAGATTTTCTTGAAACATAGCTAAGATGATACCCGATTAAAGTAGCTTACAATAAAACAAAATGCATTTAAATGGGTCCATCCGTTTTGGAGCTACGATGACATAGACAGATCTAGAGACAACTCTATAATAAGACCACAGAAGTAGTTAATATTTGGTTAGTTTATCGTGGATGAATGGTCTTATTGAAAAAGCTAATGAGCGAGCGAGCTTTGGTGATAGCCTTAATAAGCTTAAGAATATCCAGCTCATGGAGAGGTAAAATGGCTCAAAAAATAACCTATAGCCATCACGAATGTAGCAGCGAGAACGTATAACAAAGTGGTATCAGCATGATCGTGTAAATTGACACTAATTAATATGGCAGGATGTTCCTGTTAGAATTGACGGTTACAATAGTCCACATGACACCATTAAATTATCTACTTAAGAAAACAGATTTTTACAGTGTTGGTGTTTGCCTACCGACGACTATTTGCATGATATGACAAATATCAAAATTTGTGATTCCAAACACGCTTAGTCACTGTGCAAAATACTAATATTTTGCCGCATTTAGTTAAATGGATAAATACAAGATTGCTGATGATGACTATGCTCAGTCACCGTACACGTGTTTTCAGCCAGGATGTCAGTTTTTATTTTGATGAACTTTCCTAGTTAGATGCGCTCACTTTTAGAATTATTAAAAGTACAATGGCTATGAGTTTTACTAGTAATAATATTGAAATTGCAAAATAAAATACTGCTGTTCCATACAAATAATTCAATATTACTAGACTAAATGTATGGACCAGCAGATACTTTTTCGCGATTTCAGTTTTGGTCTCATAGTAAAAGTTGTTCATAATGATGAGTAAAATAACCCCTTAAAGGGATCGGGACTAGAAAGGTAGGACCTTACATAATAATTTGAATTAAGCCGTTACTACATCCCATACTCACTTTGGGCATTCTCCTTTATAGTCAACATTTGGTGTATGGTTGTAAACAATTCATGTTTTTGGTCCTTCGAGCCGGATATATTATTTGTTGTAATCGACTATTCCTCTGATATACTAATCGTGACTTTCGTAGATTGATTGTAGAGATAACCAAAATAATTTCTTGCTTATCTTAAAAAATAAACTAATGATAATATCATTACTATGACCAAACATAATCCAAATTCTTATAATAATTCTTGCATAAAGGACTAATGCGTAGTTGTTTGTTATAATTTTTTTTTTTTTATTGCTTTGTGTCTTTAAGAATCCTTCATTTTGCTATTTCGCCTGCGTTGAATATAAATACCGTGCGTTGTCGTTTTTCATAAATCCACTTAGTTAATCATATAGTAACTCGAATTGTTAAAAATAAACATACCTAAATTGGCTGACGCATAATATCTTCGTTGGTATGATTGCCACGTTCAGTGAACTTATCAAGATTGCCATTATTAAGCCTTATTGAACTTCTTTGGGCCGTCTCAGTTTAGGTCACTCAAACTTCAATATGCAAGTAGGCCGGAAGAATTACTGCAGAGGATTTCAGTGCCAGTTCTCTTGTATGTGTATCTAACAGAATCACGTCGTATCATTAACATATCAGATCAGCCCAGATACTTTGACCTTCTTTAGAGCATATTTTAGACACTAATGTGAAGAACCGCAACAACGCATCAGCAGTCAAGGTTCCCCAGTATGCTTTCATAATACACGGTGATGTGCATAAACATCTCGTTGTATTACATAATGTCGAACGAAATGTTGACACTATCAGATCAGCCCAGATACTTTGACCTTCTTTAGAGCATATTTTAGACACTAATGTGAAGAACCGCAACAACGCATCAGCAGTCAAGGTTCCCCAGTATGCTTTCATAATACACGGTGATGTGCATAAACATCTCGTTGTATTACATAATGTCGAACGAAATGTTGACACATCGTTACGTGTCGTTTAATTCTGAATGTCTGTTAAGTAACGATCCTGTATGTATGTTTTTGTTATTGCTGGTAAATCCAGACAGGTCATTCGGTGTGGGTTTTTTGCTAGTTTGTTCTGTATAGACTTTGTCACTGGTCTAGAAATAAGTAGAATATTAGGTACTTGAAATTCAGTAGGTCATGTCAGAGCGAATTTGTTGCGGTGTAATCAGTAGTTGTATTAACTAGTATAAGTCTATAGCTTTCTTGCCTTTAGTAGGTACGTTTATAATAGTTCCCAATAGTGTAGTGATGGTTTCCACCTGAATAACCAAAACACCACTATTGGATTTTGTAAAATTGTTGAAGCTAGGTGGAATTCGGTTTCTAGTTAAAATTGAAGTTGTAGTCAAGTCAACATCAATAATATTAATTTAAGAAGCACAATTTCAATGAATAGAAATGAGAAGAGAATGCCTACGGCATTAAGACCGCCTTTGTACATTGTACATGATGCATTTTAAATAAATAAATAAATTTCACACCGCTTACTTTTAACGCAACACACATTAATTTTAATGAAATTTTTACGTGATCAAAATTGCATACCTACGTTTGCTTAAAAAGTGTTTTCGCTTTAAATCTCCTTTCATTTCAGGCTGTTCAAATACACGTCTTCTTCTATCTTATCTACAATATCATTATCGTAATAAACAGTTACAATAAGAGTCTCGGTAACAGATACTACAATTTTCTCGTTTGCCATTTTGATAAAAGTAATTTAGGTCGAGTTCAAAATTTTGTTAGCGTTCATTATCTTCACGTTTTTGTCCTTTAAAGTGAAAGTAGGACACTCTGTTTTACTTTTAAAGCACACCTCTCTTCTAAGTAGGCCATCACAATTTAGCTATCATATGCAATATTTTACTAGAGGCCAGATTGTCAAAAGTCCGTATTTCCTTCCAATTTAAGATAAAATATAGTCAGGTTATTAAGCAGATTTTTAAACTCGTCATGAGAAAAAGCAGGAGTTGCAAAAAGGTTGTGAATGTAGCGGAAAATCGCTTACGAATAAAATGGGAAACACTAAAAATAAAAATTTATCTGTCTTTCTTGAAAGGTCCGGACCCCAAGAGAATCAAGATACAATTACTCAAACCATAAGGACGTTTGAAATTATCGTCCATGAACCGATTTCAATCCAACAAAATTTATAATTTTATTATGAAATCATTTTCTAATCGGCTTCCATTTGGTCTTTAGTAAACTTAGTTCGATTTCACAAACAGACAAAGTAACCCAAGACATGATAGAAAATATGAAATTGTATAGTATCCGTAAACGTCCATAACGTACAAAGTTACTTAGTAAGTAGAACTTGGCAAATAGACCATCGTGTGTAGTCATAACTTCAGCAAGAAAAGTTAGGTGTGCGCAATTTGGATTATGAGAACTAGGGATGATTGAGTTGAGATATTTTGGTAGTCACCTAAATACATCAATGCCAGAAACTCATAAAATATTTAATCAAACGAAACAAAATTTTCTTTTTGAACCAAAACAACATTTTCTGTTGACATTGCCTCTGGCCCAGAAACTGGAACGTAAATACATTGGGGAATCCGGATATATCACTTTCAATCATGACATGTTGGGTTCAAGTTCTTTTTTTAGTAGAAACGATGCAGCTGGTGGTAATTTAATTGGCAGTGCTCGTGAAAATAAAAACATTAAACGGAAAAATCCGTTAAAGTATGTCGATGACCGGGTATCAACTCTGCCGCAATATACTTGCAGCAAATAACATTTTTCGTAAAACTTCTCGAATTCACAATAAAATATCTTGTAGTCTTTCTATATAATGCATTTTCATCTTTAATGTTTCTGATCTTATATGCGACTATTGGAAAACTCATATTCTACTTTATAAAACATTACTTTATATACTTTATAATCCGATTAAGTCAATAGGTAATGTGTTGTTCACATTACCTATTGACTTAATCGGATTATGCAATACGTCTGAACATTTCCAAACTTGAACTGCTTACTGTCTTCTAATAAACTGGTAACCTAGTTTTATATTTTCAAACAACTCGCCAGACGTCTTATTTGTGTTCGATTTAAAGCATCGATCATCCGAATAAGCAATTGCTACACACGCCGTTGCAGCATTGGAAAGGCAAAATTTAGTTACGTAACATTTTCATTGTGTAAGCGTTCGGTGAAAGAAGTTGTCTCACCACAGAGCTGCAGTACTGCATACGGCATGATTACGGGCGGTCGGCTCTGCGTCCACTCCGCGAACTACTGAGTGTAGTAGAGTAATCGCTGATTAAACTAAAGTTTAATACGGTTGTGCAACCCGTCTATTTGGATCTGTTGTGTGTGCGAACGATTTAATGTATGACCTTTTTCATTGAGTTTTTTTTTATTTAGAATTTATTTCGGTCACGCTCTATGTACCTACTTACATACAGTTTGACAACTTCAAGTGTTTGAATTTGTATTTGAGGCATTGTATCCAAAACGTGATATTATATTATGATCTCAGTTGTGTTACTAAAATCGGTTGATCTAGCAGTGTAAATATTAAGTAACCCGATCTCGATGTTACGTCGAATGAAATTTACACATGATTGCATTATAACTTGTCTGCAATTAACACATTAGCCAGTTGAATTCATAAAATATTTTAGCAATGACAACATTTGCCACTAATATTTAGATTAGAACATAACGGCGTGACTATTAGCCTTAATACCAGTGTTATAACAATTTGCATTACTCTTCATTAACAATAATAAATATGGCGGTTTCATAATAAACAACGCAATATCGCAAAAGGTTAGTAAGCTTGGTAACAGTGAGGTAAATTAGAAAGCATGAGCCGTTGCCGTCCAGTACGATGCGGAACCAAAGACCGAGGTACCTACCGAACAACTAACGGGACTTGTGGTGCCATTTATGACTGCACCATATTAAGTATTGTACGTTGTACCTAGGGTTGCCACCCGTACTTTATAATAAAGTATTGTACGTAATTTCGGGCAAAAGTACTTTATACTTTATGAGAGCAATAAAGTACTTGGAAATACTTTATTTTACCTATTTTGCCTTTAAAAGGTTTTATTTTACTGTTTACTATAAGAAACAAGTATTAAGCGAGTTTTGTCCCTAAACTTAATAAAAAAAATAATTATATAAATATCTTAATTTAGAGTCATGGATGTAAAGATGCTATTAAAGTGTTCACCAATAATACGTATTTGTTACATGATGCTAAAAGCAACCAAAAATACATATGGAAAAAAATTGCTTGTCGACTAAATATTACTTTATTTTCACACGTTGTACTTTATTTTATACCTTAGAAAAGTAAATAATAATTTATTTGCTGAAAAAAAAATTGGCAACCATAGTTCATACTATGCAGTATGTCTTCTATGTTTGGGTACTTAATGCACTTACTTACTTAGTACTTATACATTAGTGTATGCTAGTTCAGTCTCATAGTAGCGTGGAAGACTTAGGCCCAAGTTCACCGACAACATAACAAATGGTTAGGACAAAATCACAGGTTTACCATGAAATTTTGTATGGGTAAACAGCCGTTTTCATTTAATCATCTGTTATGTTGTCGGTGAACATAGCGCTTAGAAATATCTATTATTACTAGTGGTCGCCCTGCCGGTCGAAATTTGAACGTAATTTTAGCATTCTGCACTCCTTCTCCATATAAAGTTTAACTATGACAAATATCATCATACTCCTCCGTGCGCTCAATTTGCTTAAAAAGTTTTCTCTTCACGTATTAATATATAGATATAGTCATTAATGGCATTAATTATCTCCATTTGAAATATTATGTTATGACATAAATTACAACACATTATTATGGGGTAAATTTCTATCACAATTTATGTTGATTTCTGTTCGCATTATAAGATATGCGTCACACTTATATGCGTCACACTTAAATTTCTAGTAAGAATTAATTTATTGAGAAGGCTGATTCGATCCGAACCTGAAATGAGGAAAAGGTTAGAATTTTTACTATGACTCAGAGATAAGGATTTAATTTAACTTAACTTTTGCCTTATGAAAATGCAGCCTTCAACTGACTCTTGATATTAATCTTGATAAAACAGCCTCTCATTGACAGCCACGTGTTGATCAATAGACCATCATCACTTAGTGTACGCGGCTATCAAACATCCGCTATTTACATACTTTGTTTACTTATTACATAAACAGATAAACTTCTTCATAAAAACTTCTAATTTTTAAACACTGATTAAATTATACATGTCCTTGTTATTTGTATGCCGATAATAAGAGATAGCAATAGTGTTCAGAGCTAGTTTAGTTAAATACCTAACGTTTAATCATCGTTTATGAATAAGGGCTTTTTAAATTCGTATTTAGAACCAAATTAAACAAGATGCGACGTAAACAAGCCCTTATACTGTCTGTATGGATGTATATACATTATTATTCATCAGATCTTCACCAATTTGAAATTGGACCACCTAGGGAGCCTACCTTTCAAACAAAAAAAAAAAGAATAATTAAAATAGATTCACAATAATTGGCGAAGATAGATAGCTGAAAAAACATCAAATACTAAATAAGAATGAAACAGTCGAATTGAGAACCTCGTCCTTTTTTGAAGTCGGTTAAAAAGTAGGTCGCGGTCTATTGACCCGTACGCGTGAATCATTTTCTACAAACTATACCTACTCATTGCCACGTGGTATTTTTGCGCCTGTCCCATTTTCGAAACATCAGCTCTCTCAAGCGAAAATGAACTTTATGGAGCGTGAAATAAGATATTCTATCAACTCAACGTTCATCAAAAGGCTTGAGAAATCTACCTGCATTATTAGAACTATGTGTAATCCTTTTGGATGCTCATTAGTCTCGTAACAATGACGTTTAATACATAGTTAATTAATATTCCAATCAATGTTTGTCTATGTTTGTTTATGTTATTAATTAGAACACGAACCATTCCAGATTATTTTCTAAATTAGTGGAAGTTTTTGTTTGTTGGTCCCCCAATCAGATGCATTCGCGTGATGTCCATGTCGGTTGAAGAAAATGCGAACGATTATCCGTTACTAGATAGATATACGATCATATGAAAATTTATAAACCGCAACGAATCTGTTTAACGTAGTTATATAAGTATTATTCAAATTAAAGTGAAAACTAGAAGTAAAACAAATATTGTTTAATTATATAAACAATTAATGAAGGAGATGGGAGCAATCAGTACTTAATGACATTGTAAGTAAGTACTTCTTGATTGTAATGTAGATGCTCCAATTTGCGAATCACCGATTATGTTCGGAAAGGTTTCGGAGCTAGGAATCAAAATATCAAACAGTACTTGTTCTCCATGGACTCATGATTCATGGAAAAAACAGTATGGATGTGTGTATCGAAACAGTTTTCAATCTGTCGAATCAACTATAATGAAAATAACAACGTACAAACAACATACCGAATGATTTCAACGAATCACACCAACCATATAATGAGAGTAAAAATGAATAACCGTGTCAAAAAGAAACATGATGTATTTGTTGTCATGTTGGATGTGAATCTCAACAACTTTAGGGTAAACCGGTGGGTGTGAGCGCGATGCGTGATGTTCACCCAAATTTCGTTGTAATCGACTGTCGACGAATCAATGGTGTACAGAAAAACTTTATATGGTTTAATTAATTGTCCTTTAAGTATATTATTGTCCGAGTATTAACAAATAAATAAATTTATACGGAAGCAAAAGTAAACTTGTCTCGATGCTGTAAATGGATGTGGAAGACGCATTTCCTCGTTGAATAAGTACAGAAGACGTTAAAGTGAATTATTGAACGAAAGATCGGGGAGGCGATTATGATATTTGACCTTTCCTTGGAAGGTTATAGGTGTAGGTAAATGACCTAACGCCATAGTTTTGGCTTAATCAATGTTTAACGCTTAATGGCAGCAATAATTGATGACGTAACAAATTAAAGATCATTTCTTCACACATTTGAAGTTCTTGTCACAATATAAACAATTAAAATAAAAAAATAATTATACGTTCGAACTTATACTTCATAGTTAGCCTTAATTCCTTTAGAAAATTACATAAGAACATGTTTAAAAAGGTAATTGAAAAAAATACCCGAAGCATCTTTGCACTTTGTATTATGAAATTTTATAATTTTATGACCCTGAACAAGGTTTTTTTTACGGCTTTTCATAATTCGAAACGTTTTTTCCAAACATTATCATGAACATTCTCTGTAGTCTGCATATTCTAAGGGGACCGGAAAATATAATGAAATGGAAGAGTTGATCCTTTGATCATTCTGTAAGTTAGAATTAGTATCTACAATTAGCCATTCTGTGGTTTTTTACGTAAATACACACGAAAACCGTTTTCTTTTTGGCCAACCTGTTTAGTTTGGTCAAAGTCGTAGAACAAACGCTATTTGGATCATGATACGAAGTTGGTACTAAAAGATTTCGGGTATTTTTTCATTATCCTGTGTAACAGCCACGTGTAAATTTTATTATTTAAACGTGAGTTATATTTCCCCCGATCTCTTTCAATTGAAGCATCAAACGCGTGTTTATTACGTTTACCATTATAATGACTGTATGAACTTATTTTGTTTTCAAGACCAATGATTACCTATACATTCCAACTACTTGACTGAACAGACAAGACATCCTTGGGTTTCGTAGGTCAATCAACATTATTCTCTTAAGATTTGTTATTTGTCAATAACAGAACTCTGATTCCTTCTAAATGATTACTCATAGGTACATTATCATTTAAATTATCCTGAGGCACTAAAAACCCAAATCATAAAGTTCTAGAATTTTGGATTGTTTTCGCTTTTCGTGATAACTTTCTTCTTTCTTTATTAATTTTTTTTACACATTGCCCCTCTCAAATATTTCTCCTGTATCGAGGGTACAGTTTACAAACATACATGTCACATGCACACACAACCAGACCCGAAACAACTATCTGTAGATCATACAAATATTTGTTCCGTGCGGGGATCGAACCCGCGGTACGTAAGCGCAGAAGGCTAATCGCTTAGCCACTGCGCCAACCGTGTCGTCAAACACAAGTCGTGTTTAGTAAAAAAAACAAAACTATTTGTATTCCATGTAATATGTATCTTATGTCGCTTCAATTTTTAATAGTTGATGTAGAAAAAAATAATTTCAATGTAATGACGCCTATCATTTTGAAATTATCATGTCACCTTGTCTGTTTGGTCACACAACAGTCGTGAATGTCATCCCGTTATTTATTCAAGAGCGTATGTCAACTTATGGTATCTGAAAATATTTGCTTTACGTTAGTTTGCTATATACTTGGATCTTTAACTGTAGTCATATACCTCAGTATATCTTTTAAAAAATTGTTAATGCAAACGGCATTAGTGCCAATGAAAGTCATTCTCTTTTCCTGGTTTTCCGGAAGCCAGAAAATATATTAACAATTGAATTTATTTACCATCATAATCATATAACTCTTAAACTGTAATTTATGTCCGTGGTCCACGATCATAATTTCAAGGAAGATTGCGTCTTCCCTTTGTTAATTTGACAACACGGTTAGCGCAGTGGCTAAGAGATTACCGTTCTACGGTTACGTGCGCGGGTTTGTATGATCTATAAATAGTTGGTCCGGGTGGGGTGTGTGTGCATTTGAGATGTATGTTTGTAAACTGTACCCTCGATACAGGAGAAATCCTAGTGAGGGGAAAAGATTAGAACAAAAAAAAATAAGGATGTCACATATGAAGTTCTTCTAATATTATAAATGTCTCAATCACGCCTAAAGAAAGGGTTGAACGAATTTGGATCAAATTTGGCATACAGACCATGTCCTGGACGAAATAAACTGCGGGAAACAGTTAGTTGGATAGTTTGTGACTTGACGTGTAAAAACGAATGTAATAAAAGTTACTTTTGTTATACTCAGTCCCGAAAATTCAAATAACTTTTTGTGTAACGTTCCCTTGTTTATTATTATTTGGTTTGTTTATTTGGAAACACTTCTAAGAACACCACATGATTAGTCATGATACAATATTCACGATATTCACGCCAGAATCCCTCCAGGGTCGGATGTATCACGTATCTTTCCATGGAGAAACCCCGCATAATCAATCTATTTAAATACAGATTGAACAGAAAATGCACGGTTTACTCAGAAAATCGACGCCTTTCTGTGGTTTACTAACGCTATATATTTATGTGTGAGTAGTCGACCGTATCATTTATGGAAGAGTTGTTGAGACGTAGTGTAGCCAACCATTTTATTATTTAGGCGTAATACAATATTCAATTTTAGTGCCATACTTATTTATAGAAAAAATACACAAATTAAAAATTATTGCGAGTGCCCTTGAAATAAAATCTAAAAATAAAAATAAAACTCATACCTGAACTAACACCTAATAAATATCTACAGCGTAAGCACTGTGGGTACTGACACAAGACCATTAAAAGTTAATAAACGAAATGTTGTGATAGTGACAAGTACAGAAAAAATATTATTCTGTGATGTGTTGATACAAAATGTCTGCTGGTGTGTGGGATCTGATGCCGTCGAGGTGCCGGTGGATCGAGACGCTGAGGCATTGTGGCAAGACCCTGCTGCGAAGACAGCGCCGACTGCTCAGGAGATTGAAGAAGGTATGCTCTCCAGTATCACGGAAGAAACTTTATCGAGCGTTAAAAAAGATGTACAGAATTTAAAAATAACTCAGGTAGCTGCGTTAACGACGGTAGGCTTTGCGGTCAACAACCTGCTGAATTAACACACAGATTTTTGGGATAGACACAGGTCCAACTGTGGAAAAAATAGGCTAGGTCGAGAAATGAAATGTTGACTAGATTTTGAAGTTTATCTTAGAGCAAAATGAGTGATTATGAATGTGAACGATGATTGAGAATATTTACAAAAAACATTGTAAGTACAAAGTGTCGCTCACATTTTACTTTCATATTTAATGGGGTAAATAGAGCTCTAAGCTATTTCAATAAGAAGTGCTGCAGCGTTCAAGTCACGTTCAGAGGTGTACCAAATTGAAATATTAGCAACTGCACGTAGCGTTAAAATTTCTAAAATATTTAACAGACTTCTTTAATGAGCAAAATAGGTTCGTACCTGTACAGCAAGTAATGTAAGACGTAAAATCTTATTACTAAGTTGTATCTGCTGTACGTAGCTACTGAATGAATGAAGGTTGAAATAATCACTGGTCAGTAGCCTAGTCAAACAGTACATAAATTATTTTCAATTGTGATAACTATAATATTTAAGATTTCTTGAAATACGACATTGGTTTCGTAAGGTTCTAGGAATAAACGAATAATACCAGACGTAACCTGACTCTTATCCTATTGTGTCAAGTGATTAATTCAAAAGTTAGTTCTAATATTCTGATTCTGATAACTAATGTACCAATTTAATTCAAAATGATGTACTCCTTCTCTAAAACAAAAAATAAAATGTTAAACGTCCATGTTCCCTTTATGGACCTGACGCGATTCATTATTAGCTAACGAAAGCACATCTCTCCTCCCCGGCCCTCGCTCGCGCCAGCCCGTGCTGAGTCGATAGATCTAAACGTGGGATAATAATAATAATACAACAACGGGACACGGGGACTTTATTGATTATTATAACGCACTTATGTATGTAATTAGAATTTATATATACAAGGTGGGCCAAAAGAAATCACCCTATTGGAAGATGCTCTCATTTTTGCAAATGGCCGGCAATATTAAATCTGTTTTGACATTTGTGGACTAGACAGATGCAGAATACAAGTGAACAAGCCATGGAGCGATACACTCCCCAAGAACGCGGAATAATCGTGTCTATTTTTTTGCGTAACAATTCGTCTGTGGTGTTGGCGCAGCGCGATTTCCGTCGCCGATTCCCCGGTCGTCCGGCACCGACTGCGCAAACACTGCGCCGTTTAGCCACCAACCTTGAAGAGTATGGGACCACACGAGACGTTGCCAAGAGAGGCCGGCCCCGGAGCGCCCGTTCTGCCGAGAATATCGCCGCTGTTGCCGAGGATGTCGAGCTGTCGCCGGAAACATCGACCAGACGCCGTGCCACGCAATTAGCCATCAGCCGGACGTCCCTAAGGCGAATTTTGGTCAAAGACCTGCGCATGTTCCCGTACAAAGTCCAGTCCGTGCATCAGCTACTGCCTGCCGGCCGCCAAACGCGCGTAACCTACGCCCAAGCGAAGGCAGCGTTCCCGGCACACCTCATCTCTCGTTTTGGCGATTTGCACTGGCCCGCAAGATCGCCCGATTTAAGCGTTCCAGACTTTTTTTTGTGGGGTTTTTTGAAGTCCCGTGTTTACTTGAACAAGCCCGAGACTCTGGAAGCACTCAAGGACAACATTCGACACGAGTGCGAGAATCTGTCGCCCGAAGTTCTCGCCGAAGTGATGAAAAATGCCATAAAACGAGCCCGTATGGCAATCAGTTGTGACGGCGCCCATTTGGCCGATATAATCTTCTCGACTTGACCAATAAAATTCTAAAGGTTCAAATAAACATAATCAAAAAACAGAATCGAAGTTTTTCATTTAGAAAAAAAAAGAGAGCCAAACAACATCGGATGACTTCTTTTGGCCCACCTTGTATATTAGTATTTATTTTGTAGTAAGTATACCTATTATAATATAATATTGATAGTTTCGAGCGTATGGCACTAGTGGGTTGCAGCTGAAAACCAGCGTCAGGTGGCCAGTATAACTGCCTCCTGACATTATGCTGAGCTGTGGCCTTTTGGCACAATAACTCTTATATTTTATATGTTTTCTTTTTTATTGGTTTTATTTATTTTTTGTTGTGCTAATAAAGTATTTTTCTTTCTTTCTTCTTTCAACAAAGACACAGCAAGCCCTCTCTTGTTGCCCCATCAGCATCGCTCTAAGCCGAGGCCCGTGTCCCAGTAAGGGCAACCCTTACTGCGTCACGCTTAAAATCATTTATTTTAAATAGGTCAGAGGCCCTTTAGGGCTCAACGAAAGTCCGAATAAACAATAAAGGTGCAATGAGCCAATACCCTTTCCTGAGAACTTAAAAGGACAATGAGTAATGTTGGACCAAACTCTCAACAGTGATGAAACCTATGCCATGTGAGAGCTTTTGGGGTATTATTTAATTCATTCTATGGCAGCCAAGTCGAAATCGAGCGCGAACATGGTGTTTTGGAACATTTTCAATACTGAGAAACTTGCTTGTTTTACGACTACCGGCTCCTTATTTGACTCCAATATCAGCTTATTTGTGTCTATCTGGTAGGGATGGTCGATATATGGTAGATTAGCGGGAAAACATCAATGATAGTACATAAAAAAAAAAAAAACCTCAAAATATCGACACATAGATGTTACGACAATAATATCGGCCCATCGATATACTCCTAGTCAACTAGCGTGAATTGGGTGTATGTATTAGATTTGGCTGACTATGTACTAGGTTTCAGAGACTGTATCATAGATTTACAATCACTGGGCTATGAAGCACACTTTCCTCCTACAAAGGATAGAAATGAAAGCCAATTAACGACAGAGCAGGCTAATAAATCTATATTAGTAACAATAATTCGATGGGTGGTGGAAACTGTCAATGGAAAATTCAAAAATAGATTTAGATTGCTTCGCTAAGATTATTTCAACCTCTCCGCTCGATCAGAATTGGTGGTAGAGCATTGCCGCATATGTGTACGGATTTCAGAATTGGAGCTGCCCTAATTAATGCGTTCTATAAAGTAGCCACAGATAATAGGTTTGCCAAAGACATTTTACGCATTATACATGCTAAGACCAATACCCCAAATCTTTTATTTGATTACGTTACATTAACAGACAAAGAGTTGCCTTTGAAAAGCTTACCTTTCAAAGGCAACTCGTTGTCTGTTAAGATGCTCATCTTCCTTAGTTGCAAGACTTCTTGATACTAACTGATGATGATTTAGTTGTTATTTCCCTTGGTTCATATCAATTGAAACTTGCACGTTCATATATTACCGAACATTTACGCAATAATGGTCTGTATATTATTATAATCGAAATATATCGAGAGAATAACCTATCGGACTTGCAAAAGTGCTATATTTTTGAAAATAACTTATTGCTGCTTAGAGGGTGAATGCAATCACGGCACGTAAGAGCGAGGACCTATTATTCTTATGTGTTAGTTAACCGCGATCAAGTAGCCATAGATGCGATAACGCAATATTATTGAAGGTACGAATCTTACGGGTAAAAGCACTATAGGGAGCTGTGCCCATGTTGTATCTATGTTATGGTTCTTGAGTCGGGAAAGATTAGATGGATTTCATCGACCGGCACTACATTTAGATGACATTATTGTAGAAGTAGGTATAATTGCCAGATGTTTTAGTCGACCTACCATGAATTGACAAGCTTTATGCAGTGCTTTTTTAACCCCCGACAAGAAAGAGGGGTGTTATAAGTTTGTTATGTGTATCTGTGGATCTGTCTGTGGCATCGTAGCTCCAAAATTGATGGACCGATTTCAATGCAGTTTTTTTAAGTGAAAGCTAGTTTAATCGGGTATCATCTTATCTGTTTCATGAAAATCTGTTCAGCCGTTCAAAAGTTACTATTATTTTTCTAGTTGGAATCGGGGGTTTTGACGGTTAGGTTATTATAACACAGTATCTTTCAAAATAATTATGATATAAGTTCCTTTTTTTTGTAATAAATCCAAAAAATGAACCAGGATTTTTGATGTTCAAATATTGATGTGCATATAACATTTATTTATTTATTTAAAGCTTTTCATACAAATATGTAAAAAGGCGGTCTTAATGCCTAAGGCATTCTCTAAACCTTAGGGACATTCTTTTTAGTTTATGCAAAACCCGAAAAGAATTTATTGTATACGTTATTAAGAACAACTTTTACTATCGGACCAATACTGAACTCGCGAAAAAAAACTGCTGTTCCATACATTTGTGTTCACATAATAAGAACTAAAGCATCATCAGTTAGTAGTATCAGGAAGTCTTGCAACTGAGGAAGATGAGTCTCTTAACAGACAACGAGTTGCCTTTCAAAGGCAACTCGCTGTCTGTTAACATTTCTTAATGTAACGTAATCAAATAAAAGATTTGGGGTATTGGTCTTAGCATGTATAATGCGTAAAATGTCTTTGGCAAACCTATTATCTGTGGCTACTTTATAGAACGCATTAATTAGGGCAGCTCCAATTCTGAAATCCGTACACATATGCGGCAATGCTCTACCACCAATTCTGATCGATCGGGGAGGTTGAAATAATCTTAGCGAAGCAATCTAAATCTATTTTTGAATTTGCCATTGACAGTTTCCACCACCCATCGAATTATTGTTACTAATATAGATTTATTAGCCTGCTCTGTCGTTAATTGGCTTTCATTTCTATCCTTTGTAGGAGGAAAGTGTTCTTCATAGCCCAGTGATTGTAAATCTATGATACAGTCTCTGAAACCTAGTACATAGTCAGCCAAATCTAATACATAAACCCAATTCACGCTAGTTGACTAGGAGTATATCGATGGGCCGATATTATTGTCGTAACATCTATGTGTCGATATTTTGAGGTTTTTTTTTTTTTTTATTTACTGTCATTGATGTTTTCCCGCTAATCTACCATATATCGACCATCCCTACCAGATAGACACAAATAAGCTGATATTGGAGTCAAATAAGGAGCCGGTAGTCGTAAAACAAGCAAGTTTCTCAGTATTGAAAATGTTCCAAAACACCATGTTCGCGCTCGATTTCGACTTGGCTGCCATAGAATGAATTAAATAATACCCCAAAAGCTCTCACATGGCATAGGTTTCATCACTGTTGAGAGTTTGGTCCAGACTCCATACAAATTTGCCCATGGTCCTTTATTTTTTGAAAATGTAGGAGGCCAGTTCAAAAATTAATTTAAAAAATTCACAGCTTTGGCCGAGAACAAAAGGTTTGCGTTTCGTCATATGAATTTGACTTTATTATTTCTGATGGAGTAGGTATAGTTGTTATACATAATAATATATTACTGAGAAAGGTCTCGGAGAGGGGTCGGTGGGGTTTTGCATAAAGTTAATGTGGTACAACTTCTATTGCCCTTGAATGACGGATAGCACTTGTTGCCGATGAACTGCCGGTGATTGCATCACCGTGGGATGGCGCGGTGTCTCAAAGGGCGGCGTCATTGTTTATGCCTCCGCTGTTCAAATCTGCATAACGGCCAGTTGATGAACTCGCCGTTAATTGAATTCCCAGTGGTAGCCCATTCTTGAAGCCTTTCCGTCGTTCCTAAAGCGCCCCGAGGCTGCTTGTCCTTATTTGCAGCAGATTCGTCTATATCCATTCTGAGGCTCCTGGAATCATAAATATCCGTCAGCGCAGTTTTTGTTATCAATCTCACTGATGACAGAGAAATCTCTAGAGATTGCCGTCAGTATTGCTGACGTCATTTCTTCCATAATAATATTGTCACTCATAGTTAAACACAAAAAGACAAATAAGTTTTAATTTTTATATTCATGTAGACCTTAATATACAGGTACTTACTTGTAAGAATATTATGCCGCGTTCCGACTTCATATGGAGAAGAACGGTCAAGACACTCCATAGTCCATAGTTACTCTTTTAAATTGAGAATTTCTTACAATATTTTGTGACAGCAATATTCTTATTCTATTTCTTATTAATTTGCATTGGTTTACTTAGCTTTACTACATAAATACGCACGTTCCGATGTCTCGAGCAAAAGTGAGTCAAACGCGTTACATCGCTCTTATTTACAGTGGTCGAAGCGCGCACAAAAAAAATACGGCACCCTCTAGTGAACTAATTTTGATTTAAAAGTGATGTCATTGTTTGCACATGCTTACGTTACATTAAAATGTCATAAAACTTGATAAATCATAATAGAATGTTATTAATGTTGTCCAATCTTGTCTCGAACTATTTATTTTGTCTTCGCGCCGATATAATGATTGTGTTCGATACATCAATCACCCCATTTCGGGATAAAAATAATTATATAAAAGTTTCCTCACAAACTACAAAGATAGCTTAAAGTTCGTTTTGTCTTTTGTTCATGTTAATTATGTGTTAAAGGATAAAAAGGTTTATGTAATAAAGAGCATAGATCATTGCCCCAATTATCTATAATCTTAATTGTTGCTTAATATATTCCCATTTAATATTAATGCAAATTATATAATTATATGATAATTTTAATATTAATTTAATTATTATTCTTTTATGCAAAAAAAGTTGAACCAATTACCGTGCTCATGAAGTTAAGAAAGTGGTATTCATTGAAGTGCATTGACTTTTTATAATTAAATTAAATTTCACATTTTGCATCGAAAACAGAATATCACCTTCGATTGATTGAAATTTAACAGTATAAAATTAACATATTTTCAAAGTTATTAAACTTCAATGATATTAAAGGTGACATTACAACATTTAAAATTAAATTTCCATCCTCAATGTTACTCATTGTTGATCTGTTCGCGCAACAGTCACGGACACCAACACAATACGGAATTGTGAAATAACTTGCTACTTTATTTTCATTTGTTCATTGTCTTTGCACTATTTAATTAGCTTCGGTGTTGTATTGATGAGTCAGTAGTGTGCCTGATCAGTCTTCAGATCAACATCTTCGGAATTTGTTATAGTACTGAGAACTTCAAACACTCTATTGTATTGCTAATCACTGTTGTGATTACTGGTAATTACAGCTCGTAAGTAATGTTTTAAGTATCATTAATCTAATTTGTAAAACTGTTCCAAAATCGTGTTAATGATCATTAATGATCTTCTTTTATTTATACTATTTAATTTTGATAATTTTAATATTAGTAGAATTTAATTAATCGTAACGAGTTGAATTCCCCATCGTATAGCGTGTTACATTAAGCGTGTTCGGATTTATTAGAGGACAGTTTGTGGCAAAAACATATTGTGATGATAAAATACATACTTTCATAATAGATGTTAACATTTTAAACTTAAATTATTTCATTTTAAAGAAAGCACAGCAGAAACGTATGTATCCAATACTTCTTTTAACATTGTTACATACTCTAATATTTAATTTATTCATAACGTAATGATTACGCATACTTACGTTACGATACATGTATTATGTGTGCGCCCATCCACTAAGTTTTAAGCTGATACAAATCTTACAACCCGTGTCAGTATATTAAATGTATGCTAGCTTACGGGTAAAGCATCGTTGACCTATTTCCCTATTTTAACTCTAGTTTCTCGACAAGGTGAGCGTGTTTCCTTTGCCATTTCTCTTCATAAAATTCTATGTTTAAACTGCGGTAGTTTTACTGTAGCTTTTGCTATGGGAGGTCTTGGCCATTTGAAGCATGTTGTGAGTAATCGAAGATTCGATTGACAGCTGTATTGTAATTAACATAGTTATTTTTGTCGACCTCTAGTAGTTTCCTAAATTAGTCTAGACATAGAGAACGACGTGGAGTTTTGTTAATAACATCAAGACTTAACGTAATTTAAGATCACGAATCTAATGAATTTGTCATTTTATTAGTGGTGGTGTGCTGTGGTTGTTATCGTTGTGTGTAGGGGAGTTGATTTTAGATGTTTTTGTGTTCATTATGTTTAGATTAATTGATATTTAGAATAGAATCGTTGTTTTGCAAAAATATTGTCCACAAATAAATATACAATGTTTTCAAGCACCCTACCTATACTGGATATAAGCGAAAACGTTTTTATATTATACTTGTCTTCACGTTTTATAAAGGCCAAGGTTGTGTTCGCAATAAATTTTAACTGGAGTTCCAAATCCTCTAGGGATTTAAGATCGTATCCATGAAAGGAGGTCTCAAGATGAAATAATTCAAATATACGAAGACTTTTAATAAGATCACGTATCTTATTAAGTCTTCGTATATCCGAATTATATTACTTGACAAATTTGTAACTAGTATCACATAGCTTAATTATTTTCAGCACCACGAAACGAAAGATGAGAAAGATTCATGTTGTAATAAAGCTGAAAGTTTTAGTTACTGCATGGCTGAAATTTTAAATACGTAGTTATCTTCTGAATTTCATTTTTTTAAGGATTCGTTCGCGCAATTGCTATTTAATTTAACTGAAATACACGTATAAAATTCTCTAAAGTCCAGAACATTGTTTTTCGGAGTACTATAAATAAGAACCGTAAATTATTCTAAAAATATATTGTTCCACAGGTATATTTACCGGTGTAGGTTTTGCAAGCGGCGCGCGGCGGTCAGCGTTGTGCGGGTTAAGCGTTACGCGGGTTACGCGTTACGCCACGCATCGGCGCGGGCGCTTGCCAAATTTAGTTGTTATTACATATATCTAGGGATTTCACTTCTTGCGAGTTTTGATTCAAACCGATGAAACGAAATCCATGTCAATATACTACTAATATTTGATTTACAACATCGTTAATGTTTTTTCTTAATGGCAGCTTTGCTCGTTTTGACTATTCTGCCAGCAGCCAGAGTCATGTTTCGACGGTAGCGATGCGTTCATTTAAACCCAAGAACATTACGAAATTAACATGCGTAAATTGTAATTTTGAAAAGACAGTGTTCTTTGTTTTCGTTTACGTTTCATTTTTTTTAACATTGTTGGAAGTTTGAATGACGAGAACGCTTTGTGAGAAAAAAAAACACATTTATATGTGTACCTACCTTTTTACTTTACCTACTTTCCCGTAATAATGCTATTAGCTTTATTTAGATAGCGTTTTGTTTTGTCAATACGTACAATACTGGTTTTGATTTTAATCTTCCTAATGGATATGCGTACAGCGTTCGTTATGAATTATGATGCATAATTCATATAAACGTTTCAAGGATCGTTCATACGGCCTTAAGTGCTTTTAGGCGGAAAAAGATTTCAATAGAAAATCAATATACTTAATTAGTTTTTTTACAGTAATTATTTTTGTGTATGATGTGCTGAACATTAATTAATACTAATTGTGGTAGTTACCAGTTTTATTTGCTTTTTCAAAATCTTGTTAATTCTATTATGGTCCAATGGAATCCTTGTTAAACCACTGTAGTTAGAAGTAGGTATTACATAATAATCTTAGGTAAGCGTTTATCTTTATAGCTTATTGTTAGCCATCATCTCTGATGTAAAGTCATGATGATGATTATAGCATTTCCAAAAACGATTGATTAATAATAATAAATATCTAGAAATAAATATGGATAAACCAAGTATTTTCCCGTGGTCAGCTATCGTACCTATCTAACAGAATTAGATAATAATGCTGCGTATATCGTAGTATCCAAAATTGCTGTCAGCGTTTGACCCTTGATTACACATATCTGTCCCAGTTACATAACCTAGGTCGTCGTTAGCTAATGTTATTAGTAAAGATAAAAGATAAAGATAAAATTTATTCAAGATTAACTAAAAACACAATACAAAATAAATCTTAGTAATATCATAAGTATCATACTGATAGGTGTCTGTACTAGGATAAACCTGTGCCACAGGCGGCAGGAATGCTTACAATACTGTACTTAAAAGGAACAAAGTTTTTAACATTAGCAATCTTAAAAATTAATTAATTTCTTATGATAGACCTAATTACTTCCGAATGATCAAAAAAAAAAAAAAAAAAGGGGTTTTGAAGTAAAATTAATTATCTTTAGCTATTTGATTTCAACATTACCTACTACAAGTGTTTAAAGTTATTCATAGACAAAAAATTAAATAGATGTCTCTAAATATATTTTTGTTTATTTCCAGGCGTACCTACACAGTTGGCGCTCTGCTGACGAGCTGAACATGTTGGTGGGTGCGAAAGTCGGCGGTGCGACTCCACTGGTCATCGCGTGCAGAAATGGACACTACGACGTCGCCGAATACCTCATCGAAAGGTGTAAAGCGGACATCGAACAGCCTGGTTCAGGTAAGGTACCCTACTATTACCTTTTTCATTATTTCAAGTGGATCATCCTCACCTCCTTTAGCGATTGCTATTAGCAATCCGTTTTTTAGCCATGCTGATGATTACAGTGCCACAAACTTATCTGACCCGGTGACCAAAATTGGTACTAACGTTTGAAGTAATTTTTGTAGGGAGATGACATTGGTAAAAGCGACGGCAGCGACGCCATGACCGGGTCAGATAAGTTTGTGGGACTGTACAATACTATCATGGGTTTCGTGATAGTTGTCTTTGAGGAGGATGTTGTCTCTGTCCGGGTATCCGGTACCTAATTATGCCATTAGGTAAAGGCCATCTGCTTGATGATCTTTTATTTATTTATTAAGGCAAACCAACTAAATACATACTAAAACATTTGTACATAACATTTAACAAAACAATAATAAAGCATATAATATCTAAATTATAGGTAAGCACAACATTTAAGTTAGATCTTACTATACATTAAAAAGATATAAGAGCATAAGGTTAAATATTAAATTTTTATACTTTGTTTTTTTTTTTTTAAAGAAATCTCATAAACCACTCTTTTGGTATTTTGTTAATGGTGTTAGGCTTGTTGTACGAAGGAAAACCTTTGCCTAAACCTTCGGGATCACAGGGTGTATAGATTATTATGACTTTCTACACATTCGAAGAGATCTTCTTCATATCTATTCTTCAGACTTATTTTTGCTTTGCAGTCCAGAGTACAGACAATGCAATCGAACGGTAATGATGCAATCATTATCAGCCAGTAAACTTACACTGCTGAACATAGGCCTCCTAATAGCGCCATTCACCATAGTGATGTTTTTATGCCAGTGGCTGCACATGGCTAAACCTCGTAAACATAATTTTTAGGATTCTGTATTTTTTTACACTTGGCCAAATTCGTCGTCAATAAATTCATAACTTAAATCGAATACCCGTTTTGTTATTTTCCGCTAATAATTATGTTATTATCTTAATACATTGCCACATTTTAAGTCACGGTCGTTGCCTCATTACATTACCTAAAAAATGCGGTTGCTGATTAATAAAAATAAGAAAAAAGTCTAGCTAACTTCTTTCAGGGTTTTTATAATTATGTTAATAATTTATAAAAACTGAGACTGACGGAGAATATTTGCCTTTTATGATAATTAGGTACGCAAAACGGGATGTCAAAGTTGTAGTTTCCAATAGGTCACAAGTTGCGATAGCACAATAGGAAAAACGACACTACAATGCACTTTTATCTTTGAAATTAAGTACCTTCATTGTTTCTCAACAGCACTATTGTGTCGGTGTTGGCATCGGGTCAACGGTCAATACAATGCCGTTGGCGAAAAAAATATCGCCGGCATTCTCTGTCGACATAACGTGACGGTCAATCAGGACCCCGTAAATCACTCGTAAATGGTGTAAATACAATTGTTTATCAGTACTATGCCCGTATTGTCACGCGTGAGTTGTCGTAACGCCTTTCCAATTGCGTCAATACTTTGGCTAGAAGCCATTTCACCTTACAATTTGTTCGGGCTGAAACTGCGGCGACGAATATATCTTTTGTGTTTAATTTCTGTATAGCAACATGGGTAATAAACTTGACTGTTAAATAGTTTGTATATTGTCCCATAGAAGTCATGCTCATGACTCATGAACGGAGACCTACCTATAACATATCTATGCAACCGCGGTATAAAGTGTGCTTGCTCATAAAACGAGTCCTTCAAGATATAACAATTGCTAAAATCAACACGTTCATTGCTAATACTAAATCATCATACTCAATATTCATCGCAGCTAATATATACTAAAGCTATCCACAGACTCATTCCCCCTTATTACAAAAGATGGTTTAACCAAGTTTAGTAAAACCCAGGTTTTAAATACACGTCACTTTCTATTGTCATATTATAAGCAAAAGAGACGGGGTTATCTTAAAACCTGGTTTTCACAATACTTGCTTAAAATAATCTTTTTTTATAAGACCGTTTGGCTTTCAAATAGCTGTTATGAATTTTGAATAAAAATAACAATTATTAATAATTATAATCATTTGTATTAGAACCTAAAGATTCCGTAGTATCATTGAAAGTTGCAGTGCTTCTGTAATGTTTAGGGCTGCACAAGTTGCTTAATCTGTTAGCAATGACCCCAACCTCCCCTCATACCTACATCGAATCACGCTCTTTCTCGATATTAATCCCGACTTCGTAGGTTTTTTGTTACAATTACACTTTTCGTTAGTTTTCTCTAATAACTCATAGATGAAGGAGGCACGCAGCCGTTCAGAATTTGCTTTTCCCTCGGGCATTGTTTGATCGACCTTCAGAACCCTTGGGAGTGGGAAAAAAAGTTTTCAACTTAGATTACTTTGTGAGCGAAGGTTCGCAAAAAAAAAAAACACCAACGTCTTTAATTTTCTTTACTTTCGGTTTTAAATCTATTCTGGCCCATTTTCGATATCGATTCGGCCTTTCGTGTTAGGTAAACATTGTTATTATGAAGATAATTGAATAGCAAAGGGACTCGATAAACTCATCCTAGTTTGGCTTAATATTCTTATTTCTAAGGATTGGCTCCAAATTGCTATAGACCAGGAAAAGTGGAACATTACAGGCTTGTAAAAAATAAGGTCTTGTCAGAATAACAGGTTTATTAAATAAATATAATTAACCTTCAAAATACGGAATATTTGGGACCAATCGATTACTCCCAATGCCTGATAATCTTTTCGAAAAGATCAGCCTACAATACTGAAATCGTAACTTTCGTACGACACAAGTAAAAGATCTAGAGTACGTTTTAAAAAAAAATTGATGGGTATTGAACTCAGATGACACACCAAGCCTTAGCAAATAAGGTCGAGGTTTAATAATACAGATGCGGTAGAATATCAGTATTAATTGAAAACTATAATTGTTTAATTTGCAGTGACATTCGACGGCGAGACGATAGAGGGCGCGCCGCCACTATGGTGCGCCGCGGCCGCTGGCCACTTACCCTTGGTGAAGCTGCTAGTCCGAGCCGGAGCCAACGTCAACTCCACCACGAGGACGCACAGTACACCACTCAGGGCCGCCTGCTTCGACGGCCATTATGATATTGTTAAGTTCCTAGTCGAAAATGGCGCCGGTGAGTACCGAAATAATTGTTTTTCATATATCAATTAAGAAATAAAGGCCCAGCATCATTTTGTTTCATCCCTGGCCGGCCGTACGCTTGTGCTGCTTTTCAGTAGCGAGATATATGTCTTCAGCTACTCGATTCGATTCGTCTAAAAACCGAATTGAGCGACTGAAGATGTGCAACTCGATACACCCAATGTCGTTTTTTTTTACCGTGCTAAGGAACGACAGGTATTTGCAGTACCTATAGTTCATTGAATCCCTTAGTCGCATTTAATGGTATCTACTATATTCTTAGTCAAAACCACTTCAAAAACCTATGCTACAGCCTTCATCTTCAGTAATCACTTGTGTTCAAAAACTTTCCTAGATTAGGTATACCAATTCTGACAACTTGTTTTATCATCTTTCCAGACATAGAAATAGCGAATCGTCACGGACACACATGTCTAATGATCGCATGCTATAAGGGCCATATCAGAATCGCCAAATATCTTTTATCATTGAACGCTGATGTAAACAGAAAGAGCGTTAAGGGCAATACGGCGTTACACGACTGCGCGGAAAGCGGGTCGCTACACATATTGAAGATGTTGTTGGGACACGGAGCTACTATGGACGTTGATTCCTATGGTAAGATTTTTTTCATAATTTGAAAACCACAAAGTTTAGCCGCTCGGGATAAATTTCGACTCGATCGGTTGGTCAAACGAAGACGAGCTGCTGATGGTTAAACACCATGAAACAGCCCATCGTAGTCCACTGTTGGACGTAAGATCTATTCAAAATATGAAGTCGAAAGTTTTTTATTTCAACTTGGCCTTTGCAGGCACTTTTAAAACGTCGTGATTCTAGGTGCACGGTTCCGAGTGGGTTGGTCATATGGTTCTCTAAGAGAAAGAAAGAAAGAAAGAAAAATCATTTATTTGGGCTAGACATCAGACAGCACAGTGCACAAACATAAAAAAGTAAAAATAAAAGAAAGCAAGAGGTAACAATAAAAACAACGTGCTGTCGGAATGCCAGTACCAAATGGGCAAAAGCATCCCAAAGAGTCTTTTTTAGAATAGTAACTACATTTAAAATAATAAATATCTGGAGCCGCGGGAGCTCATGAAGTGATGCCCATAGTCAGCATACTTGGCTAGCGGGTTGGTGACTACAGAGCCAGTTAATTGTTATTGGACCCTACTGCCTTGGATATTTAGAATGCCAAGTTGGATGCACTGTCCAGAGCCTTGTCTGTCAGCGGTGGTCGGGAATTTTGATTTGAAAATGGATTAGTGCTTCAAGCTTAAACTTATGTATGTTGTTCCATTACAGGTATGACGCCACTCCTAGCAGCATCAGTAACGGGCCACACACACATAGTAGAACACCTAATAAACGTAGAATACGGACTAGTGACGAGACAGCAAAGGATCGACGCGCTGGAACTACTCGGAGCGACGTACGTCGATAAGCGACGCGATATGGTCGGCGCGCTCGCGTTGTGGAAGCGGGCTATGGACGATAGGTAAAACATAATCCCAAACTTGTTATATGACAGACATTGACATCTCAAAATTAAAATAAAGCTATAGATAAGTAGATTTTCCCCTCCCAAACGTGAAACAACAGGTTTCAGGTCCCATGGATGCGATTTTTTTCAGAGAAATTAATTTACCATTCGTATTCGACGTGCATTGTGAAAAAAAAAATGTAACGATTTATTGAATTAGGCTAAAAATATCACATAGAATGTAGTCGAAAAAGTTTATTAATCTTATATCAAATTAATCAGGTTTCCGCCGGATGGAAGCGAGCCAATCCCTAAACCTAAGGACATCCCACGCATAGAAGCTTATGACTACGCGGTAGAGCCCAGCAACGCGCAGCAACTTGAAGAAATACTCGCCGACCCTGACGCCATGAGGATGCAGGCTCTAGTCATCAGAGAGAGGATCCTAGGTGAGTTGGCTATGTCTCTAATGGACTGCAAAAATCATACTTCCAATAGCCATTATCTATTTTATTACAAAATATGGTATAAAGGAAGTCTTGGAAAACCCAGGTTTTAATATAGCCCTGTCTCTTTTTGTTATATGAAGTTACAAAGTGACGGATGTATTTAAAACCGGTGTTTTATTAGATTTGCTTTAAATCATTTTATATAATAACTAGCTTCCGCCAACGGCTTTGCCCGCGTGATTTCTTTATAAAGTTAATTGGACAGTTCTGAATTGTTATACATCGCTATAAGTCAGTGTACCCAAAATGAATAATGTGAAATATGTGATGTATAGGAAATAGAAACATTCTACATTTTATCCTCAAGTCGACTAAGCTGGCTATGGAAGACTCCATTTACACCACACGACGATTTTGACTAACTTATTCTACCATTTTGCAGGTCCCGCTCACCCCGACACCTCTTACTACGTACGTTACCGCGGCGCCGTGTACGCGGACGCTGGTCGTTTCGCCCGCTGTCGACAGCTGTGGCACCACGCGTTAGACATGCAGCGCGCAGTATTACCTCCGCTGTCGCCGTTGACACAGTCCAGCCTCTACAGCTTCGCGGAACTATTCTCATATATGTTAGCAGAGCGAGCACGCCCGCCACTCAGAGGTAAATCATCAGTGAGAATATTAAAGCTATATCAATGTCTACTGCTGGACAGGTATTTGTCAAATTGGGCAGGTATTATCTGGCCCACTAAAATTTTAAAGTAGGTGTCAAATGGTCCAAATTTGTTCTGGCACTAGCCGGCCGCTGCTGCGGCTCGCTCGCTTCGTGGTGTGGTCATCATATCAAACCTAACCTTCATAATTTACGCGTTTTAAATTTTTAAATTATAAAACCAATTTGAACCATTTGATACCTGCTGCTTTGAAAAGTTATAACTTGGGCCACAGACAAATATAATACCTAAACGTGTCAAATAGGTGGCATTGCCCATAGGCAGGAAAATATACTTTAAACCTGTTTTCGTCGTAACCAAAATCATTCAATTCGGCCTGATCTCCCAAGATGCGCCATCACATTTGATGCACCGTCTATTTCATCCATTACACCTCTGGTGGTATCGTAAGGAATTATTTAAACAATTTTTTTTTCTAAATAAATAATTATATCGTCCACAGGTCGCATAGTCCCACCAGTCACATTCGAGGACATTGAGCCTGTATTCAGGAAGGCGTTATCCGAGATCGACAGGGGCATGGAACTGCTCGATTCTAAGCTAAACATCGACCGGGAACAGACCCTGAGCACGCTGCAGAGGGTACTGGTCATATCGCTCCACCTCGCCGCGCTGATGGCCAGGTTGCTGGAGGAACCGGAATGCACAGATGAGGTGTCCAGGAAGATACATAAGGCTGTTTACTCACTTGTTAAGTTAGATATTAAGGTGAGTTGAGTTTTATTCTTTTTATAAACTGTTTTCAATGTTGTGTTAAACATAAAAATACATTTTTATTTCACTACACCACCTTCTTAAAAATGTGTCATTATTGATCTACAGAGCGGAAGTAATATACATCATTTACTCCCTAAGAAAGCAATTTAATTTCAAACGTAAAATTCAAGGAAATGTATGAAAATTAGGGCTAGACCAAAAAGACTATCCGGGACAAATTACAAAATCATGGTATCAGTTTGATAATTTAAAAAAGACGTATTTACGATATCTACTTTAAGTGCTTGTCCTAGCTCGGCTTTCGGGGCCGCTGATACCTTCTCTCAAGTAACGAAGTTCAAAAACTGCCGCCATGTAATTTTTTTCAAGAAATTGGTCGTGTGTATCGTTTTCATAGTTTTCAGGGGTGCCAATCGGATCCTGAAAATGACGTCGGTAGCCAAATCCGATATGGTAGTCATATCTTTTTTTTTAAGAAATTGGTCACGGGTATTGCATACATGGTTTTTGGGGGTGCCGATACTGAAAATGAGGTCAATACGCAAATCCAAGATGGCGGCCATGTTTTTTTCAAGAAAACCGTATCAGGTATTCGACCTCATTTTCGGTACAGCACTTCCGAAAACCATGAAAATCTAAACCTATGATTGAATTGTTTACGATCGTGTAGATTTTTGTTTGCTTACTTTGTGTATTTTTGCAGGTACGTCAGGGCAGGTCAGCTCTGCACGTGGCGTGCTCGGCCGAGGGCTGTCGCGGGCGCGGCGCGCGCGCCTGGCTGCCCGGCGCGCCCGACGCGCAGCCCTGCGCCGCGCACCTCGTGGCGCTCATGCTGCGCCTCGGCGCGCCGCCCGACGCCCGCGACGCCGACGGCAACACGCCGCTGCATCTGGTGTGCAAGGTATGTACGTCCGGCAGGTCAGCCCTGCACGTGGCGTGCTCGGCCGAGGGCTGTCGCGGGCGCGGCGCGCGCGCCTGGCTGCCCGGCGCGCCCGACGCGCAGCCCTGCGCCGCGCACCTCGTGGCGCTCATGCTGCGCCTCGGCGCGCCGCCCGACGCCCGCGACGCCGACGGCAACACGCCGCTGCATCTGGTGTGCAAGGTATGTACGTCCGGCAGGTCAGCCCTGCACGTGGCGTGCTCGGCCGAGGGCTGTCGCGGTATGTACAACGGATAACAAGCACAGAATGCCGCGTGGAAAACAACACCGAGCATAACCTCGTAATATTATCATAGTTTCAAACATACAGCAACATTCAATAAACTCTACAGAATATTTTGTTTTACTAAATATGATATCGTTTGTTTCCAGTTAAACCCTTGTCCAGCGGAAGTGGTACGCGAGTTACTATCGCACGGCGCACACATCGACACGGTCAACTACGAAGGGCAGACGCCTGAAGAGATCCTCAAGTCGACGCAGCAGAGCCTCACCGCCATCGTGAATCCCTTACGGTATACCACGCTGAAGTGCCTTGCCGCCCGTACCGTTAAGAACTACCGCCTGCCGTACCGACACGTGCTGCCGCAGTGCCTGCACTCCACGGTCATCACGCACTGAACACGACGCGCGTCACGCTATCGTCCCGTGATTCGAGTATAGCGCCGCCCTAATGTCTGAAGTGGGGCATGCATTTCCTACAAACAATTGTCACACGTCACACGTGCTCCATAGGTGGACAACCACTGTGATTGGGAAACCTATCGTTAAGTATCGACCTCAAAAACTAATAGTAGTACAGCGTAGACGCTTATCTTGGTAGAATTTAGTACCAACCGATCAAAAGTCAGGAGCGATTGGTCGAAATGTAACGCCAGGGTTCAAAACCATTTCTCGTAAGTATCTTCCCATATTTGTTGGAATTGATGACGTTTGATACGTCACGCATCAGTGACACGTCACGTGTAGACAGACACTTATAGATTTTGAGACTTGTAGTTTTGTTTGAATTATTTTAGCGTTTTAGATTGGAATGATCAGTGTATATTTTAGGATCTTTTTGAGGCTACATTATTATTCTTTTAATTCGTTGTAATACCACCGGATTTCATACCTTTATTTTAACTGCCATAGAAAATAGACTTATAAGGCAAAGGTATGCTTCTGGGTTTATACTAAAATTGAAAATGTCGAGTTCAGTTTTGTATAATCAAGCAAGCCTATTGTATACTAACAGAACGTAACTTTTAGTGTAGACTTGGTGTTACTCTGATGTCTATTTTGTTTTGTCACAGTATTTTAAAATCAGTAGCTCAGTTTATATCAATTATCTATTGTTTCATTATATTATATAGTAGTATAAACTTCATAATTCTGTGAATTTATGTTTTATACGTAATTTTTCTTTGTAATTCCTTCTCATAGTTTATATTTCAAATCTATTATTGTATCATATTGATTAATATTATTTGATAGATGTTTTGTCCATTGAGCGTACATTTAAAGAAGCGTATTATTTTTATATGTGTCAAAAGTAAAAACTTATAACGTCCTCATAATTGGTAGTTGTAAAGGTATTGTATAGAAATTAAATTTCAGTGCTGTGCCGTACGTGATTTGAATAGGTATAATTATGTACATTCGAATAAGTAAAATTGATGTCTTTAATATATAATTTATATATATTTTACTGTAAAAATTACTGTTGGGCAATACGTTTGGGTACAAGGGAGTTTTAAAACTATTTAATGTGGCCGCTGTTAAAACAATCTATCATTTTAAATGTCACAAATATTTTAATTTAGTCTTTTAATGGTTTTAGAGCTCAAAATCAGCTATCATATCATATTATTTTGAATACGGTTTACGTGATAGATAACCTTACATACATATTATCATTAATATTGTTTTATCATACTAGACTATGTAACTTCACAAGGATTATAAATAGATGAAGTTTATCTTAAATGGAAAGAGTGGTGGAACTTAGTAATTGTACTTAATGTTGATTGAAGTGCCCGTAACTTACATAAAAAAATTGTGACTGCCAAACACGACACAGCCATAATAATAAGTCAATAAGGACGATCAGGAATAATTGTCAGAAATCTACAAGGCTCCAAGGAAGCCAGAGCACCTGTGTCAATATTGATCAGAGTTATAAAACCATTTATGATAACTTCGTCTTCATATTATAATCGTTGAAATTCATCGCCACCAAGTGATATTCGCTTTTAATTTTTGACTTATCGTTACGCTAGACACGACACGGAACGCGGCCTGGACTAGAGTCAACATAGTTCTTGTGTTATCGACTTAAACCCTCTAGTCCTCTACATTACTTTAGTACATTCTGAATAACTTAGTTTTTTATACACATCAAATTATAATTTTATATATGTCAGTGATAATCGCTTGACGCATATATCAATGTAAAAACAAATTAGACATAAGTAGGCATATTAGAAATTAATGGAGATACGTATAAATTGGTATTGTATATTAGCAGAATGGGTAACGACAAAGTAAACTATTAGTACTGAATTATAATACAAATGTTGATTATGTTTGTAACAACGGCATCGTTCGCAACATTGTGTGTATTTCCTCATAGTATATTATAAATTTAGTAATACTGCGTGATTATATGCTAGTTATTTTTTGAAATTAATAAAATGCTTTAAAATAATTATAGTTTCTTTTACGTTGTATAAAAAATACGGGTACCATGGACCTTTCTAGTGAAAAAGAGCTATCGATAGTCAACATTGTATATTATGACAATGCACTGGCAAATATTCTGAGAAATAACAGTATGTAGCGCTTTGGGTTCGACTAAATATTGATAGTCGCTGTTGCGTTTCACTGATTTACCTACTTTGTTCTTATCACTAACCAATGGAGTAATGGCTTTATTACAAAGGTCAAGCCGCAGTACACAAGGGTTTTATAATTATGGGATAATTAACACAACTAATGCTTTGTTGTATTGTTTATTTTAAGAAAAAGTAGATTATAATATGTGTACATGCATACAAACATGTACAGTTATAAAATATAAAAAGTTGGCAGAATATTATTATACATTGAATATCTGCCGATCAATTGCCATCCAAAAGTTATGGTGAAAAGAATATCAACCCTGAAACAGTATTTGAAGTTCCCGAGATCCATCGATCAGTGTCTGTATGTCCCGTAGCGAAGTGCCCGGGAACATCAACCAGATGCGTTTAGCTGTGACCATGTGTAGCTTGAGAAGTTTCGCCATAGTCATACCTACGTCGTTTTTTATGTTCCCCATCTTCACGATGAGTTCGACGGGCATTTTCTTTAGTTGTAACTTTCGTAAGCCACACAGCAGAGGCCAGAATGAGAATTTATCGATCAAGTGTTCAGTGCCGCTGACTGCTGATAGGTACAGTTTGCATTTATCATCATTCTCATTATCCCAAACTAGACCAAGTACCTTTGCCTCACTGGCTTCGATCCTCGGGAAGCGGCGTCGGTTCTCGTAAGCAAATCCAGCGGCGAGACCCACCAAGCGGTTGTATGTGAACTCGAAATCTTCAACTTTCACATTTTTCGCGGTTTTCTTTATTAGCAGTGGAGTACTGGAATAATAAAGGGGTTAAAAAATGTATTTGTCAAAATGGTTGGGGAAATCAGGTCAATTTTATGACTGAAGGCCAAATCCGGCCGGCGATGTCCAAAATGCCGCCGCATCAGTGTGATTTAGACATAGACGTAGGATTTCGCTTGATTTTGACGTTACTCTTGTAATTTATGTAATTTGAGGCATAGGCTACTTAGGCGATAAAAAAATTATACCAAATTTTAAAGAGATGATATAAATCACATTTTGAAAAATATATACTTACCCTCGTTCAAGATTCATCCCTTCAATGACAATGGAGTCGCCAGGTGGGACAGTGCTCAGTTTCTGCCTCAGTTCGTACCCTCGTGCCAGCAGCATCTCCACATTGGCGTCAATGCGAAGAAACTCTGCGTCCTTGTACACATTATAGAACAACGGGCCATTGAACGTGGTCGTGGGAAGAGGCCTCCGCTCCGTCGAGAATTCAAAGTTTTCCATTGAGATTTTTGAGCCTAAACAGCAAAAGGTTACTAATAAAATAATAGAATAAAATTGATCTCCTCTGGCCTCAAGCTAATTCATATAAATTTCACATCACAGAAACCCAAAACAAACATCAGAGGGCCTAACACGAATGTTTTTGACGTATCGTAACGTTAACGTAAGCAAATTTTGTGTTTTATTAAAAATAAATCAATCAATCAAGCCCATTACTGTCCCACTGCTGGGCACGGGCCTTTTCTCAGAATGAGAAGGGTGTTAGTCTACCACGTTGGCCTAGTGCGGGTTGGCAGACTACACACACCATCGAGAACTGTATGAGGCCCTCTCAGATGTGCAGGTTTCCTCACGATATTTTTCCTTCACCATTATCGCAAGTGATAATCAAATTCTAATCCACACATGAATCCGAAACGTCAGAGGTGCGGGCCGGGTTTAACTCAGACCCTCCTGCATGGAAGGCAAGTGTTCAACCGCTAGGCTATCACCGTTTATAAATACATTGAGTATTTTTAAATTTCATGTAACAAGTGTATACCTGCGTTGCGTAAAATTAAACAAAATGCGATAGAATTATTATTATTTGTATTTTCATACAAAATTTGCTTACTTTAACGTTACGAATGTTACGATATACAAAAACATTTGTGCTTGGCCTTCTCTAAGCCATAGTATTTAATTCCGTGTGGGTATCGAACCCGTGGCCCGTAGTGTAGAGGGAACTGCACACCAACCCGCAGGATAATCACGATACATGCTCGTAATCGGAATCGATTCAATTCAATAGAATCGATTCCGATTACTTGCGTCCCTATAATTATAGTGATTAATCATTATCCTGTCGGCCGTCAAAATATAATCAATGTAAATTCTATTCGAGCCAGACATTCATTATAATTATAACTGATCAATTATTTTAGCTCTCCTTTGAATTCTAGCATTTATCTTAGGAGGAATTGCAATATTGGTACAGAACAGAATGCACGTCAAAGCCATGGCCCGCCGACTCTATTAAGTATTCGTAAGTATTAATAATTGAAGTACCTATACCTAGGAACATATCTCTGTTTATCTGTCTATGTGTATTTGTACTATTAATGTATTTATGTTAATTATTGGTTGGTAATCAAAACGTTTCTGATACTGGACTAGTTATCAGATGTGCATATACTACACAATTTGTTTGAAGTCATTTAGATAAGAATGGGTAAGTACTCTTCTTATCTATACCAAAGGTTAAAAAAGAAAATACTTAATTAACTAGCTAGTATTTTAGATTTATATTTTACTATAAAAAAAAATTCGACACTAGAAAAGCAAAACGGCTAAAGCGCCAATCTGTAAATTTTACAGGGGCACATTTTAAAGTATTATTTTCTGTAAAACTTATATTCTACTATTTAAATCATAATATAGTTTATTAGAATATACGTTTTACAGAAAATTATCCATTAGATAAATTTATATGAATATGTTCTTAAAAAAAAGTTTTTAAAATGTGCTCCTGTAAAGTTTACATAGCATATTGGCACTTTAGCCATTTTGCATTTTCAGTGTCGATGTCGATGTAAAGAGATTAAGAGACATTTTGCTCAGGAATTTAGACTGGAATTTCTTTGGTCAATGTAAGTAGACTAAAATAATGAAATTACGTAGTGCATTGAAAAACCGCTCCCTGTTATAATGCGTAGGTAGGTATTGGCTGGATCTAAACAATAGGTACCTACTTGAGGCCCCACACAGACAAAACAATTTTAATTAATCGATAGGAACTTGTAAACATAAATAAGATCTTTTCAAATGCTGATTATAGTAGTACCACGTACCAGACTTGTACATGATACAAAATGACAAAATTTGAGGATAAAGAGGTCTCAAAACTTACCTAAAGTTATGTCCGTAGATAAAAGCAGGTCACAACTCACAATGAAATAAAGAATCGTTGTATATGTATAAACACTGGATGTAATGTATATATAAATGACTAATGGTTGCCCGAAGTGGACGCTAATGGATTCGACTAATATGATCGAATGCGGTTGGAATCGATAGTAATATCGATCATTTTATTTATTTGAATGTAGCGACCGGTTTTAACAATAAAAATGAATGTACCTGTTTTCATGTTCTATAAATAAATAAATGTTATAATTAAATGTTATAATTTGCTAATATAATCTCACTAGTTCTCTTATTATTAAAAATCTCGATTTAAACAATGATTTGATGGAATTAATTTTATCGTTAAATTGAGGTTGTTTTTATTTTTACAGTGGTGTTTATATAGTTTAAGTAATTAAACAAAATAAAGCATTAGTTTGTTTCTTGCATATTTAGTACAGAATGACTTTAATCGACTAAATAGGACCGCCTTTTTATCTATGGTTGGTATTTCCCTGTTGGTACAAAATTGGTAGAGACGAGTGGCGCGCGAGCGCCAACTACTAATACCGTGAATAATAGCGTGAATTACTTTCTGTAATTTAGAACAGTGCCATCTGTGCGTATGCGTTGTAGATTTATAAGCTTAGAACAGCGCCATCACTTGGAAATCTCGGAAATTAAATTCCTGATAGGTTTATGAAGTGTTTCGAGCAAAATGGTTCCGATACTAGGTGCCTTTACTAGAGAAATGTAAAATTGTGTTTATCATTATTACACTACTTACTACGGTCATTCGAGGATTCTTTCATTATTTAACATGACGTATTTTGTTTTCTTATCATGTAACGGTTAGGGCAAAGGTTGCAACAGTACCTAACTAGGTAGGTATAGAATAAATAAGTAAATTAGCATCAACACGCTCGTTTTTCCCTGAAGGGTTAGGCAGAGGTGTATTTTTGTAATTCTCACCGATACAGTTATTGAGGGAATAAGCCTATTGCCATCTACTCGGCAGAATTCGAGACTACAGGCTGCAGCTGAACATTTCCTAACAGAAAAACCCTATAACATTTATCCTGACCTGAGAATCGAACACAGGACCTCACACTTAGCAGCCCATGCGACCACTAGACTAATGATAATGAAGTTAAGTACGAGGCACGAATATCAAACCGGTACCTAATCAGGCTTCTTTCAAAATTACTTCAAGGATTATGCTAACTTAAATAGATAATCCGGAGAAGTAAAGTTGTAAATATGATAGGGATCTAATAAAAGGTAGTTTAACGTACAATATTAAGATTTTAAACTGAATAAGTTTTAATGAGATCACAAACCATAGGTATCTCCAGTAGATATGACTATAATATTATTATGAGTGTGCCATATGAAAAGCCTAGAGATATTGACGTAGAATACTAGGGTAATTATTGTCGAAGTTGGATCACAATAATAATGATGAATAACAATTTCGGTGAGTTGGAAAAATTATTCTCTAATAAAACTGCTAAATTCAGACAGCAAGATGATAAATCACCACTGAATTCTACACTTTCCTCGTGTCTCAGTTACCCCATTAATTTAACAATACCAGAATAAACAACATAGATAAACCCAACA
Organism: Allophyes oxyacanthae; assembly: GCA_932294325.1. NCBI lineage: Eukaryota > Metazoa > Arthropoda > Insecta > Lepidoptera > Noctuidae > Allophyes > Allophyes oxyacanthae. The sequence goes on along the minus strand of OW028623.1, from coordinate 3,288,476 downwards.
TTTCTTCTATCAATGTGGGCGAGAACCTTCAAAACATGGGTGGATAAAAATAAAAGGCTCATAAAAATGTATGAGCGCCCACAAGATGTGCAGCTAACAAGAGGCGGTTTATCGCAACATGCTAGTTATTCCGCGCCACCGGTAATTGTGACAAATGACGTGTTTCGTTATACTTACAAAATAGTTATAGTGAGAAAGAACCCCGGGGTAATGTGGCAAATTTGAGGCAATATTTTGCTTGGTAGAGAAATGGGAATGTATTGGAGTGTGAAACAGTATTTTTTTTTAGATTGTAGGTAATTTTGAATCTAATGTAGAGAAGTTCCGTTAAAGAAAATTGTATCGCTGCTTGCTTTTACAGGATACTATAAAAACCGATGTTTACGGCATCTTGCAAAACTAGCTGGCGTTTTTAATTACGTTAGATAGTTACCTACTAAGTAATTCTCAGATTGATTCAACATATTCATTTTTAAAATAAAGATGTCGTTAGACAATATTCACTACAGTTATTTGTTATAAAAGGACTGATCAAATAATCATTTCAAATTGATTCGAGCTTTCCACGTATTTTGTGTCTTTCAATAACTATATTTTTGATCTCACTAGCTCGGAAAGGCTTTCTTTATTCTTCGTAATCTGAGCGCAAAAGTCTATTTTATCCGCTAGCGTGGAAAAGTTATTCGAAATTAGAACTTGACGAACTATGGTGTAGAGCACAGACCTGCGCCCCAAGTCTGTTCTAATTACGAGAGCATTCTGCCACGAGTGAGATAGCAGGAGTTAGCAGACTGGCGGCCCTGGACAATTAGTGTACAGTGGTGAAGAAAAACAATTCAAATATAATTAGGCATCTGACATTTTCCTCGCTTTAGTGAGATGAAAAGTTGTGTGTTTCGCACGGCTGCAAAATTATGTGCGTCTCTTGCCTTTGAATCCCTCGCTATGATCAGGATTCTGTTCTTAGAATCCTTCACTTGCTCGGTATTCGGTAAGTAGGTATCAATATAAACGTCTATGTAACTTCCATATTATTAATAGTAACAATTTAATCCTTACACTATTACTACCAATTATAATACAATACATGACAACTCAACCCTAAATTGAAAGCGTACACAACATTCGTAACATTCAGGCACGTGGGTCAAACGGACCCATTGAAAAAACTAGGCACGCGCCATGTCGCAATAGAAAGACGTCGTTAAACAAAGAGGCTATTGTGCGCGGAACGGTCCCGGGTGGGCAGTTATTGTACAAATACGGCTGATTCGCGGAATTCGCAGGGAGACGCTTAAAATTTGCGGGAAAAAATGCCGCGCTCGGGTGGAGACGACCGATTGTGCGCGATAGGGTTGACGCTCAGGGTTGATGGATATATTATGGGGTTAAATATTGTGACAATAGTTCGTTAAGGTAATATTGAGATCGTAGATTTTTTTTATTAATAGTTACCTAACGTTTTTATAAAAATACAAACTAGATACGTAAGCAGTTTTGTTTTTTACCGGTAATGTTAGGGACGACGACAAAATGAGTGTATCCTCTGATGAGATTCTGACGATCAACTGATGGTGAACAACACTGAATACTGAAGGAGATAAGCACTAATATCTCAGGCTGGACACTAGCGGGATCTAGACACCTAGATACGTTTTTTCTAGAGATACACCTGAACTGTATCCAGATGTGGTGTTTTGTAGGCCTTGGATGATAGACAAAACAACAGGCAGGCTATTGGCGGGGGGATTTATTAAAAAAAAATATTATCAAAGCAATTATAGGCAAACTACATGTTTTATTTCTCATGTATCTAAACCACATTTATCCACCTACACAAGAATAGAAACACAATCTCCATAACAGCCAACCCTAATGTGTCTCCATTCTCTGTTATTAATAACGGCAGCATATTACAATTCAATTTGAGCGGTCCGCCCGCGCCCGCGCTGCCTGGGCACCCGTAATCCTTGCGTATAATCCGCCAACAGATAAACTGAACACAATTATATTAAAAGCAAACATGAAAATTTTGCCAAATCTCCGGCAAATGCTATTAAATCGTTGTCTAATAGCATTGTCAGCTGTAATACACGTATTACCGTTATACATGTGCTGATTTTGAATTTTGTACAGAGAAATTTCTTTGCTTGGAGAGGAAAATGTGCTCCGCTTAAGATGGTGTTCTACCGAAGACCAGGTAGACAACAGTTACTTCCTGTTAAATCAGAAATTGTCAGTAGTAGTAATATGGATGAAGAAGCTGGTTACCAATTTAATCAGGTAGTTTTTAGACACGGCAGAATTCGTTAGATTGTCTAGATCCATGATAGTTCTACTAAGAATTATTTTATTTTACAATTTTAAAAACTTTAGATCGAGAATTTTGAAAAGCATTCATTTAAAATACTTAGATTTAGTTAGAACCAAACAGTTCTCAGAAGATCTATTTTAGGTATGTATTCACTGTACGACTAAACTACAATAAATACTTGCCAGCATTACATAACATTTCCTTTACTCCTGAAGAAATGCGCCCACAATAATATTTACAAGTGTTCACGCATCGGAAGCCGCGGGTATCGGTATCGGCTGTCTCATTTAACGTAAGCGGGTTAGTATAACTAATGCTATTTGTTGCTACAGTGGACGCGCCCTTACGAGCATGTAGGGCTGTAAGTAACTGACGCTGTGATTGTTATGACGGCATTGTTTCCATTATATTATAGCAGTAAAGATTTTGAAACCTAAGTAGAGAAGATTTTGTAGGAATTCAAAGCCTGAAGTATAAAGGCGATTTACAAGGTGTATCAGAAATGCTAATCTTATTATTTTAAGGATGTGGATCAGACAGAACAATTTCTCTATGGGACCAACATCGTACACGCGAAAAAATAATCAGCTGTCTTATACAAAACTTCAATAGGTACCTACTCGACTCAAACGTATGGGGCAGAATTTTTTTTTGCGATTACGGTGTTGGTCCCATACAGAAAGTTGTTCAGTTTGATGGTCTTATCCCATGCATTTCTGATACACGTTCTAAGATGGTCTATCTTCAGCCCGCATGTGTTCTGATCATCTGACGGAAATTCGGAGCGTAGATAATTGTCCTTTAATATATCATACAAAAAAGTAATACCTGATTTATGTTACAAAAATTTCTAACTGGTGAAGTAATCACTTTTTGACCGACTTGGGACTTGGCGATAACCTCCATCCGAAATCTAATGATGTATTGTGATGATTCTCTGTCAATACGACGAAAGGTGTGTACTTTGTCATTATAATCAGAATTCTGATTGTACAAATTATATTGGTTTCCAATATGTTTAGATGCGACCGAAAATCAGTAGTATCTTACATAATTACTTTGTTTAAATAAGAAATAAGGAGACAGTCCCCTGTTCTCGCTAACTCTGTCAGACATAACTAAAAGTGTGAAGGCGCTCCACGACGAGGCTCCAGTTAATTGAATACTGGCCACTACTAATGGAACAGAAACCATAAAGTCAGGGTCCAAGGATAAAGGAAACGTCACTAATTTATATTAGCCAGCTAAACTTGACCACAATTTATAGAGAGATAAGAGACGCATCATGAGTTGTTTATTTTTAGACGCCATCACTGGGTCAGATAAGTTTGTAGCACTGTACTTATTCTGAGGTACTGCTATAGTCAATTCATTTTGACATTTTGGATATTTTTTTCACTGCCAATGATGCTGTATTTTTTAATTAAATAAACTAAGTACTTTAAACAAAAGAGTTCCGAGCGAAGACACGTAGTAGCACCGTGAGAGCAGCGGTCCGGAAAGTTAAAACGAGCCCCGCCCTCTCTCCCTGCCCACCCCCGAGCCTCTTCCAACGCGAAAATTTTACACAATTCAATTAAGGACAGCATTGTTATCGGTATTAAATATGTTTGTTAAAATAAGGGTTACACCTTTTCCTTATTGCTTAGGTACGAGTGCTTGGTTTTACGCGGAGTCGTCGGTCCTTCAGATGTCTTGAGAAAACTCAGTGAGTAAGTGAGTAGTTGATTGGTAGAAAATATATCATAGAGTCCATGATACAGTAGGGTAACGTTTTTTGGAAAACGAATTGATACAGTATTTCATCTGGGCCTTTCCGGGCTCTTGTAAAACTTTACGAGACTCTAGGTGCACGGTTTCAAATTTGGTTGGTCCTAGGAAACGCCAAGCATTCTCTTTTTAACCGACTTCAAAAAAAAGGAGGAGGTTCTCAATTCGACGCGTACGTTTTTTTATGTTTGTTACCTCATAACTCTCGACTGCGTGAACCGATTTTGATGATTTTTTTTTTATTTGAAAGCTGGTGCTTTCCGAATGGTTCCAGTTCTGACAATGGAATCCATAGAAAACCATATAAGTCTTCAATTTACATTAAGTATGTGCGCGACAAATGGTCGAATAACTCAATATCACGCCAACCGATTTCGATGATTCTTTTTTTGTTTGAAAGGGTATACTTCCGAAGTGTTTCCATTTAAATTTAGTGAGGATCTGATGAAGATCTTCGGAGATAGACAAGGAACTCTTGAATGAATAACAGCACATCACTCGCGATTGCTGTAATCTCATGTTTATGTATTGTTTATGCCACTCAAAATTGAAAAATAAAATAAACTTAAAAAAAGTAAAAACCGACTTAAAAAAAAAACTAAAAAGTATAAAATAATTTTCTTAAAAAATTTAACAGCTTCTGAAGTCGGGGCCTATAATTCTTCAATGTACTCGTAGCTTGGCAGTGGCCCCGACTTCAGAAGCTGTTAAATTTTTTAAGAAAATTATTTTATACTTTTTAGTTTTTTTTAAGACGGTATTTACTTTTTTTAAAATTAAATGTTAAAAATTACATCACATCTGATACTAAAAATAGTGTAATGATTATGTAAGTATATGGTATAATTATACCAATAGGTACGGTATAATTGGTCCCCAATAATTGTAAATCATAAAATAAGTAAAATCCTTAAATTTTTCCCTAAGTTTTCTTAAGATTAGGACAATAATAATCACGTTGTTCTATTTTGATTGTGGGCTCGTTTTGGTTTCCAAAGTCATAATTTAAGATTTAATATTATGTCTCAATTAAGTAGTACTTACTAATTTTTAGATTATGTTCGGATAGGAATACTTTTATTGTTGATAAAGGGAATCAAATTAAAGAATGGGAGAATTAATATTATGCCAAGAAAAAAATATTGCTGCTGTATTACTGTGTGTACGCTATTCAGGATATTTTTTTATATAGTGCGCAATATTTGCAGAATGATTCAGTGTTCATTCCCAATTAATTCACTCCAAAACAAAATAGAAATTTGACTTTGTATGGCTTTTGCGCTAGTAAATTAAGCGTGTCCCTCATACTAAGTCGAATTTTCGTTTTGTTTTAAAGTGTATCCCAATACTGCGGTTGTATTTAGGAACAGAGACTGAAGCACTCTACAAATTATGCGCAATACATAAAAATTACCCTGTATATTTTCCCATGGTCAAAATGCAATAAATAATGTTTAGCTAGTTATTTAATGTAACACGAGCTTAATCACTTTGTCGTGTCCTTGTTTGACCGTAACCCGAACCGGTGGGTTAGGCCCTTCATTACTTAGATAATATGTTGGCTGACGACTCCGTTATGTCACGGGAATTTTGTTTTAATTGATGTTATCGTTTTAGGTTATTGGTAAGTAATATTGGAATCGGTAATTGCTATTGAGGATTGTCGTATAATTAAACTCCTGACTCTGGAAACAATGAAAAACACTATTATTATTGACAGTTATGTAGTTTAGATATTTTTAACCCCCGACAAAAAAGTCGGTTATAAGTTTGTAGTCTGTATCTATGGATCTGCGGATCTGTGTATCTGTTTGTGACATCGTAGCTCTAAAAGGGATGGACCGGTTTCAATGTAGTTTTTTTTAATTGAAAGCTAGTTTATTCGGATATTATCTTAGCTATGTTTCATGAAAATCTGTTCAGCCGTTCAAAAGTTACAGCTCTTTTTCTAGTTGGAGTCGGGGATTTTTGACGGTTAGTTTAAATATTGGAGTGAACTGTGAAGCGCGCATTTGACACAGCAACAGCACGGCCGAAGAGAGAAAGCAATACTTTTTCTATACAGATCATCTATCTATTATTATCTATGGTAATCGATCTGATACCGAATTACAGATACTAACTTATACTTATTTAGTTTACTAAACAACTGCCTGTAGTTATTTATTTTAATTCAACAATTAATCTGTGTTCTGTGATTGATACACACATAATAAATTTCATAAGGACTATGAAGTAGCAGCGTAAAGTACAAAGTTACTGCTTATTTCTAAAGAAATCTCTTCCAGTAGACCTGTGAGCGCTTCTGACTCTGAGCACAGAACGGAAGATAGTTAGTTTTATTAGTTATTTTAGTCAGTGAGTTTTGGTTTTGGTTGTATTCTTCATTATTGTTAACATCATAATAATTCGTAAAGGATCATCAGCTTCATTAATAACTCAGAATTATAAAAAAACAATTAGAAAATAATCCTATGTAGGTACTTTATAAACTTACGCAATAAGCCTCTAAGCGCCTAATTAGACGCAAATTGCACGTGTATTCAAAACACCAAACACAATCTTTTAAAATCTAAATACACGGAAAAAAATACCCAATTAATTGGTGCTGACGTCATAAGGATGGGGCATGTTGTGGAGTCCTCTAGGCCCATTCATTGTTACTTGTTGATGCTTTGAAAAAAGAATTCAAATATTTAAAGTAAAGCCAAAAAGACATAAGTCGACATATCGTATATTTATTAAAATTATAACCTTATTGATTAAATTTAAGGTGTATTTTACCTTGAATTTTATTGTAATATAGGGATTAGGGTGTAAGGTATAGTGATTATTGTTGTGGTCGCGTGCAACTAAACCCTTTCTTTGTGAATATTTATTCAAATAAAAGGTGGCCGATAATTTAATGCGATGTCTTACCTGAGAGGTATCCTACTTAATTGTTAGCGGAATCTCCTTCATCCATTTTTAATCCTTTTATTAATTGCTGAAGGAATATAATGATTTATTTTTAAACTTTGCTCTATTCTACTAAATAATACAGGGTGACTGGTTGAACAATGGACATATTGAAGGAGGCATTGTACTTATCATTATGAACAACTTTTATTATGGCACAAACACTGAAATCGCACAAAAAAAAAATGCTTTTCTGTTGAGTTAATTAAGTAATATAGAATTAGTTACTTGTATGGGAATAGCAGATTCATATTCCGGCATTAAAAGTGGTTCATTATGATGAGTACAATACCAATCTTGATTAATACAATGTTGTGGTAAGAGCTGCAAGAATAATGCAATTTAATGTGAGTAAAAAATAAAAATAGGATAATAATGATTTGCCTCTGATTAAGATTGCCATGGCAGTCACAAGCTGGTCAGGTCCGACAAACAGCACCCGTTCACGAGCATTTACTAAGTCCCTGAGCATCCCGTGATGTGAATGGTATATTTCCGAGTTTATATTGAACAAAATCCTTAACACTCAGAAGATATGGTACTTATACTGGATTGGATTTGATAAAATATACACAGTCACCAAGAGACGATAAACGTGTAGGACATATTTGAATCTGCGAGCAGGAGTCAACGTCAAAGTCAAAGGTTTTTATTTCAACTGGGCCTTTGCCCTCCTCCTCCATGAGTCGTTTTCCTCACTGATGAGGGTCATGACCTCTATGTATGATCACCTTCTTCTGGACTATACTCCGCCATTTTGCCCTGTTCCCTGCAGCATGAATGGCGTCGCTCACACTGGAGTCGAGTGTCGAGCGGATCTGGTCAGTCCAACGCATTGGGCTCCGCCCCCTGGGTCTTTGCAGGCACTTTCAAAACGTCGTGATTCTAGGTGCACGGTTCCAAGTGGGTTGGTCCCGGAGAAGATACCGCGGTAGGTCGGTTGGCAAGAGCGGCTAATGTAACCAGAAGATAGAAGGGAGTCCTGCTCAAGTTCTAATCTTCATATCAACGAAAACGACGAACGAAACGAACGAAAGGTTGTCTGTAAGAAATCGCAGATTGCGATAAGACCGCCCATTGTACAATCTTAAAATGATTAATATTAATGATTATTATTTATTTAAACAAATATATATGTTTATTAGTATATTCATGTTATGTATTAGTTTATTTTGGTATGTATCTTTATTATACGTAAGTATATATTTTATTTTTATGTATTTTATTATATTCCTCCTCGTTAGCTTCTTATCATCTACTTACCTTGTTTCCTTTAGTTACACACTGTGTCTTCTTTTCTTTTCACTCTTTCCCGTCGCAGGTCTGCTGGCAGAAATTTCTTTAGAAATAAGCAGTACCTTTGTACTTGATATATTTACTTATTTTCTCTGTCATGTGTATGTGTGTACATAAATAATAAATTAATTAATTAATTGTAATTATTATGTTAATTGCTCCTTTTTTATCAGGTGTACAATAAAGAGTACCTATTTCTATTCTATTCTATTCTATCAACGTAAAAAATTTTGTTACAATTATTACATAGTCTTGAAAACTTTTCATAAGAAATTTACTACTCAAAACTGAGTTACGCAAGTAGCGTTCATTAATTGCTGTACATTTTATCAATGAAAACATCTGACAATGAAGCGGGGTGCACAATAATAACAACGGTAAGGGCTGGTACACACTCGACAATAGCAAACATTCGCGGCGTGACGACACTTCATTATATTGGTATTGAGCATCGATAGTAGTGATGTTGAGTTATGACATGGCGATTGTTATCGATAACCTGGGTATAAGTCGATAAAGAATAATTTAATCGACATTTTCAATACCTACCATGAGCGCTAAATAATGTTTGTAATATCGAACAGATTAAATGGAAATAAAGAAAAAAAAATGGTGTGTTTATCGAATTGTAATTTAATTTGATATTAATCGAAGAGGACCATAAAAAATATTTAAACAAAATTATCAAACGCTATGTAGCTATGTTTTAAATTAATGAAACTATTTGATTTTCTTGCTCTTAAATTAATCTTTGTAAATAATTTATAGTTAACATTTCACTCGTTTCCCTGTGAAAGATTTTTATTATTTACTTCAATACGCATTCGAATTAAGATGCAGTAACTTGAACTACTCCAAAAATTATTTATCGACTTATCGATATTAAACATAACACAATTATCGTTGCCAACATTTCCCAACAATATTTCGTCAATTGCCGTCGCTACAGGGGTGCACAACCCTTCAACTCGGCTTAATTCTATAATTGAGGGTTAAATCTCTGGCAGACGGGCTTACTCATTATCACACCATGTTTATATCTCAGTACTTAATCGTTTACGGTGCAGCCGGCGGGGCGTCCGCGCCATATCTTGATGGCATTTCCACAATTGCGTCATAAAAATATATGATTAGAAGAAAAAGGTTATACTATGTAGTGTCCAGTGATGAGTGAAAAATTGGCACTCTAACTATTGCGTTTTATGTGAAGTTGATCCGAATGATGTCCAGCGATATTACAATATAAAATAAGGTGTTTCCTATTTTTTCGTTTATTGGTCCCATGACCAAAAATTATATAAATAGGTATAAAAAAGGAGGCATAGAAGATTAAAATGCGAAATTGTACGGGATACATAAGCATTTTTTTAAAATTATTGTATTTATTTTGATAATTATATCTTGGTAGCGTATTCTTAGGTCAAGTCTTCTTCTTCTTCATGTGCCATATCCTCAGCGGATGTCGGAGACCACCACACGGAACTCGTCTCTATCTTGTGCCAGTCTGCACAGACTGGCAGTGTCATTGATGTTGGTCCAGCTTTTGATGTTATCAATCTAGGCTAATTTCCTTCTTCCCCTGCTCCTTTTGCCATTTAGATCAAGTCAGGTAATATAAAACCTTTATGTTTTACATGTACATACACCTGATTCTAGTCAAATCAGATGCGGCTAAAATCAGTATTAATTAACAGGGAGGAATGCCGTCTAATCTCCGCGACCACTCGTAATGTTACCCGCTGTATCTCACGCCTCTTATTACAAAGTACTAATTAATGTTCTGCTATCAAGAGAAGTTCTCGCGTTCTTGGTGTTAGGCCTGAATCCTTCCTACGCTAATGTCGGTCGTGCGTACGAATACACATTGTGTTCAATACAGTATAACATTGCAACGCTGATGTCAGCGGCGCTTAAATCGCCGATGCGACACAGGATGACCTACGCGACCGACGCGCGACGGTACGCGACCGACATCAGCGTAGGAGAAATTCAGGCCTTATAAGTAAAGTCCACGCATCTACTGTCACGCCTTACTTAAAAAAACAAAAGGTGATAAGACCTGTCTCTACATGTCGGTTGATGTCAGATTTTTAATTTCCATACTTTGCGGATTATTTTATTATTTAAACTAGACTCTTATTTAAAGGATTGGCCCTTAATAGCAGCAGTTAATGTCAAGTGGAAAAGAAGGAGGCCTTTGCCCTGCTGCGGGACACCGTTTCTGATTCTGCAGAACTTCATGCGAGCGGCCAAGAGTAGAATTCTCTGCCGGCGTCCATGTTCCCCGATTCATAATATAATTTAGTAGTCTTCAAGCTGAAAGTGAACAGGCATTATTTGAGCTTCCGTGATCTGGGGGCCTAAAAAGTCAAGTTCACATGAATCATAATATGATTCATATTACAAAATATGTCAAAATATCTACTTAATTTACGACACTTAATGTCATCTGCATAAGGTTCCTATTCAGTAATCATCTGTTTGACAGTTACTATGCAGATCAGTAGATGAATTGCTCAATGTGGCCTTTTTAGGCCCCCTGTCCTCGGCAGCATCGTCACTTACTATCAGGTGAGGTGATGCCAAACACACAAAAAAATTATAATATTTTTTTTTAAACCTGACCTAGCTATTATATAAGCGAATTAAATGATTTTACATTTGTTAAAGTTCATTAAAAAGTTTCATCAAAATGTAAAACTAATCTAAACTTAAACACAAGATTTATCATTTAAAAACTTTAAAGTAATACTTTAATGTATAAATAAACCGTAGACAAAGTAAAAAAACGAAACCTGAAAAGTCTGTACATAACAAAACGAACACATCAGAAACCAACACTCGTAATAATCTCTATTTTAATCGAACGAGCCGGGCGCGAACGAATTATACGTTTATATTGTAATTTCAATCACAAAATTAATTCAGTTCTCGCCCGCCTTAAATAAGTGCTGGGGCCGTCCAATCGATAAGTTGAGGCAGGTTGGGCGGGCGGGCGTTTGTGGTAAATAACGTTTTGGGCGGGGGTTGATTGGTGCGTTGGTTGGTGGGCGGGGGCTGGCCGGGGCGTGGTGCCATTGGTCGGGGCTTTGGTAGGACAGTCTCGTGTGTACTGCCGCGCCACGCGGTGTGGTTTGCGGTTAAGTAACATGTTTTGATTTGTGTTTGTGGCGAATTAAGGTAAGATTTTGGTAAAAGAAAATGCTATAATATGTATTTGTATAAATTGAGAATTTTTAAAATATTTTTAACCTTTAATTTGGATTTTCTCATTTATTGTTAATATGATAAAAAAAGTAATTTAATAGGAGTTTTTCCAAAAATAAAAACTTTTTAAAGCTAGAGAATATTTTGATAATTTACTCTTAGATAAACTTTAAACTTTGTCATATATTTATAAATAATTTATTTAATTTAATAATGTTCCATAAGTCTTTTATCAGCTCACCATTGAAATTTTACAAGTAATTCAATAGCTGAAATGTGTCTGATTTGCACATAAATCACAAGCTACGTTATTTCGTAGCGCGCGTAGCACTGCGGCTACGGAACTTCTGTAATCGCTACAGTGCTTCCTGAGTTTTCAGCGTAGCTATTTCTTACCTTTTCTTCGGAAATTCAAATGAATTTAGAATTATTGACATATTTATATTAAGACTTTTTAAATGAGGTGTGTTTAATTGTTAATTCAGTAACTAATAATTTGAAAATATCCGTTGTACGAACTCAACAAAGTTCATTAAAATTATTCAGCCTGTAGGATGAATCAGCTGATAGATATTTCAAACATAGGTAAGGTAGAGAAGGTAGTTGAGTAGATATCCATCCCGTTTTTAATTTGTTCCCTTCATATTTGTTTCGGAACCAGAGAACATATGAAATATATAATATGTATATTTAGTATGTGCATTGACCACGGTAGAATCTAGATCTAAATTTTAGAAGCTTCTACGTTTGGTTCTCTTCTCGATTATTTTCAGCTATGTATTATAACTGTACCAACTTACTGAGAATAAAGAAAAACGCCTACTCATTCTTATATCTAATGAAATGGTTGAATGTTAACAGTATTAAAGCTGTTAAAATTATTTATTAACAAATGCCCACGTAAAAACTACTGATCGGTTTGTCTGCTATTAAATAATTTTCCTTTTAGAATGCTATTGAGATTTTCCGTCTTATCACTACGGCAACATTCTTTAACAATGATTTAATATGTAGCGCTCTGAGTACGCCCATGTTCAGTAATAATATTTATTCAAAATTATATAATAAAGGTAAGTATTAGAATGTTAGCTGCCGGTACTAGGATAAACCTGTGCCACAGGAGGCAGGAGCACTAACAGTAGGGTACTTGTACAAACAGAATGTTTAATAATAAACATTAGAAATATTAAATTAAAAATGGTTTTAATACTTACTGCATGAATGTTCTAAGCCCTATCTTGTGCCAAGGTTTGAATGTTCTAAGCCCTATCTTGTGCCAACTTGATATATTTGTATACCTTGAGAAATGTATAATTGGTTATTATTTAAAACGCGTTATTATTCCGGTTATGTTTTCGTGTCTTCTTTTCTCTTTCTTCTGTTTATGCGCATCGCCGTATAATAGAAGACGTAGGAAGATCGATGACAAGATGGGTCGATGACATAGTTAAGCTTGTCAAAAATTTGAACAAGATTTGCGTAAAACAGGGAAGAATGGCGTAATAGAGGGAAGGCTGCAGTGGGTGGACAATAGCCAGAAATAATGATGATCAATCGAAGGTGGAATCGTATTGAATTCCTCTTAACGTTATGAGGTTTATGTTGAACAGTGGACTTTTACGCGCTTATTATGATAAAGCGCTTGTTCGTTGGCTCCTGGGCTGATCACATTTTGAAGGATTATGAACCAGCCGGTAATAATATTAATAAGTATGTATCAATGTATTGTTTTGGTCTGCTAATGGATTTAACTTCAATGCGTATACCTGCAATCCTTTATTGCAATTACAATAAATTAGTATTTCTTCATAAAACATATTTTTAAACTAATCTTCACCCAGTTTACGTATTTCGTTTTTTAATAATTTTCTGTCGTAATTTTAGAATATCTTTCTGTTATTATTACAACTCAAAAGTTACGGGGCAAAAGATATCAATGTTATTTCCTAACGTTCTTCGGGTTTAACTTTCTATCATAATTTTTAAGAAGGAACCTCCAAAATTCTTGACAGTAGCTAGCTAGCTAGTAGTTGCCGGATATCCGTGTAACATTGTTAAAAAAAGACACTGAAGGCATCGCTTTCATGGATGCTTTGTTTGAAGTTATTCTATCCTAAAGCAATGCGTGTCGTAAATGGCGACAAAGATGTCAATTCTAGAGACTAGGGAGTGTGCTACAGGATTATATGGCAAAATAGCAGTACAGCAGGACTTGTATTATAAATAACCGTCAAAAACCCCCGACTCCAACTAGAAAAAGAGCTGTAACTTTTGTACGGCTGAACAGATTTTCATGAAACATAACTAAGATAATACCCGATTAAACTAGCTTTCAATTAAAAAAACGGCATTGAAATTGGTCTATCCGTTTGGAGCTACGATGCCACAGACAGATACACACTACAAACTTATAACACCCCTCTTTTTTGTCGCGGGTTAAAAAAACATGGCGATCTAAACAAGGAAAAAACCATATCGTTTCGTCAGAAGTCATTGCTTCTGTAGATTACATTTTGAACAAGACAGATAAGCGGAAGATTTAATTTTTGTCCCTCCTTAAATATACAGGGAGTGTTACATTGTTTAAACAGGGGAGGCGAAGGGCCCAGGGGAGCCTATAATTGAAAGACAAACAGGGGATGGACGATTCGCGACGAATTCATTATTTCTACATTAACTTGATACCGGCTGACGTCATGTACATTATGTTTCTAAGATAATCATTGGATGAATTTGTTCGGTGGTTACAATGATTACAAAATTAAGTACTTCTGATTTATTGGTTTTTTTTAACTTCTTTAGTCCATATATATTTTTGTACATAAAATAGATACATAACGATTGAAGAGAAATGTCCGTATTCTATCGGAAAATGATTACATAATAGAGATTTGGTGTATGTATTAAGGGCGTGTATATAAAATTAGTTGTGTCTTCATCGTAAGATATGGTCTTAGTCCATTACTAAGACCATAAATTACGATGAAAATTATAAAGAATTGATTTCTCCATGATTTAGGGCCGATTTTTAATAGCCTAAGAATCTTATTTTGTCAGTCCTTTTAACAATTATGTTTTCCGTTCTCCACTGAAATTGGCTGCATCAGCCACCAGTCCTTTGGTAAATATGGTTCTGCAAGCTATGTTAAATATCCAGTACTTTTTGATAGTCTTTAAAGAATCCTCGAGCATAAGTACTGCTTGCTGATGAGCGATTTTTTTGTGGATGAACTAAATTATATGATCAGTATTCGTCATCTAGGTATAATGACTACAATTCTACCTTATTTGTGATAATTTTGTTGAAAAAATATCACTCTAGTTATAACGTGTTCCTGTATCTAGTCGCCAATCAAAATTTTATCCGCATTCACAAATTGCGCCGAACAAAAATCTTTTGACATTTAACTTTTAAAATGGCGTCGTCTTCATCTAACTTTCTTTTATGAGTTTTCCTTGAGGAGTCTTTCGTAAATTGTGTTTATAAAGCTGTTTCATTGTCAATTCGTTTGTTCGGCCCGCTCTCGTCAAGTGGATTATCGGTTTGTCAATTCAATAGGTTGTTGGGCACAATTGATTTGTTTGTTAGAAGTGCTAGCGATTGGGGAAAATTTTATGAAGCAATCAGAAGACCTGTGTATTATTATAAAATTATTTTATATGTTAGGTCTTAAACCTAAATTATCATCCTGTGGTGGTGATGACATTACGACATTAATTGAAAACAAGTATTTGGAATCACGTTCTGAAGCGTATACCAAAAATCAACGATTTTTACGCATGTTATTTTGGTTAATAGAAAAATTTCACTCTAGGATTCTCTAGGTGAAGGGATATCAAAATAGAAACCTAAGTTATCTTTATCTATTCTACATGTATAAAATAAAGATTATTTTGGTAAGAATATGTAAGATTTTTTTTAAATTTCGGCTAGAAATCGTGATATGTGTAAAATTAAGAACGTTAAAATTAGTTCCTAATATTTCAAATCTGACTAGTAGTTTCAGAGATCAGCGTGTTCAAACAAAAAATCTTTTCAGCTAGTATAGATTAATTCTTTATAATTTATTATATACTATAATGTACACCTGAATATAAAAAAATTGTAAGTAAGGAGATTAAAATAATAAAGTACAATGGGCGGCCTTATCGCTTAAAGCGATTTCTTCCAGGCAACCATTGGATGGAATAAAGTGACGAACAAGTTAAAAATTATAAATTATGTTAAAGTCAACCCGAGTTTGTAATAAATAAAAATTTATTCCCTGTATAATTTTGGTAAAGACTCTAGAGAAAAAGTAGAAGATTACCAAAACCACATTCTTCTATGATTATTTAAAAAATCTCCAGTAGCCAATGTTTAGTAACGATGAGGAATAAAGCGCATCATTATTTATGCATAAGTATACGCGTATCTGCGTAATATATTTAGTAGAGGGGGAGAAGAGAGGCAGAAGTTAATAAAAAGTAGCCATCGCCTTGTACCAAGTAATTTTCATCAAATCAAGTCTACAGATGTCATTTCGCCGGCGCGGGCGATTCAATTACTTGTATAAATAAATTCAAAGACAATTTACATGTTTATGCCTCTCTTTATACTGAAGAAGGGATGTTTGCTTAAACTTTCTCGTTTCAGCGATAAGTTGATTTTAAAATTACAAATTATTCAGATTTTACTTCTGTATCGAGTTTAATGGAATTTTTATTATAATGATGCAAAATCAGTAGCCTAGTAGGTATGTAGGTATAGTAGTAGTGTTCTAAGTAAGACTGGATAATACTTTTTCTACTGAAGTATTTTTGATGAAAGCTTTCGTGATCTAATTATTAAGAGAAAAGATTACATTTTTATGTATGTATTAGATTTTTATTGTATGTTTTTTGTTTGTGCTGGATCTATTTTAAAAATTCTTTCATCAGCAGAATTCTATATCTATTATCACTGAGTAACATAGACTATAAAAGATATCAAGCGGGCGAAGCCGCTGGCGGAAGCTAGTTGCCTATATTTTTCTTACCTACGCATAATATTCACGAATTAAAAACAGTTTAGGTTCATACCCTATTCTAGGGTCAACCTGGGTAAATGTAATCAGGGGTGATTGGAAACGTCTTTGGTTATTCTTTTACTTTCTGATGAGCGCGAAACTTACCCCTTTCATCATAGACATAGCCTTCCATTTACAAAGTTGATACGGATCGAAAAGATATTTCGTTTGAAATTCATAACAGACGTATTAAAAAAAAAGAGAGACGTTTTCAATCACCCATGTTCACATTTACCCAAAATACTTTCAATTTCTCATAATTCAAAATTAGCTAAAAATATTTAAACTAACATTTAAACGCACCTAGGTAGGTATATCAAACATTTTAATCCTACAACCGTTTAATTTTAAACAAATTAATTCACCAAATTAACAATGGATAGCGGATTAGTTACGAATTCAATTGTGCGAAAAATCTGCGCAGAGGAGCGGGCGGCGCAAACCGTGTGTCAACAGACTACATTGTGCTTTGAGCCAGTGGGCGATGGAACAAACGCGCCCAGTTTAGAACTTTATATCGTGTGCCAGGAGCTTGCACACCGAAAAAAGTGTAAATCCATTTTTAAATTTGATTTTGGAATTTTAAAATTGCGGTGTATGGTATGAAATTCTGGACATAAAGCGAATGATCTCTCTCTCGCCCCTGAAAAATGGTAGGTATTCGCTTTCAAGCTATGAAAATTAAGAAAACTGGTTTTATAAAGAATTAACTCAAGTTTACAATATAAGCTTAAATACTGATATAATAAGCATAAATACTGATAGTTAAGCTTATTTTCCAATTGATTAGAATCTTTAGTTCCAAGTCATTATTATATTCGAAATTAATTTAGTATATAGGTACGCACGGCTACATATCAAGCTATATATATATATAATATTTTCAGTATAAGCCGACCTCTCATTGTACGGAAAGCCAATGAGAGGTCAGCTTATACTGGAAATGTACCTATATCTTGATAAATAGCTGTGTGTACGTACTAACTATGGTGTATAAATGGCATCATAAGTCCAGTTAGCCATGCAGCAGGTACCTCGGTCTTTGGTTCCGCATCGTACTGGATGGTAAAGGCTCATGCTTCCTATATGTAGCCGTATGTATGTCATTTTATTTAGTAAAATAGACATTATATTCTAGAAAATGAATACAATTGACTTAAGATTTTTGGTCGACAACCTTTGCAAAATTCTTTAACCTGCCAAAATCTAAGCTTACATGAAAATTAAAACAACACTGAACCATTAAAGTTCACAAAAGCTCCCTACCTCCGAACCAACGGCTCGAAGCGCTGATTAAATATGAATCGACGAATTAACTCCATGTCTTTGGCCGCCGACGCAATTAAGCGAACAAAGTACCAAAGTAAATAACGCCGTCGAATTAAATTTGTACGTTACGCTTTGAATTTGAAGCGGTTTGTTTAAACGATGTATTGTTGCACGATGTAGGGATTATGATTATACGAATGACTTTTGTTAAGTGTAGCTATCTCTGGTGCGTTTTGATAATTGTATATAAAGCAAGAACATGTATTCATCTGAAGATTCTTTTATTATCCGCAGGGTAATCACGATACACACTCGTAATCGGAATCGATTCAATTTTGACAGTCCAACAAACTACATTGCGCGGTATGCTTTTAAAACCACTACGCCCTACAATTTGAGCAACGCAATGAACACTGTTGAAGTGTCAAAATTGTATCGATTCCGATTACGAGCGTGCATCGTGATTAGGTAGCCGGTCATATAAATTAAATCTTTAGTATCGAAGAGCAAGAACTTTATGCGAAACGCGTTCGCTTGATGCATTTTTTGATCAAAACGGTTTCCCTTTTCATTTGGAACCTGCAGGGTAATTACGATACACTACAAGAATGTTCATTGCGTTCTTCCAACTGTCAAGTGGAGTGATTTTGAAAGCTACAGCGCAATGTAGATAGATGTACTGTCAAAACTGAATCGATTCCGATTACGAGCGTGCATCCTGATTACCCTACTGGCCTTAGCTCATCGTACTCGGAATTGTATGATTGCTATTCAGATGATTAAAGGTACGACTACGTGGAGCAAGTGGTTTGGTACCAGCAGTGCTAGTTCTAATAGAACATGGTACCACCCCTCCTTGCAAAATGTATTATTTAAGAATAATACTTATTATCCAAGATGTCTTGTTAAAGAAATGAAAATACTGAGATTCTTGACCAGTTAAAAACAGAACAGTAATACCTATATACACCCAATTTATCAACAAATTGGTAGATCTTAATTCCTAAAGAAGAAAAACAAATTAACATTTAAAAACATGTTAATCCCCAGACACTCAAAAAACACTTAAAAAACTAAACCCACTCCAGCATACCATGACGTATTATTGTGACTTTAACAAAACGGAACATTTCGTCACGTGTCATAAAAATTGCAAACAAGAGCCCCCGAACTACGTAACAAACATTGGACCGTAACAATGGATCCGAATCCAACTGCTGTCTTTATAAAGATTAAATAGTACTTCGGTATACACGACGGACGGATCTCAAAGGAACAACTTGTTATAAGGAGCGATGGTTGTTCGGATTTTCGGTAGGGTGACTAGAAGGTAGCATTTTGGAGTTTCGTTGTGTCCATTAAAGAGTACATAACGGTTTAAAATTTAATTACGACACTATTAAACAGAAGCACAATAATACACCACTGACTGTCCCATAATACCCATCTAAAGATTGGAAGAAATTGCCGTGTGCCACCCGTTGTACAATTCATGTTCATACAAGTTTTTATACAGGATATTTTTTTATGTAGTGCGCATAATTTGTAGAGTGATTCAGTATCTGTTCCTAAATGCAACTGCAGTATTGGGGTACACTTTAAAACAAAACAAAAATTCGACTTAGTATGGGGGACACGCGTAATTTACCAGCGCAAGCCATACAAAATCAAATTTTTATTTTGTTTTGGAGTAAATTTTTGTACTGCGGTTGGATTTGGAAACGGACACTGAATCACTCTGCAAATCTTCTGTGTACACTAAAGGATTTATAAATAAATATAAATAATACATCTAATTACCTATAACAATTTTGTTCTTACGTAAGCAGCTATCTTTACTTCAAACAAAACACTACTTATATATACTGTTTCTTGAAAATAAAAATTCCTGATTAATGTTATAAATTTTTTGAGTAACAGAATACTATTATTTTTGTTACTACGTCGTAGAGCATGTAAGAAAATGGCGTAGCTTCGTAGACCTTACTACGGAGCAGCATTTGGTTCACTGCTCAATAACATAAATCGTAATTTCTTCGATTTCTTTACTTATTTTCTTAAGTTTTTTCGTTTTCTCCTCAATTAATTAACTACGAGCATAAATAATAAAGTAGTATTGAATTCGAAAGATGATATTTAAAAATTATACTTTACGGTCACCCTACAGTCCCCTGCGCACTTGACACACACAGATTCGAGTGTCCCCTTTAGTTACGGATTATCCGGGAAAGTGCACAACATGTTGTCAATGCGGCGATCGGTTGCGGGTATTGTGCGTCGCCTATTTATTTGGACACCCGATGATAGCAGTTTGAATGTAACTATTTTGTTGCGGTGAGTTAGAAGTATTTTGTTGGATGGTTTATTTTAAATTTAGTTTAAGTGGTTTTAAGTTTATCTGCCATAGCCACGGCCCACGGGAGGTCTATAATTTGCTCAGAAAAATATGTTTTTGTTTAGTGTTTTAAATTGGACACAGCTAAAGCGATGAGTAGTCGATAACTAAAATTCCCTTAAATTATGTTAAGAATAATGAGAATACAATTAACAATGATGCTAAGTGTCATAACGGATACATGACAAGCGATAACATTCGTAAAAAAAAAATCATGAATTAATAACCGCCCTCAGGTGGAGCCGTCGCTCCACCTACCGACCGTTGTTTTCGCAGTGTGGCTGGATGAGAGTAGCCGAGGGTCGAGCTACATGGCGTGCGATTGGAGAGGCCTATATCTAGCATTGGACTGCTACGGGCTGATAATAATGATGAATTAAAAAGATAGCAAGACTTTAATAAAATAAAAAAAATCCTACAGTGCCACAAACTTATCTGATCCGGTCATGGCGTCGCTGCCGCCGCTTTTACTAATGTCATCTCCCTACAAAAGTGACATTTTGATGTCATTTTTGTTCCGTAGCGACGTTAGTTCCAATTTTGGTCACCGGGTCAGATAAGTTTGTGGAACTATACTTAATTTTACACTGCTGCCATCTTAAGAAAAATGTCTTCCCTGTCTATGCACCTATCATCTTCCTAAATGATTTGTCTTTCTTTCTTTCTTGATATTCTTTTCTAACTTTACTGCAGATGATGACGATCTACATAATGTACCTTTTACAAGTTTAATTTAGAAATTACTTTCTAACACACTTTTACACGTTGTATTCTAATTATAAATCGTGTATCAGAATTGCGTGGTCATATTTAAGGTTGTGGACCACACCATCATACATATGACCACGCATTTCTGATGCCCTTTGTAGAAGCAACTGATCTTTTTTTGGTGATTATTTTAAATATGATCAATACATAAGTAGAAATAAGAACCGTGAACTTATTAACTAATGCCGACAGCCATGGCCAAAGAACAGATTTCTTCCAAAAACGATTAGTTCCGTTACAAGTGTACACATGTGCTCATCTACATCCCAGGGGGCTGACCCCCATGTATCAGGGATATCAACACCATATGGCCCCCATAAGGGATTTATAATTACAAGTGAATTTTATTAAATGCATTGTCCGCGAATCATCCAGAATTGTTGTCAGTTGAACCGTGAAATGTAAAAAATGATTAATATTCTGTAATCTGTTTGCTGTGAAGGAAAGATGTGCGTTGGAGGATTTAAATATTTAAGTATGTTGTCTTTGTATTTGTTATTCTTAACAAGAATTAAAAATAGCTTGTGATTTTTGAAATTTTCCAACATGGCCAGTGTTGAGAAATAGTTAAATCGAAGGCAGACAGATTCATGCAAGTCTTAAATTAAGAAATTCAATTCAATTTATATGTATGAGGGAGGTGCAGCAGGAGGTACAAATGCCTATGAATTAAATAACTTTACAATAATAAATTATTCATTTGTAAATTACAAAATAAAACATCATATTTTTACTTATTGAATTTTGAATCCAATTGCCTCGTTATTTTTGCATAAACAATAGAACTTAACAGAAATCTATGAGTACAATAATATACAATTACTGGAATCTATACCTATAAATAAAAATAACGTACCATTAACCAAATCCATAAAGTGACACAGTGTTCTAATCTACATTTCGTCATAGCCAAAAATAATAGCTAATCTACATTCACAAAATCACCACAGAAACAAGTGAATGTCCCCCAATAAAAGTAACATATGCGATCGTTACATTAACGTAACGTAACGTCGTCGTTTAAGTTAATCAATTATTTTGGCGGGCTCGTCGGCCCACTGTGCAGGGGTGACACAAATTGACTAATCACACCCTATAATGATTCCGCCCGGTATGTCACCGCGCTGTGTCCTCGACAACCCTATTTTGATTCCTGATTTAAGGCCAGTTTTAAGTGGTGATTTATCATTTTAAAGTGGTGACATGTTTTGTTACAGTATTTTATAAGTTTTCAATGGTGAATGTGAATGTAGGTCAATTTTTATCATGCAAAATTCCGTTCCCCTTCTTTGTATTGGTTGGAGAACTGGTTAACTTTAATAAGAAAACACTTGCGTACATGTCGTGTAATAAAATTGTATAGCGAAAGTAAAAAAAAAACGAAACGGTAATTTCTCTTTGCTTTTGTTAAAAAAAATGTTAGGCTCGAGGATACCATTGATATAATTTTGCTAAACAAGTATCGGATTTTAACGTTAACTAATTTAGACTTAGACAATGCCGTTGTGGTAATTAAAACATATTTTTATTACAATAATTTTATAGCAAGAGGAATAACTGGATAAAACTTAAACACGAACTTTATCTACGATAAAAATAGTAAAATGAGGGTCGTTCGAAGGGGCGGTACTCCATACATTATCGCTCCCTTCAATATACCCAATTGATATTCGATACACTAAATTCACACGCAAACTGCCTATTTGTATACAAAACGATCACTTTTGTCCCAAATGTATACGATTCTTTCACACTGTGCAGTTTTATTGTGCGGCAAAAGTAAATGAAGTCATTTTATGGGTTATTTGTCTTATTTGTTATACTAATGGGCGAGAATGGTATTTGGTAATGATTTTTGGTTTGTTAGGCCATATTATTACCCAAAAAATAATTAAATAAAGGAACCGTAGTATTATTATGAGCATAATGTATGACAGAATTACCAATTCAAAAATCTTTATTTTTCAATTTCAGTTTATAAAACGGCAATTTTTCAAATTCTGTTTAAACATCCTGAAAATCAAGAGGGACCTTTCTCCAGCTGTAGGACGAGACAGTTTCACAGTAACCTAAATTAGGAGGTCTCTCTAGATTTTAAAGCCAATGGTCAATTTCTTTTTCTATTTGTTATAGGATGGAAGCCACAAACTTGGCGATCTCGCCAAGAGAGACTCTCAAACCTAGAGCAGACCACAAAACTTTGCAATTAAGTGGTAAACCTAATCAGGTAAGACTTAATTATGGTGAATTCATTACAGAAAAATATTAATGTTTGTCTTTGTGTTGCGGCTTTGAATTACTAGCAAGTATCATCTTTTTAGAGAGCGACACAAAAATGGCTCTTTTTTCTAGTGCTGTTATACAGGATAACTTTTTATGTAGTGCGCGTAATTTGTAGAGTGATTCAGTCTCCATCCCTAAATGCAACCGCAGTATTGGGATATACTTTAAAACAAAACGAAAATTCGACTTAGTATGGGGGACACGCATAATTTACTAGCGCAAGCCATACAAAATCAATTGTTTATTTTGTTATGGAGTGAATTACTATACATATATATACTGCGGTTGCATTTGGGAATGGACACTGAATACGTCTGCAAATTTTGCGCACTACATAAAAAAATATCCTGTATTTATGATACTGTGCATATTATATAAATCAGGGCCCTGCTCTAGCAAGCTGTCGGTTTACGATTAGAAACTGGTGACAATCAGAACCTTTATAAGCTCCCTGGTCTTCACAAATCTGTTAATTACAAACAAGATCTTCTTTCACAGGTCGGCACAGTGCTTCTATATGGTGTGCCTATAGTCTCCCTCGTGATCGAGGGTAACGAACGCCTGTGTCTAGCTCAAATATCTAACACACTACTGAAACAGTTCTCCTATAACGAGATACACAACCGTCGGGTGGCGTTGGGTATAACATGTGTACAATGCACCCCCGTGCAGTTGGAGATACTGAGGCGAGCGGGTGCCATGCCAGTTTCGTCACGACGATGTGGTAAAACTCTTTTGTCATTATTAATAAATACTAGCTGAGCAAGGCGCCTTGCAATGCTACTTTAAAAAAAATAACTATGCAGGCGCGCTCACCATCTCACCAAAGTTTTATCGTAATCGGATGAATGGTATAGGAAGTATAGGAACGCATGGATTTTATCAGAAACCTTCCCGTGCACGCACACAACAACTCTCCAAAGTTTCATCGTAATCGAATGAATGGTATAGAAATGCATAGAAGACTTTTTTTATCAGAAACCTTCGCACAAGCCCACACCATCTGACCAAAGTTTTATGGTAAGCGGTTGAATGGTATCTATAGGAACGCATAGAAGAGTTCTTTTTCGAAAAGCTTCATGTGCGCCCACTTCATCTCACTAAAGTTTCATCGTAATCGGATAAATGGTATAGGAACGCATAGAAGATGTTTTTTTATCAGAAACCTTCACTCGCGCGAGCGCAACAACTACCAGCACTATTATAGCTTGTTAGTCCGTTCATCTTGTAATTTCACACTACATTTTCTGCAACTCTGTAATAAGATAAAAATTGTGAGATTCCTTTTCTTTAATTTGTAATAACATATTTTCTATTCATTCTTGGAAAAGTAGCAGCGGGCCAAATGTCACGCAGCAATTAACTACTTACATGTTGACGCCTCAGACTAATAATTCTATATAAGATTTTCCATCATTTCATGAATCAATTGATGTAAAAGAATATTCATACTAAAACTCTGGTATACCAGGTATGATAACAAGGCGGGAAGCTGAGCGTCTCTGCAAGTCGTTCCTCGGAGACAATGCTCCTCCAAGACTGCCAGATGACTTCGCCTTCGTTGTTCATCATGAGTGCGCTTGGGGATGTAGAGGAGCATTCTTACCAGCCAGGTAGGTATTATAAAGAATATTAATTCGAAATCATACCTAACTTGAAGTTATCATATCTATATAGTATCTAGTTATCATTTCTAATCGTCCATAACCATAGAAGAAAATGGAGGCATGAAGGGAAGCAGGGTCATATCGACGACACGGTTGGCGGAGTGGCTTAGCGATTAGCATTCTACGCTACGTACGGCAGGTTCGATTCCAGCACGGAGCAATTATTTGTATGAGATCATACCGAAACAACTATCAATATAGATATATTGATAGTTGTTTCGGGTCTGGGTGTGTGTGCATGTGACATGTATGTTTGTAAACTGTACCCTCGATACATGAGAAATCCAAAAGAGAGGAAAAGTTTTAAAAAGAAAAAAAAAAATTCACTGAGAACACCTTGGTCATGTTTCCTTCGATTTCGTCCAAAAATCTCATATTCATCAATTATTTAGGCTATTTTGCCATATTTATAGATGCAGCATCTAACTATGACACATGCGATGTTTCCCAGGTACAATTCTTCGCGAGCCAAATGCATTAAGTGCACGTATTGTGGGTTATTCTTCTCTCCAAATAAGTTCATATTCCATTCCCACCGAGTTGGTCCCGGAGACAAGTATATCCAGCCAGATGCAGCTAACTTCAACTCTTGGAGACGACACATGAAGCTTAGTGGGACTCCTCCCGAAGAAGTGGTACATGCTTGGGAAGATGTCAAGGCTATGTTCAACGGAGGAACGCGGAAGAGGATGCTGTCGGCCGCTAGGTGAGAGCGAGACGGATATGATTTAGTTATTTTCGGTTTGGAAAATGGGTTCAAGCCATGTTGAAGCAATTTGAATGGTTAAAGTTTGCCGTAGTAACTCATGTAAAAACGGTAACTACTTTATTTGCTGCTTTAAAAACATGTTAGGTAAGATTCTCAGATTTTAGTAATATTCGGGGTAATTAAACTAAAAAAGAAATGTAGTCGTACAAATTAAATTACTTCAAAATCATTTTATATAGTTCAGCCTTAAATTGTGCTTTAGAAGGATGCCTCTTCGCAGGCCAGAATCGGAAGGAAGCAGTGAAGCGAAGAGGCCAGCCCCCAGTCCACCGAATGCCCATGCACCAGTGCCTAGACTTGCCGACTATGTGTGGGGAGCAAGACTGCCATTGCCTTATGCCATACCTTGGCTGAAGCCCACTTTGTGGACCCCAGGTAAAGAATATGAAGAATGTTCGATGGGAACGTCAGAATAAAGTTAAAACTATAAAGCATTCAGCCAGTCCATATAAATAGTTTCAAATCAAAATCAAAATCAAAATAATTTATTTGTTATAAACATAGGTAAAAGTTACAAACTTGGTGGAAAATTAAAAGTTTTTCATGTACCACTATGTTTCACCTTGCAAGGCATACAAATATTTGGTAGTACCTAATTAAAGAATCTATATAATTTTACAAAATAATATTAAATATCTAAGTAATACTTAACTACTCATAGATAAAAACATTACATTAGAACAACAACACCATTAACCAGAAATAATTTTATCATCGAAGTATTCCTTTATAGAGTAGTATGCTTTTTTAAGTAAAAAATCTGAAAGCTGTTTCTTAAATTTATTTAAATTATCTTGTGCTTTGATGTTTTTGGGTAGCTTATTAAATATTTTTGGTGCCATACCCAGGAAACTCTTTGAATATAGAGCTGTTTTATGTGGTTTAATACTAAGCGTGTTCTTATGACGTTTATTGTTGATGGTTTCAAATATGTTAAAGTGTTTCCTCACAAACATAGCTACTTCGAATATATATAAAGATGGTAGGGTCAGTATGTTAAGTTCAATGAAATACGGTTTGCAACTATCGGTAACCTGTAACTGGGATACTGCTCGTAGACATTTCTTTTGCGCTTTAAAGACTAATTCACGGTCTGGAGAGTTTCCCCAGAATATTATGCCATAACGTAATGTTGAAGAGACGTAAGCATGGTAGGCAGTTATGACTGTTTCACGATTTGCAATTTTGTTGAGGTTATGTAGTGCATAGTGGTATTGATTTATCTTTTTTATTGTGTGTTCAATATGATGACGCCATGTCATTTTTCCGTCCAACCACAGTCCCAGAAATTTTGTGTGTTCTTTTTCATCTATTAACTTAGTTTCGTAATGAATATTCAGTTTTTCTTGTTTTATCCTTTGTTTGAATGACATAATATGAGTTTTATCTAAATTAATTTTAAGATTGTTATCATTTAGCCAGCTTATTATTTTGCATAAATTTTGAGTAATGTCTGTTTCAGAAGAAAACTTATTTTTCCCAGTGAATAGAACTGTGCTGTCATCAGCAAACAAGGTCATAGGGTATTGAGTAACATGGGGCATATCATTGATATAAACTAGGAATAGTAGTGGGCCAAGTACGCTTCCTTGCGGCACACCGTATTTTATTTGTTTTTGTTGCGAAAGGTATGTTAGCTCAATATTAGTACGCGGACAGATCTTTTTTATTTTAGTAATTTGTTTCCTATCGTTCAAGTATGATTTAATTAGGTTTAGCACATTACCTCGGATTCCATATTTTTCCAGTTTGAGTGCTAGAATCTTTAAATCAACATAGTCAAACGCCTTGGTCATGTCCATGAACAAGGCGGTTGTCGGTGTATGATTATCAATACCTGTTATCACCTTTTCTATGAAACCGTACATTGCCATATTTATGTTTTTATTTTTCCTAAAACCGTATTGTTCATTTGCTAAAATGTTATTACGTTCCAAATAAGAGTATAAGTTGTTATATATTACTTTTTCTATAATTTTCGAGAATATTGGGATCAAAGCGATAGGCCTGTAGTTCTTGGGGTCATGTCTGTCCTGTTTTTTAAACAAAGGACTTATAACTGATACTTTTAAAGCACTAGGAAAACTGCCATTTTCTATGCAAAGATTCACTATGTAACTTAGAACTGGAGAAATTTCAATGGCCACATACTTAACTACTTTGGTGATTATATCATCATTACCAGCGCTGTTAGTATTTTTTAACTTATTAATTATTTGATATATATCATGAGGAATAGATGCAGGCATAAACATTGAGTTCAGTGTACTATTTATGGTTGAAAATTTATGGTGATTATTATTAAGCTGATTTACTGGGTGAACTTGATTGATATAATAGTTATTAAATTCCTCGGCGATATTTTCAGGATCATATATATATTTATCATTAAAATTCATTTTTGTAATGTTATCTCTAGGGGAATTATATTTATTGTTATTTATGACTTTCCATGTGGCTTTTATTTTGTTCTCGGCATTATTAATGTAATAATTATTTCGCGATTTTTGTGTTAAATGAATTATTCTTTTTAGTCGATTAGTGTAAACTTTAAAATTCCTCTTATTTTCGTTAGTAGGGTGTAGTCTAGTATACCATAACATTTCTCGCTTACGTCTGCAGCACAATTTAATCCCATTTGTGACCCAAGCAAGCTTTCTAATTATAGGAATTTTAATTTTTAATGTCGGAAAACAGAGATTGTAAAATAGTATAAATAGTTCATTGAATTCATTAAACGCCTTATCAGAGTCTATACATTCATAAACATTATTAAAACTGAGACCACAAAGGGCATTTTTAATTTTTTTTAAGTTTTCTATGCTGTAATCCCGTTTTAATATAAACCAATGAGAGATGGTGTATGATTTCTTAACAGGACATTTCAACACTTGAGCAGTATGATCAGATATCCCGAGCTCTATAACTTCAGCTTTACTGCCTCTTACGTTATGAATTATATTATCAATACAGGTGCCACTCTGTTGTCGAGTAGGTTCGCGAATACTCAGGCGTAGGTTAAAATTTAACAATTTATTTTCGAATTCTGTAGAGAGACGAGTACTTTTTAAAATATCTACATTGAAATCACCACATATCAGAAGTTTTTTCTTTTTAGAGCTACAAATCTTTTGTAATATACCTTCAAAATTATAGAAAAAGCTAGTTACAGCGTCTATGCTTACCTTCGGAGATCTATATAAACAAACAATAATTATCTTGTGATCTATTAATTCGACACCACAACACTCCATAATTCATAATTTCCTTGACTTGATAACGATATGACCATATCTTGGCGTGTAGCTTCTAGTAAAATTATTCAATTCTTGTACGCGACGAGATTTAAACTGGTTGCGGATATTTTGGATGCGATTGACTAAGGAACAATTTCAGTCAAACATTGTACTTATTGAGTAACATAGATTTACAGCTTCCTTCCGTCCAGGTGCATTGACAGCGTTGAGTAGCGTGAACTCCATAGAAGAACCTCGCGCATTCCGTCCAGTGCGAGGACACCGACTGGAATCCCCACAACTATCTCCCGTCATGTCTCCACCGAGGTCTCCGACTAGGTAATTATATTGTACTGCCAGGATTTAAGTGATCCAATAATGAGATGTTTTGGGAAAGAAAGGCAAAGGGGATATATGGCATAATATTTTTTTAGCAACTTCTTATGTATGTGAATTAGCGTTCATTAGTTAGTTACATTCAAAATAATGCTAAGTTAAAAAAATGCAAAAAGTAACTTGAATTAGGGGAATTATCACGAGAAGACCAATCCGGACTAAAAGACCAACAGTTTTTTAATTTATTAATATACTTATAACAACTTATCCTAGGTCACCACTTTCTTCATCACCGCGACGTTCACCGCTCACGAGATCACCGTTGAGATCACCGCCGCCGTCATCACCGGCGCGCTCACCGAAGAGTGACAGAGACAGTGATGAGAGCGTTGATATTGAAACAACCGAAGAGGATCAGCCGAGAGATGTGGTAAGTGATGGAGATTCATGGAGTTTAATGTGTTTCTAACCCCCGACAAAAAAGAGGGGTGTTATAAGTTTCTAGTGTGTTCTGTGTATTTGTGTATCGGTATATCTGTGTATATGTGTATCTGTGTATCTGTCTGTGGCATCGTAGTTCCAAAACGGATGGACCGATTTCAATGCAGTTTGCTTAAATTGAATTCTTAGCTGTTTCATGGAAATCTGTTCAGCCATTCAAAAGTTACAGTACTTTTTTTAGTTGTAGTCGGGGGTTTTTGAAGGTTAGGTTATTAGAAGATAGTGTCCGTACAAAGGTTTTCGCATATAAATGAGAGTGATGAGATTGATAAATGCTTATAAAATAGGAGTAATATTTCAGTTTTGCGTAGTTTTTTAATTGTTCACCCACCTTACAAAAACAAACTCGGAAAACACTACTCAATACTCGCAAACAAGTCAGTAAAAATAAGTCAAAATACTTTTATAACTTACGTAAACGTTTCTCAAAGATGCAATTTAATAGTATTGAGTGAATCGTATTATCCACTCGAGTTGGATTTTTCAGAGCTCGAAGCAAACGGAGAGAGTTAGATCCAATTTAAAAAGTTGGAAGAGGAAAATTTTTCCAATCACCTTCTCCGTAACTCGGTAATCGTTGCGATTAGTTTTTTTGTTCACCTATTTAGACTCCAAGTCGTTCACGAGGATTTTCTGGAGTATAGATTTGTGATGGAATTGAAGGCAGTACGTAGGCAGGTATAGAAAGAAAGAAAGAAAGAAAAAGCATTTATTAGCCACAAACACAAGACGCACTAGAATGATAGACATAGATATTAAGAAGAGGACAGGTATTGGTATTGATGCAGGAGAAATCACATAAAGACGTGTGACGTGAACTGTAACGATAACTTTTATCACTGGAACTATGGAACTTGAACCGAATTGAAAAGAGTAACCGAGGAATTGCCTATCTCTTATCAGTTAGTAAAAAAAATTATTAATACGATGATATAAATTGTGACTAGTTTGATAGTGATGTACTGGATGACTTTTTTTACTGTCGGGGAAAAAATAGGGTGTGATAGGTAAATGGAATAGAAGCCTATGGCATAAATACTATGAAAAAGAAATCGCAGTATGACATCGTTCTACAAATACACATTACTAATTATTTATAGTCGATTTTTGACAATAAAACATGTCATGGTTTCGTTATTTTTGATAAACACAATGGTATGAAACAATTACTCTGGTGTATAGCTTATATTCCACGTACATGACACTCCATAATAATATCTTCCTGACGATAAAAAAGTCAGCTAGTATAAATTGTGATTGACTTGAAAAATAAAGTACTCAATTTTTTGAAACATCATAGAAATTTGTATCCATGATCAGTACGATTTCCAAGGAATTTTTGAGTAATTTTAACTGAATATAGCTTTGCAATTCAAAAGTGATGGAAGACCAAAATTAACCCCAACACCAACTAAAGTTTCGATTGAATGTGCTATGGAAATGAAACAGCGGCGTTAAAGAATGAAATGACCTACGTTCAGGTTTCATTCAGTCAACTGCCTCCAATGCCTATCTAAATTGATTGCTCGATGCTCCATTTAGCTTGTAACTTACTCCTATCGCCCTATTTTCGACTGCATAGTTCCATCTATTTTCCAATTTTTATTTATCAGTCATATTTCTTTGAAGCTTTGCACACAGACATCAGTCAAAAATCTTATTTAAAAGTACTTAAGCGCGCAGTTTACTAATAAATAACATTAGAAAACAAAGAAAACTTGTGTAATTAATGCATTGATTAATTTCATTCGCCTTCAAAGATTAGCAATTTAATTTCAAGTGGTGTCCGTCATACTCCCAGGAGAGTTCAATCGCCGCCATTTTAACAAAATGGCTGCCCATTCGAGGCTTTTGCACGTCGTAAACTCTGTAATTACTGGCGGGACGAATTCAAATGAACTTCATTTCTGTTTTAAATAAGAGAAAATGTTTAATTTAGTAGCGATCGGCATCGCGTGGACCAATTAATTGGGGATTTACGTTTTAGTGTCCGCTCAGTACGCGTTTGGTTTTCTTTTTTCATGTATTGAACGTTGAGTAAGCTTTGGTGCTTTGGTTATCGCGTTTCAGAGACTGTAATTGGTGTGTTGCTTTTGTACTTTTATTCTTTTGAAGACAAGGTTTTCCTGTAACCTCATTTATGTACATATCGACTTGATTTCATTGAATTCGTTCAAACTTAGCTGTGTGTATAATGTGTACGTAAACGTTTACTTTGGTTGCTTACATCAAAACATCAGGTACCTATATGCTTTCGTCTTATACAAAGACAAAAGTGGGTACGAGACAGTTCAGGCTCAGAATTAAGGATTTAAAAATTGCTGTTTACGGATGCAACCTTTTTGAGTGATGATATTTAAACTAAATAAATCCGGCACACTCTATGGACGGTCTGCCCCGCTACGGACTGATCTATTTTAAAGGTTGGGTCATGCCAATGTGATTCAAGAGGAATTTATAATTACTTTTAGTAAAGTGAACCTTACTCCAAGTTTTTTGATTATCAAAAAAGAAACGAAGTAGCAACTATTTAACCATTTATTGTTTTTCAAAATAGTTTCCGTAACAATCTATGTATTCTTACATTCGATGGAACTACTGAGAGAATTTCGCGACCCCAATCTATGCGACGGCTTTTTTGGGCTTAGGTTAAATTGTGGGTTAAGTTTTCTAACGCCCAAATGTTCATGTAATACGTTTTGTACTTGACTCATAATAATGTCAAAACTTGCCCGAATTTGCTGGTAGGTCAATCTCTTGTCAGACTCTATCATGAGGCACACGACATTAATTTTATTCTCAGTCATCGCTGTTGGAGGACGTCCCCTCACATGGATAAATAATCAGAGATATTGGTACGACCACGCTTGAATTCGTTAAATCAGTTGTAAGTAGACGTGGCATGATATGGGGCTTCATTATGAAATGCTAAGCAAAGTCTATCGTAGCCTTGTGGCTGACTGAGACCACAGCGAAAATCATAAAAACTCGTGCACCGAATTTTTTTTCGCGTTAAATTCATGTCGACGATGACACGCTATCTTAAAATAGCCGCAATTTTTTAGAAACAACAGAAAATTTGATGCTATTTTCCTATTTGAATTACCAAAGAGTGTCATAATCGAAAGAAGGTTAAAAAAAATAGCCATTTCAGATAAAACTTTCATTTTAACTCTCGTATCAAACATAATTATACCAAATAGCTATATCTACGGCCTTGACTTGTACAAAATATTGATTAACACTCTAAATAAACATCAATAACCCATTTTCAGTAAATCCTGTAAGCTATGATCGTAAATAGGTACGTTATTTACCAGTGGTGAATGGGTATTACGTTGTAAATAAAAGAGGCGCCGGCGCCGCTGCCTCTAATGATTGACGTAAACGGTAGTAATTAACGCGCCTCGAGAACCCTACGATTAATCCCTTCAAAGGACACGCTAGGGTTGGCGAACATAGAATTGGTTTATGTTTACTTCAACTTGTTATGTTTACTTTCGTAAGACTGGTCGCTACCATTTATATCTCTTTAAGTAAACAAAATTTAAGTCTTTATTCAAATGTCAACGTTCTTGTTGTTCAAAGTTGTGTTTTATGATGACGAGGAACAAGTCATTTTAATTTTTGATACGACAGAATTTTTTACAAATAATTTTTTTATCTTACAATCGTCAAACTATCGTTTGTCCAACTAAATTGTTCCATTACAAGAACATATGTTTGAGCATCGATAAATGTTTTATCATAATGTGTTTTATAACTATAGATAGAGGCTAAAGGTAAACATGTTTTTCTTTTTTTCAAAAGTCTGTATAATACACTCGAGAGCAATGAATCCGGGTCACCAAGATAATAATTTAATATCTTGGAAACTAAGAATGACAGCTTATTCAAATAAAAAGTATTTTATAGACCTATTTAATACTACTCAAATAATATGCTTCGACAGTTGATAATTGCATTGATAGAGGAATGCGAGAATATTCCCAAATATCTCCTCAGAAACTTTGTGCCGTATACCGAATCGCAAGACATTTGTATTGACAAGACACGGAAGTAATACAAAGTATAATGTGAGGAAATGATATATCTGTAAAAATATTATGGATATTTCAAACAAAAATTGCGATAAAATTTACGCATTTTTAATTTGTGTATTTTTAATAAGTAAAACAAATAATAACTAAGAAGTTTTATTAATTTTATTTCAGTAGTATTAAATAGTCTATAAAATACTGTTTATTTGAATAAGCTAACATTCTTAGTTTTTGAGATATTAAGGTTTATTTGGTGACCCGGATTCATTGCTCTCCAGTGTATATTAATAGGTAAGTATACTGCCAACAACTTTTATAAGCATGCATTTCGAAGCTTAACTAATGGTCATCTTCACCGACAAAATAACAGACGGTTAAGACTAAAACGGACGGCTAAAGCTCAATTTTGTTTTAACAAGTTGTTATTTTGTCAGTGAACATGGCTATAAGCTATCCACTAGACTACCCAATATACTAATGACCGAAAAGCCTGCAGCTAAAACAGTACCAGTCCTGTCATGCTACAGTTATTATAAAACAATTAATATAGATTGCCAAATCACAAGGATTAAAATGTAATCGGATCTAGGACGCACGGGCGGACTAGTCTAGATGGGATCGGCTTAGTGCTCACGCCGCGGGCGCCGCTTATTGAATCGTTTATTGTTTGGACATAAAAGGCTCTTGTTCATATTGGATGGACAAGCTTAATTTTTGGCCAGGTAGTGGACTGCAATGGTCTTAAGTAAAGGTGCAAGATAGAGAAATTATTTAACTGGAGTTGTGTTTGGAAATTAATTCTACTTGTATTTCAATTTCATTACGTACTTATTTAAATGGCCTTAGTAGAAGATCTTTTTAGAACATGACCACAATTTCTGCAATAAAGTTTTTATTAATATAAAAGGATAAATACTTTGTCTGTAAAGTTCCTACCACATATGCTAGCATAGCTATGTTAAAAGGGTAAATTGAATTTTCATGATTAAAAAATTTGGATATGTACCTAATTCAAAAATTCCGATGATGGAAGAATCTCGTAATCACGTAGGTAGATAGCCTTTTTTATTAATCAAGATGGCTACGCGAAACTAGATGGACGGAGTTTGGTAATTGACTAACTTATTTGCCTTTGTTCTTTTAGATATTAAGCTTTCTGAGGCAGAAGTACTTAAGCTTGAGTTTTATTATATTTTTGTTTAGCTGTAGCAAATTTAATTTATGTTAAAACAAATATTGGTATTTGCTAACCACTCCATGAACAAATAACATAAAAGACCAATAAATAAATGTGATTAAAAACTGTTTAACGTTAGTGGCAGCCCTATGACACGCGCGCTGTTCAAATTAGGGCGCGTTCACAAACAGAGGCACTCGACACTCTATCATAAGCTTTCAATACTTTAAGTCCGTGTCGACAAGTTATTGAATTAAAACATTACTACCCTCTGATGTTTAATTAATTATTTAGTGGACATCAGAGATGGTGAATGCCATTGTAAGGGAAATGTTTGTTTGTCTGTCTAGCGTACAGTCACGAGCACAAATAGCGACAATTAAATATTTATTTAGAAAAAGTAACAATTTAAATTGATTGTGAAATCTATAAACACAACCCAAGCATTATTAAGCAAGCAAGTATTATGTGTTTGCACTTTGTAGGTATTAATTTTTGTGAAGAATGTCGGAAAATTTTAATCACTAGTTCTTCTATAATTATTATTATCTTTTGACTGTTGATATATGTATAAATGTTTGTGCTCGTAACTGTATCTACGGATGAAATAGAATTGTTAGTGTTTTATTATGAAGGTTTATTATTTTTGTCAACTTAAATGTCTCACCTCATGTCGTAACCACAACCATGATCTGAAGACTCATAGAAACAGACATTGATTTTAACTAGACCCTAAAGAAAAACTTCCCCAAAACTACTTTTTCAACCCTATGCTACACTTTTAACCAAACTGTCTGGCCTCCGAAAACGTATCTCGTATCCAGAAAGACGAATGGACGTAATCCTCGGGGCGAACATTAAAGAAAAAACACGCTTTGCCAACATAAATACTTTTGTACCGTTAGTGCGAGTTCGGTAACCGGATCACGTCTCTGATAGATACTTCGGGCGGATTGCGCGAAATGATTCAATTGTAGCACTTGATGTTCGTATAAATCACTTGGCGCGTATCAGTTCCACTTTGTTTTAGGCACGTAGAGATTATGTTGGGTTCTGTGTTGTGTAGCAAGTACATGGGAAAAGCGGAACTGGTTTTTATAGGTTTTCATGGGTGCTTCTTCGTTTTTGATTTGGTTGTTTGATATGAGCGTAGGAGTTCCTACTGTTTGTTTTGGTCCTTCGATCCGAAATTTATTTTGAGTTGAGTAATAATTATTAGATATCTTTATTTACTTACTTAAGCTTTTTGTTTATGTAACTTCGTATTTTATATTCTAATGAATGCTTTTGGAATCGTAGGGGTGTTTTTATGAAAGAAAAAGAAAGAAAGAAATACGGTTTATTGGTCAACACAATACATATCTAAACACATATATATGTCATTTATATATATAAGACATTTTCTTTCTAAATAAATTTGAATATTGGTCTTTGTCTAGCAATTTAGGTGACTATTCAAGTATTTATGTCTTATTAATTATTATAATATGATAAGTATTATACATTTCGTAACTTATTAACTTCGTTAGTGATAAAAAGCTGCAAATCCCTGAACTTTCAACTCATCAAAAGATTAAAATTGATTATCGAAATAGAAATTAATATTTGCCAACTTCATTCATTATACCTCGCGGTACTGACATACCTCGTAATTGAAGGAGACTAAACAATTGATTATACGCAATGCAACAGTGTCACCCCCGGGACTGCCCGCGTCCCGTGTCCCGGGGGACAGCAGCGTATCCCAGTTAATTACACGCTTCACACGCTGGCGTCACGACAATGACATCGTTCTGTATTAATTGTGTTTGAAGTTCGAGTCGACGCTGGGTAATACCTGTGATATATATGGTAATTCGATGGTGTATTAGAAGGTAGATAAATAATTAAATATTAACACATTACATATAAAATCACGCCGGTATTCCCCAATGGATTAGGCAGAGATGTACTGTTTGAACACCCACATTTTGCCAATGAAGTTATTTCTTTTCTTCTCCTGCTTCGTTAGCTGTTCTTTACCCAATGCTGGGTGCAGGCCTCCTCCTTTGCACACCGTTCTTCCCGTTGACCCTCGTTGACCTTCCTTGTTCAGTTTCTTCCACTTACTTTTACGATGTCTAGCCGGCTGATGACCGAGGCTTCTTCGTTCGGTCCTGGGTCTCCAGGTGGACAGCCAGGTGGTAGCACCTTGCTGCCCTATCTGCCATCGGTTCGGTGGCAGTGACGATATTTAGTTCCTCGTAATATCTAAGGAGCAATTTTTAAATATTTAATATATTCTTACACTAATAAGCTTCAATTTTACTGATAAAATATAACAGTTAAATACCATTCCAAACCGTTGCGGCGTTTGGAATTGTGTCCAGTGGACATATGTATTAATAGCAGCCCAATGGCTGCTATTGAGAATTTCCTAACAGAAAAATCCTATACCTATCTATTTACCTGACTTGGCAATCGAACCCAAGACTTTGATTCCGAAACCGTTCTTCGACTTTCGTTTCTCCATTGAATTGATTGACGACAGAAC
Source organism: Allophyes oxyacanthae (assembly GCA_932294325.1). Taxonomy (NCBI): domain Eukaryota; kingdom Metazoa; phylum Arthropoda; class Insecta; order Lepidoptera; family Noctuidae; genus Allophyes; species Allophyes oxyacanthae. The sequence continues at coordinate 3,250,909 of OW028623.1, read as the reverse complement.
GATTAATTTATGAGTGTTTCGTCGATAGAACCTTTCGACTATAAACGATTCGCCGACACAACCGTTCCCTATGAATGTTCAGGCTCAGCAGCCACGCATGCGAACATCGACTCCAATGAGACAGAAAATTTAAGTAATTTACTATATAAGTAACTTACAATATGGCAGCCCCATCGTATAGAACGATATTTTTATGATTAAAACTATAACTTGAGGTACTTTATAGTAATTATACATTTTTTTTAAATGCAGAATTTAAACAACATCTGAGTAGTGTAAGCTTTTGGTGCTAGGGTCCTATTTCAGCATTTTTTTCCAGTTGAACGAAATGAATACTAGCCCCGTATTGTTTTATTCTTTAAAGAATGCTTCATGAAAAATGGTCCTTTATGATAAAACATTATTGACCAAACTGCCCAACTTTTAATATTATTCCGATAAAGATCTCTTTGTCACTAATGTATAGACACCAATAATTTGATTGTAGCAACCATTCGTTTGAATTTCAGTGAATTATTTATGTCCCCAGAATAGGCATTTGTTTAATAAAAGAAGTATAAAATATAATTTGGTTGAAGTGTTTCTTCGTTTATAACTGTCGTTAGATACTAGCACGTCGTTTAAGCGTGTTTTGCACGCATAGGGTGAATCTAGGTACGAAAGCTCTCTTCAAAAGATGTTTTAAGTGGTAGAATCGATGACATAATGGAAGTGAAAAGATTTTATTTTACGGAATGAAAAATTCCTTATATGTCCTCTTGTGGGTTTCAGAGTATCTTCTTCCAATTCAGCAATTCAACTGCTCAGACGTATAAAACGGTCTCTTCCTTGTTACTCTTTTAAAATAAAGAACAACCTTGTATTTTTCGTGATTAAGTAGTGATGCCAATGATATAATACACACTGCCAGCCATCCGTTCTGTACAAAGACCAAGCTAATGTAATATTTAAACAGTTTAAAAATGAGAACGTTGGGCCATGTGGCGTATAGGCGGAAAAAACTAGATCTCTCATGCCATTCGTGTTGTAGGTAGTAGGCAAAAAATAAGGTCATAGCCTAGTTTTTAGACTGACACATAGAAATACAGTTATGGTAAATAGACAGATTTAATTAGTTTTGTTTCAAGATAATTTTAAATCATATCAGTGATTATTTGTTTAATGAATCACTTGAATATCAATTTCTGTTTTTAAAATGCATTTTGACAGCTGTCAAACTCAAGTAAAGTAGCTTATTACGATAATTTAGATTAATTTTCATTTCTGTTTCTCGATAACGATTACAAAAGTTTAACCTACAGATTTTCGTCCGATCGCGTGTATCTGTTCCCGCCGTTATTTAAATGCCGTTGTGACATTTTGATATTTTTTTTATTTACCTCATTTGGGATTTGGCATTTTGGCCCGTCGTTTTTATTGGTTGCGCCGTGTGCGGAACATTAATTTTGTTTGTGAGCCGCGAAAATGTATGCCCCTAGTCTTTTGTTCGCGTCACGTCATTATTATTGCGTAAATGGATTTTTGTTTATTTTTATGGCGTTTTTGGTGGTATAGTAGATATAAAAAATGAAGTTGTTTGTATCATGGTAAAAAAACGTCTAGATCAAAACCCTGTATTTCTGTTACTATAACTGATAACATCTATTGATTGTTAAGGCAAATTTCCTTTATTATCCTAACATTCAACTATTCAATACCAATAATTATGTCCACACAAATATCTTTTGAAATCGTAACTAACTAATAGAAGGTTTAATTCGAAACATTCGTTGACACGCGACATATGGAAGTATGTTAATCGAAGTGCGATATATTATTTAACTTAATAACAGAAGCTTTGCGTTGGCGCAACGAAGCCACGTAACGTAAATAATTATATGGAACCGGTGATAAATAGTTTAGTAGGACAGCCATAGAGTTAATGTTATTTAGAGAAGATCATGTGTGATTTTCCAGACCTATAGGTATTCGTTGCGAAATCGCTGTGCCATAGATAGATAAATCGATCTACAAAGCTTAGCTAAGATGCCAGATACATTTTAAGCCCAATTTACGTCTGCAACTTATTAGAGTGCGAGTCTTTCCTGAGTTTTTACACGGCTAGAATAACAAACAATTTTGGGCTTTTCATAGGTAACTACTGATTGGTTTAACATTGATACTTCCTACTTTGTACAACATGTTACCTAAATTGTGTGCCTTTGCCATCGGCTGTATACGAATATCCAATACATCTACCTTGGGTAAATAAGAGCCTGAAAAGCCTGAAATGGTTTATGTTTCACCAATACCTGATCTACAGGAATAAAATCTACATTAACTGATAAGCTTACGAGCGGACATCTGTGGCCGAGAACAAAACCAATGAAAATGGCTGCGTTTCTTCACTTAATGAATTATTAATATAAATATTTTTTATAACTTATCGTAACATTATCGCAAATGAATTTGGTCCTAATGTACGAAAATCGTTATTTTACATGTAGGTATCAAGTCAGTTCTAAAACATTCCATAGTTTACATTCTGTCGCCAGCGAACTGGCTTTTAAATCAAACAACAATAATTACTATGAGCATTGTTCGAAATGACACTATCTGCTCGCGAACTGGACAGCGGTGCCCAACATGAGTACTGAGCTTGGAAACCATTTGCATTACGTAATAAGTGATATTTTTTCGGCAAGTAAAACCCATGACTAGTCCAAGTAGCTACCAAAATAGGACAATGTTAGATTTTTGGTACACTTGTCAGGGAGTCGGTTCCAGTTTACAGTTATAAATAATTTAGTCATTTAATGTCCTAAGATCTGCCCGACACCTAATCACTGTGGGGCTACACTAAGCTGCCGTTGCTAAATATTATAACATATAAACAGAACTTAGGCTGATATCTATAATTCGTACTTTGACTTAGCTCAGACTTTACTTAAACTTTGCTAAGCTTACATGCTTAGCTTGTACTAGATTTTTTAATTTATCTATATAATACGTGATGAGAAAACTTGGTACCCCTTTTTAGGCATATTGCGCGCACGGAGGAGTGTAAGATTTGGCATAGTTAAAGATTATATGGAGAAGGAGTACCTACAGAAATCTAAAATTACGGTCGAATTTTGACCACTGGGCGACCACTTGTAGTTATAATTCGCTGAAATTGTGTTGAGCATACGCTAAGACTGACAAACTCAATTACAAAAAGGTAAAAAAATCAATAGAGAGTACCTACCTAAATCCAAAGTAAAGTATGATATACATAGATTTTAGTCTTATGGTACTAGATTTCGGTCTTAGGGTACTTACCTTATTCAAAGAATAAGTGCACCAATAAACAAATATAAACTTTGACAATCCATCCAAATCGCTGTAATAGCCGTAGTTATTAGTTAAGTGATAGTAACGAAGGGTTCTGAGTTGTGACTGCCGTGCCGCATCAGATACAGGTCCTCGTGACTGTAATCGAAAGCAAGCGTTTTATCACGATCCGCTGAAATGCCGCCGATTATTGTTATTGAAGCATACTTACCTAATTATACGCTGTATAAATGTACTTGCATGCGTGATTTTAGATTAAAGTTGGACGTGCGATACAATCAATTTTACTATCTAAACGTACATGAAATAAGTATTGTTTACTAACTTATGGCTCACCTTAATCTATTTAAATTGACAGTGACCGAGTGAGGGACGTCATGTCAGGTTGTCGAGCTTAGCAACAGCACCAACGCAGTGCATTTTTCACTGACCTGCAATGATTATATATTTTAAACTTTTAGAATTAGTATCCTAAAAATTGCGAGATGACCTGTACACTTACTGGAAGGATTGGATGCAGAAATTCTTAAATAGAGAGGAATGGAAGGCCGTTGAGGCCTTTCCCCTACAGGGCTATAATAAGCACAGCAAAATGGGAAGAGAAAAAATCGGGAACAAAACCATCTCTGTACCGTTTCTTCTCCCGATTTTTCGTTTTATCTTCCGTCATGGAGACGAAGGGTGGAAAAAACGGGTTTGTCTACCCGCTGCGCTAGCCCTGCTGCATTGGGTCGATCCTTGGACGATCACGACTGAATAATAATAACCACCGAACATTTTTCGTGAATTCACTTAAAAAGCAGCAATTATTAAGATTTATATGAAAATATCACGTACCTACTCGCGAGCCTGGATGAAATGAGCTGGGACACATAGTAGAAGTGAAACTTCAACGGACAATATATTCGACCACGTGGCCGTAACAATTTTTCGTGACAGAAAAATCCTAGGTTATCGGGGGGTATTAGGATTTTTCTGTCATTCTATATAGAAGTTTCACTTCAAAAACTTAAAAATGTTTGTTCGATTTTATATTAAACAGTATGCCATGGTCACAAGTTACAGTTACGTATGATTGTTTTCTGTTCTCCACAGGCATGCACATGGCCATGTACTGTACCAACCCCTCGGCCAGATGAGAACTGCTGGAGTGGGCTGGTGCCCAAAGTGGAGAGAGATGAGGAGTCCAGGGTTGAACCGTGGAGGCTGCCCGATCTGCGACCTTCTCTGCATTATATGCATGATCGTGGTAAGTGTAAGTTATCGGCTCCTATTGGAAGAGTATTTTTTCTGTCTAGTGTGATTTTAGATGTTGTAAGTTTTATACTGCAGGCTAATTCGTTCGCAGTTTAATTGATACGCTCGCGTCACTGCAATATGGTCTGCGCGTCATAAAATTACGTTAACGTTAGCCTTCTCGTGTCGATTCTGTTCCGCATTTTGACAGGGATGTAGATTGACGGTACTTAGTAGTTTATTAGACAAAGAAACTGGCAGATACATTTAGGCTAGTTTATTACAGTCAAAATGCGCATCAGAATCAACACCACTATTTTCAGCTCAAGGCAAGCACACAGTTCTTCCTGCAATGGTTGGTTGTTACGTGTCCATGATATGTCATCGTAGGATCGCAAAATTACAAGAGTTTTCCTGAAAACTCGGGATAGGAGGTTGGCTTTCGCGATCTTAAGGAATACATAAATAGCACTAAATAGTACCTACTTAATAAGTAGGTATGTCATTTTCCAATGGAGTTAGTCAGAAAGTAAAGAACGCAGAATTTACTTGACGATAACAGATTAATTCCAGAAAATACAATTGACCGCTGGAAGAAACCTGGGGGCCTAAAAAGGCCACATTGAGCAATTCATCTAATGATCTGCATAGTAACTGACAAACAGATGATTACTGAATATGAACCTTATGCGGATGACATTAAGAGTTGTCAATTATGTGGATATTTTGACATTCGTAATATGAATCATATTGTGATTCATCTAAAGCGGCTTTTTTAGCCCCCCTGGCTTGCTTTTACCTATATGTTATTTCTCGTGCGACTTTCCGGGTGCTTGTAGGTAGTTGTTGCCAACGGAGAAATTTTAATGTCCTCTTCGGAATAACGGGAATCGGATGCATATAATCCAAGCCTTACTATGTAGTAATATTATCTGTTCTATAGCATAACTTAGGATCCTATCGAGGACTAATACTGGTGAATAATGGTGTAATAGTATTGAATAGAATAGAATAGATCTTTATTTCATGTAAACCAGATACAGGCACTTATGAAATGTCGAGATTCTAGGTGCACGGTTCCAAATAGTAGACCCTATGGAGAAGAACCGGCAAGAAACTCCATGGTAACTCTTTTAAAAAAATAGATTATAATCTTTATCAGTACAATGCTGCGGTAAGAGCTGCGAGAATAATGTAATTTAATGTGAACATAAATAAGACTAGGATAATAATGATTTGCCTGTGAATAAGATTGCCATGGCAGTTACAAGCTGACCAGTTCCGACAGACGGCACCCGTTCACGAAAATGAAAATCGATTGAATTGAAAATCGATAAACAAATGGAATCATCACACTTAAATATAAATAACTTGCACACAAAAGTTTAAGTATTTCATACATAATAGTTTACCTAATGACCTAATTATATACATATATATTTTAAAACAGCCTGCACCAATTAACCGACTTCTCGTAATATTTATCGTGTTTATCCATAATTAAATGGAACAGGCATATTTACTGCTGTACAAACTAATTGGCTGGTACATAGACGTGAAGCCGCAATTATATTCGGATTATACTCAATGCTTCCCGGAGACGAGGGTCGATATTCTCGTTCATTTAACCTATACCTACCTAATATATTTGCAAGTCGCGGGATGCATGATGCAGGGGTTTACTCTATAAAATGTTTTCTTTCTGGTATGTTTCTATAAATGTTTTCTTTGTGGTATGTTTTTGAAAGTTGTGTTTTTCAATTCATTGTTATAGGTATAGTACGCGCAAATCTTTATGAGCCCTCGAACTCTCTCCCTCTAGCTCTCCCTCTAATAGTACGCTTATTATAGGTGCTAGAGGGAGAGAGAGAGAGAGTTCAGAGCTCAGTTCAGGGCTCATAAAGATTTGCGAGTACTATTAATACTTCTTCGAAGATTCAACATCTTCCTTCCTTATCCCATTTGATGGTGTATGTTATTTCCTTTGGTTATCAGAGTTAATTACTTTTCTTCTCAGTAATGTCATTTTTAACCCCCGACAAAAAACGGGGTGTTATAAGTTTGTAGTGTGTATCTGTGTATCTGTCTGTGGCATCGTAGCTCCAAAACGGATAGGCCGATTTATTTTATTTTATTGAAAGCAAATTTAATCTGTTATCATCTTCACTATGTTTCATGAAAATCTGTTCAGCCGTTCAAAAGTTACTGCTATTTTTCTAGTTGTAGTTTGTTTTTGACGGTTAAGTTATATATAATGATGAATAGATTTATTATTTTTCATCTATAAGTGGTTCAATGCAGTTTTTTTAATTGAAAGCTAGTTTAATCGGGTACCATCTTAGTAATTTTTCATGAAATCTGTTCAGGCGTTCAAAAGTTACTGCTATTTTTCTAGTTGGAGTTTGTTTTTGACGGTTAGGTTATAATTATAAAATGATGAATAGGTTATTAATAATAATTCTCGGTGTTCAAATTATTTTTTAAGGTGAACTTTGGACGCTTGTAGCCAGAAAATACACTCTTTTAATTAAATTGTGACAAAACACAGAAAGAAAGAAAGGCGCATTCTGAAGGGTATTTGAACGTATTACACCATGCTTCGGAAGGGCGTGAATCACCCAAGTGCTCTTTTTGAATGGGGCATTTCGGACCCACATTTCCACCAACAACAGTTGCAAGGTTTTATATTTTTCATTAACCGTTTTTCTACCCGCCTGTACAAAAAACATTCGAAACACTCCAGATATTTTAAAATTTGGATAGTGCTCCGAATCGCCCCATTGAAAAAGAACATTTAGGCGATTCGCACCGTGGTCCGAATCGCACGCAGTGTGAACCTGATCTCCTTCCGCCATACAGTAGACCATTGCCTACGAATCTATGAGTACGCTACGAGTAGTTTATATCAATTCAGCCTTTTGTTACTGAGCCGGGAAATTCTCGTACATAATTAGCAACGAGAATTCCGAGTCGACGTAGCTACGTTCTACGAATTGAACTCAGATGCAAGATGTCGAATCTTTACATCGAAACGGACATTTTCACGAATCGAAGCAGTTGTTGCGTAACTCTGATTACTCTGATCTGAGTCTGATTACTGGAGGATAAGCGGCTTCTTATAGATCGTCAGCATATTGTCATAATCACACCGTTGTTGGTAAAAGTTTTTATTAGCAAACAGGAGGTAAAGGCTGCCTGTCTAATGAAGCGGATTCCAGATTTTTTTTCTAGGCTTCGCTTCCATGGATATGCCGTCTAACACTACACATACTCTTGCTATAAATCCCTGTTGTAATAAGAGAGTGGCCTGTAGTACCTAGGTCAGAAATCACTAGCAAATAAATGTCAATACCTATAGCTCAAATAACCGATCGAATCTCTAAAAAGCAAGGACAATAACCAGATTTGAAGTTGTAGCTTTCCCGTATAAGAGAATGCTAAACAATTTTTTACAGTTTCTTTGTTCTAGATAGTAGGTAATAATGTTGTCAATTTAAAACCAGAGGTACACTACTCGCCACGAATCGTTGTGTCTATGAAGTTGCTGCGAGTCGTGAAGCCAGGCTTCCACTGTCATGGTCCTCGCTCCAACGCGTTAGTTTGTTTCATTAATTCGTTATTTGTACCTAACTTCAAAGATACAAAGCTCCACGGCGAGTACTGTACTACACGTGTGCCACAAGATGACTCATATCGTTTCGAGATGCGTAGGTAAAGAACAGCCAACTATAGGATGATTAAAAGTTTTTCAAGCTCACTGTTATACATTATGATATAAAATTGTTTTTTTTTCAGATAGAGACTGCGTTGCCTGCGTTGCGCCTTTACCCTTGCTGCCACCACCCGCACCTGCGCCCCGTTAGCTAATACTTTCTCTAAGAAATATGTAGATATATTGTAATACATTGAGCTGTGCCTCAAATTGCCAAAAATACTAGTTCCCTTAAGGGCACTGATTACTAATTCACCTGCAGTCCCATGGTCTTATCAGGCGGCCTGCTGTCTGAGGTCTACATAGTTCGCTTAAGCCGTCAGGCCCAAGTTCACCGACAACATAACAGATGATTAGTCAAAAATCTGCCGTTTAAACATGAATTTTTGTATGGCTAACCGGCTGATTCCATTTTAAACATCTGTTAAATCGTCGGTGAACACGGCCCTAAGTGTGTGATCTATAGCAATTAACTGACAGGCTATATCCGCCGGATAATTGTTAGTCAGTTGCCCTTTAGAAATGACGACATCACAAAACTCTGAAAAGACTGATATAAATCCATCGTCCGTGTGTAACCTTACTTACATTACATTTAATTATGAATTATCTCGGTCGGATAAAAAATAAGGAGGCTTCGCCGTCTAACACAACAGTGAAGAACTCAGAGTTGTGTTTGAAAAAAGAAAGAAAAGAAAGAAAAATGTTTTATTTCGGACTCGCACAGAAAATTACAAACAAAAAGAAAACATTAAAATAATAACAAAAAACTAATTAAAAATTCCTGCACGAGGCCAAAAATGGCCCCTGGTGATCTTGCTGTAAGATGCACACGATCAGCACCTCATGATGTACCTAAATGTGTGCGAGAGTTAGTATTTTTTGCATCTCTTGGTTGTCAAAAGACACAAACATTATAATTATGACAGTGAACCGCTTTTTATAATTATGACAGTGAACCGCTTTCATATACCTAACTATACGAGTATTACGGTATATAGGTAGCTATATCCCTACGGTATATAATATACGGTACCTATATACGTAGCTATATCTATCTATATCACGACATCAACCCGTATTTATTTTACTCTTTTCTAAGTTTAGCGATGTCGTAATAGGTTTTAAAATTTTAATTTTGAATCCACACAAATTGTTATAGCGTTTTTTTTGAATCGCACTTCCATTATTATTGCGAGTTACCGTAAGCATACCTATGTACCTACCTACCTACTATATAAAATTAATATCCCAAAAATATTACAAATATCGTTCATTTTCTTAATTCTCAACATTGAATGGACAACATAAAATAATATGTCGCAGATGAGTACCTACACCTAGATATTTTTTTAAGATTCCCGCGCAATTTCTGTAAATAATGAAAAAATACAAATAGGTACATTATAGCAATAAAGTCACCTTTTGTCACGGAGTCCTAACTACTTATTGGTTGAATTTGACTTTTTTACACAAAAATGTAAAAATATAACAACGGAATTGAACGGAATACCTATTATCAATCTTGTTTGATTCCCGACGCGACAAACTTACAATAATTTAAATTGTACCTATATCGGCCGCTAGAGGTCGCTTAATGTTTGACAGATATTGCTGCTACAAATTATAAGAAATCATTATTATTACTATCGATTATTATTCAATAAAAAAATAAACTTCAATAAGTATCATCAGCAACAGCAATAGCTGAACAATATTATTTTATGCTAGAGAAGAAATTAGTTTATTAGTAACTAAAAACTATCTAGTCAGCACAAGTAAATTAAACGTACCTTAACAAAATCTAGTCTCATGTAAATTATCTATTATTTAATTATATTATATCTCGTAGTGTAACATAATAAAGCAATTGTAATGAATTTAATTCAATAATTTATAGATCCTAATTAATTTTAAGGAATGTAATCTAGTCTACCACTCTAGTTCTATTAGATAAAATGTAAAAAAATATAGATTGAGCACTAATCCGCTAAATAAATTTTATTGTAAATAATTAAATAGGTATTAATGATAACGATTTGTAGTCCTATTCAAATGTTTATGTATTTCTACACTATGCATTGAAATTCTGTATATCTACTTAAAAGGCTTTTTATAAACAAGAGAGCTCGAAATCAGGGTTGATAAACAATTTTCATGTGCATTCCTCTTGATTATGTACCTACATATCGCAATTTACTCATATTTTTAAGTAATTACTGTATCAAACTGTAGTGATAATAATTTAATAGCACCACAAATAATAAAATATGCCAGAACGCTTGTTTTTAATTTTTTATGAATTCTATATTTTTATTTTAAAACCAGTGATGCTGTGATCCTGCTACAATGAATTAATTTATTGATTTAATTGTTCTGATAGTGAGGGAATAATAGCATAAATTAATAATAATTATCTTTTGGTAAAGATATTTGTGTTTGCAGTGTACCTACTTACTGTTCATAGGCCATAGCAGAATGCTAGGGCTAATTGTCATCATAACTTAATCTCTGTCCTATTCAAATTCTAAACATTTCTACAGCCCCGTAAGTGTAGGTAGTGCACGATAAGGGTAAGTCAGGAATACTAATTTAATTTGTTGTCTCAGTACGCCGCTGATGATTAGCGTATCGACTTTCCAAATTTATTCCAATCTACGAAAGAGCAAGTCTATTATATAATAGTGAAGAAAATCCACTATTCATATCCCCGACGAACAATATGCAGGGAATCAGACTTCGTCTCTGATCAAGGGGCTTAGTAATCTACTACGAGGGCTCTACAATCATAGAAATGGTACTATATATTATCTCTATGTCTACAATTCAACTATCCTCGGTGCGCTTGCCAAATCTGACATGTGCATTTGAAGAACTTTTCAGGACAACAAAATATGGCATGGCCATAGATGGCAATCTGATATGTGCATCAAATGCACATGTCAGATTTGGCAAGCGCACCGACGCTATATTGATGAATGTCACATGTCTTGGAAATTTTAGTTCAAGAATATGGGGTTACTTTTGGTATTTTCTTTCACCGCACCCCGTTACAAACATTCTTTAACAACACGAGCATTGTGGATAACTGGTGCGCGCTTAGGTACCTGAATTCAAATCCATGACGTACTACTCGTAAGTCGGAATTTCTACTGGTAAGATTAACCAATCCATGAACATAAAAAATAAGTCACAATGTTCGCAAATCAAAAAAGTTATTTTGTGGGACGCACTTTTATTTGATTCATCTAGCGCCATCTGTTGCAGGTAGCAGATGACAATATTTGCCGCCATTACTTTCTTCACTTTCATATTTTATGGCGATTGGCGTCAATTGTAATTTTCATTTTTCTGGGACACAAATACAAGTGAATGAGAAAGAAAGAAAGAAAGGAAAGCGATTTATTTTTACACAAAACAAGAAAATTGATGTGTGAAAATTGCCCTCTTTCTGTCATAATATTCAAATAATAAAATGGAACGAATTGTTTTTATAGTAGCGCCATCTTTCTTGCGATAACTTAAGTGGAGTATCGTTGAGTGTATGGAGGCTTTTTAATTTCAACTTGAATTAGTTCGCACCATAGAGATATTACATAGTACCTATAACTCAATGACGTAAGAAGCCTCTCTTACGAGAAGGACCTGGCATGACTACAAAACAACGTGAATACTATGTAGTCTGTGGTGTAAAACAAAAGCTATCGAGACATCTAAATGGCGGCTTAGTGTAGTGATGCACCCGTATGCCATTCGATATGTTTGTCGATATGCTGTCAGAAATGTTGATATAAGTCGCTCTCAAAGGACAATCTAAGGCAACGTCCAACCAAATAATATCTTACCCCAACAGGCAGTGGGACAATATAAAGGCTAATAATTATCCCAACATAGGTTCCAATTTAGAAAGCTCTCGTAACGTTTTTTTATAGCTTTAACTTAGTAACAGAGGATATTACAGGTACGTATAGAGATCGGCAAACATCTAATAAGGTGACCCTTTAGTCTCTTTTGTTCTTCTCTCTCACGACAGTTTATGTGCGCGAACGGGCGCGAACTTTCCCACACCACGCCGCTTTTTGCTCAAAGTATTTGCCGGTTAACGTTCGGCGTCGCAGGGGACAGTGAAGTTTATCAGTATTAGTGTATAATCTATGGTGAAGTTATTCCGTACTATTCGGGAACAACTTTGCAATCGAATATTTATTTTTTTGATGTTGTTAGAACTGTTTATATAATATAGGTAGTAGGTACTAAGTAATATTCAAGGAAAAGGAAAGGGATAGGGGTAGGACAGGATGTAAAAGTAGATACTTCCGAAGGCTATACAACAATTTCTTCCTTGCGGAAATTGAACCCATACGAGACTAATATTAGGCATCACGTAACAAGGCAAATGAAACAAGCTAATAATATTAATCCTTTTTTTATTAATTTATAAACCATACAATTTTACATTTTTAAATATTATTCACTAGGGGATAAAGTAGTGTCTTACGGCACGGGCGCTATGTTATGCGCATTCAGAATTCTAGTCTAAACCCTCTCTCTGAGCTCCGGATTCATGCTCGCCCAAGACGTGAACACCTTTATCCCCGAGGGGAATACTTTACTATTCACACCTGCGAGACAATAAAAACAATAATATTAGAAACGAAGTATTAATATCTCCTTTATTCATTATTAAAACAATAAGAAAATAATAAAATTAAAATAATAAAAAAGTAGAGTATCGACAATAAAAAATGCATGAGCGGACAACACTACCTCCATATCAACAACAAATAATTTTCACGAAATATACTGAAAAACGTGATGAAATCATATAGGCAAAATGTTAAATTCATGTAGCTATATTGCCAAGCTTTCTCAATTATGCATAAACTTATTAGAATTGTGTCTATTGGGACATATTTTCATAATAATAAAGTACGTACCGGTGCAATGTTATGTTCGGTCGATTTCCGCTTCTTTTAATGCCGCACCCAATAATACCACAGTTCGGCATATTGTTTATAAAGTCAGTTCTTGTTTTGATTTAATAAACACACAATATCACTATAGATTAGGGAAATATTATTAAATTACGTACAAAAATAAAGCGCGTTGACAGCTGATGTACCTGACATAGCGACTGACAGGTGAGAAATCATAATGGCGGACCGCCAGCTTCTTTTCCGTCCGTTTCCTATAGATAATGTTAAACATGACAAGTCCTTTGGTTTCCTAACGTCACTGCTATAACTAGAGAGCTTACTGCTATAATTAGTTGTACGAAATTTTGTGCCCACATGAAAGTCACCTGAGATTTAGCGGTGTCCCTCTCGCACACATGGCCATTACTCATCAACTTAGTAATCTACTAAATTGGTATTTTCAGAATCGTTTTTACATACATATTAGAACAAATGAAACTTCTACCCACGGCTATCAAAATAAACATAATAAAAATTATAATTGACGTGCTTTAAATATTATATTAAATATTATTATTTCCATACGTTATTCAATAAGATTGATTATTACAATATTTGGATACCAGTAGTTAAAGAAGTTTGCATGCGGGAAACACTACATCATTCAAAATGGCTTACATTGTCAACTTAGTTGTCAACCTATTGTCAACATTCGTGGTTTTCATAGTTCAGAAATAAACGTGATCAAACATTATTTTTGTGCCTAGAATAATTTTTTGGCGACAAGATGGTAAATACTTGAGTTATGATTGGGTGCAAGCGAGAATATTATCCTGGTTGTGGAATATCGTTCCATAGGTAAGTTTCATTGAGTAGTGTGACAATATATTTTTATTTTGTGGGATATAGTTGCTCCAAGTACTTATTTTAGATCGTTTCACATAACATACAGTCCACTAAGTTAAATAATTTACGTAATTTAATAAATTTGGATTTGTTTTTCCATAATCTGTAATGCGTAGCATATTTTCGATGCATTTATTGTTTTGTATAATTTGAGTGATTCCAAGTATAGTATAAGTATACATACAGGGTTATTTGTAAAACACCGGCAACGCTTTAAGGGGTGAAACTACTCATCAATATGAACAACTTTTACTATGGGAACAACAATGAAATCGCGAAAAAAAAATCAAACTTTTCATACAAAAGATTAACCTTGCTCCATCAAAATGTATGAAAAGTTTGAATTTTTTTTCGCGATTTCATGGTTGGTCCCGTAGTAAAAGTTGTTCATATTGATGAGTAGTTGCACCCCTTAAAGCATTGCCGGTGTTTTACAAATAACCCTGTATATAGTTTAAGTTAATTTGTTGAAATCATTTGTTGTTTGTTGTGCCGAATAGATAATAATGTTTTTTTGTATCTCTTATAAAATGATAGACTTTATTAAAATTCCATGTTTGTTTTTTTCAGGATTCCAGCTGATAATAAGCAGAGGGTGTTATGGATAACAGCCACGAACCTTGACATTAGTGTGTAAAAGTTCGCATGTGTTTGTGGCGTAAATTTTAAAGATAATGAATTATTTAACAGCAGCAAAAATAAAATTAAAACCTGAAGCAGTTCCTTCAATATTACCATAGGTACTATTGTAATATGTTTAATAATTATCAGTTGTTGTATGTGTCTGTTGTATAATGTTGTGTGTAATTGTCTGGTCTGTAATAGTTTATACTAATATAAAGTATAACACATTGCACAAACTTAAGATTCACACACTTTGCTTATTGTTTATTTGTGTTTAATATTTTCCTATTAGTATAGTTAGATGGATTAAACTTTTACTGGATTGGATATTGTACTTAGATATTGTGCCATAATGAAGATCATTTTTGACATTACAGATAGCCACAAAAAGAAAAAAAACTGTACGTGCAAAATAAATTGTACGTGCAGGAACATCTGGTGAATCAGGGCATGTAGGATTTTGTAGTAAATGGGAAGATGTTGCAGTTTCCAGTGAACCACCAAATAAGAAAGTAAAGCAAGAGGAAACAAGCACATAAACCCAAAATACAACTATAATGCCAACACAATTAAAATTACAATCAACCATTAAGTTTCTAGCCGGTCTCTTCTCCATAGAACCCGGCCCACTTTGGAACCGTGCATCTAGAATCTCAACGTTTTGACGAAACGACGACGACCTTTTTATGCCGATTTGAAATTAAAAAAAGTTTTGCTTTGACTTTCATTCATTGTGTTTTATTGCTTAATGTTGTGAATGATGATTATACTTGAGTTTGCCAAACAAGAATATTATAATAAGTGATATTCGATTCTGCAGCACTAAGCATGGGTTACCCTTTCTGCTATAATAGGAAAGATCTCATAAAGAAAGGTCGTAGGATGGTCGCAAAGCTAAAAGAGAAAAAGAAAAAAGAAAGAAAAAGTAGAAGAGGAATTAAATTTGTATCTTAAAATGTTAAAATCTAATGTTTCCTATGACTAGAGCTGCCAGATGTCCGGAATATTCACGCATGACATTTTATTATACACGTAATCTGTGTATAAGAAAATGTCCGGATTTTTCCGCAATGTCCGAAATTTTCTCTAAATTTTCTTTTTTATTATATAGTAACCTTGCATATGCCTATTTATATATTATGCCTTGCCTGTGACTCTAATTATAACCAAAAGGGTGTATGTATATTTGTAAGAACGTTTAGATACACTGTATGGACCGTATATTTCACTATTTACTAGGAAAAAAACAATTCTTACTATTCGATATCAGTAGTTAATTACCTGATAACTATTCTCATAACATAATTAAATATTTCTATCATGTCCTACTTTTAACTAAAATGTATGGTTACCCTATTAGACAAGGACACGGTTACCACAAAGTATTCTCCCTCATACCGGCTTTACGGCACTATTAAGCGTTCCAGTACTTGTACTATTTCTATGGTTCGCACCCTAAAGTTAATAAAAGTAATAATAACTTTATGGTTCGCACGTTCAGTTAAAACCAATGACTAAAGAATCTTCTCTGTTAAAACCAGTGACGTTAGGAAACCAAAGGACTTGTCATGTTTATCATTATCTATAGGAAACGGACGGAAAAGAAGCTGGCGGTCCGCCATTATGATTTCTCACCTGTCAGTCGCTATTTCAGGTACATCAGCTGTCAACGCGCTTTATTTTTGTGCGTAATTTAATAATATTTCCTTAATCTATAGTGATATTGTGTGTTTATTAAATCAAAACAAGAACTGACTTTATAAACAATATGCCGAACTGTGGTATTATTGGGTGCGGCATTAAAAGAAGCGGAAATCGACCAAACATAACATTGCACCGGTACGTACTTTATTATTATGAAAATATGTCCCAATAGACACAATTGTAATAAGTTTATGCATAATTGAGGAAGCTTGGCAATATAGCTACATGAATTTAACATTTTGCCTATGATTTCATCACGTTTTTCAGTATATTTCGTGAAAATTATTTGTTGTTGATATGGAGGTAGTGTTGTCCGCTCATGCATTTTTTATTGTCGATACTCTACTTTTTTATTATTTTAATTTTATTATTTTCTTATTGTTTTAATAATGAATAAAGGAGATATTAATACTTCGTTTCTAATATTATTGTTTTTATTGTCTCGCAGGTGTGAATAGTAAAGTATTCCCCTCGGGGATAAAGGTGTTCACGTCTTGGGCGAGCATGAATCCGGAGCTCAGAGAGAGGGTTTAGACTAGAATTCTGAATGCGCATAACATAGCGCCCGTGCCGTAAGACACTACTTTATCCCCTAGTGAATAATATTTAAAAATGTAAAATTGTATGGTTTATAAATTAATAAAGAAAGGATTAATATTATTAGCTTGTTTCATTTGGCTTGTTACGTGATGCCTAATATTAGTCTCGTATGGGTTCAATTTTCGCAAGGAAGAAATTGTTGTATAGCCTTCGGAAGTATCTACTTTTACATCCTGTCCTACCCCTATCCCTTTCCTTTTCCTTGAATATTACTTAGTACCTACTACCTATATTATATAAACAGTTCTAACAACAACAAAAAAATAAATATTCGATTGCAAAGTTGTTCTCGAATACTACGGAATAACTTCACCATAGATTATACACTAATACTGATAAACTTCACTGTCCCCTGCGACGCCGAACGTTAACCGGCAAATACCTTGAGCAAAAAGCGGCGTGGTGTGGGAAAGTTCGCGCCCGTTCGCGCACATAAACTGTCGTGAGAGAGAAGGACAAAAGAGACTAAAGGTCACCTTATTAGATGTTTGCCGATCTCTATACGTACCTGTAATATCCTCTGTTACTAAGTTAAAGCTATAAAAAAACGTTACGAGAGCTTTCTAAATTGGAACCTATGTTGGGATAATTATTATTTTAAGCCTTTATATTGTCCCACTGCCTGTTGGGGTAAGATATTATTTGGTTGGACGTTGCCTTAGATTGTCCTTTGAGAGCGACCTATATCAACATTTCTGACAGCATATCGACAAACATATCGAATGGCATACGGGTGCATCACTACACTAAGCCGCCATTTAGATGTCTCGATAGCTTTTGTTTTACACCACAGACTACATAGTATTCACGTTGTTTTGTAGTCATGCCAGGTCCTTCTCGTAAGAGAGGCTTCTTACGTCATTGGTTAAAACTACTAATGGGACTTGTCGATTTCGTTTAAACAATTTAGTCTTTTTTTTGTAAAAAAATAATCAAGAGCATAGAGTCATAGACAATTTGTTATCGTGAATTTATAAGATTGGCAACATGTTGCATAATTGTCAATGTCAAAACTCTAGTTGTCAAAACTGCTTGTCTATTCCTTTTCCTGGTAAATTTTCTCCTGAGAGGTTGGTTTCGTGTTTGTTATAATCTATTTTAATCGTGAAAACTCTTGAGTTTTGAATTAAATCCAGTTATGGTGTATTTCGGAATAGTGTATTCTAGTTACTCATGTGTATATTTCATTAAATATGTGAAAAGCCGGAATGTTATAAAATGATAACCTATGTTCGACATCGTTTGAGACGAGCCGCTCTGTGTTTCAGAAACTAAAATGGGTCGTTACTCTCGGGAACCTGATAACCCAGCGAAGTCATGCAAAGCTCGTGGCTCAAACCTACGTGTTCACTTCAAGGTAATTTTAATATTTATTTGTATACAAGTTACGGATTCCACATGGACTGCCACTACTTCACATTGGTGTTATTTATTCTTCATGATTTTAGCTGCTACTAGTTGAGAAACTTCATGGTTAGATAAATATTGCTTTGAAATGAGCGTTTATTGAGAGAGAGGATCGTCTTTGCGGAGTGTAGAAAAACATTGGCGGGATGACGGCTTTGGTTAGGTTGTCATACAGAATCAAGTAGTGGTTTACAAAAATGTACAACTGTTTGAGTAGTACCTACTATAAGCTCTCCTAGATCATGCAGACAATGATCCTCTTCCGATTGCTTTTGACAGGTCCTATCAATTTTGTGTGATAACCTCAAAAACAAAAAGTTTAGAACTCTGACAGTGCAGTACATTCCCTTGTATCATATTTTTCTACAATGTAATGTCTTAAACTTGCTCTTATAGTGATGTTTAAAAAATGACCCATTAGGCAACAAAACTGTGTGTAGAGTTATAAAAGTTAATTTCTCAACTATCCATTTTTCAGAACACATACGAGACAGCCATGGCGATCAGGAAACTGCCCCTGCGCCGTGCTGTCCGTTACCTCAAAAATGTGACTGAGAAGAAGGAATGCATTCCGTTCCGCCGCTTCAACGGTGGTGTAGGTCGTTGTGCGCAAGCCAAGCAGTTTGGCACCACACAGGGTCGCTGGCCCAAGAAATCCGCTGAGTTCTTACTGCAACTGCTGAGGAATGCTGAATCCAATGCTGACTACAAAGGCTTGGACGTTGACAGGCTTGTCATCGATCACATTCAGGTGAGTTTTAGTTTTGAAAACTTTAGATGATAATGTTATTTAACTTTTTAAGGTTATATTTGTATTTCAAAGTGATTACTTTATTTATTTCGTAAAGATGACTCATTAATGTATTTCTGAGATTTAACCTGTCAAGTGAAACATAGACATTCATATTGTTCTGGATGCAGGACGCTCCTCGCCGTGAATAAAATACTTCAGTATTGTTGTGAAGTGTGATGTTTTGCATAACTGCATGGTACTTTCATGCAATTGTGTAGTGAGGTTGATAATGGAATTAGATTTAATATATATGAGCTTTGATCAACAAGTTCTCAATTTGTGCAGTGGCTCAGCGCTGTGGCACAGGTTGTGTATGTTCTGTTTGATTGTCGCATCAAACAAACTCCTGCATAGCAAATTCTCTCCTCCTTGTAACTATGTATTTGTTTATTGAATTAGTGAGTACACACATGAAATAGAAGTATAAAGTAAAAAAAAGGTCCTTGGAATACCTTCCTTTAAATGCTCTACGCTTCCAACAGTCTAGCAATTTTTTATTATGTTGTTGGTTGAAGTAGCAAGTCTGAATGACATTATAGGATGTTCTTTCATCCCAGAAAATCCATTTTCAGTATAAGCTGACCTCTAATTGTATGGAAAGCCTATACAATGTAAACACAAAATAAAGTCATGTCAAGTTTACATCAATTTGTGGTACCTACATACTTTATTCTTCTATAAGTTTTTAAACTGTCATGGTCACTAACATTAGTATTAGAGTTCGAAATGGGGTATTTACCATGTTTATATCTTGTGTTAAGCTCCCGATATTTCGGCACTGTTGCAAGCGCCATGGTCACGGATAAACGGTTTATTCTTCTATTAGAGACCCTGCCCCAGCTTCGCACGGGTGCTATTTCCCTACCGTCCTTACATTAAGTATGAAAGTATTAAACAGGATGCCGCAGATTTTTCACATTAAATGAAAACATGTATTCGGACATGATCATGTTCTGAAGCCATATACAAAAATCTGCAATTTTTATGCATGTTTTTTTTTTGCATCATATTTCACTCTGCTATTATTCGACTATGTGAAGGAACATCGAAGTAGAAATTTATGTCACATTTATCTTTTCTACAATACATGTGTAAATAAAAATGATTTTGGTTAGAATAGGTAGGAGACATAAAATGTGTGTAAAATTATGAAATTTGCATGTCGTTCTTGCTGAACTACAGATTGGAATTGATAGATTTTTTGTGTATGGTCCCAGAATGGAGTAAAATTATGGGGTTTCATTTAATGTGATAGGTCTGCGGCAACCTGTATACACGTTCTGGCAGAAATGCTCAAATCACTAGACAGACACAGCAGGGGACTTTATTTTATACTTTAAGTGAATTATATTGCCTTTTAGCTTGACAGCGGTACAAAATGATTGTTCTCACTGTTTTCAAAAGGCATACATAAACAGTGGTAACATATGGAAAGATTTCCTCCATGAAACTTTCTTTTCTCACCTACTGACATTTATATAAAATGTAAAAAAATACACTAGGCAAGAACTCTTCATATGAGCCTTTAATTGGACTGCTAGGATGAATGGTTGTGGTAGAAAATGGACATAATTATCACATTTAGCAAATTGATAATAATAGGTTTCTATTGGTGCAGAAAGAATTTTGTTAAGCATTCTCTAATTATTAGAGTCTAATAGATAGTTATGCGCTTCTTGTAAGTCCTACAGCCATCTGCGACCATCCATCCTATACCAAGACTTCGAAGTTACAAACAAAAGCATTCTTGTTGATTGCCTCCATCAAAATCAGAAATATAACATCCTCCTTTTATTCATCTACAGGTGAACCGCGCCCCCTGCCTGCGCAGACGCACATACCGCGCGCACGGTCGTATCAACCCTTACATGTCATCGCCCTGCCACATCGAGGTCTGTCTGAGCGAACGTGAGGACGCCGTCGCACGCGCAGCACCTGCTGATGACGCGCCCGCCAAGAAGAAGTTGTCAAAGAAGAAGCTCGCTCGCCAGAAGGAAAAGATGATGAGAGAATAGACATATATGGATTAAATAAAAGATTTTACAATCAACTTTATTGTTTTACTCTTCTAGCTATAGCAATAAAGTAAGAACTGTCAAACTGAGCTGTGGACTAATTCATGTAATCTCACGTTCTCACTGAAGCTAAGAGAATACCAAATGTGTTGTTTTGAATCAAAATTTTACTGCAACTGCGCGGCAACTGCACTTTAGTGACGTGAATTGGCCTACTGAACGACAGACAATCTTTCAGTTTCGCCTACTGTAGCTAATGGTCGTAGAATGAAGAGCGACTTGGGAGAAGCCTAAGTCCAACTTTGTGGACCTACCATGCGCTGATCGTAGGCTAAAAGCAATGAGAGACATTTACATCCAAGTACCCACCGCAGTCTAATGGTGGTCGTACGGCGATGTGTAACTTGGGGAACCCTTCGTAATACTTAGAAGAAAATCGACAGGCCAATGATTGCCGCGTCCAAGTACTTACCGCAGTCTAGTGATGGTCGTACGGCGATGTGTAACTTGGGGTACCTACCCTTAGTAATACTTAGAAGAAAATCGACAGTCCAATGATGGCCGCGTCCAAGTACTTACCGCAGTCTAGTGATGGTCGTACGGCGATGTGTAACTTGGGGAACCCTTCGTAATACTTAGAACAAAATCGACAGTCCAATGAGGGACGTAGGCGAAGATAACTCGAGGAAGGCTTATGGTCAAGAGCCGTTTCTCAACAAAGTTGTTGACAAACGGCGTTCAACACTTCTGTAATCTGTGGTTCACGTCCTTCGAGTGAGTGAGGATGGTATACTCCTAACGGCCACCACTAAAACAGGCACCAGTGGTGGCCGTTAGATCAGTATCTACATTATTTTTTGTCCCAACGGCCATCAGTGGCGGACGTTGGAACATTCCAAATAATATTTGTCTCAACGGCCACTACTAAACTAGTCTCGACATTTCATTAGTGTCTGAATATGTTATACATGAAATAAATATAATAATTATTATATTCTATTCTATTCCACGCCAAGATATCCTAGTACATCCTCATATTGATTTGATTTTGAATGTAACGAACGCATCGCATAATATTATATTTTTATTTATAAACGTCCAAAAACAAATACACGATATTATAATTGAATCATTTTGCAAACGTGCAGCGATGCTGTTTTTTCATTACCAAATTACCATTAGCACGTTTCAAGTTATGGATTTCAATGTACACCTCGCAAAGACAGTTTTCTAAATAATAATTCGATTCAGCTAACTTCTCAGCATATTTAGATGCTTCTATTCTTTTCTTTTTTGCTTGAATAATAAGCTTTCTCAGTGCCTCGTTCTCGGTTTGCAGAGAGACAAATCTGAAGTCTTGTATTCCACGCATATTTTTCATTATTTATATATTTTTCAACTTACTGTTTAAATCTCTTAGTTTACAGGCTTCTATCTTAGCCTCGTGTATCCTTGATCTTAGATATACATTTTTTTCTTTAAGGTCTATAGCCCTTGACATTTCCTGATGCTGTTTATCAGTAGCTTCGAGCAATTGTGCTCGAAGAGTTTGGTTCTCTTCAGCGATTCTGTTTATAGTGCCATGGGGATCAATGGTTTTCTTTCTAACCGAATATATCGATTTCTGCAGTTTCATATTCTGAAGAGACACTTTCAACTTGAAAATTTTGACGGAATAATGATTGATTTGGTTTTTTTATTTTTTATTTTGCGCTATATCTTCGGGTTTTGTTTTTGTCTTTATATTTAAATTTTTATGCGGCTACCTCTTTAGTTATTAGGTGCCTACCTACCACAGATTAATATATTTGTACTACCTACTGAGTACCTACCTACCTTTAAAAAACGAAGTAGAAACCATAAAGTTATTATTACTTTACCACTAGTAATAATAACTTTATGGTAGAAACTTACAACATGCATCAGACTCAATCAGACAATAATATTGCAGTCCACGCTGGAAATATTAAATATAATTTTCGAACTTGTGCTACAATATATGCACCTACGCCTTTCGCATAGGTAACATCCTAACCTCGAGTTGGTCCATTTCGGCTGGTCCTACGACACGTTTCATGGAAGCAGTCTCCGTCCAAGAACTCACTGCTCTGCGGTACCTAATTCAGTAGGCATGGCTATTGGCTGGTCCACTGACACTTTGGCTTATAGATTCTGCAAGCTAGGTGTCGGTGGATACAGTACCTACTTTTCTGGAAATCTCGTGACGAACAAGCTATGTTAGGACAGGCTTGCTCCACAGCTCTCATGTCACATGATGTCTTTCCTTTTTTAAGAGCGTTACTCTTGTCGGTGTAGCTGATGCAGCTCTCTCCATTATTCCCTCCCCAGTGTAGCCTCCTTAACCTCCTTAAACGACATGACAGCAACCTTTTTTTTATTTGGCTCTGTAACTTATGCGGGACCTTCATCTACCTCTTCTTCCTCCTATCTTTCTTTAAATTGTTATTAATGTAACTATCATTCGCATAACATGGCTCTTCATCTTTCCTCTCCTATTTTGAAGAGTTTTATTTAGTATCTATCCTCTTTTCATTGATTCTCTTCAATACCTATTCATCAGTAACCTTTCTGTCCATTTGCTCAATGCTTCCAAAAGCTCTCTATTTTTCTGTATCATTGTCCACGTCTTGGATTTCACACTCGATTAGATTCTTCTGTCTACAAAATTGAATTGTCTTGCCTTGGTAGATTAATAAAATTATTCATGCACGAGTTCAACTAAGTAGGTGCCTATCTCTTTGCATAAACATTCTTCAGGACTCCTCGCAACCCTACACACCTCTTCAAATGTGTGTACAATTAAACTTGGACATCGCGGGTTCCGCGGTCGGCAGATCAGTTGATAACGACGCATCACGCATGTCGTACGCGCGCACTGCCTTGTTCTACGCGTGCGCACTCGTCGCGACCGCCGCGACTTACGCTGCGCCGGCGCTACCTGCCAGGTCCGATAATAAAGGTAGGTACCTAAATACGATTTATTTAATTAGTCTAACAGTATTAACTATCGCCTCTGTACGTGTACCGACCCATTCATTATCATCATTCGCAGCCTTGCGTCTATTCACTGCAGAGAATTATGCCTCCCTCTTATGCCATAACTTCCCTGATAACAGTCTTATCCAGACCATGATATAGCATAGGTATTCGAAAAATAGGATAATAATTTAACTAAATTAGTTGCTTGATTGACTCTCCAAAAAGCACCTATCTTCCGTTAATCTACCGTTTAAGTTCGTCCACAAATTGACTTTCTTAAACCTTCTCTATTCAATTTGATATAACTAGAAATCTGAAACGTTTTCAAAAAGGAGGTGATTCTTAATTCGTCGGTGATACTTTATATTATAGAGCCGTAGCAGAATCGCGGGTTTTCGCGTTCGTTGGCTGTGAATAACTGACGCGAAAACGCGTGATTCTACCTACTGCAGAAAGTACCTAATGTGCTATGGTCCTCAGCTAAAGGGTTCCTCGTATTTTTTTTCTGGTGTCTTCATCCTCGGTCTTTAATCTTCCATTACAGGCCTTGTAGACCGCTACAATGTCCGGTAGTGATTCATTCATGCTTCGCAAACGGATCAACTTGATCCATTGAAGAATCGTTGGTGTAGGTTAGGGGCACCTTATTACCGATTACCCAGTCATTTTCATTGTCCAGCCCATCAAAGTAATGGGGACAACGAATGAGGTCATGCCAGGAAGGCGTCTCAGATCAATCCCCTCTCGCTCTACACTTGACATTTGTTTCTTTTGTGAGGTATCACAGCATCAGCTTCACGCCTGAATACCCCGAAGGATTAGGCAGGTATCCTGTAGTACAACCTAAATTTAGTGGATACCGATATGTGCAATAAAAGGCGAGCTTATTGCCTTCTATTGGCCACATTTTTTATACCAATATCGTGGCAAATAGGTAAGCATACCTACGGCTCACCTGATGGTAGGCGGTTACCGTGGCCTATAGACGCTTGTTTATATTATTCATATTCACAATTTCCAAACTATGAGCTGCTAGGCGCTACTGAGATTTTCCTAAAATACACAATAAATACTGGACGTTTAGCAACTGCGTTTAGACAAATGAGGCAGTTGTGCATAGGTGTTATTTTCATAATAGGTATAACATTTCAGGGATCGACGGTCTCTACCGGTCTCTTGATATCTGCTTTGTTTATTTAAATTGTCAGTATCTACAAGTATTTACGCTTCATCTTTGATCTCGTATTGGTAGGTAAATTATATTTGAACCTTTAGAAAAGACAATTTATTTCTCAGTATTGAAAATATTGATCCCGCATTAATTTGTTTGGAAACTAACATTTATTAGAGCGTATTGAGAGATCGGTGTCTGCTCGAAATGGATGAAAACAAAGGAGCGGGTCTATCGCGTAAAAAAATAGTAATGAACATCAGACTCTGGCAATAAACTTCAATACGATTGTGAGAGCCTAAACTTCAAACTACCTTGTAAAAAAAAATACTGACCATGAAGATGGTAGTCCCAACTTTATGTTCAGTCATTTTTTGCAAGATAGCTCGAAGTTTAGGCTCTCACGATCGTATTGAAGTTTATAACCAGAATCTGATATTCATTACCATTTTGTTACGTGGTAGACCCGCAGATATCGATCTCAGAAACAAAGAGCAAGGTTTCTTTAGTGCATCAGTGTAGATACTTATACAAAATACAACTTTAAGATGAAAGGCGTCCGTTTGGTGATAGTACCAGAAAGATAGATTAATCTTAATTTAACTTTAAACAATTTCGTTTGTTCACATGTCTAAACACGATGCAATCCATCAAACACTTCATAAATCATAAAACAACCGAGTATTTTCAGACCCACACCTCGAATAGTAGCCCTATTTAGATCATTGACACCAAAACGGTATCTAGGTGAACTCGTGCACATGTCAACGATCCTTGCGGCGCGGCGCCTTTGATCGAATCGAGTGACCCACATTAGTGGTGCACTTACCGACACCGGACGTAGGTAAACGCTTGTGAATCGTACATGTGTGATGTGATTTTGACCTATTTACGATTGTTTCTGTATTGGAGCGCCATAAAATTTGAAGTTTTGAAGCGAATCTGTCAATATTTTGATGGAAATATGAGTAGGAAAGCCTATTGTATTTATTTCGGATCCAAAACAGCCCGAAAGCAAATAACAAATTGGTATTAATTTCTATTAAGTTCGATCTCCAGAGATCAATCCAGTGACTCCTGTTTAGAGGATTGTCCCCTAACAGCAGCAGACAGGGAAAAGTGGAAAGAGGGGAGGGAGGCCTTTGTCCTGCAGTGGGACACAGTAGACTAGTAATAACAATAATAATTGTCATAATCACCATGTTTGAGAAAAGAATTACTGATCACTATTTATTCACAGAAGTATGCGGTTACTCATCGTCTTTATATGTCACCCACAGGAAGAGAGGGGTTAGAGGTTTCTTATCAGGAACTGGAATCATTTCGCATGTTATTTTGAATCTGCGACTCGTGTTCTCATCTTATAGTCCAATATTGAAACTCCCATCTATTTTGCTCTCTCCAGAAGCTAAAACCCGCAAGAAGATAGCTGATATTATTATACACAATTACATGTCGTATAGATAGGTCATTGTCACGACACACTGCGCGAATTCACTCTACCGAGGCCCAGTTTATGATTTCCATTTCCTTAATGCCCCGTACAAATTGTGCGTAGGTTACAAACACTTGGTCATCAAATTCGCGAACTATTTTTGGTTGGAATGTGTTCCGTACTGAGGCTAAATTAAAGGTGTTATTTTCGGCTAAAATAGGAGATTACATCAGATCTGCCCACTGATAACATTACTTAAAGATCTGGTTTCGCAGTATCTGGAGCTCACACAGCAGACGCTATTCGATAAATTATGAATACCTTGAATGCAGATGATGGAACTGGTCGAGCCCTACCAGCAACTCAGTTCTTTTCAGAGACTTTCCAACTTAGTCCATTCCAACTGCTAGAAATATAAATCGATGGGTGGCCTGCTACTGATAATTCGAAAACAAAATAACCCAATGACGTTCCAATTAAAAGTCGAACTCAGGATATCGCGCTCTAAAGTCGAAAGAAAGCAAATTAATTTTATTCTGTACGGGATAATGATAGCACCACAATTCCAATAAACGATTTAATATAAGAAAAATGTACCTTTAATTCAAAATGTGCCGTTAAACATACCGAAAACGTTACAAACTCAGTATGTGCTAAGCATGGATCAACGATTCTTCTCGAATATGTAGGTGAAAAAATTAAAGATTCTAATTTTAAATCAATTTTTTTAATTGCAGTCCAGCCTATCCTGAGGGCCAAGCACGAATTTTTTGACGTGTCGTAACGATAACGTAAATATATTTAGAAAAAAAAAATACACGTTTAACCCGACAAAGAAGAGGGGTGTTATAAGTTCGTAGTTTGTGGTGTGTATCAGTGTGTCTGTGTATCTGTCTGTGGAATCGTAGCTCCAAAACGGATGGACCGATTTCAAAGCAGTTTTTTTAATTGAAAGTTAGTTTAATCTTAATCTTAGCTATGTTTCACGAAAATCTCATGTTCAGCCGTTCAAAAGTTACAACTCGTTTTCTAGTTGGAGTCGGGGGTTTTTGACGGTTATTTATTCAAAATTTGTTAACGTTGATGTTACGATGCGTTAAAAAATATACTTGCTGCCTACTGTTCTCCTTGCCTCTAAATAAACAACAAACAAGTAGCACAGCAGAAATTATGTCCAATATCCATAAATCTGTTGCGTGTAGCTGTCCATTTTTATGCACATTGTCTTAAGTGAAAAATGGTAGTTTCCTACCACACACCGGGAAGTAGCGGGTATAGACCAATTGTCGACACTGGATTATGCAGTGACGTTTACCGTATAGTATTTGTTGTTTAAAGTGACTAATGTTTAACAGAATACCCTTTGTTTAGTTCGTGTTCCAGGTTAGGAAACTAGTAGATACTATCTCAATAAAAACAAATACGTACAGGTCATCCATCCAAAATTTAAGTGCTAAGCACTTGTCGGTGTAGCAATTTCCATTCAGTCCTATCTAATGCCAAATCTTTTAAGTCTTTATATGTTTCTATATTCGCTTTTTCTTTCAGCTGATCAATGTAGTTTCTTCTTGGTTTTCCTCTTTTTCTTTTTGCCTCTATTTTTCCTTCTATAATGTTGGTAATGAACTTATCGTGCCTAATCAAGTGACCAATCATGTTTCCTCGTCTTTTTTCTATGTGTTTCAATATTTGTCTTTTCTCATTTACTCTTCTTAGTATCTCTTCGTTGGTCACTTTTTCTGTCCAGGACACTTTCTCCATTCGACGCCAACACCACATTTCAAAAGCTTCTAACCTTTCTCGATCTCTTTTAGTGAGGGTCCATGTCCATGTCTTAAATGTATCTAAGTTATACTTGTGGCACGGTCAAACTTTTAGACAGTTTAGAACTATCTAGAAGAACATTACCGGAACCTACTCAGAGGGCTTACTTACGAGCTTTTCTAACAGGACTGAGATTGAACTGCCCAGAAACTTCCAGAATAAGCTGACCTTTCATTGTATGAAAAGCCTATACAGTGCGAGGTCAGCTCGTACTGTAAATGTCTGGGCAGCTCAATTTCAGCCCTGCTATAAGAGTTCGTAATAAGCAGTTGTTATGCGCTATGCCTGTAGTTTGTATGGTATGCCTACTATGAGTGAAGGAGAAAAGGTGATTTGAGTACCTACTACCTATGTTGTTGAAGATGGAATTTGCTGCCTATTTTCCTTTGTCGCAATTCACGAGTGCGCGCGGCCCTTAGTTATGGAAAAGACGTATAGATGTAACTATCTCTATACGTGTCAATGTGTGCGTGACAGCGGTAGTGGTAGGCACGCACACTATCGTAAAGTGCATGTACCAGGTACCTATATGTTTAACCACAAGTAAAACACACGCGCGCTCGTGAGTTGCAGAAACTGTAGGTACTCTTTATACTCTTAAGAAACTAAGCTCATGCGTCGTCCCTTTTCGACAAGACCATACGACAATTATACCAACCGGAGCCCCCTTAGACCACCAATCTCCGATTGCCAGAGAAAAAATTACAAGAGAACAAGTCGCCATTAGACTGCTTATAGTGCCACAAACTTATCTGACCCGGTGACTAAAATCGGAACTAACGTCGCTATGGAACAAAAATGACATCAAAATGTCATTTTTGTAGGCAGATGACATTGGTAAAAGCGACGGCAGCGACGCCCTGACCGGCAGGGTAATCACGATACACACTCGCAATCGGAATCGATTCAATTTTGACAGTCCAACAAATTGCATTGCGCGGTTTGCTTTTAAAACCACTACGCCCTACAATTTGAGCAACGCAATGAACACTGTTGTACTGTCAAAATTGAATCAATTCCGATTACGAGCGTGCATCGTGATTAGGTAGCGAGTCAGATAAGTTTGTGGCACTATAATATTATGTCAATTCAGTACACTTTGGCGATTCTATTCTCCAGCGATCCGAGATTATCATATTGTTTACAGGCTCTGAGCAATCAGGAAGAATGAAGTACCTAATGGTATGTGACATAACATAATTTGATATAGGAAGATTCCAGCTCCATATTTGAATAATACGTAATGTTTCTGACATTGAATGCGCATTCTTCCTAGTTTCTCATCAGGAAGAAGTCGGCTATTATTATCGTTGCCTTACTGCTTCCTTATTCACGTATTAACAAGTTTGTATTTCTTTCCGGTTCTTGTGTACAAAACTTCTATACCTATTCGACCCGATTCGATTCGATTGTATGGGACGATAATTTTTTCGCGATTACGATGTTGATCTCAAAGAGATAGTTGTTCAGTTTGATGGTCTACACCCACACCCACACCCTTAAATATGACCACGAATTTTGATACACGTTGTATTGACTAACGACCAATTTCTTCATGGAAAGTAAGAGCTAAAGTAAATTTTAACTCCTGATTCCTGTCAACATCATCGGTCGAAATATCATAAGCTCTACGGAATCTGATTTGATAAACTTTAATTTCGACAACGCGTTCTTATGTTTAACTTTATAAGTAAAGATAAGTTTAACTGTTATTTTCGATGAATAAATTGGCTGGCAGTGATAATTTAGCCATTGAAGAAGAAAGAAAGAAGAAGAAAGAAAAACGATTTATTTTTTACACAAATTACGACACACAGAAAAAAAAAAAAAAAAAACAAATAAAAAAAAGAAGTAAAAAATGAAGACAAAAAATAAAAAGTAAAAAATTAAAAACACGAACGCTTGCCTTGCACGAACATTGAACGCTTGCCTTTCATGCAGGATCGGAGGATGCATGCTTAGATCGAGAGCAGCCCGCACCTCCGACTTAACGAATTTGTGCGGATTAGAATTTAATTATCACTTGCGTTAACGGTAAAGGAAAACATCGTGAGGAAACCTGCACACCTGTAGAGCTCCATAAGGTTTTTGATGGTGTGCGTAGTCCGCCAACCCGCACCGGGACGAAGGGTTAGGCCTTAATCCACAACTAGGTGGACTAACGCTTAATCCTTCTTATTCTTAGAAGCGGCCCGTGCCCAGCAGTGGGACAGCAATGGGCTGGATTATTATTATTATAGTAGTACCTAGTAGTAACTATAATGTTGTTTTTTTCTTGATTAGTTTCAATGTTATTATTCAAACGTATTGTTTCAGGATCGAAAATGGTGCAAGAAGAAACAATAGTAGTGCGAAGATTGCCAAACGCATACTTCTATCCGTTCAGTTTATGGCCCTTACCGAAATATCAAGCTAGAGGTGGGTATAGTGAAAAGTTTAATTTATTTTTCCATTCTTATACCTCTATTATACCTTTTTAACCGACTTCCAAAAAAAGAGACGGTTCTTTATTCAACTGTATTTTTTTAACTGACTTCCAAAAAGGAGGAGGTTCTCTATTCCACAAAATAATTATATTATTTGTGTATTTGTTCAGCGATATCTTCGCCAATTCTGAACCGATTTATTTAACAGAATATATTCTCGCAAGGTGGTCCCATTTAGATCTGATGAAGACCTTCAGAAAAATACCATGGAACTCTTCAATAGATAACACTAAATCACTCGCGATTACTGAAGTCGCATGTTTATTTGTACCACTCAAATTAGAAAAATAAAATAAACTTTTAAAAAAAGCTTCGAATGTCGGGGCCTTTACCTAACTCTTCAATGCACCTTATTAGTTCGGCAGTGGCCTCGACTTCTGCCGGTTTCAAAATACCTTAAGTATCTTAATGTTTTAAAAGAGCTTTTAAAGGCCTAGTTGAAGAAAAAAGTTTGTCTTTGAAATAAATTATTTACTTTTGTAAAGAATTTGTAAAATTAGTGTGCATTTTTATAAAGTTTTTCTTTTTATTGTTTCAGCAGATCATGATGAATCCCACGAACCGTTCCCATATAGAAGAAGTTATAATATAAGGAGACAAAATGAGAGATAGAATGATAACTAAATAAATACTTTTGTAAATATTATGTAGTTATAGGCTTTATAAGAAGAATTCTAGCGATGGTATTAATTAAGTTGTAATTATTTTTAATTTAATAAATTATATTTAATTTACTGTTTGTTTTAATCTATGCCGTGTCTAGTTACCTATTTAGTGTTTGTTAACTGGAACTTATTATTTAATAGGATACACAATATTCTTATAAAAAAGTGGTTAAGATCTGATCTGAGTAGGTATCTACGAGATGAAGGAAGAACTCCTCAACGAATAACAGAAATAAAAATTGCAACAAGCATTTTGCTATCGTCTTGGGCTTATGTATACCTAAATAAACTATGAAAAAAGTAAAAAAACCGACTAAAAACACTAAAACGAATAAACGATTTTCTTAAAAAACCTAACAGCTTCTGAAGTCAGGGCCTTTAATTCTTCAATGCAGCTTATATGGAAAATACCTTAATTCGTTTAAGTCTTTACGTTCAATAGACTTTTGCCTGTAACTATATCGTTAATAATTCCGATCTAAACTTGATTGTGTTGTGGACAACTCCTAAAATTCGCAACGCACAACAGTAACGCCATCTATGCACCTCACGACCAAAACAGTACATATTTCGCGAATCCTGGCGAACCCTCACGACGTAATAAAGGCGTAAGTTCACTATTGATTACGCATGCGCGTTACCAAGCTTATCTCAGTCTTCAAGCAGCATCTCGCGATTTGTAAACATGTCTCGTTAAAAATATTCGACAATTTTTGCCAAATCTATCATTATGAAGTGGGGTTACGTGTTTATATTTTTGACTTACGCTAGAAGTTGTTTAGGTAAGTACTATGATATTTTTTTTCTTATAATATTATTATGTGTTAACTCAAAAGGTGTCTCATTAAAATTACAGTCAGCTTCATAAATACTTGATGAATGAATTGGTTATTAAAGAAGCAAATTAGTATTTTAAATTCACTCTAATACCTACGAAATACGAGTTTAAAGTATGTTCTGCTCTATAAAAAATATAAATTAGGTATTTCTGTTTTATTTTTATATAAATTCTTGAAAGTTTGTACTTATGAGCTTTTCGAGCTGACCACACTTTCGCAAAGTTGTTGTTATACCATGTTTATTTTTGAAACCCTCTATTAAATTGATTGGTATTGAAACTGTTACATTTCATGCACCCTTTTATGGGAAAAACTGTGACCTAGAAGCACTTTAATTTTTAATGAAAATAAACTAAATTAAAAAATAATTTAGTATAAAACAAATCTGCCACATTCCAGGAGTAAAACTACTTGAAGCAAACCCAGACGTGAAGCGTTTGTACGACGACCTGCTAAGTAACTACAATCGTCTTATACGACCAGTGACCAATGTGAGCGACATATTAACTGTCAGGCTTGGGCTGAAGCTGTCGCAACTCATGGAAGTCAACCTCAAGAATCAGGTCATGACTACCAATCTATGGGTTGAACAGGTGAGTTATTTTTTATACTTCTAAGGTGGCAAACAAGTATTCGGCCCGCCTGATGCTTGCAACACCAGGGGCATCACTCGCGCTTTGCCGACCCTACCAAGGAGTCCTGGCGACTTTACTCACCGTTAGGAACACAACACTGCAAAAGAGCAGTGTTATTTGGCTACGATATTCTGCAACACACAAAACGTGCGAGCGCGCTGGTGTGTACGTTATTAAACAACACCGTAATTTATTCAGGATGAAAAATATCCTATACTTCTTTGTTTCATGTTATAGATACATCGTTTTACCACATATCGTCGCCGTCCAGTTTAAACATCGTGATCGTTGCATCCAAAGTAATATTACAGGAAAAGACTATTTTTTTCAATAGATGTCGTTAGATGCTTCTTAGAGGAATGCACATTCGTTCTTAATACACATGAAGAGGTTTTTCTACCAAACAAATAAATAAAAGAAAAACAACGAATTTGTGTTATATAAGGTTTTCACTGGACAGCGACGATATTCAATATTGATTGTTCAACAGTTTTATTGCAAAGACACAAGAAATACATTCTTTAAATTTTAATGCGAATAAATGTCTTGCTTTATTTAGGCCAACTCGCTACAGAGATAGGTAAAATATCCGTGGGAGACTACTATAAACACTGGGTAGATTGGTGACCGCATGTATAATTAAATCCGTGCGTGTATACCCACCTATACACACACGGATTTCATTATACATGGATAGTTGTATAACTGTATCCACATAGAACTATACATTATACAACCACCTACGTCTTGTAATTCCGTAGTCTTATAACACCCAGGAGAGTAAAAGGGGTCTTATAAGCTTGATGCCACAAGTTGTAAGAATTTAATGAGTTCTGAGATTGGAGTGATGCGGAGAGTTATGCTGAGAGGGTTTGAGCGCACATTGCGGAGGGTCACATGCAAATCCTGAATGCATAGTTTAACAGAATACGTTGACGGCGATTGGCTTCCTGCACTACGTGTAGGCTCAATTTCTGCACTGAACATCTATTTGTATGACCTACAGATAGTTGTTTATGGTCTGAGTATGTATGAATGTGAGATTTATGTTTGCAAAACTATACTTATGATACAGAAGCAACAGTACGGGACAACATTAAAAACAATATTTGAAAACAATGAGATAAAATATAGATTATACAAGGTCCTACCTTTCTAGTCCCGAACGGTTATTGTAAGAATCATTATGAACAACTCTTACTATGGGACCAAATCTGAAATCGTGAGAAAATCGGCTGTTCCATATATTTAGTCTAGTAATATTGAATTATTTGTTCCTATCGAACAGCAGATTTTTTTTCGCGTTTCAGTTTTGGTTCTATAGTAAAAGATGTTCATAATGATGAGTACAATAACCGCCTATAGGGGCCTTGTATTCTATGTAAATTCCGGTTACTTTGTAAGTAAAGCAAGTCTTGAAGATGTAACGTTGTGTTTCAGAAATGGTATGACTACAAACTGCAATGGAACCCGGACGACTATGGCGGAGTTGAGATGTTGTATGTGCCATCTGAACATATCTGGTTGCCTGATATCGTGCTCTACAACAATTGGGACGGAAATTATGAAGTAAGCGCATTTGTAGCTTATACGGGTTATAACCAGGGGCACGGTAAACTTGCGGCAGCGGTCCGACACGAAACGTATAATTGAAAGCGCCCATTAGGGCCATTAGGCCATTAGAGATTAGTTTCTATCTATTAAGATAGAAACTTATTCTTTCCCAATCTCACACACACCAACATAAACACTCATATACACACCCCCTCTCAAGTATTTGTTACTTTAACATAACGTAAAGTTGACAGCAATAACCGTCAAAATCCCTCGACTCCAACTAGAAAAAGAGCTGTAACCCCTCTTTTTTGTCGGGGGTTTAAAATCATTCCATTTGCGTCATTAATATCCAAGATCACTATCATCAATAGGTACTTACGTCTATTTTACACCACGATCTCAATTTCCAGGTGACTCTAATGACGAAAGCCACTCTGAAATACACTGGAGAGGTGAACTGGAAACCGCCCGCGATCTACAAGTCCTCGTGCGAGATCAACGTGGAATACTTCCCGTTCGACGAGCAGACTTGCTTCATGAAGTTTGGCTCCTGGACTTATAATGGGGCTCAGGTAAATACTGTGTTATTTTTTAACTTGACTGCATTATGTAGGGAAGATTATATTGAATGGGGCTGTGACGTATTTACGACAGGTGTTAGAGTAACTAATAATTTCTTGAGTAGCGAACTAGCTAATGTCATATCGGTTAGTAGCGCTGTGTGCCTCAGTGCTGTAGTAGAGCTGTAGTATTGCTATAGTAAGGCTGTAGTAGCGCATCTTGGAAGGGGCTAGTATCCAGTAGTGGAGTTATAAACAATAGTCTAACAACACTAACTGCCCCATTAGGACAAAACAATATGACGTACTTACCTATTATTTCTTCGTTGAGAGAACAGATTGATAGTTCATAGTTATTTGAGGTTAATAAGGTATTACAGGTCAAACATTATATCAGTAAGCGATTATACAATTAAGATAAGGTACAAAATTAAAATTACAATAATATTTTTGATTTGATTTTGATTTGATTTGATTTGAATAAATTCACTGGATTCAAAGATAAAAATTCATAAAGTCATTAAAATAATTTTTTTTGGTTGTAATAAATAAATTTCGATAGTTATTAAAATTGTATAAATACGATGTGTAAAACGCTTGCCCGATGCGCGAGCACATTAAGCGAGTTTAAAAAAATTATGAATTTGCTGTTTACTGTATTTTTGAATGATTGATGACACAATGATATCATGTTCCAGGTGGACCTTAAGCACATGGATCAGTCTCCAGGCAGTAGTCTGGTACACGTAGGCATAGACTTGAGCGAATTCTACCTGTCAGTAGAATGGGACATTCTAGAAGTACCGGCTACTAGAAACGAAGAATACTATCCTTGCTGTCCAGAACCTTTCTCAGGTAATGATATAGAATATCCCATTGATTAGTTTGACTTTAAAAATGATGGGTTAGAAATAGACAATGAGTACCTAACTATTTCAACTAATATCTATATCATATCTAGTCTGTAAATAACCATTACTGAATAACCGCTACAACTAATGCGCAAACATCAGATATAAATTTTTATATAAAAGTTAATGCGATATTTTTTATACTAATTGTGATAATATTAGCTATAAATACATTAATCAATGCTCCTAATAGAATCATACTATTTATCTTTTTTTCAGACATAACATTCAAACTGACGATGCGCAGAAAGACATTGTTCTACACGGTGAACTTGATAATACCATGCGTTGGACTTACGTTTCTGACTGTACTGGTGTTCTATTTACCGTCAGATTCCGGAGAAAAGGTACATAACATTTCTTTGTTGTTCCTCTCGATGTGTGTGGTAGACGTAACGACATTCTATTATCAAATTGGGGCTGGTAGAGTTGCTTTTCTCTTTCTCTCCTTGATTTAGTATCTAGTATCTTATAGCTTATGTTCTTTACTAATATTGTTATTAAGAATTCTTTTCTATAACATACTTAGCTAATTTTCTTATATCGATGACAAAGTAAGTGGTTTTTTTATTAAGTTTGTTTAAAATATCAGTTATGACTATTTTCTAAGGAAATCATGACTGATGATTTAACTATTTTCAACTATTGGCTTTCTCTCAGTGACTAAGTATTTGCTGTCTTTAAGCAGCTGTCTTGCTACGAATATAATATTATCTTTAAAAAGAATGCCCACGTGCGTAAAAGCTAATGCAATAGCAACTCTTCGGCGTAGATTCTTCTTGGGAGCATTTATTGAAGACATTTCAAATAGTAGTAAAGTAAGTTTACTCACTTATAAAAAGTTAAATGGTCCTGGTAGAATGTCGTTACAAAATAGCTTTCGATGTAAATGTGAATGGGATGTTTCAGGGCATGTTCATATATAGCCTTCAATCCGCAATACCATCCTTCATGACCCTCATCCATTGGTAATGGTCTTTTTTGAATCATTGTAGTCGTGTGAGTGTGCTAGTATCATCTGGATATTGTTTTTGTTAGTTATTGTCTTTCCACTCCCAAACAATATTTTGAGATCTTTTTGCGATAATTCAACCCCATAGTTTTGCTTGTCCCAACCAAAATGATAACAAAGGCATAAAGGAAGTAATTAAAAAAAACAGTCTGACGTTATTCATTAATTCCAGCTTTAGTAAATGTTCGTTTGCTGTGACTAATCCTCTGTCAAAATTTCTTCAAACTCTTTGTTTATTAGCTATCCGTGCTGTTTCATACTTAACACTTTCCAGGACACTGACCGTAGACGTGATAACAATAAAACTTCTATTGTGTTTCATTCAGTGTCCGTGAAAGTTTTAAGGAAAGGTTTCTTCCGTTCACTCTACTTATTGCGATTCCAAGTAACTTCATGCAAATTTTCAAGAAAGGCTTCTATTTTAAGTCTTTCGTCCATTTCCATCGTGGGATCTTTTCTTATTTGAATGTTAATGTATGTATTATTATATGTAATAAAATTTTGTTGTATTTCAAATAGACTTATATCAATCAGTATTCAGTAGTGAATGTGAATCGCTCGTCTTCTTTATTCTTTTCTTCTCATTGAGAACTTAATATACATCAGATTCTATTGAATTGTGTCCCATTTTCATATTATATTTCCTTCACGGCAAAAGATATTAATTACAACTTAGTCCATAACCCAAAATTTACTCAAATTAATCATTTCATTGCATGATCCCAAAATATATCACTCATTGGTTGTACAACACATCCATATTAAATTGTACCTTTCTCTATTTCTACATTAATTTTAGTGGAAAGACAATTATAATTATTGAAATGTAATAGCTATAGAATGGATTTTCGTGCACTAATTATGAATGCAGGTGGAATTATTTTGTGACTAAGGTTCGTTGACGTCTTCACCAAATCAGAAGAAAAGAAACAATGCGTAGGTAAGTATGAATGATTTAAACAAATTGTAACAAAATATTGGACTTCAATTTATTGCAAAATTTCGTATACTTTGGGCTTACACACGATTGTCTTTTGATCGATACATGATGTTTAACTTCGCTTTTGTTTTGCCTGCAAATAACATTGCTTCATTGATACCAAATTAAGTTAAGGCAATCGTGTGGGCCTTCACATAAATTAATTATCACAAGCATCATAGCGAACACCTTAGCCGACCTTAATGGGGTGTCAAGAAACCTTAAGATCACAAGCTAATTCCACATTTAGTGTGCCAAAAACCTAACAAACGAATGAAATAACTCAAAAGAGACTTCTCTTCCTTAGATATCGCTCTGCATCTCCATCCTGGTGTCCCTCACTGTGTTCTTCCTTGGTCTGGCTGAGATCATTCCGCCAACATCCCTAGCAATCCCTTTGCTTGGGAAATATCTACTATTCACGATGATACTCGTCTCGCTCAGCGTTTGGGTGACTGTTTGCATACTTAACGTGCATTTCAGGTAAATATTATTTTTTTCTTTTCTCGTAGATATCGTTAAGCATCTCGATTTTGGTGTCGCTGACTGTATTCTTCCTGTTGCTGGCTGAAATTATCCCGCCCACGTCGCTCGCTATACCTTTATTAGGGAAGTATTTGCTGTTCACAATGATTCTGGTGTCTCTGAGTGTTTGGATGACTGTTTGCGTCCTCAACGTTCATTTTAGGTGAGTAAAGAAAGTTAGATAGCTTCCTTTCTCACTGTTTCCACTTCTTCCTTGATTAGTTCTCTGGCTAAACTGTCGCTTCGTAGTTGTTGTCTAAAGGTTATCTAAACCAGGACGTCATAAATTGTGAGTATAATAAAAGTTACCATAAAATAATAGAGGTACATAAAGCGAGTAAAGCTTTAACTAAAATTATAACTAAAGATAATAAAAATCTAATATAAATATTATAATTAAGGAGCTTTAAGGTAGTTTATTGTGACGCAAAATATTTTTGTGCAGCTTTGTGAAAGTAATGACACCAAAGATATGTTTTTAGTTAATTGGTAAAGAAACCATCCATGATCAATAATTTGCAGATTCACGATTGAAATCCTTAACTACCCTACGCTTATCGTGGGCAGCAAAATTTATTGCTTAAGTAGTAGCTACAATACGTTTTATAATAAATTAAATGATTACCTAGTCATCTGTACCTTCTTCCTGATCCAATCCATTCCTGACTGATTTTAAAGGTCTCCTAAAAGAACAATCATGGGTATAAGAGATTGAGCAGTTTCGTGGGATTTGTGGGAGTTCCCACTTTTATGCATGGCCAGTGCTGTCTGACCTCGGCAATCCTGGGAAGTTAGGGTATCGTAGTACGAGATTATCATAGATTATAAACAATAGCTCTTTGCAGGTTGCAGTGACTAAGGGGCTTCTACGTACCCTTACTCATCCTTCAAATACGAGGTTATCATTTGTACAGGTAGATTTTATATTCACCAGAGCACTTATCTATCGTATCAGATGGCGGCGGCGGCCTGTTTCTTACCAGGGACATTGTAAATCAGCTGATTTATAGCGACGACGTTCCTATTGTATCCCGTATTTTATTTTAATAAATATGTCGATAATAATATGTGTAATCATAAGTGCTACTTAGATGCCCTTTTTATTTGTGGAGGAACGAGGAACATAATACCTCATTCCCATAAATATCCGTGCTCGTTCCTCTGCAGTGGTACCTAACTCCGACGACTATCCCCACTGAAGACAATAGCAAACTTCGTGATCGTCTTGCGCTAACCAACCAGATGCCGGGGTCGGCCTGCCAGGCAATACCACCTTCTTGATTCGAGGACCCTTTTCAATGGAAGAACAGGATACCTCGTTCCTTCACAAATAAGAAGGGCACCTAAATAGCACTTAACATTATGACAGTCAATTCTTCTTTTTCTGTGGTCTGCAAGAGATCATACATAAGACTCGCTCATGCCTTCGAGGAAAGATTGGATAGTAAGCAAGGTTCGGATTGAACAGGTTTTTTAAATATAGCCTATAGACTACAATTTTTGTCGAAAGAAAGCTCACAGCAAATCTCAGGGCTCGTGCTAGGTGCTAGCTCAGATGATGAGAGCAATTGGTGTTCGTTTCATGCTCGTGGCCGAAACTTTCTATTCTCAAATATTATTGATTTTAAAAGTTCGCTTCACAGGCGTATTTATGAAACAAAGGCGCGTTTTATGCAATATGAGAACCTTACTAATAAAATCTTGTAATTTAAATACTGATTAAATTATAACTGTCCTTGTCATTTAAATGCCAGTGAATAGAGATGTCAATAGACTTAAGAGCTAGTTCAGTTATCATAACGGTTAATCGTCGTTTATTAATAAGGGGTTAATCTTGTATCTAGCTGATAAAATAAAAACTTATAAGAAATATTTGATTACTAAGAACTATTTTAGTGGTACAAAAGTGTCGAAAACCCTGTCGCTGTCATTACTGGACGAAAAGAAAAACAAAGATCCTTTTAAAAAATTAAGAAGCAGGAACCGACAAAGCGTTGTGAACCACAATGTTGAAAGCTATGGCTGAAAGGTTTTCTGCAGAAATGTCCAGGGAGTATGGAGTGAAGTGGTATTACTGCAATTGATAGCTTATTGGCAAGAATTAGACAGTCAATAAATATCGCGATCCAATATCATGATCACTATATCACATTACATTATTAATAAATATTGACTGTGAAATTCTCAGTATTCAACGGTTCTCCATTCCGGGCAGATGTGTTCAGCGTAATAAGGACGTCAAATCTAAAGCTTGTACGCATTGACGTGCTACGTCATGCTTGTATTGTATCGCCATTATAATGGCATTAAATAAGAATAAATAAATAAAACACGAGATTTTCAATGCACGATTAATGTACACATTTATAGAAGATATAGTGACAATAACCTACCCGTCAAAAACCCCCGACTTCAACTAGAAAAAGAGCTGTAACTTTTGAACGGCTGAACAGATTTTCATGAAACATAGCTAAGATAATTTCGGATTAAACTAGTTTTCAATTAAAAAAACTGCATTGAAATCGGTCCATCCGTTTTGGAGCTACGATGCCACAGACAGATACACAGATAATATACAGATACACTGATACACACTACAAACTTTTAACACCCACCCCTCTTTTTTATCCGGGGTTAAAAATAGAGACAATATTGCTTCAGTGGTTTGGTCAAGTGAAGAGTGTAAATTACAGGCCATTAACGAAAGGGATTTATAGCGTGAATGTAAGTGGAAATGGAGGAGACGCTCTAGAAGGACTTATACTAACCTCATTGATGATGACCCTCAAAAAGGTCAGGTGCAGTTACACTCAACTAGAGTTGAGTCTGATATCATGTCACATGTATCACATAGATATTTTAAAATCATTTCGTCATGCAGTGACAACGACAAAATCATCAATGCATTAAATCATCACTCGATAATAACCATGACTGAATGAACGTGAACTTTGGCTTCCGCTTTGACATGACAAAATGACAACATGCAATGTGTGAATGTGGTGACAGTTAGAGAAGAATCATTGATGATTTTGTCATTGTTCCCGTCATCCAAATATTTAGCGACTGAACGCTCGCCTTCCATGCAGGAGGATCTGACATCAACCGGCCCGCACCTCCAACTTTTCGAATTCATGTGCAGATCAGAATTTGATTATCACTTGCGTTAACGGTGAAGGAAAACTTCGTGAGGAAACCTGCAAATCTGAGAGGGCTTCATTAAGTTTTCGATGGTGTGTGTAGTCTGCCTACCCGCACCAGGCAAATGCAACATATATACAGCACACACACATCATCATATATACATATATGCAGGCAGCTGTTAATGCGCGCTAATGTGTTTACTGAACGCAACTAATTGATTATTAATCTTCAACCTTTCATATTATGGTATTAAATGTCTTTACTGCTTATGCTCGTTTCACGTTGGAAGGGATTATAAACAGATATGTAATTTTGATATTCAATCAAGTTACTAAAAACAGATCAAACAATTCTAGTAGAAGTGCTGGGAAAATATTTACCAATATTTTGATATCACGATCTAGACATTTTATATATTAGAATAAAAAAAATAAAAAATAGAAAAAATTCTACAAATGCTCGCCTCAGTTCAGCTGAGATATGTTTTTGTACACTCAATTCCGTCTATAAAAAGGAAGCAATTACATTCACCTTTATTTTTGTCAGACCGACACTGGATAAGCAAAACTGCTAAAGTGCCAATATGACAGGAGCACATTTTAACGATTTTTTGTACGAATAATCTCATAAATTTATTTAATGGATAATTTCCTGTAAAACGTTTGTTCTAATAAATCATAAATTATGATTTAGGTACGAATATATGTTTTAGAGAAAAGAAAAAATAATGTTAACTTTACACATTAGCGCTTTAGCCATTTTGTTTTTCCACTGTCGATACATTAGACGAGATAGTGCTTTGGTACTACTTGTTATAGGTACCTATATGCAAGCAAGATATTGGTTTCTGTAGGCCTTTAATAACAATACCATGTCAAAAAATATCCCACAAGTAACGCGGCAGCGTAGCGATAAAAGCATGTTTTTTTTAAACTATAATATTTTATTTAAAATAGCAACGATTTCTTGAGTCATTTTTGGTAAAAGTCATACACTTTTTACACTTTTTCATCTATCAATATCAAGGTATTGCTTCAATAGATATTCCACTTACTAGAAATATAAAAAATAGTAAAATAAAATATTCCGGTAAAAGCCTTTCGCTAAATAAAGGAGAGAGCATAAATCTCAACGTTCATTGTCATAATGTCACGTCGATACCAGGACAATGTGCGTGAAATATGGCGCATGGCTACACTCTAGTATCGAGAATGCTCTTTATTGCATGCACGCCCATCGGGAAAGACGTAATGAGAATTTTGGTATTTCGAGTCACAGGAGATCTAGTCTCATCTGTTGAAAATGGTGGGCTAACGATTTCATTAATTTACATTTTTAATATAAAATAAAAATACATTTGAAACCATAAAAAATGTTAGTTCACTGGTATTAGGACACACAGGAGCTACCGATGCTCAAGAACCCAAAATCATCTCTGGGGACTGCAGTTCGTCATCTTGGCAAAAAATATTCTTGTTCTCTTAAACAAAAGAGAGAATTCCGTTTTATTAACATTTCCTATTACAAATTAGGAATATAGCTGATGGAATATCAAGGTCCGATTATATTATACTCTTTGATCACGGTTAAGAGCTTATGCACACGGCATATTTTTAACGCACCGACGATGCGCAGATGACCTTAAGGTTAAGGGTTAGTTTCGTGTGACGTCAAGTTTTATCTCCCCAACATAGTCTTTACAAAGGTGTATAGCCCCTTTGTTATATTGGACAACAACAAAAGCAATACACGAACAGGAAATGCAAGTGAAACCGTCCTCATACTCGTTATAATAAAAATTAACCGACTGCGCACTTGAAATGGTGCTCCTACAAATGGCTGGTGCGTAGTGATGTGCCAACATCCGCAGCAATTTGGATGGGATGAAATGGGATGGGATTTGAACTAACAGAACGTTTGAAAGCTTTACCGTTTGTGTACGCGAATGGTATTTGCCGTGATATGACGTTTGAATTCTTTCAACTTTCAATCAAGCTACCCACCTATCGTAGTTCACTTCTGGACATGCTGGTGGTAGACTTTCATAGATTTAATTGCCAATATTCTTCTTGTATTTAAGTGGACCATTTGACATAACTAAATTTCTGGGTATAACAATA
Source organism: Allophyes oxyacanthae (assembly GCA_932294325.1). Lineage (NCBI taxonomy): Eukaryota > Metazoa > Arthropoda > Insecta > Lepidoptera > Noctuidae > Allophyes > Allophyes oxyacanthae. Next base: position 3,206,821 of record OW028623.1, on the reverse strand, counting down.
GACCAAAGACTAGATTGGAAAGCTCATATTGAAAATCTTAGTAAAAGAGTAAGTAAATCTGCGTACTTACTATTCAAACTGTCTCCCGTTTTAAATACAGAAGCATTAATAACAGCATACCATGGTATTGTAAACTCAGTCATAAGATTTGGTGTAATTTTCTGGGGGAACTCAACGAACAGAGACATAATTTTCAAGATGCAAAAAAGATGCATCAGAGCAATGTTTAAATTACAATACACAGATTCATGTATGCCATACTTTATTAAGTACAAAATACTGACTTTACCTTCTCTTTATATATTTGAAGTTGCTATATTTGTAAGAACAAATCCAAAACTATTTAAGCGACTCAATGATGTAAGTAATAGAGAAAGACGGGACAAAGATAGACTATGTGTCAGAATGTCTAGCACGGCTCTATTACACAAAAGTGTCTTCTGTATGGCACCAATAATATATAATAAAATACCCAAATCCATTAAAGACCTAAACATTAATCTTTTCAAAAAGAAACTTAAAGATTACTTAGCAGTCAAATGCTATTACTCTATATCAGAGTTTCTGTCTGATAAGAATACTGAGTCCATTAATGTTATAACTCGCAATAATAATTATTTAACAGTGGCCGTGGTGTGATGTAGAATGAATAATACCAGTTTTCCAGTCCTTTAAAGTATATTTGATTGTAATTGTTGTGTTTTAAGATATTTTTATATTTTGTTAAATTTTTTGTATTTTATATTATTGTACACCCAATGGGTATGTTATAGTGACACTTGCTATGTACTATTAAGATCTTTTTTGTATTTACCTATGACAAACAATAAATAACTATTCTATTCTATTCTATTCTATTCTATTCTATTCTATTCTATTCTATTCTATTCTATTCTATTCTATTGACTGTACTGTATCACATTAGAAATTGTTATATTTAAAACAGTGACATACCAATTACATTAATTAACATAGAAAAATCATGTTATAAGAAGAGTTGTAAGTATGCATGTGCATGGCTATCAGAGTAGGGGCAGACCAAAGAAAAGATGGATGGACTGTGTGAAACATGACATGAATGTGAAGGAAGTAAATCTGGAAATGACGTCTGATAGAGATGAATGGAAGAAAAAGACATATTGCGCCGACCACAAATAAAATGGGATAAGGGCAGGAGAATGGTGAACATAGAAAGATTAATCTACATAATTATAATATTTAAAAAAAGTTTTTTATCAACATGGAGTAGTGGACATCCTCGCATACTTTCCGCTGCAAAACACCAGACATACTCGTATACTTACACTCCATCCATCCGCAAACACATACATTCCAGATTGGCAATTAGGAGGGCATTGAGCACCTCTAGGGTTCGACACCCTGGGGACTCGGTTCTGGCGACAGTTTGGCATGACGGCTGCGCGAACAATTTGGGCGGCTCTGTCGGTGTCTGAGGATATATATGTCTCAGGATATATTTTATGTAGTGCGCATAATTTGCAGATTGATTCAGTGTCCGTTCCTAAATGCAACTGCAGTACTAAAATTCACTCCAACACAAAATAAAAAATTGATTTTGTGTGGTTTACCCTAGTAAATTATGCGTGTCCCCCATACTAAGTCGAATTTTCGTTTTGTATTAAAGTGTATCCCAATACCTACTGCGGTTGCATTTAGGAACAGAGACTGAATCACTCTACAAATTATGCGCACTGCATAAAAAAATATTCTGTATAGTCGACAGAATAAGTCGAGGAGTTCAGGACAGTCGATTTGTCCGTGAAGGTTTTATAGGCTACCGTGAGCTGATCAAGGCCTCTTCTCAACTCCAACCATAAAGTTATTATTACTAGTGGTAAAGTAATAATAACTTTATGACTCCAACTAATTAAAACCAAAACACGTTATCACATTCTAACGTTTTATATCTTAGATTATGTAAACCTCTTTTATATTATCGTTCCTTTGTTTAAATCATGTTTAAATTCAGCAAGAATTTTGACACTTTATTTATCTCTACCAACGGAATCGTTCTTTTTGGTGTAGTTTAATAAATTTCTAGATCTAACTTTAAAATGAAATGTCGTTTTGTCATACAATCTGGATCCTAAATTTTATGTATGTTTTTATAGACGCTGGGACTAGAATACTCACGAGAGTCCGTACCTACTTAAAGTTTAGTTAACTATGTTTGAATAGTTGCTCGACTACCGTGCATCCCTATTCAGTCGTTTCGAATAAATCTTCCGTTTTCATTGTTATTTTGTCATTACAGTAATAGAACATTGTGTGTGTGATATATTGCGTGCAAGATAGCACGATAAGCTATTAGGCCTTTGAATAATTTGCGCCGCTGTATAAAATAAAGCGTTATTTTATATGTTAATTAACGCGACAATTTGAGTTAAATCTTTCAGCGCTTAAAGCGACGGTTTGTGAAGTGATCGATGTAATGACATGTTGATAGCACACTTTTATCATGTTAAGTCTATTTTTTTTAATAACTACATTTCGAAGTGGTCTTATTAATACTTCCCGTTTGGAAATGTAGTGGTAGTATTCCTACCACTGAGTTTGAAAATGAAATCTTGACCATTCGGTTTATACTCCTGAGGAGGAGCATTGAGGTTTCACGGTCTGATTAGAGGTTGATCTTAAAAGTATTTAGATAGAATTTGTATGATGTTGTTCGGGCCTAACTGCCCTAACTGCTACTAAATAACGTGATTGATCCCCATCGATCGGGACCCGATCAATCGGGTTTTGTAATAATCCCTTAACTAAACTAGCTTATCTTTAAGCGTTTGTTCATACGTCGGCTGCCTTTTGCTTACAAAAAGTGGATAACGAACGCAAAAACACACGATTCTACTGCTAACAGTGTCGAGTTTGGATGGGCCCTAAATCAATAATGTAATAAAAAGATTCTTACACATGGTTTTATTTTCTTCTTTTATTGTATTTAAATGAAACTAAAAAAATATAATAATTAAAGCATATTGTGTATACAGCACACATTAAATATTTTCGGCTTTCACAGATGCAATAGTTATCGCATTTGTTCCTGACACAATCCGCACTTAGATCTTAGCAGCAAATAGCAATGAATTCAACCTTGCCAATATAAAGCAGATATATAAAAACATGATCTGACATTTTACGCGCATTATTTAGAAAAATAACCTAAAATAAAAATCCCCTTATTCAAAACTAGATCCCCGTCAACCCACACGATGTCACCCTGGATGAAGAAGCTGTTCCTGCAGCTGATGCCGAAGCTCCTCATGATGAGGAGGACCAAGTACTCCCTGCCGGACTACGATGACACCTTCGTCTCCAACGGATACACCAATGAACTGGAAATGAGGTATGTTTTCAAGGCAAATGTCGACATTTCACATCACTAGTTTAATCTGGGATTACGTAATTTGGAGGCAGGTATGTACCTTTCCAGGTCTTTATAAATAATAATAATAATAAGGTAACATCTTATGAAGCTCTCGTTGGGAAGTTGGGTTTGATACAGAAGGCGGTACTCCTCGACACGGCACGTATTGCGAGGAGGTCCGTCTCTGGAGCCCTAGCCACCGTTAGCTTGGACCCTGTCCCCGAAGCCGGTTGGTCCATATTTTTTATGTTTTTAAATGTGTATTTTATTTATTATTTTATAATATCTATATAGAAATTAAAAAAAATATGTTATTAAAAATTAAACAATTTTATTTAAAAATATAAAAATATAGTATTTAAAAATATACAATATATGTATTTAAAAATGTTCAATTTAGAAATGTAACAAATATGTAAGTAGGAATAGAAAATAAATAAACGAGATAATATTAAAACTAATTAACTAATTGACGGTTTTTAGTTTCCGACTAACCTTGATATTTAAAAACGTCATGATTCTATAAGTGCTATAGGTATATACTACTCAAAACAAAATAAGGGCCACCTTTTATTTTTGATATTCTGGGCAAATTATGGGGTTCCTGGGTTTCTAAGTAGTAAAATTCATTGCAATGATTCGTTTTTAATGAAACAGGCTAAAATTTTACACATTCCACAGGAAAAATAACAATTTTACAACGTTTTTAAAGTCAAAATTTGCAGGTATTTTGTTTTGAGTAGTATACTCGTATATAGATCGGAACTATGTATGTTTTGAACGTTTTTAATTACGAGAATTGGCTACAGATTTTAATGTCACTGATGCGACCACAACAAAGGGAATCCTACCATGTGGTTAGGGGTGTCAAGCGTTTGCCATTATAATTATAATTTTCATAAACATTTGTTCACCTCAGGACCACATGACGCATTTGGTTTCCGTATCCGCAAACGTATGTATAATTATAAATAATATAATTATAATGAATAATGAAATACCACCTCAGTTTGGTGGTTTGTGCACCCAACGTTCCCAAGAATTTAATAGGAAGTAATAAAAGCAGTGCATGCTGAGTTTAATTCATATCCTGGAATTCAATTGTGAATTCAGTGTAATGGAGATTTTAATTCTATGAAACGGAGCCATTTGCATGCCGCAAAAAAGGTATAAAAACAATTTTCATACAACAGGTTCTGAAGTCAGTAGATACCACTGCTAAACTCTCAATGCACCTTGCATTGAAGAATTAAATGCCACGTTTTCAGAAGCTGTTTTGTATGAAAATTATTTTCTACCTTTCAGTTTATCGAAGTCAGTTTTTACTTTTTTTTTAAGTATTTTTTTTTTGAGTGGCATATCTAATACATATTATATTCTTTATTCACAGACAATTAAAATCCATTTTGTTACATAAACATGCCATTACAACTTAAAATCGCGAGTGACTTGCTGTTATCCATTGCAGAATTTCATTGTTATCTTCCGAAGGTCTTCGTCAAATCTTCACCAAAATTGGTCCCATTTGTATTTGGGAGAATACTCTTTGAAACAAAAAATAATCATTAAAATCGGTTCACAATTGGCGAAGGTAAAACTGGAACAAACATACAAAAAAATATAATCTTACAGTTGAATTGTCGAAATAGATCAATAATGTTCGAGCACATCAATCTTGATTTTTATAGAGCTGTATGACTTGTGTATGTAAGCATTAGCATTTTCTATATAGTGTTTACATAATTGTGCGAAATTTCGTCGATGGTGTTATTACATTGGATATATGTGGTTTCTTTAGCGTTCGAAACTCATTTTTTGGTATTTCTTTCCTCATTCGGGAAGCAAAAATGAAATCCGTTTTCCTCGTTTTTATTATATATTTCATACATTATATTTACTAGCCATGATATATTTTTATAATATACCACGACTTTGATTTTAATATCTTTGTTCTTCAGTGGCTAAGCGATTAGCTTTCTACGCTACGTGCCGTGGGTTCGATCCCCGCAGGGAACAAATATTTTTTATGATCGATAGATATACAGATAGTTGTTTTGGGTCTGGGTGAGTGTGCATGTGAGATGTATTTTTGTAAACTGCAGTTACTACAGGGTACACTCTCAATACAGGAGAAATCCTAAAAAGGGCCAAAGTATATCTTTAAAAAAAAAGAAAATTAAAGCTAGAAAATTTGGGAAAATTGAGAAGATTACCTACGAAATTACGGTGTATAGTGTGACGCCTTGGCTTTTTTTTTAATACGAGCGGTGCTTACCTTTAAGAGAATGTAACACTTGACAGATATAAGCATGATTTATGTAATTTTACTTGTTAAAAAAAAATAAAAAAAATAGTTTAGTTATTTAAAAAAAAATGATGAGATGTTTTAGAAAATACTAATATTTAAAACTACCAAAATACAAATATTCTCAAGATTCTCACTTATCAGTTTTCTTATAACGTTTTAATTATTATTTTTTGTATTTGTCTAGCAGGGACAGCTTAACAGACGCCTTTGGAGACTCCAAAGATAACGGTGATTACCGCAAATCACCAGCCCCAGAAGACGACATGCTCTCCGCTGGTGGTGCACACCAGAGACCATCAGGTAAGAAATAAAGGCTTCTACACACATGCGGGCGGCACGTCCCGGCTGTTTTAGCCGCGCGGCTTATTTTTTTATTTTTTTTTAGTTTTTTCCACAAAACATATACCTAATTGGCATACATATTGTTTAACCTACTTACAGGAAACCTTAATCGGTTTAAGCGTAAGAGGTGGGTCGCTATTTACAAGAATACAATACAAATAAAAATAAAAGATTAACACAAATAAACATTAAGCTATATAGCTACATGGTATGGGCTTGTATGTGCAGCAAGCCCGCCGGGTTGGATAACTTGCAGCGGCAATACCGCCGTGCTAGCCGGCGACATGCCCGGCGACCGAGCTGCATAGTGAGTCTTAAGAAATGAGAAATATTTTTTTGCATAGAATACAGGTGTTACCAAATTGGTTGTTTATCTACAATACTTTATTCTGCCTGTTTAAGGCATGCAAAGGCAATTTATTTATTAAAATTATTCATTCATCAATATTTACGAGTATATTAGACATTACACACCACCATATGATACAAATTATTGGTTATTTTTGTTTAACAGAAACAAAGATAACAGGTATCACAATTGGCCTGTGTGGGACGTGTTTTTGTGGATGTCACTATCTATAAACATTAAATAAATTCTTGTCTTTCTGTCCTAGTTTCAAGTAATTCTTTTTACCACGACTTTGGGATTTTAGAACTTCTCGGCTACATAGCTTACACGTCGTAAAGATTGAAGCGAAGAACTTTATAGTGATTTTGCACTTCACAGCGTTTTGAACCAACCAAAGACAGGATTTTATGTAGTACTTTTATGCTTATTCTAACCCAACAGGGACCAACGTTTTGTTTTACAGCTGCAACATTAAAAATATTGTATTTTTGCCTCTAGTGACTGAATCAGAGAACATGCTGCCACGCCACCTGTCCCCTGAAGTGGCGGCTGCGCTGAAGAGCGTGAGGTTCATAGCACAACACATCAAGGACGCGGATAAAGACAACGAGGTAAGTGATTATTGATGACTTTATATAATGTTATTTTAATAGCTGTGCTCGTGACTGCAAATCATTCGTTGTTTTCAGAAATCAAAGTATTTATGTGCTAATTGGAATTATTTTTGTACTCAACTCTTTATTAGCTTTACTCCTCCTCCTCGCTCCTTTTAGCTCTTACTCAGTGAATTCAAATGGGACATATTTTCCGGTTGACCATTTTTAAGGCTAAAATCGTTTGTGCCCGGCGTCTAAACGCAGAGTTACAAACTCTAAGCGGGCCGCAGTCGTTCAAAGTATTTTGTTTGCGAAATGTATCACCGCAACGTATCGTGACTGTACATCCAAACATTTAATGATAAAGCACTGACTGTGGGTTCTAAATCAAAGGTTTCTTAAAGAACCTACTATTCTTTGAAAATATTTTAAGTAAAACTATTTTTAACCCCCGACAAAAAAGAGGGGTGTTATAAGTTTGGAGTGTGTTTCTGTCTGTGGCATCGTAGCTCCAAAACGGATGAACTGATTTCCATGCAGTTTTTTAAATTCAAAGCAAGTTTAATCGAAAATCATTCTTGCTGTGTTTCATGAAAATCTGTTCAACCGTTCATAAGTTACAGCTCTTTTTCTAGTTGGAGTCGGGGTTTTTGACGGTTAGGTTAGGTTATACTTTAAGAGGTAATCCACGAACGCGTTCAAAACCATCGGGACGTATTTCCTCGTATTTTAATATACTCAACAAACTGAATTTATAATAAAAACGAGAGAGTCTTAATTATCATCAAATAATAATAAAGGACGACCAAAAAATACATTTGCTTGTATATTCACGAGGACCTAAAATATTCATGTGCCGGTGTCCGATCCGTAATGGTTTGTGGAGCGGGAAGAAAAATGGCAGGGTTGGTACCAAAAGTGACAGTTGCCTTTGTTATAATTTATGTCAAACCATTTGTTAATCAATGTAGGTACTCAGGTATTTTCATAGACTTATTATCTAAGTGGGGGGAGCCCTACTTATTATTTCTATGGGTATTTTATATATTAAGTGGCTGATTATAAAATGCTGGTATATTTTTGGGTGGGCGTAAAAATGTATTTGTATTTCAAATCTTATATTTACGTGTTGGATATTATCTGGACCGCAAAAAATTTTGTCCGCGGTCCAATTAATAATTTTCCAAAATAGTAGGTATTAAATGGTCGAAATTGGTTCTGATGTGGTCACCGTATCTAACCTAAAAGTGTCGTCAGAAACCATAATAAAAACCAACACCAACCATAAATACGAGTACCATAATAAATATATATTAATACCATTGTTTGTACCCAACAAAATGAATATTTGCACACCATATGTAATGGTAGACTGTAAATGGGCCATCATACTTATATAAGACCATACCTTGTACACCTGCACTCTGGCAAATAAATGAATTTGAATTTTGAATTTTTTGAATTTTTGAACAAATATAAAAAAATCCTTTCCTACAGTGAGGCAACGTATCAAATCGTGTTGCTTCCATTAAAATGCCGCTTTACATACTAGAAAGCCATAATGTCAATAATAAACCACCAGCTGTAGATTTTCCTCCAAGTAAATAAATACATAATTATACACATGTTACACGTATACGTGTATACGTGTTATGTTACAATATTTAATTAAAGTTTACAATTGAAGTGAACTTAAATATTATGTCGTGATTGTAATGTATCTATATTATCTTATATTAGCTAACTAGCCACTATTTTGAATTGTATGAATTATCAATGGTTTTGACGTGTAATGGAAATTAACAATAAATTGATTTATGATTTTATAGTGGGATCCCATTTTCTAAAATCCATAAGTGCAATATACAACTTAAAAAAAATCTTCAGATACAATCACATCCTACATCACGAGATCCAGAAAATAACTATGTACTTACCAAAATTTTTAGATCAAATTCTGAGCTGGTGGTGTTATAAAACAGAGTTACTATACGCTAGCGGTTCATTGCAACCTCGCGTGCACCCTGTATCGTAAACAAACTGCAAAAATACGTTGGTATAATAAAAGAAGAATTGAAAAATGGACCATATGCTTGCACAGAATTGTAGTCTGTTTGTTCGCAAATGGCTGATAAATTGTACGAGAGTTTATAATGTAGCGTGCAACTTGTAATCGATTGTTATCTCGTGTAGAGTACTCGATTTACACAATAAGGACCAAAGCACACTAGCTACTTTTTGCAGTAGAATCGCGCGTTTTCGCGTTCGTCAACTGCCTTTTGCTTACAAAAAGTGAATAACGAACGCGAAAACCCGCGACTCTGCTGCAGAAAATAGCTAGTGTGCTTTGGTCTTTATTGTGTAAATCTAACCTAAGTGTAAGTGTAACCTAAGATAAGGTGTCGACGACTGACAATCGGGGCTAATATTTATATTTACCCCCTTATTAATAAAAGCCCTATGAATTTATGTCATAAATAATTAGTTTTACGTATGGGCCGGATACCAGCTTGCCTGCTTGGATGCTAGCTTGATTTTGACTCGGTCCAGAGACATACAATTAAGATTTTCGACGATCCCAAGCTCACAGGCGGTTTAGAACCTGTACAATTTATTTATTTTTAAAACTTTGCCCCACTCTCCATACCCGGAACAACTATTACTAGGCCATACGTATATTTGATCCGTACGGAGATCGAACTCGCGGCACGTAGCATTGAAAGCCAATCGCTTAACCTCTGCACCAACCGTGTGTAACTACGAGTATTGCTTGAATCGATCGTGCTCGAGTCTTCCGATGAAGAAGTAAAGGCCAGTGTAGTCTCGAGTGTGACTGCTGTGATTTTTAACCCCCGACAAAAAAGAGGGGTGTTGTAAGTTTGTAGTGTGTATCTGTGTATCTGTTTGTGGTATCGTAGCTCCAAAACGGCTAGACTGATTGCAATGCAGTTTTTTTAATTGAAAGCTAGTTTAATCGGGAATCATCTTAGCTATGTTTCATGAAAATCGTTAGGTAATATTTAACGTAGTTGTGTTCAGACATTTTCTTCTACATTAAATTAATACTTGATTGAACTTATGTGAATAAAAATTATCCTGAGATCGCCAGGCTGATCGCCTGAGACCCTGTTTCGAGTCGTCAGTTTAATGAGACAAGAATGAGTAAAAATTCGTCCAATTTTTGTTCTCTTTCCAATTGATCGAATTCATTGGTTGATTTCTTATTCGTTCATCCTCCTTTCGTGAACGTATTAAGTTCAATCCACAGAACGTCTCTGATCGTTAATTCCAATTTAAATATTCAATAGGCATTGGATGAAGCATTAAAATTTCGCTCGATTGCCAAACATCCCTTAAATCGCTGTTCGCACAATTATGTATGTCTACGGTTTAGGTGTTTGAAATTATGGCCTCGTTTTTTATTTTATGGTGGATAATTATGTAATACTTATCTACATTTGGTTTTAAGGGGAAAAGGTGAAGCCCGTAATATCTAGATTTTCTGTAATTGTATATTATAGTACCTAATATGGAAATTAATGAATAGATTTTTTAAAACCTAATTTTTATTTAACCACAATAAGACCATTCATTTGGACCTTCAAAATGTTATTGGTAATAAATATAAAAATGTATCTATTTGTCTTGGTCAAAAGTACTTCAAACTGCATGAAACAGTCAAAAGTGCTTTTGACTGAAGACGTTCGTCTAGTCTAGTGTATATTTGACTGAAATATCGGTCAATATTAAATTTTGACTCAGCATGCAAAAAATTTTTGTACCTAAGTAAAGAAAATGCTTTTGCCTATGCCAAACTAGTTGATTAGGTTAGAACTGTGACCGCACAACGCACGAGCCGAGCGAGCAAAGCAAGCGGTGCGGCTGCTTTTGACCGGATAAGAATTTGAGTTAGCATAATGCATTTTTAGAGTACTGTAAAAATAAAGTAAAATACCTTAATAGTAATAATGAGACCTTTCAAGTGTTGCTTTGGTTTATTTAGACAGGTCAGAACCATTTTTTTTTGTGACGACACGGTTGGCGCAGTGGCTAAGCGATTAGCTTTCTGCGCTACGTGCCGCGGGTTCGATCCCTGCATGTGACATATATGTTTGTAAACTGTACCCTCGATACAGGAGAAGTCCTAGTGAGGGGCAACGCTTTAAAAAAAGAAAGAAAGAAGAAAGATTTTGTCGTGTAATTGTTTTCAAATAAACATTATTCACACATATTTCTAAGTTGTGACAGTTCGAAACCTTACCAATACCGTTAATTTAATCCACTAAAGCCAACGATTTGACAAATTGGTTCCACCGACAGGATACCTTTATAATAGCAATTAATTACCTGCCACTATAACATATTTACTGAGCTAATATTGTGGATCCCGGAGTGAACGAATGGTCCCGGGGGAGCGGGAGTGATGAACGAATGAATGTTTCATTACCTTCGTCTTGAAGGTAGTGACGAGATAAGTTAATATAATTCACACTTACGGTCCTTGTTAGTGATAAGTAAAACATAGTCGTGGATATTTTGTACACAAACTAAATTTAATTTGTATATTTCTATCGTTGAACTAATCCTCGTCTATCGTTGAATTGTAATCTATTATTTTAAAAGAGTTTCCATGGAGTTTCTTGCCGGTGCTAACTATAACAATTTTTTTTATTATTTTTTTTTGGTCCTACGGTGACCCTTATTACCTATAATCCATTTTCATTATTATAATCATCATTTTCAGCTTTTTTCCACGCAAATTTTTCTATCTTTCTACCTTACCTATTATAGGAAGAAAATAAAAATAGCTAAAGAGTAATTTGTTTGACTATAGACAAGTGCTACTTCAGCCAAGTATTCCTTATTTTTTTCGTCCTCATTCCAACACGTGGATCTATTTGTTGAGTAATTTTAGAAGTACATATATTTTTCCTGACAATTTTATCATGATCCGTGAAGTGGAGACACGTGTAAGAAATTACAAGGAATTTATTATGTAATTGATAATAAGTTGGTTTTTTCGTCTGAGAAATCTTTACAGGTCTAGGATTTTATATCATAAATATTATGTTATAGAGTGATATACTATACAGTATATTTTTTTATTTAGTGCGCATAATTTGTAGAGTGATTCAGTCTCTGTTCATAAAATGCAACCAAAGTATTAGGATACATTTAAAACAAAAAGAAAATCGAGTGAGTATGCACATAATTGACTAGCGCAAGCCATACAAAATCAATTTTTTATTTTGTTTTTAAGTGAAATTTAGTACTGCGGTTGCATTTGGGAACGGACAGTGATATTAAGCTCTTGATCAAGAATTCGATAACTCCTATTATTAAAAATGGTCGTTTGGCAAATCTCGTTTTTTAGAGGGTTAAAAACGGTTTTTTGAGAGTATTTCGGGGGATTCTTACAAAGAACTTATTTTTGAGGTTACTTGTGTTACAATGTGTCTCATAAGTTCACAGATATCAAACATCGTTACATTATTAATATCTTTCGTTCATCAACCTGCAATATCATCACACACCTTAACGTGCGTACTTTTTCTGCTATTCCCAGTGGCGTTAATTCTCCTCTAATGCGGACAAAAAGTGTGAGATAATGTTCGGTTTCTTATCCGAGGGGGATGAGGACGGGAGATGTGACGTCATTACTTCCACCTGTATTTATTAGGATTTATTGCGGTTAACTTAAGAATGTATTTGTAGGTGTGATACCTTTTGTGATATGGTAATACTAAAGTACCAAATTCTTCATAGGCGGCACGAACCAAAAGACCGCCCATTGTGCATTGTTTTACACTTTTTCTATTGTATGTTTTATTTATGTTGGTGTGCAATATAGCATATTTCTATTCTATTCTATTCTACTCTATTCACTTAGACGAAAATTTATTAGCGATCTTCTTTTTTTAATGGATAAATACCACCATTGCTGACTTTCCACTATGCCATGAGTGACTCGACAGATGAAGAATGGATTCTTGCGATCGCGAATCAAATTTTGATGGTTTCATGGTGTCAAATTTGGATGGTTTCGTGTACCTATCCGCATCAAACGCGCTGAACGATCAGTAGGTATTCTCCGAATCGCAGAATTGTTGGGGTAAAACGCGGATGACGTCATCAGAATAGAGCCACCCGCGTCGCCTGCACCGTACGCGCCGTCACGTCATTTGCGAATGCGGATGTAAAATATACAAAAATAATTTAATAATAATTTTTTTATTTCACAAAAAAACTTACACTTAAATAACAAAATTTGGAACACAAAATTGTAGATGACAAGTTATTTGTTACAGTGCAATGTATACAAAGTTGGAACACAGTCATTATAGTTACCAGATTTATTGAAACCCTGTCTCCTAAACTAGGATATTATCCTGTATCTTAGGATCTATCTTCACATTAATTATGGTCGAGCGACTATGTGAGCGTCCAGAACAATTTAAATTACCAAAAATCGGCTTGTGAACCAGCATAGCCATCCCCAAGAACATCCGACATCCCGATCCGATTCCCACCCCCATCCACGGTAAAAATAAACGCAAACACTGCTATTGATCTCGACAGGTGTCCGCTAGTTAGCTAATTAGTTAAATACTAAACCTTGTAAGAACGCCTTTTTGTGGTACTCCAACTGGATTAATAAACTTAATGGCATTTGGTCGCCTGTTGAACGAATTGGTCTCGTGGGAACCGTCTAACTGCTGACTGGCCTCCTTACGTGCTCGTAATGATGCGTACAAGGAAAATATTCCGATAGAATTTCACTAAGTCACTCTTTTGTAGGTAATCAGACGTCTGTAGTAGAAAAAGATAACATTTTCATTCGTTTTTAGTAGTTTTTAGACACTAACTAGCATTGTCTCTATCACAGATAACCTAACCGTCAAAACCCCCGACTCCAACTAGAACTAGAGCTGTAACTTTTGAACGCCTGGACAAATTTTCATGAAACATAGCTAAGATGATACCCGATTAAACTAACTTTCAATTAAAAACCTGCATTGGATTCGGTCCATCCATTTTGGAGCTACGATGTCACAGACAGACGCCCAGATATACAGATACATAAATACACAGCGATTACACAGGGTGCACCGAACGTACGTAGAGTGACTGGGTAGGCTCTTTCGTGCACCCCTATTTATGTCTGTGTCTATGATACCGCTTTATTTACCGAAATAATCAATTAGAATTTAAAAAAAAACTGTCGTTACATAACATCATTGTCCTGTCCTACGTCCTGTCCTTATACTATTTTATCAGGTCGGCCCTGGTCGGCCGATATGTTTTCTTCTTCCATTCATCTCTATCAGACGTCATCTAAAAGTGTACTTTTTATAAGCCATGTCAAACACACAACTCGTCAATCTTTTCTTGGGTCTGCTTCTTCTCTTGTATCCATTATTATCATTGTAGCATTTATTATATAATTGAAGGACTCTTGTATTTTTAGATTATTATATTGCCTAAATTGTAATTTAATTTCTGTGTTCGCGTGTCATAGTTGGTGTATTGACTCACCTGTCATTCAGTACGTCAATTCACTCTGACGTTCGTTCATTGGTTCACTTAAAAGGATAGCACACGCGAACACGGGCATTCGAGTTTGGCGTCTCACCGAGTAAACATCTCTGTAGTGCAAAACCGATGTGAAATAAAAAGTGATTATCTCGAAGAACTGCATTCTCATTTCCTGGCTTCTCATAGGTCCAGGAAATTTAAACTTAAAGCTCTCCTTGTTACGTTCTTTTCATCACATATCCAAAGTCACAGCTTTTTATTTCAACTAGGTCTTTGCAGGCACTTTCAAAACGTCGTAATTCTAGGTGTACGGTTCCAAATGGGTTGATCCTGGAGAAGATATGGGCAAGAAACTCCATGGATACTCTTTTCATAAAACTAATTTACAATCATATCTGGGGCCGTAGGAGTGGCCCCGGCTAAAATTCGACCTGAATTTACATTTAAAATCATTTTCCATACCACGACAGACGTTAGATAAAACAAAAACTTACTAAGATATTTGAAACTAATGGAGTACATTAAAGAATTATTATTTTGTGTAAAAATATTAAGTTTTGGCGAGGTATTTGTTTAAAGAAACGGTCCATTGGGATTTCTGAGTAGAACGGTGAGTGCCATGCTTAAGTGCCGATAATAAGACTTAAAAAAGACTTAGGTTTCAGTCTACTTTAATTATTTTTTTTGTTTCACCCAGTAGGTAGTGCTGTCCCACCTCTCATCTGAATATGCCTCTATCCAGCATACCTATAGGTGAACTGGATCCATCATCCATCTCAAATTAGAGTAAGGAGGGGGCTGAAAACCAGCGTTGACCCGCGCTGTAGCCTGTAGCCATGCTGCTCACGGTTCACCTACTCCTTATATAGGGTGATTGAAAAAATACCCGAAACCTCTTAATACCAACTTCGTATCATGATCCTGAACAGCGTTTGTTAATACAGTACACGATACAGTAAATTATTCTTCACCAAACGGACACTTTAGTATCTACCCCAAAATAAAACACAATTAGTAAAGTCAAAACACAGCGTTTTAGGAACAATGCGGACCGTATCAACGAGACAAGCATCGAATTGGGACCAAATCTAATTACGATCTCTCATTACGTGTTACGATGGAAGAAATCAGCACATTTAAATTGCTATCGATCCTGTTCTCCCTAAGGAGCGATACTGGTTATGTCTCCTCACTAGAGAGGGGATACTGCGACTGCCGAGATGAATTTCAAACGATTTAGTGGAAAAAGTTGCGGCACTTTTATTTCTTAACGTGTTCTGTAGATTGCGTTTTTACTTACAAAATCCCTATAGGGATAGTGATGTCGTTTAGGGAGTTTGTTTGTATAGTCGTGTGGTCAAGTGTGATCGGTGACGATATCTCCTCAAGAATATATTTATGGAAAGAAAGAAACAAAATAAAAATAGTTTTATTCTACATGGGACAGCACAAGAATGTATTATATTAATACCTACTTGAAGGGAAAGCTTTGTACCCTGCGCGCACGGAGAAGTGTGAGATTTGGCATAGTTGAAAGTTTATATTTCGAGCACTTGGCGACCTCTAGTCACAATAAAATGGCGTAATTTTCTTGTTATGCGAAAAGGCTGCAAACAAACGCGAATCTTAAGGTGCTGATAAACTTGAGCAGTCTCTTGTAACAGAACATCGAGCATTCGCTGTACGTCGGTACGAAAATTTTGTTAATCATTCTAGCGGACGCTCAAGTAAATGCTCGCCAAAAATACAATAAAAATAAATCATAATAGCTGGTTCAACAAAAAGTCCGGAGATTTTTTTTGTTGATTCGCTAGAATAGTAGCTTTAAACTGTTTGTCCAAATGTTCATGTCATTTGATAATTTCGTTGTAGGTAATGTAAAATTTGCTATTAACTACAAGTGAGTGCTTAGGTTTATCAGCGCCTTTTTGAGAAATACTTTTGATTTTGTCAGTGTTAATATATTTCTATCACGAACTGGAAGCTATACTGTATTAATACAATTATAATGCCTTTGAATATCTGCATTTTATGTAAATCAGATACAGGCACTTCTGAAATGTCGAAATGATGTTGTCTAAGTGCGCGGTTCCAAATAGTAGATCCTATGGAGAAGAACCGGGAAAAAACTCCATGGAAACTCTTTTAAAATAACAGATTACAATCTCGAATAATACAATGTTGTGGTTTGGACAGCCGTTTGCTGTTATTTTGTCATTACAAAAAGATACTTCAATTTTATTTATTTGTATGTATATGTATGTATAGATTTATGTATTTGTATAGCTGATCAACGCTGATTATCTACATTCAGGAGAAACTTTATTTGATCCAATTTGTTACCCAAAAAACTGTAGCCTCGTGCGATGTATGAAAATTTGCCATAATATTTTTATTCTTTTCTTTACTTCAATGACTGTCGACGCTTAGCGAATACATTATTCGGAGCTGTAAATAAACTGTCGTTTTTTAATTAATATTTTTTAAATAATACTACTTTGAAAAAGTATGTTTTCTTAGTTCTTCGTAGATGCTTAGGTATATGTGAAAATATTTTTTTATGTAGAGGGTACTGAACTGTAAATGTAAATAAACGTAAGTAGTTAAATAGGATTAAACAAATTAAGTAAATAAGCGAGAAACAGCAGAATTTATATAAAACGACGACAAACAATGTCGTCTTATCTACAGCAACATAAATACACGTAAACACGCGAATGTAAAACAATAAAATTAGCAACAAAACTTACATCACGTACGACATAAGTAAATTAGTGAAGCGGCAGGCTCCCCGACTAGGCCGAGTGCCAACACCGCTTCTATTGCCGAACGCCGAATTGTTATTCCGAACACGTTTTTACGTCTCTGAGATAACCGCACTTCATTTTTGAAACGACGATATAAATAGCACCCTGAGGCCGAATAAATTTTAAAAAGCATCTCGCCGGATTACCCGGGCGATCCATTTTTGTTCGCGAATTAATACCACGTTTTTCTTTTTTCTGTAAATAGATATTCGTTTTGTTATTGATATTTGTTTGGGCGTTTTGTTTCAGCTTCGATGGAATGGTGTTGTAATTTCAATTTGTAATGGATCGATGACCTAGTTTATTGATTGGATCACGTTAGAATGGAATTGAGATTTCTAGTTGTCTAGGAAGGGCATTGCCTTTGCAGTTGTGAATTAAATTGATTCAAGGGTTAGTTAAATTCGAGTGTTCGTATAAATTAAATAGCAATATTACTGATATCGAAGTATTCGTTATCTAAAATTTCTTTTTATTTTTTATGGATGCGGTAAACATTTTACGATAATATCATTAAAAAAATCTGTTTTATTTTTATGTGTTTTCCGGTATGTAACATAAGAAGACATAAAAATAAACCATATAATAAATTAATAAATATACGAAAAACATAAACATAAAATATTATACGTCATAACGTACGTATGACAATATCATCAGTGATATCGTGTAATAAACTTATCACACATAAATAAATATAAGTGTGATAAATATAACGATCCATACAAGGGTCTATAAAGGCAGGACCTTATATTTGTTGCAATTAGTTCGTTCTGATTTTGAATGTTGTAAGCGAATCGAAATGCACATTTTTATAAAAATAAAACCATTTCTGAGTGTATTATTCTGACGATAGATCGAAATGTTACTGTGAGTTTTAAATATAGCTAAATTTTATTTATTTATTTATTGCAACTGTTTCATCTGTTTGTAGTAGGCAAATTAGTGGTCTTACAAATGGCGTGCGTACATTTTTATAATAATATTTAAAAAAATGTAAGAAAAAATATTTTTTATTTATAGTATAGTATGGTAGCTGTGGTTAGAGTAACCACATGACCGCGCGCTCGTAAGATCACTAGCAAACAAGTCAGCATATATTATATAAGAGGACTATTCATAGCTCCATCTTCCTCAAAAACTGATAACCGACATTCTTGATAATCTGAAAGGATCTTTCTAACATTTCACTTTTGACAACCGAACAATCATTTCCTCCCATCCCTATTGACCTAATAACTCGGCTTTCGGCGTCCGTCAGCCTATCGCCATTATTCGGCGATCTCGACGAGCCGAAGGCCAAAAAATGGTCTATTCACTTTGTTTGCCATCTGTACCCTATATTAATGGTAGTTGCCCTTATCTTTACGGAACCGACAGGACCTGAATGCGAAATAGGATGAAATATGTAATGTTGAAGTGTTTTTGCGGGTTTTTTCGCGTTGATATGTTGAATGTTTGGGATAGTGGATGATAGTGGATGTTTATTTGCTGCGTGTGGTTTGCTGGCTTCGTGTTTTTTGAGTGGGAGAATTGTTTGCGCGAAATGGATATTCAAAAGCTTTTCCGCGTTACTTTTTAGGTAACGAGAGAGTATCGTATTGTGTTCATGCATCGTGATTCTAGGTGCACGGTTCCAAGTAGGTTCGTTCTGGTGGAGATACCGGCAAGAAACTCCACACAACAACACACTTATATGCACAAATCAATATCTACATGATACATTACGATTTTCAGTACATAATAGTGTATCTATGATCACTATTCACGGCCCATGTGCCCCGGCCGGGGGAGACGTCACACGTCACCAGCCAAGGTTGTCACTGAAAAGCAGCACTACTGGTGTTGCCAGTATTGCACTGCGCGTCACCACAGCATTATGCTGAGTGATTACCCCTTTTTGCACAGATGAGGCTCACCGTTACTTGGTAGTTTATAAATATTGATTTAATTTATTTTTATCCTTTCTTGTTATATTATTTTATGTGTCTTTATAATTTATTCTTTCACCGTGTTTTGTTGGTTTTGTTTGCGTCTTCATCATGCAAAAATATATAATTTTTCTTTCTAAAAATATTGCAATTTTATTATAGTACCTACCTACATAATTGAAAGCTGCGGAAAAATTATTCTAAAATCCTCCTATAATGTTGAATTTCTAAAAGAATCCTAGCCAGCCTTATGGGATTTCAAACGTCTATTTCATAATATTTCCAATACATTTATACGAGTATTTTCACGAAAAACTGCACATACAAGTGCGGGCGCATATTTCCTTTAAAAGCTTAGGATCCCAAGAGGCTCTGTACCAATGTAAACACGGATCGCATCCTGCAATCCTCCGATCCTCTTCGCGAGGATTGCGCTCTGTTACATACACATTGCAGTTTATGTTGTTACGTGAGCTTCCATCGCGGAGATAAGTAACCAAGCTATGTAATGCAGAGAAAAATGTCCCCTTGTTGTGTGTTGAATTTTAAATTTCACGATCGAGTAGTTTGTTTTGTTGATGGGAAATGTAGAGCGCTTGGCAGTTCTGAGAATGCAATGGATTTATTGAATGAAGGAAAGAAAAATCATTTATTCATCATGGACACTGTGAGAACGAGAAAGAAGATTAACGATAAAGTAAAACATTACAAAACAAAAATGCTGTCAAGCAACTCCATGCCGAAAGGGGGCTACCCTTTCGGTATGAGCTCAGAATTTTAATTGAGTTCATTACTGTGTGATTTAATAAGTTATTGATTTCTGTTACTATTATATATGTTGTATTATTATTATATATGTTGTGTTGTTGATTTGTGTTGTAAGTTGCTTGCTTCTTTATGATGGTTACAGATCAATATAACTATTGAAATCAGATATCAGAACGTTTATTGCTTCATTGGTATTTTATACATGTTGTTTCCAGAACATGAACCCTGTTAGGGCACTGCAATTTTTACAATTGTAGGTTTTTCAAAAAAAAAACACAATAATACATTTATCAGTTTCGTAATTAATAACATTCATTTGGTCAAATTGTTGCCCAGTTAATGTAAATTTTAACGGGCTGTTTAAAAATATCGAGTTATCGAGAATTATCGAGAGCTTAATACATGCCTGAATGAAAGCGAAATACTGACATTTTATGAGCATCTTCTTTGATTTTGAAAAATTAATGCAATATTATTCTTAGCATATGCATAAGCCGAAAGGGAATCCGAATAAGAAGGAAGGGAAGGGAGGGAGGGGAGGGGGGCCGAATTGTACTTGTCATTATGAACAAAATCGTGAAAAAAAAGTCAGCTGTTCCATACATTTAATCGAATAAAATTTAATTATTTGTATGGAACGGCAGAATTTTTTTTCGCGATTTCTCTCGATCACTTAATATCGAGAGTTTCAATTTGTTCTTCATAATATATTATGTCATCAAATTGATAGCCGTTTACTGAACCTACCTCGGATAGCCAAAATTTCTGGTCTAGGCACGAGGCTGGCTTGAATGCGGTCTGATTAGGAATTTGTAAGACTCAATTTACCCAGATTGATTATATTTCTATACGAATGAAGGCTAATAAGCGTTGATTGAAATATCGTCTGAAAGGTATTGGAGTAAAACCATAGTGAGATTAAGTAACTGGCTTTGAATGTTACTGGAGGGCACTGGCGTAGCTATCGGAGGGCTAGGCGGTGTCGTACATAAGCACAGGGGGGCCCTCGGTCCCTGACCGGCGGGTCTACCGCGTAACAAAATGGTAATGAACATCAGACTCTGGTAATAAACTTCATTATGATCCTGAGAGACTAAACTTCCAGCTACCTTGTAAAAAAAATACCCATCATGAAGTCTGGATTCCCATCTTCATGATCGGTAAAAAAATTACAAGGTAGCTCAAAGTTTAGTTTATTACCAGAGTCGATGTTCATTACCATTTTCGTTACGCGTTAGACCCGCAGAAAACCTCAAATTTCTCCCATCTTCAGAATATAAATATAACGTTGCAACACTACTTTAATCATGGCAACTCAGTTGAAAGAAATTCGTAACATGTAGGGAATAAACCTAAATTACTAAAAAAAAATGCACCCCTTTTGTAGGATTTTTTATCGATAAAATCAAGTGTAACTTTAACTGTAACTTTAAGGCCAGTCTGTATGACTGGCCTTAAAGTTTTATTACAACAAACTCGGACATATTGTATAATATGTTTATAATGGCGTCTCTGTTTAATTTTCCTTTTGATATTTCAAATAATAGCATATAAATAACATTTATATAACCACAAATTATAAATCCGACATAAAGTCGCAATGCGGTTAAGTTAGCACACATAGGAAAAGTAACTCGACGAAACTCTATAAAAGCTTTTACTTTTGCCATCAAAAACTTGCTTTACACATCCATTTTGATACAAAATTCCGTATTAGAGGTCAAAGTACTGTCAAATGAACCAACAAGCGTCTCCGAAATTGCTGAGAGTGCACGACCCTCAGGGGAGGTGGCGACACGGTGTGGCGGTTTCCTGCTGGATCACTATGCTTTAGTGTGTACGTCAAGAGGATTATAGTATTCCATAGTATTTAAAGTGGTTGGATTTTTGGAATGAGGACCGGCCTACGTATGACGTTTATTTGCGACAGCAACTGTAATAGACAGTTGCTGTCGCAAATAAACGTCCTTTTCCGTATCCTCTTATGAAAACGTCTATGCGAGAAAGGGATGCATTGTTTATTGGTCACTGTGGCTGTCAGATTTTTCTTACGTAATTAAGGCGCGTAGTTCGACATAGAACTAGACTTCATCTCCGTGGATGTCTTAAAGGCGTTTTAAGGATATTCAAGAAGTTGAGCATTAACAATCCATGTGCTTCTTAATCTTCTTCTTTCGTGTCAGCTATAGACGAATGTGATGAGCGCATGGAACTTTTGAAACAGCCTGCAAGGGCTCAGTCGAAATTAGTAAAACTTAATATAAATTGAAATAGAAAACAAAATCATTCTCGTGCTATATGTGATAAAAAGAAGCATTTAGTAAAGATAACCTTGGTTTTTTCATAAAAAAAAAACTTTTATAAAAAGGATGTATTTGTAAATAGAATATTCATTATGGAGTAGGTACTAATGTTTAGTTGATGCAACTTACGAAGCATTCTGGTACACTTGTTATCAAAATATTTTTTTCCGTGTGCTCTAGGTATAATAACACGTTTGATAGACAAATAAGTGATTAAAATGGTTCTGATGAAGTTATCGTTTTATGTCAAAATCATAAAAATGTTACACCTACATATCTCACACTACAATAAGATAAGTTATCTTTCCATCTCTGTTCTAACGCTTTAATACAACTGCATAATCCAGCGCGCTACAGCACCCACTACTTCCACTATCTAGCCGCGTTATCTGAGAATATATGAAAAATTTTCAGTGAAAAAGTCTGGTTAAAATAAATAGGTATCCAGACAGCCGCTCTGGGCCCGTGCTCGTATCAAGTAGTCATGTAATACTGGCTGAAAAATATACTAGCTACTTAAAAAGCATTTTCAGTTGTGGAATGTTATTTTTGTTATATCATGATGTTGAGTTTGTTTTCAGGCTGTAAATTTTTTTTGGATCTGCGGAAACAGTTGGTCTTTTGCTTCTAAGCCAAAAGTGGGTCTCCTCATTTTTTATCTTTTCCCTGGCTCTCGTTAAAAGTGACTAAGGGATAAATTATCTAAACGACGGGTTACGATATTCTGCAAGGTGGAAGTATTTCGCCAATCAGGCAGCTCCAATTCTGAACGGAAAGTCCCGCTATGCCCTCTCTTAGTAGGTAGGTATGTCGTCCTTGGTGCTATTCCCGTAGGTAAGTCAAGAAAAAATGGTTCTCCTACTCATGAGACCTTATTTATATCTTCTCTTACTAAACGACCTATAATGACAAATCATAAGTTCGGTATCCATCGGTCTTTAGCCGTAAAATGTACATTTTGCAGTCCTGCTTGGAAGTGCATATTCATGCCAATTTATTTTCTTCACCGCGTTCTTTACCCAGTTTAGCTCTTCGTAAATTGCACTGTTACTACAACACAAACAAAACGTCCCAACAATTTTCCGCCACAGAATAAAGGCAGCGGACAGCGGCACAAATTGAGATATTATCTTCATAATCAGCTTTCGTCACACAGTTCTTTGAGAACAAAGTATTTATCTCCAAACGTGTCGTTTTGTATACGTAATCGCTAAGGCACGGTTAATCTCAAAGGGGAAATTGTCCCGTGATACGCTCCCCTCATCCAAGACTCAAGAGGCCTGTTACGAGAGGAAATAATGAAAAAAAGGAGACAAAACTTTATTTAGATGATAAGGTGTGCGCAGACGTGGAGACTTTCCTAATAATGGGAGTTGATGGCCACTTTTTGTTGGTAGAAAATGACGTAATGAATTCGTGAGATAAATAACGAAGGGTGTATTGTTCTCGCTGCAATGATTAATAATGCAGGGAATTTGTAAAAAAAAGATAGGGATATTCTTTTGTAAAATATAGATATTATTGTGGTGACAACCAGTGCAAGTTATGATGTAAATGGTTGATGAGATAGGCGTGATATATTCCAAAGGGTTTCGTTAGAAGAGTTCCGTTAATTCTCTCATTGTAATAAAGAGCGTAAAAAAGCGTATAAGAGCGTATAATTGAGATACTAATTAGGAATCAATTTCAATGTTAAAATTAATAAATACCCTGCAAAAACAAATATTCAGAAATATGTTCTTAATAAATCCGATTTGCGTGTTTATGTTTTTATATGAATTAGCATTTGCATGTAGTTTATTATAAATAGTTGCTTGGCTAAATTCTCGCCTGAACACGCCTTTTAAAAGGGGTTCAATTAAATGCGCTCTTTTGAAAACAAGTAAACAACGCTTGTTGACATCAAATTGGCTCTTTAGAATAATTGGACGTGATTCTCTTTGAGGGAACTTTTAAAGTATAGAGCAATGGAATAGAAAATGACAGATTAAGAACGTAGAAGTTAAGTCGAGTAGCCATTTTGTTAGCCGTTTTAAATGATATAAAGTCGATGATTAATTAGCTGAACTTACTTATTCATAGTCTATCAATTATTCTGAAATCATATTTTATAAATGACAAGATATCGTTTCCTGCTCATTTACAAATTGCCATTTCATCTTTACGAACCTTTACCGTTGAGTTCCCTACATTATGTTAAGCTTAGCGATGCTGACGCACGCGACATGCATCATGCTCGTAAACGGGTGTCGTCGGTCGGGACTGGTCAGCTTGCAACTGTCATGACAAACTAATTCAGTGGCAAAGAATTATTATCCTATTCTTATTTTTTATTCACATTAAATTACATTATTCTCGCAACTCTTTATTATTTAAAAAGTATTTCCATGGAGTTTCTTGCCGGTTTTTCTCCATAGGGCCTACTATTTGCAACCGTGCAACTAGAGTCTCGACATTTCATAAGTGCCTGAATCTGATTTACATGAAATAAAGATAATGTATATTATATTCTATTCTAACCGAAGAAAACAAGTCTTCTGCAGGTATACCTACTTAACTGAGCAACAATTATTTTGTTGTTGTTTGAATTAACACAGTTTATTTAATATAGTAGCATTAAAAGTCTTGATCTCTTCTTAGTTGAAGACTATTCAGTTTGAATGTTTAATTTATTTTATTGTTCACAGGTAGTTGAAGATTGGAAGTTCATGTCCATGGTATTGGATCGCTTCTTTCTCTGGCTCTTCACCATCGCTTGCTTCGTGGGCACCTTCGGCATCATCTTCCAGTCTCCCTCCCTCTACGATACCAGGGTACCAGTAGACCAACAGATCTCTTCCATTCCTATGAAGAAGAATAACTTCTTCTATCCAAAGGATATTGAGACTATCGGTATTATTAGTTAAATTGTAAATCTAGTTAAAATATTGATACTTTGAATTCTTTTTTTACTTTATTTTTAGAATGATTGTTGTTTCTTGTGATAAATTGTTTTTAAAGTTGGATATTTTCCATTGGGAAATGGTTTCTATTGATAAATACTCCCGATATTTCTGAGAATGTTCCCAAATAGAAATATATAAGAAAAAACTTTTTGACGGTTCATTGGTTGTTTATCTTTGTTCTGCTAACTTTTGATTTAAAGAAAGTCGCTTAAGTTTATGTAAAGTTGAAAATAAAGTAGGTACCTACTTATATCGATCACTTTGCAGGGTCATAGGTTATATTCTTTGCTAATACACATAGTTTTTATTCCATTGCATAATGCACAATTAACTTGAATGTTACACTGTCTACCTACTTCTTGTATCTAATAATAATTTTGGTAGCTTCAATAGGATTTAATTGAACACAAGTCATAGATACGGTATCTAAATATGTTTCCACTTCAACAAAACAAATCTATTATACTCTACTATCACTTTTAATAAACATCGTGATAACAGGAAAAAGTAGGTATTTTAATAATACAAGGTCCAAGCTTTCTAGTCCCTATCCCTTTAACATTGTACTCATCATTATGAACAACTTATACTATTGGATCAACAATTTAGTTGAGTAATATTGTTTTATTACTATGGAACAGCAGATTTTCATCTTTTTTTTTAGTTGTTAATAATGGTGACTGTAATTACCCCTTAAAGGGATTGGGACTGGATAGGTAGGGTGGTAAGTAATTATTAATTCACTATGCAGTGGCCAATCGGGTATAACTTTTGGCTGTGGTTGGTTTTTGGAGTTAAGACTTCCGACTTAATCATCATCTCATTTGTCGTCTTTCCTAAGAAATTTGGTTCGCCCCGTAACTCACCGCGTGATCGGCTTATAAATAAAACCTCCTGTTGAGTCTGAAACTAGTTTTAGACTCAAAAGCAGGCCGGATTCGAACTCAGATCCTCTTGCATGGAAGGCAAGCTTTCAACCGCTAGGCTATCACTGGTGTATACGTACAAATGTTTAATCATCACTAGGGGATTGAAGGCCAAGGAATAGATAATATTATAACATGTCGTTTTGTAATTGTAATAAGTGTATAATATTTAAAATTGTGACAGTTAAATCTCGCAATAATATAGAATAGTAAAATAGATAGATAAATATAATATTTAATCAAAGAGTAATAAAATAAGGATCATATTATGAATATTAAACGAAGTCTTTTCCTCAAACTTGTATTTGAAACAATGTGGCATGAATTTTATAAGAAAGTGGGACAATATCATGTTGCTATCGCTGAAGAACTGTTAGTCGATGGTGAACATTTAAATAACAATAAAAAAAATTGTCTTTGGAATTGAAAATAGTCACACGAAGATCACACATTAACCTGTGACATGATATTAATTAGTGCTAGTGCACTATGTAAAAACGATAACATTAGAAAATAGGTATTTGGTGACGGCCATTTATTTGAAAGAAAAGAAAAATTATTTATTAGGTATGTGTACAATATCCAATGATATTATTATACTTAAGATGGCGTAGATAGGTTATAAGTGCTCGTCGAGTGGCACGTGAAAACTGTGCTAATTAGCTTACCTGAACTCAGTGTCGGTCGGCGTCGACGGAAGCGTGTCGATTGTCGTGTACTGAGTGTTCGATTATTTGCCCCAAAACAATCGAAAATGCTCCCGATTATAAGACATACCGTCCTACTTCCACTTGTCATCTAATATAGTGTGTCATTACAATATTACGTTAAAATAAATGTATGCGTGATTGTGCCATTTGTGATGGCCGAAAGCAGTGTACGTAACCTATCTACACCTTTTACTTTTAATATCATTGATAAATATCCCACACTTTTAAAGTAAAAGAAATAAATTATTGAACAAAGATTTTAAAATTATTGTAAAAATCAATTAGCTAATTTAGTTCCAGTAAGTTTATGTATAAGAAATTAAACTATTAAATAAATATTTTAAAATAACGGCTGTGAATCATAAGTTTTAAGTTTTATAAACTGGCAAGTTTAATTAACTTTAATGTAGTGTATGTGAACTACTGTATCGTATTTTGTTATTAAAGTTTAGAGCCTAATAAATACTTATAATGATATCTATTCAGTAGTTTTTTTACTAGCCTAGTCTTTTCAATCTCTTTGCAGGATGATATTGGTAGAACTATCGATATGAGAAAAGCATCTGAATGCAGTCGGTACTATTAGTATATTTTTTTGGTACAAGATGGGGAGTTCCTCGTGGACATCTAAGCTGCCTCAAGCATGATCCAGCTTAGGTAGTGTCAGACTCCGGACCGACTAAAACAATATATAATAATATACAATACAATATATAATATATAATTTTTCACGATTGTGATGTTGGTCCCATAGAGATAGTTTGATGAAGTTTGGGAAGTTTGGAGTTTGATGGTCTGATCCTCACTCTTGAATATGACCTGATGATGAATCTGATACACGTTGTATAGGCTATTTGCCGTGAACATTTTTCATAGTGCGATGTAGGATCCGAGTTGCCGCTATATTCTGATAGGCGGCGCTGGCTTACTCTATTGCCATGTTGTTAAAAGCTATTTCATGTAGCACTAGATGTCGCTACTAGTCATCTGAGACTGATCATCTGATTATAGAATGATGAGGTAAGGTTGGCTGCTGCCAATTCTGATGATTATGTTCCGTAAATAGCTTACGACAAGCATGCAACTGCGAGAAGAGGTGATGATAAGAGACTACCAAAGGCAGCTTATACTTAACTAGGAAACCCAATAGCTCTTCAAGAAGAAACAAAAGCAAATACTACTATAAATTATTTATTTGTTGCTATGCGGAATGCGGCAGTTGTACGAGTCGTGTGATGTAGTCGAACAGGCTAGTGGGACACTCTTCAACGTACTTTTCACAGTCGCCATGGTGACCATCTGCTTCGGCTTCGTAGTATTCGTCTTCTAGACCTTCTTCACGAGATGCTGAGGGCCTGAGAATTGGAGAAGAATTTATAGAAACTTCAGAGCTGTCATTAAGAGTTGCTGTCACTAAAATTATATTCCAGGCAACACTGTTTGATTCTTAAAAGATGTGTAGACTGATGAAGAGAGGGCTTAGCAGGAACTTTTTGGACGTATCGTAACGTTCTAATTTTGAATAAAAAATACACGTTTAATCCATGATATGTTTTTAAAAATACTTGCAGTATTTTTTTATTTTCATGAAACAAGTGTGTATGATACGTAAAATTTTACAAAAATGCGATAGAATTCTTTGTATTTTTTTTATTCAAAATTTGCTTATGTTAACATTAGGATACATCAAAAAAATTCGTTTTTGGCCCTTGCAGAAACTCTTAAAGATTTTCTGGTAGTAAAAAAATTGTGGTGTATAATGAATATATCTGAAGAGTAAACTTACGTGAATATGATATGCATAATGTGTCCCAGGATGCCGTTGTGATGGAGCGGTGTTTCAGCCGCCTCGCAGATGTTACGAAGCATGCATTCTCTGCCCTTCATACCATATCTGAAAGTAAACGTTGGAAGTGTTATACCTTGGAGTCTTCAAAACGAGAGTGAGTAGTCATTATTAGTGGATGGTCTCGTAATTGTTGGTTTTTGCAGTGCCGTTCGACTTATTTTGTGTTCTATTGCTTAGGCAATAGAATTAAAAGTCGGTAATTGCCAGTTATTAAGTGTAGTTCTATAGATTTAGACTACTATTACCTAGGCAATAGAAGTCAAAATGGGTTGAACAGAAAAAGGTAAAAACCAGAAATTACGAGACCATTCTGATATATGTAGTTGAAATAACAAACTTGGGGCACTAGTGAGGTGCTGCCAAAAGCAAACAAATAATTGATAAAAAAAAAAATCGCGATCTATTATACATACGTATTTGTACCGATGAATGAACAGCTTATCTTTGTGTTATATTTTTGTTTCACTGTGTGTCCACTCTTTGGTTCCATCGATGAGCCGATTGTAAGTCGAAGTGGTGTAAGTAATATTTCCTAAACTTTATCCTCTCACGACGAGCAGGGCAACAGCTAGCACGGCACGGGTGAAAGAAAATCGGGGACAAAACCATCTCTTTACCACTTTCTCTCTCAATTTTTCGTTTTGTCTTCTATCTAGCAGACAAAGGGTAGAAAAGACAGGTTTGTCCACGCAACGTGCTGGCACTGCTGAGAGGCGCAATGCGCTGATTTAGGAATTATTAAAAAAACTTAAAAAGAATAGGAAATACTTACTCTTGAAATCGATTTTCTAATACTGTATACGCTAGCTCCCTTGATATACTTCGGCTGTGGCGTGAACTCACTACCTTAAATCCATAAAAATATATTTGATATTAAAGTTGATATCGTTAAAAAAATATATTAATTCAAACCTTTGTTGATTTAATTAATTGATGGTAATTAATAATGTCTTTTGAATTGAAATGCCTCGTATGCAAATAATTTGATAGCTACCCGGAGGCCGACATATTTTCAGATAAAATGAATGTGCTGAAAACTAAAATATTGTAATTTAAATGTGTAATGCTATGCCTGTATGACTATAACTTATATTTTGTGGTTTTTTTTCTCTTTAGCATTATATTAAAGCCTTGTATTCACTAGGAGACAAATGTCCCACAACAATTTTCGCTAGAGATGTCGGGCGACATCGCAGGACAAGTCTGGCAACATCGCGCGACTTGATCCTTGTTGGCGTGTCGCTTCAGTTGAGGGATTAATCCTCGTATTCACTAGGGGACACGTGTCGCTAGAGATGTCGGGCGACATCTCACGACAAGTCTGGCAACATCGCGCGACTTCTCCCTTGTCGGCGTGTCCCTTCAGGACGTCAGGCGACTCTACGTGCATCATTCAATAATGGCAAAAACCACAACCTATCAATTCAACCTATCGCTCTCCACTCCTATACATAGACCTCTTTTAAGTTCCACCACAACATCTGGTTCTTAGCCTTCCGTGTTTAGTCCATGTTCATCTATACAATACCATACACTTTATTACACACAACTCTTTTTCTATTTATTGTATCTTTTCTTCTTTTTCTGAATTGCAATAAAAAGTATTGTAATGTGCCCTTACAGGGCGTCCCACAGTGGGATTCGAGTCTCGGCTTAGGGCGTTGCTGGGGGCACAACAAGAGGGGACTTGCCGGATCTGAAGGGACTCGTTTTTAGACTAATGGCTCAGCGCGGGCTGGCATGAGCCCCCTGGTATGATGCTGTCGGGGTGGGTATACTTACAGGTAGATTAGGAAACAGCACTTCATCGATCTCGGTGATGTTGGTCAGTGCTGAGTAGTTGGACTCGAAATTGTATGACACGAACACGTTCTTGTTAGGAATGTCGATGGGCACGGCTATGGCGATGAAAGTCTGCAAATGTAAGTATTAAAATTGATTAATTTATTATAACTTCCATGTAGGGGGTCTGAGTTCGAACCCGGCCCACATCTCTGACTTTTCCAAGTAATGTGCGAATAAGAATCTGATTATCACTTGCAGTAACGGTGAAAGAAAAACATCGCGAGGAAACCTGCACATCTTACAAGGCCTCATAAAGTTTTCAATGGTGTGTGTAGTCCGCCAACTATACACACCACTAAGAACCCGAAGGTCGTAAAGACAAATAAACTAAGTATAATTACTTTAAAATGATTTGGCAGCCTGCATCGTCTTAAAAAGCGTCTTCTAAATCGTCTATTGATTGAAAGCGTAGCTGCCTACTGCAGGTCTTGGGTTCGATTATTCGATTATTAGGCCAAGTAGGTACTTGAGGATCTTTTAGAAAATTCTTTGTATTCATTCGGAGTTAAAATGTGTCCTTCATTACATGAAATCTAAAACAGGCAATGGCAAAATGTATCTGCAATGTACACTACTGCCTACCCCTCGTATAGGATGATGATGTAAATATAAAAAGAATCTCGATCCACGTCGGAAGTTATGTATGACCTACTTGAATATAAAAATATCAAATATTATGTATCAAAATATATGGCGTACCCCATAAAGACTTGTCGGTGGAAATATGAGCGATCTCTTCTGCTGAGATTTTCCTGAAGAGCACCGCAGTAAGAGGGAGCTGAAACAATATAAGATATTTTATCATTACCTATCATCAGATAAACAGATAAACACATTTATTTGTAGTATAATAGAAGTCTTTTTATTACAAGTCAGGTACAGATCAGTCAATTTTTAAGTTTACAAGAAACCTACATGATTTTATAAGAATATGACATGAATTAATATGAATTATTATTATTTAATATTGTAATTATTATAATCTATGCATCAAGTACATAGTATCTATAAAATAAAGTCACCTGCCGCGTCTATACCGGATTTTTATATGGTTTTCACTATCATTTTAAGCATTTCTTCTTGGAGGTTTGAGTATATTATGTATAGATAGTATTTTCATATTTAATGTAAGGATAGTAGAGAAACTGCACCCGTGCGAAGCCTGAGGCTGGTCGGCTAGTGTTTTCATATAATAGAAAAAGTTCTCGATCGAGAATGTAGATTGCCAGCTCGTACTAAGCCAGCGTGGTGAACTAAGCTTAAACCTTTTAACTATTTATTACTTTCTGAATTATTATTGTTTTATATGACAGAAAAAAAACAATAATAAAATAATAATTATTAATATTATTATTAATATATATTATATATATATATTATATTTATTAGATATTATTATTATTATTTATTATTTGACGACACGGTTGGCGCAGTGGCTAAGCGATTAGCTTTCTGCGCTACGTGCCGCGGGTTCGATCCCCGCACGGAACAAATATTTGTATGATCTACAGATAGTTGTTTCGGGTCTGGTTGTGTGTGCATGTGACATGTATGTTTGTAAACTGTACCCTCGATACAGGAGAAATCCTAGTGAGGGGCAATGTTTTTAAAAAAGTAAGTAAGTATAATAATAATTCAGAAAGTAATAAATAATTAAAAAGTTTACCAGCAGAATGCTATATTATCACTGAGTAACATAAGCTATAATTTATAAAGATATCACGCGGGTAAAGCCGCGGGCGGAAGCCAGTTGTGAATATGTTGCTATTTACAAATTGTTGTTGTTGCATATCTAAGACATGAATAACAAAACAAAATAAATTAAATTAAAATCCGTACCTGACTAGATATCGAAATAAAATTAATTAGTTAAGTACTTACAATGTAAATAAAATCTTGATGCACAACATTTTGAACATATAATATGAAACATGTGTGTTATGTGCAAACACTGCTACGTATACACTGGTACTAATATTTTTTAGGTGCGTATGCGCACTCTAACTGTTTCACATTTTAGAACAGAAAATTAGTATGTGTTCGCTAAAATAGTGTGCGATACTTTCGAGTAAGTCACTCCGTGTAAAATATTAGTAATATTTAGTTATGTCTGTGTAGGTAAGAATTTGGATTAAGATGATTTCCAAGTATCGAAACTAGTTTTTACGGCAGATACCGAAACCAAAACATCCATGGTTCCGTGGGAAAAATAAAGTTAACATTATCATAATCAGTCTTTATTTTTTATTTTTAACATTATAAAAATGAAAATTTAACGAATCAACTTATCATTTAATTTTATTATCACCCCTTATTTAAAAAGGAACAAATAGAATAGATCTTTATTTCATGTAAACCAGATACAGGCACTTATGAAATGTCGAGACTCTAGGTGCACGGTTCCAAATAGTAGATCCTATGGAGAAGAACCGGCAAGAAACTCCATGGAAACTCTTTTCAAATAAATAATAGATCTTGACAATCTTTATCAGTACAATGTTGTGGTAAGATCTGCGAGAATAATGCAATTCAATGCGAATACAAATAAAACTAGGATAATAATGAATTGCCTCTGAATAAGATTGCCATGGCAGTTACGAGCTGACCAGTTCCGACAGACGGCACCCGTTCACGAGCATGACGCATGTGTCAATAACTCGCAGTGGCGGCAAAATGACACTTCGTCGCTCGCAGCTCAGTGCACCGTACATAATCCGATCGCAGCGCGAAACCTCGCGAATGTAGTATCGGTTTCGGCCGTAGTTTCAGCCGGATTGCAACCGAAACCGACACTAAGCCGAAATCCATTTTTTTACTGAATCCGATACCAAGAATTTGGCCGGACTTTACTCGAAACCAAATTATTTTGAAGCCTGTAGAAGTTTTTGATATATTTATCTTTTATGAACATATGAATCCCGCCTGGTAAGTGGTTACCGTAGCCCTTGGACGCTTGCAACACCAGGGGCATCACTAGCGCGTCGCAGATTAGTATTATACCTATATACCTATTATGCTTATACCCAAGGAGGACTTGGGGAAGCTCACCCTTAGGTACACAACACTACAGTGTTGTGTAAGAGCCACTTATTTGGGTATGCTATTCTGCAAGGTGGAGGTACTTCCCCAGTCGGGCAGCTCCAATTTTAAGCGAAAATTTCCGCTTTGCCCTACCTCTTTTAAAACATACTACAAAAATGCTATTCTACGTATCTACAAAAATAGTATTCTGCTACTTTTTGTAGATCAAATTATTTGCTAGTTAATTTTCTATTAGAATAATAAAATTAGAGCTTATTTAAATAATACAGATTTACTTTAACATAAATCATAATTAATATGATTTATGTTAAAGTTATTACAGGCACCATTATTGGCTGCATATACTGTAATATCAGTCCCGCTATGTGACAAATGCATAGCCAGAAGAAATTTGAGCTAGTTTAGGTTCTAATTGACCCAGAGCAGAAGCAAAGTGACTCAGAATGTTTAGCTCACAAAATTATAACATAGCAACCAAATCTTGAGGAATCCGTCGCTTTCTTTGACCTGCATGATAATGAGATCATGTTTGTCTTCGCGAAATGAACAGACGATTCGGTCATTCACCCTAGGATGTGGTATTTGATAGGTCTATTTCCTTGATCTTTCAACTGAAGTTTCCATGACGACACTGCTACGAAGTTGTACCAGGATAATAGTAATGGCTCTTTTTAAAACTTAGGTTCTTATGATAAGGACGGACAGGTCAGCATTATATTATTATATATTTCATAAAAAATATTCCTTAAGAACCAGTAATAGAACATGATCGTGCCCCATAAGCCATAATAGGGTAGTTGACTATTATTGAAAATTGACAAATATTGTATATATTCCCTTATAGTAGGCAGATAAAGAACACCATAGTTGACAAAATAATTAAAATCGGTGAATAAATGGAGTTATACGCTTTAGACTATATGAGACACCATCCATCGTTTTCCCGCAAAATGGAATATGTATGAAACTGTCACAATTTACTATGACATTACTAGTTTATGACGTCACAATTCAGTAGCGCCATATCTGTCTATTAAGAAATTTAAAAGCATATAACTTAGGCATATTTACTGATATTCAATTATTTTTTACACTATTGCTTAAGTTTTCCGGAAAAGCTTCATTTTTGCAGATAAAAAAATTACAGTTAAATAGGTACTCTATTATTTATTCCTTTGACATTTACCGTGGCAAGAAATTAAGACCGGCTAGGTAGATAGAGGCTCCTTATCGAAATCAATTCAAATTAGACAAAGTATATATATTGAGCACTATGCTTTAAAAATCATTCCGCTTGACGACTGAAATGACACAATGAACATTTTTGAGCAGTCAAAATACACAGATACACACTACAAACTTATAACACCCCTCTTTTTTGTTGGGGGTTAAAAATAGGACGTTGTCATGGCAACGGGCCGTCTGAGTTGGACACTACGCATTACTCTTAAGTATCAATTCTCAAGTCCAACAACAACACACCACCAACGTTTGTCCAAATATACAAACGAAGAGCAAAATTTATCTTGGCTGTGACTCAAATTGGCTTTACGTCGTCTTGACAGATGTAATCGTGGAATTTACGTGACAAAAGCTCCTCAGCAGACATTATTGAGGGGTGTTTACACGAGTTTAGATGAAATGAAGGCATTAGTCATGTAGGTGACACGACTTGTATATCTTAAAGGATCTGGATTTGAAATTACGTCACTCTTAGCTGTTAGGGGGGTAGAATGTGAATCTGGCGTGTACATGGTGGTATAGTAAACATATTACTCTATTGAAAGCTTCCTTAATGATAAAATGTAACAGGTTGGATTGGTACCTATTATTGTACACATTAAATTATAAATTAAATATAAATATTCATTAAGACATTTGTGACAGTGATGATTTACATGTCTGTTTTATTGTATTGGTATTGTTTATTGTTTTTGACATTAATTTATCATTGTATTTTTATTTTTTTAACTCTGTGACATTACTTATTGACATTACTTTTCTTTTTTGTTACTTAAAATTCTAATTTAATATTTAATAATCATAATTATATTGTAACTATCGCATAATTTGTACACCATCAAATGGTAGGATATAGAGATCATGATATTGTATTTTTTAACACCTATTGTAACCTATGTTCACAAATAAATAAATTGAAATTGAAATTGAAATAGTAAATGCTTGTAGTCCAAGTTTAGTCAAAATATTGATGTATCTAACACTATTTTTTAAAGATATATTATTTAACCCTTTTGGAATTTATATGCGGATCGCAATTTGATTATCATTTGTAATAACGGTGAAGGAAAACATCGTTAGGAAACGTGCACACCTCAATTCAATTCAATTTATTTATGTATTTGTGAACATAGGTTACAATAGATAGGAACATAGGTTGCCTGAGAGGGCCTCATGAAGTTCTCGATGGTGTGTGTAGTCCGCCAACCCGCACTACGCCAGCGTGGTGGAGTAAGACCTAGCTCTTCTCATTCCGAGAAAAAGCCCGTGCCCAGCAGTGGGACTGGGCTGGATTTATTTTTTATACACATATTGTAATTTACATATTGTAATCTATTATTTATTTGAAAAGAGTTACCATGGAGTTTCTTGCCGGTTCTTCTCCATAGGATCTACTATTTGGAACCGTGCACCTAGAGTCTCGATATTTCATAAGTGCCTGTATTTGGTTTACATGAAATAAAGATCTATTCTATTCTATTCTATTTAACCTTTGAGTGCAATGTCAGTCACCTGTGACGACAAGCGAAAATTTTTCTATTGCAGCCGCTGAGAGCAAGTCAATGTGTGAATCTCGTCAGAAAACCTTAATCACCTAAATGTGGTAAATATGAGAGTACAAAATCAGGTAAAATAAAAACTACTACCAACTAAGTTTGGATGTTTGTTAATTTGTATGTTTGCCTAACAGATAAACGGATTTCAATAAAATGATATATATATATATACATATATGTATATATTGATGAGATTTTGCTGCAATGTGCAATTATTGCTGTGTCACTCCCGGCTATTCTGTTTCTTACTGTATATGGTGTGATTTAAGTATGTATTGTGTTGACCAATAAACCTTATTTATTTCCTTCTTTCTTTTAAAATTTTACATACAATTTAAATACAACCTGAGGAAGAACACAGGATATTTTTTAACCTGTAAAATAATTAAATTTCTAGCAAGTCCGCGAGGAAGGAGTCGCGGTCACGGCTGCAAATAAAATATTTACCTATAGATCAAATATTTAGTGAAGAAATTGGTCTGTATTAAAAACTAGAGCTTCTTATAACTCAAGTTTATCCTACGATGAAATAGAATAAATATTTTAAACGTAACGTACATTTTCGCTACATCATTCGTCAATATGAAAGGTTCTCAAAGCAAAAATATCTCTAGAATCTACATAATAAAGTAGAATTTTCCTTCAAATGTCAAAACCACTCGTGACGCCAATACTTATATAAGATTTTCCTTTATTTCCCTTTATATTCCATGTAGAAATCGACTTGTTATCCTTAGGAATAATTGCTTGTTATTTTGACATATTTGTGTCAAGGTTGCTTGTTCTAATTCTTTGGTTTCTTGGATGCGAGCTGACAAGGACTTTTCATGGCCGTTATCCGAGATGGCTCAGATTTAAGGCTTAGCTTCATCATTATAATCTTCCACTGCTGAACATAAGCCTCCTATTATTCAACGGTTGTAAGTGTTGGGTAAACGGATTTCTGATCGCAGTATGTTGTAGCTGGTGTTAATGACAACTAGTGGTTGCCCAGGGGTCGAAATTTTCCTTCTCCATAAACTTTAACTATGCCAAATCTTACATTCCTCCGTGCACGCAATATGCTTAAAAAGGGTAGGTACAATATTTTCTCTCCTGTCATAATCCCATAGTCACCTAGGCCTATTCAGACCTCAGCGGTATTCGCTACCGTCTGCGGCAGAGAAAACCCAGTGGGTACCTATGCGGTAATATTACTGTTCACACCAAAACGGATTTCGCTATCCTTGAAGGTAGAATAACGCGCGGTAGTCGAGTTTCGCTCAGAGAGGTAAGAAATTTTCGCCAGTTAGTCATTTCTGAGTCGCTAAAGAATATATGTACATACTAAATACCTGAGCGAAACCCGCGCGGTATGTACCTCTACCCACAGCGGCAGCGAATATCGCTCAGGTTTGAATAGACCTTAACGACACCTATGTGAAGTGAGGGGGCTGTAGATATAATGTGTGTAAATGTAATCTGTGGTGCCGAACAAAAAGGGGATAAGTCAAAAAACAAAAAAATAAACACAGTAAGTAAACTGTGTTTAAAATTGAGTCTTATTGCCTTGAAATAAGATTCAATAATTTTTCGGTCATTTGACCTCTAGTATAGCGAAATTAATTTAAAAAAAAAGTATCTTATTAATTAAAAGTTACTGAAATCAAAGAACAAACTACTTTTAGAACTTACGTTAATTTATATGTTGTATATTACGAATCACCATTCTGCCTGCAAGCATCCAATCACAGTGGGGTAACAGGGCGAAGGGCACGATCATGTTCAATTACTGGCTGATAATTGCGATGTGGGTTGAAGCCAAATCTGTCGATACTGGGTGTATTAGGTAAAACAGTTGAAAACGAAATGTTTCAGTAATTAATCAGATTGGTTGAACGATTACTCTTATAACACACACACACACTCAGTCGCAAGTCTGCTGGCAGAAATTTCTTTTGAAATAAGCAGTACCTTTGTACTTAAGTATCTATTCCTTATTCTATGTATTTTTCTTTTTGTTGTGTGTACATAAATAATAAAATAAATAAATAACTGCTTAAGTGCTTTTTATATAGCGGCTTTATGTATTAATACTTCCAAATACCATCAAAACTGCCTTTTAAGATTTTCGGCATTTTGGTCTTTTACCACTTAATAAAATAGTTTCCAAAATAGATATTTAATTTATTTATCTTCTTAGTCTTTGTATCTTACTGTTTATTATAGAATTTTTCGTTTACCCTGAAAAGAAAAAATATTTGCGGTAATGCAAACATGCTTACAGTAGATTGAATTGTTTAATGGCGAAACGAGACAAAATTCACTACGATTTTATACCTCTCTCTGTTCAAAATATAACCTACCTTTATTGTAGAGGTATCATCTGATTTTAGCCAACTATATAATATAAACAAGGAATGCTGAGCTATGCAGCGGCTCGTTGGGGCGCCGGCAGTGTTTGTAGGTCGCGCCTGTTTGTACAACTTCAACGGTTTCAATCACGGAGAAACAAGTAAATAGAGTAATGTTATGCGTATTTCTTCATAGCTCGATCATAGAATTCGATATGAGAAGAAACTTAGTCGATTGTCACATTATATCTAGGGAAGGACAAAGACAGAAAATTATATAAAAAACATTATAGGAAACTATTTGTTTTATGCCAAATTTTGCATCATAATTAAATTTTAACAAAATCTATCGAATAGCTTTGCGATGAAAGTACAAAGACGCAGACAGAGATATTCTTCACTTGAAGTATCTTATTACTGTAACAAAGGATATAAGGATTGTTGATAATGAATACCCTACCTACGCAGTATTTGTGTAGATATAAAACGCGCGGTTTGCCCGCATATCATCATTCCATTTGCCTCCTGCTCTAGGGTTTCAGCTGTGCTGCATCGCTGACGCGGATTGTTGTCTTGTTGGCGTTCTTGCTGCTGATTTGTGGAATTTTCTTTGGGTAGTTATTTGTATCGGATTTGTGTTGCTTTAAAATACAATATGTTGGAAATATTGTGCGGATCATATTTTGACTTTTACTCGCGTAAACTATGAAGGAAAACATCCTGAGGAAACATGAGAGGGCTCCATAAAGTTCTTGATGGTGTGTAGTCCGCCAACCCGAACTAGGCCAGCGTGGTGGACTAAGGCCTTCTCATTCTGAAAAGAGGCCCGTGCCCAGCAGTGGGACAGTAATAGGCTGGATTTATTGATTTATTTAAAAAAATAACTATTTTCCATTCACACC
The DNA here is from genome assembly GCA_932294325.1 of Allophyes oxyacanthae. Classification (NCBI taxonomy): domain Eukaryota; kingdom Metazoa; phylum Arthropoda; class Insecta; order Lepidoptera; family Noctuidae; genus Allophyes; species Allophyes oxyacanthae. The sequence goes on along the minus strand of OW028623.1, from coordinate 3,167,143 downwards.
ATCCACACATCCACCGAAAGTTGTCAGCAAAATTTTGTTCGCACAAAAGACTATATCGTCCAGTTATACAGATATTATGTTGTCCGGCCAGTGTAGGCAATTTAGTGGCGAGCAAATATTTACATCTAGCGATGGGTGATGCGCCGCCGCCGTGACAATGACGTCAGGCGGGTCCCAATAACGATATTTTGATTGAAAACAGATTGGTATTGCCTGTGTATTTTTTTACCTGCTGCCAGAACATCGGTTGAGCTTTTTATTTTTTTGTTGTAAAGGCTCGCAATATATTTTTTATCGGAGCTAGAAAAAAATACTCAATTTTATTATTCATTCAAGAAAATCAGGTTTGCTGTAATGTAGCGAGCTATAAGGAACTTTCTAGAAAGTTTAGGGTCAGCGAGTTTTGCCCGAGTTTATATTATATATCGAGAGAATGCTAATGCTAATCACTACTAAGGCCGTAGGCACGAATTTAGTTCGGGGGTTGAACCCTGAACAAGAAAGGCAATTAGGAACAAGATTTAAAAACTGTTTTATTAACTGAAACTAAAAAACAAAAACTGTGCCGGACTTATTTTGGGAGATAAAGCTATGGATATTGGATAACCGTCTCTGAATTGACCTCAACACCACGATCTAATTTCACTGTCTATGGTTTGGAGGGGTTTCATTAAACCTAAAGAAATTAAATCAGCATTTGCATTTTTCAATATTTTTATTTACACCGTATCAGCATACATGAATATAGTTTCTAAAGGATTAGAAGGGCAGTGTTTAGTGTACCTGCTGCATTTCTTATCCAAGCCATAGTATTCTGCTTCATAGAAACCGTCCTCTATGTTGTCTTCTGATAAGGAAGTTGATGGTCTATAAAGAAAATTTTAAAGACATTTTTGCATTTTTGGAGTATTTTATAAATAACTCAAGCATTTAGTAATCTGCCTGACTCAGCTACTACTTAGAGCAGTGCGTAGAATTCACTAGGATCCTACAATAGTTTTATTACTGATATTTGAATAGTTAGGTACTAATTGACCAAACTCTGAAACCTCGCAGCGCCTTGGACCGTGGCTTAACATAACCAAGTTACGCTTGCCGCAGTTAGATCCTCCTCTGAGCCTCTCCTTTAAGGCTTCGAGACTCGAGAAAGAGAAATTCCAGAAAAGTTTGACACCGGTCTGACCTTTTAAGGACTAGACTGGAAGCCGCCCCAAAATAAATTGCGAAAGGGCTAAGCAGATGACGATAGAATCAGTTACTTACGTGAGAATAAGGTAGATCAAGTCTCCGATCAGGCCGTTGTGCAAGAAATGATTGTGAGCATTCTCGCAGATGAGTCTGAGCAAGCATGGCCGCCCTGGATAGCTGTGTCTGATACAGATAATATCATTAAATAAGGCGCGAACAGATTGGACTTAGAGACCCCCCACACTAGCGTCTTTCGAGCGTCGGCGGCTTGCCAGCGCTCACGCAGCGTAGAAGCGACGCTAGCGAGGTGGCTGAACGCAGGTTTACGCAGCACTGGCGTCGCGTTAATCCATTTTCACACAGATTATACACGACGGGCTCCACGCTAACGCGACGCCATTCAGCGCTGTGTATACGCTGGATGGCTGTTCGCCGGCCTTGCTAGCGTCGCGTCGACGCTGCGTGAGCACTGACAAACCGCCGACGTCCGAAAGACGCTACGAGACGTGAAGTACGTGATGTTATGCCCATCAGAAGTAATTTCTTTTTTTAAATACGACAAAGCACGTTTTATAAACGGACTTGTCGTGACGTCGGTCGTTGACACTGTCATGCATCATACAGGGTGGTGAACATGTTACAAAACTAAATGAAACCACGTATTTGGTATCAAGTTCTGAAGCCGTACACAAAAAATCTACGATTTTCACGCATGTTATTTTTTCATAATATTTCACTCTACTCTCATTCGGTTAAGTGACATCAACGTAGAAATTATGTCGTCACATGACATGTAAATAAAGTACTTTGGTAAAAACAGGTTAGACGTTAGAGACTTTTTAAACTACGCCCAGAGATCTTGTAGGTGGAAAATTAAGATTTAAATTAGTTCTTGTGGCTAAACTGCCTAGTATTTGGATTTGATTGTTTTATGTGTACGGTCACAGAACGTGATACCACATACCTATATTCCGTTTGAAATAAGATTAGACACGTTTAACAAACCCTTTTACAGTGTATTCAACCGATTTTGACTTCTATTCCGTACGCATAAGGATGTCATTAAAAGCAAAAACTTATTTACGATAACAAATGTTTACTGCAGCTGTAATTTGTCATGTAACCAACGTAATAGAAGTCAAAATCGGTTGAATAAAGTGTAAATAGAGTTATTTAAATTTCTAATGTTATTTCGAACGGAGTATAGTTTCATTTAATGTCTTAACGTTGTAACCACTTTATACAGGGTATAAAGTGACGTCACTTCACATAAGCTCAATTTGTTTACGCCTTTAGACAATTCTTAGGCTGGGTTTCCACTAGAGTTGTGCGAAGTAGTTAAGCGGTGCGCGTGGAAAAATTCCACCAGGATTACTTCAATTTCCTGGCCTCGCCCAGCGAATTAATCTTATTGGTGGATTTCTTCCACGCGCACCGTTTAGTTACCTCGCACAGCTGTGGTGGAAACGCAACTTACTATAAATAATTGTAATAAGGTACAGGATTGGACTTGGAAGGTGTTAGTAGAAACTAGTGTTGTTGTATTTAATAATAAAGTGTAGGTAATAATTTTAAGTAAACGAATCAATCTAAGCTATACAGCTCTTTTATATATTGTAGGTATGGTTCAGAATGGCATGAAAGTAAGATGAAATTTATTAGGCATGTGTCGGAAAAGCTAATTAAGAGGAAATGGATTAATTAATCGTGTTCGTGTGTGCCGTGTCGGTAATCAGTTACCTTTATGTGTTCCCCTTTATTAAGTTCTACATCTATGCGTATGTTCTCGTACCGCTACAAGTGTCGATGTAGTAATTTTTATTATGGTACAGGAAGGCAATATAAGCATCGATAGGCTAGCGGTTAAACGCTTGTCTTTCATGCAGGAGGGTCAGCGCTCGAACCCGGCCCGCACTTCTGACTTTTCGCATTTGTGTGTGGATTAGAATTGGATTATCACTTGTGATAACGGTGAAGGAAAACAGAGAGGAAACGTGCACATCTGGGAGGTCCTCATAAAGTTCTCGATGGTGTGTGTAGTCCGCCAACCCGCACTAGGCCAGCGTGGTGGATTAAGGCCTAACCCTTCTCATTCTGAGAAGAGGTCCGTGCCCAGCAGTGGGACAGTAATGGGCTGGATTTATTTATTTATTTATACTTGATTATGTAATAATGTATAATTTCATTTTTCATTTTCATAATGCTATACCTACCTAATGATTACCAAATTTTTGTATGTCTTTCAAGGAACATGAATAGTGTCGTGTGGTGTGGTTTACATAGCTACATAAATATTTTTCCACCTAATTTGTAACTTTTTTCCTGTGTTTTTAAAAATAGATTATTTTGATTTCTTTTTGCAATTTTTGCATGCCTTCTCCTGGTAAGTCATGTAATGCCACATAGATTATTTCTGTAACACCAACTTCGTACCACGTTTCAAATAATTAATTTTAATTTCATTTAATTACACATAACTATTATTTGCGGGTGAAATAAGTAGAACTGTAGTTTATACCTAGTCGAGTCTCTAGCATGGAACTCTGCTACCACTAAGTAATTATCTTTATTAAGGTTTAAATTTAATAATCTCTCGTCTTTAAAGTCAGTTTTGAGCACCATACATTGTAAATTTTACAGTACAAATACGTAACAAGCACCTACAATGTATGCCTTTAGTCCAGGCTTAGCAAGCGAATTAGTAGGTCACGTGGTTAGAACTCGGTGGTTAGTGTAACTACAGCGGTTAGACGGAACAAAGTATGCATTATTGGCGTTTAGATGTCCTATGTTTTATGAGATCAACTCATAAAAGATAGAAAGAAGTCTAAATGCCAGTAATACTACCGTAGTTGGAGGTATTTGGTGTTATAGGTTACAAAGAATTTTAAGAGTTATTTTGACAAAATTTGGTTCTGTCATTTGTTTTTGAGTAAAAAACAATAATGACAAGGTATGTGTTAATGTTTAATAAACATGCCTTCTTAATTATAAATTAACGGTATTTACCTAACTCATATAGCTGTTAAGGTTACAAATAATTTTACGAAAAGAGTAATTATCAGGATTTAAGAAGTAATTATGTGCTAAAAACTAGCATGTCTATCACTTGTTACTAGAATGTGTCTGATAGGGAAGGGAAAGGGAAACGTTAATGTCTGAGCTTAATATGAATGTTTTAGAATTAGGTGTATTTGAAAAAAAATTGTCGAAGCCTAAATGAGGATGCTGTCCAAATTTGTAGTGTGTAGTTTCAAAAGGACTTAGCGCTGCCACACATTGGGCCACCGGTAGTCAAGCCGAGTCACTAAACGCAGCAACACAGCTAGTGGCTAGACGTGGTCACCAGTCGTAGCCACTAGTGGCTAGACGTATCCACATTTTTGTCCATTTACCCTTAGTATTCAAGACTGGACGCAGGCGTGGCGAAGCCGGCGACTGTGGATGACAAAACGCAGTCACAAGTACTAGCGCTGACCACTCCAGCTTGTGACTCGGAAGCGGTCACTCGCACGCTCAGTTTGCGTTAATACCATACAAAATGTATGGAAAATTTCATCCACAACTTGTGGTGGCCATCGGTGGCCTAGTATGCGGCAGTTATTAATGTTTTTCTTTTTGTTCAGCTTTTTTAGGGTACGACGAGGATGGTATAATCTTGTTGATAAAAGCCTCTAAATTTTATTATAGAATGATAAAAAATTGCAATATGGACTTACTTTTCCAGCATAGACTCGACGAGAGCATACAGTTTACTGCGTGTCATAACTTCTTTTGGGGCATCAATACTACGATCTCCCCTGTCTCTTGAAACCTAGAACAGAAATATTTTGTCGTAGAGCTCTTTAGATGCCTCTTGGTCACATAAAGATCTATTGTGACGCCTCTTGCAGTGTCACATCATCTTCCTAAGCAACTCAATCATAATATCGATGCCTTAGGTACGGAGGACTTTCTACATCTACCAATATTAACATTCGCTGCGCCGACGGCGACTACGAGTATGTCGGCGAGGAAGAAGGAAGATGGAATGTATGGAAAATTGCCCTTGTCCTTCCTCATGATGCACACTATTTCCTTGTTAGATCGTGACAGCCGTTTAGTCATGAAAAGCTAACAAACAGACAGAGAGACTGAGTTACTTTCGAATTTATAATACGAGTATTATTAAGGATAGAATAGAATAGAAGATTTTTGTTTGTCTTTCAAATAACATAGGTAGCAAGGGAATAAATACATCATACAAGAAGACTTAGAGGTCTTGGATTCAGCATAATAGTAGGAATAACTTTCCTAGGAGTTAGATTGGCACAATAACAAACGCATGAAAAGGTATGAAAGCTATGAAGCTTGCAGCTATACTGCCGGTATCGTCCCTGCCCTGTAGCTATCGGCTAATCTCTCTATTATGATTTCAAGCTAGATAAAGTATTATGTAAAATCGCTGGTTGCAATAAAAGCACAAAGCGCATAGCTAATCTATGGATGAATGAATGTTAGGACTCTTTTGAGTTTTATTTTTAAGTTTCCACACATGTTCCCAACTCGTTTAACTAATACGAAGTTAAGAAGGGTTTATTTTATTTCTAGATTACCGTTAAAACATTATCAAACTATTAACTCTGAAGATTGAACTTATTCTGATACGGAAACTATTTTAAATCGTTTCAAGATGGTGGTTAAAATTTCAAATGAAGAGGAAATTCTTAGATTTTTCAATAAAACTAAAAGTGCCCGTCAGACCACGCCAGATTATGTAGAAAGTGATATACCGGAGGTGGACAAATAATTTACTAATTTTATAAAGAAAAAAAAATAGGACGAAAAAAAAAAACTAGAGTCAAGTGACAAGGTCACGTAGTCTAGACAATTTTATTATTGTGAAGATTAATTAAGCGAGTACAATGGATTAATTATTCCTCTTTTCTACTGAAAAGTTGCCCCTTCCCGACATATGGCGCGCGCGTAACAGTCATTGTGTAGCTCGACCCTATTTTAAGGAGCTACACGACTTCGCACTGCGACCCCCAATCCGTTTGTTTCAGGGATGGTTATAAACCTTCAAGAGGGAATGCGGGCGAAGACTTTCGAAAATTAGGTAGGTGTTTGAAGAAACTATCGCTGTCGCTCTGCAAGCGATAAGGACAACTGCAGATCCGACCGAATAGCCAAAGTAAAAAGTCATAATTCAAGGTTTGGCTCTCGCCCATTTCTTCCTCCAATATTGGACCATATTAAAAGATATTCCTTCTGCACGAATTTTCCGGAGTGTCAGCTTCCTATAAGTACTATTAAGTTATCTGGTGCTAAAAGAGAAATAATGAAGCTCCTTACACTAAGTAGTAAGTGCACATAACCTACTAACATTCCTTTAAACGACCTTTCTAAGTGGTAACGTATTTCAAATATCAAAAGGTACTAACAGTTTCAATGTCTCCGAGCAAGGGATCGAAGTAGGTGGAATTATCGACGTTGTAGTAGTTGGCTTCGAAGAACCAAGCCACGCTCACAGACGTCTGCGGGTGGAGTGGTATGGATACTGTGCCGAATACCTGTGGAGAAGGAAATTATTGGCTTTAGTAATGGGCCCTCCAAACTACGGCTCGCTGGCCAGGTGTGGCCCGCGAGGAACACCAATCCAGCCCGCGGCAGCGTCCCGAATATTCCCTATTTCTGGCCCTCCATAGTTTATTTAAGTAAATAAAATAAATCATACAAAATAACATCCAATATTTTTATTTAATGATCAATTTCTAATAACTATATAGCTATATTATATTGGATACGACGAGCCCAGGGCCAATAGGCTGTATCTAGGCTAGGTATTGGTCCTTGAGACCTAGTAGTGGAGTCTTCTTTTTTATAATTTTTTTAAAAACATTGCCCCTTACTAGGATTTCTCCTGTATCGAGGGTACAGTTTACAAACATACATGTCACATGCACATACAACCAGACCCGAAACAACTATCTGTAGATCATACAAATATTTGTTCCGTGCAGTCAGTGTGGGCTTTACGCTAAAAAGTTTGGAGAACCCTGCTTTAGTTTATACATTCGTCAACTGGTCTAAAGAAAACAATTTGCAACCAGAAACACGTTTACACAGATAAAAATGAGGACTATATTTATAAAAGCTTCAGAGCCATCGCTATACACCTTGTTTAAAAACGAACACCATATGCAAATGTTAAATTATGCTTAAGGTCCTACCTTTCTAGTCCTAATCCCGTCAAGCGGTTATTGTACTGATCACTATGAACAAATTATTTTTTACTATGGGACCAAAGCTGAAATCGCGCAAAATAAATCAGCTGATCCATTCATCGAGTAAAATTGAATTATTTGTATGAAACAGTAGTTTTTTTTTATGTACTGAATATCATAAAAGTTGTCTATTCCATCGAATTTACACAACAAATATTTGTAAGTACATAATTTTTGAGATACCTATATAAGTTTATTTGATAATTATACGAACAGTAAAATATTCAGCAATAAAATACTTACGCCCCACTGTGTGCTCGGTGTAAACAATAAATATCGTCTCTGCCTCTTCTTTGTTACTGTTTGTTCACAAATTATACTCAAAACCACTACGGTGCTGAAAAAATAAAATACATACATATTAATTTTAATATTTTATTGCTATAATCACTTTTTGTTAAGCTATTTTTAAATGGCTAATCAATATAATATATCAGATGTGTTGATTAGCCATTTAAAAATAGCGTTTAATAATATAATAATATAAGCATTCAATAATATTTGTTGTTATTAATAGTTGTTGTTATTAGTTCTTGTTATAAATCCGAATACTTTGTACACTTATCTCATAAAATTAGCAGAGGAATACCATAACCAGGTTTATCCAGGCAAGAAAAAATCGTACCAAGAAAAGAAAAAAATATCAGGACGAGACCTGAATTTCTTGTGTATAAAATAATACTTATACCGATCATAGGACTACATTCAATATTTAACTTAAATCATCTAATTATACTTTACTAAATTAAACCGTCAATTGACACAAGGAAGACACAATTTTGTATTGTTTACGGGCGATCTGTGTCGATTTAATGAATTACTAGTGGTCGCCAGTGCAAGTGATCGAAATTCGACCATAATTCTAGATATAAATTTTAGCTTTCTGCACTCCTTCTCAATATAAACTTTAACTACGCCAAATCTCACACTCCTCCGTGCGCGCAATATGCTTAAAAAGGGGTACAAAGTTTTCTCTTCACGTATTAATATAGATGTTTTACGTATAACCTTAAACGCAGTGATTCTTTAAATAACTCTATTCCCACTAAGAGAACACTAACACAATAGACATAAACCAAAGAATACGTACATTATGAAATAACCACCAACCAACATTGTGGTCTAAAATATAATTTTAGACCACGTCAACACTAAACTCAATATTTTGAATATATTAAGGCAACACAAACACTGACGTCTGCGCATGGTCGAAGCTAGACAAACGCCCGACTACCGATATTTACTAAAGTAATTTAAATGTCAACTTCTTAATCCGTGTACACATACCTACACCTGAACATAACTATAAACAGTATAGTGTGAAGTATATTCCTTATAACCTAACCGTCAAAAACCTCCAACTTCAACTAGAAAAAGAGTTGTAACGTTTGACCGGATGAACAGATTTTCTTGATGATAGCTAAGATGATACCCGATTAAACTAGCTTTAAATTAAAAAAAACTACATTGAAATAGGTCCATTCGTTTTGGAGTTACAATGCCACAGAGAGATACACAGATACACACTACAAAACGAACTTTCGAACGAACACCCCTTTTTTATTTCGGGGGTTAATAAACTTTAAAATAAAGTAAAACCGGATTTCAAAAAATTAAAACGTATAAATTAATTTTCATAAAAAACTTAACAGCTTCTGAAATCGATGCCTATAATTCTTCAATGCACCTTAGCTTGTAAACCTTCGATTCGTTGACTGTCGATTTAAGTGATGTACAGTATACAAAACAGAAACTAATATCTATTTATTACATATTTATATGATCAAAAAAGATATAGATCTATATGTAGATGTAGCTATAAATTATTTAATAGACGTGGTTTCATAGATAAATGATTCATAGAAGAGTTTGGACGTGACATTTTCTCATAAATATTATGATAGAACATTCTAAATACTTAGAGTCCGATATTTTCTACGTTCTCGCTTTAAATAGTATTATATAATATATATATATATATATATTATAATATATATATATAGTATTATATAATAGTATTGTATATACCTAGTTTGAAAAAAAACTAAAGCATAGCTTTTGTCATCCAAACTAAACGTGTACGCAAAATTTCAGCTCAATCGGAAACCGGGAAGTGGGTCAAATTTAACTTCCAAGTTTTTTTTACATAGTTAGTTATATGTGAAGCTAATAAAAGCGTATTAAAATAATAATAATGTATTAATTTGCCATTAAAATACTTACACAATCCGTTGATTCAAATAGGTACTCCCGTAAACATTACTTACTCCCTTCTGACTGATACTCAAAACTTGGTATGTTAGTAAAGTGCTCAGGAGTGAATAGAGTTAAGTTTGGGAAACTGTTGCTTCGGATTTACATATCTATAAATATAGCTACTGCGATATACAGGATATTTTTTATGTAGTGCGCAAAATTTGCAGACGGATTCAGTGTCCGTTCCCAAATGCAACCGCAGTACTAAAAATCACTCCAAAACAAAATAAAAAAATGAATTTGTATGGCTTGCGCTAGTAAATTATGCGTGTCCCCCATACTAAGTCGAATTTTAGTTTCGTTTTAAAGTGTATCCCAATACTGAGGTTGCATTTAGGAACAGAGACTGAATCACTCTACAAATTATGCGCACATAAAAAATAACCTGTATACACGGTGAAATTTATGTAGTTTCGGATATGTGTACTCATGGCAATGAACAACTCTGAAAAGAAATATTTTTCCGACTTCATGTGAAGTCGGAAAAATATTGTTTAAAATATTGTTTGTATGTACAAACGCAACCAGCTGATGGTACCATTATGCGGAAAAAAATTAATTCGCATAGAAAAGGTTTTCCTTTTGCAAACTTACTCATTACCAGAACAATTAAAATTTCACCGTGTATATCATGTAAACACGATAGTATCAGATAATTTTGAAATCGTGAAATAGATCTAACAATTAATTAAAAGTTGAAGACGAGATTAATATCGGTCTTTTACAACTAAACGAAAAAAAACTTAATCCTCATCACAAAGTCAATGCAGACATTTGGAACTCAAATTATGATTATGAAAATCCAACCTTCGTCAGTGTCGCTAAGCGACGAGACAAGAATAAAACAATTTCTTCTGTCGCGTCCTCGCCAACATCGATGTGTATGCATTGATATATAATATTATGTATTATATTATATCCATCCATGTTTCTTGCCGGTTCTTCTCCATAGGATCTACTATTTGGAACCGTGCACCTAGAGTCTCGACATTTCATAAGTGCATTCACATCTGGTTTACATGAAATAAAGATCTATTCTATTCTATTTTATCCATGGTCTATAGATATTCATTGTCATAGTACAAAAGGAAGGTAAAAAATGAAGCGTATACATATTTTTGATTGAAAATTGCAGTGCCCTAACAGGGTTCATGTTCTGGAAACAACATAGTATAAAACACCAATGTATACCACATGAAGCAATAAACGTTCTGATTTCTGATGACGTCAAATTCGAAGATGTTCGAATTAAAATACGTAATAGGTTCTTATACCTAATACCTGGAATGTTATTATGAATAAAATACCTAAATATATGATACATTAATAATAACTACAAATATTAAAATATATAAAGAATTAATAACCTAATCCTATATTGACTTGAACTACAGCGAAACTGCTATGAGTAAAAAAAAATATATTAACCCCGAATTCAGAGATGGTGATAATAAAATAATAACTAGGTATATTGAATATATTTATACTCAAAAATCTAAAACCAAACTTTTATGCCTGGCCTGAGTATTTTTTTTATGGGATTTGGGCCATATCCTTTATAATTAAAATGTACCTATATCTACTGTAAAAATAAACTTATTCATAAACATTTCGTTTAATTAAAAATCAACTCTCGTCTATAAAAAATAATAAACTGATATTATTTATTACACCCAAAAATTGCACGTCTTTTACGTCAAGTCAATCATTTATAATTAAATCTTGAGAACCGCATTTCCCAAATTGAATTTCAATTTCCAAAGAATCTGAGAGAAATTGAGGGTAGTCATAAATAAAACTTGTCGTCTGCTCCCGCAACATTCCGTAATCCTTGTCTATTAATTAAGTGCAAAATCTTGTAATACAAGCCTTAGGTCCTTGTTTAATAATTCACCGGTTACGTAGTTAGCGTGATAGTTGTCGGTTCCTGCAAGTTTAGGATCCACTGGTAAAAGGTTTCGTGTAACTTAATCGGGTTCCGATTGTACTTGTTTTACTAAATATTTGGGGATTGTGATGTTTATTTTTACATTGATAGAGGTATTTAAGGGTTTGGTTGTTTTAGTCAGCTTTTCCTATGACGATGAGATTATAAATGACTAGTTAATGTAGTAGTTGCCCCGCGGTTTCACTGACGCGTTTTATTTTTAACCCCCGACAAAAAAGAGGGGTGTTATAAGTTTGTAGTATCTGTGTGTCTGTCTGTGGCACCGTAGCTCCATAACAGATCAATAGATTTCAATGCAGTTTTTTTAATAGAAAGCTAGTTTATTCGGAAATCATCTTAGCTATGTTTCATGAAAATCTGTTCTGCCGGTCAAAAGTTACAGCTTTTTTTGTAGTTGGAGTCAAAGGTTATTGACGGTTAGGTTATTATCAAAATAAAATATAGCCTATATCTGTCAGGAATAGTGTAGGTTTATATTTGTGAAAGAATCTTTAGAACCTGTTCAGTGATTCCATAGATTACCCCTGACATACAAACAAATAAACAAATATCTCTTTAATATATTAGTGTAGATAAAAGTACCACGAAGGTTTGTCTGGATTTTTCATTGTATATGACATGTTTATAATCAACTAGCGACCCGTCCCCGGTTACGCCCGGGTGCAATTTCTCTATTATCCTTACATTAAATATGAAAGTATTAAACATACAAACATTCCTCTTGAATCACTCTATCAATTTAAAAAAACCGCATCAAAATCCGTTGCGTAGTTTTAAAGATCTAAGCATACATAGGGACAGACAGACAGCGGGAAGTGACTTTGTTATATACTATGTAGTGATCATAACTTTTTGCTTCCAGTAAGTACTGAAGTACCAAGTTACAAGTACAAAAGTCTGTGCTAAGTTAGAACATACAAAAGAAAACACAAGATAATTATGTAGATGAAACAAAAAAAAATGAAGGAAGTGAAACAATAAAGAGCCACTTAATAAACCCTAATTAGATTACCAAAGATGTCCTAATTAAACAGATTGTTATACAATCCGCTTGTTTAATTTGTGATGGAATGAAAAAAATCATGAGTAATTTAATTACTGTCGACATTACTCATGAAATTCAAATTGGACTGAGGTGTATAAAATTTGGGAGTGAAATCAGACTCGGATATAAAATATATGAATAGCTTTTTCTTAAGGTAATAACATTTTCAGTGAATGGTAGGTTCAGATGAAGAATTTCGTTGGCTTCTTGGCGACACAGAAATTTATTCAGATTTAGAAAGAACCAATAACGCATCTCTTTACAAAAAAAATTCTCATCTGAGAAATAATTTGTTTAATATTCTTAGATTATAATATTATTCTCTCCTTCGCAAATCAATCATCATAGAATCCAGATTTTTGATTTTTTTATTATTATTTTTTGGTTTTATATCAATATGTACTATGTACTGCACTTATAAATCCACCACTTGGTGTACCTACCTATTTCTTTGAGAGATTTTCTATACTCAGAAAATGCATGAATACTGGATCGAATATTAATAATATGTATTCGAATATTATTGAAAAAATTGTTTTATGAAAAGAGCTTAGATTATTGATTGGTTGTCGCGGCCGAGCGGCTGCGACAACCAATCAATAATCTAAGGAAAAGAGTATCCATGGAGTTTATTTTCCAAGACCAACCCACTTGGAACCGTGCACGTAGAATCACGACGATTTGAAAGTGCCTGCAAAGGCCCAGTTGAAATAAGAATCTTTGACTTTTGACTTTGAAATCGAATAAATAAATAAAAAATCACCCAATTCTCATTTAACTAGAATAGAAACTAACAAACTGAAAACCAAGGTGTCATATAAATACGCTTTCATAACGAAATACGATACGAAACGAGATAAAACATCTGTTCAACATATTGCAACGGTGGTATGCAACCGCAGAATCCCATTTTAACCCTTCATTTCAATAAATTGGCCGGCGCTGTGTAGGCGGGCCTTAACTTTGATGCGGTAGTACCCTAGAACTGTACATAGCGAGAGTAAATGTTTGCCAGCGAAATGCATGCGGTAGTGGCAAGTTATAAAAATGGAGAGAAAAATTCTAATGTTGAAAGTCAGGTTGGAAATATCGTTATTATGCTGTGTTAAGCAGGGCTAACATGAACACCGCGACAAAATTTTGTCGTCGCATTATCTCGCGCGGAAGAGGTTTTTAAAGGCATTATCTTGTTTTATCATTACGACAAAATTTTGTCACGGCGCGCATATTATGCCAAGATGGGGAAGAAACCTTTAAAAAAAAAATCATAGGTTATCACTAGGATTTCTTCTACATCGTGGGTACATGTCACATGCACACACTCCCAGACCCGAAACAAGTATCTGTACATAATACAAATACTTGTACTTTCATCAGGTCAATTTGACTTGGATACAAAAGTTTTGTTACTACATTTTGGAGTTAGAGAAACTACTTTGCTGTTAGTTTCTTTCTATTCATCAGAACTTTTGGACGTGATAAGGGATTGACATATTGCCTTTCGTTGGCACCTACTTCGGCACGAATGTTAGTTTGATTATAATTTGTCATATATTAATTATTTATACTATTTTGAGCTCTACATGTTTGCTATTGAACTTTTCACCTAACAATATTTGGCTGTATTTTTCCGTTTTGTATTTAGGTTATATTTGTTTTATATCTTGCCTTTCTTCAGTCGATTGAAAATGTCCACATGGAAAAGAATGACATGCGCAAGCCAGTCAACTGAAAGTTTGCGTTTTTTATCGATAAAGAACTTTATTAACATTATCAATTATTTCATAAAAACATCGAACGAGTGAAAATTAAATAGGATATAAAATCTGAGCTAAAATCCATTTCAGTATCAAAATACGCCCCACACTCGTAGAAAACGGTCGTAATGTGTAATGTTTTGTTAAGCATGTAAGTTTTGCCTCTGCTCCCCGTTAGCAGGCAACTGGGCCGTTCGGTACAGGCCAAATCACTGGGAAAACATAACGGTTCATTAGTCAGACACTGCCGTAGGCTCTGTGCAAACATTCTAACATTTTATCTTATACGGTATTTACACTTCGACGGCGCCGGAGCGCTCAGAATCGACGTAAAAACGAAATAGTACGATGTTGCTCGCTTTAATTCTGTTCAATTTGCTTACCCTGTTTGGTGCGGACGCGGGAAGGCAGAAACGGTATCTCGTGTACCCAGACGGTGGGCCAGCCAGAGCTCAGGTATTTCCCCCTGTCTTATCAGAACAAATCCATGTAAATTTACATAGCGTACCTGATTTAACTTGAGCAAATGATGTTTTCTTTGCACAACGGATTGGGGCTTAACGAAGCAGTGTCTTTTTTGTTCGTAAATTTAAATGCAATTAAGCTTTTCTCTACCTTTTGAAGCGTGCTATGAGAGTTTTGTTTCTAATTTATTTTCTGTTTCTCACGGACATGTTTGGTTTCTCTTCTTCTAGTGTGCGTAGGAAATTTGCATGGATTTAACTGGTTCTGTAGGAAGTTTTTCATTGCCTCAAAATTTTGTGCGGAAAGTTTTATTAAGTTTACTTATTACTTATTTTATTGGTCCAAGTACTTTTATTACCTATTCAAGTTTACTCACGTGGATTTTTATTATATTTTATGGATTCATCTTATGAAGTGGCATGATTGCATTGGCAATAATAATTTTCTTTGCAGTCTAGGTAAAGTAGAAGTACAATATAAAACCTGAGATCAATATTTATGATTATTTCATTAATTATAATTGCTTATTGTTTTATTAAAAATATATTTTCATATGTAACGTATTCGTCTGCAAAAATATTGGTTGAGTAATTTCACTTATGCGTGTTTTATATGACGATTGTTTACTGTTATTTTATCATAGATTCCTGAAAATATTTCCATGTCAATATTGCGTGTTAATACATTTTTTTAAATGTTGTCAAACTTGACCTACTTTACCAAATTTATTCTAACAACAATAAATTTTCTCAAACTTTTCAGTTCATCATTGGTCTCGGTGTACCAGTTGATTTAAAAGAGCAATCTGTTACCGTCGGTACTGTGATAAAGTTTCAATATGATTTGCCTACAAACAGTACAGAATATACAAGTAGGATCTACGGTTTCGCTGACACCGTCTCTAGGGATATGGATGAGGACAATCCGAAAGAGGTCTCAAACGAAATAGACCCAGATGACTCAAGACAGTTAAGCGAAACCGAAGATATTGTTACCGACGAGCCAGAAGGAGACAACGATACATTGGTAGATTTGACCTTTGATGATAATAGAAGGAAGAGGTCACTTATTTATTCTGAAGGTGGCATGATAAATACGGATACCACAGCTAAAACTGAACTGTCTTTGGATGAAGCAATTAAAAGGCAAGAAATGATTGATCGGAATGCTTTGTTGGAGGAGGAGGAACCACAAAGAATGAATAGATGGGACTTTTATAAAGTAATTGAGCGTATGGTTGAGAGGTAATTTAATTTAATTTTAAGTCTCGAGTATTTTTAAGTTTAAAACACGTTTCTTTGATAAGGTTTTTACTCATTCTGAATCCTTTATAGGTATAGGTAAATTGTATATTTTTGATCATACGCAGGCTTGAAATCAGTTAATATAAAAGTAAAAATACCTCTACCAAAAGACTTGCATATTTTGGGAAAATTAGCTAAAAGCGCCATTTAAATATGTATGTATTTCCACCTAATTATAGGATTAAAATGCGTTTGATCAAGTCTCCTTGCAGTTAGCTTTTATTGACGTATACTTTTTATAAATCACTCTTGCTTGGTTTTCCCAATTCTTAATTAAAATTATTCAAGAGAGCAAACTGAAGAGTGTAACAAAGAATCAAAAGAAAAGTAAATTAAAATCAGAAGCACCCAGCGTTTAGCTCACAAATAAAAAGTAATCCCAAAAATAAAACATAAATCAAAACATCATTTACTCCAAGAGTTTCGTTTCAAAGAGTTAACAAGAATCGCTATAAAGGTATAATATTTTATTAAGGTTGCCCATTGAAACTTCAGGTACGGGTATTCAGGCCGTCCGTGCTTGCTTCGAACAATCTGTGAGGCTGCGGAGGTACCATTCACCCATGAAAACGGCTTGCTCGGCGAAATTGGACATATACTATTTACGTAAGTCACTAACGTTATGAAAGGATTTTGGTACCGCTTTATTTATGAATGATATATCATTTATTCGTGTGGAGTTGACGGGTTAAGATTGCGGTTGGTTAAGGAAAATCGTTTAATCTGGCCGTGTATGGTTGGATTTTTTATTTGAAGGGTGTGTAAATGAGATACGCTGCGCAAAATCAGCGTGTGTTTTTATTTTAAGTGTTCTCATATTTTATAGCTTCTTAATTTTTCATGTCAAAGTGAAACCTCTCTTATTTTTGAGGTTGATTTCAATTAATAAGTTTAGTGACTCGCGCCTTGATTATTATTTATTTCAGCCTGTGTTGTCCCACTGCAGGGCAAAGGCTTCCCTCTCCTTTTTCCACTCACTTCTGGGTTTTGCTAGTACGGACCAGTTTATTCGGTAGGAGTCAAGCTCGTCCCGCCATCTTCGCCTCGGTCTGCCGCGATGCCGTTTAATATTTACTGGGATCCACTCAGTTGTTCTTTTGGCCCATAGCTCGTCAGACATGCGACAGACGTGTCCAGCCCAATCCCACTTGAGCTTGGCAGGTTTTTGCTTTTTGCGCCTTGATTATATAAGAAAAATCTGACCGCCACAGCGACCTACAAATAATGCATCCCTTTCTCGCTTATAGACGTTTTCATAAGAAAATACGGAATAGGACGTTTATTTACGACAACAACTGTCATATACTACATTACCTAACCGTCAAAAACCCCCGACTCCAACTATAAAAAGAGCTGTAACTTATGAACGGCTGAACAAACTTTCATGAAACATAGCTAAGTTGATTGCATTGAAATTGGTCCATCCGTTTTGGAGCTACGATGCCACAGGCAGACACAGAGATACACACTACAAACTTATAACACCCCTCTTTTTTGTCGGGGGTTAATATAATTATAGCCGTCATCCCTGTAATGTAGGTTTTATGAGGCATAACCGAAGACACGCTCTAAAAACCATAATAGAAAAATGCGTATTACATTTTAGTCTGGATAAAACTCATTTGTCTCTGCATCACCCTAAGGTTGTCTGGTAGAGAATGCCTACGGCATTAAGACCGCCTTTGTACATTGTACATGAAGCATTTTAAATAAATAAATAAAATTTACATGTTAAATCTCCGATATTTCTTTCCTCAGGCCATCGACAACGAAGGACTCGCTGTCCCACCACACAGACAATGAGTACCACGCAGCTGAGAGGCTCGGCAGAGACATAGGTGTGGCCTGCGAGGATTTGTTCCCGGAGTGCGAGGGTTCCATCCTCAGCACCTTCACGCAGATCGGAGAGGATACACTGCATAAGTTTGGGTTTTTGTAAATGAATAATGTTTATTTGTAAAGTAGGGCCTGGCTATTTTGCTTTAATATCTCTTTTTGTAAGTCTGTAATAGGAGAAGTCGCTTAAAAAATATATATCTAAAAGTACCTATATTTATATAATTCTTTCTATTTATATATTTTTTTAAAGTATCTAACGTTGTAATGCGACTATAAAGTCTGTGAAGATCTACACATTATGATGATCCCTAGAAATATTGTATCTTAAAACTCGTAAAAATGTATGGCGTTCCCCCAAAGAGTCGAAAATATTTAACCAGTATATTAAATACAGGATATTTTTTTATGTAGTGCGCATAATTTGTAGAGTGATTCAGTCTCTGTTCCTAAATGCAACCACAGTATTGAACAATACGAAAATTCGACTTAGTATGGGACACACACATAATTTACTAGCGCATTCCATACAAAATCAAATCTTTATTTTGTTTTGGAGTGAATTTTGGTCCTGTGGTTGCATTTGAGAACGGACACTGAATCACTTTGCAAAGGCACACTACATAAAAAAAATATCCTGTAGATATAACTCTACTATATATAAATGATTACATTTAGAGTTTAATATTGTCATAGTCTGAATTGTATATATTTATTATTTATATATGTTTATGTTTATTTAGCATATAATAATACATATTTATTTATATATGTTAATGTTTATGTAAGTTTATAATTATAGTTGTTTTTAAGTATAATAGAATATACCTACCCTCTCATTTAAGTTTTTTTTGGTGCATCTACCTTCATTGTCTCTGCATCACCCTAAGGTTGTCTGGTAGAGAATGCCTACGGCATTAAGACCGCCTTTGTACATTGTACATGAAGCATTTTAAATAAATAAAAATAGTTTTAGAACTCCTAGCAGGTACAGTCAGCAAGAAAAGTTGATTAACAGTTGAGTTTCTAATATCAATTATTTTTAAAAAAGCCACCTAATTATTTCTGATATTTACATGATATTAAAGCTGCGCCTTGGATCTATAAAAATCCCTGATCAAATAAATATGTTTAATGCATTTAACATAGTTATAAGAACATTAAATATCGACCCATGTTAATCTACTGTTGTTGTTGACTCTACTACCATGAAGGTACTGGTATAATTACGGGTTTAGTTGAAAATCAGCGCCAGGCATTGATGTCGCTGAACTGAACCTTTTTGGTGCAGCCATGAGGCCCACATGATTGAGGCAACTTACATACATACTATAAGTAATATCTAAGTATGTGATTATTTTAATTATTTTTTTCTTGGTGTTTTAATTTTAATTTTTTATTTTTGCATGTATTGCCTTAATTCTGCAATCAAATAATTTATGTTTCTTTCATAATACCATAGTAATAGGAAATTGTATTCTCCCAGTATGAAACAATTTTCTAGGTATCAAGGTACTTCCAAATGTCGACCTACTGAAGCTTGACAGTTGGAATATCTTCTGTATATTTGTAATTCCCTGTGAATAAAGTAAAATTGTAAGAAGAAAGTGTTTCATTTGAGAAAATGTAATGTCACATCAGTGGACTGTCAAGCTCACAGTCCAGTGCTGCTCCCACGCACTCAGCTTAACAGTGAGGCTTTCTTTTTGGACCAAATGGTAATAAAACTGTCGGCGCGCAATTCAGCACACTTCGCTGAAGCACTGCAGAATCGTGGCAGACGCAACAGCACCCTAAACGCCTTGTTAAATTGGGTGCGCAGAGAATTGTTCTTCTATACAATGAGTCGAGTATTAATGAATTATTTGTATGGGACAGCAGATTTTTTTTTTGCGATTTCATGGTTGGTCCCATAATAAAAGTTGTTCATAATTATGAGTATAATAACCCAGAATTAGAAAGGTTAGACCTTATAGGTATAAGTAACGTATGTTACTTAAATATAGGGTTACAATAACAAAAAAAAAGAAACGAGAATATTATACAGGTTGTATACAAAAATATTTTTTTATATTTTTTCTACATTGTTTCATGTTGATAATAATACAAAGTCATGGATAAATATTACACGTATACGCATTCATAATTTTTTAGCATCTGTTTTAAAATGAAGCAGCCTTTGTTCTGACACAATCACGATAAGTCATGCAATCTAGTGAATACATCGATGAAGGATAGTGAACAGCCTTTATATAACTTGGTGCAGTCTTGATGCTTCTCTCCATCGGTATATGCCTTGATGTATGGGTAAGTGTCGTCATTCTCCGTCAAGTTGGTTGATCCGTCATTTTTGGGACTGAAATTATAAAAAGTAAAACAATTGAACTACATACCTACGTTTTTTTTCACATTACTACGAGCTCTTATAGCATGCCTGAAATTGAACTGACCAGAAATTTCCAGCATAAGCTGACCTTCCATTATAGGAAAAACCTATACAGTGCGAGGTTAGCTCATACTGGAAATGTTTCGGCAGTTTAATTTTAGCCCTGCTTTTAGATTTCGTATTACCCCCTGTACTGTCCATCTAAAGGTTGCAAAGTTTTTCGGATTGCTATAAGACCGCCCATTGTACAACCTTAAAATGTTACTGACCATGTAAGTATTTATTATTAATAATAATAGGACGTAGTTATGCAAAAACGTTCCAACCCACAAGTCTGTCAAAATTGAGTTAATGGCACTATGCTACTTTTTAAAACATCCTTCATCATTTAGTAAAACCATTTCAGCCCTCAAGTTAATATTCTTCGATTTACAAAGTTCCAACCTACAACACGTAACAGATTTGTAGCTAAAAACAATCAAAAACGCTTCAGTTTTTACTTGTGGGTTGGAAGTGGAACGTTTTTGCATAACTACGTCCAATTATAACTTCGAGAGTACTAATTTTGGTATGACATTTAGATTATTTCTTGAGTACGGGTGTTATTTGCCTGAATATAGATGATTCTATTTATTTATGGTGAAAGACCAATTCTTTGGCAGACTGTACCTATTAGTAAAATTTTGAAGTAAATTTAAAATTTACAATTATAAAACTTACTTTAGCACAAACGACGCCATTTCATGCAACAGATCCTCTTCATCATCAGAGTGTAAGGGCTCGGCTGCAAGTTGACACAGTGTTTGAAGCACACAGGATTTGCCGTTGTGCCCGAACCTGAAATTTAAGTCAGTACACATTTATTTTCGTTAATTTATATCACAGTCGAGATGAGAATGGCAAAACTGCTACAAATATCATTAAATAACATAGGTAATAATACTGTTCCTAAAGTATTTTCGAGTTAATACACTATAGTAATGGAAATACGTCAACGAAAATAAGAAAAATCGTACCAAATTGTGACGTTTTTATCACCAGTTTATGGGAGAACATGTTGGATTTAAGATTAATTATAATTTGGTTACAGAGTTTATGTAATTGGTTAGGTCATAGTTTGTGTTACGCCACTTTTTCTTATCTTTAGAACCGATCTTACATCAGCATAACCTATTAATATTTCCACCACCAAGATAAATAACCGATGTTTATTAAAATGGCCGCGCACCAGTAAACAGCTATAAATAACAAATTTTGACATTCGCAAAATTGCTATTGACGAAACCAATTTATGTGAAAATTGCTTCCCAAAGTAACGAAGTGTCAGAGTGAAATAAATCATGAATTTGATATCTTCGCTCCACGCATCGGCTCACGGCTGCCGTGAATAAACAAACAGACAGACAAACTGTGACGTTTGCATTCCTTCGAATTATTTTCTTTATGACATGTTTATTCGACTTTTTCACGACGTTTTGAAAGTATCCGCAAAGGCCCAGTTGAAATAAAAAACGGACTTTACGTAGATTATCTTTTTTATTATAATCTAAACCCCTTACTGATAAAACTTGTAAATTTTAAACACTGATTATAATTATACCAGTCCTTGTCATTTCTATGCCAATGAATAGAGATGGCAATCGATTTAATTGCCAGTTTAGATAAATCATTTATTAATGAAGTGGTAAGTAAGAAACGGACAGAATTATTTTTACACTAAAATAAAAAATAAAGCAGAATTTTTTAAACTGCGGAAAAAAACAGATCTGACACAAAGTCTTCAGTTAAAGATGAAACTTTTTCTTTTTTTTGATTGTACAAAGAGCATCAAAATTGCAGGGTGTGCTGAAAACCCTTATTTTATCTGAATAATTTAGGATTAACCTGTTAACTGACGATAAGAAGACACAATAGAAAATCTATTGTTTTCGGGTACCGGGTGACCGTTGAATTAAAGAAACCAGTAGAATGTCATTTGTTAGAATTAACTTCTGCATCAGTCGGGTGAGCCGTGAGCGTTCCCTTTCATTCCGACCAAGTAGTAGTTTTAGGCTGATTCATAAGCCATATAATGGTGGTCTGGTGCGCATGCTTTATTTATTTGGACATGTCATTGACCGAATGTCAAGTGAAACTGCAATTCGGTTAAGCTTGATTAGGTATTGTAATGTACCTAGTTCACCAGTTCAAAGACACTCAAACGGCGCAAATATTAATAACCCTATCAGCAGTTACCTATAATATATTTGAGCAGTTTGGCGTCGAAACGGTCGGGTCAAGGGGTCCGAATGCACGTCTCCTTTTAGAAGCATTGAAAAACGGTTGGTCGACGTTACGCGTGACCCGAGGGCTGGCCTATTCTTTGGTCAAAGAATAAGCATCGCTATTCAACGTGGCAACGCTGGCAGTCTTCCGGGCACGCTCCCAATTGTCAGCGATGAGGAGGAGTACTTTGACTTTAATTTTAATTTTATGTTTTAGACTTTTAGATAATTAGGCAGTGTACAATGTATATAGTTAAGTTTAGTTGGCAAATAATAAAAATATATAAACTTATCACCTTTATTAATTATTAATATATAGATATTTTTTTACATTTTTAAATACATAATTATTATAATTTTTTATAAAATACAGATTAAAAATCATAAAAATAGGAACCAACCGGCATTGGGAACAGGGTCCAAGCTACCGGTGCCTAGACTCCAGAGAGAGGTATTTCCTTACAATGCGTGCCGTGTCGAGTAGTATCGCCTTCTAACTTATCACTATTATTATAACCTTTCGAAGAATACCGGCGCTGTATGTTAGTTTTACAATAACCAGCATCTGTTGGATAAAGCTAAAGTGATAATAGGAATCTGTCGTGACGCCATGACGTCACCATTCATTAGTAACGATCCGAGTACAGTAACTTGAGCAAGTGATAACTCGCCTAACAAATTGGACCGCGCTTAACTGATCCAATTACCAACGTGAGAAACGGATTAGGATTCACACTCACTTAGCTATTGAGCACTTTTGAAAGGCGTGATTTGATGCGAACTGGATGGTGTGATCATACCTTTTCATATAACTAGGTAAATAAATAAAAGGTGATTTACCGAGTTATCTATATCTATCTATATATTAATACGTGAAGAGAAAACTTTGTACCTGCGTGCACGGAGGAGTGTGAGATTTACAATAGTTAAAGTTTATATGGAGAATGAGTGCAGAAATAAAAAATTACGGTTGAATTTCGACCACTAGGCGACCACTAGTTACTTATTTCGCACCTTGAAAATCAAACCGACATTAAACGAAAAAGCAGTTTTTTGGGAAATCGCCTTTAAAGTTTTGATTTAAAGGCGATTTCCCAAAAGACTGCTTTTTCGTTTAGTGTCGGTTTAATTTTCAAGGTACGATTTGTAGAAAGAGGTAGGGTACTAAGCCCTTTTGTCACTGTGACCTGTGGGCAGAACACGAATGTTTTGACGTAAAAAAATCTAAAAGGTATAAAATAATTTTCTGAAAAAACTTAATAGCTTCTGAAGTCGGTGCCACTGCCAAGCCAAAGTGCATTGTAGAATTAAAGGCCCCGACTTCAGAAGCGTTTATAGTTCTTGAAGTCGGTTTTTGCTTTTTTTAATTAGGATATCAAGCTGCCGTAAGTTGGAGCAGCAACTAATGGGTGAAAACTTTTCACAAACCATTAATAGCACAGATATTATTCCAACTACCATCCATCATTGTAATGGGAGAATTTAAATCAGATAAGCAACACCATAACAATATTTAATATTATTATTATATCATTAACGACACATGGTGTCACAAACTGGAAACAACACGCCACAACTATTAACCACAGGTAAATTAGATGACGCAATTAGCTACGGAGACTCTCAGGTGTACCAGGAGAATATGAGCGTGAAGTAGATTGCAGCTTTTTAATGGCTTATGCAACTACACATTGTACATTCACCTACTAAGTAAGTATGCGATCCTAGTCATAAAAGGGTAAGCTTACTTTTTGTTTATAAATGTTTCTTTTCCACAATTTTAGTGTATGTTAGTGTTTTTAATTTAAAACATTTTTTGTCCCCGTATGATCCGATATAAATGTATTTTCTTTCCTCTTTCCTTCTTTCTAAAAGACTGTGCAGATCGACAATGTACAAGTTACAGCCGCACTTGCCGGCGATTGGTGGACGTTCTCTTTCTTAATGATACATGCGTCGGACATTCGTAAAAATCCTAACCATCATCATCATTCTCCTGCCCTTATCCCATTTTATTTGGGGTCGGTGAAATATGTCTTCTTCTTCCATTCATCTCTATTAGACGTCATCTCAGTTTACGTTCTTATAATCTATGTCAAATTTCACACAATCCATCCATCTTTTCTTGATGGATGGATATTGAATTGAAACCAAAATCCTAAACAATTACGTCCTAAAGACAGATAAATGGCTGGAGCACCTTACTAATCAGCCCAAGAGAATCATCAGCTTTTTAGATGCTAAGGAGTTGGCACTGTGAAGACTCCTATAACATGACAGAATCCATAGAGTAATGGAATGAGCCGAGTAATTTGACCATTTCTCATTTAACAAATGCAGTATCAGCAATGGTTATTTGAGAGGCTTGTAAAGCTACCGCGCAGATCAGTCGAGGTTAAACATAGCGTTTGTTGCGGACAGTCCTTCGATTGGTGACCATTTCTTCGAACATCGTGCCTCGGATAGCACATTAAGCTGTTGGTCCCTGCTGTCATACGAATATCTATGACAGTCGTTATGGGAGTCAGCATCCCAAATACCTGACAACCGGTCTAACCTTAGGATATCAGTGTTTTCCAGTAATTGGGTGGCGGAGGTCAGATGGCAGTCACACTGTGTAAAACTACTATGCTACTACTACTGATATTCAGCTGCATCTGGTTAGACTGGGAGCTGACCCTAACTTAGTTGGAAAAAGACTAGCTAGATGATGAGTATCAGCTATAGTTTTTTAATCTTAACACTATAATGATGATATCAGAACTCACCCATCTAAAACCGCTTCAATATGTTTATAGAAGTGGTAAAGCTTGGCGTCATCATGGTAATCTCCATTCGTATCTTCCTTTGTCCCCACATCTCGTTTCTTCTTCGCGGACCCTACATATCCAGAATTGGCTCCTAATATATCTATGGGTATTTGTGTTCTGTTCCACGGCAACTGGAAGTTAGCTTGGAAGGCGTAGTTTACGTTGATGCTCTTCGCTGCACTTGGGAACCCAATACCAGCGTTGAACTGGAAAGAAATAAAGAAATTATAAACCTTATTCAAATAAAGACAGAAGTGTTTTTTTATTAATAATTTGAGTGCGTTTGGCAGCACCTCACCAGATGGTAAGTGACGACGTTGCCGAAGATGGATCACGTAAGGTCAAATAATTATTTTTCAATCTCGCCTTGAAGACCCCCAAATTAAAATTCCACCAGAATTTACACTTAGCCACTAACTGTTGTTTATTTATTTATTTATTTTAAAGACATCTTATTGCTAACAGTTTTAAGTCCACGCACAATAAGAGATTGCAATCATTTCATTTAAAAACAAATATATAAAGATAATTAATATATTGAAAACAATTTACATTTCAATAAGTAGATATTTAAAAAGTGTGTATAAATATTAATAAATTATTTCGTTACAAATAAAAGGACAATCATCAATAAACAATAATAATTAGATCAAAATAAGTGGTTCGCGGTTTCACTCGTATCCTCGGAGAAGTACTTCATGTACCCGGATAAAAACTATCCATTGTCCTAATCCAGGATATGGTCTATACGTGTGCTAAATTTCATCTAAATCCGTTCATCCGTTTATGCGTGACTGAGTTACAAACTTTTAAACACCCAAACTTCTTCACAAGGTTTAATATTTATAAAATTTGTAAGATCATAATAACCCTTTCCCTGATAGATATATTATGATAGATAGAATATCTAATAATAATAATAACATACCTGGAGGAGCGTGCTGTTCGGCCATAATAACTGCCTTCTACTCCTGTGAAGTATCCCATCGGATAGTTCTATCTCTTTCCCACTTATGGTAAAAAGTAGCAAGCTCACAGTAGTAAGTGTCAATAGATTTTCATAGGACAACATGATGTTGTAGCAACGTGCACACTCTGAGTGACGTGTTGCCGAATTTTTGGTGGCGAATTACGTTTAGTGATGTCAATCGTTCTTGATACGCGATAGAAATTGATAGAGATTACACGTAATATTTTTTATATGGAAAGCTTTTTTTTGTGGATTTTTTTATAAATTTTATTTATTTATAATTTTTTTATATTTCGGTGAGTGCTGCGGCCGGCAGTGCTGAGTTTTTTTTTAAAAAATTATATATGCACTCAGTAGCATCAGTTTGAAACAATTTCTGGAGGTACTAAGCAAGAATAATATATTATTCTAAATTGTCAAATGTAATTAATCGTGTTACCGTTTTTCATTTAATATTATTATTACTGACGTTGCATTTTTATTTTATTGTTATTATGTGACAACTTTGGTTATGTTGGATATTTTATTAATTAATTATCTTTGTTATTTATTTGGGTTCGCATTTTCGACTATGTAACCATAATTTTGTCCAAATTGGGTAAGAACGTTGTAAATTTGACGTGAAGACGACGAAACGTTGTAAATTTGACGAAGACGTTGAAGTGGTTGGCTTTCTACGGTACGTGCCACTGGTTTGATTCCCGCACGGAACAAATATGTGTATGACAAACATATCCGGATTAGGACAAATCAGGTTCCGGGTCTGGATGTGTGTGCATGTGACATGTATATTTGTAAACTGTACCCTTGATACAGAAGAAATTGTAGTGTAGGGCAACGATTTAAAAAAAGAGAAAGAAAAAAGAAATTAAAGACCCAGACCCAATATGGGGTTAAAGTGCAATCAATATGTTTGTATGTACCAATCAAAGTTATACAGTTTGGCGAAAGTACATAAACATTTGTTGTTTTCCATAAATAAACAAAATTTCTTTCTTTCTTTTCTTTTCTTTAAAGAAAGTTGGACATACCTGTAATACTGAGCTTCTTAGATACAATAGCTGTCTTCTGTTTCTGTGTAGAATCTCTCTAAGATCCGTTGTTTTTACAGTTATTACAACAAGTACTAGACTTAGTACGGTAAATGTCAGGATATTTGCCATAGCAACAATGGTGTTCTTGCAACGTTTGTCACCGAAGTGAGGTACTTAATGAAGGGCATGTGTTCCATTACGTCAAGCGATGGCAATGGAGAGTGTTTGTTAGAAAATCCTATAAACTAGCGTTTAATTTTGTTTATATTATTCATTCTCTTCTTTTGGTTAAGTTGGTTCATTTTGACTTGATTTATTTATTTTAGTTTGAAATAAAGATTCAGAACAAACATTATTTTCAAAGAAGAAGCAATTCGAAATCTCAATTTTCTCGGGAATCCTCCTAAAAACGTAACATGTTCATTTTTTGCTATAGACTTTGATTTGGCTAGTTAGTGTCACCCATGACGTCAAAAATAATGCAGTTCCAATTCGAATTTTAAAATATTTTAATGGTTTTTTTCTTAAAATAAAAGTAAAAACTATTAACAAAATGTTTCCACTTAATACCTACTGAACCCAGAAAACAATTGATAGAATCTGTTGTGTACACGTAATACGTCAATTTGGAGGTTTTGTCTCGTGACCGCGTGTTGTTGGATAAACATATTAGAGTGACCGTAGGCGGCGGGCGTCATGTGACTCCGAGATTTAAACTAGTAAGACCGTGACCGTTCACAATAGGTGATAACTTAGTGATTAGTGAGTAGATCCATAACTTAGTGAGCGAATTAAGCATCGATTTGATTGCCAGTCTTTTGAAAAAAGGCGTTTCAAAAACCGAATTTTGTCGGCAAGGTCGGCGCAGTGGCTAAGCGATTAGCTTTCTGTGCTATGTGCCGGGGGTTCAATTCCTGCTCGGATCAAATATTTTTAGGATTTACAGAATAAATAGTTGTTCCGGGTCTGGGTGCGTGTGCTTGTTTGATGTGTGTTTGTAAATCGTACCCAGGATATAGGATAAATTGAGGGCAATGATGTGAATGTCAAATTATGAAAAAATAAACAAATATCAAATATAAAGAAGGGCCGCGCATCGTTCACTTTTCTCAAATCTACCTTACTATTGATCGTAGAAAAGGCTTGATAGGCAGTATTGAGAGTGACCGATGTAAAAAGTACTGACATTATGGTAACGCAACTAATTTGGTCAAGCTTGGTAATGATTTGTCTTGAATTTTGGGGAATCCGGTGACAGCAGTAGCTCTCATATGAGAATTGGTCGTACCGTCGTGGAAAGATACTGACTGGTTCGTAGCGGGTATTACGGGAACCGCCCAGGGTACTCTGGGACTATACAAATGAGTACTTAGGTATTGCCGCTGGGAAAAGTTCCTTCAGAGACCATAAGAAGAGAGAGAGAGCTCATGGAATCCTATGCAAAAACTTACATGGTGGACAAAAATAGTTAATGTTGTAATTAACCAGCGCTGTGACATTTATTTTATCTGTCACAGCATATGCTGAGATAGGGCATTTTTGGCCTCACGCAGGAGTTTTATTTGTTTTTTGTTATTATTATTTTAATGATTTCTCTCTGTATGTTTATGTAATTTCCTGTACGAGACCGAAATAAATCTATTTTCTTTGTTTCAAAAAGTCTGCTGCTCAATACACCGCTTGTGTCCGGAGACGGTGGTCGAAAATAAGTCCGTTGTTTGCGCCGCGCCTAATTTGATAGATCAGTGACACATAATTTGGAATCAGGTACAAATATAATTTCTTTACTTCTAGTAGCTGTTGTTAGTCCAAGATCCGCGTCGTACAAGAAAAAAATTGTCAAGTCTTCCGAACCCGGAACTAGCCAAACGTTCGTACTATGAACACGACCTTATAATCTGGACAACAGACGGACAGTGCATTGACGCCTATTCCGACACTTTGCCGTGACATTGATATGTAATCACACACGTGGAAAATGTGAATCTTCATAGTTGGATGTTCATTGACTGGTTCTAATTAGAAGTTCATCAGAAATAATGGGGTAAGGCATCGTTGAATATTGCTTATTTATCTACTCCTCCAAGAAAGTTGTGATGAGGGAGACGAGTGGTGTTATTTCATTCATGCTAATAATAATTTCAATACTCATAAAATTTTGTCAATAAATTAAAAATGGATTTTATAATCAAAAAGAATATTAATGTTGTAACTCCTTAAAATAATTATCATATTTTTGTATATTAATTGATTTTATAATTTGTTAAGAAGAATTTAGAAAGAAAAAGAGAAGAAGAAAGAAAAATCATATTTTATTTAGAGAGAACTAGCTTCTGCTCTCGGCTTTGCCTGCATGTATTGTTTCTTGCATAAAGAAAATCCTATCTACTTTCCCATATGCCAAATTTCGTTGAAATTGGTTCAGTAATGGAGGCAAAGAAAGAACAAACAAACAGACACACTTTTGTATACATAATATTTCAAAAATTGTATGGATATAGATACACTTAGTAGTAGATATCCTTGACTATTCATAATTTCAGTTGCAGCTGGAACTTCATGGTACTTATAGTTTTCATTATAAGTGTGGGCGCAGATGATGGTGAAGAAGCACACCGAGAGATGGTGAAAAGACAGATTAATAGCATACCTCTTGTATATCCTTACGGCGCTACTTACAAGGTAAGACATTATGCGGGATATTTTTTTATGTAGCGCGCATAATTTGTAGAGTGATTCAGTCTCTGTTCCTAAATGCAACCGCAGTATTTGGCTACATTTTAAAACAAAACGAAAATTCGATTTAGTAGAGGACACGCATAACTAGCGCAAGCCATACAAAATCAAATTTTTATTTTGTTTTGGAGTGAATTTTAGTGCTGCGGTTGCATTTGGGAACAGACACTGAATCAGTTTGCAAATTATGCGCACTACATAAAAAAATATCCTGTATATCAAGCCACCTTTCTACGTACTCATCTTCTGTTGAATCGGCCCCAATTATCAAATGCACAGAAAAAGCGTAACGGCTAGAAATAAACAAGATATTGCTATTTACAACCGAGTATAGTACGACACAACTAAGAATTAACATCGATGTACCTGACCACCAATAACAGTCGCTCGTATAAATAATTGTATAATAGAATGGGCAGTAGCATCCTTTTGTAGGTTTCTTAACCATTAATAATTTTCCTCTTCCACCCTCCCCAGCTAATTATCGGCTTCTCAGCGCCAATAAAAGCGGAAGATTACATCAGCCTGGCCTTTGCCGCCAACTTCCAGTACCAATACGTGCAGTTCACGAACATCACCCAGCTATCGCAGTACTACTTCATCAAGACTGTCTCCAGAGAACAGAGGGAGGCCGATATAGCCGCGAGGAGAGATGAGAGACTGACCTTCTATACTGCCGTCGCTGATATGCTGCAGTCGTGAGTATTGCTAGAAATTACAGATTAAGCTAGGATACCTCTCATGATAACGTCTTCCGCAAGGATCTATACTAGGCCCCATTCTATTTTTAAGGTTATCAAAGTATTCTACAGTTTTTTGGTATATTATAGTGAAGCATGTCTACTAAACAGAATTTATGGAAATGTCTCTCGTGCAGGTGAAAGAATGTTCATACTGTAGTCACCAATCTATGTACCTACTGAAGATTATTTTGACAACATGCTTGTATACGGTAATGCTATCATCAACTTATGATCAACAATGGACTTTAATGGGATGATGTGATGTTAGGATCATAATTTTGTTATTATTTTCAGAAAAGGCATGAATGGTGAAGAGTGCGTTAACCGTGCGATTTGTGAAGCCGCGCAGTATCCGGTAGAAGAAGAAGGATTAGTGGGAGAGATACTGCACATATTACTCACGTAAGTCAAACATTTCTGATTTCTTCGGCTCAACTATATACAACTCCGTGGATTATTGAGGCAAATTAATCATCCTTTTTATTTGAGTGGAAATATTATCATTATTCTCCTGCCTTTATCCCATTTTATTTGGGGTCGGCGCATTGTCTATTTCTTCCATCCATCTCTATCAGATGTCATTTCCAAATTCACTTCCTTCACATTCATGTCATGTTGAGTGGAAATATGATATCAGTTTAAAATAATGAACTTAAATTATTTTTTGCGAGTTTCGAGAGTCAGCTGTCGAAGATTATACTGAAACTACTTACTAAGTACATAGATAGAATAGAATACAACAAATATTTATTTGGACACAACATACAGAAGATAGAGATAGGCGAGAGATACGTTTGCTAAATAGCACTTAAGTAACTTTGCAAGAGAAAAGCCTGTTTACACGAGCGTTAGATTTAATGCCAACGTTGATACAAATGTTTGATTTGGTATAGAAATGCTCAAAATCAAGTAAAAATGTGAAATTATTATTTTGAGTCAAATTGGCGCTGGTACGATCATGTTTGTGTGAGTAAGATTTAGAAACAAACTTTGTTTTATTTTCTCATAGATTTTATTTATTTCACCTAATTACGGAAGGAGCTCTTTATCATTCCGCAGATCTACGGAAGTTATGTCACCGCTGGACTTGCAATATGTCCAGTAGTTAAGCTACTGTAAAATATGGCTTTGGGCTTAGCCTAGTTATCAGCAGCAGTGTTGCCAGAATGTATTTTTTGTAACATTTTACGTTACTTTTGCCTCCGCCATGTTACTTTCTTGAGTCAAAATGTAACTTTTCGCAATATTATTCATAGGTACCTAAATAATAGTAATTTTTATAAATAAATATGAAATGTTACTTTTCTCTAAGAATTGTTACTTTTCAGGCACATCCAGGTAACTTTTGAATAGAGCCCACTAGCAACACTGATCAGCAGTAACTTATCAGACATTCTTATCAAGCATAGCTTAACTTAACATACCTATCAGAAATCTTCATACATAATATCCAAAGAATATCATATTAACTTGTCAATTTCAGGCCAGACTACGGAAAAACTCCATTTGATGAGAAAGACATGGAGTTGGAAGACTTAATGGGTTCATACAATGACGCGGCGACGGCTGGGAGGCAGATGTTTGACTGTGCTTATATCTACTCCGGATGCCCTGAGGGTCAAGGACTGATGGAAATGTTCAGTATTCTGAGGGATGAATGAAGAGCATAGATAGTCTCATTCGATTTATCCTCTATTTATTTGTATATTCGTGGGTGAAGGTGTCTTCACACATTCTTAGAGAGTTTATAGAAGATAGAATAGAAAAAATCTAGAAGTCACATTCCTATAATAGTTGCTATTCTATAATAGTTGCTAAACACAGTTAGTCGGAAAGAGATTATTGTGATCATATTTATGTATAACTTTTACTATGGGACCAACCCTAAAATCGTGAATTATAAATCAGCTGTTTAATCAAATAATGAACACGCATCCATTTGTTTTGGATTGGGCGATCCACACGAGATACAATCATCCTCAGGATACTATTGCTACTGCCTCGCACACGCTGTAATAAGGAGGTGACCTCATATTGCCTTCTCCATTTCATCATCGCACGACCAAGCGAGGGGCGGGTTTTCACCCCTTTGTCGTTGATATTCCACTTATACGCACAAAGCGTTTTGCTTCATCGTTTCTCATGCGAACGACCAAGGAGTGGCATTCTCTGTCAGCGTCTGTGTTCCTCAATTCATACAATTTGGGATTCTTCAAGGCGAGATTAAATAGTCATCCATCCTCGACAGCATCGTTACTTTACGTTACGTTATTAGGTGAGGTGCTGCCAAATGCACTAAAATCTATAATAGTAAAAGAATCATGGGAATGAAAATGCTAGATTGACTATGATTAAATGGAGCATATATAGTGTAATCTATTTTACTCAGTCTAACAAAATCCTTACGCATCCACTCCAAACTAAACAAATTACAATCTTAAAACTAGCAATACATCTCCGAAATCCCGAAAAGTCTAAAAATGTACCTCAAAAGAAATGTTGGGGCCCAGTAATCCTGTGGAGCCGGTTATAAAGTGTCCCGAGCAAAGCCCGCCTGTTTGCTCAAGCCACGTTCTTGGACAAATTAAGTAAATCTCATATGTGGAGCCGGTCACGTTCAGGCTATCTTTCCCTTACCATATTTGCACTGACTTTAGTGCCTTGACAACTAACGGTTCTCGATTGTGTTTGGTTTTAAGTATGGTGACGGAAGTAGATACAATTCATATTAAATTTATAGGTTATCTGATATTATAGAAATAAAAGCATCATGTTTTGTTCTAAAAACCATCTAAGCCATAACTATTTTTCATTTATCTGACGGTAAACGTCCTATTGCTAAATATAAGCCTTCTAGCTCCAATGCACGGTCGTGGACCAAAATTCCCACAAACACGACTCAAGAGAAGCGGTCTAATTGTGATCGTAGTATGTTTTTACTAGCTCACAGGAAAATGCTGCTACTCATCTTCTGGTAATCATTCAGTAACCCTTTTATGACACCGAAGGGAAGAAAAAGGGTGATTGATTCTTTGGCAGAAGACACGGTAATAAACCATTACGATGATGACAATAATAGGTTACATTAGAATTATTTTTACTCTCAATCTTTACTGACATATCTTAGTAGGTATTTTAATTGTCTTTCAGTAAAATGATGACAAATCTATTAGTATTTTATTCCAATAAAACTAATTATCGCCTATGTGCCCATAGGCCCCGATGGGTAAACAGTTCAATAGAACCCGATTTGGACGACTCGAGAATTTATTGAGTGGTCCAATGGTAGCTAACTGGATTTATTTTGTGCTTACCACGCATTGAGGGTTCATTAGTCGAGTCTTGGTCGTTGATAAAGACGGCGATAGGACGATTTAGGAGTTAGAGGGAGACAGGTAGCAGATTTGCATGTAGAAATGTGTCACGTCAATGAAGGACATTTTCTTATTTGATAGGACAATTGTCTAAGTGCTGAGATTTTAGTTAATTGTGAGCCATACATGAACTTTTGTATGGGTACTCGGCCGATTTTATTTAAACATCTGTTATTTTGTCGGTGAAAATGGCCCTTATTCATCTAAAAACTTAACCATCAGTAACATGAAATCCCCAGTGAGAAAACTGGAATTCCGACGGGAATAACTTAATTAAAAATTGCTGTAGGTACATTGCGCCGAGCAGGCATCCGGGAAGAGCTTGTTAGTGCCCTACGCATTATATTATGACATCATTAGGAATCTAAGAACTCGCTCTATTTCTACGAATTAGATTATTTTTGGTATTCAGTCTTTTTATAGTAATTTTGGTTAAAAATACGAAATAAGATAAGCAGTGCTTACACTGCACCGATCGATCGATCGAAACATTTAAAAGATAGGTATAATCAAGTCCTGCACCGCCTTCAAACGCCGAGGCCCCTTCGTGTCTCAGAGTCATCTTACAAGCATCTACGAGAAGCGCCGCATGATTTTTGAAGCCCAAAAATCTTTTTGGTGTCTCGTCAAACCTTAGGAAAAAATCAGATGAGCAGGCAACCGGAAATAGCTTGTTAGTATACTGCGAATTGTAATTATTATGACTTCATTAAACAATTATTCAGTCTTTTTAATGATTATAGTAATATTGGGTAAATAAAGATAAAAGATTGATAAGCTGTACAATATTTTGGGGGACTCGGGGCTAGCGCACAAATCGATGATCAAAACATCTAAATTTTAGTAATGGAGGTGTACTCAAGTCCTGAATGACCTTTATACACAGAGACCCCTACGTGTCTGGGAGATTTTGTTAAGCTTACAAGCATCTACGCCAGGTGCCGCAATAGTTTAGAATTGTTACTACTAATGTGTTACGGCCCATCGTTTACGAGCTCCATGGGAAAAATAAAACAGGGAAATTACTTTTTAGCACACAAAATCTGACTATTAGGTACACTCTGAAGGCTTATAGATTTTCTTTATGTAGGTATCCAGGTTCTCATAAATTAAAGATCGTCGAACTGTATCCTTGCTTGGATGCTATGTCAAAAATATCACGCAAGTTGTTTGAGCTCATCATATTATTATTTACTGTAGGTACAGATCTTGATACTCTAGCATATTTTACATCAGCAACAATAATTATTGCTGTACCAACAGGTTGTATTTTTGTTGACAATCTTTATGTTATCTCAAAATTATCACGCAAATTGTTTGAGCTCATCATATATTTGCTGTGGATATAGATCTACTCCAGCATATTTTACATCGGCAACAATAATTATTGCTGTCCCAACAAGAATTAATTTTACTGTTGATTTTTGATTGATTTTGATTTTTGTTGATTTGACAATCTTTCACGATACACAAATTAATTATGCCCCCTCAATTTCATGAAGATTAGGATTTGAATTTTTTATTACTAGGGGGATTGACCGAAGTAATTTTATGTAATTACTACATTGAGTCCACAGATTTTTATTATTAAAAATTGTTACTTTTATTTTCTTTTTGGATCGTGTTTTTAATTTTTTACATTTTCTTTTGTTTTCATTTTTACTTCTATTTTTTTTTTTTACTTTTTATGTGTCGTAATTTGTGTAAAAAATAAATCGTTTTCTTTTTTTCTCTTTCTTTCTTTAATTCTTCTATTTATATTACTTATTATGTAGTGTTCTGTAGCTAGCTTCGTGTGTTTTTATATGTCACGCGACTGTATGGTAATCTGTCGCGTAACTACAAACATTGCAATACAATTTATTTTTTAAATTTTTTTATACGACTAAGGTGGCAAACATTCATATGGTTCGCCTGATGGTAAGCGGTTACCGTAACCTATGGACGCTTACAACCCCAGGGGCATCACTCGCGCGTTGCCAAACCTATTACTAGTGTCGTGTTGGCAGTGCAGTGTTATATTCTGCAGTCCCAGTCCGGCAGTTCCAATTTTCAGCTGAAGGTCCCGCTACTTCTCTTATTTGTTATGTGCTTTAATTTGGCACGTGGAATATTTTATTGATGTGAGAATATTCATTTACAAGGAATAAAATGCTTGAAAAATCAAACAGTGTCTGTATAAAGTGATACATCTAGTACAGAAAACGGGCATGATGATAGGGAATTATTGCAGTCTTCTATCGTTGCGTTGTGCCATTTGTCCGTTGCCGATGATTGTTGCCTGAAAATATAATAAAATTGAAATGAGTACAGTGAAAAATCGCGCATTTTTTTTTTTTATAAAATACAATTTTTCAAGTATCCCATTTCACGCGTGAATAATATTACTCACTCGTTTTACTTTCAATAAGAAAATATAATTAAAGTTACGAAGTATCATTTTCCAATATTTCCGAAACTTTAATTTTCATATCATAATAACCTGTGGTTACAATCTAATTAACAGAAATAATGTAACTTTTGTTTCAACCAATCTCGACGCTTTAATTTCTGAACACGAATGTCCATTTTAGCATAAAAATTGCTCATAATTTCATTTGAGCGTTTCAACGAGCCGTCAGCTAAGAACATAATTTCATTAAAAATGTCGTTTTATATTACCTGAATACCATTTTTAAAAGTTTGTGGTATATTTTCCGAGGATTGGGGATCGTTTGCATTTCGCAAATGGCTCGCCGGACGCAGTGGAAGCCATTCAGACCGTTCCTAGGGCAATCAATTTATTTTTGGTGAATGTTTATGGATGAAAATGAATTTATTTATATTTATAGTTATGTATGGTCGAAGGTTTTTGTATGTAAATTATTGTGTAAAGAATGAAGTGTGGGTATTTTTAACAAGGCTAGCTTTTTATGAGTCTGGAAAAATCCTAATTGTAAACCAATGTGCATGTAATGTTCTACGTTTAAAAACAACATGGTGGTGGAAAATGAACATAGTCAGTTAATTACTTGGTAAGTTAGTAATCAATGGTTGGTACTTCACTAATCAGCGGTCCAGGAAATCGTAGAACTTGTTTTGGTATAAATAACATGAAAAGAGGACGATATAGACCGGAAATCAACAAAGCAAGGAATGAAGATCACGCATTTCCGCCCATTCCAATATGAAATATTACTAACAAAGAATAACGGGAGAAAAAAATATTTTTCTTGTAAGAAAAAGTTTTGTATTGGTTGATGCTATTTGTATTAGTTAGCGCTGGTCTTCTGGGTGCGGTACAAACCCGAAAGTAAATAGATATTTATTGACCTTCACATAAGAATGAGGTCGTAGCTGTAAACCTATTTTGACGCTGCAATGGTTATTCGAAGTATACACGACGTGTACTCGACGCTAGGTGTCGCTATTAGAGTGTCGTAGTGTGTACCATCAAAATTGCTATCGTTAGCAGGGACCGAAACCGGTATGACCAATACCTATGTTTCTCGATTACAACCTTTATTATTTTTACAGGTATTTTAAAAATAATCTTTATTTTTAAGGTAGCTCCATCTCATTGAGTACAACTGGTATTAAATACCGGTTACCGAAATAAAAATTAAAAATTAATACCGAAATAAAAATCTCTACCTTACACGTGTCACGTTGCAGCGCTTGTATGTGTAAGTATGTGTATATCGCCGATAATTTTTAGGTTACCGGTTTAGAGCTAATGTTTATTTATATTGGTTACCCAGATAGTGGTAACCGTATTCTTAGAAGTAATCATAATTCTTCGATACCTGTACCCTAATTCCTTCCTACCCTATTCTTTAAGATCATATTAGTGATTCATAAAATATGCCTGATTTGAAATGCATATCCAAAAGTAAATTGTAAAAATAACATTTGCACGTCGCAGTACTGCAAAATGTATCTGGGTCTTTAATAAGTTACTGTACCGTCTATTATAATACCTACATTTTAAGCAAATAAATCTATTCTATTCTATTCTACTTTATAGCAGTTTTCAGTCCCTGATGCACCCCAATGATGCTGATGTCGAGACATGTCTAATGTCAGTGTAGTTGTTCCGGGTCTAGGTACCCATAGTCCGCGCGCGAGCTCCGAGGAATTGGACCATACCGCGTCATACCCCGGGTATGAGCGACGGTCGGGCGCAGCGCACAGTGCCCGTTTTCTCAGCCCCCAATTCCTCGGAGCTCGCGCGTGGTCTGTACCTATGTGTGCATGTAAGGTGTATGTTTGTAAACTGTACCCGCGATATACACGTAACTGTGCCCACGGATACAGGAGAAATCAGATTATGGGACAAAATTAAATAAAATATTAGTATATAGTTTAAAAAAAAACTAAAGAAAACGCTTTTGTCATCCAAACTAAACGTGTATGCAAAATTTCAGCTCAATCGGAAACCGGGAAGTGGGTCAAATTTAACTTCCAAGATTTTTTTACATAGTTGCTAACAAGCGTACTTGCGTACAAGTGAAGCTAATAAAAGCGTTTTAAAAAAGGGCTGCTTACTTGTCTAAAAGTGTCTCCATATGACTATAAATGGTTCTCCTATGGATGAAATGATTTCGGTAAGGGTGGAAGGTGTCTGGTGGTTCGTCCCAGTTCATGCGGAACCCGAGGGCCTGAGCGAAGATCTGGGACCACGGCACCATGTTCGCTTTGAAGTTGAAGCGGAGCTGAAATCAGTTAATACCTCGGATGTTAGCAATCATAATATTGTTAGTCATTTAAAATAATGCTGTAGTTACGCTAGTTATACCCTACTTGCCACTAAACCAGTGGCTCCCAACCTTTTTTACTATGCAGGCGTACCTAATACGTTCTTCCAATATAAAAAAACAACCAACCCGATACTGTCCCACTGTTAGGCACGGGCCTTTTCTCAGAATCAATTTCAATTTATTTTCAATTTCAATATTCTATTTGTTTCCATAAATATTTACAATGAATAAAAAAATATTTAAATTTCTAGAATGAGAAGGGTTAGGCCTTAGTCCACCACTGGCCTGGTACGGGTTGGCGGACTACACATACCATCGACGACTTTATGAGCGATCTCAAGTGTGCGGGTTTCCTCACAATGTTTTCCTTCACCGTTTACGCAAGTGATAATCAAATTGCGATGCGAACATAAATTCGAAAAGTCAGAGGTGCTGGCCGAGTTCGATCACAGACCCACCTGCATGAAAAGCAAGCATTATGTAAGTTCTAGACTGGTGAAATTTATATTTAAATTTAGAAGAAGAATTCATTAAGTTATACTTACAAAGAAATGCGACATATTCCTTAAGCTGAGGTATCTTTTGTGGCGCTGATTTGTTGATTCCTTGGCTGTACCAGAGTCGATCAGTATGAAGGCTATGAAACAAATGTAGCACAACACACATACTTGAATATATTTGTACATTTTATTGATCCAAAACTTTGAAACATACGAAACTTTTAGAATTGGTCCATTGAAAAATATTATATACTCGTAGTTTATATCATTAGTTTGTAATCAGGTTCTAATTTTAAAACTGCGATCCAATTCTTTTAATATCTTTTGATATTGGAACTAATTCTGTTCACTGTGCCACATATGTTTATTTTTACTAAATCCAATTCACATTAAATACGCATTACTATATCAACTTCCACTTAAACAAAATATACGCTGAATTTATGTAAACAGAATTAATTAGTCCAATTCACATAATGTTTTTGATAATTCTTTTCACATTAGCGTTTTCATCACATTTTTGGTCCAGTGGAGATTTTAAATCACTTTTTTCACAACACACAGCCAAAGGTTTAACATAGAAATAATGAAAGCGACAATATTTATACGAATAATAGCGGTCATACTGAAAGTAGGCTCTGTTTGATGTATTGTTTATCAACAATTATTTTGTTTGGACAACTGAAACTAGTTTATGAAATATGGGTTGAGTCTGCTACTGTTTCAGATGCTTTACAAAAAAGCGCTAATTAGTTGCAGTAGTGCCTCGTATGCACTATGTACAAGGAGCCAAATGTTTTGCTACACTTCTCGCTAGAGACGTCGGGCAAAGTCGAGCGACGTCAGGCGACGTTGCCCGACTTCGCCCGACAAGTGACGCGAGACATTTGTCCCCTAGTGAATACGAGGACAAATCCCTCAGCTGAAGCGACACGCCGACAAAGGACAAGTCACGCGCTGTTGCCAGATTTGTCATGCGATGTCACTCGATATCTTTAGCGACACGTGTCGCGGGATATTTGTCTCCTAGAGAATACGAGGATTAATCTCTCAACTGAAGCAACACGCCGTCAGAGGACAAGTCGCGCGATTTCTAGCCTTGTCGTGCGATGTCGCTCGACATCTCTAGCGATAAGTATCGCGAGACATTTGTCCCCTAGTGAATACGAGGACTAATCCCTATATTGAAGCGACACGCCGACGAAGGACAAGTTACGCGATTTCCTGACTTGTCGTGCGATGTCGCTCGACATCTCTATCGGCACGTGTCGTGGGACATTTGTCTCCTAGTGAATACAAGGTTTAGGCTGCAGTCAAACTTCGTCTTCTTCGTGTCGATGGTACATCAAAATTTCTCCAGCCCAAATCTTCGCCAACTATAAGGCGTTATTAGTGGCAGAGCAGAGTTCACTCAGGGTGCAGCTGTTGCGGCACAATGGACAGGACAGTAGATGTGATATCATTTGAGGAACAATACCGCATCTACATCCCGTTGCCGGTTCATCGATATGCTTACTCATGTCATACCTGCAGTCATACTGAAGAATATTATTCTTAAAACAAGGTAAATAAATATATAATAAATATCTCTCTTTTCGAGGTTGAAGTAAAAGGCGACACAGAATCATAATAAAAGGATTAGCAGTAGCATCCTCCTTTGATTGATTGTTATTATAACAATATACTGCAATCATGGTCAGTTCAGTGGTTCCTTCATTGTATTTTATAAACCAACGTCGATCCTGTTTGTCAGATACGTGAAAGTAATAATAGTGTATGACAAACATTTATGTTGGTTAGCAGGACTCAATAGAATCATGATTCCAATTAGAATCAAGCTTCCAATAAAACAATTGAATTCTGTAACAGTGTTTATTCGTCGATATGTACAAGTAATTTTTGGGATTTTTAAACAATATCCGTGTAGGGCGACACGTGTAATAGAGAGAAAGGGCACGAAGATAATGATGAATCACATTCTTCTGCTGTAGTGTTGTGCCACCGCTCTGTTGCTGACGACATTCTCCTAAAAGAAAAATGGGTATAGGTACTTTAGCGGTACTACGAAGATCCCAAAATGTAGACTTAGGCTGCTTGTCTGAAGCAGAACGTAACGGAGAGGTGACCAAATAACCAATAATAAACCAGTATTTTCTCTGTGTGAATTTATGTGCGGATCGCAATTTGATTAACACTTGCGTTAACGGCAAAGTAAGCCTAATGAAGTCCTCGATGGTGTGTGTAGTTCGCCAAACCGTACCAGGCCAGCGTAGTGGACTAAGGCCTAACCCTTCTCATTATGAGAAGAGGCCCTTCCTTGCACAGCAGTGGGACAGTAATGGGCAGGATTTATTTTTCTCCGCTCATCTAAATGGCGAACATTTGTACTCTATTGGTTAATTTTTGTTCTCTCCGTTTCGCTTTATTAAAGGGGATAGATAGTCTGGCGGGTCATGAAAAATTGTTTTGTCTACTTTGGGCTTGTTCCAGACGACGGTCAAGATAAAGAGCAATTGAAAAAAAAAATAGGTAGGGCAGACCCAAAATAAAATGAGACTAAAGGGCTCAATTATGGAGACGCGGAATGTCACGCGGCGCACAAAGCGGCGCGCAGTGCGGATAAAGACTCGTATCTCCGTTCATGGAGAGCGAGCGAGGGAGCGACGCGCCGCTTTGCACGCCGCGCGACGCTCCGCGACTCCATACTTGAGCCCTAAACGAGCAGCATGTAAAAGGTTATACCTTCTCATTGAATTTGGGACAACATGGCCTGTTCCAGATTAGCATATAAATAGGCACATCATAATAATATTCTGAAATTAAAATGAAACTGTGTGGCATACCTACACATGAAAAACTGAATTACCTAAAAACCATTTTTAAAAGTTTGTGGTAAATAATGTTGGGTTCTGGAATAATTTGCATTTCACAGATGGCGCGACGTACGCAATGGAAGCCGTCCAGCCCGTTTCTGAAAAAGAAAGACATTTTTAGTTGGTTGAATATTTTAAAAACGATAAAAAATCACATAATTATGTCTATGAGTCTATTTTATTTTTATTTTTTACTGTTTAAAGGTTTAAGTTCATTTTTATTTCATTTTTCTCTCGTGTGTTGTCACTGTCCGTGCTGAATAAATGAATTTTCTTTCTTTCTTTCTTTCTTTAACTATTTATCCTTTTAGCAATCCTTTACTTATTTAGTTTCTTGATGTGCTGCTTTCATCTACAACACAATACTACACTGCATTTAATTTACTTAGTCATGTCATATGTCCATTCTATGTAGGTATATATTTGTTGCCTATTTATGTACATATATGATATATTATATTTGTTGATCGTATTGTATGTATTACTTTATATATTTTAAATGCACCAAAGTCTACCCATTCCGTTTCATCCATGAGATTTGTCCATCCAAAGGTTGTTTAGAAAATATCGCTTTATGCGATAAGACCGCCCATTGTGAATTGTTTTACACTGTTTTTATTGTATGTTCTTTATGTTGGTGTGCAATGAAGCATATTTCTATTCTACTAGCGGTCGCTCAGTGGTCGAAATTCGACCATAATTTTGGCTTTCTGCACTCCTTCTTCATATAAACTTTAAACTATGCCAAATATCACACACCCCACACCTCCGTGCGGGCAATATGCTTAAAAAGGGGTACAAACTTTTCTCTTCACGTATTAATATATAGATTCAATTCTATTTTGTGTGTTCAACACAAGTTCTAGTTTTGTTCATACCAAATTTAAGCTAGGAGTATGAAAGCGAACACTGCGGTCTATTCTTCCTTATAATACGACAATTATTTATCTTTGAATCGTGCTGATGAAGACAAATCCTTTTTATCATTATGTTCGACCCGGTAAGAGATTACCACCTGGTACTGCACATTAAATTTAAATTTTTACCTGTCCAGTAGCGTCTCAACGTAGTCATAAATATCCCTGCGATACATCCGGCGATAGGGACGAAACGTACCCGGAGGATCGTCCCAGTTCATACGAAATCCTATAGCTTGCGCGAACAACTGGTTCCATGGGACTATGTTTGCTTTGAAGTTGAATTTTATCTGAAAGTGCAGTAAAAATGATGAGAATATGGCTTTTTCTACTGTCTGCCGTGATTTATGCCGTGGCCACTGCCAAGCTACGTGCATTGAAGAATAAAAGTTTTTTAAGAAAATTTTGAAGTAGATTTTTACTTTTTTTTTTAAGTTTATTTTATTTTTCCATTTTGAGTGGGATAAGCAATACATAAACTTGCGATTACAGCAATCGCGAGGGATATGCTGATTCATTCAAGAGTTCCATTTTCTATCTCCGAACGTCTTCAACAGATCTTCACCAAATTTAAATCGAACCACCTAGAGAGTATTTC
Organism: Allophyes oxyacanthae; assembly: GCA_932294325.1. Classification (NCBI taxonomy): domain Eukaryota; kingdom Metazoa; phylum Arthropoda; class Insecta; order Lepidoptera; family Noctuidae; genus Allophyes; species Allophyes oxyacanthae. Next base: position 3,123,134 of record OW028623.1, on the reverse strand, counting down.
CTTTCAAAGAAAAAGAAAAATAATTTTCAAAAACGGTCTGCAATTGGCGGGGTAGCTGCGTAACAAACACACAAAAATTAAAATAAAACATACAGTCAAATTGAGAACCTCCTCCTTTTTTTGAAGTTGGTTAAAAATTGATAGGTACAGAAGGCTGGCTCCATAGAACGAGACGGCAGTCTCAACTCTAGTCAAACGAAAGTTCATTTGATTTGGTTTGGGATCACGTAGGTACCTACTTAGTACGTATGCGTCTACTGTGCATACAACTTATATGGTGTCGGCTTTCTGTAACTAGGTACCAATTTTGTGATGATAATATACAAATAGCCATACAAATATTCACAAACATTTCCATACAATTATGTTTGTAAATTATCATAAACTAAGCTGTAGCTTACGACAAAATGTACCTACTTCAAACATTGATCAAATGATTGCCAATTCCATTCTCGTTTGAAACTGCAACATCAGATTATTTACGGTACATTTACGTTTCTGTTCTATCCACATTTCTACAACTAAAGCAATACATTACTCCAATCTATACTCACATAGAAACGCGATACGTTCAGGAACGATAGGTATCTTCTGTTCCTGTGTACTGCCTTTGTATCATTAGCTTCACCTACATCAATGAGAATGAATGCTACCAAACTTATATAGCATATGAACAGCACTGAAATGAATTTGTTCATAGTTTTCTTTTGAATTGCTGCTATCAATGTGAATGCAACTTTATTTTGTTCTCAATTAGAAATGCTTTTCGAATCTAAAAAAAAAGTGAAGTATGAGGCAGAGGAAAGTACACTTGGAAGCAATGAATCCGGGTCATCAGCATAATAAACCTTAATATCTCGGAAACTAAGAATGGTAGCTTATTCAAATAAAAAGTATTTTATAGACCTATTTAATACTACTCAAATAATACGCATCGAGAGCTGAAAATTGTATTGATAGAGGAATGTGAGTTTTTTGTAAAACGTTGCCCCCTCACTAGGATTTGAGGGTACAGTTACCCTCATGGTGGGGGTGATACTCCCCAACATCGCCCCAGAAACTTTGTGTCGGGTACCGAATCGCATAACATCTTTATTAACAATACCTACACGGAGGTCATACAAAGTATTAAAATGTGAGAAAATGATATAAGTATAAAAGGTTACTTTAGAATCCAAAACATTTAGGTCTATAGATCAAATTAACGTACTATTGTTAATATTTTTAAGTTGTGTTGTTGTTTTTTTTTTACATAAGTAGATATTATTTAACAATTCTTTTCGTGTAATGCATTATTATAATATAAATTCTTACCAATGTTTTTATTTTATGAAAATATTATCGTTCTTCAATGTATAAAATCGTGGCACCTCAATGATAACATTTTACTTTGGTTTTTACAGGTTTTAATCTTAATTTTTTTTAAACCACTTTCACTAATTCATTGGAAATGATGAATCTAAAAACAGGTTATTTACAAAAGGTTTTAAAACTGACATGTGATGCTAGTGTAAAAGGAAACGAACTAAGCATTTTTTAGAAAGTAGGTGATATTTGATTTTATATTTATATTCTTAAATCTGACCTACAATTTTCGGTAATCTAGAGTGGTTTATACATGGTGTTGTAAACCACCTTACGGCGTTAGTACATCTATATGCGTTGGCAATACTTGGCAACGAATAAAATCTTTAGGTACTGATAAATAACTAAATTCACAATATAATGCCATTCTTACGATACTCATGAGGTGGCTTAAGTGGAAGCAATACAGAAAAGAAGCATCAAGGAAGATAGGTTAAAGAAAATAAATAAAAATCTATGACCAACTAAAACAGCGGTCGCATAATAAGGAAATTAATAAAATCGTATTTTAATTTACCAATATTTAATTTTCCTACTCTTTAACAATTCACTGTCACAAAACTAACCAACCACCTGTATAAGCATTGTTAACGGTCCAGCAATATTTGTTAGTCGTGATCAACGGTACATCATCCGAAGATAATCTTGACATTGTTAACTTAGAACTGAATGCGGTACTTTGGCTCAAAATAATACAGTTTAAAATAAAAAAAAGAAATAGAGAATGGTATTGAAGATGCAACTTAAAAGTGGAAAAAGAAATATACTTTAATATTGTATAAAGAAGAAAAATAAAGAAGTTCGTAAAACGGAATCCAATTGACCAGAAGAAAGACGATACCTCAAAGAAGAAATAGATATTGATTAAAAATGAGTTTAATAATGAAATCAATGTTATTATTATTAATGTTTGGAGCTCAAGCCCAAGCAGAAGTAAATGATACGAGTGAAATAGAATTAACTGAGAAGAGTAAGGTATTGTCTAGAAGGAAAAGGTTTATCATATTTCCAGAAGGCAGTTCTTTGCAGTTAGGTAAGTTTGAACATTAAACATTTTTTTGTGATCAATTCCATTCTTTTCTGTAATTACAAAAATAAATTCTTGTCTAATTATAAATAAAGAAATCATACTTCGATCACCAGTCAAGTTTCTGTCAAGGGTATTGAATTGTTGATGCTAACCGTACGATTTGATTGAATAGTTTTTTTTACTGTAGCATGAATTATATTAGCATAATTATTATGATTTTATTGACAGCGGAATTAAATATTTTGACATCAACATTTTTCATAGTGACAAATTAATATTTCGGTTCCAGTATTTTGTACGACATATCCCATGATATTCGAAATTGGGGACATCTTCCTGTATGGATCCACTGCAGCGTTAGCTTGGGAGTTGCCCCAGGACCCGTATTCTCCTTTCAGACATCACGCTGACCCTCTCCATCGGAGAGTGGACACCAAAACTATCTATTATACTGATGAAGATGGAAGAATTATAGATAAGAGGCCGTATCACAGGTAATACTGCTTCTGTTCTTGTTATATATGTCAACTATTCAATGCGTTGATGATGATATGAGAAGAGGACATTCTTTAAATACTATTAACAATTTTAATTCTACTTTTTGATTTCGCAAACGATATAAATTCAGTTTTTTAAAAATATTATAACATTATTTTCATATCCTATTTTCAAACCTAATATTAGCTAGTCTTAAAATCATTAAAATTCTGGGCCAAATTATAAATCCGTACGACAAAAAACATGTGGAATTAAATACATGGACAACTTTCAGAAAACCCATCGTGAATCCCGCTTTCGCGAAACGCAGTGTGGACTGGCCGGACAAAAAAGGAACTTTAGAAAAATTCAAAATAGACAGGAAACAGATGCATGCTTCGGAAAACAAACGGGAATATTTGAAAAGCGAGCGCATGGCGCAACAGAGCATCGAATTTCACAGGAGCAGTCGCGCCTCGCTCTACCAGAAAATAGAGACGCTGCTACATGGGTCGGTATTATTTCGTGCATTGGTTTATTCGTCGTGTGAAACGATTTTTGTTTTTGATAGCTTTTTTATGGTTCGAATTTTAAATTATTCTGGCACTTCGATCCTCTGTGTTACAGCGTAGCGGAGACTTATTTTTGGTAGGACATTAAAGGTAAAGCCGGGTTGTAAAGCCACATTTGTATTCTTGCGGTTCGTTTCAACGTATCTTATTCATGTTATCATTCATGTTATTCATCTTATTAATGCAGCATACTCAACGATGAGCTGATACAAATATGGCTTCGGCCTAGCGAGCAAGTTCTTGAAGCGTCCATAGTTCCCTAAAAAAAAAGTTTTTTTTTTAATGAAGTAAAGTCAACGTCTGCTGTCATCGAGAAGTGAATTCTTAGTACTTATGTACCTAGTAATTTTGTTGTAGTATGATTACTGATATAAGGTAGGTTAAGTATAATTATTTAGTATTCAAAAAGAGCTGGTTTTACCATCAAACTTAAAAGTTTAGCGATATTTATAATAGAAAAGAAAAAAATGGCATCTTAGAAAAACAATTAAAAAAAGTCTTTGTTACGTGGTCCTAATAATTTGAACTATTTAGGTAGATAATTATGGTGTAATTTTTTATTGAACTACTCTTTACTTATTTTTCAGTCTCGGTGTAAACGGCAAGCATTGTGTGCTGAAAACATTATGCCTTGTTGGTAAAACACAGAACGATCCTCAAGGCATGTTTTTCCAGGAAATAATGAAAGCTGTGTTCACGTAAGTACCTACTGTCTATTTTCTAGAATATTTGAACTATGTGTACGTGTAATGTAGGTATGCAAGCTTATTTTCTTTTTGTAAGTTTAATATATTTAAGTACACCAAAACCTGCCCCATAACTTGTTTGTGTCACTGTATTCCATCCAAGGGTTGCCTGGAAGAAATTGCGCTATGCAATAAGGCCGCGCATTGTAGATACTCGATTATTATAATTTCCTATACTTACAAACTTTATACATTCAGGTGTACAATAAAGTATATAATAAATAAATAATGTTTGTCAGGATGTATATGTCCATTGTCCACTAATGAGCACGAACTTTAATCTATCGTTACAATAAACGGAGCAAGGCGATCTTTATACGGTTAGTCGGAAAGGGTATTTTAAGCCGAAATATATAATATAATATCGATACAAAATAAATATATAATACTTATGAACAAATTTTACTATGGGACCGAAAAAAAAATCTGCGTTTCATACAAAGAATTTATTTACCTACTCGACTAAATGTATGGAAATGCAAATTCTTTTTTTGCGATTTCAAGATTGGTATTATAATGAGTATAATACCCCTTTTTGGCTTGACTTTCCTACTAACCGTGTTTAAACAATTTAATTAGGTATTTATAGACCTGCACTTACAATGACGCAGGAAAATTCATAATGGCGAAATAACTTCTTTCCGTTCAAGGTCTAAGAAAGAATTACAAGTAAATCATGTCTTCCTTTAATATTGTAACTAATCAAGTCCCTACGAAAACCAAAAAAACAAAAGTCTACTTATTCAAAATTTAAATACGACAAGATTAAGCCCTATTATAAATTATATTCGAATAATTAATTAGGACTCGCGAAACTGAATAATTACGAATATAATTACAGAGATTTCGTTACAACTGGCCGGATTTTAAAGCGAGATATTTGATATAGAACTGGTTAAGAAGGCTACCATTATTCAGTAATTTATTCTCGAAATTATGAACAAATTTTAATTCGATTGCTTATTTTATTTACCTAAAATGTTGTGTTTGTTTATGGGGTACAAAGGGAAAGGTAATATTTATATTGAATTGCTTTATTGGACCAGAGTGGTCAATTACACGGATAAATATCGTGCGATTTCGCATTTTCTTTCCACTTCGGGTAATGTTACGGTGACCTGTCAAAGTATTTTTGAATTACAAGGGGGCCTTTCTCGTTACCTGCGAGATCATCTCGGTAGTTTGCACTTCGAGTGCTGTTTGGCGTGTTTCATGGTTCGAATTTGGAATTTACGTTTCGAACAGTACCGATCAGTCGAAGCAATTCGAGCGGGTTAGCTTCAAGAAATGTCGAGGTCGAATTTTCCAGAATAAATCGACGTAATTACCACTCGAGAAAAAATCGAATTCGAATTGGAGACAATTACGATTGCGCAATAAATGTCCCCCTGATGCTTTCCAGCTATACATACACTACATACATGAACGAGAATCAGAATCAGAATGCTTTATTTGTAAACATAGGTGCGTTACAATAATATGTGAGAGATGTAGTAGTAGTAACTGAAGGTCATGTTGATATGACGACACGGTTGGCGCAGTGGCTAAGCGATTAGCTTTCTACGCTACGTACTGCGGGTTCGATCCCCGCACGGAGCAAGAATTTGTATGATCTACAGATAGTTGTTTCAGGTGTGGGTGTACTATGTATGCATGTGATATGTATGTTTGTAAACTGTACCTAGGATATAGGAGAAAACATAATGAGGGGAAAAGTACTACAAAAAAACATATTATACATCTTTACTGGTATTAGATTACAAAAATACATAATGGATAGCGAACTAACAAAATAGTTGCGGGGAGACGACTGCCGCGCTGCTAATATAATGATGACAAACTAATGTATGAAGAGTGTCCATACACAAGTATTTACAGTAAAATAATAATTATTATACCAAACACACCGATTATCTTATCAGATTTATTATGAACTATGTATAATCTCTCTCCTAAGTGCTAGACAAAGTTCCTGTAATTTGAATTTACATACCTCGTTTTATCTTTTTCCGCAGTTTACCGAAAAACTCAGTGGCCGTTGAAGACAAACATGGTGAATACGATGCAGCTCTTTCCGCTACGGGCTCTTGCGACGAGCTCTACCCAGAATGCGATGAGCCCTTGTTGGAACCAGACTCACCGAGATTTACTTACTAAGGGTTGTACATACGACGGAAATTTTGTGGGTCCAATAATCGTGCCACGATTGTTAGTTGACCTTTTGTAGATTAGCAATGGGTTACCTTTGTAAATATTGCATTTTTTCAACAGTTAGGAGCTCCACCCACTGCACCACGCCCCGTCGCGTAGCGCGGGATGGCAGATTTTACCATTGTATGCAAGTATCTCAATTTATATAAAAATCACGCCTAGTACAACACACTGCCGACGCGGAAATGCGCGGGAAGGCGCCCCGCCATACAATGGTAATCCCGCGCTACGCGACGGGGCGCGGTGCAGTGGGTGGAGCGCCTTACCGACATACTCATGTGTCACATGCCCTAATAGTTAGCTCAGCTATTGTACATCAATTTGAAGATTCTCTTAACATGTTATGTCCTTCCACCAATAACAGACAGTAGTTACAAGCCCTTATTATTAAAAAAAAAAAAAACTTACTGCTAATGTGGCAAACTTGCATACAGCCCGACTGATGATAAGCGGTTACCGTAAGCTATGGAGGCTTCCAACACCAGGGGTGACACTCGCGCGTTTCTGACTCTACTACTAGCGCCGTGTTGATACGACGCTTCCCCAAAGAGCACTGGCGACCTTGCTCACCGTTAGGAATCTCACCGTAAAGGAGATGTGTTATTTGGCTACGATATTCTTCAAGGTGGTACTTCCCCAGCCAGATTCAATTTTGAGCGGAAACTTCTGTCTCTCTTATGATTTGACTCCATTTTGTGGGATCTAGAATGTCATGTGACATTGAAATGTATATTTTTTTGTTATCTAATTTAAATAAATCAATCAAGTCTACCACATTCCATAGGCCCATAGTCTAATTTACCGATTAAAATACCACTGATCGTCGCTCGTATGTGAGCTACCTTTCTCAACTTAGTACTGTGTTAGAGAGGTCAGGTTACGTTGGCCGTTTAATGTTTGCAGTTCCTATTTAAAGTGGAATCTTGTGTTTTAATTTTTAGAGACTAATGGTTTGCTTTGCCAATTTGTGGAAGACTTAATTAAGAGCGAATGTTGCAGAGATATTACAAAGTCTGGTACTTTAAGAGTTGAAGATGGTATTTAAGTAGAAATAATATTTTAATGCATTCATTCATTTTTAAAAAAAAAACGTTGCCCCTCTCTAGGATTTCTCCTGTATCGAGGGTACAGTTTAAAAACATACATGTCACATGCACACACATCCAGACCCGAAACAACTATCTGTAGATCATACAAGTACTTGTTCCGTGCGGGGATCGAACCCGCGGCACGTAGCGTATAAGGCTAATCGCTTAGCCACTGCGCCAACCGTGTCGTCCATACATACAGCATATATACAGGCAAGCCCTTTCATCGTCATCATCATCATCATTGACAGCCTGTTTCTACCCACTACCGAGTATAGGCCTCCTCCTTTTCATGCCATGTTTCCCTGGTCTGTGCTAATCGCATCCAGGTCTTTCCCGATATTCTTTGCAGGTCATCTGTCCATCTGGCTGCTGGCCTTCCAACACTTCTTCTACCATCTATCGGTAGCCATTCTGTTAGGGCTCTACTCCACCTACCGTCATTATGTCTTGCCAAGCAACTTATTTATTGGCAAGCCCTTTGCTAATAAGTAATTAGCGATAGGCTTGCCCTGTATTATATTTTAGATGTAGAATTGTCATCGGGATTCAATTACCTTTAGTAGGTTAGGTTCTTAGCTTTAATGATTACTTATCTTTACTAGAACAGTCATGTTAGCTTATACCAGAATATTTAGGAGACACGATACGAATTATTCGTCAAAAATTTAGATACATAATTGTTGCATGTCACGATGCTGTTTAATAAAGTAGATAAATTTGTCAGACAATGATCGATAAATATCTGTCGAATTCGCATTCTTAACCGTGTATAATAAAATTCGACATACGTCGAAGTCTCCTGTGAAATTTCTTTGACAATTCTATAGAGACATAATGTCCACCTGTTTTGACAACTTGGTGTATAATAAAGCAAATCGGACAAGCTTTTTGCGACACATTGTCACCGAAACCTGTCAGACGTAATTTCTTATTATACAAAAACTTGTCAATTTATTGGATTGTCATTGTCATGCTTATTAAACGGGCCCCTGATGGAGCATTGAACATTGCCTCTCTTAGTGCGGACACTGGCGACCCTACTGATAATTATGATGATGGTGAAGCATTACAATATGTTATAGAGAAATGAGATAATCAATAAAAACAAATTGACCTCACTTCATACCTCATTAGAGTAAGATTCACTTAATCTGTTCATAATACGACTTTGTAATTATTTCTTTTAATTATTGTAAGGCAATCATTTATTTATTTTATAATTTATGTACACACTACAAAAAAGAAAGATACATAGAATAATGAACACTTATGTATATAGGGTACTGCTTATTTCAAAAGAAATTATATAATATAGATACCTATATTAATATGTAGAAGAAAACATTACAACGACATCAACATTATTATACATTTATAGTAAAAATATTGATTTATTTTTAACTAACTCGTGAATAAACTATTGAATGGTGCCTTGTTTTATTTTTTGTATGTTTGCCATGTTTCTATACTATTTTACAGTTCATATTAGTAACTCTCTAATAAATCCTAAATTGCTTTCTTTGTTTCTGAGGAAACACTCTGTGTTTTTAACATTCTGAATTGTCACATGAAGATAACAGTAAATCAATTTACATAGTGTTAATTGACGTTTCATTTGTAACATTAGGTTTCAATGGCCCAAAAACGGGACAGTACGTTTTATGTTTTACAACTGGCAACTCTAAAATCCGTTTTGAAATTAAATTTAGAATCATTGTTCAACTTCCGTGTGGCCAGTTCTAAATAAAATTCGTTAGGCACAGCTTGCGTTCCTATTTTGAAAACAACCTTTTTGAAAAGTTGCTCGTTATTTTTCCAAATATGAATAGTTTATTTTTATATTTCGTTACGTGCCTTGTGCTGCAGCCAGTAATTAGTGAAAATGTATGGGACAATGGGAATAACACGGTAAATGAATTTCCTGAGGAAAATGAAGCATCAAGACCGTTGTCGAGACGAAAGAGATTCGTAATATTTCCAGATGGGAGTTCTCTGCAACTTGGTAGGTGAATACTTCTGTTTGTTACCCTTAACGGGATAATTTACTTTGGAAGGTTTTTGTAAAAGTTCATCCATGCAGATTCTAGTCTATATTTGTTAAGTGCTTAGTTGGCGTACATGAAAACATTAGGAACTTGTTTAACATTCTTGACTTTAGACTGAATACGCACCTCTTAATTATTGTTAATTGAAAAATGTCCGTTACTATTATCGTGTACATTGTCATATTTGACATAATTTTACCGTAGATACCTACTTAAAAATAAGTCAGTTTTGACTTCAATCCAAATTCGTATTTTGGTATAAGTAAGCTTCATATATCAAATTAGTATTTCTGTTTGGAAATTCCGGTTAGTTAGTTAGTTGTGTAAAAGTAATATAGTTAAGATAAATACCGCTTAGTTAGAGCTTGTTTACATGGGAATGCAAACCTCAACACTACGCGTGTGCACTGTGATATTACCATCATATTACCATACATTTAATTATGTCTTAAAGGGTCAGATGTTGTGGTGCAATTTGGAAGAGAACTTTGTCGAGCAGAGGACTAAGTTAAGCTAGTATGATTGATTGTAGTAGTTTTAGACGGAGTGCGCGCGATAAAGGCTGATATAGGTATATTCCCTTTATGGACATTTTTAATCCCCGACAAAAAAGAGGGGTGTTATAAGTTTTTAGTGTGTATCTGTCTGTGGCATCGTAGCTCCAAAACGGATGGACCGATGTCAATAGAATTTTTTTTAATTTAAAACTAGTTTAATCAGGTATCATCTTAGCTATGTTTCATGAAAATCTGTTCAGCCGTTCAAAAGTTATAGCTCTTTTTCTGGTTGGAGTCGGGGGTTTTTGACGGTTAGGTTATACACTTTATAGTCTCGATTAATATGACTATATAATGTAGGTCCTATAATATATTATTACCTAGTACCTACAATAATAAATAGGTACCGACGGCCATACAAAAAGCTATAACAGACGCAGGCACACATAGACGCGTACGGGGATATCCAGCTAAGTCAAACGAAGGTTTTGACTAGAGTTAGAATGTTACGATAGCAGTGGCGAAGGGTGACAGTTTTAAAAGGGGAAGCCGTCCCAAAAATCCCTCTAAAAATTGCTGCAATTGCTGCAAGACGAAAATCCATACCGTCTCTTGTAATAATATATGTATAGTAATGTCTGGAAGAGCTAGACCTAACTGAATAACAGGCAATATTACGTTGGTCTATGCACTAACTAATTCCTAAAGGGAAGCCGATGGGAATCGGGTTGTATGGACTCTTCGCCACTGTACGATAGTTGACTGTTTGCTTTTTTTTCTGTCTTTTTTTTTCTCATGTGTATTTGTTTATTTCGGTGACTTTTTTATTGTGTTTTTGTTTTGTTTTTCTGTAACCCTGTTTGTTTATTCATTTGTTATTTTATTAAAAGCCTGTGGTATCCCACTGCAGGACAAAGGCCTCCCTTCCCTCCTTCCACTTTTCCCGGTCTATAGCAATTTGGGGCCAATCCTTTACATAGAAATTCAGCTTATCACGCCATCTCCTATTTTTGTGTGTGTGTTGTTGTGGATAATAAATGTAGGTTCTTTTTTTTTTTCTTTTTTAGTTTAGAATAAAATCTTAAAGATTATCATCCTTTTCTTTATTTATAACTTCGGAAGACTCTTCTTCGGAAGACCCTCCCTTCTCCTCATTCCCATGTTGTGTTTGCCCGGTCTTATCATACGGACGTAAATCTGCATATAACAGAAAATTATCAGTAAGAATATCATTTTCTATATTTCCAGTATTTTGTGTACAAACGGCGGCAATTATTCCCATCGGCGACATCTTCTTGTTCGGCAACACTGCAGCCCTGGCGTGGTCTCTGCCGTCAGACCCGAAGCTGTTCTACTCGTTCAAAGAGTTCGAGAGACCTCTGCGAAGAAGCGACGTGAAGACTGTGAACTACTTGAATGAGGATGGCAGAATTATTGCTAAAGTTCCTTATAAGAGGTATGTGCACTTACAAATTACATACTTCTTGTGTAGAAACATTTGCTCACCGGTCGGGATGAATATGGCTGACGTGACCCACTCAGTCACATTTGAGTCTGGCAGCCTTTTTAAACCACGACAAAAAAGAGGGTGTTATAAGTTTATTGTGTGTATCTGTGGATATGTGGACCTGTGTATCTCTGTGGCGCCGTACATCCAAAATAGATGGACCGATTTTAATGCAGTTATTTTTAATTGAAAGCTAGTTTAATCGGGTATTATCTTAGCTATGTTTCATGTGAATTTGTTTAGCCGTTCAAAAGTAACAGCTCTTTTCTAGTCGAACTCGGGGGTTTTTGACTGTTAGCTTATTGCCTACGTCTATTATGCCCGTTTTTGACTCCAACGTAGTGAATAGAATAGAATGGAAAAGTTATTTATTGTTTGTCACATGTGTTAAGAATTCTGTCTGTTCGTGCAGCCTTGTAGTTAATTCGTAAATATATAACTATCAGAGAAAACTTCGTGCCCCTCTTTAAGTATATTACGCGCAAGGAGTGTGAGATTTGACGTAGTTAAAGTTTATATGGAGAAGGAGAGCAGATAACATTTTTTTTTATAAAATGATATTTTATGTGGTCCAATTTCGACCACTGGATGAACACTAGTAATAGGTAATTAGATACTTAATGAAGATAATCCACAATTTTTTAATCTTATTAAATTCACTTCAGCAAATCATGTTCGAATAGTATACTGCAATTTTGTAGTTATGGAAAAAGAAAACCCGATCAACGTATTGCCGGCACAACAAGATAAAATACTTTTTAACTTGCCTCTGTTTTTTTCCAGGAGACCAATTGTGAATCCAGCATTCGCCAAGAGGAGCATAGAAGACAACACATTATCGTTCAAAGAGAAGTTGAAACTCAAGATAGATAGGAAGAAGATGCATGAGAGGCATCTGAATTGGGACTACTTGAAGGCACAGCATATGGATAAGGACAGCATAGAGTTTCATAGAAGCAATCGATTGGAACTGTACCAAAAGATAGAGAGCCTATTATTTGCGTAAGTACCTTTTGTAAGATTTTAATTTCGCTGGATCCCTTCAACCCTACATTCGAAGTTCGTATTAGGTCCGGTCCCGGTGTTCCAGTGTCGAACCTATTGTCTTTAACGGGGTACAATTCAAAACCCAACATCCTACTAATATCTGAAATGAATCCAGGATCGATAAAAACAAACTTAACTTACTCGGATTATCAGAAATGTATGTACAGGATAATTTTTATATAGTGCGGAAAATTTGCAGAGTGGTTCAGTGTCCGTTCCCAAATGCAAACGCAGTACTAAAATTCACTCCAAAATAAAATAAAAAATTGATTTTGTATGGCTTGCGCTAGTAAATTATGCGTGTCCCCTTACTAAGTAGAATTTTCGTTTTGTTTTAAAGTGTATCCCAATACTGCAGTTGCAGAGACTGAATCATTCTACAAATTAAGCGTACTACAAAAAAAAAATCCTAGGCAGTTGAAAAGACTTGAGTATCAATTTAAAAAAAACAAGACTATATTTTCCATCTTCGTTTCATCTCACCCTTGACCTTGACTGCTTATATCTATGTGGGTCAGCAAGTACCGTGGTTCGTGACCAGTCCGTGGACTTAGGCCGTAAGACGGTACAGGAGACATCTTAGTGCGATCTAATCTAATCTTACTACCATTTTAAACTCCGAATAGAATAGATCTTTATTTCATGTAAACCAGATACAGGCACTTATGAAGTGACGAGATTCTAGGTGCGCGGTTCCAAATAGTAGGTCCTATGGAGAAGAATCGGGAGGAAACTCCATGGAAAGAACCGGCAAGAAAATCCATTAGATTCCCTTTACTAAGCTGGCTATAGATTGGTCTTGCCTTTTCCATCAAACCCATATAATTACAGCGCTTCAAGACTTCTAACCACCTTCTAACATCCATGTACTCCACAATAAAGCATTTCTAAACAGCTTAACATAATCTGTGCAGGCTGGGACGGGATGGGCGTCAGTGCGTTCTTTACAAACTATGCGAGGCGGCTCAGCGCGCTCCGAGGCAGGGGACATTCCTTCAGGAATTCCTCCGAGCTGTGTTCACGTAAGTATCGATTTTCGCACTACAGTATTGTGGTGTGTTTTGTGTTTATGCGACTGGTATTGCGGGGAGAATTTTTTTATCTTGTTAGTTGAGAATTTGATGTATTTCGACGAGTATTTTTGTTGCGAATCTTGAGAAAAGTTTCCAAGAAAAAGACCGTGCGCTCACAAATGTCAAGACTTTAAGGCGAGGCTTTACGGAAATGCCGCAAAAACGATTTTTTATACAATTTTTTTAATGCATATTCTTATTTTTCTGCCCTGAAAAAATATAAATCAAACTTGAAGATATTAACACTGATTTCTCAGACGTCCGATACACGATAGGATAAAGTTCGCTCAATAAAAAAATATCACGAAGGGAAAAGGGGTAACCTTTTCAAAATATTTTTACAGTTTTTTTTCTATTATAATAAGTTACGTAGGAGGCACGTCGGTCGTTATTTTTTATAACTGTTTTTGTAAGCTTAGTCTTACAAAAACAAGTTGCCATTCTACCTAATAGACCTTAATTTAAAATCTTCTGTACCAAATGCTATAGACTCGAGACAGTTTCGCATTGAAGGCAAATATTAGTCTATAAAGCCTGTTTTTAAGTGTCACACGGTGTTGACAGTGCGACATTGTGGCATGCCACAGGACTGCATACTACAATAATTTAAAATATCGCACATTACAGGAAGAATCATACAGCATGACAACACCTTGCGTCATGTAGTAGACTGTCGTACCTTCTATCTGAATGATGGACAAATGGATTTCATGCAAAATTTTGCTGCGACAAAACCGTTTCTAAGCTGCATGGACAAGTACTAAATAAGCTGCTGCTGAAGCTTGACTTGATTAGCCATTTTCATATGGTGTCCAAATCGATTAAGAAGACCAAAAATATTCCCATGTTGTTGCTTCGGTGTAAATAGATTGCCACATGCTGCTTAAAGGCAGCATATGTTTTCATTTGTAGCATACCACAAGACGATGCATACGCTACAATATGCCGTATTGTTGTATGTTGCTGATCTGATGTAAACCAGCCTTTAAAAGTCTTGTACCAAGTGTTCCTTCATTACCTTATGTACCTTCATTGTTTTCTTCAGATGGTACTCTGTGTAGCTACAGTGTTGACTATAATCTGCGCAGGATTTTAAATGTCATGAAGAGAGAGACTTATGTATAGATGATTGAGATTGGCCATAAAGCTAACAAAATGTCTACATACTCTTTTGTAATTAATTTTAATTGGTGGGTTTATCAAATGACACTATATTAATTTTTATCAACGAAAGTTCTTAGTCAATGAAGAACTTTTAAATTACTTACTTACTAACATGACGATTGTGATTTGCAAAATTTGAAAATCATTAAACATTCTCATCAATTTATGACTCTGACTGTACGTTTATTTGACTTGCAGATTACCAAAAGGCGAAGAGTTTCAATATGAAGAACACAAGATATACGACGCAGCTCATACCGAAACTGATGACTGCCTCGCCCGGTATCCTGGATGTGATGAAATAGCTGAATCAAAGATATTATAATAATTCGTAATAGAATAAAAAAGAGAAGCTGTACTTTTATTAATCATAAATATAAATCCAGCCCATTACTGTCCCAATGCTGGGTATTGGCCTCTTCTTGGAATGAGAAGGGTTAGGCCTTAGTCTACCACGCCGGCCTGGTGCAGGTTGGCGGACTGTACGGTATACACATACCATCGAGAACTTTATGAGACCCTCTCAGTTGTGCACGTTTCCTTACGATGTTTTCCTTCATGATCAAATTGCGATCCGCACATAAATTCGAAAAGTCATAGGTTCAGGCCGGGTTTGAACTTAGACTCCCCTGCATGGAAGGCAAGCGTTCAACCGCTAGGCTGTCACTGCTTTTATTAATCATCACCTTTAATAATATTAGTAATGGTACGGAGTATCAGCAGTAGATTCTCGACATTTCATAAGTGCCTGTGCGGTTTACATGAAATAAAGATCTATTCTATTGTAATGTTACCTTTAACTCAGTTTAGTTTATCATAGTTCTGCTGAACATAGGCCTCTCCCGTGTTGCTTTACAACACACAGCTCTTACCGTTTTTCTGACGACGGATGCGGGATGCTATGTTTTAGAATAGAATGGAGTAGAATAGATCTTTATTTCATGTGAACCAAATACAGGCACTTATGAAATGTCGAGACTCTAGGTACTCGGTTCCAAATAATAGGTCCTATGGAGAAGAACCGGCAAGAAACTCCACGGAAGCTCTTTTAAAATATTAGTTTACAAGCTTATTATTATAATGTTGTGGTAAAAGCTGTGAGAATAATGTAATTTAATGTGAATAAAAATAAATTACAACAGGATAATAATAATGATTTGCCTTTAAATAAGAATGCCATGGCAGTTACAAGCTGACCAGGCACGACAGACGGCACCCGTTCACTCTCGCACTCATTTGCTGAAACGGTCATCGGGGCTTCAACTATAACATGATAATCTACGGTCACCAGAGAATAGAAGCGTCAACAAAAATATACAGGATTGTAATTTTTTGTACTTCTTTTATGGCTTCCCTCTTGTTCTGCATTTAGCGAATGTCGAATTACAAAAAATAAACACAGAATAATTTATAGTAGGTATGGTTTAGGCTTCGATTTAAGACACGGAATTTGGATTATGAATCAGGAAAGTTAGAGGATAAAAACAAATAGAAATGAGATATAAATTAGAGTAAGTATGAGTATTGTAAGTATAATGGGAATCACGTGACCGTTTGACAGTTTATGTTAATTCAGTTTATGTCATAGAGATAATACATAGTACCTATAACTAGAGAGCTTACTGCTATAATTAGTTGTACGAAATTTTGTGCCCACATGAAAGTCACCTGAGATTTAGCGGTGTCCCTCTCGCACACATGGCCATTACTCATCAACTTAGTAATCTACTAAATTGGTATTTTCAGAATCGTTTTTACATACATATTAGAACTAATGAAACTTCTACCCACGGCTATCAAAATAAACATAATAAAAATTATAATTGACGTGCTTTAAATATTATATTAAATATTATTATTTCCATACGTTATTCAATAAGATTGATTATTACAATATTTGGATACCAGTAGTTAAAGAAGTTTGCATGCGGGAAACACTACATCATTCAAAATGGCTTACATTGTCAACTTAGTTGTCAACCTATTGTCAACATTCGTGGTTTTCATAGTTCAGAAATAAACGTGATCAAACATTATTTTTGTGCCTAGAATAATTTTTTGGCGACAAGATGGTAAATACTTGAGTTATGATTGGGTGCAAGCGAGAATATTATCCTGGTTGTGGAATATCGTTCCATAGGTAAGTTTCATTGAGTAGTGTGACAATATATTTTTATTTTGTGGGATATAGTTGCTCCAAGTACTTATTTTAGATCGTTTCACATAACATACAGTCCACTAAGTTAAATAATTTACGTAATTTAATAAATTTGGATTTGTTTTTCCATAATCTGTAATGCGTAGCATATTTTCGATGCATTTATTGTTTTGTATAATTTGAGTGATTCCAAGTATAGTATAAGTATACATACAGGGTTATTTGTAAAACACCGGCAACGCTTTAAGGGGTGAAACTACTCATCAATATGAACAACTTTTACTATGGGAACAACAATGAAATCGCGAAAAAAAAATCAAACTTTTCATACAAAAGATTAACCTTGCTCCATCAAAATGTATGAAAAGTTTGAATTTTTTTTCGCGATTTCATGGTTGGTCCCGTAGTAAAAGTTGTTCATATTGATGAGTAGTTGCATCCCTTAAAGCATTGCCGGTGTTTTACAAATAACCCTGTATATAGTTTAAGTTAATTTGTTGAAATCATTTGTTGTTTGTTGTGCCGAATAGATAATAATGTTTTTTTGTATCTCTTATAAAATGATAGACTTTATTAAAATTCCATGTTTGTTTTTTTCAGGATTCCAGCTGATAATAAGCAGAGGGTGTTATGGATAACAGCCACGAACCTTGACATTAGTGTGTAAAAGTTCGCATGTGTTTGTGGCGTAAATTTTAAAGATAATGAATTATTTAACAGCAGCAAAAATAAAATTAAAACCTGAAGCAGTTCCTTCAATATTACCATAGGTACTATTGTAATATGTTTAATAATTATCAGTTGTTGTATGTGTCTGTTGTATAATGTTGTGTGTAATTGTCTGGTCTGTAATAGTTTATACTAATATAAAGTATAACACATTGCACAAACTTAAGATTCACACACTTTGCTTATTGTTTATTTGTGTTTAATATTTTCCTATTAGTATAGTTAGATGGATTAAACTTTTACTGGATTGGATATTGTACTTAGATATTGTGCCATAATGAAGATCATTTTTGACATTACAGATAGCCACAAAAAGAAAAAAAACTGTACGTGCAAAATAAATTGTACGTGCAGGAACATCTGGTGAATCAGGGCATGTAGGATTTTGTAGTAAATGGGAAGATGTTGCAGTTTCCAGTGAACCACCAAATAAGAAAGTAAAGCAAGAGGAAACAAGCACATAAACCCAAAATACAACTATAATGCCAACACAATTAAAATTACAATCAACCATTAAGTTTCTAGCCGGTCTCTTCTCCATAGAACCCGGCCCACTTTGGAACCGTGCATCTAGAATCTCAACGTTTTGACGAAACGACGACGACCTTTTTATGCCGATTTGAAATTAAAAAAAGTTTTGCTTTGACTTTCATTCATTGTGTTTTATTGCTTAATGTTGTGAATGATGATTATACTTGAGTTTGCCAAACAAGAATATTATAATAAGTGATATTCGATTCTGCAGCACTAAGCATGGGTTACCCTTTCTGCTATAATAGGAAAGATCTCATAAAGAAAGGTCGTAGGATGGTCGCAAAGCTAAAAGAGAAAAAGAAAAAAGAAAGAAAAAGTAGAAGAGGAATTAAATTTGTATCTTAAAATGTTAAAATCTAATGTTTCCTATGACTAGAGCTGCCAGATGTCCGGAATATTCACGCATGACATTTTATTATACACGTAATCTGTGTATAAGAAAATGTCCGGATTTTTCCGCAATGTCCGAAATTTTCTCTAAATTTTCTTTTTTATTATATAGTAACCTTGCATATGCCTATTTATATATTATGCCTTGCCTGTGACTCTAATTATAACCAAAAGGGTGTATGTATATTTGTAAGAACGTTTAGATACACTGTATGGACCGTATATTTCACTATTTACTAGGAAAAAAACAATTCTTACTATTCGATATCAGTAGTTAATTACCTGATAACTATTCTCATAACATAATTAAATATTTCTATCATGTCCTACTTTTAACTAAAATGTATGGTTACCCTATTAGACAAGGACACGGTTACCACAAAGTATTCTCCCTCATACCGGCTTTACGGCACTATTAAGCGTTCCAGTACTTGTACTATTTCTATGGTTTATGTTAATTCAGTTCATAGACTAGACTTTTATTCTCTAGCGATCAGAAATTGTAATTCTATGATCGGGAGGACTACAACTTAAAACCTTTACTCAGAAATAGTTATAAATATTCTTAGTTGGTATTGTTTTAGATACAAATCATTATTTTCATGAAATTGTTCGTTTATGGTCCTAGTTAAAATATATACGGGGCCAGATAGATAATTTAAAAAAAACAAATTCAACGAATAATTGTGTTTAATTGGTAACAGATAAAAAGCGGGAATTAATCAAAATTAAAAAGTTAGATGACCATAAAAAAATATAAGTAGGCTAACATTCGAATTTCAAAAATTAAGCAAAGGAATTACTATCATCCTAACGTATAACGTTCGGAACTTCACAACAATACTTAGATAATAAATTTTAATAAGTGCATAATATAAGGTTTCATCTGTAGGTATTTATAATTCTCCCTTAGGTGTGATCGATAATTTTGCTCTAATAAATTCAATTTGCTTTGCGTTGAGCACTCAATAATTACAAACATTAAATCTAGAAACCGAAATTGTATTGTGTATTTATTTATGTGGATAGGTACCAAATATGCAAGCAAAATTGAGCTTTAATTGGTAGTAAATAAATTATTATAAAATAGAATTATGCTATAATAATTTCAGTCTATTAAATTCACTATGAACACTTGATTTATTTGCACACGTTTTTATTACTGAGTGTTGTGATCACTGAGTGCATTATGCAGTGAATATTACCTACTTCTTCTTCTTCTTCTTTTTTTGATTTTATGGCTCCATCGTAATTCGATGATTTTGCCAACGTCAAGGTAGGAAATGACACGTGATCAGTTTAAAAAAAAAAAACAATATTGGTGATGAAATTGACCGGTATTTTTATAAGATACTGTGTGAATTTTATAAGCTTGCGTGGATGGCCAAAACCGAAACTATCTACAAGAAATTGCGAAAAAACTCAAAGGAACGTCTCGAGGCCGATTTAGATAAAAAATCAAACTGGATCATTAGATTTTTTTAAAATTAATAATGTCCTATTCGGGGATCGAACTCGTTGATGTTGTAAAAATAATATCACCTGTATTATACCACCAGCCAATAGTATCGTCTATAAGGATCAAATTCTGTGAAGTAATGTCAAACAGCAAACTAAAGGAAAGGGCTCATTTTTAACAAAATACATTATATTTTCTTACATTAACAACGTTAACAGACGTTATCTGATCTTGTTCGAAAAAGAAGCCATTTTTTTCAAAAATGGAATGATGCAGTTTTGTTTTTATTAAAATTTGTGCCGAGACTACTTTGAGTATTTTTCGCTTTTTTTATAATTTTACGCATACTTGGAAAATTGAAATTGTATAGGCATCAAAAGAAAAAAAACATTTAAAAAAAGAAGATTAAAAGATTCGATATGTTTTGAAAATGGAGCTTGCGTCTTCCTAAATTATTTGTTTAGTACTTTGTGAATATTAAACTCATATAATATCATGAAATCTGTGTGCTATGATCGATCTGCTAATGTATTCTGTTTGGTGCGCTCCGGGTGGCTCGGGACAGTTACACCGTTGTAGCCAATGTTAATTATTATGATCTAGTTGCAAAACATGCGATGCTTCTACGTTCTCATGTGGGTTTGTTCGTTTGGCTTTAATTTAATTTAGTTGAATTTGGAAGCTGGTTTTCCGTGGAGGTTGCAAAGATACAGTTCATGATATTATGTAGATGAACTTTAAAATTAATTTATCAAATAATACACCTAATTATTCACGTCGTTAGGCTACAGTAACCGCTTACCATCAGGCAGGCCGTAAGCTAGATTACCACCGCTAATGGTATGAAAAAATACTCTGACTTTTTACGCACAAAGTAGACCAGTGCCAGCAATAACAGAAAAAAACTTATTTTTATATTTATAATTATCTACTCTTTTTTAAAAGTCAGTTTTCTTTATTTACCCTTTCTGAAATCAGACTTATTCTTTAAAAAAGTATTTATTATTTCTGGGAAAAGTTGGCAATCCTACCTGCTCATCAGCTTCAGCTGTATCAGCGTTTGCAGCTGTAGCAGCACTTTGCTGAGCTGAGGCCTTTTAGGCAAGCAGTGCCACATTGAACCTGCTAGGTGAAATAATTAGTGAAAATAAAAATACAATAAACTTGAGTTTTAATTTAGTAGTTATTAAGTTTTTCTTTTTCGTTTTTATAAATTATGTTTACTTGTTTGGTTTTACGAGATTTGTATTATTTTTTTGTAAATTTGTGGTTTTGTGCTGTCTAATAAACGTATTTTCTTTCTTTCTTTCTCATTAAGGGAGTAATTATAAGAAAATCATGTTCAATGTTCAGCAGTAAAATGTACTCTGCATCAGACAATACCCATCTTATATTTTTATAAAGATAATTTCTTGTACTTTGCGATGTTTTTTCTAGTACAAACTACGTAGCTTAGGAAACCAGTGTTCCATAGCGAAGATAAACGATCTTTTAACCTTTTATAAAAGAAAGCTAAGACAAAGTCAAAAGCTATTTAAGTACTCGTCTAACTTAGATTTTTCTCCTTGAAAACTGTTGTGTGATGTTGTTAGAACAATTTAAAGAACCTTTTTCATTTTCACTTATAAAGCTTAGCATGCAAAAAAAGATGGTGGAGCTAATGTCAGCTTCACTTCATAGGAGATTTTAAATTATAAATTAAAACGTGAAGAAAGAACTTTGTATCTACTCCTTTATAAGCATATTGCGCGCACAGAGGAGTGTGAGATTTGGCATAGTTAAAGTTTATATGCAGAAAGAAGAGTGAGAGAAGAGTGCAGAAGGCTAAAATTTATACGATAAAATAAAATATATCGATATGCGGTCGAATTTCGATCATTGGGTGACCACTAGTTACCTAAGTATTATTCAGTAAGAATACGTAATGGCTACAAATAAACAAGTTAATGCTATGTTCGGATGGAGCTTGCAAAGTCGTTTTTTCCGTGATGTCCTAATTTTCGTCCATCTTGAATAAAAATAGAATAGAAAAGCTTTTACATAAACACAACACATAAACCAAATACCAAATATTAGGCATTTTTAAAACGTCAAAAAATCCAGGCGCTCTGTTCCAAAAAAAGTTGATCCTTTAAAGAAATACCGGCTGGAAACTCCACGGATACTCTTTTAAAATACTATTTAATTAGACCTATTAAATATTTCAATAAGGATTTGTTGTTCACAAGCTGACCTTTCTAAAATGTCATACAAACAAACATACAGATTATCTTTATTTGAAGTACAGATGATGATCCGTTGTTTTCATTAGAACATTTCTCAAAAACAATTGGTCGTTATTTGCACCAGAGGTTGAAATAACTAAATATGTTAATACATGCGGCCATTGTTCTTAACTGCATGCCAGTCAGTTCTTGGAATTTGAAAGGGTTAACATTCCTTGGAGAGCTACTTATATGAATTATAGTAAGTTTAATACAAAATTATTATAGAGATGATTAGATTATTTTATACTAGTGATCGCCCAGTGGTCGAAATTCGATCACATATAATATCTAATAATACATAAATTTATATTTATATTATTATTATATTATACATAAATTCACATATTATAATTATACATAAATTTTAGCTTTCTGCACTCCTGCACATAACCTTTAACTATGGCAAATTCCACATACCTCTGTGCGCGCAATATGCTTAAAAAGGGGTAAAAAGTTTTCTCTTCACGTATTAATATACTTATTAGTCTGTAAACTAAGTGTATAAAAAATTGTCTTTTTCCAGTAAATCATGCATTTTATTATCTATACAATTTTGATAACAGTTGTCATATTTGTTGAGAACACAAAATCTTATGGAAATACTACTATAAAAAATCAATCATATGATACTGGCCATGGATCGTCTGTGAAGGTGTTATCACGAAAGAAGAGGTTCCTGATTTTTCCTGATGGCAGTTCTTTTCAAGTGGGTGGGTAATGTATTTTTTTTTCTTTTACTATCTTGTATTGTCCCATTGCAGGCCAACGACTTGTATTGGAAAGCATTGTTCTATGTCTATTCGTTGTTATTTTTACAAATATACACTTTCAAACTTTGCATATTGAACGAGTGCTGATGGCCTTAAAACTAGGCAATTTTATGGTATGGAATTTTGGGGGTCGCACCTCCTAATAGGAAGTATACATATACAGGATATATTTTTTATAGTGCGCATAAATTGTAGAGTGATTCTGTCTCTGTTCCTAAATGCAACCGCAGTATGGATACACTTTATAACAAAACGAAAATTCGACTTAGTACACGCATATAATTTACTAACGCAAGCCATACAATATCAAATTTTTATTTTGTTTTGGAGTGAATTTTAGTACTGCGGTTTCATTTTGGAACGGACTCTGAATCACTCTTTTTGAATTTTGCGCACTACCTAAAAACTAACACAGTATATAAAAAAAAAAACCAATGCTCTTGTAACGAAATCCAGAGAGAGAATCAGGGAATACATTTGTATGGACAAAACGCCGGCGTCGTCCGTGCTTCCTCTTCATGAAGAACCACCATTTATTCACCATTAAGGTTGTGTTTTAATCTTAACTTCTCCATTTCAGTTTTCTGCACCCAAAACCATGGCTATCTCCAATTAGGGAACATCGTATGGTTTGGCACTACTGCAGCTTTGGCCTGGGAGCTGCCTACAGACCCTGGAGCATTCAATATGTTCAGAGACCGTTATAAAGTGTATGAAGGAAAGAGAAGGAACGATGTGCTGTATTATGTAGATGAAGATGGAAAAGTGGTGGACAGGATTGAGTATACAAGGTACTTTTTTGTGAGAAAGTATAATTTTTTATTTAGAATAAATTAGTGAAGGCAAGCTGTTGACTTAAAATACTTAAAATCTCTAGCATTATAAATAAGTCAAGTAAAGCTGGTACGGGGTCAATGAGACAGAAGAAACTTTTTAACACATATTTGCTATTCGAATTCTTATTATTATAATATATTAATAAACTTTTATTTGGACAGCAAGAGGCACAACACACAAATAATATAATAAGAAAAATAAGTAGGTAATTCAAAAGCAACAAAAAACAATCAATATAAAAAAATAAACAGAAAAGCTTTGTTGTTTTGATGGAGTGTTTCATGCTCGCCCAAAATGGTTTTCAGATTAGCTTAGTACCAAACTCTTTGATATGTCATGTATGTATGTATGTAATAATGTCTCTAGGGTATTCAAAGTCGCGTACATAAATACTGTTTCCAGAAAAATCATAATAAACCCAGCGTTTGCTAAAAGAAGCGTAGATGCAGCGGAAAGAAACACAAACATCACAAAACTTGACAGAAAGGAAATGCATGTCAAGCAGAAGAATAAAATCCTTTTTAAAGATTTGGATACAATAAGACTCGAGTCCTATAGAAAAGAGAGACAGAAACTTTATGGTAAACTGGAGAAGTTTTTGCAAACGTAAGTAGGATTCATAAATAA
This sequence comes from Allophyes oxyacanthae, assembly GCA_932294325.1. Lineage (NCBI taxonomy): Eukaryota > Metazoa > Arthropoda > Insecta > Lepidoptera > Noctuidae > Allophyes > Allophyes oxyacanthae. The sequence continues at coordinate 3,098,538 of OW028623.1, read as the reverse complement.
AAGATTGGATTTATTTGTTGAGAAACTTTTCAAAATATTTGAATCTATCTAAAAGTTTCCGTGCGTCATGCTGCAATCCCATTTTCACTGCGCTAAGAAACAACCCGTGGTGGTAGAGATTGGGTCACTACAAACACGTGGGTAAATATGGTACTGGCCATATGTTCTAATCTTTAGATCTGATTATGTTTTCTGAAAAAGTAAGTTCACCTAACTATGAGGTTTGCGGGAAAGTAGAGGATATGCAACATCTTGTACGAGAATGTGTCAGGAACGAATCTGATAGGAATAAAATAGTTAACGATTTACATATAAATAAGGAAGACTTAGGTATATTTAATAATGTTTTGGTTCAGCCTATGTTTTGTGAGGCTAAAATGATAATTATTAGTATTTAAGATTTCTATTGTTTTTGTTGTAGTCGTTATAATACGGTTATAAGGTGAGTTTTCCTAAGTTTAATTTAAGATGGAACTGAGATAAACTGTGTTCAAAAGTTACTAAAAATAAATATAAAAATATAGGTATTGATTGTTTTCATGAAAATAATGGTTTTTCTATATTTGTAAAGGCTAGGATGGAACGGTAAAGAGTGCATCCTGAAAATACTCTGTGAAACAGGCAAGGCTAAAATTAAACAAGGCACGTTCGTCGATGAAATTGTCAGAGCTGTGTTTACGTAAGTGCAAGATTTAATCACAGTTTTAAAAAACCTTAAAGCTAAGTAAGTAGATGGATTAATTTACTGTCAGGGTTGTTAGAACTAAGCTTTGTCAAATACTGTCACAACTTCACCCTTTTCAATTATATTAACGGGCTTGCATCAAATGACAGTAGCTCTCTTGACACTGATAGCTAGCTTAGAATTTATAGGTTTACAGTGGGCTAGAAATCGAGATATTTATTCCTCAGAATTTCTTATGGTATAATGTCGTACCTACATTGCTTTCCACGACCTGATGGGATACCAACAGGAGTCCAGAGAAATTTGGACCTCTTAGATTAATAATCTTGTTGGCACCGCATTCCGCCTGATGCAACGAATAACTCTGAAGTCATGGAACTCTGCTTACCCCTAACGACTAGCAGACAATACACACGTTTCCTTGTATACTCAACTTGGAACATAATTTCAGATTACCCAAAGTCCCGAACTCGGTGTCCGAAGTTCTCAAGCATTACGACGACGCCCACGGGGCTAATGGCGACTGTGCAGAACTCTATTCGAAATGTGGAGATATTTCAATAGTGTGATAACATGACGTCATATTATTTTAGACTGTTCATTTTGTATTAGCAATAAAAGTAATGGAATTTGTTGTTTATTTTTATTTTGATCGTTTATTGGTCCTTGTTTTTGATCGAATTTGAAGTTGGACTTTTATATTCAATCAAAATTCTGGATTACGACCATAGTAGTCCACCGTTATACATACATCTTATTAGACTTACTCTAGTCAGCACATTGGGAAAGCACCACCTTCAAAGACTTGGTATTTTAGGAATTGGGGTACGTGGATGAAATGGAAGCATAATATTAATAACGAGTGATCCGTCCACGGCTTCGCACTGGGTGCAATTTCTCTGCTATCCTTACATTAAATATCAAAGTGTTAAACATATAAACCTTCCGTGAAAAATTATCTGATATTGAAAACCGCATCAAACAAAGACAAACAGACAGAATGATGTGGAAAGTGACTTTATTTTATACTAGGTATGTAGAGATATGCATAACATAGCGAATAAGTACGTAAGTGCTTCGATATTTCCGATACACACGCGCCACAGCCAATAAAAAATATCGGTTCTTTCCGATAACGCCCACGTGCTCGGTCCGCCTCTTATGTGATGACGTTCAGCACATTCATAGCCCGTACGTCATCATCATCGGTCAAAATGACTGCTCGAGAGCATCATGGGGCAAAATTGATGGCATGAAAAATTTATGGTTGAAGAAAGAAAGAAAGATGATGGTTTATAAAGGCTGGCTGGGGCTTAAAAGGGCACCAACATCAGAATATTATTTGAATTAATGAAACTACCTAGGTATGTTTTGGAATTTTGTAAAGAATAATAAAATTGCCAGCAGTCATTGATCGTTTGAACTATTATATTTTTATTGTGTTTATCCTTTAGAAGTCTCCCAAAACCCACATTATTCCAAAGACTGAGAATTAATTTATTGCCAAATAAAAACGAGAATCATGTGCCTATAAAAACACCCGAAATGCATAACCACTTCATAAACAAACGAACAACCAAACAAACATCCCCATCAATACCCTTCCCTTGCCCTGGGGAGCTAAAAAGGCCGCTTTAAATGAATCACAATATGATTCATATTACAAATGTCAAAATATCTACATAATTGACAACTCTTAATGTCATCCGCATAAGCATGCAAGCACGCCGAAGCACGCATTCATATTCAGTAATCATCTGTTTGACAGTTACTATGCAGATCAGTAGATGAATTGCTCAATGTGGCCTTTTTAGGCCCCTTGTTCTTTTCTTTATTAAAACGCTTTTATTAGCTTCACCTGTAACTAACTATGTAAGAAAATATTGGAAATAATATTTGACCCACTTCCCGGTTTCCGATTGAGCTGAAATTCTGCATACACGTTTAGTTTGGATGACAAAAGCGTTTTCTTTAGTTTTTTTTTAAACTATAATATTTATTTATTACTTGAAGTTCTCGTTAATTTCCGCCTAAGTTTATCAGAATGACATTGAAGTCTAACGTTTTAACGGATGCATCAATGGTCATAACCACATTGCATAACCGCGAATTTGACGAGGCTGTCAAGACATTCAGAAGTGCAGACGACAGAGGTGCTCTTATTACTTGATCAAACATTAAACTTGACCATGTTGGGAGCATCGCACTGCAACGTTGGCTTAGTATGGAAGAGGTTCCGATATTTTTTATCCAAAACTGCCCCATCCTAGGAATAATTTTTGTGTCGTGGGTGCATTTAAAAACATACATCTTACAAACTTTATCTTACGACCTTTATGTACGGCCCTGAGGTCGTAATTTTTTTTTTAAACTTTGCCCCTCACTAGTATTTCTCCTGTATCGAGGGTACAGTTTACAAACATACATGTCACATGCACACACAACCAGACCCGAAACAACTATCTGTAGATCATACAAATAATTGCTCCTTGCGGGGATCGAACCCGCGGCACGTAACGTAGAAAGAGAAAGCTAATCGCTTAGCCACTGCACCAATCGTGTCGTCAAAAGTGAAGGAAGTAAATCTGGAAATGACGTCTGATGAGCTGAATGGAAGAAAAAGACATATTGCGCCGACCCCAAATAGGATGGGATAAGGGCAGGAGAATTATGATGATGAATCAGTCTCAAAAAATCTGATTATATTTTATTTCAATTTCATTCTTGTTATTTTATTAACACATTTAAAACCAAACATGTTTAGAATAATGATGATGACAGAAAACACGGCTACATTTCAAGCTATACATTTCTAGTATAAGCTGACGTCGCATTGTATAGGCTTTCCGTACAATGAGAGGTCAGCTTATACTGAAAATGTATGTACAAGGTGCTAAATAGTTAATCGTGTTAGGTTATTGACCTTAGTGTCCCAGACATACCAATTTACTTCGAGCATTTTTTTTACGTCAGTCATACTGCAAGAAACTCTTGAAAAACACTTTTAGTAAGAAAACAAAAATATTACTAAGTGTGAAAAAAAAAAATTCAGTGTATTCCATACATCGCCAACATCGCAATGTTGAATAGTTATGTGAATGCGTCGTAGTGTAAGCGTCATTGCTGCCTTTAGTTAAAACTGTCATTGAGAAGGAAAAATATGAAAATAATACATTTTCTGGTAATCATTCTCGTTGTGAGTGAGTTTAAGTTTGTTATGAACGTAGAAGTGAAGGACCATTGTGATAATGTGAAGACATCTTTGAATGTTTTGAGGAAGAAGAGGCATCTGACGTTTCCTGAAGGAACTGCTTTGGTAGTAAGTAATTTTTATAATATGATTATTATTTGCATTGCAAGCATGGTTGCCGTAGCAGATACTGTTTGTTTTAGCTGTTAGTTATCTACTAAAATAGACTACCTCTTCCAAAATCGAATTTATCAATTGTTCACTCAGGCCCCTTTGTAATGTGTGTCAAATTATATAACAAAATACCTACGTCCATAAAAGCCATGGAAACCATGAATTTATTTAAAAGAGAACTGCAATCTCTTCTGGTGCGGAAATGTTATTATAACCTTCAGGATTTTTTATCTGATAAAATAAAAGACAATGATAAATAAATAATATAATTAATAAATTTAGTTAGAAATGGAATATATTTAATTTAATTGAATAAACAATATTATTAGAAATAAGACATAATTTGACCAAATGAATGTTATTAATTACGAAACTGATAAATGTATTATTGTGTAATTTTTTTGAAAAACCTACAAAAACCTACAATTGTAAAATTGCAGTGCCCTAACAGGGTTCATGTTCTGGAAACAACATAGTTTAAACACCAATGTATACCACATGAAGCAATAAATGTTCTGATTTCTGATTTACTTATAGTAACTAATGGTCGTCCAGTGGTCGATATTCGACCACATAATATATAAAAAAATTAGCTTTCTGTACTCCTCTGTATAAACTTTAACTATGCCAAATCTCACACACTGCGCGCATTATGCTTAAAAAGGGGTACAAAGTTTTCTCTTCACGTATTATTATATAGATGATTGTTAATTTGTTGAATTGTTTAATGAACTTTATGTTTATAATACGAGTTAAGACTGTAGTGCCCCAATTTTTTGTTTTTTAACCCTTTGAATGCCATGTCAGACACCTATGAAGACAAACAATAGATTTTATATTTTGTTATAGAAGTCAATGCAAATGCAATGACATAAACTACAACATAAACCACTGTGGTTTCTAGAAGAATACTTCGTTTAAGAACAGTAAACTTAAAGTAAACTGAATAACTTTTCCATATAAAACGGACGCTGAAGTTTTTATGGAAACCGGCTTCCTGAATCTTCGTTATAATGTCTGTGACTAAGATTTTAAAGTTTAAAGCTGTGGTGGTAACGGTACCTGGATCTTGGTCATTACAATATATAAATAAAAGATATACTTTACCTGGAACTAAATAAGACTTGCATTCATAAGACATTTACAAAGTGTAGCAAAAGTCCTAAATAATGTGGCCTGTGGATTTTTTTTATGTAGTGCGCATAATTTGTTGAGTGATTCAGTCTCTGTTCCTAAATGCAACCGCAGTGTTTGGATACACTTTAAAACAAAACGAAAATTCGATTTAGTATGGCGGACACGCATAAATTACTAGCGCAAGCCATACAAAATCAAATTTTCATTCTGTTGTGTTGGGGTCACTAATACTAATTTTGCGGTTGCATTTGGGAACGGACACTGAATCACTCTGCAAATTTTGCGCACTACATAAAAAATATCCTGTATAGATCAGAGAAACAATATATCTCAGGTATATTCAAAATTCAAGCCTTATGAAAAGAAATTACCTTATAATTACTATATATATATATATACAATATTCCATTCATTTCAAATCAAATCAAATCGTTTATTTGCCAGAAATACATCGTTTTGGTAAGGGAGAGATCTTATAACCTAAGTGTCATTGTATTCTGCCTGCAAGCAAGCGTGCAAATTTTAATTGAGTTTAAATACATTTTTATTATATTAGAAAGAAAGAAAGAAAAGGAAGAAAAATTATTACTATTATTACTATTATTCTTATATTAATATTACTATTATTCTTATTCTTATATTCAAATACCATGCTATTATATTATTATTCATTATTTAATTTCCAATTTATATTGTTACTGCTCTTAATAATTTTCACATTTATATTCCATAAATTCCTTAATACCTTACTATTTATGTATTATACTTATGGTTTTCAGTTAACATTGTCACTGCTAAAAGCTATCATGGTCCACGCGCCATCCGGCTGGAATATAGCCATAGAAATTGACGTGATCTACCCCTTGCTGAGTCCAGAGATGACCAATGCATTGTACAGAAAGAAGTTCCACCATAGACAGAAGAGAGAGTTTTGGGAAAGAGTCCACAATGCTTTAGACAGGTGATTCACAAAAATAACTTATAATGTTAAATCTGGTATGAAAATTTATTTTAAATACGTAATAGCTTTCACATACCTTCTGTTTATTTCATCGACTCCTTGATATGAAATAAAATAATAGTAGTTTATCTATGCTCATATCGTAAAATTCTAATTATTAATTGAAAAATAGTAGTTTCACACACTACTTTATCTATACATATGCAATAGGTACCTAGTTAACACATTAATAATGCAAGTAAAAAATAATGGCGCCGAAACTCAGCAATTAACTTACATGCGCTCTAGCGCGCCGCGCATGTGCCATAGCCGCGCCACCATAGACAATGTGCGGCTGCTATGCCACTATAAAAATTGAATTGAATTCTTCTTGGTGAATCTGAAGTGTACTTTAATAGACAAAAAGTAATTTTAAAAGCATTATTTTGTTAAGAAAACTGTATCATAATAAAACTTTTAAATTTTATTCTACCAAGTTGAAAGCGGTATTATTTTTGAATTAATAATTATAAATTTACGATATGAGTGTAGATAAAACATATTAGAGACGAAATGAGGACCTCCTCCTTTTTTGAAATCGGTTAAAATACACAGTAAGATTGTTTACGATATAAGTGGAATAAGAACAAATGGACTGTAGAGAAATGTTAACTTTATTCAATCGGATTTCATACGTTATCATTTTAATCTTTTCAGTGATTTTTTGTAGTTGGATATACTTTTTTAATACCTACAGTGTATTTATCACAAGTTACAGCTTACAACAATATGATTAACAATAATACTTTGTTAGTTTCAATATCCTTCCGTGAGACTAAGTTTTCTGTAACAAGTGTTCAGTAAATCATTTTGTTTTCAGTTACAACTTGAACGGTCGCTCGTGTATTTATCGAAGCATATGTGAAGCGAGAACACACTTGGCTCCACCGGGGAAGTCTTTGGTGCATGATATTCTGAGAACAATATTTTCGTAAGTTTCTTAGTCCATTTTCACTACTAAAAACTCATCTATAGGTTAATACAAATAACTTACCTAACCGTCAAAAACCTCCGACTCTAACTAGAAAAAGAGCTGTAACTTTGAACGGCTGAACAGATTTTCATGAAACGTAGCTAAGATGACACCCGATCAAATTTGCTTTCAATTAAAAACAAACTGCATTGAAATCGGTCTATCCGTTATGGAGCTACGATGCCACAGACAGATACACAGATACACACTACAAACTATACGGGAATACCTACTTATTACAAATTTATAACACCCCTTTTTTGACGGGGGTTAAAAAGATTGATTATGTGCAATGTAACGTTCGAGCAACCGCTCATACGACATGATTTTTTATCTATTTATTAATTCATATCAGTAAAGTAGTCCCGTCCGTCGTTATGAAAAGTATCCTTAAAAACGTTGGTGATTCGTGTATGAGTAAGTATATGAATGTATTCTACAGCGCCAGCGAAAACCAACAGACTATCGAAATTACTTTAAATTAATGGTAAAACTGTTCTATTAAGCAACCGAAGGTTTACGATGTGACTTCCACACGTGGTAATATGTTTGACGACACGGTTGGCGCAATGGCTAAGTGATTAGCTTTCTGTGCCACGTGCCGCGGGTTCGATCCCCGCACGGAACAAATATGTATGATCTACAGATAGTTGTTTCGGGTTTGGTTGTGTGTGCGTGTGACATGTATGTTTGGAAACTGTACCCTCGATACAGGAGAAATCCTAGTGAGGGGCAATGTTTTTAAAAAAAGGAAAGAAAGAAAGAGAAAGATGTATAGAGAATATAGAAAAAAACTGTTTTAAACCTGAAAATGTGAGCATGATGTAAGTAATAATATTATAAATATTTACTAAATACTTGCCTGTTGTCTGGTGCTATGAGTCTGTCATGCTCATGTCACGCTGATGGTGGCGTTGTGTCAGGTCGTTGAGTTCCTTTCATTATGGTTGAGGTTAGCGATTCTGACGCAGGCGTCATGCTCAAACGGGTGCCGTCTGTCGGGACTGGTCAGCTTGTAACTACTATGGCAATATTATTTAGAGGCAAATAAATATTATCCTATTCTTAGATTATAAATTGGTTGTCGCGGCCGCTCCAACTAGATACCGCACTACCTGAGAAAAATGGCTCCTTGAATGCGTCAACTCATGTATTGACATGTGATTGTCATGTGGTGATTGTCATTTATGATTTGTATTATTTATTGTTGAAATTATTAAATTATTACGGAAATTATACAATCCTTACTGATGGTACATATCCCAGTGTTTTTTTAATTTTGGTTGTATTGTTTTTGCACAGTTTTACTACGCAAACCGGCATTTTAATCTGACCGACTCACTCGAGTACGCCTATTCTTGCGTAGTATGTTTTGCCGCATTTTATTGGTACGCCGCCGCGCCGGCGAAATCTAGTTGGAGCGGCTGCGACAACCAATCAATAATCTAAGATCCTATTATTGTTTTTTATTCACATTGGTTGCATTTGGGAACGGACACTGAATCACTCTGCAAATTTTGCGCACTACATAAAAAAATATCATGTATATTTCATCTTTAATCTTAGCCGGGGTAATAGAAATTGTTCCTTTTGTTTTCAGCGCTCCAGTTCACGAGAAAGGATTTAAGGAGGAAGTTAATGAAACTTATTACGAGTTATTGGAACCAAACGTCTGCGAAAGAATCCACGACTGCCCTATTTCGCTGCTTGAAGTTGTATTAGGTTTGAATAAAAATGGTTGATCGTTTAATTTTGGTTTTATTTTTGCTATTAATTTTGTACTATTCTGTTTCTTTATGGCCCACTTGAGTTAATACGGGTTATCTGTTAACCTAGAGTTAACCTGACAGAAGTGTTAATTTTCAATGAAAACCAAAGACAATTTAAACCTTTGGCCCTGGGTTAGAGATAACTAGCGTTGATATTATATGCAAGTGGCCCTTTTATGGAGACGCGGAAAGTCGCGTGGAGCGCCTGGAGAGCGAGCGAGAGAGCGACAAGCCGCTGTGCGCGCCGCGCGACGCTCCGCGTCTCCTTGATTGAGCCATAGTGTTTTTATTATGCCTTATAATTATTGATGTGAGTCTCTTGTTTCGGTAATTTATACAAAGTCCTACTTTTCTAATACCGATCCTCTTAAGGGGTTATTGTACTCATAATTATGAGATAATTTTAGTATGGGAGCAACACTGAAATCGTCAAGAAAAATCTGCGGTTCCATATAAATAATTTAATATTACTCGATTAAATGTATGAAACAGCAGTTTTAATTTTTGCGGCTTCAGTTTGAGTCCCATAGTAAAATTTGCTCATAATGATGAGTAGGTACAATAACCCTCTTTGGGCTATATATTTATATAATAGGCAATTACAACAGGTAACAATCCAGTGGTGTGCACAGATTTTTCTTATACGTTATGCAAAAACAACCTAGTGTTGTATTGTCACGTTAAATGATGATTGTGATTGGCCACCTCACACTAAGACTTCAATTATCTGATATTAAAGACATATTAACATTTGTATTACTGAATACTTAATTTATTAGGATAGGCAGTGTCTTTTTGTCTTTATGCAGTCCACGCCACTGTAACAATCGATCATTATGAACTTAATTCTATGTAGGTTTAGTACAGATTGAGACCCTAGCGTAATCGCACAGCATGGTAGTAAAGTGCTTAACTAGCCGAGTATAATTAATTATAATATTATTACATGACGTAATGAAACCTACAGTAATTAAAAAAAAAAAAAACCTAATACTAATAACCCTTTCCAACTAACTGTATGTAATAAATTCAGTACCCATAATTATTGTAACTTATGTGTACGTTAAGAAAGGTATACCCTAATTTTAAATACCTACCATTCCCATTCACCGTAAGTTCGTGGTGGATGATGGAGCAGAAGATAAACTGATACTAAAATCAGCTGTAACCTTGGAACTTCAAGGTTCAATTTGCTGTAGCAACGCAATCAGATTCCAAGGAGGTGTGACTCGTGACTGAGCTAATGAGGGGAGGCGAGGCTCTAATTCTTTGATCCAACATCCCGGGTCAGTGAACACACTGGAAACGCGCACGGTTCACATTTTACGATATCTTTGTGAAGACAAGGTTCGCATGTAATTCTTTTTTGGCTTTTTGGTAAATTCAGTGATTCAGTACCGTTTAGGGTTGTAAAAGATTGTAATGTTCTAATTCACCTAACGCTATAGTTTATTTTTATTTTTTATTTACCTAATGCTTTATGAATAGGTAAAAAAACACTGCACAAAGGCGGACTTAATGCCATAGGTATTTTCTGCCAGTCTACCTTAGAGTGATGCAGAGACAAACAAGTTTTTCGAACGCTGGTGTGGATAAAATTCCTTGTCGATTTGACTTTTGACAGACAAAATATATTCTCACAACCGTTTGACAAAACTAATATCGTGGATAGTCCCAAACCGCGTTACTAACATAGTAATAAAATATTATAGTTTAAAAAAAACTATAGAACACGCTTTAGTCATCCAAACTGAACGTGTATGCAAAATTTCAGCTCAATCGGAAACCGGGAAGTGGGTCAAATTTAAATTCCAAGATTTTCTTACATAGTTAGTTAGTTACAGGTGAAGCTAATAAAAGCGAGTTAAAAACAGCGGATGTGCTACAAAAAAACAAAATTAAGTTTTCGCATCTGTATGTAGCTAGTCTTGAATGGCAATTTGTTTTTTTTTAATCGTTGCCCCTCCCTAGGATTGCTTCTTTATCGAGTGTTCAGTTTACAAACATTGGTACATGACACCTAATAATAACTTTATGCATGACACATGCACACACACACCCAGACCCGAAACAACTATCTATTGGCCATACAAATTTTCCTTCCGTGCGGGGATCGACCCCACGGCACGTAGCGTAGAAAGATAATTACTTAAACAAAGAGCAAAACTTTTTTTTTTTTTTTTTATTATAATTCAAAATTACCATTTTACTTAGCTGCCATCGCTGATATTGAGATAGGTAATTCATTCAAAACTTCCTGCGGGGCTATGCTTAGTGTAGGGAGTTTTGGAAATATTAGCTATACTTAACATGCTCTTTAGTCTGATCAATTTTAGGGTTATTTATGTATAAAGTGTATTTAACAAAAATGTATAAAGAACTGTAAGCCTAATGGAAATAAATAAATATAAAATGAATATTCAAGCAAGTCCGTATGTAAAGAAAGGGTTGGTAGAGAGGTTAAATAATATCTAAAAAGGGTTGGCAGAGAGTTTAAATAATAAACCACCATGACATTTTAATCTCATGTTAAACTCCTTCTAATTTCGAATAATTAGCAACATTTTCCTCGCTCAAATTTTTCAATGGGCCTATAAATGACGTCATAGTGACTTATCCCAACCGACCAATGTATGCAATGTGTGAAAATAAAAAGCAAACGCACGCATCATGTCTGATTCATTATAATAATTATCTTATAACGCTCTTTTATTAGATAGTAGCAGATCTCGATATATTTGGTATATATATACCTACAGTCGAGCAGTAGGTACTAACTACATCTGAAAACGTGAAAGTAGGGTTATTAAATAAAATGACTTAATTAGTTACAGCTTAAAACAAATGAATTCTAAATACTACAAGCAAAACAATACAATTGTTATTAAAAAATATACTTACATTTTGTAATGGATTTACAATCTAAATTATTAATAGTAATTTTCTTACTCGCAAATGTTTTAAGTGATTCTGCATCGATTTCTACAAATAAAGAACAATGTCCTAATGTGAGGAGTTCTATAGTTTCTGTGAGGAAGAGACGCCATCTTGCTTTTCCTTCAGGATCTGTTGCTACAGTAAGTACCTACCTATTAACATTGTGATCTCTTTAAATTTCTTCTTCATTATCATCAAGTGTATTGATAATAATATGACCATAACAATTTATAATTGCTACACTTCCTAATATTGCTCGATCTTCAGATTTGTTAAAAATGTGCAATTTTTCAAATTACTTTGCTATCATAAAATATTATGTTCGTCCTTGGAAAAGCCAAACCGATTTATTGCCGTGAGTGTATTAAAAGCTTATGAGATTATGGGGTTGCATGTAACTACCAGGTCACCCAAAAATTTTGCTGTGAAAATATGGAGATCCAAAAAGATTTCCGATTGTTGTAATATCTATCGGAGTAAATGCATTACATGCTCTTGCTCAATAACAGTAGTGCTATTTTTCAGGGTAAACCAAAGAACCTCTTCCTCAATTAACATTATACTACTTCGAGGATCCTGATAGATAGATAGGACTGGATCCCATCCTATTATGAGGTTTTTTTTTAGTTGTACTGCTCCAACATTTTAAACAATAATCAAGGCTACTTCTAATATTTTTCTAAGTACATATGTATATACTGTAAAAATAATAATATCTCAATTTCCTCAATGAAAAGTTATTTGGTTTTTGATTATTAGCTTAATCCAATCTAACTAACAGCTGCTCCACATTTTCCTCTATTAGTCAAAATGTAATGTGCTATTCACACCATTTTACAAATGGTAGCAATTTCAAGCAATACACAAATGTGTTTATGCCGGAAGCCACGTAAGGTTGTATCGCAGGAGAATTGCAACGATGCTAGGGAACGATTTGTAAGTCCATTGCCTTCGTACGCCATATTGAGCCAATAGTAATAACAGGAATATACAGTACTGCATTTGTGTTAAAGATATATGCCACGGCAATCTTTGTGTTTCTTGGTTTGGTGGTACCGTACATTTAAATAAACGAGTTCGAAAATTCGAGGCCCTAATTTTGAATCCCGGGATTTCGGGGTTGTATACAGCCAATCCCGGGATCCCGGGATAGCCGACTTTAGAATGCAAATAAAAAAATTACGTAAGGTATATAAAAATCTGCTTTTTTATTGACAATTTAAATTTTACAAAACTATAATTTCTTCTTCTTCTAATTTTAACTAAAATCCCTTTTTAAGTAAAAAAACAACTTTTACTTAACATAATTATACCAATAAAAATAATCCAAATCTCTGTGCACCTAGAGTCTCGACATTTCATAAGTGCCTGTATTTGGTTAACATGAAATAAAGATCTATTCTATTCTATTCTTTTAACATAATAAACAAATGACTTTTATCATTGACATAAACATAACAAGTGTCATAATATTAGTCGGTCACATGTCTCATAATATATATACAACATGTAACGGAATAAACGCAAGACCTCAGACACGCCAATTAGAATATTAAATTATAAAACTAAAATAACATCTGTAATTTAATTTAGTTAAACCAAACCAAATCACATAATATAAAATAGTTGTCCTGACTAAACGTAAAACGTTTGAGCCTACTATTCTCTACGCACACACTCATAGCAATGTTTATAGCGGCGAGCGCACACCAGCGCACATCAGTTCGCCCGCCATCAGCTGGCTAAGCACTGCAAGTGTAGTCACTAGGTACGTCAGTTCAATGACCGAAAATTATGATTCCATCTTTCCATCACACTTTCACAGGCTTTGGACTGGCGGTTTTGAATAATTTAATTTAATTTTACGATTGTATTAAATAATCTACATTAGCAATACGAATCTAAGATATTAGGCTTAGTAACGGGGATGTATTTTTAAACCAAGCGACATTTTGCCCGACTGTGATGTATCAGTAAAGTAGGGCGGAGCACCCGGGCGGCGGCGCCCGCGCCGCCAATCGCGCGCCCACCGAAGCGCGCCGCCGGCCGCCGCGCCGACACGTGTAGGTAGGTACTATCATCGGACACCGGGGAACGCAGAACTTTTTTATCTCAGACGCGTAACTTTCGCGACATTACCCTCTAAACCCTGATAAGTCGTGTTTACCGTTTATTACGTGTAAAAAATATTCAAAGTCGGCGTGTTTAAAAGATTTGAATCATAATATTTACAGTAGGTAATTAAAATAAAATCGTATTAATAGGTACTTACAGAATTTACACTAATTTACACTACTTCTTCGTCCCATTTTCATTAAACTTTCAAAATGACCACCGCCTTGTTCGATGCACTTTGTAGCACGCTTTCTTAAATTTAATTTTAGTTTGCTAAGAACCTCAGTGTCATTTTTCACTATCACAAATGCGTGTTCGATTTTTTGTTTGAGGTCATCGACACTTGTTGCCTCGTTTACATACACAAGGGATTTTATTCGACCCCACAAATAAAAGTCTAACGGCGTTAGGTCAGCCGATCTGGGAGGCCACTGTACAGGTCCCCCACGACCAATCCAACGCGTGCCATATTCCGCATCAAGATGCCGTCGAACGGTCCACGTGAAATGCGCGGGAGCACCATCGTGTTGGTAAAAGACTTGTCGTAAAAGTACGAGAGGGACGTCGCCTAATAACACCGGCAATGTCTCCTGCAAGAACTGTAGGTAGGTATCTCCAGTCAACCTCGGTAGAAAAACGGGGCCGAGTACGTGTGTACCGATGACGCCCGCCCACACGTTTACAGAGAATCTGTGCTGGAATGAATCCACACGGCATGCATGTGGATTCTCGTGCCTCCACAAATGTTGATTATGTTGGTTGTACATCCCAACACGAGTGAATGTACTCTCGTCAGTCCAAATAATATTTTGTTGCCAGTTCTCCAACACCCATCTACAAAACTCTAGACGTGGCAAGTAGTCGCTCGGCGTTAGCTCCTGACAACGTCGTAGGTGGAACGGGTGTTCTCCATCAGCATGTAATGTTCGCCACACGTACATGTGACTGCAGTCGAACAATGGCGCTGCCTCTCTCGTGCTACTCTCTGGATGCTCGTCGAAATAATCGAGAATGTTTGCTTGCAAACGAGTACTGCGCACATTTGTCCCTCTATCCAAGGCCGTGTTAGGACGAAACGTCCCGGAGTCCCTCAGACGCTGAGTTGCACTTAGCATCGTCCTGGCGCTCACTCTGGTGCCATATCGTTCATTCATCACTCGACAAGCTAACTCGACATTATCGTCACAACGAGCCAGTGTCCTCACCATCTCCGTGTACTGGATATTGGTATAACGGAAAGCCATCGCGCGCGTAAACAATAAAATGTGACAACAACAACGAAACACAACCACTGAAACATGTCAAACATGTCAAACGTCAAAGGGGTAGCTGGTAAATCGACATCGGCTCAATTGCCATATCGAACGAAGAAGAAGAAGAAGAATGCATCTCGCTCTTTCAAAATTTACTATTGCAAAAAACATTTTGAAAAACTTTGTGAAATGCGAACTACAAATTCTGTCGTGCATTTAAATAAGCCTTATTGGTTGGTAATAAGGGTTAAATTTCCTTAAATTAACTATTTTATTTAATGCACACTACCTCAAATGTAAAATGCATTGATATTATTTACGTGTGTGTATGGATATCTATGAACGAACTACAAATTCGCTCGTGCATTCAAGAAGGCTTTATTACTTTGGAATAAGGCTTAAATTTTCTTAAAGCAAAGATTTTATTAACTTGTTACGACGCGGTGGTTCTAATTTAAGATAAATAAAAGATTTTTTAGGGAAAAATTAACATATATAAATTATGATGGAAATCGATTCAGAAGCCGATTCTGAACAAACAACTTTCAGGTCTTGCGTTTATTCTGTTACAGGTTGTATATACTCACATCTATGTATAAAAAACAAATCAAAAGATTAAAGTAACATTTTTGTCAGTCCCGAAAATCCCGGTCTTTTGAAATTTTATCCCGAATTTTTTGGTACTGGAATGGGGCTAGGATCCCGGGATCAAATTGTCTAAGGCCCAAATTCACCGACAACATTTACAGTCGATTAGACCAAATCAGACGTTAAAAAATGAATTTTTGTATGGGTGATCGACCGATATCATTTTATACAGCTGTTATACTTAGTCGAGTGCATGGTGCAATAATTAAGTGGCTTGTAGATATTTATCTCCCACGCACACACATCAATCAATCGTGGAGCTGAAAAAAGGAGGCATTTCACGAAGAGCACTGATTTGAACAGCACCGAAACGAATAGCACCAAAACTATTCCACGAACGGCACCGATCCAAATTTTGGTTTGGTGCGCTTCGTGGTACAGTAAAATAATATTAATTTTCTTCCACGAAGGGCACCAACGTAAAATTTTCTTCTAGTGGTAGGAACTATTTTTTGTTCAGGACATTATTAAATAAAACATATCGATATAAATCGAATAAGGTAAAATACACACAATTACTTCAATTATTCCAGAATCTCTGTCAAAATACATTTATTTTTTATATTTTGACAGAGACTTGCATATTAGGTTGTTGTTGTTTTAGATAACACGAATTGCCTACAGAGTCTTAGCTTATGAGAATCACTGTGTATTTAATGATTAGCAATGCTCTAACTGGTACTAGAGCACATCCAGTTTGATGACGTAAGTCTGATGATAAGATTAGTACCATTAATGTTTATTTACAAGTAAGTATGAAAGTGGCACCCGGTGACATAAAAGAATGAGAAAGAGAATGATGAATGTTTATTTATACAGTAAACATAATATTAATTTATATCGGAATATAATGTAAAAAAACATCTCTGGATAAATGTTGAACATGGCCAAAATTTTATTGAGTCCCAGAAACCAATGATTGCTTCATAACAATGTGAACATCTGTAAAATTGGTTGGGAGTTCTCTTCACCTCTTAAGAGGAAGTGCGGTCACCGAAACATTCGAAGAATAGGTATTTTAAAAACTATCGCTATCGCTCACGCATGCCGTTCAACGAGCGAAACTGAAAGGGACAACAGTGCACCTCAGATTGATCAGACTCAAATAAAATCGTTAAAATTGAGGTTTTGTATTCACCTGTTTCCTCCTCCAAAAGTGAACCGACTTTTATGTTTTTTTCACTTACTTACTGTATTGGAAAACATTGTTCAGTCTGTACGTTTAGCTTTTTTTTTGAAATACACTCTCAAACTTTGCCGGCGTTCAAACTAGTGTCGTGATTCGACTTATCTTACTCGATTTTGTCAGTTTATTTAATGTGGCAACACTAGAGTTGCTAGCGGTCACTTTAAAAAGTAAAGGCGGCGAATAGCGGGGACTAATGGGTGATGTAAATTATGCAGTCAGTTAAGAAGGCAGTGTTGGAGGAGCAGCGAAAGGGAACAGTTGTGCTAGAGTTACGTAACTTTATAGAGTAAAAAAAAAGAATTAGGTACTGATTGTAAGAAGTTACAATAGACTTGAGAGTTATTATTTCATAAAACTAGGCAATTTTATGGAATTTTGGCAGGTAACACCTCCTATAGGAAGTAACTAATCAAAGAAAGCTAATCTTAGGGACATGCTAGTGGTCCATATCTATATAATATGATGCGCTAGTAACTAAATCCAGAGAAAAAATCGGGGAATATGTTTTATGGAGAAAACGCCACCCGCGTTTCCTCTTAAAAAGATAAAAGCTTTAAGATTTAATGGTTACAACTTGTTCCTCAAGACATGCTAACACAGTCTGAACAAATCTTTAAGACTAACGAACCGTCGCTCACGTACGAAGTTCATTTGGGCGCCAAAACTTGGCTTTTGGGCAACTAACGTTGTTTGCCTGAAGCAGGTAGGTATACTCATTCCGAGCTACCATTTACTTTAGATGTACGGTATATATATTATATTGATTTCTATGGAAAACAGGGTCCGGATCTATAGAGGTACGATTTTATGGATCAATTTGGTATCAAAGTATTATACTTATATATGTCTTATAGGTACATATATTTATGTATATGGATACATATACTTATATATATGAATATAATTTAAAACTTAGAACATATAAACCGTCCGTGAAAAAATATCTAAATCCACAAAACCGCAAACCGTATTTTGATGCGGTTTTTTGAAAACCGCATCAAAATACGTTGCGTGGTTTAGGAGTCTGCATTGAAATCGGTCCATCCGTTTTGGAGCTGTAATGCCACAGATAGATACACAGATACAAATATACACAGATCCACAAATCCACAGATACACACTACAAAATAACATCCCCATCTTTTTTGTCAGGGGTTATAAATGTATGAATTATTACACCCACAATTTGTGGTGGCTACTAGTGGCTTCGCTGTGGCTTAGTGTGCAATAACTCTTAAGGTTCTGTTGTTCCCATATTGTAGATAAATATCGAAGTACAAATATATTTGTGTCTAACCCAATCAAAGTAACTTTCAAGCCCACCTACTACATCCAGCCAGCCAAATTAATTTCATCATAATTTTCATATTTCCAGGTAGTCACATCAATAGTGAAGACCTTCATGACCCACGTACCCTCAGGCTGGTATGTTGTGGTTGAGGCGGAGATGTTTTACAAGCTGCCAGATGCAGAATTTATCAGTGCTCACATGAGGAGGAAGCTGCATCATCGACAGAAAAAAGAGGTCTGGGAGACGCTACAAAGTGCTTTGGAGCAGTTAGTTTTTAATAATTATTATTAATAAATAAATCTAGCCCATTACTGTCCCACTGAGGGGCACGGGCCTCTTCTGAAAATGAGAAGGGTTAGGCCTTAGTCCAGCACGCTGGCCTGGTGCGGGTTGGCGGACTACACACACCATTGAGAACTTTATGAGGCCCTCTCAGATATGCAGGTTTCCTCACGATGTTTTCCTTCATCGTTATCGCAAGTGATAATCAAATTCTGATCTAACTGTCAAACAAATTCGTATTACGTACGGCATTCGTACGCCTGTGGCTACTTGTCGCATTTGCAGCGCCAAGTAAGCATTTTTTAGTTCATTTATTGTCCGCCAGAGGGCAAACCCGTAAGCGGTGGCTGTCGCGTCGCTATCGCCAAATAAGTACGTAATACCAAAGTTATGTTTGACAGCAGCTACCGCGCGTTTTACACCTGTCGCAATCTGTTTACTATGTACATCCGTAATTAGGGGGCCAGTGTCTCAACGGCTGCAGTTACTCCTGTCGCCATGTCGTCGGCAAAGTGTCGCTTGTATGTACCTAAGGGTGCTATAATCGACGGTGGAAAAGAAAATATAGCTTATTAACTAAACATTTCATTATTTCAGGCGTAACATGAATGGTCGTGCATGTGTAATAAGGTCCATATGTGAAGCCCAAAATAATCTGGCGCCGAAAGGAAGATCTCTCGTTCATGACATACTAAGGGCTATGTTTTCGTAAGTACCTAGTTATTAACCACAATCACAATTGAAGATTGACACGTGCACTGTCCGGGCCCTAATTCTGCTAAGATCTATCGCTTCTTAAACTTGCGCGAAACTTAGTTTTTGCAACGAAAACTGCCTCAATATTCATATTTTTATTGGAAAGTTAGTTTACCTTTAAGATTGCTGATAATTTTTTCGAGAATACAATATTGGTCCCATAAAGAAAGTTGTTCAGTTTGATGCTCCGATGCATATATAAATGTTACCACGCATTTCTGGTACACGTTGTATGTGTGCAGCAGTGGCGAAGAGTCCATACAACCCGATTCCCATCGGCTTCCCTTCAGGAATTGGTTAGTGCATAGACCAACGTAATATGGCTTGTTATTCAGTTAGGTCGAGCTCTTCCAGACATGACTATATATAGATTACAAGAGACGGTATGGATTTTTGTCTTGCAGCATTAATTGCAGTAATTTTAAGAGGGTATTTTTGGGACGGCTTCCCCTTTTAAAACTGTCACCCTTCGCCACTGGTGTGCAGTATAGTTTCGAGACGGGTAATCCCTTCATACGAATTAAATTATGTAACCGCAGCCTTTAAATATTTATACATTATTCAAACTCATAGATAATATTAATAACTGCTGTAAGATAACCGGTGTCATTGCAGAACGTTCGTATCCCACTAATTGCCTTATAATCCGTGTACGTGACGTTTATACGGGGCTGGATTACGTCATAACACTCTTCAGTACTGCGGGCTAGAGGCTCGAATCACTGAGTTTCAGGACGCGAAATTTTAAAGCATCCAATATTCCAACGAAACTTTTGTGTGAATTATGAATTTTGCTTGAAATACTTTGTGAGCAATGGATGTTGTCTTTTAAGTATTTGGCGAGATTTTGGGGTCTCGTTGTAGCTCCGCAGCGTTGAATCGCGTAGGCTGTTCTCATTGTTAAAATTCCCTTTAAACTTAAGCGGTACCTAAGTATAGACAAATTAGTAGATGACGTCAGATGGTGGTAATAAGGTCTTGTTTGAAAGAACGCCTTGGGTGTCGTACGAAGATTAGGGGGAAATGGGTCTAATTTTGTGGTTTCAATCTCACTTGAGAAGTTTCAAAGCTAACGTATACTTTGGATCATCTACGCAAGAGTGAATTATATCAATGTCGTTTCAAAGTTCTTCAAAATGTTTTTCAAATGAATTAGTTCCACTAATTTCGTTGACGTTTTTCCACTGACCAACAAACAAGTTCTAAAATCAACCTGTTATTATCGATGTTTCAAGTATCACAAACATAGTGCCATAGTGTTATTTAGAGATTAAAAAAAAACCGATTTAAAAAAAACACGTAGGTACTCGTATAAAAGAATTTTCATAAAAGTCGGCGCTTTTAATTCTTCAATGCACCTTGCATTGAAGAATTATAAATTCGCAAGCTGTTAAATTTTTACTTTTTTTTAAATGTATTATTTATCTGTCACTTTTTAGTGGAATAAACAATTACACCAAGGCCAAGACTATAGCGAAATGCTTATTCCGAATGTTTTGCTCTTATCTGTTGAGGAGATCTCTTCCTCCATCTTACGAGATTATATCTTAACCATTTTTATAAGGGACTACCTCGAAGACTATATTAATAGAATACCAGTATATATGATCCAAATCGGTTAAACCGTTTACAAGAATCGGTATAGAAAATAATTAACATAAATAAAAATAAAAATAACATATATTATGCGTCGAATATAGAACCTGCTCCCTTTTTTGAAGTCGATTAAAAATTAAGATAGACCGCAAACAAACAGGTACAAACAAAATTAAAAAATTCTAGCAAATGCTAGCAAGTTACAACTAAGCAAATCCAGTTAAGTTTTATTCTGTAATATCTAGAATCGTAAAAGTTTTATAAAGAAGAACTAAATTATTATTTCATTGAAACCCTTGTTGGCAATGCATCATAGGAACACCTCTTGGACTGGGAGGCGTCAAGTCCCGCAACGTTCAGAATTTATTGTCATACCTACGATACGGTAAAAATATGACCTAGTACTTGTAGATCTGTAAGTTTGGTTTCTTATGTTTTTATACAACTAAATTGGCAAAAAAGCATACTGCCCGCTTGATAGTAGGCGGTTACCGTAACATAGCTATCTCTGTTTGCATTTGTTTGTATCTGTGTGTACGCTTGCTGCTGGCGTGATGCCCCTGGTGTTGCCAGGGCCATCTCCCGGGCGTTGCTGACCCTGGTATATCCTTACTTTCTACCTATCTCTCTCACTGTAGGCACCGAACGAGACGGACGATCAGTATTGTCCGAACCTCATAATTTTTTGGGTAGAATGCGGACGACGTCATCAGAATCGAGCCGCGCCCTCCGTGCCGTACGCGCTGAATCTGATGACGTCATTCGCAAATACGAGTGTAATCGGTATAAATACACCATTTTACTGAAATGCGGTACATACGGCGCGGTTAGGTGCGCAAGGTTGCATATAATTTCATACAAATTATCCTATGAAAATTGTAATAAAAATAATTGGGCATTGGGCTATAATGAAATAGTGTGGTCATTTTACCACAGCAAAGTAAGAATGTGTGCTCCACTATATAAAATAAAAATAATATAATGAGTTTCGGACGCCAGGAGCTATTTGTAGCATTATAGCCCAATGCCCAATTAATTTTATTACAATTCTAAAAATGTCACAAGCATAAAACTTAAATGTAGTGGTAGAACTGGTAGGGTATCACAGCTGTTTCGTTGCACAATCTAGCTGGTAACGGTAGAATAATCGGCTATAAACTATTCATAGCCCGTATGTAGAAACAGCTGTGCTGGTGGTACCATGTAACGGTATACGGGTATAAATTATTTGAATTGTAACAAAACGAAGATATTCAGGTTATTAAATGGACCTTATTCAATTTCTGTAATTATTAACCGTGTTCCTATTTTAAAAATAATTCATGCCAAGCATCTGTCACAAAATTTGTATTTTGTATTATTTGATTTCCCCGTTTTGCACAGATGAGGCGCACCGTTTACAATTCCGATTGCGACAATAACTAACAGTCGTCCAAGGCTGGTTGATCCTGGATTTCAAACAAGTCTTATGAAATGGGCGTTCAAGTTAAACTGTTTATTTAACTATTTACGAAAAAATTACTAGGCATTATAGTTTATTCTCTATTAAACAATTCGTAAAATCGTTCTAAATTGTAATAAAGGAAGTACAATGAGCTCGTAAAAAATATATAATTAAGGTTTCGTTTGTTAAAACTAGATGGTGTTGGCGTCGAGTTAGAAGTCGCTATGGTTTCGTTACCGTGATTTACTCTGGTCCGATTCTTGATTTTCTTTGAAATCTCAATAAATGGATATAGGCCTCTCCTATTAATATTTTTGATAGCGAGTCGCATGTCAAGTGCGTTAGCTTAGCTCGATTTTTTTTTTTACCATTACCTAAGTATTAAAAATTTGCGATGTGCAGTCGACGCATATCTGGTAGAGATGGTCTGTCTGTAACAGGTAAAATTAGAAACTTGTTACAACTGTTCCAGTTCCAGGGAAATATCAGTTCCAAAATAACAGGCTGTAACGTTGCAAAGGATTTATAATAATAGTACCTAGTACCATTCATTCCACAAGACCAGTCCTAGGAATGGTTTCATTCAGTACATTGTTTCTGAAATAAAAACCAACCTGCATGCTTTTACAGGCTTAGGACTGACAGCTTTAAAATCGATGGTTTACGCATTTTTTTTATTCAACGTTCGTTACGTTTTTAAAACAGAAATGAATACCAATACAAATAAAAAACAAAACAATACAAATACAAAATTAAATACAAACTTAAATAATAAAAATAAAAGGTGTATCAGAAATGCGTGGTCATATTAACTATGGGTGTAGATCAGACCATAAAGTTTAACAACTTTCTCTTTGAGACCACCATCTTAATCGCGAAAAAAATATTAGCTATCCCATAAGTTAGTGTCGAAAAATTATTAAGTTTTGTTTGGGACACCCATGTCCCATAGAGAAAGTTATTCAGTTTGATGGTCCGATTCACACCCTTAAATATGACCACGCATTATTGGTACACGTTGTATAATTATTATAAGGCCGCATGCACACTAATACCTAAAGGTTAACTGGGATAACCCCAAGCCTAAGCATTTATACAAGTAGCAAAGTTTCTAGAGTTAGTAACAAGTCCTGTTTTCTCCCCAAGCCCGCCATTTTAACAGGTGCATCTAACCGCCTCTATTTCACCCCCCTACATAGTTCTAAGGCTGGACACATACTTGTGATTTGCGTTCCGATTTGATCCGATATGTGAATCGGGTGACCGTCGGATACTTCCGATAGTTTGCTTCAGACTTCTTGATTTATTTGTCTCATGACTTATATGGTAGTAAGTCTGCCACTAACTTATGAAAAAACGATCGATTTATGAATAGTACCTATTATATAATTATGGCGGCTTCGTTATTGCTTGTCGTTCTCACACAATAACATGATCTATGTGCGAAAATCTATTAGAACAGTAATTGTAATATAATTTTGTCATTTAATTATTTTTATTTATTTACAAATTTATTTATTTATTGGTTCACCAACAATTGCTTACACTGGTATCATGACAAAGGTAACATGTTAAATATAAGACAAAAATGTAACGATCACTTACAGGTAATCTCTGCATGCATTAGTATAAAGAATATTACAGAAAAAAAATAAGACTAACGTTGACATCAATTTAAAGAAAAATAAAATAAAAATAAATACCTATATTATTGAAAAAAAAAAAATGCTTTAATAAACACCAGTACCACTCTAAGGTTGCAATTTGTTTGTAGTCCACAAAGCAAAAATGTATAGTTTATTATTCTCTTGTCAAAATAATGAAGTTTCAACTTTAGTGATAGGTATTTTCATTTGATAGAAAGTTCTGTTAAATTTTATAGACCGATTTTTAGGTCGACCGTACATCATTAGAATAACCTGACCGTCAAAAAACCCCGACTCCAACTGAAAAAAGAGCTCCAACTTTTTAACGGCTGAACCGATGTTCATGAAACATAGCTAAGATGATATCCGATTAAACTAGTTTTCAATAAAAAAAACTGCATTGAAATCGTCCATCCGTTTTGGAGCTAATATGCCACAGACAGATACACCCCTACACAGATACACATTACAAACTTATAACACCCCTTTTTTTCTCGTGGGTTAATATCACCCCTCGTTTTTGTCGGGGGTAAAAACAAGAGAACTTTGCTAGCTAGTTAACTAAAAATCCCAACCTCCAACTCTTTTAGTCAGCAGACTGTCGGCCAAGCAAATTGACACCATGTGGCCGGCCTAAAACGAATCTGCAGTGTTCCTTCACACGGTGGCTTTCATAAATTATTTTTATTTCAGATCGCCTCTGCAGGAACAAGAGTTTGTTCAAGAAATGGGCCTGACGTACAGTGAATTATTGGAGCCAGATTTTTGCGACAAGGCGAACGATTGTCCCTTTTCTATCCTAGGCTTTATATTGGAATTAAATAAACAGAGATAGCTATGTGACATTTTTTTTTTTTTCGAATTTTTGGGTTATCTTCATCTTCAGTCCTGTCGACTTCTTATGTGCTGTCAGTATGAGTATTGGAATTGCCCAAACGGTGGTAGAAACCAGGGACCGAAACCGGTATGACCAATACCTGTATTTCTCGGTTACAACCTTTATTATTTTCACAGGTATTTTTAAAGGTAACCCTAATTTTTAAGGTAGTTCCATCAAATTGAATACAATCGGTATTAATACCGGTTACCGAAATAAAAATCACCTCTATCCAGTGCCGTCGGCATAAAGTCAAAGGGCGGGCAGCGCCTGTGTGTGTAAGTATGTGAATATCGCCGGTAATTTTTAGGTTATAGGTACCGGTATTATAATGGTTATGTAAATTTAGAGGTATCATGTTTATTTATCTTGGTTACCCAGATAGCGGTACCCGTATGCTTAGAAGTAACCATAATTCTTCGATACCTGTACCCAAATTTATAGCGGTTTTCGGTGCCTGGTTAAAAGGTTTACATAGTTATTTAAAAAAAAAAACCTTTGCCCCATAGCGTGGTGCAGTTATCCATGTATCGTGGGTGCATTTATAAAAACAAACATCCTTACCCGGAACAACAACTGTAGGCCACAAAAATATTTGTTCCGTGTGGGAATCGAACCCGCGACACGTAGGGCAACAGTCAACCGCTCAACTACTGAGCCAAACGTGACGTGCCAAGGTTAGCCAAGCAGTAACAACTAAGGGCTATGTTCACCGACATTATAACAGATTTTTAAAATGCAATCGGTCGAATAATATACAAAAAATAATTTTTAATCGGCAGATTTTGCTCTAATCGACTGTTATGTTACCGGTGAACTTGAACCTAAGAGTATTGTTTTAACTTCACATTAAATAGGAAACATTGTTATTGAAATTGAAAACCCATTTTCTTGGTGTGAATATGAACGATTATCAACTTACGTACTATGATATCATTATTCCATTAGATCGGATATAAAGTCGGCTTGATCTGTGTGGTGTAAGTTATAAGTAGACAGATGAAAAGATTTGTACATTAGCATAGCGCTTCTGTAGCGCCTCGGGCATGTTTGCGGAGGCGCACACCGACTGTTTTCACAGCACCATGCGCAAGCGGTGTGCGTACCGTCTTGGCGATGATCACTGGCAGATTAGATTTTCTTTACATACGGCGGTGCTATGGCAGACATGTTGCCTATAATGCCGGTTAACATGTTGTGTAACTGCTATTTAATTTTTATCTTTCATTTTATTGTTATTGTATTTGTTTTATTATTTTTTTGATATGGGTTGTATTACCTGAATTAAATGCATTTTATTTTATTTTATTTATTTATAACAGTATTGGTGTTTTTAAGTTTTATTTATTATAAAATAAACTCTAAAAATAAGTCGGTGCCACTGCCAAGCTCGGTGCATTGAAGAATTAAAGGCCCCAACTTCAGAAGCTGTCAAGTTTAAATTGTTATTTACTTTCACGTATTTTGAAGTCGGTTTTTACTTTTTTTAATTGTACAACTTGTAGGTACTTATTACTCATGATTATGTATTCCGAATAACTCTTCTAGACTTACCGAAAAAATAAAAAAAACGACCCCGAATTCTCAGGGTCGATGAAAATAATCTAAAAAACATAAACGATCTAATTTTCACATGAAGCGAAAATATTCTAAGTTTATGAATTTTCATAAGTTTTATATAATATATTTTTATTCCTTTATTATTTATAACTTTTTCAATATTTGCAGAAAAGAATAAAAATACCATTTATATATATACGAGTAAAATATAGTAGCCCACCGCTATCGGGACAGGGTCCAAGCTACCAGTGGTCAGGGCTCTAGAGAGAGGAACCTCCTTACAATACGCGCCGTGTCCAAGAGTACTGCTTTCTGAATCAGGCCCTTGATCCAGCTACCCAGTGAGAGCCTCTCGAGGTGTTGGTCGAGACTCCGTTACGACTATCGGTACAATGATCGCTGACTCCACGTCCCACATATCGACAACCTCGCGAGCCAAGTCCGATATTTCATTTGTTTATCGTTACCGGCTGTCACGAGGTTCTCATTATATGGGACGGTAACGCCAACAATCATTGCACGGCGTGCTTATCTGTCTATCACCACTATAATTTTAATTATTATTACCTTTATTCCTCTCGTTAGGTACTTGGACCACACAGCGAAGGGTTGCAGCCCTACGGAACGGGGCGCGGGCATCCATTAGGATCGATCATATTCCGTTACACGCAACACGCATTTACATCAGATATCGATCATTGACTCGTTCTGTATTATAATTAGCACTTTATTATTCAAGGTTTATATTAGAAAATCCGTATTGGAAAATAAAGTGAACCGAAGCGTACCTTCCGATAAAAAGTTTCTGTAATGTTGCTATTCTTTTTCTTACAGGCGTTTATTTTTAACCTCCGTCAAAAAAGGGGAGTTAGGTATAAGTTTGTAGTGTGTATAAGTTTGTTTATTGTACACATAAACACAAATAAAATAAATAAAAAGAAAATACATGTACATAGGCGAGCTTGACTAAAAATTGAGTTTTCTTACAGCAAACCGAGTAAAAAAAAGTAAATTTAGAAAAATAGGTTGGGTGCATACTGTGTCTGTCTGTGGCAACTCAGTTCCTGAACGGATGGACCGATTTTGAATATTTTTTTTCATTTGAATGGTCTTAATCGCTATTGTTCTTAACTATGTTTCATGAAAATCTGTTCAGCTGTTCAAAAGTTACAGCTCTTTTTCTAGTTAAAGTCGAGGGTTTTTGACATGTCATGAGTAACATTTGCCAAGTCTACCAGGAAACTGTAAGCGTTCCTCTTTTAAAGCACGAATACAATTACGAACACCAAGCACTTTTATGTAGGAACCTGTTTACATAGTTATGCCATTTCACATCGTTATAGCCGCAACGTGCTTACGCATTCAAGAGCCTGTAGGCAGCTGTTAGTTCCTTAACGGTTGACGCACATGTATCACCTGATCGGCATCGCCTCGCCGTCAATGCTACGTAAGCGCACCACCGTGACCGGAGCGGCTCCGAACCTCTGAGGTATCGGCGCGGTGACGGCTGGGTGACATCTCGTTGATAAGCGGGGCGCCCCAGGAGATGCAAACACAGGGAGAATCGATGCTCTGTGCTTTCCTCGGCGACTGCCAGACGCAAGCACGGCCTCGGCAAGTGGAGCACTCGACGCAAGTGATTCACTTATTTGTGCCAAAGCGAGGCGTTACGCGATGGCTGAATGATGTGCGTTGCAGTTTGGAGTTTAGTATAAATAATTCTAAGTTGCTTGAGTTGAGGCGATGCACTGTTGCCGGGCGATATGTCTGCGGCAACCTTAAACCTGCGATGCGCGCAATAAATAAAAGTCTGTCAGCGATTTGATAAGATACATTCTTCTGTCGTTTACGTGATATCTAATATGAGAATTGATTATAACGAGATGGAGATTATTTATTCAGCCAGGATCGTAACTGACTGACTGGTCGATACTGGTCTTTTAAGTATGTAGATAAAGTTAAAAATTATTTCACACTGAAAGTACTCGTCGCCGCGTCGCTGCCGGCCGCCGCCATTCCGGTGTGACTCGGCCCAATCTAAACATTCCATAAGTGCCTGATCTCTGGATCTGGCTTATACGAAATAAAGACCTATTCTTTTCTAAGGATTTCGATTAAAAAGCAGCTGAATACAAACTCAGCTTAAGTTTAGTTCAAAACACGTTCTTACTGATGGCAATGCTTTTTAGAGCTGGATTCCAAAAACGGTTATCGCCTTACACACCGATGGCTTTTATGTGCCCTACCATTTGTGTTACAACTTATTCCATAAAAAGTTATGGATAACAATGCTTGTGCTTGCAATGTGATTAGAAGAGATGGCGACAAAATACTCGGGAAATCTTGTTAAAAAATTGTGGTAAAATAAAAATTAGAAACAAATTATCTAAGTCAATTAAGTATGAAACAAGTCGGTTTTTCCTTTTTTTTTAAAGTTTATTTCATTTTTCAATAAAACATCTTTTGAATTCACAATACAGTCAGTATGTTTTTATAAGATTTCTACAATTTATATTTAATTTTATTGTTAATATCCCTGAGCAAACGCATTAGCAAAATTGATGTAGTACTGCAAATCAGCGTTGGGCTCTCCATACTCAGCAAATGCTGAGCGGGCTACCATTTCGACATGGTCATACTTGATAGCATGCTTATACATATATTTTACAAACTTATTTCTTATTTCTTAATTTTGTAGTGTTATTTTTTGTCTATAATCTTCTCTCTCTTGTCAATGTGTCCGTGCTGAATAAATGTTATTTTTCTTTCTATCTAGTAATTGTGGTATTAACTATAATCAAGAAAATAAATAAATAAGGAATTATTAAAATCATAAGCTACTGTAAAATCCTAATAAATCTACTCGTCCTACACACAGAAAAATAATCAATCTACGCGTTTGCCGAACACGCTTAGAATTTGTCAAGTTTTTGTCGAAGGCCATAGTCCCTTGTCCTCGCAAAATAACGATTGCCATAAGTATCGTTCGTTAACCATTAGTAGGGGTCAAGTCGCGGCCGTGATGTATGTTTTCATAAATCTCTTGAACGCTAAAACTGTAAGGATAAGGGTTCGGAAGACCTTCGTTTGGGATCTGCTAAATACAATGATTTTTGTATGGTAAGAGTTCGTATGGCAACAGTTTATACGTGGCATGCTCATGAAGTTATTTCTTTTTTATTTAATTTTATGCCATTTTCTTCCTTCATAGTGGTTTTTTATGTGTTAATTAGATGCTGTGTCTCATTTTGCTGTGTCCAAATAATTTCGGTAGCTGCCAGGATGCTATATAGGCTTGTAAAATTGGGAATCAGACGCAGAGGTCATTTAGGTTAATTTTAAGTATTGTTTTTGTTTGTGGTTTCTATAACTTTGTTGCCACGATGAGGGTGGCATAATCTGTTTAGATTAAAACCTCTTAAAAAAAAAGAATAAACACAAAAAAAAAAAAAAACGATTGTATTTTATTTTATTCTATGACGATTATTATAAAATGATGTTTTCTACTTCTGTCATGTCAGCACAAGCTGTCGCATGGGAATCGCTCATGCCGTAGGCGTAATGGAAAGATTTGTCAGCAATGGTGGTATCAAGGATGACTGACTAGGATGCGCCAGAATAGAATAACGATCTGAGGTTTTGTTCCACAAGAGGATCTTTTGTGGTACCACATTGCAGGTTAAAAATCCCAATATCGACGATCAAGTGACAAGAAATTCTATCAGCTAAAACATAATTATTTAATACGAAAAGAAAAAAAAAACAGTTTTATTCTTTAAAAACATAAGGTATACCTACGGAAAAAACAAACTTTGATAATTATATTACTTTCAATAAAATCTGAAATAACGTTAGCTAATATTTTTTTAATTTAAAGTCTATCTACGTAAAATGTTTAAAATGACCAAAATGTCGATTACGAGTTCTTGTCGCTTCATCGTCGATATATTTACTTCAAAATTGTAGAATACAAATAATCCTAAACACTTTAAAAATAGTGAAGCATGTATCAAGATTAAATGCAGTGACACCATAAAGAGATCTGATCGATTCGCCCACAAACGCAATACACACATGATTTGTATACGGGTTTGGGGTAATGGCGGCATATTCCGGCCTCCGTCGCGTTACGCGACTAATGGAATGTCTGCTATCCGTCATCGGGTTGGGGTTTTTACCCTACCAATATGCAAAGTGTGACTCTTTTTACCCTAAACGTACGTAGAGGAGTATTTACATGGTGTTTTGGGGAAGAGAAAAATAGGGTGCTTTGGTTGTTGTTAAAGTTTAGGATGTAGGGTGCTTGTGATACTTTGTATTTTAAACCATTTTGTGCTTAGCTCAGTACAAGCTTTGTAATGTAACGTTCTTACGAATGGTACAATACAATAAAAGTTAAATTTATAAAAAAAAAATGTAATGTAATGTTCCTGCGAATGCTCGACGCTGTTTTCGACGTAATTTTACCTACAGCTTTGTTCGCATCGAAGATCTTATAAGAAAAAATCTCTGCCCTATAATTTATAGTTCTAAGTGGTATTTTCATAAATTTCAGAGATTTGGGATCTCTGGGTACATGGGTACATGGGTACCTAATAAAAAAAAGTTTTTTTTTTAAATTTCATATGAGTCGTTGTTATAATTTCATACTTGTTACTACATGTTTCAACTACATCCACGTTTTTTTATTTTATTTCAAATGAGTCGTTGTTTTAATTTAATATCTACTTGTTACTTACTACATGTTTCAAAAATATCGCCGTTCCCAAAGATATGTCATGATTTATGAAGTTTCGAGAAACAATGTGAACTCGCTCCATTGGTTTAATTTTTTCTAATAAGGGCACTTTCCTACGTATCACTAATACACTCGGACGCAATGCATCCGGGTCACTAATAAACCTTAATATCTCGGAAACTAAGAATGGTAGCATAATTAAATAACAAGTATTTTAAAGACTACTCAAATAAAATTAATAATACTTTTTAGTTATTATTTGTTTAACTTATTAAAAACACATAAATTAAAAATGCGTAAATTTAATTTACAAGTTCTTTTTTAAAATTCCATTATTTTTCAAATACACCTATAATTTTCTCACATTTTAATACTTTGTATTACCTCCGCGTATTGTTAATTTAATACGGATGTCATGCGATTCAGTATATGGCACAAAGTTTCTGTAGCGATGTTGGGGAATATTCTCATATTCCTCTATCAATGCAATTATTAGCTGTCGAAGCGTATTATTTGAGTAGTATTAGATAGGTCTATAAAATACTTTTTATTTGAATAAGCTACCATTCGTAGTTTTCGAGATGTTAAGGTTTATTATTTTGGTGACCCGGATGCATTGCGTCCACTCGGACGCAATGCATCCGGGTCACCAAAATCTTAAACCATAACTTGCACGTCAATTGGTGTCTTTTACCGATATTTTAAACGAAACAGTTATAAAACTGAACAATTTGACGAATAACTTTCCCGTTACTTGTAATTGGACTGCATTTCAGTGTTTTATCTTTTATCTGTTAGATCGGGTGTCTTTATCTCGATATAAATGGTGGTGTAGATTGTTTCTTTTTTAAATTTAATTCCATTTTAGAAACAAAGTTTTTTTTCTTATCTATATTATATTCTTAAAAATGTATTTAAGATTGAATTTGTTTGTCACAATATTCTTGACTTGTGTACAGTTTAGTGCACTGTTGGACCCAGATGTTTCTAAGTCAAAGATTTTGTCAAGGAGAAAGAGATATGTCGCCTTTCCAGACGGTTCTAGTTTTTCAGTAAGTGTTTTATATAAACTGTTGTTGCTTTACTATGTGCGGATATTTTGAGGGCCTTTCTTTGTAATACTTTATTGCAAAGAGTACAAGAATAAAAAATATTGATAAGTAGGTACGGATTAATGTCAAAATTTATAGGGATGTATTAGTATGGCTTATGACATAATGTTCCTTTATTCATTTTTCATACATTCATATGACATAATTATTATTAAGGTGACTGAAAATAATTATAATAAATTTTTTTAATGCTTTTTCCGAGTGTGTTTAGTCTCGTCGTCCTGTACCTATATTATTATTACATTTATGCTTCTACGAGGAAATGATAAAGTACCAGTAACGGTAAAGATGTCAAAAATATATTATCATGTCAATCCATACCAGTATTTCTTCTCAATTTCCAGTGTGCCGGCTGCTTGACAGTAGGTTTGATTGGCCAGCCCAATCCTAGCAACAACCCTGGGACATACGCCTTCGGCCTCAATTGGGCTATAGCGTACGAACTTCCCAATATCACAGAAACATTAATATACTATAAACAGAAGAAGTATCAAGTCAATCAGCATCTGCAGAAAAGGATCAGTAGGCGGGAGCTGTATGGGAAATTGGAAACCATTATGGACAAGTAAGTGTTTAAAAGATTTATTTGTACATAGCACTGCAGTGTTTGTGGCTTAAGTGCTTGCAGTGCCAATATACGAGTCGTAGGTTCAGGGTTCAAATCCGATCTATAAACTCGTGTTTTTTTTATCCCACTAAGGTTGCAAGCAAGGCTACGGATGATAAGCGGTTACCGTAGCCTATGGACGCTTGTAATACCAGGGGCAATACTCTCGCGTTCCCGACGCTACCACTGGCGTCGCGTTGACAATAGGAGGGCCAACACAACATTGCCAAAGAGCAGTGTTATTTGGTTACGATATTCTGCAATGTGGAGTTAGTTACTCTCCCAGTCGGGCACCACCGAATTAGAGCGGAAGGACCCGCTATGCCCTACATACCTCTGTTAATTTTTTATCACCGCTGCTCCAATGGTTAAAGAAGACATCATGAGGAAACCGGCATATCTGAGAACAATAATTCAGAACTTGTGGCAAGGGTGCGCGTGATGTATTAGGTTCCAGTCTGTCAGTCTGAGAGAGGAGAGCTAAGTTCCAGCAGTGTCGTTAGGCTTCGTCACTTCTTCCTTGTCGGTTCTTCATTACTTTAGGTTGTGTCTATCTTGAAAATCTTTCGTGACGTCAGGAACTAGGTTTTCCATTTCACTCAATCTTCGGCTTTTCTCAGAGCGGTAGTAACAGGAAAGCTTATAAAGATAAAGATTATGAGGGTCTTGTTAGACCATTGAGTAGGTGACCGGCCATGAAGTCGCTTCGCTGCAATGTGCAACGAGCTTCTCAACTTTGTCGGTGCTTCTGCGGGCTATGTGGCCGAAGTAGCTGAGTATGCGCTGGTAACTGATGGTGATTCGGGTATTTATGGCAAGTTGGTTAAGGCTAGATTTATAGGTCCTTTGGGCCATCCATTGTATGTGGATCATCCGTCTCCAACACCACTTCAATAAGAGGGTAAAAATGAAATAAAAATATGATTATTTTACTGTTTCTTTTTCAGTATGGGTTACAGCGGCAGAGAATGCATCCTGAAGACTTTGTGCGAGACTACTCAGAGACTGGTGCCACATGGAGAGAACGTGGTGGAGGAGATGTTCAGAACTTTGTTCTCGTAAGTATCTATTTGTTACTAAGTAATTTGTTCATAGATGTTTTTCGAAACTTCCAACCTGACCTACGAATTAGGTATACAACGCGTAATGTAATTAACGCAAATCCGCACACACCCCAATTAGAATATTTGGCCAAAAGCATAAATCATTAAACAAAACTTAAGATTTTTGAAGATAAGTTCTATTATTTTGAAGTAAATAGTTTTGTTGTTTTGATTACTTACTGCATTTAAAATTGAGTCTTAACAAGTTGAAATAAGATTTAATTTTCTTTGGCTCTATCGAGTATAGGGTTGGCGAATTTCATATTTTTGAAAAACATACCCTTATGCATTCATAGTTACGTCGGTGATGTCAGTCACAGGCCCATGATACGCACCATAAAGCTTAGCTTAGCCCGCCTCCCCCGCACTGCGCAACTACCTCAAATTCAGACATCAACCGTCTGAGTTAAGCGGTAGGCCTATAGCTGATTTGTTGATGACGTAATCTATTTTTTTCACAGGATGCCAGTAACAAAAGTTCTCCCATCAGAACCTTTAGAACATGCAATATATGACGCGGCACACCGTTTGGGACGTATTGTTGACTCCTGCGACAGATTCAAATGTCCGATATCTCTGGTCGATTGGATGAAGGGGTACTACAACGCTCCGTCACCTAACGTTGACGTTGGGAGGAGTCCTTGGGCGTTATTCAGTAGTAAATTTGGATAAGTCAATTTTATAAAAAAAAATATTGGTAGTAGGTAATCTATAGTGTGGTGTATAATCTACTCGAGAAACTTGGCTGGGGCACTGCCGTGCCCCCAGATATTAGTATAAATCAAACTACATTGCGCTGGGTGTCCTATGCTTAGCGCATGCTGAGTTGGGAACCTTTTCTGCATGGGCATGCTCGACATTTAGGCCATGTACCCATGTAAAATCTGTACCTCTAGTGAAAAGTGATATAACTCGAGTTGTACCAGTTTTGAGTCCTTTATACAATCTCAAAGCATGAATTTTGTTTTATTTTTGTATCTAATCGGTGTAACTATATCTAATATAGAACGGGAAATAAGTTTCTAGGTCAATCATAGATACAAGTCGCATTTTTGGTTAATTTTGACGATAATTTTTGTGTATACTGATATTTCTATAACTTGTCCTTGTAAAGGGCGGCGAATATTATTTTTGACCGAAATGGCTAAATAGCTAGATCAGGCCCTGTACACAACTATCAGAAAATTCATCTAAAAAAGAGCTACCTACATACCAACACGTGAAAGGGCTCGATGTTCTGTTACAAGTAAACTCTCTAGTGTGTACTTACCTTTAGAGTATTCTAGAACAGAGAATATTAAATTTGTGCTGTGTTTGTATTGTATTTAATACTGTGTCTACTTTAATATAAGAATTGGTTCTTTGCCGTCTATTGTGTCCGGTATGCACACTGCACATACGAGAAAAAGCTTTATCTACGTGTTTTTTCCCATCGAAGGTCTTACAAGAAAACTTTGCACTCCCTAATCACTGATTCTTCTCCTACTAGGTATCTATTTTAACTGATGAACTTCTAAAGTTATTCGAAATCGAAATACAAATTTTCAGAAAATTTTACGCTCGCAAACATGGGTATTAAAATAAAGGATTTAAAAAAAAATTGATTTGTTGTTTTAATTTTATACTTGTTACCTATTTATATGTTTCAACTAGACATCGATGGTTTCAATTACATCCGCGTTCTTTTTATTTTATTTCTAATGAGTCGTTGTTTTATTTAATTTCATACTTCAAATCAAATCAAACGTTTATTTGCCAGAAATACATTGTTTTGGTAAAGGTGAGATCTTATAACCTAAGTGTCATTGTACTTGTTATTACATGTTTCAAAAATATCGACGTCCCCAAAGGTATGTCATGATTTATGAAGTTTCGAGAAACAATGTGAACTCGCTCTATTGGTTCTAATTTTTCTAATAAGGGCACTTTTCTACGTATCACTGACACGTCAATTGGTGTCTTTTAGCGACATTTCAAGTGAAACAGTTATAAAATTGAACAATACTGACGAATAACTTTGTCGTCACTTGTAATTCGACTTCATTTTACTGTTTTATCTCCTAACTGTTAGATTGTGTTTCTATATCTCGATCAAAAATGGTAGCGTAGATTTATTTTCAGTTTGATTCTATTTTGGAAACAAAGCTTTTTCCCTTCGTTATTTTATTCTTAAAAATAATGTATTTGAGATTGAATTTGTTTGTCACAATATTCTTGACTTGTGTACAGTTTAGTGCATTGGACCCAGATGTTTCTAAGTCCAAGATTTTGTCAAGGAGAAAGAGATATGTCGCCTTTCCAGAAGGTTCCAGTTTTTCAGTAAGTGTTTAAAATAAACTTTTGTTGCTTTACTAGGTGCGGATTTTTGAGGACCTTTTTATAATACTTTATTGCAAAGAGTAAAAAAATAATCTGATATAATAATAATTATTATTTTTATCTGGAACTGAAATAATGAAGAATTCCGTATCACAATAGTTTTTAAATTCTTAAAATGTTTCGCTTTTATAAATTTATTCCAAAGACCAATTTGTTTTTTTTTTCTAAAAAATTCTTAGCATCATCATTGATTTTTTTGGCTCCGTATGATTATTAAAATACACAGAAGGCCCTCTAATAAACATTTGTTGCTAATATTATGACTTGTTACATTTTAAAACTATTTTTTTATTAATAAGTACGGATTAATGTAAAAAATTATAGAGGTCTATGTTATGTGAGTATGGCCATTGGCCAATGAGATAACTTATTGAGGTGTCTGAGAATTATGCGGATAATATTATCATTTTATAACGTTTCTTCGGAGTGTGTTTAGTCTCATCACCTGTATATTACATTTTTGTCTCGACGAGGAAACGGGGAAGAAGTCAAAAGGATGTTATTACATCAATCCATACCAGTACATCTTCTCAATTTCCAGTGTGCCGGCTGCATGACAGTAGGCTTGATTGGCCAGCCCAGTCCTAGCAACAACCCTGGGACATTCACCTTCGGCCTCAATTGGGCCATAGCGTACGAACTTCCCAATATCACAGAAACATTAATATACTATAAACAGAGGAAGTATCAAGTCAATCAGCATCTGCAGAAAAGGATCAGTAGGCGGGAGCTGTATGGGAAATTAGAAGCCATTATGGACAAGTAAGTGTTTAAAAGATACCCCAGCCGTTTTATGTGCAGCTTGTGGTTACTAAGCCACTAGAACAAAATCGTAGCTCGGAAAAAGGTAAAGTCGTAGGTTGTGGGTTCAAATCAGATTTATTCATTCGTTTTATATTATTTTATTGCACTAAGGTGGCTAGCAAGGATACGGCCCACGACGCTTGCACTACCAAGGGCAATACTCACGCGTTCCCAGCGCAGTAGCGCAGTAGTAACTGGCGTCGTGTTGACAGTAGGATGGACCCTTACTGCCAACACAACATTGCAAAAGAGCAGTGTTATTTGGCTTCGATATTCTGCCACGTGGAAATACTCCTTCAGTCGGGCAGCTCCGAATTTGAGCGGAACTCCCACTATGCCCTACCTCTCTTAGTTCTTTATTGATCGCCGCTGCTCCAATGGCAAGGAAGACATGATAAGGAAACTGGCATATCTTAGAACAAAAATTCAGAACCTGAGGCAATGGGTGCGCGTGATGGATCAGACTACAGTCCGTCTCTGAGAGATAAGACCTAAGTTCCGTCTCTGAGAGATAAGACCTAAGTTCCAGCAGTGGCATCAGGCCTCCTCACTTCTTCTTGGTCGGTTTCTTCATTACTGAAGGTTGTGTCAATCTTGAAAAGCTTTCGTGGCGTCAGTAACTAGAAATAAAAATATGATTATTTTTTGTTCTTTTTCAGTATGGGTTACAGCGGAAGAGAATGCATCCTGAAGACTTTGTGCGAGACTACTCAGAGACTGGTGCCACATGGAGAGAACGTGGTGGAGGAGATGTTCCGAACTTTGTTCTCGTAAGTACCTATTTGTTACTAAGTAATTTTTTCATAGATATTTTCCCAAACATCCAACTTTTTTTTTTTTTTTCCAAGTTTTATCTTACAATCAGTCGATAGACTATGAGCAGATGAGTTGCAATTGATGTGGCTTTCAGAGTAAAATCCCCTCTGGGAAAGTCTCTATAATCAGTACTATGTGCAGTCCGTTTCCAGAATGTGACGCCTTTTCAGTCTACGTATAGATTCTGGAATAGTCAATTGAACTGCCAATTGGTTCGGGGAAAACATCTAACCTGACCTACAAATATACAACGATTTGTGCCTCTGTCGTCCCACTATCTTGTCCCACATTCCAAAGAATTCCTCGTTCGTCCCACTTGAGTTTTAAAGTCACCACTCGTCCCACATTCCTGGCAAATTCAAAGTACAGTTGACAAAAAATATTGCTATATCTTCCAATAAATTGAAATAATAGTTTTTTCTAATAACATAAAGATATTAAATACTTCCAGTTCTAGGTATGCATCCGCGATGCAAGTTTTTAATTTTAATAATTAAAAGATCTATTGCAATTTAGGAAAATCTTTATTATTTAGTATCACAATCAAATCCAAATCACAGTACTATTAGTTACACCTATCAATATACACATTTGTATTTATCTTATAGAAGTACCACGTTAAGATATATATATGTATTACACATGTAATATTTATCTGAGATACTTCAACATAATTAGAACTACTTATTTAAAAAAACCTTTATTACGTGACTAATATCACAATCAAATCACAATCACAGTATTTTAATTAACCTCCTATTTATGAAAAAGTGGTATTTTAACAATTAAATTTCCAAAAAATCAACATTTGTATATAAGTAACAGTCAAATAATTATAGACCGTATACACATTTGTATTTACCTATATGTACCTTATAGAAGTACCACGTTATGTTATTTATGTTAATGTGGTATTTCAACATAAATTGAAATATTTATATTTAAAAATCTTTATTACGTAACTAATATCACAATCAAATTACAATCACAGTATTTTAATCAACCTACTATTTATGAGAAAGTAGTATTTTAACAATTAAATCTCCAAAAAATCAACATTTTTAAACTTATCATTAATATAGACACATTAATATCATTAATAAACAAAAGGGCTGATTTTTTCCAGGCAATGGCCCAGTGATATAGTGCCATTCAACATTGCCGTTACAGAATCAAATATATATTTGTCATGAGCTATATCATCAGCACGCCGAGGTTTACCTTGGCGAGCTAAAGAAAGAACAGCGTCGTTTTTGATCACATAAAAATTGAAAAAAAATATTTTTCAAAATTTTATTTGCGTCTCCTAAAAAGTAGCGATGTACTCTTTTTCACAGGAGGCACAGAGTTAAGTATGCATATAATAAAATACCATAATCCTTAGACAGCAACTAATATAAAAGTAAATAATTACCACAATAGTGATATAAGTCAAATCATTTATCATGACTTCACAAAATATGAAAAAATCGACAAAATTATAATTATTACTTACCCTTTAAAACTTCACAAATATTGAACCTCACTCTATGAATACACCACGCTTAATGTAAACACCTCATATTTAAAATTAGCAGAT
Organism: Allophyes oxyacanthae; assembly: GCA_932294325.1. Lineage (NCBI taxonomy): Eukaryota > Metazoa > Arthropoda > Insecta > Lepidoptera > Noctuidae > Allophyes > Allophyes oxyacanthae. Next base: position 3,058,878 of record OW028623.1, on the reverse strand, counting down.
GCACTTTGTAACCGCATTTGCTCCGATTGCGCTGATAACGCAAAGCCACGTCATTGGTCAATTGATTAATACAAAGAAAGCAGAGCGAGAGAGCAAGCTCTAATCCGGTCGCACAAAAATACCGAAGCTATAAACATTCAAAAACTTGTTCTAGGTTAATAATAATAGTAGTGGTCTAAGCAGTGGGGTGCACAGGGTTTGTACTTAGGGTCGGCTATGTGTACTTTATTAATGCCTTCAATCTAAACCTAAAGTTTGATCAGAAAAAAACTGTCATGGTGGCGTAACTTGTAATTTTATAATTTATATTATAGTGGAGTCTCGGATTGAATTAGTTCATCAAATTTTCCGCAACATGAGGTTATTTATCTTTCTGGTCAGTCAGGTTTTTAGGCTGACTGTACAATTAAATCAAATTTAACTCATATGAAAAAAATGTGGGACGAGCCAGGCATACGAATTGGGACGAGCGGGGAATAAAATATTGAAAATTAAGTTTTGGGACGAGCGAGGCATACAAATTGGGACAAGTGGGGAATTTTTTATGTGGGACGAGACTCTGTGGGACGACCGAGGCACAAATCTATACAACGTGTAGGTAATGTAATTATCGCAAAACCTCACACATGCCAATTAGAATATTTAGTTAAAAGCATAAATAACCAAAACTTAAGATTTTTGAAGTATAAGGAAATAGAGATCGCTCGTAATCGTAGTGAAGTCAGCAGAAGCGAACATAGCAACGAGCACGCCTTGCGGACATATTGCATTAATTCTCTCGTTCATTTCATCTTCGACCTCCAACGACTAAACATATCTCTAACTGACCTGTATGTAGGTACCTAACGTGTGTTTTTTAATAAAGGGGTATATCTTCTAACTTAATCATGTTTTTTAGAGCTCTTACAAAAATTATCTAAGTATTAGTTTCAAGTAAATAGTTTTGTTTTGTTTTGATTACTTACTGCATTTAAAATCGAGCCTTATTCTGTTGAAATAAGACTATATTTTCTTAGGCTCAATCGAGCTGCTGTACCCTTACGGGGTTTCATGTTGAAACCTATAAAAATATAACACCTGTAACTAGATACCTACACATGAAAGCAATAAAGAGTTTGAGTTTGAGTTTGAGCATTGGTTCGGCTAATTTTTTTTAGAAGAACACACCTTTATTCAAAGTTACTGAAATCGATTCAGTATTCAAATAAGTACAAACTATATTCAGGTTTTACGTTTATTCAATTACATTGTATATCGTTTTCATTAACACTTTCGGCCTAGCAATGTTTTCTAAAATTATTAAATAAGGAACACAACGTCTATCCATGTCCTTATCAACACAACGTCTAATGACGTCTAGCATTGATGTGTTTTTATTCGCACGACGCTTTATAACGCGAGGAACCCATAGTAAATTCTATTAGCAGAATTCCTGCCCCGCAACACTTGAAAATGTCAATTGTCTAGAGCCGCAACGAATCAATTCTTGGCTTCAAACGTTCGTCCACTTTGTTGTCACAATATGAGCATCTGGTTAGGCCGGTGCTGTACCAAAAGTGTTAATAGATGTTAACTAGCTGATATTTTGTTGATGACGGAAACTTTTTTTAACTTTACAGGATGCCAGTAACCAAAGTTCTCCCATCAGAACCTTTAGAACATGCTATATATGACGCGGCACACCGTTTGGGACGTATTGTTGACTCCTGCGACAGATTCAAATGTCCGATATCTCTGGTCGACTGGATGAAGGGGTACTACAACGCTCCGTCACCTAACGTTGACGTTGGCAGGAGTCCTTGGGCATTATTCAGTAGTAACTTTGGATAAATCAATATTATTAAAAAAATATGTAGGTAATCTGTAGTGTGGTGTATGATCTAATTAGTATAAATCATTCTACATTGCGCTGGGTGACCTACGACTAGCACATGCTGAGTTGGTAAGTCATGATGCATAAAAGTGTATTTTGCATGGCGCCCATTAATTATAATCATGTACCGCGGTCAATAAAGGAACGGAATGTAAATCTTTACAAAAGACGTCTAAAGGACTTTCTTTTTCAAAAAGCGTATTATAGTATTACAGAGTTTTTAGAGGAAAATATAGATATAATTGAACACAATCTTGGAATATTGCAGAAATGGATCTTAAGTTATGAATCTTAATTTATAATATTTATATTCTTATTGTGTAATTGGGTATTAATTTTTGTTGACAACTGTAATTATTTTTTGACATTTCATTTTACTATAACAGTATGTAATACTTTGAAAATTTGATTTCTTATGGCTGTTATTGTCTCCTTCATCTTTGATCTGACTGATGATGTGTTTAATTTTTATATTTTATTAATTGCTGACTTTGTAAAATTGTGCATGACAATATGATAATAATTATACTTAATTTGTACGTTCTAGTGGCAAAACATAGCGAGAGACAAAGTCAAAGTCAAAATCTTTATTTGTAGAACATAGGTATAAGTGGATGTTAAAAAATATAAAATATAGGGATCGCTATGTCTAGCCTAGACATTTTGAGAACTGTATTATTTACCTATTTTTAACAATAATAAATGATTTGATTTGATTTGATGGTTGCAGTTCATGGCACATGAACGCCAATTGCGCGAGGGAATGAATTTTATGTGATCATTGTTAAACATAGGTATTATGGAAATTAAGAAAAAGTTAATTAACATTACACGATGTTTGTTTAAATATCGCTTCTTTTACCTACTTAGGTATTAAGAACACAAATGTGTTCAATTTATATTACACAAGGCATTCTTCGGTTCACTGGGTAATTACCCTTTAAAAAAAACTAAATGGTGCTTTGCCGCTCAATGTGGTTCTTGAGCCTACGAAAATATTCTTTTTTATGAACTAAATAAAAATAATGCATTTTGGGTGACTTTTATAAGAACCATTCAAGTACATACCTACATAAGTACATAAATTATGATCAATAAAATCCTTAATAACACAACAAGAATTAATACCGACACCAAACCGGTCGTCGCGTCGCAGGACAGTGTTTATGTCTCACATTGATAAAATTTATCTTACATGGGATAAACAATACTTTTATAAAATTTCTTAATTGTTTTCTTAATAAATTTTCTTAATTGATAAAATTTATCTTACATGGGATAAACCACATAAATAATACTTTAATATAATTTATTCAAAATCCTTGTAATTTCACAAATCCAGAGTCTGACACTTCTAAGCTCTATTGACATCTGATTTCTTCCATAAGATCGCTCTCGTGTAACGAAATTGTGAGTTCATTCATTCTTTCAAGCGACATGAACGAATGAATTAAACAAAAAGAAAATGGAAGTAGGATTTAAAAAAATGTGTTTTTTTACTACCCTCGCAAGGGAGTATCTATAGTCATCATCATCCACAGCCCGAATCTACCCACTGCTGATTATAGGTCTTTCGTTGTTTAGCCACTTTCCTTGGTCTTGTGTTAATCGCATCTTCATAAATTCTGCCATAGTATAAGTACAGTAATTTTACATAACGTGCATACGAAGGTATATTTTCTTAGAAAATGTATGGGATGGGCTTTGCTATGTGTCTCAATTCCAGCATGTATATTTTATAGCTAAGAGTACCAAATCTTAAAAAAAATGCGCTGTTTGATATCTTCAACGTTCACCTAAAGTTTCCCAAGACCAGAACTCTTTAAGTATAACTTATAGGGTAGCTACCCTTAATACCCCATAATTTGGCGCCAACCTGTATATGGATAGTAGCGTAAGGGAAATTCTAGCCATATTTAAACCTTCGAAGATGTCAACTTCACGTGACCGATGTGGTAATGATATCTAAGGTAGTGAGGAATAGTAGTGTGACCAGTACCTCTACCATGAGTTTTCCGTGCCGTCTAACGTCGTGAACGTTAGACGGCAATATTTGTGCAATATTTGTATGGGAATTTTTTCAGCGCCTCTAGCGGTGTAACTAGTGAACTAAAGTCACTATACAAAATATTGCATGTGAACGTGAACGTTAGACGGCACGGAAAACTTATGGTAGAGGTACAGAGAACTAATTCACGTAATTTTATGACGCGCTGATCATATTGCAGTGACGCTCGAACTTGACGCGAGCGTATCTCACTGAAACTAAGAGAATGAACTAGTTTAGCTATGTTTCATGAAAATCTGTTCAGCCGTTTATAAGGTAAGTAGATACATCTCTTTTTCTAGTTAGAGTCAGAGGTTTTTGTCTGTTAGGTTATTAGTTTTTAACTGTCTGTCCTTAGCGCTGATATTTTTTTCAGTACTAAGATTGAATCGATCAAAATACAAATAATGAAAGTTGAAAGGTTAAAAAACCCCAATACCGTTTTTTTTTTGTTATAATTGATTCCCAATTTTGACGGAGTGGAGTGTTAAGGGACAAATGAATTACCCTCCGAAAACCGTTGTGAAAGGCTTTCAATGTGTTTCAGGTCCAATTAATCAACTTTTCATATTCTGACGGCTGTTTACAATGAAGTGCTAAAATATATATATTTTTTGGTAAGACTCTGTTACAATGTTATTTTGTAAACCCTGACAAAAAAGAAGGCTGTTATAAGTTTGTAGTGTGTATCTGTGGATATATGTATCTATGGCATCGTAGCCCCAAAACTGATGAACCGATTTCAATGTATTTTTTTTTATTGAAAGCTAGTTTCATCACGTATCATCTTAGCTAGTTCTGCCGTTCAAAAGTTACAGCTCTTTTGCTAGTTGGAGTCGGGGGTTTTGACGGTTATGTCTTTTGTTTTCTCGTGTTACCGTGTAACTACTCTAAGGTAATATTAAAAGAGATAAAATTTGTTTGTTTGTATGCTTACATACAAACTAACTAACTAACTATTTTTTTTACTGAATCGACTTTACAAATTATTTCACTCATAGAAAGCTACAATATTCGTGAGTTATTGCTGAAGGTGTGAAATGAAGAAAAATTTTTAACAACGTGTCTTCATCGCATCCATTTTATTATAGAGTGACAAGTACAAACAAAACACTACATATCTGAACTTTTTGCTAAACAAGTTTGTATAGTACAATTGTACAATAAAAATGCACTTACTTAAAACTTTAACAACTTACAGAAATTGTTGCCATTTATATGATTCAAAATTATATTTAATTTATTTATTTATTTAATGCTTTTCATACAAATATGTACAAAGGCGGTCTTAATGCCTAAGGCATTCTTTGCCAGACAACCTTATTATTTATTATTATTATGTTCAAAAATTAATTGAACAACAGTTATACAGGGTGACTGGTAAATCGAGGGAATCGTTGAAGGAGGGTGTTCTACTCATCATTATGAACAACTTTTACTATGGGACCGAAACTGAAATCGCGAAAATAAAATCAGCTGTTCCATACAAATAATTCAATATTAATCGACAAAATGTATGGAACAGCAGATTTTTTTTTTGCGATTTCCGCTTTGGTCCCATAGTAAAAGATGTTCATAATAATGAGTACCATACCCCCCTTCAATGATTCCCTCGATTTACCAGTCACCCTGTATAGGCTATATCTACGCTACGCTACGCGTGTGTAAACGGAACCGAAACGAAACCGAGGGCACCAGCTAGTCAACATACCTACATACATACAACACAATAATTATTATAGTTCAACAAAATCAAACGTTTTTCTATTATGTAATGATGGAGTCAATGGCACCTCTGGATTAACTATTAACATAAATAAGATTCAGTTCAGTGTGTCATACGATTCGTGTAACTGCAGTTAGCTAAACAGACATGAAAATCAGTGGAACCGTTAGTTTAAAATGGTTTAACAGCTTAGTTCTATTAGCATCACCATTCCTAAGACCGTCTTTTGACGATTGGGCACGAGTTTTAAATTCTTTTAAAATGATTCTAAATTCAAACTGTTTTACTTTTTTTATATTGGCATGTTTTTGTGGTGAATTGTGTTCTGCTAAAACTGGTTCCAAGATACTGTCAAGAAGAAAACGATATGTCGCTTTTCCTGAAGGCTCAAGTTTTTCGGTAAGTGTTTTGTCTCATTTTTAATTAAAGCTATACTTAGGTTTAAGAATTAGTAAGTACCTAAATACAAGTCTGTATTTGCATTAAAGTACAAAAATAAGATTGGGGGGTCAAGGGAGTTCATCTCAATCGTCCAAGTATAAACAAATAAGTAGTTGTGGGAGATGAGTCGGAATATTTTAAATTATTGAATTTATTTTTAATATCCTATGAACACACTCGCATATAGGTGATTTGTGATTTATTTTAATAAGTTTATAATGTCTTCGACACTGCGCCTGTCAATATGCAAAAAAGAAATGCAAGGTCGCAATTTTAATTGAGTAGTTCACATTGACAAATACTACTCGCTAAGTTAGATAAAAAAAATTAACTACATAAAAATCCTTCTTACTTAGACACGACATGGATAGGTTAAGGTTTTTTTTTAAACCGCACTGTTACCCTTTTTACCCAATCTTTTTTTACGATACTCAATTTCTTTTTATCCAGAAACGACAAGGATTTGAAATTTCAACATTAAATTTAAAAAATACACTTATCTGGCGGGAGCGACTCCCCCCTCTCTCCCTTTCCCTGTTATAATAAGGCGACTTATTATAAGAATTTTACCTAAGAATTACTTGTGTGTATTTAAATATCGATAAAGTCTTGCAGACACATAAAACTTGATATACAACTTTCTTTTTTAATATTTTATCTCCCGGTTTTTTAAGGGAGTTTTATGGCTTAAGATTTATGATCGTCGCTTTTCCTTTACATATTTTTCCATAGTGATATGGGAATGAAATTTTATCAGCTACTCAGTCCAGAGAGTCAACTTAAAATCCTCGACTTGATGGTCACAAATAACGAGCTTATTATCTGACAAAATATTATCATTATGACCTAGCTTACCGTTATGGCCATCTTTGATTGATACTGACTATATTATATTGTTAGATTTTTTGGTTGACAAATAGGTTTCAATAAATATTGAGTAGGTATATAGAACTGTATATATTACCTCCTGTCTGGGAATACAGCACAAAGTTGCAAAACCTCATGGTTTAATGTCGATTCATAGTAATAAATAATATTCATTAAATTAAAAGTGTTGAATTTGTCTCTTGCAGTCAACAGTAATATCCATTGACCCCACACTAATGGTGGGGATAAAGGGGCCTTCATCAATGTGTTATCACTCCAACTAGGCTAACATGCGTTCCGCGACAAAAGTTTGTCGTCAGAACAAGACAAGATAATGCCTCTAAAAACCTGTTTCCGCACGACATAATGCGACGACAAAATTATATCGCGACGCTCATGTTAGCCCGGCAGATACCTCCAGATAATTTTTCTTCTGTCGAAAGAGAGCTATTCCATGGAATCGTTCATGGAGTAGTGGTAAAACTAGCGAGTCAGCAATGACAATGGTGGTACCCAGGGTTGCCAGACGATCTCAGGTATCATCACTGGTGCAGCCCCTTTCTTTTTTTTCACCCTAATAATATATATATATCTTTTTGTCAAAATAATTGGAGTCCTCATTCAAATCATGATCGATAAAACTTGTGATTTCCAGTGCGCTGGTTGTATGACAGTCGGTGTGATCGGCCAGCCTTCCCCATCTACAGCCCCTGGCACCTTCACATGGGGCATGAACTGGGGCATAGCATACGAGCTGCCCAACGCCACGGAAACCTCCAGGTTCTACCGGAGATACAACAGGTTGACCAAACCGATGGAACAGAGGCGGAGTCGACGAGAGCTGTACGGGAAGTTGGAGACGATTATGGAGAAGTAAGTTCTTCAGCAGTGTGGTACCTAGCGAAGACTACCCCAACCCTGTTCTAGCTGGGTGTTATAGAGGGCGATCAAGTCACTATTGCCAAGAGGACGAGTGGACTCCAATGTGGTATAACAACTAACTGCAATCAGCTATTTGTTCCTAGTGGCCGCATTTAGGCGATCTTCATAATACTTACACAGTTAATCAGATGAAGGAGAAAGCAGGTTATTGTACATGAGTCCCATAGTAAAGTTATAATGATGACATTATGAACAACTTTTACTATGGGACCAAACCCAAAATCGTTTTTTTTTTGTAATATTGAATTATTTGTAGGCTACAGCAGATTATTTTCGCGGTTTGAGAGTTGGTCCCATAGTAAATGTTATTCATAATGATGAGTACAATAATCCCATTCTCAGCACTGATCGTTAAGGGGCTGTTAATTATAGTGTTAACGATGGGAAGGTACTCGTATATACAAATAAAAAAACCTTTTTTCAACTTTACCCCGCATTAGGTTTTTTTTGTGGGTACAGATTACAAATATACATCACATGCACACACACCAAGACCCGAACAACTACAACAACCTGTACCTGTACCTGTACCTGTGTGACAACTATCTGTAGGCCATACAGATATTTGTTCCGTGCGGAGATCGAACTTGCGGCACGTAGCGCAGAAAGCCAATCGCTTAGCCACTGCGCCAACCGTGCTGTGAACAAATGTCAACAAATGTTTGTTTTCCAGCATGGGTTACAACGGCAGACAGTGCATCCTGAAGACTTTGTGTGAGTCTACACAAAGGCTCGTACCTCATGGTGAGAACATGGTCGAAGAGATGTTCAGGACGTTGTTCACGTAAGTACCTGGTGCAAACCTTTAATACCTACTCGACCCAAACGAATGGGATAGCTGATAGAATAGCTGATTGTTTTTTTGCGATTACGATGTTGGTCCCCCCATAGAGAACGTTGTTCAGTTTGATCCTTTATTACCGATCTTTAATAATATTAAAGGTCGGTAATAAAGGACCGATTTAATTTTTTGTCTGTGTTAATTAATTAATTAGTTTATTTTTGTTTCACCTAGTGCCTAATAAGTGCTGTGTTTAATCGGGTATCATCTTAGCTATATTTCATGAATATCTGTTCAGCTGTTCAAAAGTTACAGCTCTTTTTCTAGTTGAAGTCGGGGGTTTTTGACAATTAGGTTATTTATTAAATACTTACATTTTATTTAGTTAATACCTTGTTGTTTTTATCTTTATAGATTACCAATGACGAAGGTTCTTGCATCGGAGCCAATAGAGCACGCTACGTACGACGCCGCACACCGTCTGGGCCAGATCCTGTCCAGCTGCGACAAGTTCACGTGTCCTATATCATTGGTGGACTTGGTCCAGGGGTATTACAATGCACCGTCTCCAAAGATGGACACCGGTTTGAACCCCTGGGCCTTGTTTAGCAGCAATTTTGGATAACAATTATAATTATTTTTGGAAATGTGTTTAGTTTTAATGTTTAGCGTCACAACTGGTCGCCGCTTCGTCGTTAAATTAATTTTAGTCATAACCGGTCACCTGCTACCGTTACCGAACCGTGATCGCCTGTCAACCGCCCCAACTCGATAAATCTGCGCGCCTGATTTAGGACTCGCTTTGCCTTGTAGCACCTACAACATTTCTGGACTAAGCGCTGCCAATTTTATGACAAGTACCAAAGCAATTAAAGATTTCGTATCCCATGCCTTCATATTTCATTTCTTTGCCTTCGTCCGTGCGTCACTGCAGGGGTGCCAACTGAAAATCAGCGTTGGGCTCTCTGCGCCCAGAAAATACTGAGCTGGCTACCCTTTCGGCATGGCATGCTTGACAGCATATACCTATTTAAAAATATTTTAATTTCTTTTTATTTCTTTGTCAACTTTTGATGCGTATTTTTTTTTTATCTTCTCTCTCTTATGTTGTCAATATGTCTGTGCCGAATAAATGTTCTTTTCTTTCTTTCTTTCCATGCAAAGTTAGGAGTCTAGGCAAAGTTGGGGCGGTTGACCGGTACCTAATATATGCTGGTCGGAAGATTATCCCATTCTCAACAGAATACCTCATTCCTCCACAGTATTTCAGTTAAGAATTTGATTAGATTAGCTATTTGTAGAACAGCAAACGCGAGTGTCATTTACGGTTGTTTTGCAGTATGGAGAGCGTCAGGAATAAAACACATGGATTTATTATTAACGCATAACATTTAATATTTATAGTTCATATTTATAATACATTTCAATGTTAGCAGTAAGAAGTCATGAGTGTATTCATAATGGTAATGGTAGTGCTTGATTTTTGATTTTAATTAACATTACAAAATGGGACTTACACAATAAACCTTATGAGCTAAATTATTTATTTTTTATTATGTATATTATTTCGCCTTACAATAACTTTGCATTCACCTAAAGTTTATTTATAATAATTGCTTACAAACTATTTATTACAAATTATAGAGTTTCATAATTTATTGAGCTATTATGACTTAGAACGTACAATACGAATATTATTATATTTATATATGTATATTATTATAGCATAGTGCATAAATCTTAAAAGTATAAAGTGGCAATGAGTTCGTGATACAAGTGACTGAACAGTTAAGGTTCGGTCACACTGACGTTACCCGCGACACGCGTCTTGACGCGATGCGAATTACACTATTCATATAATATAGCTGACTGTATGTGCTTTAGTTTTGAATTAAAACTCCAAAATTGTTTAAAAACTCTTCCATGCCAAAAGTTTTTTTACTAAATCACTTTTCTAATCTTTTCATTTTGAGCACTACAATCAGCATCATAACTAACTTTTTGCTATACGCACGCGCAATCGCCACGTCAGTTTAACCGTGCCTTTAGTCGACTATTTCTCTAACACTATACGTGACTATTGAGAACAATTTATTCTCATAGAAGTCTATTATTGTATGACGTAATATTAAGTTCCTTATATATTAAAATAATTTAGGATTTTCATGTAACTATACTATCAACTATATTTGTATTATTAATGTGGTGTTCGTTTGCGTAGTGCCATTTTCACTGGTCAGTTTGTTTTGTGGAAATTGTAGACAATCATTTGTATATAATTTGTCTTAAATATTGAATATCTTCTGACGGATATAATGTTATATCGATGACATTTTTTTATATTTTTGTGTTTACTTTATTGAAAAAATATTTATCTAGATCTTTCATGGTATTAGTTTAAATATCAATCGGTATCAATAAATCAATGACAAAGTTTGACGTTATCTTCAATTTCCACATAACAAACACCGTTACTCGTGACGAGAAAGGTGAAAATAAATTCAATAACTAACTGAAAATTACCATATAATTACTAGTAGAGGACATTAATTACACTTAATAATATTACAAGACGAAAATCTTCGAACATACGCTTATCCTATATGTCGTTGCGACATCCAATTATTACAATGATTCGTCAATATAAAATCTTTGACTTATACAACTTTAATACGAGTACGATTGCTTTCGTTATAAATTAAAGATGTACACAAATATTCTTTAAATACAAAATCCACCGAGGACTGACATCGATAAATTTATTTCAACTAACTTTGGTTAGTTAAATAAGGTAACTAACTAATTCTATTCGAAGCACACAAAAAGTATGATTATCATACAAAAGTTTCTAAATTTTAAATAGCGTGTTACCGTGGTAAAGATTACAAAATGTCACGTCTGTTCCGCGAACTATTAAGTTAAATAAATTTTACATTGATTTAACTCACATATCTATTCTACTAACATGGCAATAAAGGTATGAGCAAATTACGTCACTTCGCCATCGTCGATAGCACATTGCAGCATTAAAACGTAAACTTGGTACACTAATGCGTCGGCCGCAGCGCAACGGCAAATTGACAGTTAAATATTAAATAGACATGTTACCCAACATGAAAGCTAGCCATATTAACTGGAACTTAGAAATCCTTCGCCTGATATTAAGACCTGCTTTACCCGTTCAATATTCCCTATAAAATACATAGTAATTAGTCGCGTGTATTTTTGCGCCACTGTCCAGTGCAATGTGCACTTACCTTTACTTGGCTATAAGTGGAGTTAATAATTCCTTTTTTATTATCCTATATTATAATTATTTGTGATAACTATACTTATGACGTTACGACATTTTGAGCTGAAATTCAAGTCAAAAATATGGCACAAATGCGGACACTCTAACAAACACCTTATTCAACACTACTTATGTAGAAAAATAGGACTGTTTAAGGATTTTTTGGAGTTCAGTTATCACACTGCTGGAAATCAGAAAAATATCGCATGGATTTCACACCATATCGAATTGATATTTATATTTACGTGTGTTTCCTATACCTAATAAGTATTTGTACGATAACAGAGAATTCAATTTGTAATCTTTCCGACGATAAAAGCTTGAGACGAATAGGTAAGTAACTAATAAAATAAGGCACACATAACTTAAAATATACTGTAATAGTTATTGCAATTACAATGCAAAACCGCGTATAGATGCTGACTATCATATAATTACTAAAGGAGCATTTCATGAACAATTCTATGATTTTACAGAAACCCAAGTCGATACATAAAACAAAGTCATTATATCATTATCTGTAAATTGTTACGCCGGTACTGCACTAGCAAAACGACAACAATACGATGAAATAAACTCCTTTTAACTTTTGGCAGTGCTTGCATTCAAAAGTTAGTGTACGTAACTTATTTTATTCTCACTGGAGTCATCGCATGGCAGTCGTTATACCAGTGTAATCGTAGCCTAAAACTCATTTCAAAAATGTGCATATTTAAATGCATGATTATCTTATAGGTTTTTTTTAATATAACATATTCCATTATACACCAGTAGCACTGGGTCTGTGTTGTGAATTAACGGCTTAGTTCTTCTCAGACAGGCAGGTGCCAGCAGCGATAATAATGGTTTATCATTTATGAAAACACGTTTTCGTAAGCTTCGTAAAACATGTATTCAGAATCACAATAAAGAAAAGGATGTTTTTAAAAAACATTTTAAATTTAATTTTTACGTAGTCACAAACAGATAGTCCAATACTAAAAGATACTCAATAATAATCTATGTAGATCAATCTCGGCTTTAAATTTAAAAGTCAGCATCTATTTACGGCTATTACTAATAATAGGTTAACATTTCTTTTACATGAAAGAAGGAAGTGTCGATAATTGTGTAAAGTGGTTTATTTATTTCTGTATTTACATCTAATCGTGTTGGAAGCTCAACGCAAATTTTATGTGGTTTCATCTACATATTTATTTAATACACATTTATTATAATCTATTTATACCATATGAGTTAACTATCAAGATAATACAAAAGAAAGAGACAGTAAGAAGAATGAAAACTATATAACAGCTTTAAGTAAGCTATTTAATGACAAGGCTGGAGCAGGATACGACAAACAAGTAGCGATATATTGTTGGCTATCAACAGGATATTTTTTATGTAGTGCGCAAAATTTGCAGTGATTCAGTATCTGTTCCTAAATGCAACCGTAGTATTCGGATACACTTTAAAACAAAACGAAAATTTGACTTAGTATGGGGGACACGCATAATTTACTAGCGCACGCCATACAAAATTTACTAGCGCACGCCATACAAAATCTTTTTGTTTTGGAGTGCATCTGGGTACTGACACTGAATGACTCTGATAAATTTGACTTAGTATGGAGGACACGCATAATTTACTAGCGCACGCCATACATAATTTACTAGCGCACGCCATACAAAATCTTTTTGTTTTGGAGTGCATCTGGGTACTGACACTGAAGGACTCTGCAAATTTTGCGCACTACATAAAAAAATTCCTGTATAGTAAACGAATTTCAGCGTTAGTCTACTTTCAGTTATCCAGTTGTAAGTCCTACATAGCCACAGCCTGAAAGATTAGCTTGCAGTGGTCCATTTTTAAGATTTATATTCGGATATTTTCTGTTTTCTGTTCTTAAATATTTTGAAAACCGAATTGACAAAGTGACTGCGCTGTTAAGGTATTTCATCTCTATCAATTGTAAAAAAAAAGTATTCAAATGGTATTTTTAAGGTCAAGTTTTCATGTGATTCTAGTCATAATGCGATATTGTCGTTTTCAGACGAAATTATAATTCCGATTTTTTTTAAATCGAGCTGTAAACTTGACTGAATTACAAAAAGACTTTCAGTTATTTAATAGCATTATCCTTTCAATGATCAGTCAATTTCTCTTCTACTGTCATAATTTTATTAATTGCACTAGTAATATTTTTTTCTTACAGTTAGTAACCTGAATCTTTTGTTTTTTTAATTAAATTTAGTTTTTTGTTTAGGAGATAATTTCTGTGTTAAATTATAAGTCTATTCGACCACTGCAAATGTAAAACTAATGATAGAGGAAAAGTCATAGAAAAAATTAACAATTTAGACGAAGTAAACTAAATAGTTGATGAAATTTATAGTAAAAAAGATATAAAGCAACAAATGGAAGATAAAAACCATAATACCTTACGTCACTTTGGAAGACGTTCGATTAAACATGCAAATACGCCTAACTTACAGGATATTTATAGTAAAGAGTACTTTATAGATAAAGATTAAGAATAAACTATTCCAAAAGCAAACGAAATGTAACGTGCGATAAAGCATATCCAAAAAGTGTCGTAGAAGAAATGACTATTCGAAATTCTAGATTTCGTTGAACCTAATTATAAAGCGTTACGGATTATTATACTGACTTCCTTCCAAACAATATTAAATTTACATGTAAGTGAAATCAAATGCTTTATGAAAAACCTAACTGAAGTGTTGAAGACCTTATTGCTGTACCAACATTTACTGACAAAGCAAACGTCGATAACGCTACGGCGCCATTCACTACTCCTACATTAGCACTAAATGTAACGTGAAAGGAACGTAGAAAAATAACTTGTCAATTATAAATATTATTTAAATTTCTATGTTGATCTGCTATATTTACATGTCAACATTTCGGTTTAGTTGATTTCTTAAAATTATTGACAGCCATGTGATAGCTGACTATGAGTTTACAACTCTTTCACCCGATGTAGACAAACTTGTTGATAAAATATTGCTGTACATTAAACGGACAAAACACAATAATATATAATATAACAATAAGTCTATTCTAATCCTAGGAATAACAAATATTTGGCACATTCCCAACCTTTTTCGTTAAAATTCCAAAGTAACGAAACACAACGTTGACAATAAATAACAAATTTATCTGACATCGAGTCGCCAAGTTGACCCATTCGTCGACTAACTCTAAAAACACTGAGAAGCTAATCATTTATTATACTTAGTTAATTATATACGACCTTATTATTAATATACAATACCCATTTTTAATCTTATTGACGAGTGTTCTAGCATTGTGTTTATTGTTTTTATTACCTATCTAGTGTCAATTATATGACAAAATTTTCTACTTCCCTTACCCGTTTATCACCCGAAATATTATAATAATTAAACAGACGCTTAGTCTGTGACTAACAATGTTTTAAACGCAAAAGTTGACATAATTTTAGTAAAAACAAAAGGTCTTTCAGACGCGGTGTAACAAGATGAGATCTGGGATCATATAAACGTAAGTAATCCTATTGAGCTAAATGCATTCACTTTGAGTAATACTGAGTGTTTGAATATATTTTGGATCAACGGTGTTAGAAGTTTAGACATCTGAATTGATTTCGATCTCTGGTATACCTACTATAGAAGATTTTCTGGCCTTAATTTTTGTATCACTTTCAACCTCCACTCCACTATCAGCATCCACTCCTACTGAAAAAGGCGCAGACACTTTTCTTTTGTTGTCTTTACCGCAACTTGTGATGATCCTGTTTTTGCTACCAACCCTAAATTCAAAACGTTCATTTAGTATAGCATAATGCTAGTTTTAGTACAATTTCAATATTCGGTCAAGTAAAGTGGGTAGAGAATTACCAAACTGCATTCAAAGTTGCAATAATGATAAAATTGGATGGTGCTGCCTTTACTTCTATATTTGTTTTTAAATTAATTATTCCTATTTTGATTGCAATTGAAGTGCTTTAATTTTATTTATTATATTTACACTGAGTTGATTTAACAACTATAATTATTATTATTTATTTAAACTTTATCTTGTCAGATCTAAACATGTAACTTATTTAGTCAAATCCAATTTAGAGAGTTTCATAGATAACTTTGTCAATGTCGTTTACATGTTACTCCAGAGAATAATGGCAATTAGAACTGCCGACTTTGTAAGGCACCAGTTTTATATTTAAATTATAATTGGAGTCTTTACTTGTATTACAGACAAATCAAGAATGAGGCAGAAATCATTTGGATCTGTGGCATGTAACACGTATCACGTTAAATTATCTTTCAAATTTATTTTTATGTTTCAGGAAAAGTGTTTTACTTTAGTCTAAATGTATCAGCTGCAGAATATTCGGAATAACTTCAATCTTTTGCTTGTTTTACCTGCAAGTAAATCAACAGATAAAAATGCGCAATTTGTCGCTAAACGAACGACAAACGAAGTCATGTTTACAACTTTTTGAAACTGAAATCGGGCTTCTGTTTTCAAACTACATCTCTGTTTGAGAATACTTATTGCTGTAAGGGGTGGTACAAAAATCAGAGACCAAAAAATCTTCGTGAAATTACGACTGAAATTAAAATGAACACCGCATACTTATTGGGTCATTAATCGTTGTATCGACATAGCTCATTAATTTTCAACAGTATAAGACTGAGAATTTTGCAGTATACCAAGATAAGGTTTCATTTTTATTTATTCTGTGTCGTTGCAATACAGAACGCGAAGGCTAGACCCATCTCCAATCAACCTACACTTAGCTCCATAATTCATGCTCGAAGTAAGTATATACAATATTTTTCTTAACTTCTAACATTTCGTACTGTATGAACATCATCTCTAAGCCTATGGTGTTTTAGAAAATCTAACTATTATTATTAATTTGCAGTCATATAAAAATAACAACAGACCCGTTTTTATCTAGCAATTATCTACAATAAAAGTTTGGATGATTACAGAACTGTGGAAAGCCAGTGGACTTAACTAATCTTTATTGATAAATAGTTATTATAATAATACTAAATTGGTGTATTTCGGTGGTGCAATAGCACGTTCCTACTTTTTATTAAACCAACGTGAATTTGTGTCAATTAGAAAAATTATATCATAATTTGAGGAAACGTTACAATTCCATCCAATAATTCCATCGAAGTATTTATATTTTAGAGCCAGTTCGTAAGTGATACAGCGTTTTATCGTAAACTTTTGCTAATATATAACATCGTTCAACCTTTAGCGAGCTTTCCACGGCGTCTAATGCTTTAGACCGTTTCTCTAGTTTATTTACGTATCTAATTCTAAACTAGCCATGTTTATGCGATACCCCCGACACGAACAGCTATACACATTCAATAACACTTATAGTTACAAAGACGAACCACACAAAACAATTTGATTTTTTTTATTTATTTTACAATATCCATCCCTGTTTTCCTAACTGCTCGCTGTGGATTTATTTCATCATTAATATTAATAACTCTCAGATTTATCTAAGTAATTACCTAATAAACATCATGATTTACTTTGACATATCAAATACGCGGCTCGAAATTTTTTTTTTTACTTTAGACTGCTACAATATCCTACAGAATGAGTTGAAGTGAGGTAAAAACGCCTGATGCGCTCGACAGAAATAATATTTAACTATGAAATAAATAGTGAGTCATGACTTCAAGAACGCAAGTTAACATCTAATACGAGACTAATCTAGGTACAAATTAATATAATGTTACCTAATTTACTTACTAAAGTCACAAACCTCAACAATGATTTATTATCTAATAGTGTCAGTGGTAAAGTGCCAATAAGTGAGTAAAGATTTTACGTTCGGTGAAAATTTGTGAGAAATATAAATCAGGAGACATCCGTGTACTAAATTTACCCTGTAGTCTAGGTTTTAAAGTGAAATTACTGTTAATATTAATATTACGGAAGAAGATGTCGCGTCCTTTCTCTACCGCATACAAGTAAGCACGTTCAAACTTAAGCTAGTATTTGTATTGATCAGTCATTACATTTTGGGCAAGCATTTGTTGTACGTCTTATAAATACATCAGAATATATTTAAGCGAATCCGAAAAGATATTCTAAACTTTAATTAATTAGCGCACATAGAAAAACAAACATGGTCGATTGGCAAACTTTCTGTTCCATGACACGTAGAGGATTTGGCACTCCGTTTAAAAAATCTAATAAAACAAGTTATCGAACTATCTAAAAATACGCGACCGTTATAAAAATGTTTTTTTTTTATTTCATACAATTGGCAGTCAATTGTTTTACAAAGTACATCTAGTCAAATAATTTCTCACGATTGCGATGTGACTAATTATCTGGAATTATGATAATAGTGTTCTTATTATACGGATTACTCGGCATTTAACCTAACTGTATCTACAACCCCATAAGACATACTACTAAAGGGAAATTATTACATTTCGTCAATAATCGATATTGTCCTTATGATTTTTACGCGAGTACGCAGTTTATCAAATATTATATAATGTATAATTCAAATTTATTACATCATAATTAAGTACATAATCTACATAGTCCTGCTCTCATCGAGGACGTTTGCACGTAACTATTTTATATTATGCGTTTGATTCTAATCGACGTTGGATTGAATATTACCACTTTACAATACTTACACAATACGAATTTGAGCTCGATTTATTCGAAGTAAATCTTATAAGTTATCTATAACATAATTATGTCTGTCACCATTCAGAAAATGAGAACGACTACCGAAAGAAATTAATACAAACACCTAAAAATAACCTGTACAATGTTTGTGCGCTCATATCAAATTATTACTCGAAAAAGAATCGTTCCGTTGAATAATTGTAAATCAATACATTCCGCTTATAGTATAAACGTTCAATACAGCGATTCTAATATAAAAATAGTTATGGCAGATCGTCAACACAAAACGACCGTTGCTTGAAGTCGCTGCGACACTCGAACATCGACGGACACAGTCTCGACATCGAGTTTTAATGATTCTATATAAAAAGACGGCTTAGGATACGCTTCCGGCGTGTACACGTCCATGGGCGCACCGGGCGCTTGGCACCACACACAGCACAAAAACACATAGTTCTCGCCTGACAGTTCCCAATGGGAGCCTTAAATTGATCATCCGTGCCACCACATCACGATCAGCTCCCAAAACGTCTTCGGCGGCGAGTGGCCGAAGACGTAAGACGAATTTCAGAGACCCGGGTCACCTTCTGAGCCCATCTTTAGTAGCTCCAACTTCTTCTTGGCGATCTTCGAGTACAGAATGTCGATCGGCTTCGTGTTGTCGTAAAAGGTCGGCGCTCTGAATATGATGAGCGCCGTACCGAGCACGCAGGCTATTGTAAACAGGAACAGGAAGATTCTATCCAACACCATCGCTACATACTTCCAGTCATCCTCCACCTAGAAATAATATCATCCATGAGGAGAGTTGACTGGAATGGAAGTTTAAACAAATTGTGGGTATAGATTACTTACACTTTCAAACTTATCCTTATTTTTGACATGCTGCGCAATAAACCTAGAACCTTCTATAGTCTTTTCCATCTCTCTCACGAAAGGTTTCTCTAGAGATGGACTGCCGTCATCTAGGTCTAAGCGGCATGGGGATCCAGGAGGTGGAGAGAATAGTTCATCGTCACCTCCAGGCGGAGGCGGAGGGGAGGGAGGCATGCCCGGCAGTTCGTACTCCTCGCAACCCCATTCCTTGAACTTTCCGTCCATGTCATCAGGGCCAAAGACATCCGTAAGTATCTGAAAGGAGATTCAAATTTGAGTACGATAAAGGAAATAATGTAGTCAATCAAAGAAAATAGAGTAGACTTAAAGTCCATTTCAGTGCAATAATTGGCGTCGGATGAAATGCCAGGAGATTAAAACGTCAGTGCGCGTTTCGCGAGGGCTAGTGTATCGACGCAGCTTAAGCCGGCACACAATTAGGCCGGAGTGGAGGTTTCGGTTCGGGCCGTGCCTGCTGGCATCGTATATATCGCGCGATCCGTCCGCAGCCACCAGGGGAACATAAATAACGGAGGCCGCGCGCGCTCGTTAAGCCCGCCCGGCGTTGAGTAATAAAGGAAAATCGAAATGGAATGAAATTGGGCTGGAAGCGATATTTTCGCGATACACACAGAGCACAATGGATTTAGAATATCGTTGAAAGGAGCGTTTCCCAGAAGAGTCCCGCGGCTGAGGACAATTAAAATGGTTATTGTTGAGGGCGGCTTCGACTCGGCTGTAATAGCCTTCTGTTTGTATTGAATCCGTTCCGATGGAAAATGTTTTGAATGGAGGAAACTCAATGAGAAAAGGCGCCGTGTTGTTTTTTCAAACTGAAAGAGATTCCCTCTGAAGAACTTCATTTGTGAGAGCTTTTATTTTACAAATTTAATTAAAACGCTGCGAAGCTGGGAGGTTTATTTTCAGTGTCGGTGTAAGATAACCGCCGATGCCTTAACGGATGATTAATGATTTACCGAGGGATATGTTCCGGTTCAGTTCTCATTTCGTGATGTTGGTGATTTATTGCAGAATCAATATTTCTTACCTCGCTTGGTTTATCGTTATCGTCGTCGTCGTCATCGGGCGGTTTCTCTGGCCTCTGTATACACAATATTTTGGGTAAAAAATCTATGAAGACTTTCCGCACCCACGGAGCCATATGGTGGGTGACTGGCGACCTAAAATTTATGTTTAGCACCACGATAGTGACAACTACTGATAATGTAACTAGCATCATAGTGAATAACAAATATTTGCCTAACAAGGGGACCGTCAGCGATGTCGGTGGAATGATTTCAGCTAACAACAAGAAGAACACAGTCAACGATAGAAGAATCGAAATACAGAGTGAGATTTTCTCTCCAGAATCTGAAGGCAGGTAGAATACGAGGACTGAGAGGAAGGAGATCCCAACGCAAGGGATGATGAGGTTGACCGTGTAGAAAAGGGTTTTTCTTCTGAGAGTGATGTTAAAGATGATATCAGGGTACGGTTCTTCGCAGCAGGAGTAGAATTTTTCATTCCTCGTGGCGGGGACGCGCATTATGTCCCATTCCACTGAGATGTAGTACTCTGACAGATCAATTCCCATACTAATGAGCTCCGAGTCTGGCGTTTGTTTCAAGTGCCTCAAGTCCACCTAGAATAGAAAATATATGGTCAAGATATGTTTTAAAGATGAATGAAATCTGTTTTGAAATTGTATTATATTATTATTATTTTTAGTTACATAAGCAAAGATTTATTTTGTCTTATAGGTAATATTTAGGATCTAGCTTAAGAAACTACGTTACATAAGAATATCAACATAATTAAATATAACGGAAAGATAATAATACCATCCCTTTAAATGTAACCCAAGATAGAGACATCAGAAGCGATCTCTAAAAAGAATGAATCGCAGTTTGAAAACGAGTCATCCCAAAACAACCCAAGTAAGGCTATCCGTTATTAAGGAATCAAACCATTCACGCGGAGCTTTACAAATAGCTGTTATTGCTATCTCACACAACTATCTGAAGTAGAAAAGAGATAGATACACCTAAATTCCCCCGTGAACCTTAACACGGGCGATATAAGGCGGAGACGTAAGCCCCGACTTTATTTATGTGAAAGTAGGCGACCACAGATTTATTAGGTTCCTTACTGGGATAGATGAATGCTTCTATTTTGAGCCTACAGTTACAAACTTCGAAACACTTTATCACTTCCCATTTTTCATTCAAGTGTCTCTAGGAGAGGAGTCTGTCCCAGCAGTAACATTAGTAGGCATTAATAGATGATAATGGCATATTTCTCTGCAGTCCAAGTACATATCAGATATCGCAAAAATTTCAAAACAGAGGTTCATAAATTTCTTGCCTTACGTGAGAGTACAGAGGACGAACTATTTAGATTAGTATTTATTACCTAATGCCATAAAATATATGAACATAATAGATAGATGGAAAATATTAAAATAGAAAATGGTAGATAAGCTGATTCTGACTGATCTGAAACTTGGTTCAAATTCATTGACATAAAACTTAAGATCAGTCAATTTAGTTGATTATCTACCCGACTCGTAAGTATTACTAGTCTTTTTCTATTTAAAGTTAGATATTATATTTTAGTTACTATAGCTTCAAATATCTTCGAATAATATTTATCGACAGACCGATATAATTATTCCTCTTGACACTAAGTATTGGAAAAGGCTTTTTACAAAGAATTCGATTACATTCCCTTTAAGCGTTCGCTACAAAATTCGTTGAAGGCTTTTTTGTTTCATACAATTTTATTACGGGACGAAGACTTGTGAAAAATTTGATTCTTCAGCGAAAATAAATTCTCGGCGACAGATTTTTAAGATACTACTGAGTTTTAAGAGGGGTACATTTTTTTATATGATTTTGAGTTTCGTGATGGACGGCTAAATTCCAAACGAAATCGTTATTTAGGATTTTTGGACAAAGGGACAAAAATCCTTAAAGCAATATTTCAGAAATAATAAGGCAATTAAGCCATAAATTTAAGCCAAAATTTTTTGTTTATTGTACTAGGCACTAAGCATTTTTCAAATGCACATAAGTATCTACGTTATTAATAAAAATAACTTCAAACTGTAACAGAGTGATGGAGTTCGTCTTGAAACGAGATGGATATATTCATTACTAGTTGTGCCTTGTAATGCCTCTTTTTTATTTAATTTTAACCCTTGACAAAAAAAGGGGTGTTATAAGTTTGTAATGTGTATATGTGTATCTATCTGAGGTATCGTAGCTCTAAAATGGATGGACTGATTTCAATCAAAAGCTAGTTTAATCGGCTGTCATCTTAGCTATGTTTCACGCTTCACCGTTCAAAAGTTAGAGCTCTTTTTCTAGTTGAAGTCGGGGGTTTTTGAGACCTTTGCGGCCTCGCTCAAGACTAATCACCAGAGTTTCATTGTAATCGGATGAATGGTACAAACAAACAAACATTCATTTTAATACATGTGCAGTTTAGCAGCGGTCATTTTATTATACAGGTGACGACATTACGGCAATAAATGAAGCCACATATTTGGTATCACGTTTTGAAGTCATAAACAAAAAAAATACGATATTCACGCATGTTATTTTTGCATAATATTTCAATCTACTGTCATTCGTCTAAGGGAAGGATATCAAAGTAGAAACTTATGTCATCTTTATCTATTCTATAGTGTAAATAAAGACTATTTTGGTAAGAAAGTTAGTGATTTTTTTAATTTCGCCTAGAGGTCGTGATATCTGTAAAATTAAGAAAATTTAAATTAGTTCTTGTGGCTAAAATACTGATCGGTTTTTTTTTGTGTACGGTCTCAGATACCAAAAGTCGTGGCTTCATTTAATGTCATAATGTCGTCACCTGTATAATAAATTACCGGTATTAGTCTGTACATGTATTATGAATTATTGTTATTTTTTTTAATAATAATTTATTTATTTCAGATTACAATGATCCATTCTTGTTAGTGACAATCCAACTTAGTGACTTAATTATCTTTACTCAAAATGCTTAATACCTTTACCTACTAGTATTATTTTCCTGTTATAAGATTTTTACTTCTGTGGTATTTCACGTGGTGTCAATAATGTGCCTTTTCTTATTTCTCTATCTATATTTTTTATTGAAGCGAAAAGATATCTATCGAAGTGAAATAAGCGGATTTAGTATGTATTTCAATAGCCCACTTCCTTCCATTGATGAATAGCTGTTACATTTTACTTATATTTTCCCTAAATCTATTTGACAAAATTGCGTCTATAAAAGTGTTTTGTATACCTTTTCAAAAGAGGATTATAATTAAATATATACATATTATATACCAGCAGTGTCCGTGACTTCTTCCGCGTGGAGGATAGATGCTCGATTTTTTTAAAATACAAACCTTTAATACCCGATATTATAAAAAGTTATACTGGAGTTATTGTCGGTCAATAATTTGAGGAATTGATAAATTCATAACATGACTAGAGCATTCACAGTTCCTATTATTAAGTTACACATTGAATATCGTATGTCAATAACGTCAAATATCAGCCGATAACGAGTGAGATTCGAATCGAGACGCGAGATGTTCTTACAGAATAGCCCCCCTGATATCTGTCAGCTTCTATCCTACCATTTAGAACACGATGTGGACAGTGCGACATTGGCGTCTATGCAAGCATGTGCATATTCTCCACGACTCATTTTTCACGTGAAGTATTAGGATACTTTGTGTATGAGCATTGGTAGTCAATATGGCGGGATACAGAAGCTGGCGATTTGAGAATCTAAATTAATTAATGCCACAGATTAAGTAAGAGTCAGCGAAAGTCTTTGGGAATTTATCAATATCAGTCACTGAGTTCGTATTTGAGATATTTATTAACACATTGCTTATGCATCTAAGCTCCTAAGGTACAGAATATACGCCTAAGAAAGTGTAGTGACTTCTATGTCTAATCGCCTATCATTACACCTTCTTCAATACAACACAAATGCTGCCACATGTGATGCTGGTGGATGATAACTTTAAGAATAATAAAGGAATATGTACCATATAGCCGTCGTAACTCCAAGATCCGAACTTCATGAAGCAAGTCTGCTCGTCAAAGGGGAAGTACTCCACGTCTATCTCGCAGAAGGACTTGTAGATGGCTGGCGGCTTCCACACTACTTTGCCATCATGATGGAGGATCGCTTTCGTCATGATTGTCACTTCGTAGTTACCGTCAGCGCTGGAAATAGAATGGTCATGTTAAAGGTACAAAGGTTTCGCTTTACCTAAAAAGCAGTAGAAGTATTAATTGGATGATAAACAATAAATGTAACTTAAACAACGATTTATAGATTTCAATAGAATTCTGAGGGAAGAGAAGCCATAGGTAATACAAATAGCTCCTCACTTAATTGTGAATAGAATAGAATAGATCTTTATTTTATGTAAACCAAATACACTTAGGCACTTTTGAAATGACGAGACTCTTCCAAAAAGTAGGTCCTATGGAGAAGAGCCGGCAAGAAACTCCACGGAAATTCTTTTAGAAAGTATCAAAGAACCCAACATTTTACTTCAATCAAATGAATCCAATTTGGCAACAATTATTTTCCCGTAACTTGATAATTAAGTATTGAAACAAAATATCATTATGCCATAGAAATTTAACGGCTTAGAACATGATATATTATGCTTTTTAAGAAAGCAAAATCTTTTGAATTCTGAGCTGTGAGGAAAAATATGGGTTAACTCTATAAGAGGAAAATGTATTGGTACGTCACTTTTGAAGGTTTAAATAAAATCATTTGAAGCATTTTACTTTGCATACAAAGTTGCATACCTACGTAACAACTCTTAGAAATTTGAATGCAGATTTGTGTTTCTTGTTTTAATTTAGTAAATGTATTTTTATCATAGAATATTTATTTACTTGTGTTTCATTAAAATTTTGAAGTTATTCGTTTATACTACACTACGGGCTTTACATGCTATACGGTCCATCCTGTATTATAATGTAAATTTTAATTATTATGTTCATTGCTCCTGTTTATTGGGTTTACAATAAATATTATTTCTATTCTATTCTATTCTAAATATAGCTTTTTTTGAAGATTTAATAAAGTTGACATTTCAAAAACATTAGAAATGGATTCATTTTTAATACAATTGTATCTACAAGGTATTTTAAAATTAACAGTTCTAATACACAAGTCAGCTTCATCTGTTAATTGTATACAATATAGCGATTTACAAACTCATTTGCAATCAGAAATATCATCATTGCAGTTTGCAGAGCTAATCTGTAATCCCGATCACTTTTACGTTGTCAGTTGTACAACGTAGGCTGCCGCATCAGTTCATCAACTTGATCCTTGTACGTGTCAAACTAAAGTGGCTGATTTACTGCCTCCGAGTTAATTACCCAGCGAATGTAATCTGATTGTCTGTCTTTACAACATTAGGGTTTGTTACTGTAATCTGTGCGAAATGGGATGTGTTTCCCTTTCCTTCCTTATATCTAATTAAGTTGGTTCTCAACCATACATATCGAAAGTAATGTGGGAATAAAACCTTTATCTACTGCGTTTCCAATAGAACAAAGGAGAAAATGATCTATCTTCTAATAACACAACATGCATCATACATATCGTTTTAAATTAACTTCATAAGCAACTCAATCAATTTGTCTTCCTAATTAAAATGGAAAATGTCTTCTAAATTATCAACATAAAAATCACCCCCCTTCCTTTTGATCCCGCCATTCGTTGTCAGTACAAAATTGACGTTGAAACCTCTAAAAGCTTTGTCATAACCAACTTTTGCGCATTCATGAAAATTGTCCCGTAAAATAGGTCAGGTTGTCTTCCATTAAGCTAACGCTGTACCATTAAAAATAAAGTTAACACTGAATATTCGCGGAGTGGGCTTTTAGGGGAAGTCACAGGTGCATTAGAGTGTTACCTCTATTTGGTTAAATTCAAAAATATTACAGTCACGTCAACTGAGAGCTTCTAACAAGCTTAATATATGAGTGGAGGTACTAGAATGTATATTTTATTTGATATAAACTTTGTCGCAAAAAGTACGCTTAAAAGAGTATACGTAAATGTATGAAAGAAATCTTAAATACAACAGTTTTTTGGTCAATTGAAATTACAATATTAAGAGATTTAGAAGTTTGATGTTTCGAGATATTAATTAACATTAGCGCATAGTGATAAACAAAGCAAAATTTGAAACATTTGTATTGGAATAAGCGTGGTTTTGTTAAACCCATTAAGACAATAACAATTGTAAGTGGCCAAAACGGGATTGCATCTAATTAGCAAATCCTATCTGGCACCTGGAGCAAGCAACCACAGCCAAGTCCTAACACTTATTTATAGATCAAATTTCTACTGGACGAATCAAAGCCGAAACCATTTGCAATAAACTATAAAGTTAAAATAACTTGGCACCGTAGTTTAACAGGTTCTGGTATTAAACTTAGATAATCCAAAATTAATCCAATTGCGAACTTGTGTCAAGCGGGAATTGAACCCAATTCGGGTAATTTGAATGCTTATTATCAAACTTTGTCAAACAGAACAAGATTCGAGGAAGTGTTCGATTCGACAGCGTGAAAACGTTATTAAAACATTTATGGCTAGAGTGAGGATAACAAGATAAATTAAAGATGATTGAAAGAATAACATATATATTAAATCAAACTATGAAATATATGAGATATTCGAAATAAAGTTGACAATTCATTTGGCAGTGTTTGACAATTTATAGGTTATTTCTCACCTTTGCTGAAACTAGCTAAGTAAGATGTATCAAAATATACCACACAGAATATCACGTAGCTAAATACTAGCCCAGAATACTGTAGCATTGAGCGACGAAAAGTCCCAATGTGAGATGAAATGCTGAATAAAATAGATGGAATTAAGCAATCAACCGCGGCAGTCAATTTAGAAATTAGGGCAACGCTTCTAGTAGTAGAATATTTAAGTGACAATGAGACGAGTGAAATGAGCAAATTTAAAGTAGATAGAATTTTTATAGATGCCAAATTAAAACACTTTAACAATGATGGATTAAATACTGGGTAAAATAATATTCCAGGAGTCAAATTTCAAAGAACATTAACAAAAAAATTATAATGTCACAAGAAATTCGGGAATATTTCGATAAAAATACCTGACAATTTGAAAAATATGAATTAATAAAAACAATATCGGTGCGCTAATTTTGTTGTAACGCCACAAGCGTAGATCGTAAAAATAAAATTTTATTCTTCGCGAAGCGACAATCAACTCTGCAAATGCACAAACAAAACAAATTAATACAATATCATGTTATAAGACTGCTGAAACGATGTTTCATTTGAAAGATTCACTTCCTTCAAAGAAAGATCGTTAAAATAGATTAGCATTAGGTACATGTTAAAATGTCTATTTGGCCTTAAAGTAGCGTAGCTCCCAGTTTATTTAGAAATTCGTTTCCTTTGATATAAATAAGGCCACTTGCATCAAAGAGACTTCAATGTCTAACGTTTGTTAATAATGAATGCTTACCGTGGCGTGTTTAGTTCGATACGCTACCTTGATGCTATTTAGATTAAAGCCCGCACTTATCGTGCCTTCCGCCTGGCCAACTTCGGGCGCATTCTCTGCTTCACCTAGATACCACCTACCCATTCAAATTCCAGCCTTATTTCAAAGAGATAAGCTTTTAAATCCTGCCGAGTTGAGAGCTTACGTGGCGTTAATGCATATAAATGCGGTGAACTGCCACTGATAATGGTTAGCGTTGCAAGTATAAGGATTTTTAAAGCGGTCGCGTAATACGAATGGAGCGGGGAGCGATCTATTTGGTGTCTTGAGTGTCTGCCAAAAGTGCGGTTATTGATTGCGTGTTTCGTAGGTTTCTTCAATTGCAGTTTTCAATTATGTTGAAAGAACTTCGATATTTTATCGTTGACTCAGGACTCGATTGCAGTAGTGATTTAAAATGCAATAACATTATACGTATATAAAAAGGATGCTATAATTTTATGTGCTGAAAAATTTCGCGCTTGATGATGATGTCTGGATTCATAGACACATACATAAATATTGCAGCTAAAGTAGCGGCTTTCATTTTAAACATCTACTCGAACTGTTACTTAGACGTAAATGTTTTGTACAACGTGAAGATAAAATGCACAAATAAACAAAGAGAATCATTAACAGCAAAATAATACGCTTCCAGCGAAGCACAAGTTAAGATTAGTTACATACTTTTGTCTCAACATCTGACTTTGCCGAGGAGTCTCGTCAAGATGTCTTGATAATGTAAAGTAATGGGATTTTTGTCCGCAAGCCGGAAATGAAGAGATAAGGGCCTTAAAAGAAGAGTTTATAACAAAAGAAAAGAAAAGTTAACTTTCATTGGAAGCAATGGGGATAGTGTCAAACTTGGGGACACAGGTTTCCTCCAAGTTTCTTAAATTGATTCTCCAGTAAATAGCTCTAGAGTGAGATTAATGTTTATCGCTGTCATTTATAAAGAACTTAAGTGTATTCGTTTTATTGTCATGCTGCAAGAAGAATAAATAATGAGATTCAAGTTACGACAATTATTTTTTAATGATTGATGTTATTTGTTTGTTCTTATTAAACATTTAATGACAGACTGTTGTAAATTATATTAATCTCGAAAACTTTGATTAATAGTTCCAACGACTGGAAGTGACTTAGCACATTAATTAAACTTGACTAATTTTAATGAGCAATGTTTTTCAGCAAATTATTCTAAAAGTATTTTAGTAAAATGAAAATGTAATGAGGAAGACATTCTACTAACTCCAAATACTTAATTACTTAGTATTAATACTTAGTATTAATACAATCTGGAATTCCAGATTGTATGTAGGTTTTAGATAGTTAGCAGTGTTGATATAGCTCACATTTACAATGTTTGAACCAACTTAACTGTATTTGAACCCACAGAAAATTTAATGAATACCATAGAGGCATAGAAGAAGTATGTTTACCGTAAAGTTATTTGAAATACAAATAAGATATTTTTGGATATTGAACTCACTTATTGTACAATACTATATCTGGCAGCCATATGTGTTCCGAAGGCACATGAAGAGTTTCCACACCACCGTAGTCATCAGGGTTCCACTTCAGTTTGTAGTCATTCCATTCCTGCAACAAAATAAACATTTTCCCTGATATAAATTTATTATTGAGAACTATTTTAATTTAGAAATTAAATTAAAGGACAGACCAGAGACGATATAAGTCTATGATATTATACTAGCATAGTATAATATTAGGGACCATCCATGTTTTTTTTGTTTGTGTACTGTGTTCATATTGTATAAAGTAGGGCAATATGACAAAATGCGAAGCAATTTGTAGTTTATTGAATACCTTCAATTTTAGATATTTTTACGTTGCAGTTATGGCTTTACATATAATTTGTGGCATAAAACGAATACGAGCAAATATAACTTTTAAATCAATAAAAATGAGTTTTATGTAACTTCTTACATAAAACGATCACGTGTCTAAAATTGGACCGAAAGTTCAAGTATCTTATTACCTTCGTCCTCTTTGGCTCTTTTTTCTTAAACTCAAGTCAGCTCGAAAACACTTTCGAAAGTATTTTCGTTGAAGGCGGCATAAAACAGTGTTGTTGACTGAGACCGGTTGGTGAACGTCGGAAATTGCGGTGGCTTATTAGGTTCCGGCCGCGGGGAGGGTCTATTGAAAATGTGGTGCTGTGGGCGAAAATCGACTTGCCCACTTCTCACTTAGTGTCCAGTCGAGCAAATACGGATTTCTCTTTGAATTACTAGTTCCACCACAGTTTACTAAACTAAGACCCTTCTTTCGAACTAAATTGGCAGAATTTCAAGATTAAGCGTTGGACGATAATCTCAATGAATTGCTGGTACTTCTTTTCGTTTCTTTAAAAACCATTTTGTCTTTTGTAGCTTCATTAATTTATTCAAATTTCCTATCTTCAAGAATGCTGACATCAACAAGTACGTTACGTTATACGAAATTGAGTTCAACATGTCTTAAAACATTGCCTAAATGATAATGTCGGCTGTACCTCGGGGCATAATTAAATTTTCTATTTGTAGGTTCTTATTATTTTTGCAATATTATAAGTCTGAGTGAATATAGATCTGATTTCCCGAAGGAGGTTTGTTTTGTACTCCTGTTGGAGTCCAGAACTGTGGAGATGACGTCATTTGGCATTGAAGTATTTTGTGCCCCACGTTGGACGCCAATAACAACGATATTAGATATTTGTGTTACAAATGCGGTGTATGTATCCATATGAGTTAGAGCTTTAATTTTAACTCTTGGGTCGAGGAAAATGTGATGGTAAAATAGGTGGACTTTCTGGTTCATAAAATTGCAAACATAAATAAGCACATTCTTTTGCAAATGTAATATTCCAGAAGAATATCTTATTGTTTTATATTATGCTATTACTATGTTCTGCATTTTCTATGTGCTTGTCTTTGTACAGATCAAATATAATAGTAAATATGGGTTCCGCCGTATGTTATTTTAGCCGCGATTTTATTATCCCCAAGTGACAGATGGTAGACCTTTCTTATTCTATTGGGACTTAGTATTACTTACCAACTTTCTTGTGTTATTTTGTATGGAGAAATTGAATAAATAAGTAATCCACAATGTCTTTCGCAGTAGTATTTATCTATAATAATATTCTATGTAATACCAGAAAATAAACACAATACAAAAGGGCAGGAGTTTTCCGAGATTAGTAATGATTTTGTTTTTTCTTCGCTCAGCATAGTGCTGATTATTATAAAGGTGACGTCATATCCAAAATATATTCCATCATTGTTGTACCTATTATCTTTAATCTTTAAAATATTACTGTCACAATAATTATGTGGACGATACTGACTGATAAAGATCCATAAAACAATGAGTAGGTCTATCGTTGAGACAATGAAGTTAGAATTTCGCACTAACTTATCAGAACACTTTATGTAGGTAGTATCAGAGCTCACAAGTAGGTATAACTTCGTATACCATATTTCTTAACTTTTTGACAGCTCAAAACATCACGACAAATGTATACACATAACAAAACAAACTCAAGGATGTACTTAAATAATTTATTGTGCCCAAAATATTTGGCGACGGAACTTATAACCTCAAAACTTTGGCACAGGGAATGAATCGCTCAGTACTGTACCGAACTCAATTATTATTTTGGCGGGCCTTGTAGTCTCTATTAGGTCGAATTACTGTTGCTAAAACTCAATTTAAATTTGTCGACATAGACTTAATTTGAAATCGTCTTTGGGCGTGTATGGGTCGCTTTCTGGCGATGGAAACGACTGCTTTAATAAGCGGAATTGGAGAAACGGTTTAAAAAGAAGAGAATAAAAATACAGACCTTAAAATTATTTGAATTTTTCATGGCAATATGGTGAACGTTTTGTTTTGTCTGTATATTATATATCTGTTAATTTTGGAGTCACAAAAGAAGCTATAAAAGCTTTAGCAATTCACTTAAAATGTGATTATTATTGTACTGTAAGAAATTTAGGTTATGCGAGCATAATAGTTGCTTTTTAACCGCGTGTTCAATTTTGATGACCGAGCAAGCGAAGGATTCTAAAATTGAATCACGAGCGCAGCGAGTGATTCAAAATTAGAATCCTGAGCGTTAGCGAGGGAATCAAAAGAGCACGAGGTGAAAAATCTTTGCACTCGAGTGCAACACGTAACTTTTCATTCCACCTCAGCGAGGAAATGACTAAATGCAAAAAAAAAAACGTTTAATTCACAAACTTAGTGCACACGATGTTCTAAATTCAATTTACTTTATCCTCTAGAGAATAAAAACGGCTTTTCCACTCAGATATTGAAGATTAAAAATACTCTTTCCGAGATGGTGGGATGAAAAAACAATTCTTTATCACAAAATAACACATCATGAGATGCACGCTCATCTATTGAAGAAAGAGAATGATAGGAAACTGATTAAATATATAATATAGGTTATGTTCTACCGTTAGAAGATAATGCTTTAACATACACACATAACGGAAATTTTCTTCGTAACAAATACGGCTAATATTGACTGAGACATACATACATCACGTTTTTTTCCCATGGTAGAAGGCAGAATCTATTAAACGCAATCTGCTACAATCCTTACATACCTCTTTAGATTGAGGACATTTCACAGCAGAATTCTCTACAAGACTTTCAAAAGGGTATAATAATAATTGTTAACACGTATTAAGAAAACTAATTAGAATGAACATTCATGCACACGTCAAGATTTTAGCTATTTCGTGAATCGAAGACGAAGATTTGTACTTATGTAATAATACGTAAGGGAATTATATAAGCTATCAGAAGGCGATGCTCGCGACACCCCTTACTATGGCATCGGCGCCGTCGTTCACGCAAATCTCTTGAACAATCAATGGCGCATAATATATTCCCTGGCAAGTGCGATATCGGTGTAATAAAATCGGATTTATGGTGGTGATTTTGGATTGCACTAAAGGAGAGGAAGGTTTAAGATATAATAAAAAAAAAACAATGTAATTGTACCTCATTAGCTAAGGAGCGTACACCTCAAGCCGAGAACAACGTTACTAACCCTTGGTTTCTGAGAGGCTGATCAAATCTCAGATAATGTAAATGTAATGTTTCATGTTAGATGTTGTCATTGGTTAACGAAAATAAACAATCAATTCAAAAACCAATCATATCACTTGACATGAGATTTGAGGGCTGGGTAAATTTGATCAGTCTTTGAGAAACTGAATTGAACCAGACAAGATGTACCTGAGTCTTGTTCCAAAGTATATCTAGTGTTTCATCCAAAACTGTAGCTTTTACAACTGCCGAAAGATTGTTTTGCACTGACGACAAATTGACAAATTGGTTTGCAGTTTGGCAAATTATGTATAATGTGTGTACCTACCTATATTCTTGATAAGAAACAAAATATAAATAAATAATACAATAACTTTGATACTTTTTAAAGTTGTACTGTTTCCCTCACCCAAAATTTGGGTGAAGATACTCCAAGTGACTTGAGATTCCTCCAATTTCACCACTTCAATTCAAAGCCGAATGTTTAATTGAATCTCATAATGGGATATGCGTGTGACGCGAGATTTTCGCTCATTTCCTTGGCTATAATCTTTAATATGGCTCTCTGTTCTACATTTCCTACACCGTGTAATGTCTGTTTTAATTCAAATTCCAAAGTTGTATAGGTACAGTTTTATTTAAGCAGTTTCTGTTTTAATTTTTGTGATAATTGTCTCAACTTTGATATCTTCAGAGAAGAAGATTAAGATTTATTTATCAATAAAATTTTACCATAAACTGCTGTAATAGCATAAAACAAGGTTAATATTTCGTTATCTTTAATCAGAATATTTACAGTATGTGTATTATATTTTCGATAATTAATTTGGTTATCGCAATTGATAATAATATACGAGATGTGGTATCGTTAACCAATTACAGCCATGATATACTGGATTCCGGGATTGCAATAACGTGCAATTAGTAACAGATTGCTAGCTTATTACAAGGAAGACCAACATTATTGAATAACCCGTTTCAGATCTTATGTATCGATTGGATAATACCAGCATGTTTTACTTTTGTAGTAATGAGATCAGCATAAAGTCTATCACTATCTTCTTCATCGTTCAATAAATACGTTTCTTTATTTTGATCTATCCTGCAGTCTACTCATGGTTGTAAATATATTAAATCTAGCTGTTGATCTGAAGTTTTTCTATAGCCAAAAATGATTTAGTCTCCATTTAAAAGTTGCATTTTAACCTTTCCATCTCATCCCACTTTTCTTTCAACACTATCTTATTCAACCCCGCCCACGTTTATTAAACAAAACACGTTATAAATAATCAGTACAGCACGTTCGTTACTCAGTATGATATTATTATAGGACGGACTATATTCTCCGCGGTGTAAAACCCAACTCAATGTTTAGATAAAGGGTCTATGTTTGCTTTACGAGATTCAACCAAAATACCTTAGGTTTATGATTCATTAAAACGAAATTAAATTTACGCATGTTACGGACATGGTCTGGTATAAAGACTTTCAAAGCTATAAGGAATTGTCGTTATTTTAGTTATAGAATCAAAGGGGACTGACGGTAGTATACATTTTAGGCCTCCAAATATATACAGTTAATTTGTTTAGGTAGTTTGCGTGGGAAGCTTGTTATAGATTAAGTGTTTTAGGTCGTAAAGTTGAATTTGCTAAAATATTGTCATAGCCCTAATGGTGTTAAGCTTGTGCAAAAAAATTATCAACTGACTAATCAAACGAATGAACGAATGATGAATTAAAAGATGATGCGTTTCTAAAGCGCTATTCATGAACAGTAATTTAAAATAAATATCGACGGCAGACGATAATAATGAACGTTCCGAATAAAATTCCCAAAAATACTTTTTCATCAGAAACGGTTCACGCAACGTACATTTTCTTCATCCAAAAGGAATCAAAACCGGCCGAATATGAAAAGCGTTGTAATTTTCTGTCAAAAAAACTGGAGTCTAATATAAAAAATTCTGAGATTTTTAACACACCCACGGGGCGAGCAAATTGTCAAGAGTTTCAATTGACCGCGCCCGCCATTTCCCGGTTACTGGGGTTTTTTCATCGGATCTTTTTGGTTGTGGCCACTTTTGTAATAGGAAGCTACAGTTTATTTTCGAGGTTTACCTCAATGTTGTTTGTAAACGTGCGCGTGATCTTTTTGTTAATGTTTAGGATGGTTGGGAAATTTGGGCTGAAAAGACTTTTTATATAAACTACTATAACGAAATGGAGGCTAACACGTTTCAAATTTTATTACTTCGAACAATGGCTCCTCTGTTGTGGTCTCAGCTGCTTTTACAGATTGACCAGTAAAATAGGATTTTTAGATAAGCAGCTCATTTTTAGTGAGTTTAGAGTAAAATTTCAGTCTTGGATATGGGCTAAAATTTCAGGATAGAAATATGTTATTGATGAAAATTTTGAAACTAACAGCAGAAACAGAATGGGCCTAATGAAAAAGTTCACGCCAAGTGTTGTTTTGGTGTTTACGAAAACAATTCGGACGATGAATAACGAAGTAATGAAATAACTTCCAATGCGAATAAGCCAAAATATCATCAACAAAGCGAAAAACAAACGATAATACGAGAGATTGTTGGTAACAAAAATGTCGGAAAGTTGTTAGAGGGCCTTTGCCGGTAACTCAGCAAGAATTCGGCAAAAGTATGCGTTTTGATGTGGTGTTTTTAAAATGTTATTTAATAAATTTTAACGTGAACAAATTTTCTGATACAATCGGGAATTTCGTTCGGGGAATTTTGGCAAGGCTTCAAAGACTCCGCTCTGTCTATGGAAATTTTAAAATTTCCTAATTTACATTTTGTCCTATATTTGTTAACGTTACTATAAAAATGTGGTACGGTATTCATGAATATTTCCAAAAAAGTACATTTTCTTGATAACTAACGTTTCCTGGACTTGTTGGAAAAACTAATTGACAGACAAACATACCTGTTTGGATTTGTTTTTATTATACCCACCTACTAGAGAGTGTAGGAATAGATCATTCACATTCTATAAATTTGAAATACTCCAGTATACGGGGCATCCTTATGCTGACCAAACGAGGCCCTAAAACTTCAGCCAGCTCAAATACTTCAACTTGTTCTTCTGTAACTATCTAGTTCACCCCATACAGTGACGTTCAGTGTTATATCCCATTACGGGTAAGCCTTACTGATTTCTTGCAGAGGATTAATAGACTAAGTAGACTGACATCTATTTACTTTGGCAATATGATTTTTTAAAAACATTTATAAAAACTAATCTTTCTTATCATTTAAAAGGTATTTTAGTCCTAAACTATTCCAGCCTCAAAGCACATTCTCTGAGATGACGAAGTTCGTTAAAAGAAAATTCATTTAAAGGTCACAAAAGAACAAAGATCGCAAAACACAATGAGAGAGGGAGATGGCGAGAACATTTTTGAAGAACTTTTAATTATAGAAAATCTCTTGAAGCCAATTTCACCTTAAAGTGGGCTGCAAACTTTGACTCGCAAGTTGGATTCTATTTAAAACTTTGACCGACATCAAAGCGATTCCATAATGATTTATTATGTGGAATATATTTTGGATTTGGGTGTAGGAATATTGAGGTATTCCACGAATAGCACCGATCTGAACGGCACTAAAACGAATAGCACCAACGCTATTCCACGAACGGCACCGATCCAAATTTTGGTTTGGTGCGATTCGTGGAATAGTAAAATAATATTAATTTTATTCCACGAACGGCACCAACGTAAAATTTTCTTCTAGTGATGGGAACTATTTTTTGTTCACAACATTATTAAATAAAACATATCGATATAAATCAGCAGGAAGTACGTTTATTGATTATATTATTTTTTTACGTTATTTTTTTTTATTAATAGATCTAACAATCAGTTTTCTTAACTATTTAGGTCACTTGCAAAAACAGCCTTAAGTTATTTATTACCTACTTACTATAAATACCTAAAATCAAATCACATTCTTTTATCACAATTTCTCTTAGTATCACATTTTTTTCATACCTATAAATAAACTTTTTGCTACTTATAATTTTGTATTTTTTTTACATTATACTGTATAATAATAATTATTATCACAATTAACGATTATAATGTCAGTCATTTTTAGTATTATCTACCTATAAACTTTTGCTACTTATAATTTTGTATATTTCTTTTTTTACATTCTGCTGTATAATAATTATTATTATCACAATTAACGTTTACAATATCAGTCTTTCTTAGTATTATCTACCTATACAACATTTTTTACATTTTACTGGTTTTTTTTTTATTGCCATTAGTATTCCTCTTGCAAACCAACTCAGTTTTAAAATCGCATCTTTTACAAGACCATTTATTCGACCACAGTCTGTGTTCGATCCACTGTGTGACCATATAACCGTTAAACTTTGTCACGTTTTCCTGTCGTGGACTTTCACTCATGAAGTAAAGCCATGCATCATCCAGCACCTCGGGTGGCAGATGGGGTAGGACGGTGCACAAAGCAACGTGCTTCCTGACTATGCTATTCTTATGGAGACCTAGATCCTTCCACTTCTTTTTCAACGCCTTTTTAAAATGGAAGTACGGAGATCCTTTTACTAAAACATTGGGAAACACTGCCAGCACTCCTCTAACAGCGGCTTCTTCAAAGTCACTTGAGAAATAATCCAAATGCAAGGCTGGTATTGATGATTTTAGTAATTGAAATACTTTAACATATGATAATAATAATTATTATATTCAAATTAGTCCAAGGTAGGTAGGTTAACAAGTAGTACCGTCTTCTCTTGCTCTAGGTCACGCGAATCTTCAGAGTTATAAAAATAAAAATCTCCACCTGGCAACACTAACGTTACATATCATTCGTTTTTTTCGCGCTCGTTGAGACGTCACGAAAAAGTTTTTTGTTTTCTTCAAATTTCAGAAACAAAGTGTTATGATTAGTTTAAAGTGTTTAAAATTGTTAATAAACATGCACAATAACAACACGGAGACAGGAAGGACGTAAGGAAGATAGGAAAACTAAAACAATTGGAGAGATGTAAATCATTCACAAGGTCGCGGAACAAAGTCTTTTCTGTTGGTTTTATCGAAACTAACACAAAATAGTGGTATTATGTGTGACATTTTACCACCTCTTCGTGGAAGAGGTTCTTTTTCCCGCAACAGTAATTATACCTACCGAGGAACTCTGCCTAACAGGCAATAAACAAGATAGGGTATTATGTGTTACATTTTACCCCCCTTTTCGTGGAAAAGGGGATACTGTTGAACCATGCCCCAAGGAGGCACATAACACATCTGCATAACGGGAATTAATCAAGATACTGGTAAGTATTATGTGTAACATTTTATGCCATTGTCATGGAGGAGCTTCTTGCGGCAATAATAATTATGCCACACATGCGGAGACGCATGACGCTCGCTCGGCCGGCCACCTGCCTTCCCGCAGGCGATCCCAGCTTGGGACCAGACCAAACACCCAAACAATAATCTGCATATTCGAGTGTCGATATGCAACTCTCCCGTGGGGAGAGTATTGAACAAGTGATATGCTGGGTTGGGAGATAATTGATCTCAATTCTAATCAATACTGAGTGTCAGTTGTGCACTTCCCCTGCTATGGGAGAAAAGAGGGTTAATTTTAACCTGACATTCAAGGCTCTAAACGGAAGGGGGTATTACCATGAATACTGCCTACCTAAACCTAGATAGAATTCACACTATACACACAGTATTTAAAGTCCATAACTTTTACTCTCTAGCGCCAGAGCCAGAAAATCCCATTGTGTAGAATAATCATTATTCTTTGGCTGATGGTCAGTGTGGAGAAGAGTATATGTACAACTCTAATATGGCTGAAGATGTACACCATAGTGTAAATTAAAATAGGGTATTAAATGATGAATTACCCGATAATATTATTTTATACCTGGGGGAAAGTAGATTGCTGAAGAGGATTACAGCAATTAAATACACCTAAACATTATTCTTTAATAATAGAAAAAAAAAAAAAAAAAATCTGTTAAGGTTATCATATAGGACCAAAAAGGCAACCTTTACTAACTAACCCCTACGCATGCAATGCATTTATTTGCTGTCCCAAGACTTAATTATGATATAAAAGGAATCCCCAGTGCCTCGGCAATAACCAGATATAGCCTGAGAGGGGGTTGTTAGCCAGACTTGGAGGCTAGCTATAGGCACTACCTATCAAGCAATACATGAAGTGTGCAATAAAGATAACAACAAGACTATGTTATTAAATTGCGTGGAGAAGGCACCAGTCTGTTGTCAAATCTAGTCGTCTAATATACCAGTCTATGAATTAGACTTATTCACCCTTTCTGGACAACGCGTTGTACGTTCAAAGGAAAATATAACCTCCTCCTTTTTGGAAGTCGGTTAATAAGGGGACTGAATTTCTGTATTTTATTCTAAGAAACTGGAAGTACGACAGCATGTGCTGCCAAAGCAATGGAATGCAAAAGGAAGT
The DNA here is from genome assembly GCA_932294325.1 of Allophyes oxyacanthae. Classification (NCBI taxonomy): domain Eukaryota; kingdom Metazoa; phylum Arthropoda; class Insecta; order Lepidoptera; family Noctuidae; genus Allophyes; species Allophyes oxyacanthae. The sequence goes on along the minus strand of OW028623.1, from coordinate 3,019,232 downwards.
TCACATTTGTTAATTTCACAGAATGCAAACAGGCTAACAGGTCCATCCACCTCACAAACAATACAACCACCAACAATCTTCATCTAGCTGAGGCTGTGCCATACACCCATAGAGACAGATTTTATGGGACCATAACATTCTCAAGTATTTTTACCAATATTGGAAGATACTACAGAATGATCCAGTGATAGTAGAGTGGGTAGAATGATATTCTATTCCCCTCTTATCTCGGCCAAGATAAGGAAATATTCTTTATTTTTTAATAATACTGGAGGACAAATTCTAAGAAATGAGATAATCTTATAAGATTGGGTACAATTGGTCAATTATTACATTAGGTACAATTAGACAATTAGTTAATGTCAACCGCTACCTGATCAATTCTTATCTTCAATATTTTAATATATTATGATGACAGATCACACAGATTTTTACAAGATTTTTTAACAAATCTATGAACCTAGGACTCTTGTTTAAACTGGTCTTGAGTGAAGATTATATACTTGTATTGTTGACCTTAAATTAATAAGCATACTATTTAGTGGCAATTATAAATAATAATGAATAGATCAAATTTATTTAAAACATTTACAAGAAGATGTACAGATAGCCACAGTAGTATTAATAGTAAAGTCCTATTATAATGTTTTTGTTAGTGCCTAAATAAGAGCTATATTATAACTTAAACATTATTGAATTTCAGATGTAAGAAGTGTTCACTAGGAATTAGAATTATATGTAGCAACCTGCCTGATCTAGGTTTATTCAACCTGTGTTTCATGGATGAGATATTTAATAATTATTATTCAATTATTTAATAATACTGTTTATGAGTTGCTGCTTGCCATTTGGCTTATCAAGAGCTCCTTTTATATTAAATAAAATTCTGAAAGATGCTGTTAAGTATTTTAGAATGCAAGGTATAAGATTCGGTCTACTATTCTATATTACATGACATAAGTAATATGCCTTGTATCATCTTATTAGGAATGCTTACTATAATAACAAGAGTAAGAACATTTTTAGAAAACCTAGAATTTGTTATTATTAAGAAAAGATATTTGATATTAATAGTAATATAAAGAGAGATTTACTTTGAAGGAGGAAGAATATTATTATCATAAATAAGTGTAACCGCATCAAACAATATAAACTTTATTTAAGACATTTTCTCAGGTGCCTCTATAAGTGGATATGGAACACATTGGATAAGTTTAGAACACAGGAGGTAGATAGTCAGAGAAGGAAAGACAATTAAATATATAATAATTATTATTAACTCTGTCTTGAGAAATGATGCTGATCAATTAAGGAGTTGTAACTCCTGTATTATCAACTCATTGATTATAATTAAAGTATTAACCAGATGGGTGGAGTAAATAGATATATATATATATATAATGCAAAACTTTGGCAATGATGAGAAAATAGGATTATATCTACTTCCTATATGGGTTTCTCTTTTTAATCTTACTTATAAGGTAAGATAATAAAAAAGCAGATTTTGAATCTCGGAATTTTAACATAAGTAGATACTGAATGGGATCATAGATTGCTGTGATGGGATCTTACACAAGTCTTTTTTAAGCTATTAATAGATAAATTAGGCAATACGGAAATAAACCTCTTTGCATCTTGATTAAAACATAATGTCCAAAGTAGATTATCAGGGCATAGAGACCCTTTTTTGCTTAGTACATAGACACTCACAATTATAATGAAGTGAGAAGTTCTTTTTATGCAATTTCCACATTCAGTATGTTATTAATAACAACTTTTAAAAGTTCTTCACAAATACTAAAAGAGACAAAAGTCAGGAATAAATTTCTAATATATAATGCTTTTCTAATATAGTCTCACAACTATTTATAATCACTATTTGATTCAGATGCGTTAACGTTAGGTCCTTCTGACGAATTTAATATCTCCTTTCAGAATGACACACCCCTGCGATTTATTCACCCTGGTGTACATTATCAGGAAGGTCATCAAGAGGAGAATGATATCAAAGAATTAAATTGACATCATGATAGCTTCTTTATCTCAAAATTTTATTAATCTATTTTATAGTTATCTGCGCCAACAGTGGGCCTATAGAAGATCATATTACTAGTTATATATTTACTAGATATGAATTCCTAGAATAGTTTGATATACCTACAATTATAATTTATTGAATGATAACCATTTACCTTTCACTCAATTATCACTAGTTGGCGCTCTCTTAGGTAACATAATTAAACGTATGGATTTTTAAATTACAGTTAAATCAAAACACGATAATGTATCAAGGTATTAGCACATTTAAGTTCTTGGTATCCATTTGATACTTATGCTTGAAAGAGCTTAGAGTTGATAGCAGCATTTGCTATTGGACCTTATTCAAATTTAAAGTTGGATAATTAGGTGTCATTATAATGAGAACAGATACCTTTAGGTATTAATTATTAATTGTTCAAGTAAAATCTCACTCAATGTTTTTACTATTTTTTAACAATATGTCAATAATATTTCTAGCAAAGTCGCTACAATATCTAGAAAGAACTCTAACAGTCAGATAAATAGACAGTCCAATAAAGACATAATAAGTAAGTCAATAAGTAAAATTTAAAAAGTTGCCTATCAAACTGATATACTTAGAGATATATCTGTGTTTGCTACGCATTCAATTCTGCATGCGTCGTCATCCCAAGCATTATAGGCAAAGTTTGACGGTTGATAGCTTAGTATGCTAAAAGCCTGAGCTAAAATAAGTATCTACCTATGGTAATTGGCAAAGTCATCCTTTGCTAATCATTATAATAGACCCCTTCCAAATGAATCTGCTAACGAAGATAGTTTTGCCAGTGCAGTTTTTTAAGATTAGGGTTTGCTATAAGATCTCAAATACTAATTATTCATAGTATACTTTTTAAAGTTAGATTTCTCTATTAAACATTTAAAATTGTTATTATATATATAAAGTTCCTAAGTCTACTGGAAAAGAATATTAATTACGGATCATAATCATTGTAGACATATTACATCTTTTAGTCTTCAGTAATAATGAACTATAAAAGATAAATGACATAATATTATGTTCTCTGAACATCTACTTGTTAACCTACCTACCTTGGACTAATTTGAATATAATGATAGGATTAAACGAACTTACCTTAAGTGAAGTTCTATCCTAATTATATGAATAATTAGTCCAAGGTAGGTACTTCCCACCCACCCAAGATTAACACATGTATACATGGTTAATTCTCCCCTATTTCATTACTGCTCTAAAATTAATGATATGTAACGTTAGTGTTGCCAGGTGGAGATTTTTATTTTTATAACTCTGAAGATTCGCGTGACCTAGAGCAAGAGAAGACGGTACTACTTGTTAACCTACCTACCTTGGACTAATTATTCATATAATTAGGATAGAACTTCACTTAAGGTAAGTTCGTTTAATCCTATCATTATACAGTAGAAAGTAAAAAAATATATACAAAATTATAAGTAGAAAAAAGTTTATTTATATGAAAAAAATGTGATACTAAGAGAAATTGTGATAAAAGAATGTGATTTGATTTTAGGTATTTATAGTAAGTAGGTAATAAATAACTTAAGGCTGTTTTTGCAAGTGACCCAAATAGTTAAGAAAACTGATTGTTAGATCTATTAATAAAAAAAATAACGTAAAAAAATAATATGATCAATAAACGTATTTCCTGCTGATTTATATCGATATGTTTTATTTAATAATGTTGTGAACAAAAAATAGTTCCCATCACTAGAAGAAAATTTTACGTTGGTGCCGTTCGTGGAATAAAATTAATATTATTTTACTATTCCACGAATCGCACCAAACCAAAATTTGGATCGGTGCCGTTCGTGGAATAGCGTTGGTGCTATTCGTTTTAGTGCCGTTCAGATCGGTGCTATTCGTGGAATACCTCGGAATATTGAAGTTGGGGTAGAATAGAATAAATAGATCTTTTGATTCATGTAAACAGGCTCTTATGAAATGTCGAGACACTAGGTGCGCGATTCCAAATAGTAGGTCTTCGGAGAAGAACCGGCAAGAACCTCCATGGAAATTCTTTTAAAATAATAGATTACAATCTTGATTAGTACCATGTTGTGGTAAGAGCTGCGAGGATAATGTGATTTAATGTGAAAAAAAATAAGAATGGGCTAATAATTATTTGCCTTACATTTCTATGTGATGGTTTTCGGCGAGGCCATGACTTTTCACAGACAAAAAAATATATCGTTGTCTTAAATGATATGAACGAAATGGAAGCTAATGCTACAGATAGTACCAGCCACGAAGACGCGCCCTCCCACTAATTTTTGAAGCATCTTTCTAGTTGATCGTAACACTCTTTCGTGATTAGTCTATTCATCGTAGTGTGCGTGTGTACTCATAGTTAATTAGTGTGTATCGACAAAACTAAAACACTTGCGGAATGTTGCTTATTTTATACTGTAAGCGATTAGGAAGAAGAGTGGGGCGTGTCTTCGTTCATGGCACTCTCTGTAGACTTACAAGTCATAAAACTTACGACATGGCGACAGAAGGAATACAATATTGAATCCCCGACAAAAAAGAGGGGTGTCATAAGTTTGTAGTGTGTACCTGTGTATCTGTCTGTGGCATCGTAGCTCCAAAACAGATAGACCGATTTCAATGTAGTTTTTTAAATTGGAAGCTACTTTAATCGGGTATCATCTTAGCTATGTTTCACGAAAATCGGTTCAGCCGTTCAAGTTACAGCTCTTTCTAGTTGGAGTCGGGGGTTTTTGACGGTTAGGCTATATTAGTTTAATTTACTACATAAAGTTATAATAATGGATACTATGGCTTCATAGCATACTGCTTCCTCTTCTCACTTCATAATATAAAATACATACGAATTTTGAAACTATCCTATTTAAATGCAACAGCACCCACAATAAGCACATAAAGAATATGAGCTACCGCATAAAATATATATTACGCTAAAGGATATATCCTGAGGGTAGTTCAAAGGCGTGTTAACTGGTAGGTGAGCCAAACGGGGATGATTTATGATGCTCTGCAAGGGACGGTCGGGATAAAACCCTTCGCAGTTGCGGTCTGTTTCGATATACACCAAAAACTTGTTTTTATACCAAAAAAATATTATTTCATCGAAAGTATTTCTTGCTTGAGTTTGGTCGTTACGATCAAAATATAAACTAACCGTCAAAAACCGACTCCAACTAGAAAAAGATCTGTAACTTTTGAACAGCTGAACAGATTTTCATGAAACGTACCTAAGATGATACCCGATTAAACTAGCTTTTAAATAAATAAAACTTCATTGAAATCGATCCATTGGTTTTGGAGCTACGAGCCTACGCTGCCACAGAGACAGATACACAAATACACAGATCCACTGTTAATTAAAGAAGTGGAAAAGGTTTGAAATTTTACGTTTCAGTCGATCGAGATTGGTTGTAGTTTGTGTGACGATTGACTTTCTTGACATTGCAGAATTACGATAACTTTGCACTATTGGTAATTGTGTACCTACAATAATGCTTAATATGATGCTTGTTTATCACCTTAGTGGTTTATATACATAATTATAGGTAGGTACTCGTAATATCACATGCTTCAATTTTTTTTTTTAATAAGGTTGGAGGCCCTTCAGGCCTCACAAGTTCGGTTACAGAAAAGGCTCCCTGAGCCAACTGTGAGAGTCATTTATCAAAACCGAAATGTCTCAAAAATTCAAAGTTTCATAGGAACCTACTAAAAATTGAACTTGAAAGAGTGACCATTCGTATGAAATAATTCGTTACTGGTCGATCGACCGTCAACGAAAAAGAACAATTGACGTGATAAATACAAAAATAAGTATACTACGTCATTATTTGTGTATTATTACCCCATAACAAGAGACCGATTGCTCTATTTGATTTCTTCAAGAACTTCATACTTTTATCTCTCTTACTTACAGGAGCAAATATTTGGCGTCTCCTTCTAACGATCCAAAGTTTTTTTCTTCCAAACAAGTTGGTCCCGCGATAATAAAAATGTTATGATCGCACAAGTAAGTTTACGATTTATTTGTAGGAATGCTGATAGTTCGTGAAACCGAATATATTTTGTTAAGGGTTGACAAATTTCCAAGTTTTCAAGGATTTGTCCCAGTTATCGAGATATATGAGGATAAAGTTAACCTGTTGGGGTTGTAATTGTATTAAGATTGAGAAAGGTACAGATAATGTTTTATAATAATATACAGGATATTTTGTTATGTAGTAGAATTTTTGTACTTCGGTTGCATTTGGGAACGGACACTGAATCAGTCTGTAAAATATCCAGTATAAACATTTTTTTTCATTAATATTTGTAAGAAACTTGGAGTGGAGATAAGTCTAATATCTATTTTTATTGCGATCGCCAATTTAGATCTCTAAAATCATTTATAAAATCTTCACGGAAAGGATAAATTAAATTATGCTTTCAACCACTTCTTATTGAGGATTCCAGCCATCTAGATCTAGATAAAGTCTTTAGGCGTTTTTATCTGTCTGTACAAAAATTCGAATTACACTAGATTATTTAAACCTTTGATATTGGTCCTTTTAAAATAGAGCTTTTGGGCGATTGATACCGTGGTTCAAATCGTCCCATTATAAAAAAAGATCGTGTGCAATTCACACAGGCCCCATTCAAAAAGAGCACTTGGGCGATTGGTGCGCACAGGGTGTCAAATGCCTAAGAAAACGAAACAACCACGTCTAGGGCGTTTTGATGATGGCTTAAAGATTTACCTAAAACCCGAAGGCATTATTGTTCTAATTTATTTGTGATTTGTAGTTTTTGTCCCGAATTTCAGTTAACATGGAAACCCCAGTGTTTCTGGAGAGTAATAAAATACGAATAACAAAGTCATGCGTTCGACTGGTTCTAATAGTGTCTTGTATTTTCTACAAACAAAAATGTTGATGAAAATTCTAGCTTTGGAATAATAGTGAAAGTAAAGTTAAACTAAAGAATCTGTTCTCTACAGAAGGTTTACATTTAAATTGGAAGTAATGGAGAAGAACTTCTTTAAAATGTATGGCAGTGAAGAATAATTACTTGCTGATGATAGAAGAGCAATTTTTATTGGGAATGGTTAAAATTAAATCCTGCCAGCATGTTTATTTATTTTTTTATTATTTAAATCATTGCCCCTCACTAGGATTTCTCCTGTATCGAGGGTACAGTTTACAAACATACATGTCACATGCACACACAACCAGACCCGAAAGAACTATTTGTAGATCATACAAATATTTGTTCCGTGCGGGGATCGAACCCGCGGCACGTAGCGCAGAAAGCTAATTGCTTAGCCACTGCGCCAACCGTGCCGTCAAAATAATGTGTAAAATAATGTGTAATGTGTGTGTGTGTGTATAATGTATTTTTATTTTAAATCATAAATTGGAATATGATTAAAAATAAACTTTTACGAAAATTACGAGACAGATAATTATCATAAACATAAATACCTATGTGAAAAATGAAACAAAAGATTTTATTGTTCATGTTTTGCTTTAACAAATGAATTGGAAAATAATATTTACAGACATTTTCCCTTAGAATAGAATAGAAGAATACAAATTATATTCTATTCTATTTTATTCATGTTTCTTTTTGTGTATTGTCTCCCTGTAACACGTTATTAAACTTGCCTAAGTAATTTATCTTATTACTTAAATACAGGGTGTACAATTAAACAGGACACCTGCTTTAGGCGGTTTTTGTACTCATAAATGTGAAAAATAATTACTGTAGGACTATCTCTGAAATCGCGAGAAAAGAAATCTGCTGTTCCATACAAATAAATCAACATTACTCGACTAAATGTACGGAGCAGCAGATTTTGTTTTTCGTATTCCTCCATATTCATCACGTAAAGCTTTTTAATTATCTATGGAAAGGTATAAATTATCTATTCTGCAGCATGCCAAAACTTGGGTAATTGTATAAAATCAGCATTATTAATTTACCACCGCTTTTGGTTATCGAAATCGATTTAATTTGAAGTCTCTTGTAATGGCAATGTTAATTAAATTGGTTCCCATACTCCCGAAATTATACGAGCTCCAAAACAGGTATTCGACGATAATTGTAAAGGTAAATATGAAGCAGGAAAATTAATTGCGTATAACAATATCAATTATATTTAATTTAAGTATAAAGATCATGTCAAAATAACTGTAAATTTAGAAAGGATGCGAATAGAAAATTTTGTTCAGAAATCGAGTATGTATTTAAAAGCTCCTGGTCACTTTAAAAAAACATATCATGGCCAAAGTCAAAAGAAAACTGCAGAGACATAAATTAGCATAGATAAAATATTAATTAGCGCCGTTTTACAACGTATTATACAACGTGTATCAGAAATGCGTGGTTATACTCAAGAGTGTCGAGCAGACCATCAAACTGAACAACTTTCTCTTTGGGATTGACGTAGGAATCATGAAAATTATCAGCAGTTCCATACAAAATTAGAATACCTACTCGACCCAAACGTATGGGACAGCTGATAATTTTTTCGCGATTACAATTTTGGTCCAATAGAGAAATTAGTTCAATTTGATGGTCTGATCCATACCCTTAAATATGACTACGCATTACTGATACAGGCTGTATATTTGGATGAGTACCGAGTACAAGGTAATTATTAGCTAAAAAGAACCAAAATCCTTTTCCTCAATCTTTACATATAAATTACATTTTCTTATCCAAATTTCATTTCCACAAATGTATAAGTGAAAACAAAACATCCTCATTTTCTTTCCAAGGGGTTTTTCCTTTACAATTATTCACGAGACTTTTAAAAGGAAACAAATGTGGGTTTATCATTAATCACGTTCCAATTGACAGGCGGGAGTCCGCTGAAAGAATGACAATCCCTAACTGTCTTCAAGTTGACACGTCAATGTCCCTTCTGGGTAAGCCATTTGTCAATCGTAAAGCTATAGTGTATAGGACGGAAATGAGACTCGCCCTGTTTGTAACGTTTTAAATTCAATTGTGGTCTATGATATGTGGTGTTGATGGTCATGTTATACACGATGAAAATTAAGTCGTTTTGGATACGTTAACGAATGATTCTACTCATGGTAATGACGGGAAGAAAGAATCGGTGCGAAAAAAAAAACTTCACGTACAAACTCAACCAGCTGATCGTACCAAAAAGAAAGAGAAGACAAAAAAAATTTTTCTCTTGGAAAAGGTTTTCCTTTTGGAAAGTTGTTCATTATTATGAGTACAATCATTCGTTATCGTATCAGAAGCAACTAAAATTTTACCATGTATATTATCTTATTAAAAAACTAATTATGGAATTTTTTTGAGGTTATAATTTTAACTTCTAGAAGATTCCATAAGTTAGTAGTCTTTTTAATAATTTACAAAATGTTCAAAGTTCAAACAGACTATAATTATTATTATGAATAATCACTACCACCGGGTAGTGATTATTCATAATAATAATTATAGTCTTTATCTATGATTTTCTAAGCTTCTTAATCTAGAGTTATTTTTTTGTTCATTTGTGTTAAATTTGCAATGTTTTTTTTAGCTTCAAGATTTAAGAAAATAAATGATAACTCACCTGTTCTACCCACACGTTCGTTGTCATGATTTGATTCTTAAGATTCTGAAACAAAAGAAAAACATATTTCAGGAAAAAAATCAAAAAAATATTAAGTACTAAATTATTTTTTGGCTTGGGGAGTCGCTGTAATTTTGCAAGAACGGCAGGTTGGTTTCTTCCGATACAACGCACTGTTATTGTCTGTAGCTTCATAGTAAATAATACTTTTTAAGTTAGATGTGCTTCTAAAATATTTACCATAACTTTCTACAGTTTATAGGTTAATATATTATTAATATAATTGTGTAATGTTTTATGAAAAGGTTTAATGATCACTCAGATGGACAAGGACTCCTTTACAGACTTCAAACACTAAGTATCCTTTTTAAATTTATCACGCCTCAATAGTTTGCTTAACAGGATACTTTGGACAAACTTTAATCTAATTTCCTTCAACCCCTTAATTGCCTTTTTAAGCTTGCTAAAACATTGCAGAATTGCAAAACCTTGCTATAGCCAACTAAGACATCTTAGCAACCTCCTATCTTAGTACTAGTAACTTTAAAATTGCTATAATCAGTCTAGGAAACCATCTAATAATGACTACACAAGTAGTAGTTTAGGCAAAGTATTTCCTGATATTGTTTCCAAACTGAAGCCGTGTAGGTACGCACTTTTGAACAAAGTTACGTTGGATACGCAATAACTTTGTTTGCATGTGCGTACCACTAATAAACATCGAACAAAGTGTTCGGTGAAAGTGTTCGCAGTGATTCAATTGTTACGTTCTTGAACGATGTTTGGAGAATTTTGAACACACTTTCAAACAAATCTGCTATATGCCGTAAAAGCCATAGCTACAGACAGTGACAAGGCGATTGCTCACGAAACCTGATCGAACTGTGTTCGTGTTCTGTTTGCTGATTTGCATATCATACGATCCAAACTTTCTTGATCAATGTGCATGTTCGGATGTGCGTATATAGCTTAATGTCCTACTACTTGACCAAGGTCTCATACATAGTGAGTTCACATCTCCGTTTGTGCTTTTATCTCTAGCACTAGCTAGAGATGCGTAGCCTATCTTAAGCATTGAGGACTACCTCGATGCTTAAGATAGACTACGCAAACGAGTCACATGAGTTCATAGAATGTATTAAAACTGATGTCCTGATGGAAACCATTTCTTCTGAGAGAGTTATGGCCCACTCAGCGATTTCTCTAAGGTTAGATAGAATTTGTGATACTAGGCTAAAATTGAAAGCAAATGTAGAATAGAAACTGGGTCGACATGATCTACGGTATACGTAAGATGCAGATTAGAATATTATCCGGCTGGATTAGTTAAAGTTAGTTCTATAAATTCTGCTTGCGTTTGTTAGACGAAATTGAGAAAGATTTGTAGTCTTGCGTTTTCTGTTGTCAAAAGAAGAGAAATTATTATAATTTACCTATAAAAATTGTCACTAACATTATGGGTATTACCAGAACTCTAAATACTTTGAAAGAATACAAAATTAATTATCTAACTTTGCATTACAGTACCTCACAACTTGAGCGTTGAAAAATTCTTTAAAAAGTAGAAGGATCTATTTATATTCTATTCTAAGATTGGCCAGTTGTGGTACTGGACTTCAAATGATTGACATTTGCTCAAACACATAACAAAATGGCGTGCTAGAGTGTCCTGACGGAAAATCGTAGACTCGTTTCGATATAATTTTGGACTTGACTAAAGAACTTACTTCAACTGTACCTAGAAGGCTAAAGTTCTGATCCTCAGTTTATTTTTTCATTTAATTTCGTTCGTTGTTTCGTAACAACCGTGGATATAGATCTTGAGATCATTCTATTTAATCACAAGGTGGAAGTATGTAAAATTTAAACATGGTAAAGGACATTGCTAAAGCTCCATACATGATTAGCCCTGGAGTCTACAAAACAAAGATTATGCTTACTATGTACAACTCGATGAAAACAATATGTTTCAAGCAATTTTAAAACACGGACAGTGCTGAATATATTTTTATTCATAAAAATTGAAATTATTTTGAGGTTATGTTTTGCTTTCTTTCAAAAGTTGTGTCATGTCAACTACACTACAACGAAGATTTCAGTGGATGCTTTTCAAATGTATAGAGTATTTATGGAGTGTATGGAGTATTTTTTTCAAACGTTGCTTCCTTCTAGTCGTCCTGTATCTTGGGTACAGTTTACTAAGATAGGTATATATCTCACATGCACACCCAGCCAGACCCGGAACAAACATCTATAGTCCATACAATAGTACAATAAAATACAATTGAGCTAAGTTAGTCATTATAGGTACTCGAGGCTGGATTGCAGCCCGAACCGAAAGCAAGGGATGGAGCGTAATGGAGCCAAGAATGTAATGACCAATGCTCACGCATTTCATGCGACGTTTTTCAACACACTTGCGAGGAAAAAATAAATAGAGTTAAAATCCTATTTTGCGTATTTCTTCGTTTGTGATTGGATGAGTTAGCTATGCGCGCGCAGGATGAAGTATGCGCGCGCAGGTGGAAGAATGCGCGCGCAGGTCGAATGAGACGCACTGAGGAAGCCGTAAAACCTACTATTAATAATATAATAAACGGAATATTTGTGTATTTATGTTAATGTTCTGTTAATTACATAAATTAATGTTAATTTGTTGACAAAAACAAATAATTTAATGAAATTAAATTAACGAAAGAAAATACAAAATAAGTCTTGGCAGTATAGATTAGTGCCTTTGTCTGTCCATGAAAAGGACGTATGTTTATCTCAGTATACCTACTTATAAAATGTTTGGGTTATGTTCATGTTGTTTTTATGTTGTAGATATAAACGATCAAAATTATTTTGAAATTAAAAAAAACAATAGCTTATTTTTATTTATTCGAATTTTGTTTCATTGACTTAATTGTAGCTTAATTGTACTACGCTATTGGCAAACAAAAACAATATGGACGATACTATCATTTCCGATAACGTCATTATTTAGTTGATTACTTTTTAAAATGAAAAATGATTCAAGTACTGTCCGCATAAAATGAAAATAATAATAAGTACTAATAAAATACACTTGTAATTGTAGTATATTGTTCATCTTTGTAGACGACGGGGCCAACCGTAGCAATGTCCTTTAAAGTCGTTTCGGATACGTTAACGAATGATTGTATTCATAGTAATGCTGCGTCACTGCAGGGGTGCCAACTGAAAATCAGCGTTGGGCTCTCTGCGCCCAGCAAATGCTGAGCTGGCTACCCTTTCGGCATGGCATGCTTGACAGCATATACATATTATTTAAAAATATTTTCATAATTGTTAACTTTTGATGTGTCTGTGCCGAATAAATGTTCTTTTCTTTCTTTCTTCTTTCTTCTTTCTTTCTAATGAACAAAAGAAAAAACAACTCGAAGCGAAACAATTTTATTTCACATACAAACTCTACCAGCTGATCGCACCATTGATGATAAGCCAAAAACATATTCCGCGGCAAAAAATATTTATTTTCCTGAGTTTTTCGTTACTATGAGTACAATCCACATATGACCGTAATTATTCATGTTCTAAGTTAACTCTGTATAAGTATTTACAAACTTTGAACTATGATCAAACGGAAGATCTGATAACCATTGTGAAATAAGTAAATTAGGTTAATTAGGTCTATTATAAGAAATTAATTTATTTTTGTATTACATTTTAAGATTGCTAATGACAAATATTGTTAAAAACTTTGTTCCACTTAAGTACATTATTGTAAGTACTTCTGCCGCCTGTGGCACAGGTTTATCCTAGTGCAGGCACCTATCAGTATGATACCTATGTTATAATTACGATTTATATTGTGTTTTTTACCATAAGTAATTTTTTGAATAAATTTATCTTATCTTATCTTATCCTATCTAATCATTCGTTTTGAAAACGACTTTAAATTCACCGTGTATATTTTGATTATAAAATTTAGGAATTACTCTTGTTAAAAGTATTATCAACGATTCCCAATTCTATAATATCGAGTTTAATACAGGGATCTTTTGATTTTGTTAGTTGTAAATTATGTAGATTGTATTAAGTTTATACCACAATATTCAGTATACAATACTTAGGTACATACATAAGCATGTTTCTGTACATAAGCTTCTCTAAGTACCTAGTTCGTCAAAGTTATCAATAAGATGGAGTTTCTATTCTAAGTGGAGTTTACATATTAATAACGTATTATTAAGAAACTTCCAACTATTTGTGTGTACCATATTTGTGTCTTACTTTGAACACTAATTTAATATGGAGACGAAGTAATTTTAATTATACGTCAATTTTGACATGAATATTTAGATACTTTGAAACTAGAAGAGAAAGTATGTCTTGTACTAGAGATTTTATATAGAAGACTGCTCAGTTAACTTATTGAATACAGTTGAATATGAATTTGGGGATAACTGACCTTTATAAAAAAATATGTATTTATGAATTCACGTCCAGGAGATACAACTTTAAGAAGATGCCGTAAGACGAATATCTTTAATCCAGGAATAAAAAATATTATATTCAAAGTCATCCAATTAATCAATGTAAACTGAGCACAAAACCAACAAATTTCAGAGATACCTAACATATGTATGAATGCAAATTCATCACGCGAAGCTCACTTAACATGGAGATATGAATGCAAGACAGGAATTAATTGTACGAGCAAGAGCCAAAATTTGAGCCTCATACATCCTGTGATGAGCAAAAACTGATTATTTTGAATTCCAACATAATATTTTATGTTCTCCGTTCATGTAATTAAATAATGAGAGAAATAATAGAACAAATTGACACTGCACTAACAACATTCAAACAAAGTTTGGTCAATTTATTAATGTAGCAGTAGTTAGGACATTTGCACAGTCATGTTATCGAATAGATTATAAATTCTTGTTTTTTAGTAACTTTTGGTAGGTACTCAATTCGATTAAATACAGCTAGTTATAGAATAGGGAAATAATTCGTAACTATAAATATTGTTTATAAAACAAGTATCTACTGGTGACGAAAAATGATAAAATAGGTAGTATAAAAAATATTGTAAACACTGGGCAGAAATTCACAGTATGTATGTAAAATAAAAATATATCCAAACAAAAAGAATGTTTCAAAATACGCAGTACCTACACGTCAAAGCACATAAAAAGCGAACTCTATTCTCTGAAGTGTACAGTGGTTTCACCAATGACCAAAGAAGCCTCTCTTAGATTTCACCAGCTTTAAATGCCAATATCGTAATGTTATTTCACTCCTAAATTTTGCCAACAAATTCGTTCTATATCGATAGATAATTATGGCGCAATTAAATCGCAAAATTTTCTATCGACGCCAAATTACTACGAAAATTGGAAGGTGCAACAGTACCAACTGTGTATTCAGTCGGTGAGAAACACTAGTTTCAAACTACAAGTTTCATTGTTCGCTGCACTCAGTAAAGTTTCGGATTCCTTTTAACTTTAATTACCCTTAGTTCACGGACGGCATCAGATAAAATTGCATTCCTTTAGAGTCGAACGTTCAGTTCGGTCTGAGGAATCCAAATTATGTTTGCCCATTCGTTCGTACTTCTTGTTGGGATTGCACGTGATTTTACGTTTCCTATCTGTGTAAGAACATTGTGTTTGATTTCTAGTGCTCCGTTTATGTTATTGTTCTACTTTGTAAAGATCCTAAAGTTTTCAATAGATTTATCATGCGTAACTTTTAGATCTACATTGTTTCTTGTGGGTGTTAGTTCCTTTTCGATTTTGTTGTCATTAATTTTAAAATCATTAGAAACGTTCTAAAGTATTTTTTCTTTGTGGTAGCTAAAAATATCAATAGAAATATATACTATAACAGGGTGTCAATTGTTTATCCTCCTACGTAATATGGGTATGGTATACAACAGAGCGAAATAGGTTGCCGTAATTCTCCTATGCCACGAGTAGCTTCAATATTGCGTGCCGCTACAGAAATTCTAATATCAAATATGTTATTGGTGTTCTTCATTTCAAGCAGTGTTCTCATAGCTACACCCAAACTTACTATTTAGAAAATGACTGCTGCAGAAATAGAAATATCAGTATTGCCAACGTCAGTGGCGTGTTTGGTTACGTAGTAGTTTGTTAGAATCGTTAGAATTTCCTAAAATGATCCTTAGGAAGCATTGTAATGGGGCGAACAACGAATATTTTTACGCGCGATTCAGAAGGATTCTTGAAGCGTTATTTGTAATGGATTAATAATGTCAAGATCACGAGAAAAACAGGCATCAGCCTGGCTAACATGAACGCCGTGACATAATTTTGTCGTTGCATTATCTTGTGCGGAAGCCATTATCATGTCTTGTCATGAGGATAAAACACAGTCGCGGCGCGCATGATAGTTGATAGCCTATTAGGATTAGCACTTTTCCTAAGTTTAAAGTGGTTATTCATAAACAATACTTTTGCGGTGTAAAAAGCGGGGTAATCAACATTTTGTATAGAATTATGTAGTTGATTATTTTATACAAATACTAACAATACCCAGGTATTACCTACCTGTAACAGTTATCCAATCACCACAAACGTTCCTACACAATATAAGGTACACTAGAGTTAATATTACCATATAATTTTATTACCAATTTACCGTAATAGGTAGCCCTCAACCGGTTGATAGGATTTGTGATCGTTACACGGTTGTCAGTGTGTCGTAAACGGTGAACGATTCATAAAATTGTTGTGACTTGTTCTGGTGACATAAAATCGTTTAGAAACGAATCATTTTGAATGTTTAACAACTGCCCTGAGGTTGTTTGGTAGGAAGATGATCGTGGAATAAAGATTACGTGGTTTGAACTGCTTGGGCCTTTGTCGTGTTCGAAGTTAAGGCAGAATGCTACTAGATGTCGCTTAATTCAGACTTGACGAACCCAACAGGTCAGAAAGGGTAGCAAGATAATAAAGTTGACTAGATGGCGCTACGTATCGCCTTTCTGTTAGCGTTATTCTATATTATCAGTATAACCAGAAAATCTTCCATCATTATAAGTTATTATTGAACTTCCAGGATATATGTACTATGCTTTATTACTGTCTGCGTCGGAAAAACACGCATAAAAGAGCCCGGATTCAAACTGTTCTTAGTAAATTTTTGTGTCATTACATAAGAAATTATAATTAGGGCTTCCTATGTCACAACAATTTTAGATACTATTAGGAAACACTGGACAACAATAAAATAACTTTTACTTTTGACTAGTTATGTGTAGAATAAGAGTAATAAATGATATTAGAATATTTCAAATACGAATAGTTTTTTATATTGTAGAAAAAAACAGTTTTTATGAATTTTAATTTAAAATAATAATAAAATTATTATTATCGCGCCCTTAAATAAAAAATACTCTGAATTAAAAAATGTTAGTCAAAGTGATATTCAATTTTACGACTAGTAGCTGTACCTAGGCCTGGGGGCCTAAAGAGGCCACATTGAGCAATTCATCTAATGATCTGCTTAGTAACTGTCAAACAGGTACCTACTGAATATGAACCTTATGCGGATGATAATAAGAGTCGTCAAGTAGATATTTTGACATTCGTAATATGAATCATATTGTGATTCATCTAAAGCGGCCTTTTTAGCCCCCCTCATCAAATCAAAATAAATATGGTGTTGCAATGAGGGTAGGTACCTAGGTAATTCCTAATTAGTAAGCACTTTTGTTTTTACAAAATTATGTTGACCAGTGTAATTTTTATTTCCACTCTCGCATCAACAAGAACTTTATAGTCAAAGTTAATCTGACTAACGCACGTGTTTACTATTTACCATTGTTACATAAGCCAGTCCTCGTTAATTTCGCAACGTTAACTATTCGTATAATGTTAAGTGTGCAAGTGTAAAAGGGACCAGCTGACGCTTCATTAAACTTTATAATTGGCTTCCAAGCGACGCGACGTTAGAGGCGACGAACTAGAAAATACTTGGCGCTACTGAGTTATCACAATTTTGTCGTACGGATGTGCCGCATGTAAATGAGGTTCTGTAATTAGGTAGGTCGCGTGATGATAAAGATGGTGTTGAAGAAAGAAAGAAAATAAATTTATTCAGCACGGACAGTGACAACACACGAGAGAACAATAAAATAAAAGTTATCATAAACCCTGAATAATAAAGAAAATAAAAAAAAACATATAGGAGAACAAAATAAAAATTAAAAATAAGAGTAAAATAGTCATCATAAAATATTGCATTATGTTGTCAGTATGCCCATGCCGAAAGGGTAGCCAGCTCAGCATTTGCTGGGCGCGGAGAGCGCGCTCCTGATTTTCAGTTGGCACCCCTGCAGTGACACACGGAAATATGATGAATTAAAAATTAAACAAGTATTATTAAATAAATATACTATATAAATATATAGAGATAAAAACACAACAAATAAATTCAAATAAATTGAATTGATAATATTAGATACGCCTAATGGAGCATTACTTATTTATCTGACTAAACACAGACATTCATATTTTTCAAGGCCCACCGCGATTGCTTGTGTAAAGTGTAAATAAAGGTTAAAAGATTGAAGGAGGTCAAAGAAAGCTGTTGATGACAGGAAAATATTACTCAACCATATTTACGGAACAGCTGATGTCGTTTTCGCAATTTCAGGGTTGGTCCCATGGTAAAAGTTTTTCATAACGATGAGTACAGTAACCACTTAAAGGGATCAGGACTAGAGGTAGGACCTTGTATTATAACGAAAACGATGTACATCTAAAGTAATTATTTTGGAACCGTGCGTTTAGAGTCTTACGTTTCAAAAGTGTTTTCTTTGAAATAATTGTAAGTAAAGTTTATTACGAAAGTAAGTACCTATCCTAAAACGAAATCATTTGCAAAGATTTTTCTTAAAAAACAATGAAGATAATTATGGTTGGATGGCAGTTGAAATAAAACCCTTACAATTATAGGTACACCACTTATTTTTAATTACCAGATTTTTTTAAAGGCTTTCTTTTTTCATCCATCAACACATTTGCTTTTATGGGATCAACTCTGAAATCAAGAAAAAGAGTATGATCTAAATTCTTATGGAAATCATACCCATCATTGGTATTTCATACTGCACTAGTTTTTTAGTTCTGGGTAATGTAGGTATTATCAACGTCAGTAATTTTTTTATTAAAAAAATACCACGTAACCAAGCTTGAGCAAAACTTTAGATTTTGTGTTTTATAAAATATTATACGAAATTTAAAAAAAATAACGAAAAAAATGTTATCATTACCATCAATCGATAGTGCAAACAGCATTATGAATTCCCGAATCGATACACCCCATCTACTATACATTGACGTCATTTGACGTTTCCCATAATCCGAACTGTCACACACCCTACTCAATTCTTCCGCCGAGATCAAGGGAGATTTAGGTCGTGGTAATATATGACCTCATAAAATTCTTTACCGTATAACTGGATGCGAGTGAATTTTAGTTTGGTGTGTCATAAGTGTGTAGTACTCGTATCTATAGATATTTGAAGTCAAATAAAAGTTGTTTTTATGTGTCTTCCGAGTTGATGAAATGAAATGCGTGAGGGATGAAAATGCTGCTACTGAAGGCGTAGCACGTCCACTATACATAGAAACGGATTTTGTCTACGGAAGAATAGACGAAATAACAGATTGTAGAAATATTTCTACTCTTGGGTAGGAATTATGATTATGTGAAATATTAAAGTCCTATTTATTTTACACATTTGGGGTGTGGATCGAATACTGAATACCCCTCTTTCAATATGTCCTTCATTCGCGGTCATCCTGTATAATGAACATTGGTTAGGAATAAGCCATGGGTGCTTTTGCAACATTACATACATATTCATCAAGCTGCGAACGGTCGCGGTAAATAACAGATTTTGTATTGTATCTACGTCTCTTGACGGGTTAAAATTGAATATAATTTATATTCTGAATAATAATATCAAGTAACATAATAATTTACGTAAAATCGGCCATTTTTCCGTTCGACCATCTTTAGGGCTAAAATAATTTGCAGCCGGAGTCCAAACGCGATACGTTATCACGATCACGATACGTTGCGAAAAGTATTATCGCAACGTATCGTGATTGTATCTATAATCTTTCCCCGCATAATCCGCTTAGTTTTTAATAGTAATATGCAGTGAATGCACGTGATATCGTAAACAAAATCACATCGGATTGTAATAAAAACAATAGGGTATAATCATTGACAATATTTTTATTAACCTATCAGCACTAATGTGTGGATGGATTATATTGATAATATTTCATATGGCAATGTAAAACATTTATCTTGATAGAATTCTGTCATGTTGTGAGAGCTAGGCGTAGCTAGGTTACAATAAAAATAATAAGATAATATAAAACATTTTCGCATCCTGACCTGCACCTTTTATTTATTTTCATCAGGTTATGGGCCCAGGCAATAATCCTGTGCAGATATTTATAAAAGTGTAGGACCAGGAAAAATATCGACGGACATAGATCGGCAGATCGCCGAAAACAAAACACGTCGCACGTATAGGTAGCGCGGACGACGGACGGACCCATCGATAGAAGATACTTGTTCTGGTGCATGAACAAGGCAAGAAGGCGAAATGGAAGGAAATACGATCACTTACAACGTGATCAAGTTGGAAGGTTCCAGAAACTGGAATATCTGGAAATTTCAAACAACAGTATTGCTGAGGGGCCAAGGTTGGTTGGACATAGTTGAGGGAAGGAGTATAAAACCTGAGGATGCAACTGGTCGCACTAGTTGGGAGTTTAAAGATGCGAAGGCTCAGACAATGATAGTCACGAGAATGACGGAAGCTGTAATGTTGCACATCATTTCTTGTAAAACATCAGCAGAGATGTGGAGAAAATTACAGAGCGTGTACGAGCAAAAAACTGAGACAAGCATCCATATCGTACAGCAGCGATTTTTCCAGTACAAATATGAAAAAGGAAGTGAAATGTCGACGTTCCTATCAAAGATACAAGAGTTACAAAATCAGCTGAAACAAATGGGCGAAGAAGTTTCCGATAAATTTGTGATTACCAAGATATTAATGTCACTACCAGATGAATACAAACACTTCGTGTCAGCATGGGAATCTGCGCCAGATGACAAGCAGACCGTGGACAATCTAGTGGCTAGATTATTAATTGAAGAAGAAAGACTAAAGGAGAAGAGTGGAGAGTCCCAGGAAACTTCATCATCGTCAGCATTTGTTGTAAAGAATAAAAAGACTGTAAAGTGTTTCAACTGTAATAAACTCGGACATCTTCAAAGTGAGTGCAGGTATAATAAAAATAACATTATGGAAAAGAGTAATAGTACCAATAATAACTGTTATTATTGTGGAAAAGAGGGACATGTTAAAGCTCAGTGTTGGTTTATGAAGAACAAAATGAACAATATGAAAAGTAAAGGTAATGCTTTTGTGGTGACAAATTCAGCAGAAAAATATCAAGAATCAAAGTGGTTAGTGGACTCTGGGGCAAGTGAACATATGTGTCGGGATCGCACATTATTTACGACTTTTTCAAGCGTAACCCAGAAGTCTGTAATTGTCGGTAATGGAGCGACAATTAGTGTGTTAGGTTACGGACAGATGGCATTAGAAGTTTATGACGGAAGAGAATGGATTGACACAAGAATAGACAACGTTTTATTCGTTCCAGAATTAAAAACTAATCTTTTCTCTGTAAATCGTGCCACTGACAAAGGGTATGTCATGATGACAAATGAAAATATGTGCAAATTTTATAAAAATAAAATTGTTTGTGCTATTGCAAAACGAATTGGGAACTCTTATTATATGGATTTTCGCTATAGAACCGAGATCGCAAGTATTGCAAAGACAGTTGAAGATTTGAACGATAGGCATGAAAAATTTGCAAATCAAAAGTTTAATTATGTGAGAAAAATCTTACAGAAAAATGACATTGAACCAAAACAAACTTCTCTTCCTAAGTGTGAAAGTTGTTTTGAAGGTAAGATGCACCGATTACCTTTTAATGAATCGGTACATGTAAGCACAAAAACATGTGAGCTTGTTCATGCATATACTTGTGGTCCAATGGAAGAAATGTCTGTAGGTGGGTCTAGATATTTTGTCATTTTGAAGGATGATTATTCTAACTACAGGAATGTTTATTTTGTTAAAGCCAAACATGAAATTAAGAATTGCATAGAAGATTTTTTAAATAAAGCTGAGAACGTAACCGGAAACAATGTGAAATGGTTTAGGAGTGACAATGGACTTGAATTTGTCAATAAAGAAGTTAAAGAAATGTTTTCAAAGCGAGGTATAATACACCAAACTTCAGTAACGTATACTCCTGAACAAAACGGGAAAGCTGAAAGAGAAAACAGAACATTAGTTGAGGCATCAAGAACAATGTTATATGCAAAGGACTTACCTAAAAAGCTGTGGGCAGAGGCGGTGAACACTGCAGCATTTGTTCTGAATAGAACTGGAAAAAGTAGGGAAGAAGGAAAAACTCCATTCGAGGTATGGTATAATAAGAATTTTGATATTCGTCAGTTGAAAACTTTTGGGACACCTGTGTATGTACATATTCCCAAAGAGAAGAGAAGGAAGTGGGATAAAAAAGGAGAAAAAGGTTTAATGGTTGGATATGGAGAAGATGTTAAAGGTTACAGGGTATACATGCCACAGAAGAACATAGTAGAAATAAAGAGAGATATAGTTTTCTTGTGTGATATGTATGAAGATAAAGCTGAAGATGTATCCAAAGGTATCGAAGAATCGCAAGTAATTCTGGAAGATAAACCTCCTAGCTCTGTGGAGAGCAATGATTCCGAGAGTGAGTATGAACCATGTAGTGGTGGCGACGGAAGTTCTACAAATGGATTAGATGACACGTCAGTACCATCTCAACGCAAGAGTGACCGTGTGAGGAAACAAACATCTTTCTATAAATGTAACAATGTTTGTAGTGAAGAGAGTGAGCCACGCACATATAAAGAGGCGATGAAACGGAATGATGCGGGTAAGTGGACTGAAGCTATAAATACAGAGTTGCAAACATTAAAGGAAAATAATAATTGGGATATTTGGGTAAAACCGGTCAATGGTAAAATAATTAGCAGTCAATGGGTTTTTAAAATAAAGGGAATGAACAGTAATGCTAAGCAATATAAAGCAAGGTATAAATGTAAAGCAAAATTTTTGAAAATGGATTAACTGAACTTTCTCAGAAAAGTTATTTGGAAAATGTTCTTAAAAGATTTAAAATAGAAACGTGTAAACCGATGTTGACCCATAAAAACTTACAGCAGGTATGTCGACAAATCATAGGATGTCTTATGTATGCTGTATCTAGCACTATGTTAAGTAGGTACCAGAAATGTGCAAATAATGTGTTGTTGACTGCATTAAAGAGAGTATTGCGATACATAAAACATACTCTGGATTATAAATTAATTTACAAATGTGATGATATAGTGTTAGAAGGTTATTGTGATGCTGACTGGGGGAGATCTAGAGGACAGGAAGTCCACCACAGGTTATATGTTTACGTTTTCTAATTGTTTAATTTTTGTGGTGTTGTAAGAAGCAAGCATCTGTTAGTCTGTCTTCAACAGAAGCCGAGTATGTTGCGTTAAGTTCGGCTGCAAGCGAAGCTTGTTGGTTAATAAATTTGTTAAAAGAATTTGGTTATGATAATATTAATATTTATTGAGATAATCAGTCAGCAATATCAGTGGCAAATACAGATTCAGTTAAACGCCTGAAACATATTGATATACGGTATCATTTTGTTAAATATTTAATTAATGATGGTAACTTGTGCGTACAGTATGTTAACACAAGTGATCAGCCAGCAGATATTTTGACGAAGGCTCTAAATAAAGAGTTGATACTGAGATGTTTAGAGAAATGTACGTAACTAATGTATTAGTTTTGTTGTAGGTTGTTGGGTAACCTAAAGTTAATTTTGTTTAAGATTTATTGTAAATGTTTAGCATTGAGAGGGGGTGTTGTTAATATTTCATATGGCAATGTAAAACATTTATCTTGATAGACTTCTGTCATGTTGTGAGAGCTAGGCGTAGCTAGGTTACAATAAAAATAATAAGATAATATAAAACATTTTCGCATCCTGACCTGCACCTTTTATTTATTTTCATCAAAAAAGCAATCGTATTAATAATTTTGACAATGATAAAATTTTGAGGATTGTAAAGAATTTTTTTCATCATATTAATCCATACGTCAATAGACGTATGAGGTATTAATTAATACCTAAATATTTTCATCATATTGATGAAAAATATGTAGGTATTAATAGGTACCATAATCTTCTTCAGCGCGTTTTTTCGAGAGGATTCAAAAGGCTTCCGAACTCTCGAGAGAAGGCCGTGGGATGGGATTATGATTCCATAAAATCCATCTACAACACATCTGGAATAACATTATCTACATCTATGGTCGGCTTCAGAAAGTGTGAATCACCATTACGATAATTTCAGACCTCAAAACTATAAGACCTTCCTAGTAAAGAGATTTAAAAAAAAACTTAATAATTTTCGGTACAAAGAAAAATTGGTTTACATTCTCTGCCAATACATTTCAATGTTTCACCGACGTGTATACACGTAACCAGCGTGACTAGCGACATCTGTTGTTCGCAGTGAACTAGTCCGCTGAGCGATGAGTAATAATTTAACTTTGTAATTGGTTTGGACGACGCCGACCAACTCCGACCCACGAGTGAAGTCATTTGAGATTTTGGCAAGTAATCGTGTTAGAGTTTGGTGTTAAAAATATTTTAGATTAGTAAGGCAATTAAGGTCTGTAATAGGATTTGCTTTGTGACGACTTCTTACATATTTTGGCATTTTTGAATTCGTGGTAAAGTGAGTTAGCTTTTCTAGCTAAATTGTTTTAGTTTTTCCTAGAAATTATGACTCACTTTGTGAACAAATGATTCAGTATATTAGCGGCAGCAGCCATTTGTATTAATGGATTTGTATTGTAGTGATTTCTTTCATAGTTTGGTTTTTTGAATTCGTGGTAAAATGAGCCAGAATTTTTTGTAAAATCTTGTTTTATTTTTTGTCGTTCCAATGCAATTCCGTAATACAAATGGATTCTGTTGCTAATATACCTACTGAATTATATTTTTATAACACGCGCCTTGCTTTTATGTCAATGGCTTCAAAATACAATATAGGTATTATAATCTAAAAATACTTAGGTAATTGTAACGGACTTACCGTTGAAAGTGGCCACAAATTACACACGTTAGAAATAGAATACTTAAAATAAAACATTTTTTTTGTACAATTACCTACAAGTATAACATGTTGTAGAAATAGAGAGTCCAAACAACTAACTCTAAAATAAAAAGAAGAACAATTTATATAGAAACACATGCAAATTGAAACAGAACGCTATTCCAATAGTAATCCAGCAATTCTATTAAAAATGCTAATTAAGTCCTTGAAGCGACCACGATTCCGAGCTCTGTTTGTCAAACAGAAACTGCACCTAGATCCGGTAAAATTAACCAAGTAGACTGCAGAAATATCTCTGATGTTAGTAACATGAAATATTCACATACAGCCTTGGTAATGTCAGCAATTAAGCATTTAAAATGAGGATAAAATGGTCCAATCCGGCAGCTAGCACCGAAAACTTCTGTGTTTGGGCCAATTTCCAACGTTATTTATTATTACTTGGCCATAATGAGCTCTTAGCCGTTACATAACGCAATCCCATTATTGTGTGCCACAAAAGCATATCATAAATCACCAGTGCCAGTAAAAGTTGACATCATTTTTAATAACAATGGGTCATGACGTCATCTATTGTAGGGTTTGTTATCGCAAATAAGAGGTGGTTCTGTATCGCCTGTTTGAGCTTCTTTGTCGAGGGGTTTTTGAGCAAGTGATTAGGATATTAGGAATTTTATAGAAAGAAGAACCTTGAGGATGATACTCTTATATGAATAGAACGGGTTCATCATTTTCTTTGGGTTTAATTCTGTTATATTCTGTTAGTTTAGCAATACTATCTATAAACGTATTCAGGGGCATTCGTAAACCACACTGAATCGAACTGCACTACAGTGGAGCGACGACGCGGCCTAATATTGTTCATATGGAATCGTGTCGCACCATGCAGTGCCGCCGCTGCGTAGTGCGTTATATCTCATACTATTTCATATAATCAAGATTAGTCCGTGTCGCTCCTCTGTAGTGCAGTTTCGCTCAGTGCGGTCTGACCTTTAATGTATTTTATTTCTTTTTTCTTGTTACTTTCTTTCTATCCCACGACACAGGAAATCCTAGTGTGGGGTCTAAGGAATAAAACTCTGTATTTATCTTTCTTGTGAAAATAAAAATTAAAAAACTAAAAAAAATTGGTTATGATGATGGTAAAAATAGGTCATAATAACATCGTAAAACGTAAAAATTAACATATTACTGCACATTTAATCCTTTTATTTTTGTATGAATAAATAGAAGTATTTAATTAATTATTTATTCATGCGAAAACAGTACAAAAAATACAACAAAAAAGTTTCATTATGATAAAACAAAATAATGTTCCGCTGAAAACTACTCAAACTTTAGAAATTGAATTTATTATTCATAACCACTAACCCGCTAACATTGTTAGTTAGCAGCTGGTACATAGTCTAAAGTCGAGATCATATCCCATAGATAACCAAATAGGTTGTATTAAATCCCATTGTTGCCAACATAATAGCGAGATTATTGTGACCTGAACTGAATATGGGGACAACCATGGTACTACAACCAGGTGGTTGTAGATTATACGATCTCAAATAGCTGGCCCTGCTAAGTAGGTACAGACAGCAACAGAAATCAATTGTCAGCATTCTTATATAATAAAAATACTGCCTAATAAATTCTGATATTTACTGAACCGGCACTATAACGATCACTGAACTGAAATGAACTATTTTTACTGAATGTAGGTAACAGAGTATAAGAATAATAAATATTGCTCTTTGTTATTCTACTTGTGTTACTGACCGTACCACCTAACTCAATGCCTACATAGGTAAGTATGAACGATTCTGTAAACATATTTTCTAACTAAAACGTAGAAAAACAATATCTATTCTAATCACTACATAGTATAAAACAATGTCGCTTCTCGCTGTCTGTCTGTCCCTATGTATGTATCTTTAAAACTACGCAACGGATTTTGATGCGGTTTTTTTTAATAGATCGACTGATTCAAAGGGAAGGTTTTTATGTATAATACTTTCATATTTAATGTAAGGATAGTAGAGAAACTGCATCCGTGCGCAGCCGGGGACGGGTCGCTAGTATTATATAATATTATGTAATAAGCTTGTATAGATCTTTCGAATATAGAGAATTCTCAAAATGATACCAGCTTCTTTTTTTTTTAATCCTTGCGCCTCACTTGTTTTTCTCCTGTATTGAGGGTAGGTACACTTTAGAAACACATCTCCCATGCACACACACCGAGACCCGCCCCCTAATTACTGATGTAGCAGACAGTTTGCGACAGGCGTAAATCGCGGTAGCTGCTGTCAAACATCACTTTGGTATTACGTATTTGCCGATAGCGACGCAACAGCCACCGCTTACGGTTCCACCTTCTGGCGGATAATAAACGAACTAAAAGGTGTATATTTGGCGCTGCCAACGCGAAATGTAGCCACAGGCGGACGAATGCCTTACATGACACGAATTTGTTTGACAGTTCGCGACTAATCGCGCTCCGTCTGCTGTCGCGTGGCTGTCGGGTGGCTGTCAGGTGATTTTTACGTAATTAGTGCCAGGGTGCCAGAACAATTATTATACACAATACAATACAATACACTTTATTGCACACCAGTAATAGAAGAAAAGATACAGTAATTAGAAAAAGAAATGTACAAAGGGCGGTTTTATCGCACGTGGCGATTTCTACCAGACAACCTTAGGATGGACAGATTTGCAGGTTAAAAGAGGGGGGTAGTTCACGGTGTAACAATAATAGCTAGAAAATAATTTGGTTCATAAATACTGTACAAAACATAATACATAATAATATGTGTATATAATAATACATAACAATATTATAATAACTGTAGATCATACAAATGTTTTTTTCGTGGCACGTGGTAGTAGGAAGATAATCGCTTAGCTACTGCACCAACCGTGTTGACTATGTAATCCCTATTACATGCCATTAGATAGGTAATAAGACGTAGGCAGGTGGGTGGGTGGATAGTAGGGTTAGGTAAGCATTAAGTCCGCCTCTGTACATAGTGCAAAAAGTATAAATAACACTGATAAATAGGTCTAATATTAATCTGTTAACCGCAGATTAAATTTAGACTATAAGATATATTTTTATGTAGTGCGCAAAATTTGCAGACTGATTCAGTGTCCGTTCCCAAATGCAACCGCAGCACTAAAATTCACCCCAAAACAAAATAAAAAATTGATTTTGTATGGCTTGTGCTAATAAATTATGCGTGTCCTCCATACTAAGTCAAATTTTCGTTTTGTTTAAAGTGTACCCCAATACTGCGGATGCATTTAGGAACAGAGACTGAATCACTCTGCAAATTATGTGCACTACATTAAAAAAACCGGCCAACTGCGAGTCGGACTCGCGCACGAAGGGTTCCGTACCATTATCTATAAAAACGCCAATAAAATCATCTTTGGTGTGTAGGAGCCCCCTTAAATACTTATTTTATTCAGTTTTTTAGTATTTGTTGTTATAGCGGCAACAGAAATACATCACCTGTGAATATTTCAACTGTCTAACTATTACGGTTCATGAGATACAGCCTGGTGACAGACGGACAGAATAGGGTCCCGTTTTACCCTTTGGGTACGGAACCCTATAAATATCCTGTATAGGTAGTAATTTGAGTAGTAATAAACGTCAAGTCCTAAAAGGAGCTAACGAGTCGATACAAGTAATAAATTCGTATATAACATTTTACGATTCATACACTCTATGATATAGCTTTATTTGCTTTTGAATCATTTGATTGGTATATTGTTGTGAACGAACTATTCTAGTGATTTCTGCTTACGTAGCCTTTTGCCAAACGGATTCCAAATTCAAAATTGATAATAGATGCTAAATTCCCTATAGTCTGGCAGAGAATGTCGAATCGTAAATGTTGGCAGCAGGAATCTAAATTGTTATCAGCAATTACAAAACTCTCAGTACTGATATTTATGTACTTCATTCTTCATGGCTTTTACATCATTTTGGTAATTACTTTACGTGATTGGTGGATTTCACAGCAAAGAAAAAAGTACAAAAAATTGCTCTTTAAAAACAGAGATTTTCATTCTACAGGGAAACGACATCCATTTTTGCTTCTAAATTTTTGCAATTAGATGCCTCCTAACTGTCTCTCTGAAATCCTGAACCGATAGTAAAGTCCTGTTCAAGCTTATTAGCGATGATCTTGATGCTTTGTTCGGGAAGATGAACCGTTTTTTTTTATTATACACTAAAAAAAAAATAGCTAAAAAAAATTGAATAAAAAGATGATTAATTATTAATATTAATTTAATTGATTTATATAGCGAATAAAATAATACTTAGGTTATAAACTTTACGTCAAAAATCGTTCTAGAAACCATAACTCAAAAGATAATGCGACTGTGTGTTGGTGTGTGTATTAATATGATTTTGTAATGATTCTATGAAACTTGAAATAAGTGATTATTATTTTATTATAACTCAAAGGATAAGAGCACCAGTAAAGTCTTGGTAAAGTTATCTCGATAATTTTTTTAGGAGGAAGAACCGATTTTATTTTATTTTAACCAAAAGACAAAGTATTTGCTTTTTATAGCGAATAAAATCATGAACACTAAACATCACGTCAAAAATTCTTCTAGAAACAGTAATTCAAAGACTATTCGTGGTATTTTCAATTCTCGTTAGAGGTAAACTCGAAACCTTGAAACGCAACTTACAATACGCGACTTAATGGAATATCTTAGAAATTCTGCGTAATATAACGTTATTTAGATGTTACACAACAGTAGGAAAACAAACAAATCTCTGTTTAACATCCCGGATTCTGAGATTATGTTGCTACGCTGCGCATCACAGTAGAGCTAGGATTAATAGTGAAGCTCAGGGAATTAATATTTTCTTAGGAATTATGTTGTTTATATTGTCTAAAGCCAGACATTAGGCGTATATCGGAGGCAGCAGTTAAGTATGCACTGAATAAACGCAACGGCGAATAAACAAGTACTTAGTTCGGGTGGAGCTTGCAAAATTAAAACAACGTACCGGCTAGAATTATACAAGTTATTGGTATTTACAATCGAGTAACTTGGTTCGGATGGAGCCGATGCTGCCAGTTCTTCTATTTGGAACCGCGCACCTAGAGTCTCGACATTTCATAAGTGTCTGTATATGGTTTACACTGGTTTACATGAAATAAAGATCTATTCTATTCTATAGCAAAAATAATAATTGAGTGAAATACATAATGTCTCTACTGTCCCAAATATGAAACAGTACATAAAATACACCCCACCATATTTTTCGCAAACTTTTCCCAAGTAACTCTGTATTTTATTTATACCCACCCTGGGTATAAATAAAATCGGCTTAAGAGGACTGGACGTTTTAATAAAAACGGGACCTCCATCATAGTTTCCTTTGTTGCACACGTGACCGAGGGTAGTTTACTGCGCCAGATTAACAAGACCCCTAACTCCCCTTTAATAGGTTTACAGTAGAGGTCTGCTTATATTGGACTTAAAAAGGCCTGCGACAAAAGACTCGGCCCTTTTTTAGTATTCCGGGTCTTAATGACAAAACACAATACAAGTGGGTTGGTATGGTTTTAACAAGGTGATGGTCATTTTGCGAATATAAATTTTTTTGGTGCTGATAATTAAAATATTATATAAAAACTGAATGAAAGGATAAATGTAGATACATATATCGCGTACCTACATATTATATATACGCGAATATAAAACAGTTTTGATCAAATTATTTTATATATAACTAAGGTCCTAACTTTCTAGTTCCGATCCCTATATGGGGTTATTGTACACATTATATATGTAAAGAAAAGAAAAAAAAAGTATTTATTTGACACAACACAAAAACAATTATAAAGATAAAGTAACAAAAAAAAAAAAAAATGTACACATTACATATATTTTTTTAATTTATAGGGATCAATATCTATTTATTATATATTTATTTATGTATCAATGTTCCGTATACTAGTCTTTCCCTCTTAGTTTTTAGTTTACACACTGTGTCTACGTTTTCTTCTATACCCTCTCCAGTCGCAGGTCTGCTGGCAGAAATTTCTTTTGAAATAAGCAGTACCTTTATACTTAAGCGTTCCTTATTCTATGTATTTTTCTTTTTGTGGTGTGTACATAAATAATAAAATAAATTAATAAATGATCTCCGTAATGATAATCTCTGTCACACAAATAAATTTGTCAATATTTATTAGGTACCACGTTATAAACGCGGAGCCTTTGTCAGAGTAGAATCAATTGACCCTTCCCCAGTACATTATGTAAGCCACCGCATAATCCGATCATGGTCAGATCCGACTGATAAAGGGTACAATCCTAACCGTCACACACGATTGCAGTTTGGAGTTATTCGTACACAGATGAACGCTGTTTAATACCCTAAAGTACCTACTTTTATGATTACAGTAAAGAGGAAGCTTTTTCATAGATAAAGGTAGTAAAAGGGGGTTCCATATTGGTTCGCATAACATTTTGTAGTCGTATAACTGTACTTGTCATATTCATCATTTCGCATAACGTCCGCATAACCTGATTAGGCTTATTGACAGTGTTCTCATTTAGCCAAAACTATTTTATGTGTAGGTATACATGTTCGTGGCATTGGGGTGGCCCAAGGACCATCCCAGCCGCACGTTAACCTACTGTAACAGTATGCGCTTCGATAAAACCAAGCTCACAAACAAATACGGCAATAATATTTATGCGAAAAAACTTTATGCCAAACATTTTATACCAAACATTTTATACCAATCAAATTTATGCGAATCAAGGGTATACCCAGCAAAAGTCAGTAGAAAATTTCTTCCTTTACTCATCGTTATGGTGTAGAGACATAGGATACACATAGTATTATGTTACTTTTCCAAAAGCCGATAGTTAATGTCTAGTCCTCATCATAATTGTTGTTGTCTATAAATTTAAAGTATGTATTGGTACACTTAAGTAATAGGTATACTATACGAAGTATTTATATTATATGTAATACTACCTACCTGTACCTGTGTACCTACTAGTATTGTATAATTATAATATTATAGTGGTACTTATGATCTTTGCTGTTCTTTTTTTATTTTTTTTTATTGTAATATTGTGTAAATTGAGGTCGAATTTTAGCCGGGGCCGCTCCTGCGGCCCCACATTTGTTGTGTAGTATCTAAGCTTGATTTATGAAAAGAGTATCCATGGAGTTTCTTGCCGGTATCTTCTCCAGGACCAACCCACTTGGAACCGTGCGCCTAGAATCACGACGTTTTGAAAGTGCCTGCAAAGGCCCAGTTGAAATAAAAATCTTTGACT
The DNA here is from genome assembly GCA_932294325.1 of Allophyes oxyacanthae. Classification (NCBI taxonomy): domain Eukaryota; kingdom Metazoa; phylum Arthropoda; class Insecta; order Lepidoptera; family Noctuidae; genus Allophyes; species Allophyes oxyacanthae. The sequence goes on along the minus strand of OW028623.1, from coordinate 2,987,001 downwards.
TTGACTTTGACTTTGACTTTGTAAGTATAAAGTTACAGAGTTGCCAATCACTACTCGTTACGAGCTTGCTTCCCTTGGCAATCGGATTAGTTATCACATTATGCTGTTATTATCGCTCAGGAGAATGCGGAAGTGATATTTTTTTTCTGTAAATAGGTCTTTTTAACCCCCGACAAAAAGACGGCTGTTATACGTTTTTAGTGTGTATCTATGTATCTGTCTGTGATATCGTAGCTCCAAATCAGGTAGACCGATTCCAATGCAGTACTTTTTAATTGAAAGCTAGTTGAATCAGGTATCATTTAAGCTATGTTTCATGAAAATTTGTCAAGCCGTTCAAAAGTTACAGCTCTTTTCCTAGTTGGACTCGGGGGTTTTTGACGGTTAGGTTATGAAACTCTTTTCTGTCATTATAAACTAGGACGCGCTACTATTATCCATCTTCTTGACATTTTTACCTAGTCTTTCTCGGATACTGAAGAAAGGGAATTGCCTTTATTTGCTAGGAAAGAACATAGCCTTAGTTCAGTCCTACGATAACATTTTTGAAATCCGCCCAAAAACTTTATTTCCAGGTCACTTAACCTTAAAAAGATGGGCCCATATTCCAGAATAGTGCCATATAACGCTTCGCATAACTGAATTTATACGATTGTACACGAAACTTGGTATAAAAAGATTTTTCATTGTACGTAGCCTGGCTTGATTCCAGCTTCATTCGTCATACGCAACCCCGGGAATTGGCAACGAACGCCGTTCACCATCCCCGGGTTATTGAGGATGTGTTAAATAACTTTTTTCTGGATATTATTTATGAGAAGTACAGGGGGATGGGAAATTGGAACTTGTATCTTTGGGAGGTCGTTTTACCTTATAGGATGTATCTACGATAGATAATGTCGTGTGAGTGGGAATATTTCTCAAACAATATCGAGGATAGATAAATAAAATAGGTCGGAGTATGACTAAACTTTGAGTAGATTTCTACATTTTACCCAACTGCACGACGCAAAGGAGGGTAATGTGTTTATCGGCCTATGTATGTACGTATGTATGTTTGGTCCTTTGTAGCACTCTAGAGACCAAACGCGAGGGCGATTTTAATTATTCTTACGTTAATCGATTTGTCTTAATCTTGCGAGTGTCATTACAGACATGACAGTAATCCAAATTCATTATGGCGACAACTAGACGCCATATTGTGAAAAAGTAAAAATTAAATAACGTGCTCTCCTACTGGCTAAACCATAAAGTTATTATTATAATAATAACAATAACTTAACTTAACTTATTATAATAATAACTTTATGGGCTAAACTAACCACGGCGGTCCGCCTTCGGCACCTGCTCGTGGACTTCTGGAACTTTCTCCGAAGTCCACCACGGTGCCACACTTGTAAGGGCACATCTTCTGGTCCCGGGGAAACTGTAAAGAGGTACCCTCACTGTGCAGTGCATGACAATACATGACCACAATGTGCCTTATAGTGTAAGGTGATGATATAATCTATCTATAGGTACTAATATTATCAAGAGGTAAATTGTTTGTAAGTTGGGGGTAAACTGTGGAATTTTTGCACTGATTCTAAATATTCTTTCACTAATAGAAAGCTACGCTATCCTTGAGTGTTATAGGCTATAATTATTTTATTTTAACAAAAATAAAATCTGCGTTTGAAATAGCGAGCAACAGCTTGTCTAAAAGATCGAACTTTGACCGGGCCATTCTTAAGCCCCAGATATTATTGTAAATGTATGTATTTTAAAAGAGTATCCATGGAGTTTATTGCCGGTATCTTCTCCATAGGACCAACTCACTTGGAACCGTTTAACAGGCGCTTTGATAAAATTATGATTCTATCATAATTTTATTAAAGTGCCTGCAAAGGCCAAGTTTAATTAAGAAACATTGACTTTGTCTTTGATGATGAAATTCGATAAAACTCTCAATTCGTTAAACTGACTGATATTTTTGTATATTTCATTTACATCTACGTGTGCCGTCTGTCGGAACTGGTCAGCTTGTAACTACCAAGTACCATGGCAATGTTATTCAGAGGCAAATCATTATTATCCTATTTATTCACACATTATAATTATTACCTACCTACATTATTCTCGCAGCTCTTACCACAACATTGTAGTAATCAAGATTGTAATTTATTCATTTAAAAAAGCTTCCATGTAGTTTCTTTCCGGTTTTTCTCCCTGAACCGTGCACCTAGAGTCTCGACATTTCATAAGTGCCTGTATCTGGTTTACATGAAATAAAGATCTATTCTATCCACAGACATATACGTAATACTAGTAGCAGACCAAACATTCGGTGAAAATTACATAGCCATTACGCACACATAGGGACTTACTTATGAAAGGTCAATCCCGGTGTTTTGTCGTAGCTAGCACTGTCACACCGGTACGCACAGCACTTCACCATTTTATTATAATATTCTACTATCTATTACATCCCAAACAAGTAATATTTTTCTTTTAAATCTATTTAATCTTTAAATGCGATTGAACTTTTGTGTCTTATTATTATGACAGCGCGGGATAAACAAGCTACGCGTCAAATTTCATGTTTGGTCTGCTACTGGTATTATATGTCTGTGATTCTATCTAGATCAGTATACAAAACCAAATTTGATCACACAGTACAATAAATAAAAGACACCCGGAAAAATACTTGGTAACAGATTCTTGAATAAGGACGACAAACGAGAGCCTCGCTATGCCGGTCTCCCCAGAATTGCACTATTGTATGCCCGCCCATTATACCGGCTTGAATCGAAAACGATTTGTTTGAATGGAGATTTTTATTTCTCCTTTATTTTTGTTCTTCAATATTGAATATGCATGCAGAATGCAGACTGAAGAATTCTTAGAATGCGGCGTTACAGTGATTTCGAACTTGAATGGCAAAAGAATGTTCCGTTTGAAGGTTTTAGTATTCAATCGTGGGTCAAATGGACGGTGGAAGATCAAAGTGAATTCTTCGCGTGTTTTCTGTTATTGCGACTTTTAGCCAGTCTTGGACCAAGAACTAATATTATGTCAGATGTCTGTGTGGCAATTGAATGCTATTTTTCAGCCTAAAATTATTCCATTTACTCCTACTACTTTTTGTTATAAATTGTCCATACTATAAAAAAATGGACAAATAAAATAGTCCTTCTATTTTAGTAAGGAAATTATTTTTTCTTTTTTTATCTTTTTTTTTCATTAAAAATGTATATAAATGAACGTGTTTGCTTCCAACAGTAATTCAACATGGTGTAATGCATTTAAAAACCTTAACCGTTAACCAAGATGAGCTGAAACTCTACATAAGGAAATAACCTGGCCCAGCGGTCTTGAAATTTCAGAGAGGTATAGCAGCATATAATATGTTATTAATACGTATTTGAACCATGTAAACTTTACAGTTGTGGTTCAAAAGATATTCGTGCTCTGGTAGGCCATTTTAGTCCATTGTTCAAATAAGTTTAAATTACCCACAAATACATAGAAAAAGGCTTTAAATTTATAACATCCATATTTTTCTTCAGGGTTTAAAAATAGGCCTATGCTCTTCAAAACCACCAATGTCCAGTAGGTTTTCTGCTAATTTTATTAGAGATTCCAGTAAGAATTTACGACCGTCTTGAGACTTTGATATTTTCAGTTAAGTCGGGTAAAAGTAATGTAAGTTACACCTATTAGCCTTACATAAAAGGGTTGTGTGTTTTCCTCAAGGGATTGTAAGAGAAACTCTGTCTTAATATACCTTCGTTATAAGGCTTTTTGGTCGCAACGGTAACATTGTTGAGTTATTTTAGTATCAATCTACTTACAATGTATTACTTTGTACTTAATAGATTTGTTTTGTTTCATTAGTTAGTTTGAAAATTTACTTTACAAAAAGGTCAAATGGTCACAGAACCATCTTCAGAACATAGAGTTTTAACTGCAAATTATTGCGAAGGGCTCAGTATTAAGTTCTTATCAAATACAAGTTTTCAAGAAATCTCATTGCATAAAAAATTTAATACGTTAATTTTACCTCAAGGTTTTCTTCTAATAAGAACATTATGTACACAGTTATGCAATAAATTGATCTTTATATTTATCTTATCTTATAAATTTTTTTAGATTTATTTATTTTAGTTTGCCATAATTAATACTAATTTAAGTATGATTTAGGCTTTGTTAAACAATGTATGTATGTATGCAGAGCTGACTGCCAACCTTCGCTAGTCGGAGAGGCACTCTAAGAAGAAGAAGAAAAAACAATTTATCTATAAGAGAACTTACGAAGCTGGCATAGGAACCAAGGTGCACTGAAGCCTCGACAAACTAACCTAACCGTTAATAAAAACCCCCGACTCCAACTAGAAAATGAGCTGTAACTTTTGAACGGCTGAACAGATTTTCATAAAACCTGGCTAAGACTCCCCGGGACGTGACGTGACGGCCGTCTTGTCCCCGGGTCTGGAGAACACTCGGGATAAAATTATCTATGACACAAAAAACTAAACGAAAATCGATTCATCCGTTTGGGAACACCACAGACAGACACGTTAAACTTATAACACCCCTCTTTCGTGTCGGGGGTTAAAAAGGGATAAAAAAATAACAAAAAAACTACATTCATGTATTATGAACAAAGGCGGTCTTAATACCATAGAAATTCTCTACCAGACGACCTTAAATCTAAAAGAAAAGACAGAAAGAATGAAAATTCATTAATCTGCCACAAAAAAACAAGACACACTAGAATGATAGACATAGGTAATAAGAAGAGGACAGGTGCATAGACAGAGAAGACATTTTTTTTAGGATGGCAACAGATTAAAATTGAGAAGAAAAAACAAAAACAAAAAAATGTGGGTATTACTGCTCCGACTGAGCATCACCTTGCCTTTTGACTATTCAGTGCGTGTCCCAAGCTGTAGCAAATGGGTGTCCAGCTCAGTAAGTGCCAGGCTATGACACCTGACGCTGATATTCTGCTGAATCCCGGTTACTCTACTCGGATTTAGATGTAAGTACTAATCATATACTGTACGTAGTACCTATCTAACTTTGTACATAGAGTTTTAGTTTAGTTTCTACTCTTTAGCTCAGAATGGTCCATTTCCTCTCTTCCCAAGGGAGTCGTAAAAGGCAGCTAAAGTTTTAAACATATTTGTACAGTGGATGGGAAACACCTGTCCGCTAACAACGTAAAGCTGTGAAAATCTGGATAATCTTTTGTAGAACTAAACACGCGATTGGTAGTATTTAAAAGTCCCCATTCTGTGCGCTCGCGACCCCTGAGTTACCCTTAGGCCCAAGTTCACCGACAGTATAACAGATGTTTAAAATGAAATCGGCCGAATCATTCAAAATTTCATGTTTAAACGGCCTATTTTGTTCTAATTATCTGTTATGTTGTCGGTGAATTTGGGTCTTAAAACGTAGTCTAACTTAACCGTTCAATCAAAAGGCAAGACTAACCGTAATACTCATGAAATCACAAATCCAGTCCATTACTGTCCCACTACTGGGCACGGGCCTCTTCTCAGATTTAGAAGGATTAGGCCTTGAGTCCACCACGCTGGCCTAGTGCGGGTTGGCGGACTACACACACCATCGAAAACTTTATGAGGCCCTCTCAGATATGCAGGTTTCCTCACAATGTTTTTCTTCACCGTTATCGCAAGTTATACTCAAATTCTAATTAGTGGTGAGGCGTTTTTATCGTCACAGATAAAAATAACAGATATCTAAAGATAAACAGATAACAATTATCTGTTAAAAAAAAACAGACACTTTCATTCACAACGAACCTTGCTTGTTATTTTGTTAAACAACAGTTCGCTCTCTTTCTTGCTAACTGGATTGACGCTTGCTAGAAAGAGAGACACCTAGTATTTCATACATAACCAGATATAAGTACTTAGTTGGTGAGTTATAGTGTGGTAGTATGAAAATAACAGGCTGTTATTTAGTAACAGATATTTCATTCTGTTAGTTTTGTGTAACAATAACAGAGATAACAGGTAACACAATTGGCTGATATAACCCACCGGTAATTCTAATCCGCACATGAATCCGAAAAGTCAGAGGTGCAGGTTGGATTTGGACTCGGACCCTTCTGCATGGAAGGCGAGCATTCAACCACTAGGCCATCACAAGACTCATGAAAAAGATAAAACATTTGACTCATCATCCTACTAAAATAAATTTTACTTACATTTTCTCGTGGATACAGTTGATTAAAATATCCAAAAGGAGAAAGTAATACAGTGCCCTTGTACGCCTGGGGGGAACACGGTGATTTGCCTCCCTTAGTTTAGCTACGAATTTTCCTTGCCTAGTGTTTTATGTAAAAAATATACATTTTTGGGGTTCCGTTGATAGTACGGACTTTTTATATCCGTGGATAGTTGATCGTTTACTTCATTCGCTATGTTTTCTCACATGGAAGTCACACCCCATGCCGCAGAGGAAAGATTAATAAGCTAGGTTTGTAAGCGCTTGTGGAGAAACGAGGTATGGTATTCCTCCATTGAAAAGGGAGGATCCTCCGACCGGCCGAGATGATATTTCCTGGCGAGCCGAAGCCCGACGGTTGATATCGGATAGTTGTATATGTGTTAGATACGATATTCTGTTTACTTGCGCGATGCGTGCCTCGTAATCTGATTGGTCGAATTCATAATTTACGCGCCACTGTAGTTAGCTTGCTGCCTTGCTAAGTAGTTATTCTATATGAGGACAGGTGTCGCTACATGCTCTTATACATGAGGAACATGTTGCCGACAACAGCATTGGCTATCAAAGTCAAAGTTTTTTATTTCAACTGTGCCTTTGCAGGCACTTTCAAAACGTCGTGATTCTAGGTGCACGGTTCCAAGTGGGCTGGTCTTGGAGAAGATACCGGCAAGAAACTCCATCGAAACTCTTTTAAAACAACATACTTACAATACAACTTGAATTTACACAATATTACAAAAATAAAAAGATCAGCAGAGATCATAATAAGTACCACTTTAAGATAAACAATAAAAGTAGGTACGTATACAAACTCAAGCCATCCGATTATGAAAACAAGAGACTAAGCGTCTTTAAAATTAGCATGTGAAGACAGGAAGCAGCGGGTGACCAGGGAAGCCGCATGTGCAGAAGATAATTAGCTCCATTCTTCTCTATCATTCCCTCAGTCCGTCATAACTCATCGTAATTTCTTGTAATGGACGCTTAACAGACGTATAGGCTAATGATAATGATTTTACAGAAAGCTTGAATATAACAAAATGTCGCTGGTTTAGATATACAACTAAGCAATAACTATTACTCCCTCTTCTTAGATCACCGTAAAAGCTAAACATTACACTAAACCCTTTACTCGCAAGTCGTTAACTTAAAGTTAGTTTGTAAGCGATGGATTAACAGCGCTTGCATTTTGAACGTCGTTTAATTAATCTCTTCGAACATGGATAACTTCTTAACTGTTCTGAAATATTGCAGTTTTAAAATGTTTAAAGTATTAGCTAATCGATACAACGCGACGGCTTTATTAAATCTTGTTAATAAGAAATTATTTTAGGTGATTTTGTTATAGTTACTTGGCAGTTTATAGTGGCTAAATGACTGTTAAGTACAGTACAACGGTTAATATTATGCGCCTCGTTAACTTTCGTCTTACTTCGGAAATACGGATGTATGATGATGATAATTATATAAAATACTATACAGGATATTTTTTATGTAGTGCGCAAAAGTAACAGAGTGATTCAGTGTCCGTTCCCAAATGCAACCGCAGTATTAAATTCACTCCAAAACAAAATAATAATTTGATTTTGTATGGCTTGCGCTAGTAAATTATGCGTGTCCCCCATACTAAGTCGAATTTTCGTTTTGTTTGTTTTAAAGTGTATCCCAATACCACAGTATTGGGATACACTTTAAAACAAACAAAACATTGCATTTAGGAACAGAGACTGAATCACTCAAAAAATTATGCGCATTATTATTTTTTCTACTCAATTTTACATTGTTGCCATCCTAAAATAATGTCTTCTCTGTCTATGCACCTGTCCTCTTCTTATTACCTGTATCTGTCATTCTAGTGTCTTGTTTTTGTGGCAAATAAATGATTTTTCTTTCTTTCTTTTCTTTCTTTCTTCACTACATAAAATATTATCTTACTGATAAATTATATATTATCTAATATAAAGTAAACGTATCTCGCGACTAACCAATGCGACGCGGATCTTCGTACATTGATGCGGCATTTTTTAATCTTATGACTGTATATCTGTTTCTAACCAGCTGTATCGAAAACATCGATGTCTATAGATATGCTTAGTGAACTCAAAAAGTGAGACGTGTCAGGTACTCTATTTTCAGAAAAATAGAGTGGTTGATCACCAGTCAAATGCCGTTTACAAAAATAATTATTAATTTGTGTATTGAATAAAAAATATATAATAACAGTAGCTATTCCATTAGTGCATGTATCGCTGTTCTATTTAAATATAATTGGAACATTGTTGAATTTAGAATTTGACGTCTTCAAAAAATACGTCTCATTTTTTTAGCTTCCCTATGTATGACAGAGCGTATCTATAGACATCGATGATCGGAAATATATCCATGTACACCTAAATATCCAAATAGTTTCCATTTAAACCCAAAGTCCTTTGCCATCAGAGATCTAATTACGCGAGGGTCAGACACGAGAGAAACATTAAAACGAATTATAGAGTAAAACAATTACGAATGTTGAAATAGCACACAAAACCATCGGATTTAATTAGGGTGGCCTCACACGGGATCGACGCCAACGACCCGAAGCCTATCGTCCCATTGATTTCCGTCCCATTGTGGTAAAGGACCTTTCAGAAGGGAGGCTTTGGGATTTATTTGTAAACATTTTATTATTTTTCCTTTGTATTTTATACGCCCTGATTCAAGAACGGCCAATATCATTGTATTGTAAATACGTCATTGAAAATGAAAACCCTATTAACATGGTGTACAGAACGACTCAAAGTCAAAGTCACAGTCAAAGTTTTTTATTTCAACTGGGCCTTTGTAGGCGCTTTCGAAACGTCGTGATCCTAGGTGCACGGTTCCAAGTGGGTTGGTTCTAGAGAATACACCGGCAAAAAACTCCATGGATACTCTTTCTTCATAAAACAAATTAAAAATAATATCTGGGGCCGCAGGAGCAGCCCCGGCTAAAATTCGATCAGAAGTTACAAAAAATTGACAGTCGGTCAAAACAACAAGTAGATATTTGTTCACTGTTGAATGCTTTTAAAAAAATACCGATCGAAATGAAATATCATGAATTCAAGGTTCCAAATTGTCGGCATTTCTGAAGGTAAATATTGTTTAATGTTAAACATTTTATGTTTTAGCTTTAGGTATTATATTATGTCCTGTGACCTATATAAATTATAATCAAACATATCCTCCAACCAAGAATAACAAATATCGCGACGTAATCAAACAAGTGTAATGTCCACATTACCCGGATCACAGCAAGTTAAAAGGGTGGCGGATCAAGATAAACTGGTCTGCCGTATCTTTGGCACCAAACTGGCACCCCATCTTGACCTCAACAAGGATTTATGTGGTTGAATTAATCCAATTTAACATTAAGCCCTTTTGAAAAAGTAAGAATTAACTGGGTGGGAAGGAAAGCTGTTTCGAGATTAGATAAAGCAGTTCTGCCCACTGATAAGTTAAAATAATCTTCTGCTGTATTCGCATGGAAATAACTCCTATCGTGGAGAAATTAGCTAACCAGCAAAGTTTGAAAAGAGGGTAACTGGCCAGAATGCGTTGAACGTACAGTCTGTCAAGAAAGTCATGAAAAGGATTTTGAAGGAACTAAAATTCTTCTTCGCTCGCAACCGTAGGACCGTAGTACCGTAGTAGGTACCGTACCGTAGTAGGTAGTACCGTAGGAGTCAGTTTGGGTACAACGATGTGTTTATTTTACTATTCCGTGTAGATTTTTTGTGATAAAAAAATGTTTTCGGCATTATTATATTAAAAACTAGCTGTACCCGCGGCTTTGCCCACGTGACAATATTTCGATTATTCTAAGTTAAGTGACTCCACATTGTAAGAGTCGCGAAAGTTTAACAACATTTAACTTGACTTCCATGAAAAAGTGGAGTTATCCTTCATCATTCATAATTATTATCAAAAACTTACAAAAAATATGAGATCGATGCAATTAAATGCTGTATTTTTTACTTATTATCCAAAATAATAACATAGAATTTTCCTATGCGAAGTGAAAACACGCGTTGCTTGGATGGGAGTTCTTTACTCTCCTAGGAATCCGTCCGGACTTCAAAGACCACGATAGCTCGCATTCACGACAGTTAAAAAAGAATACATGATAAATGATAGGTAATTGTAATAGTTAGTCGATAAAAAAAGCAAAAGTCTCGCAACCGGTCAACCGGTTGTGAGACTTTGGAAGCCTGAAACTCTGTTCGTATCATGTGCTGTAAAATTACTTGTTCATACATTTAACCAAATACTTACCTACTGTATTGTACCTATTTTAGTAAGAGAAACTCATCAGCGAATGATTTACCGCCAAGAGACATAGGCAGATTCGCCTGGATGCCACGCCGCGCTGGCCGATCGTGTTTCTCTCTCTAGCTTGCATCACTTCATCAAGCTCAAACTGTATATGAAGCATAACCTATAATCTTTGGCCCTAGTGTAACCATAACATTGACATCTACTGCTGGAAATCGCCGCAAGAGAACTCTAATAATTATGCTTTATTAACCGATTTGTACGGTGCACCGCTAAAACCACAGCTTTCACGCTATTTTAGTAGGTCCTCGGATATTTACCGCTTATAAGATAATAATGAATGAACACTTTGGTTTTATATACATATACGGCATTTTATTGCTATTTAAGTTAATAGAAGAGGAGTAGAAACACAATGAGCAGGGAAGTAGATGACATTGTTTGTGGGACAACGCCACATCTATATCCTGTCGCTGTTTCCACGATATAGAGGGACTTGGGTCCGGAGTCGGTTTAACGGGCCATGGCTGAGGAACCCTTGCCTTTGTTCTTTTAAAGAACGGTGCAGTGCCGTCTTTTTAAACACTGCATTGGTAATTAAGCGCCTAACAGTGGATTTCTGTTGTTGGACTGCAATGTCGGCGTCGCTGTGAATTTGTAGAGGTGCTATGCTAGCCGTAGGATAAACTATATTGGGCGGGGTCGGTTTGAAGCAGTCGGGGATAGTCCGACATGTGTAACCGTGACCGACGGCGACGATTACTACTTTTGCATGCGTGGATTATTTGTTGATTTTCAAACAATCGTTTTTATGTTAACATTCTGTCACGGCTGAGGTGTAGGTAACCATTGCTTAATCTTGACCACTTTCCAAGTTATTTTAGTCTTGAACCGCGACCAATTAAAACAGCAAGCTAGCCGTAGTCATTAAGACTACCCACTACTATCTACTATTAAGACTGGTTTAGAAAACGTTTTGACTTGAATTACATATAAATGTAATAAATTGTTAAAACCCTGCCTTCAGGTGTCTGCAATATCAAACAAAAATTCACCTTTTTTTCATTTTTAAATACAACAAACTCACTTAAAAATTACTACTAACGCCATCTTGTTTCAAAAAGTCGAAATTAAAAATTAAATGGCTAGAACTGAATAGAAAAAGCTCGTAATCCGTTTAAAAAAGTTATCTATAATGGTTTAGGAACAACCTGGGAAAACTGGTAAATAATTTCATCAAGCTATGTATTTATGGAACACGACAGGGAGTGAAATACGTACCTAGGTAATTATCTAAAAGTAAGATGCTAAAGAGCGAACTTCTAGTAGGTTGTTAATTTTAGTTAGTATGTAATACCATTACCCTAGGTATACCGTGTCACTGGAACCCGTCTTTACTGGTTCTATTAAGGAGTTTAAATTTACGGAGACATTACGAACAATTATTTTGCTCAGCTCCCAACAGAAATAGCGTAATGATTTCTATAACATAAAATAATGTTGACCGGACCTATGAACTACAACAATATAATATTTCAAAAGGAGTCGCCAGTTCTACCATGACTTATAATTGTATACAGACATGATGATCTATTGCTTACCCCCCTTTGGTAAAAGCGTAATAATTTGTAGCCTATATGTTGACCAGCCTTATAACGAACATTCCTATAAATTTTCATGAAATTCTGTTCAGCGGTTTTGCCGTGAAGCTCGGACATAGATACAGACAAACAGACAAACAGACAAAAATTCTAAAAACTATATTTTTGGCATCAATGTCGATTATAGATCACGTAGCAGTTTTTTTTTTTTTTATCTTCAATCAAACAAACCGACCAACCGACAAACAGACAAAAATTCTAAAAATGTATGTTTCGGTTTCTGTATCGTTCCATACGTAGCACTTTTCTGTATCGTTCCTAGTATACGTAGCACTTACTTTTTTTTATATTCAATGTACAGATTTAGCCTCGTTACGATTTTATATACATTTAGAGGTACTATATTGAAGACTGCTTTTATTCAATAGATGTCACTGTACATTCGTGGCGTCTTTCTGAATGGCGGTGTTAAGATTTTCCGCAGTTTAGTTGGGTCTGTTTGAACTAATTTGTTTTGTCACTCTGGTTTCCCTTCAAAACGCAACGATTTTATTATAAGTATAGATAAACAAGAGAATATACAAGTGGCGCCCTCAATCCTTTTCATGACTTTCTTGACAGACTATACTTAGGTATTGTTGTGATTCGAACTCACATAGGCATAGCGGAGTCGCGAGGTCAGCTGACCGCTGATGGTAACTACTATCACCGTCATCAGCAAAGTCAGAGCATTGTACAGTCAAAGAATTGGTCTACCACCCTAAGTTTGCAACAAACATTCTTGAAATATCAAAATTGAATTGATTCCAATTAAGTGTGTATCATAATTGTGCTGATGATACGCTCTTTAGGACCCCACCGGCGACGGACGACCATTTCAAAATCCAACTAATTTTATGTTTGCAGGTTAATTCGTGAATTTAGATGCTTATTAGAATAGCATAGATCTATAATTCATATAAAACAAATACAGGCACTTATGAAATGTCGAGAGTCTAGGTACGCGGTTGCAAATAATAGGTTCTATGGCGAAGAACTGGCATGAATCTCCATGGAGACTCTTTTCAAATAATAGATTAAAATCTTGATTAGTACAATGTTGTGGTGGGAGCTGCGAGAATAATGTAATTTAATGTGAATAAAAAATAAGAATAGGATATGCTTCTGAATAAGAATGTCATGGCAACTACAAGCTGAACACCCCTCTGTTAAACAGTCCACTATTTCATTTCTCGTCCCAGTAGCTATCAGGTGTCGTGGCTTGGGGATGCTCATTTGATTAAATTGAGATAAGTTAAAGAAATGAACCATGAAGACTGTAAAAACCCACCAAAATTAATGAATGTTTAGAAAATTTACAATTTCAGAACGTACAAGTGTTTTATATAAATTATAATTAAGTTAATTAATAATTCCCATTCATGCGTGTTGATATTACATGAGCACATTATTTGCATTACCTAACAGTAATTTTAATATAACGACCTACCTTTTTTGTATCGATTCCTCTAAGACCTTTACCTACTCATCATTATGAGCAATTTTTTAGTATGGGACCAACACGGAAATCACGAAAAATTTATCAGCTGTTCCATATATTTTAGTCGAATGATATTGAATTATTTGTATGGCATGCATTTTCCCAATTTCTGCGTTCGTCTCTTAGTAAAAATTGTTCATAATGATAAGTACAATAAGCCCTGAAAGGAATAGAGTCTAGAAAGGTAAGGACCTTGTAGGTAACACTACTTTTTACGACGTAAATGATGGTGATGATGTTACAAGATTATTAAAGGTTCAATAAAATGCAATGAAACACAAAAAATAATACATGAGAAGTTTCTAAAGAATCTTCAAAGTCCTAATTAAACCTCTTCAATCAATTTATTCAAAGGCGATTTCCATAAAAAAGGGTGGCAGACACCAAAACTCATTCCGGAGATGCAAATGATGTCACTATTAATAAACACTTGCATAATGCGAGAGCGTCTTTATTAAAACCAGTAGAGATCCTAATTTCCATTGAGTCAACACAGCAAAATGAGGAATGCAGCTCATATACAATGTTTGTTGTATAGAATATTGCCCAAGGGGTGCGAATTGTAGAGGAATATACGGCCATATTTTGTGTACGGTGCCGCCGCGTTGTATGATGTGAGCACCAATTTCGGTGACGGCAAATATTTACTGTGTTGTATTAAAATTAAGTGTACAGATTTAGGAGTAGGTACCGTTTTAGGGTTTATATTACGCGTATATGAGATACAAAGGGAACTAGGTACAAAAAAATCTGCTGTAGAACAGAACATGACAAAATGACAAGATTTAATGTTTGATGATAAAACGAAGAAATCTGAAAGATAACATTTTTTAATCAGTTTAAATCAATTCTTATTTTACTTCAAACGAAAAATCAAGGTACAGTCGACAATTTTTCCGGTATCTATAGGTCTAAAATCGTTTGCGTTAAACTCTAAGTGGGTCGCAGTCGTTCGAAGCATTTTGTTTGCGAAATGTATCGTGACTGTAAGTAGCCTAGCTAAATTAACACGTAGTAGTAATAAATACAGAGTATGCTCCCGTATGTTTCGGTTTATAAATACTCACAATGCATGCAATGTCAATAGATACTGACATTTCGATGTTATTATATTCTCATACTCCAAATAAGATAGCTGCTGTAAATTATTTTCAAGCAGACATGAGACGTTTCGAATAACTTGAGACTTGTCTAAGCAACATATTTCCGCTAACTTGTGAATTATGTCTTAGTTTGTACTAAGACATTATTCAAAGTTAGAGGTCTCTACCCGGAATGCTCTTTAGCAAGTACATGACTAGTTGTAGTATCCATGATATTATAAGTTTGCTTTATGCTGCGTTCCCGCTTGAATTCTACAAATTTTAGTGAATCAAGTTTTTCATCAGAATGATCATCTATCTAATCCTTATTTTTATAAAACTCACGCAAGATAAAGGTCGCACTGCCTTTTTTAGTCATAAACCAGATTGTACTTATGCTAATTAAGATTTTGTATACACCATAATCTCTTTTTTTCTTATCCTTCTTCTGTTTGGTCTTATTAATATTCTCAGATTTCGCCTTATGAATCAATGTACCTACCATTTTTACCTTCTTTAGGGCCTTTAGCATCCTTGTGCTTGAGCATATGATTTGTCTCTCCAAAATTCTCTTGTTCATTCTACTTGCTTTTAAAAACGTTTTATACAAAGTTCTCAACTTAAATTCTAACACTAATGTAGACAAAGCAGCAGAGAATGCTTGTTTAGTCATAATTACGAACCCGGCTAAGTCGTTTAAAACTATAAAACAGTAGGATGGTAAAGTTTCCGTGGCGCCGTACATTTTCTCATTAAGTTCAGAAACTAAAGGAAACTAAGTGTTGCGTAGCTTTTTATCACAGAGGTAAAGTTACTGTGACTTTAGAATATCCGCTTGATGATAATGGAAGAATTTCTTAGTTGTAATATAAGTTGATGAGAAAAGATTGTCCAAAGTTTATAAATGGGGAATTCTGAACTATTTTCAGCCTTAAAATACGAAACAGATGAGGTATGGTGGTTGATCTTTAACATAAACTTTTAGGAAATTAGAATGCTGCGTTATGTTCTTCGTGTATATAAATGAACAGGAGTAAACAAAATATATCGTAATTCGGTAAACGAACAACGATCTTCGCAGTGTGGCTTGTAACAACTGGATGAGAGTAGCCGAGGATCGAGCCAGATGGCATATGACTGGAGAGGTCTATATCCAGCAGTGGATTGCAGGCTTATGATGAAAGACAATGTGTTTCATGCTTGTAGATGTATGACATAATATAGTCCATTGATTGAATCATAAGAGTAACAAAAATTATGGGTAGATATGTGGAAGTATTTTGTATAGGCAAATGCCAAACCGAAGGTTAAGTACTAGGTAACTAACAACAATTTTAAGGGAAAATATCAGGGTTGTAGTTAATAGGGAGCAATTGTTAGCGTATATAACGAGAGCTAGCTGAACAGAAAATGTTCGTGCACTTAAACAACAAAATTATTCAAGCAAAGCAGAACTACTTAAAAACGCTGGGTTGAAAAATAATCAACATAGCTAAAGAATAAAGAAATAAAGCCAGTTCTCCACACAAAGAATATCATTCTAAAACCGCACAACATTTCTAGTGGTTGTTTTAAAACTTTCATTTCTTAATTACTCAGACGTTAGGTGAGAAAGCTTCTGCCGCAAAATGTTTGCTTCAACAAGTGGTGATAATAAAAGTAATACTCTCATATTATAAAGTATAAAGGGAACATCCAGAGAATATCGTGGCACGTTGGCACGTATCTTGAAAATTATATGATAATAACTAGACCGGGCCGAGGAAAGAGGTATAAGCAAAGATAGTACCGGTAGTATGTAGACTTAGGATGTGGTGAATAATGAATTAGATTTTTGAAGGAGTTTCAGTTTATAAAATTAACGATAGTCTTTATTTTAAACGACAAATACTGTTTTGAGGTAATACGCACAATTAAGCTCCCGGGGATTTTTGTATGCAGCCGATTTGAGATTAATTGTTTACCACTGCATCACCTTAAGTGATATTCTAATTCACCAAAAGTTCTGAGTAGGTTAAAAGCTGCTAAAATGCTAGAATAAAAAAGGAAACAGTATCCTTTTCTCAAAAATTCGTAGTAACGATAGTTTTTATACGTTACGTCGTATACGTTCTCCCATTCACGACAAATAATTTCCAAAGGAGCCATTACACCGTGAATATATCATGAATACAGGTGGCATAGCATTAACGACAGAAGACAATGCGCATACAAACAGCACAATATAACAATAAGGAAAATGTTTGTTTTGATTAGTTGTACAAGAAAGTCTAAGAGCGCACGTAAGTTCCTACTTATGTCGGTAAATGTGATTTATTTTGTTGGAACAAAGATCTCTCTACGTGTGAGGGGGGGGGGGGGGGATGCTGGGATTATTTTTAGATCTGTGTGATATTTGAGATGTTAGGCTTTAACAGGACTTTTTCTATTATGTATTTTGTAATTATCTTCTTATTTTCTAAATAGTAGTAGAAATACTTGAAATAATGAAAGAAAGAAAAAGAGTTTTTACAGTAAAAATAAAAGGAAAAACATAGACAAAGTACTTAATAAAATAATTTTGTGTGCCAAAGGGGCCGCAGATCAGCATAATATAAAGAAGCCGCAAAACTGGCAATCTAACGCTGGTTTTGGCCATATGCTCGAAACTAATATTACAATACAATATAATACAATAAATTTTATTGTAAAAATACATTGATAATAAAAATAAACATGTATAATGGGCGATGTTATCGCTAATAGTGATGTCGTCCAGACAACCTTTCGATGGCCTGGTTCAGAAGAAATAGAAAAAGGGCAGTTTGCGGTGTACTATATATATAATGGTACTTACTATAAAATAAATAGATAAAAAGGCGTTAAAATCAATAATATGAAAAATAAATACGAGAACAATAAAACTTAATGAATGGACATATTCCTAAAAGAAAACGAAAAGCGGCTGGCAGTAATAGGAAATATACCCATAATGGAAACGTATCACCTATGCGTGAGTTGAACAATAAAAGCAATATGAAACAATGGAGATAATTAAGAACAGAACACAATAGAGTTACAACCTCTCTTTGCATTAAGATGTTCTTTGAAAAACGATAACATCTTTGAAGAAACGCTGCACGTATTTCCCGAAGAAACAACAATATTCTTGTTCGAAAAACTTGTACACATAACGGCAGTTACAACAGTATCAAACTTCTCGCAAGGTATATCAATGCTGATAAATAAAAGGTAATAAAAATCCCATCCAAGGAACTCTCAGAGAAGTTTAAAAGTTTCCAATTTAAAGTGACTGTACACATTTGAACGGGGTCTCATACATATTAAATTGCGTCGCGGTCGCCCGATATTGGCGTTTGGTAAACTATTCCGCGACAGTATCTCTTAACATCGCCTGATGTTGGTGTTTAGATCGAGTGGATTTTCAGACTTATCTGCTACTATCCTCATGTTCGATACGAGAGATTGTGTCAATTTTATAGTATTGCAGCGATGTAGAACTTATTTTGTATGAGAAAATGAAATCTGAGTAAAGTATAGATAATTTGACGCATACGTCACGAACGGTATCTTCCCCATTGGAACAACCTACTTGGAACCGTTCAGCTAGATTCACGGCGTTATCAAAGTGCTAGCAAAGGCCTAGTTTAAATAAGAAAGTTTGACTTTGTCTTTGATGATGAAATTCAATAAAGTTCTCAATTCGTTAAGGTGACTGATATTTTTATATTTCATTTACGTCTACGGGTGCAGTTTGTCGGAACTGGTTAGCTTGTAACTGCCATGGCAATCTTATTCAGAGGCAAATCATTGTTATCCTATTCTTATTTTTTATTCACACTAAACTACATTATTCTCGCAGCTCTTACGACAACATTGTACTGATCAAGATTATAATCTATTATTTTAAAAGTTTTTCCATGGAGTTTCTCGCTGTTCTTCTCTATAGGACCCACTATTTTGAACCGTGCACCTAGAGTCTCGACATTTCATAAGTGCCTGTATCTGGTTTACATAAAATAAAGATCTATTCAATTCGTAAATGGCAGGTTTAAAAAAAAAAACTTAACAATTCAAATATCGACCAGCTCTAGAATATTGGTGTCAATAAAACACCATTTCTCTACTACTACGTTACTGCAAAAGGCAAGCTATCTATGAATGGCACATGTCAAAACATGCTGTTGCCGAACATGTCTCGTGGGACACCGCAGACGCTGTTAACTACGCATGACATGTCCTGCTTGGGAAT
This sequence comes from Allophyes oxyacanthae, assembly GCA_932294325.1. Classification (NCBI taxonomy): domain Eukaryota; kingdom Metazoa; phylum Arthropoda; class Insecta; order Lepidoptera; family Noctuidae; genus Allophyes; species Allophyes oxyacanthae. Next base: position 2,967,990 of record OW028623.1, on the reverse strand, counting down.
ACGTTAACTATCGAAATTGACTTGGGCCATGTACGTTATGATGGCTTTAAGTGTTAGCGCTATCGATCCACCGACGTCAGTCTTCTGGTGCCCTGGTAGGTGTTTATGTAAATATTGGGAAAATAAATAAAATAATAAGATAAAGAAAGAAAAAAAAAACATTTATTCAGCACAGACATATTGACAACATTAAAGAGAAAAGATTAAAGATTAAAAAACATTAAAAAATAATAAAACTTAAAAATTTGACAGATAATAAAATGCTGTAAAGCATGCCATGCCGAAAGGGTAGCCAGCTCAGAAATGCTGAGCTGGCTACCCTTTCTGGGAGCATTTGATGGGGAGATACTGATACTGTTAGCCTGTCTCGTCCCACTGCTGGGCAAAGGCATCCCCCTCGATTTCCATGCTATTCGATTATGCGCTAATGATGACTAGTCTTTGTTAAAATTGCCTATATTAAGATAATCAACAAAATATAATTACATTTTACGTTTAATTTTCAGAAGTTGACTTTATTTCTAGATCCGTAATTAAAATCAAACGCTGGAGATATTTAAAAGCTCCAATTTTAGTGTATTCACTATTGTGAATAATATTTTTCATAAAATATATTATATATCCTCTATTCATAATTACCTCAGTAAAAAAAAAAAATGCTATATTGTCTTTCATACCGTAAATACGAGTATTTTTTAATAAAATTTGTTTAAAGGTTCCATGTTTTTGCGCAGCGTCAAATACCAGATCAAAGAGATATTTTTGGGTACAAAATAAATGCGGATTGGTAAAATGGATACTTTAATTATTATTATGTAAAACAATATTTGTTTAAAATCAAAGGAAGTTAAAATTATAATCTCCAATTTTTGGGTAAAGTGAGTAAAATGTGATTTTAAAACTTGTTTATTTATGATGACGATACCAATTCTGTAGCTACAACAATTGAATCCTATAAAGAAAACTCCAGTACCTCAGTTTATGTCAAAAAATTGCATAGGTATTATTAAAGTATTATTATTTTTTGTCATACCGATAATACTATAAATTATTATTATACATAAATATTTTATTAAATTATTATTTAAATTTTTGTTATAGGTATTATAAAATATTATATTATATTTATAAAAAATACTGATTTGCTTCTATAAAACGCACCTATTACTTTATATTAGTTATATTGTTTTGTCAAATAAAACAACAATTATAATTTCATATATAAAACGAATCATTAAACCAATTAATGAATCATTAAACATTGACGAAGTTGAAAGCAAAGTTTCTAAATTAAGTTTTAACATTTAAACTGCTGACCGCAGTTAGTTTGGTTCCACATCGGTTGTTTCGACCAAATAGCCGCAGTTTCGTTTGCTATTGTCATAAATTTTTAATAGTTACTGACAGCTTTTAGCAATGCGATTAAAATTTACGATGTTATCAAATTTATGGGAATCGGAATGGGCCCCGATAGCAAATTTGTACTGATAACAGCGGTGTCTCTTGTGATTTACAAGGGAACAAAATATATAAATTAGGTACTAGTTGCTGCCAGCGGTTTCACCCACGCGTTTTTATTTTTATCAAAATAAAATATAGCATATATCACTCGGGGAAAGTGTAGCTTTCTATTCGTAAAAGAATGCTTAGAATCGGTTCCGTAGCTCCAGAGAATACCAAACATACAAACAAACAAACACAAACGTTTTGCTTTGTTTGTTTTCAAGTCAAGTCAAGTCAAAGGTTTTTATTACAACTGGGCTTTTGCAGGCACTTTCAAAACGTCGTGATTTTAGGTGCACGGTTCCAAGTGGGTTGGTCGTGGAGAAGATACCGGCAAGAAACTCCATGGATACTCTTTTCATCAATCAAGATAACATATATGAAGCCGCGGGAGCACCCCTAACTAAAAAAAAAAAAAAAAAAAGACATTTTGTTAATGACTTTATTGTTGTAATGGTAATTATTATTGTTTATTGACTATGATTGTATTAGGTAATTGTTGTTTTAAATGTTTTCTTGTTATTATGGCAATATGGGAGCTCATAGCAGTAAATTTATTTCTATGTTTAACAGCTATATTTATCCACCTATGTACCATGATATTAAAATAAATTGAATTGAATTGTGTACGTAATGTGGTAATAATTCTGAAATTGTATAGTTTTACTGTATCCTAAGGCAATGGAGGAATGTTTAAAAGTTTAATGTTAATTATTAGTTAAGATATAAGACATTGTTTTGATGCAAACTTAAAGACGTAAATTACATACAAACTAGTAATTGAAATTGTTTGCAAAGTTAAGTGGCATGCTATAATAGTTGATGTTCTGTTTAATCTGTTTAATTTGATTGAAAATTTGACATACCTAGTGATATTATTGGCTGGTTGAGCAGGCATTTTATAACGTGGATGATATGGTTAAAATGAAATTATTATGATTTATTGTTATTATTTGGATTATTTTAAATTCGAATTTATTATTATTATTATTGATTATATATTATGTTACCAATTAACTACTATGAATATCACTATTAATTCGATTTTAATTACACAAGGTACCTACTACCTTTTTGGCCCTGATCCTTTAAAGAGATCGGGCCTACAAAAGTTGGTCAGAAATGTTTCATGCGATATTAAATTAATTAACAATCTTCGTAGGTATCTAGATGAAAGATACTGAACTTATCTTCATATTACTGACAACACATACATTGAATTAAAGCTATAAATTATCAAGAAACTTGATAATTATTAATAACTGTTTCACCAGTTGTATACTTGTAGGAACATTGTTACATCATCCTGTATATTATGCTTAGTTTGTTTGTCAACTAAATCTGAACAGACACATGACGGACCATTAATCTTCTCCCTAGCATCCGGATTTAATATATAGGTATCTACTCTTAATGACCGCCGAACTAATTTCTCAATTAATCCCCAACCGTATCTCTAAACGGATCATTGGAATTTACTTCGGATATATTATAACAAGAAATCTTTTGGGTTGGGACAGTTTCAACTGTGTGTGTGTGTGTGTGTGTGAGGTTTGAATATTTCTTTTGATTTAAATTCACATTTCATGCGTCATGCTCGTGAACAGATGCCGTCTGTCGGGGCTGGTCAGCTTGTAACTGCCATGGCAGAGGCAATTAATTATTCTTATTTTATTCACATTGAATTACATTGTTCTCGCAGCTCTTACCACAACATTGTACTGATAAAGATTGTAATCTATTATTTGAAAAGAGTTACCATGGGGTTTCTTGCCCTTCTTCTACATTGGACCTAATATTTGGAAACGCGCAACTAAAGTCTCGACATTTCTTAAGTGATTTTTTTAATTTATTTTTTAAAACATTGCCCCTCACTAGGATTTCTCCTGTGTCGAGGGTACAGTTTACAAACATACATGTCACATGCACACACAACCCGACCCGAAACAACTATCTGTAGATCATACAAATATTTGTTCCGTGCGGGGATCGAACCCGCGGTACGTAGCGCAGAAGGCTAATCGCTTAGCCACTGCGCCAAGCGTGCCGCCGTTTGTAATTGGTTTACATGAAATAAAGATCTAGGTATATTCTACATATTATCGAAAATAATTAAAATTGAATTCTACAGGTACAAGCCCAGGATCAACATCAATCGATGGATCCATTTCCTGCGTTCCCTTTCGGTGGTAAATTGAGTGTGACAAATGCTCCAATGCCCTGTTTAATGACTAAAGTTAATTTTGGTCGAGTCCGCCATTATCCCATTAATGTCTCGAATGTATGCCAAATTTGATTGGGTTTTTCAGCTTTGATTTTTATTAATGTTTTCTGTTTTGATCCATTTTTGCAATAGCTTTGTTTTCGAGTTTGTCGTTTATTTTATTTTGATAATTATTCATTTTTAAATAGAGAACAAAAATACTTCCGTTTTTTTTTTGGTGATAATTTGCAAGTACAATATTTTATCTGTCTAATCTTGAAATTTTAAGTACAATACAATACAATATAATTGATTGTATACCAGAGATTCAAAAGATACAAAAGGAAAGAAACAGAAAGAAAAAAGAATCTTTTATCAAAATTTTCTTTCATGTTTTAACGATCCACGTGTCTGTGCTCTTCGTTCTATTTTAAAATAGTGAATATTAAAGTAAATGTGTGAAGTTTGTTATCAACTCGTTCTAATGTGACAAACCTACAAAATGATTTTCGTTTCATACAGAATTTGTAATGACTACCGACCTTGTTCAAATTAAATAAAGATTAAGAATTAATGTATGGACTTCGTTTAATATTGATAAATATTAGTTTAAGATTAAAAGTAGTTTAATTGTAACGATTTTCTAGAATTTGACCTGAAATGAGGCCAAAAGCACTACCAGCACCTATAGTCCATTTTTTATAAGCTGTGTTATAATGTAAACAATCTTATTGTGTCTTTTTATGTACATAGGAGTCGATAAAAGAAACAGAAGGTATGTAAAAAGCTTTTATGTATTTAAAAAAAGGTTTTATACCCAGTCGCTTTTGAGGTATCTTTCGTGTATTTTATTTGCTCATTGTTATATTAAAAGACACCACAATATTGTTTACATTTTAAGCCACCTAAGAAAAAATAGCATACATCTAAACATAATTTAAATTTAGTACAAAATTCAGTCAAAAAAAAATTGACAAAAAGAAAATATTATTTAAAAAAATAACCGTATGAAACCACCGGAGAAAACAATTTTTACATGAAACATTTAGCGCATCAATATAAATAAGATATTCATTAAAACAGCATTTTTGTTTCCACTAAAGCGATAACTCAGTTGTATCAAACACTGGAAGACGCAGGCAAACCCACGAGGGAAACTAGCCCCTAATAAATTCCATCCAAGTAATTCCCAAGACCGCCAACTACAAGATCGATGTACCTGTTAACATATTTGCAACTTCTAACACGTAGGACCTAACTTTAGAATATGTATCTCTAGCTATTGCAAGTGCCTTGGTAACAGCTGCATTTCACTAAGTAGTGCCTTCGTACATGACACCGGGTGATAGCAACCGACAAAGTACCGCAGAGTATTTTTCATGTAGCCTGAAATTGCTTTTGAAGACAGGTAATATTTTACTGGCGAATGACTCGGATAAATGATCGCTTAACATTTTTGACTCGGAAGAAGAACTAGGAACTACTATTACTGGTACAACAAGACTGCATTCAGAGCGTAAGTACGTTGGTTTTCTCATTTTATTCGCAAAGGTTTTATTATTCGGGTCTCGCGTATCTCTATCCATTGGATCCATTTAGAAAATAAAACTGCATTTTTATATTTCAATCGAATTTCCTTTTGGATATTCTTCGCACTAAATTTGCGAGCCCATCTGAAAAGTGTTCTCAAAAGATTACCATACAAGATACCAGCCAGCACATTCAGTCGGGGCTCTTTTGCAAAATTGTGTCATGTCATATTCACCACTTCTTCCTACTTGAGCTTGTACCATGAAACACTAAAATGTCTCAAGTCCCGTGTCAAGTTTTTAAGAGTCCCTCAACGGAAAGCGATTCTCGGAAGTGCCTAGTATTCTTTTGAATGCTAGTTTTGAATACAGAAATAAAACTAAAATAACACAACAGTTAAATACAATAACATAACTATAGTTTAACGGAAAATTAATACGAAGAAGGGAAGGGAAAATAGAAAGAAGAACAGAACAGGTAAAGAGAAAGAAAGAAAGAAAAATCATTTATTCGGACTAGACTTCAGATAACACAGTGCACAAACATAAAAAAGTAAAAAAAAAAAAGTAGCAATTAAAAACAATGTGCTGTCGGTAGCCAGTACTAAATGGGTTGCCAACTCAGCATTTGATGGGCATAGTAAATATAATGTAAAAAAATAATTAAAGAGAAAGTAAACGGTCTAAGTAACTTCAAAGCATTTATTTTTTAAATAAAACCTGAAACTCTAGGTGGCAAATAAGCATACGGCCCACCTAATGGTAAGCGGTTATCGTAACCTGTGGACGCTTGCAACACCAGGGCATCACTCGCGCGTTGCCGACCCGACTAATAGCGTCCTATTGCCAACACGACGCTTCCCTAAGGAGCACTGGTGACCTTGCTCACCGTTAAGAACATAACACTGCAAAAGAGCAGTGTTATTTGACTACGATATTCGAATTAAATTAGGTGAACTGAACTTAAAACAAAGCTCACAGTGAATTTCAGTAACCTAACCGTCAAATACTCCAACAAGAAAAAGAGCTGTAACTTTTGAACGACTGAACAGGTTTTCATGAAACATAGCTTATATAATACCCAATTAAACTAGTTTTCAATTAAATAAAATTGCATTGAAATCGGTCCATCCGCTTTGGAGCTCCGATGCCACAGGACACACTACAAATTTATAATACAATACACTTTATTGAACACCAGTAATAGAAGAAAAGATATACCACCCCTCTTAAAAACAACCTGGTATTTATTTTAATTTTTGCTCCAAAAGTATCTCCTCTAAAGCTTTCGTATTCAGATTCAATAGAAGTAGCATCTTAAGTGCTTTCAATGGTAAATTCAATAGCTATTCACGTTGCTACCGAAATAGGTGTAAAGTTCCTGCATTTTGCATAACACTGGAGCTGAATATTTGGAGACACGGCCTGCGCTTATGCTCTGTTGTCGTTGAATACTATTAGATAGACTTCCATGAGAACTTTCTAGAATGTGTGTTGAACTTTTAGGTGCTCTTATGTTTGGATTTTGGAAAGAATATAATCTCAAGGGATCAAGTTGGAATTCAAGGAGCTAGAAGTTTTAGAAAAATACAATACGTAATGGTATATCATGACCTACATTGGAGTAAAACGAAACATTTAATAAACAATGGAAGACAAAATACAGTGCGACAAAACTCGCAAGCACGCACATCCAGACTCAGGAGTGTTTCGCCAACATTTTCCTTAAAACATAAATATCATATAACATGTATCTCCAACAAAAACGTACGTAGCACATGCTCTAGTATTCCTTCCAAAACTACAGCGTGTTTTAGTACAGTCTTCCCTATTTCTCCAGCAGTCATATAATCTATAGCTATGAGTGCGTGGTACCAGATGGTCCGCGAAACAGCTTCGTATTAAATTCTATATATTACTGATATTATTATCGTGCAACCGGAACCGATTTACATAATAGAATCATTTTGGTTGTACAGTGTACACGTAAGTCGGATTTCTACTTAGATCCATGGGCTGAAAAAAAATGATACGGATTACCTATGTTAAATGAATTAACTTTTCTTAAGCGAACATAGAAAGATAATATTATGCTACTTCCGATATACGGTACTCAGTGTTGGACGATTAGCCAGATACCTAGATCTTATAGTAAATTTGTTGTCTGTTCTTGCTGGTATCTTCTCCCAACCAAATTGGAACCGTGCACCTAGAATTCCGACGAGTGCCTGCAAAGGCCCAGTTGAAATAAAAACCTTTGATTAAAGTTATGCGCCTCGGCAACCTTCGTCTAACTTCGGAAATACGAGCGTAATTTGACGATATTTAATACTATTATAAAGAATAGGTATATATAGATCTTTATTTCATGTAAACCAAATTTAGGCACTTATGAAATGTACAGACTAAATGCGTGGTCCTAAATATTAGGTCCTATGGAGAAGAACCGGCAATACATTCGTTATTACACTAAGCGTTAGCAAATCCTCATCAAATGGGGCCTTCTCAACAATATTCGAATCTAGCAACCCGCCCTCGACTTGGCACGGGTGCAATATCTCTACTATCCTACATTAAATATGAAAGTATTATACATATAAGATCCTACTTTATTAGCGGAGGTTTGTCATGGGTTATAGTACCCATCATTATGAACAACCTTTATTACTATGTGACCAAAACTGAAATCACAAAAAAAAAAAAAACTGTTCCATACAAATAATTCAATATTACTACACTAAATGTAATTTATCGCAAGTGATAATCAAATTCTAATCCGCATATGAATCCGAAAAGTCGGTGCAGGCCGGGTTTGAACTCAGACCATCCTACTTGGAAGTCGAGCGTTCAACCGCTAGGCTGTTACAGCTTCCATTAACAATGATCAAGTCAAATATAAATAAATATTATAGTTAAAAAAAAAAACAAAAGAAAACGCTTTTGTCATCCAAACTAAACGTGTATGCAAAATTTCAGCTCAATCGGAAACCAGGAAGTGGGTCAAATTTAACTACCAAGATTTTTTTACATAGTTCGTTAGTTACAGGTGAAGCTAATATGAACGTTTTAAAAATCCCGTACCATCTGCTTTGCAAACAGAATATAACCTAACCGTTAAAAACCCGACTCTATCTAGAAAAAGAGCTGTAATTTTTGAACGGCCGAACAGATTTTCATGAAACATAGCTAAGATGATACCCGTTACACTAGCTTCAATAAAAAAAAAACTGCTTTGAAGTCGGTCCATCCATTTAAAAGCTACGATGTCACAGACAGCTACATAGTTATACAGATCCACAGATACAGAGATCTACAGATACACAGATACACACTACACACTTATAACACCCCTATAACACCCCTATTTTTTGTTGGGGGTTAAAAACATCGATGTCTATAGATACGCTCAGTCATACAAAGGGAAGCTAAAAAAATGAGACGTATTTTTGAAGACGTCAAATTCTCAATTCAACAATGTTTGAATTATACCTATTTACATAAATAGAACAGCGATACATGCCTTAATGGAATAGCTACTGTTATTATATCTTTTTTATTTAATACACAAACTAATAATTATTTTTGTAAAAGGCATTTGACTGGTGATCAACCACTTTATTTTTCTGAAAATAGAGTACCTGACACGTCTCACCTTTTGAGTTCACTAAGCATATCTATAGACATCGATGGTTAAAAATGACCAACTCTACCTTCAAAGAATTTCTTACACTTATAAAAGCTGCACATTTATCTGAGGAACATACGCCACATTATGTACACAACCATTACTCAGTTAACTGAAGGTAGTTTTTCACACGGAACTCGCACGAATTCCGATAAGGAAATGCATGTGAATTTGTGTGGCCAGGAAACAGGCGATTCTTTAGAGGAAGTTTTATGTGAGGGCAATTTTATGCACGTAATTTTCTTTCAAGATAATGTGTCGGCTGCTTTTGCATTGAATACGGAAATAACGACTTTGCAGGTTCCATCCGAACCAAGTACTCTGTTATAAATAGCAATAACTTGTTTATTTCTAGCGGTTACGCTTTTTCAGTAAAATTTCAAAATAAAAGTAATGGAACAACATTTTGAAACTATGAAATAGAGTTGGTGGATGAAATTCCCTCGAAATGCATAATTTAATATCTGATAATATTATAATAATTTAAAAAATCCGCTGTATGGTACATTTATTATTCTTTGGTATTTTTTTCTCGATTTTTTCATGGTTGGTCCCATAGTAAAAGTTATTCATAACGATGAGTACAATAATCCCTTAAAGGGATCGGGACTATAAAATTAGGAACCAAATTTATTTTTTTATCTTTTCTCCATTTAGCGCTACGGAAAACAGTTTTAATGTTATAGAACTGGAAAGCTTGTAACTGCCATGGCAATCTTATTCAGAGGCAAATCATCATTATTCACACAGCCCAGTCTTATTTTTATTCATATTAAATTACATTATTCTCGCAGCTCTTACCACAACATTATACTGTTAGAGATTGTAATCTATTATTTGAAAAGAGTTGCCATGGAGTTTCTTGCCAGTTCTTTTCCATAGGATCACTATTTGGAACCGTGCACCTAAAATCTCGACATTTCATAAGTGCCTGTATCTAGTTGACATGTAATAAAGATCTATTCTATTCTATGGTATTCCAACAACGACTTAATAAAACTCCTTAAATATTTATTCTGAAGCTACATAGAGCTCCACAAATTAGCGGTTTTGCTAGCCCCAGACTACCGAATACATTGCTATTCGAAGGCACGCGCGCACCCGAAGAAAGCTTTTCGTTAGCTACCTACTGAAATGCGGCTGGAATAGAATCGGGCCATTACATGTTTTAGCTTTGAATTGTCGCTGAGTATAATATTGGAGGTTTACAATAGAATAATGTAACTGTTACGAAGTTAGTATTGTGTAGTGAGGGTATTTTGTTGTTATGGTTTCTGAAATATTGTGAGACAAATCTGTCACAAATTATTATACCTATAAATTATTTACTTACAAAATTTTGGGGCATTAAGGGTGACTACCCTTTCTGTTATAGTCGGAGTGTTCTAGTCTTAGGAAAATTTTGAAGATATTAAATACCCTATTATTAGTTTATTTGAAAAAAGGTACAGTCAGCGAGAAAATTGTCACGCTCAAAAAACTCAAATGACTATTTCCCAACAGGAATGTTTCCTTTAAACAACCGACGGAATCGTACTTACCTAATTTGAAAAAAATACAAAATACTATTTCCCATACATTTTCTATTAAAAAATACCTTTGTATGAACGTAATCACTGTGTCTTATACTTTACGGTTTTTTTTCGCGAAATCTGTTAAGTTACGCAAAAAAGCAAAAGCAAAAAAAAGGCAAAAGCAAAAGTTGTTCATAATGATGAGTAATAACCCTTTAAAGCAAGTCCTATTTAAATATGCAGTGTATAACAATAATAAATACGAGGCCAAAATATTCCCTAAACAGGATGTTGTCCTCTCCATGTAAATATAGCCCCTCTACTAAAGATCAAAGAGAGTAAGTAACAGTACCTTTCTACGGAACAAGACCTTTTTTCATTTTTTGTATATTTTCCTTCATTTTCTTACTGTATTTTGGTGATCAGGTTTCAATAGTTTTGAAAGGTGAAACGGGAATTGTGGCGTCGATTGTTTGTTTGTAGTTTCTTACCTTTTATCTCATCGTTTGCCAGCTAGGGTTTTCTTTACATAGAAACATTGGTCCCTGGTTATTGTCCCTTCTTTCCTTTAATATTATGTATCCATAGAATAGAATAGAGTAGATCTTTATTTCATGTAAACCAGATACAGGCACTTAACAAATGTCGAGGCTCTAGGTCCTATGGAGAAGAATGGGCAAGAAACTCCATGGAAACTCGTTAGATTACAATCTTGATTAGTACAATGTTATGGTAAGACCTGCGAGCACAATTTAATTTAATGTGAATAAAAATTAAGAATTGGATGATAATGAATTGCCTCTGAATGAGATTGCTATGGTACTTACAAACTGACCAGTCCCGACCGACAAATTATGTTAGGAAACGTAAATCTATGGAGGGTAGGTATTAATTAATCGCTCTCGTGTTGGTAATTGATCATAAGTGTAGTTTGGACAACTCTTGAGACTTGATCAAAACTTGTTTAATAAACATAATTATCTTTAGTCGAACAAGAGTCATATTTTGACAGCTACATAAATCTGATATAATTCAAAAGAACAAATTTGAAAGTGGTTTTAGGTTTGGCTTTAGTATTACTAACTATCTAGTTAGTGATAGTAAAGCAAAACCTAAAAAAGATATGATTCATCTGAATAAAAACTGAGTTTGGTAAACATATCTTTCAAAGACATCATAGTTTATTTTCCTTTTTACCATTTACTTTTGTTCGAGCCAAAACATTGTAATGGAAGAACTTTCCAAGAAAAAAGTCTTTTAGCTACCAGCTTATTGGATTATCCAATTCGTGTGAGCGGAAAGAGTGGTTGAGGCTTTCGTAATGGGTTTCAAGTCTTGCCCCTGACGAGGTTATGTGACGTAATCATATTTTGGGTTGAACGTAGTAAATATTATATCGGTAATTGTTTGAGTTTTTTCTTTGTGGAAAAAGGCCATTAAGGAGGAATGATGTTAAGAAAAAGAGGTAGATTTGTTCAAAGCTTTTTCAAAATAATGTTAAAGAGACCAATGGGTATAATACCAGTCTTCATTATGTCGTGTCTACGTGAGCTTTACATGAGAATTACTTAAGAAAATATCAGAGTAAAACATCTAAATTCAATAATGCCATCAATGGGAGATATGATGAAATCATAGACTCCCGAAAATCTTGTTTTATCGGCTTTTAAGGGAGATAGTACGTTCAGTGTAAAGGCTAAAATAAAAAACATCTTCAAAAATAAAAATCTTCAAAATTCGGTAATCAAAGAGGAGTGGAAGGAAGGTAGGGAGGCTTTTGCCCTTTAATTGGACGATCACGGCTGATAATCGTAATGATGCTAAATATATTCAATTACTTCACACATGACAACGGATTCACGGGTATGACGAGACGATGTTGAACTAGAGAATTAATCTGTGACAGCGAACAGTGATAAGTAAAAAAAATAAGGAAATCTTTTCCTAGCAGTGAGAGTTGAGACAGTATATGCTGATATAATAACAATAGTGTACATAGACCTAATTCGGAATAACGCTAGATAAAAAAGATCCAAAGAAAAACCAAAATAAAGCCGGAACAAACTATCGACGTTCAGCCAATATTTTCCATTCATTGCACCGCAGTAACTCCCTGAATAGTAATGCATGCACTTTGCTTATAGCAGATATCTTATTCAGGGGTGCTACCCGAAGGTTGTTTATGACGCACCCCTTCTATAGAGGCGCTACATTTTACATTGCCTAAAGAAAGAACGGGTAGAACGGAAGTCGTGGTTTGTACATCTATCTACCTACTATTGGCTGGTTTTAAATGTAGTCTTTCGTACAGTGGTAATACTCGTAGCTTTAAGTGGTTTATTTTGTGGTAATCAGTGCTTATTATGAAATAAAAGGAATTTTTAATTTTTAAAATAAATGTAGTTTATCGTCTGCTCTTGTGAGCCTATCGTAGTCCACTTTAGAATGTATTTATTTAACCCACAAAGAAGTCCTTTAGGCTATTCGTGTTTTGAATCACCAGTTTTTTTTTTGTGAATTTCCAACAGTAAAACAAGCAATACTTTCCCTCCGAATAAAATTTATTAACTTTTTGACAGTAATATGAGCTATTAGCAAAGTTACCTCTCTGGTCACATCAGTTTTATACCCAGCATTAATTTCGTAAATTCAGCTATAATTACACAAATGCCTGGTTTCAGCGTCCACGTGAAAATGTGAGGTTAGTACGTCCGTTATAGAGCCAAGAAAAAAGCGATGGTATAAGCGGACGGATATCTAGACGACGTGCTAGTCGTTGGCCGCGCCTTAGGTATGTGAGCGAAATTTCGCAGAAGCTCGGGTAAATAGCATAGTGTAGTGACCTGCTCGTCACAAAAATGAGCGACGATTGCGATATCAAAATTTGATGAATAATAGGATTATTCGATTGTCTATTCTTCTCGATTTTTTATTTTTTAAATTATCATTGAACATCGAAGATTTTGGGAAAAGAATTGAAGTGGAGGTGGGTGGGACACTTGGCTAGAAGAGAGGATGGACATTGGACGGTGGTCGAAAGCGGTAACAGAGTGATGACCGAGACTTGGGCGACGATCTGTGTGGGAACCAGCGGCCCGGTGATCAGGTGACATTGTAAGGTTCGCTGGAAAAGTGTGAATGCGGACAGTACATGACTGTTTTATATAGCGTAACAGAGAAGAGGCCTATACTCAACACCGGGTATATGATGATGATAATGATGAATAACAACGGAAAGAGATATATGAAATAATTAAAGGAAGGACTTTACCCAATAGTAGTACCGGTACCGAAATAAAACACAAATTTAAATACCTACACCTAATTTTTTTCATCTCATTTCTATTCAATATTAATCAAAACTGGATGGTAATTATCTTCATTCATAGAAACGCTTATCTCAGAGCCTTATGACTGGCTGGGCTGTGGTAAAATATAATTGGTGCAGTGCTTAAAACTAAATTGTACTCTCCTTTGTTAAGAAAATCTCGTAAGTTACGTCTCTTGTTTTTATTTCTGTCTGGCTTTGTAACAAGCACTTATTTACATATTTATGGTGTTTATTTAATGTTTTCGTATATCTTTGTATTATTATGGTAATCTGTAGTGTTTTTATCTAATTTTTGCATACAGATACTGGTTGATAAATATTTTTATGTATCGTTATATTCATTTTAACCTGTGTCAAATGGTTCGAAGTTATTTTTGATAAATATATTACTATTTACTTTAGCCCTAACTATTTAAAGATACAGTCCACGTTATTGGATACTGGGTAAAAATATTTAATTACATCGACCACATTTTTTTAACAGAAACGGCACACCTATTCGCTCGTTTACACATCAAGCTATATATTTCTAGTATAAGCTGACCTCTCATTGTACGGAAAGCCTATACAATGCGAGGTTAGCTTATACTAGTATAGTTTGATATAGTCATGTGTACCTACTTAAGAGCTTTTTATTTGTAACTAATTATCATGCTTAGGTCATCAGATGCGCCTTCACATTTGATCTTAATCACCAAACAAAAAATAGTAATTCAAATTACATTCTTCTAAAGATAAATTTTCATTATCTACCATGAGATATTCATTTTTAAATAAATTATGCATGGCCGTAATAAAATAACCGTCACTTTGCATCAAATAGTAAAAAAAAAGACAAAGTTCCCCCCGGGGGCGACGAGACAGGGGGGAACGTGATGAATTTTAAAATTGGAATATCGCAGCTTCGTTTTTATCGATATTCAAATTGACGAATCAGGGGCGATTCATTGTGGCGAAAGAAGACGTTTTACATAGTCATCTAAAATGAGAAAGATGGTGTTCTACGTTCTAATACAGTAAAATTCTTCTTTTAAGTTTCTTAAGACGTTAACGTTTTTTTAATGACGTAAGCATTTTTTTTATGACGTAAGCGTATATTTATTACTACCATACTTTTTCGTTGGTAGCACATTTTCTACTTTTTATGCTATGACTCCTAATCTACACAATTAAACACATTCCAGACAATTATATATAAGTACTTTGAATGAGAAATAAAGTTACTGACTTCCAAAAAATTCGGGCCCTGTAATTCCTCAGAAAATGCTCACGGCATTCTTATCTTAGTTAATAATAGTAAAATACAATTTCTTTGAGAACTTAAGAAATATAAAGCAAATATTTCTAGTAAGAAACGCTTTGTAACAAATTCCTTTACATCATAGACATTTTCCTTAATACGTTTAAGTTAAAAATTCAAACTAGATTCTAGAGCGTTCGATGTACAAAAAAGAACCGACCAATCAGGCAGTACCTTCGACATAAAGGCCCAATCAGCGTAGAGGCTTGTTTGAAATAGGAATGCAATCTCGACCACCAAAGAGCAAAGGTAACTTGCTGGAGAGATTTTTTTTATTAAAAAGAAATCAGTATTCTTTTCGTCTTGTTTTTTCACCGTTATTAAGGTGATGGATGGTGTCTTTCTGTATTATTCGTTTTTTTTTTTCTAATAAATGATGATTGAGTGTAGGTAAATGTATTATAATTTTAATAATCTGAAGTAAATTAATAATTATTATTATTTTGTAAGATTTACAGCTGGTAGTAGGTATATTCATTTCAATAAAAATCCATACATCCTCTTAAGTCCAAACTCAAAAACCCATTTCGCTTCCTCACAGAAAATAATCGGAATAGAAACAAACAATGATTATTTTGTATTCCTATTCTGATTTCTTTTGTTTCACGATAGGTTTAATTTTCGTAGAAAAAGTTTGTTTTTATTTAGAATTCTGAAGTTCGGTCGGTGTTACCTTTAAATCTAAACAATAATATTTTGTATTGGTTTTTGAGTGATTACGATTAAAGCAATAAACGGACTTTGATCGTGGATCAAGTTACTATATTTCTAAATAGCTTCAAATCAATTTGTAGACAACTCTGTTTAGGTACTTACTTATGCAAAAAATTGAATCTAGATCAGTTACAGCTCTCGTAGTGACATGAGCTTTGCATTTGTGTGTGTGGACGGCAAAAGTAGTAGTGGTAGGGCAACGCAAATAACTGCGATTCAGTCACACCACAAACACAAAACCAATTTTTAAAAAAAACTTTTTTTTTGTCTTATTCTAATAAATTATCTTCTTTCTTTGTTTCCAATCTGATTAGTCTATAATACTTTATGTGTTAGCCAGTTTGAACGGCGTGTGTGAATTTGAACTCATACATACATGTCTTGTTCGAGGGCTGTATACCACGATATTTCTCTATGTAGTGCGTATAATTTCCGTCAAAAGTACACGACTCTAAATAGAAAAACTGCTGTAACTTTTGAACGACTGCACAGATTTTCATGAAACATAGCTAAGATGATAACCGATTAAACTTGCTTTCAACAAAAAAAATTGCATCGTAATTGGTCCATCCGTTTTAGAGCTACGATGCCATAGACAGATACGCACTACAAACTTATTACACCCCTCTTTTTTGGCTAACACAACACGAAAACGAAAGCAAAAATATTCAACACAGTGCACTCAAAACTGAGAGGACCCAACTTATTAAACAGACAATACACGGTGCACGTACGCGCACCCGCCAAGTTCCAACTTTCCGTTTATTTATCAATAAGTGCAACGATAGCCGCGTTCAATTTAAACTGCCGCGGCTTAGTTAAATGAGTTCTGCCCATGTGTCAACTGTTCTAAGTTAAATCGATTCTGTTTGGTAGAAGCGAAAATTGTTCGGTTGGCATGTTGTTTCGATTTTATTAATTAGGAATTCGATTATAATATATAATGGCTTTCAGAACGATTTGGGATTAATTATAAAGTTACTGTTCAAACTTAATGACATACCATGTTTGACGTTGATAGTTTTAATTTATACTAGTGATCGAGTGATCGAAATTCGACCATACATTATATATATATTTTATTTATTTATTTAATGCTTTATGCACAGGTAAAAAAACACTGCACAAAGGCGGACTTAATGCCATAGGCATTTTCTGCCAGTCTACCTTAGGGTGATGCAGAGACAAACATGGTGGGTGCAACGTAAAATAAACGATAATGGGAAAGAAAAAAAAAATTCTAGATCAAGTAATAAATACATAGATACATACATATATTATTATAAACCATAAAAGAAAACATACATATTGATATACTGCGTCAAGATACACAAAAATACGAAATAGTAAAAAACGAATCCAGCAAGTCATCGCTGGGCCAATTTTAGCTTTTTGATCTCCTTTTCCATATAAACTTTAACTATCCAAATCTCAAACTCCTCCGTGCGCGCGATATGTTAGGAAAAGGGGTGAGTGTCAGGATGGCGGGTAGACAGCAGAATTCGCTATCGCAGATAAGCCTATAATTTAGTACCTAATTGGTACTATTTGGTACCTTCAGTAAAAAAATTGGTACCTCCTCGTGTTCCAAAATATAAGGAAAAAAAAGTTGCCCGCCATCCTGACGTCAGGATGGCGGGTAGACTCGTAGATTAGGCAGTTCCACGCTGAATGTCTGCGATCTCTGTATGTGAGGATTTAGTACCCAATTGGTACCTCAACATATCTCAGTTTCAACCGTCTGGACCAAGTCGTTATAAAGTTATGCGCAAAAATATTTTCGAGCAGTAATGAATGCAATTATAATATCATCGAGATATTCTAAGGCTCTAAGAAGGTTTCCATCAAATTACCTTTGATACTAAGTTTGGTAGATAATGTATCGAATATTTTAAGAGGATCATCCGTAGAACATACATGATTAAAATTACAACGTTTAAGGTGTTGTATCACAACTACAGAAACGTCCCATGAAATATTTTTGCCCATTCAAGTATGGCCCTTATCCACATTGACTTTCAAGTGGTCTAACAAATCAGTACAGTCAGCAACAAAAGTTGATTAACAGCTTTTTTTTTAAATTATTACACCTATTTCATTTAAATATTTACATGATGATAAAGCTGAACTCTCAGTTTGAACTGTGTGAACCATGTCGTTAGAAAGTTATGCGCTAAAATATAATAATCCACCAGTCGATTAAAAAGTGTTCTATTTTGGAACACTGGGAGGTACCAATTTTTTGAATAAATGCACCATATAGTACGTTGTTCGTACCTTAACATATCTCAATTTCAACTGCCTAGACCAACTCGTTGGAAAGTTATGCGCAAAAGTATAATTATCCACTAATCGACATATTATGTGTTCTATTTTGGAACACTGAGAGGTACCAATTTTTTGAATGAATGCACCATATAGTCCCTGATTGGTACCTAAACATATCTTAATTTCAACTGCCTGGACCTAGTCCTTAGGAAGTTATGCGCAAAAGTATAATTATCCACTAGTCGACATATTATGTGTTCTATTTTGGAACACTGAGAGGTACCAATTTTTTGAATGAATGCACCATATAGTACCTTGTTGGTACCTAAACATATCTTAATTTCAACTGCCTGGACCGAGTCCTTAGGAAGTTATGCGCAAAAGTATAATTATCCACTAGTCGACATATTATGTGTTGTATTTTGGAACACTGAGAGGTACCAATTTTTTGAATTAATGCACCATATAGTACCTGATTGGTACCTAAACATATCTCAATTTCAACTGCCTGGACCGAGTCCTTAGAATGTTATGTGCAAAAATATTTTCGAGCAGTAATGAATATAATTATGATATCATCGAGATAGTCTAAGGCTATTATTTTTTGCGCATAACTTTCTAAGGACTCGGTCCAGGCAGTTGAAATTGAGATATGTTTAGGTACCAATCAGGGACTATATGGTGCATTCATTCAAAAAATTGGTACCTCTCAGTGTTCCAAACTAGAACACACAATATGTTGACTAGTGGATAATTATACTTTTGCGCAAAACTTCCTAAGGACTAGGTCCAGGCAGTTGAAATTAAGATATGTTTAGGTACCAACCAGGTACCACATGGTGCATTCATTCAAAAAATTGGTACCTCTCAGTGTTCCAAAATAGAATACATAATATATCGACTAGTGGATAATTATACTTTTGCGCATAACTTCCTAAGGACTCGGTCCAGGCAGTTGAAATTGAGATATGTTTAGGTACCAACCAAGTACTATATGGTGCATTAATTCAAAAAATTGGTACCTCTCAGTGTTCCAAAATACAACACATAATATGTCGACTAGTAGATAATTATACTTTTGCGCATAACTTCCTAAGGACTCGGTCCAGGCAGTTGAAATTAAGATATGTTTAGGTACCAACAAGATACTATATGGTGCATTCATTCAAAAAATTGGTACCTCTCAGTGTTCCAAAATACAACACATAATATGTCGACTAGTGGATAATTATACTTTTGCGCATAACTTCCTAAGGACTAGGTCCAGGCAGTTGAAATTAAGATATGTTTAGGTACCAACCAGGTACTACATGGTGCATTCATTCAAAAAATTGGTACCTCTCAGTGTTCCAAAATAGAACACATAATATGTCGACTAGTGGATAATTATACTTTTGCGCATAACTTCCTAAGGACTAGGTCCAGGCAGTTGAAATTAAGATATGTTTAGGTACCAACCAGGTACTACATGGTGCATTCATTCAAAAAATTGGTACCTCTCAGTGTTCCAAAATAGAACACATAATATGTCGACTAGTGGATAATTATACTTTTGCGCATAACTTCCTAAGGACTCGGTCCAGGCAGTTGAAATTGAGATATGTTTAGGTACCAACCAGGTACTATATGGTGCATTCATTCAAAAAATTGGTACCTCTCAGTGTTCCAAAATAGAACACATAATATATCGACTAGTGGATAATTATACTTTTGCGCATAACTTCCTAAGGACTCGGTCCAGGCAGTTGAAATTGAGATATGTTTAGGTACCAACCAGGTACTATATGGTGCATTCATTCAAAAAATTGGTACCTCTCAGTGTTCCAAAATAGAACACATAATATGTCGACTAGTGGATAATTATACTTTTGCGCATAACTTCCTAAGGACTCGGTCCAGGCAGTTGAAATTGAGATATGTTTAGGTACCAACAAGATACTATATGGTGCATTCATTCAAAAAATTGGTACCTCTCAGTGTTCCAAAATAGAACACATAATATGTCGACTAGTGGATAATTATACTTTTGCGCATAACTTCCTAAGGACTCGGTCCAGGCAGTTGAAATTGAGATACGTTTAGGTACCAACCAGGTACTATATGGTGCATTCATTCAAAAAATTGGTACCTCTCAGTGTTCCAAAATAGAACACATAATATATCGACTAGTGGATAATTATACTTTTGCGCATAACTTCCTAAGGACTCGGTCCAGGCAGTTGAAATTAAGATATGTTTAGGTACCAACCAGGTACTATATGGTTCATTCATTCAAAAAATTGGTACCTCTCAGTGTTCCAAAATAGAACACATAATATGTCGACTAGTGGATAATTATACTTTTGCGCATAACTTCCTAAGGACTAGGTCCAGGCAGTTGAAATTAAGATATGTTTAGGTACCAACCAGGTACTACATGGTGCATTCATTCAAAAAATTGGTACCTCTCAGTGTTCCAAAATAGAACACATAATATGTCGACTAGTGGATAATTATACTTTTGCGCATAACTTCCTAAGGACTCGGTCCAGGCAGTTGAAATTGAGATATGTTTAGGTACCAACCAGGTACTATATGGTGCATTCATTCAAAAAATTGGTACCTCTCAGTGTTCCAAAATAGAACACATAATATATCGACTAGTGGATAATTATACTTTTGCGCATAACTTCCTAAGGACTCGGTCCAGGCAGTTGAAATTGAGATATGTTTAGGTACCAACCAGGTACTATATGGTGCATTCATTCAAAAAATTGGTACCTCTCAGTGTTCCAAAATAGAACACATAATATGTCGACTAGTGGATAATTATACTTTTGCGCATAACTTCCTAAGGACTCGGTCCAGGCAGTTGAAATTGAGATATGTTTAGGTACCAACAAGATACTATATGGTGCATTCATTCAAAAAATTGGTACCTCTCAGTGTTCCAAAATAGAACACATAATATGTCGACTAGTGGATAATTATACTTTTGCGCATAACTTCCTAAGGACTCGGTCCAGGCAGTTGAAATTGAGATACGTTTAGGTACCAACCAGGTACTATATGGTGCATTCATTCAAAAAATTGGTACCTCTCAGTGTTCCAAAATAGAACACATAATATATCGACTAGTGGATAATTATACTTTTGCGCATAACTTCCTAAGGACTCGGTCCAGGCAGTTGAAATTAAGATATGTTTAGGTACCAACCAGGTACTATATGGTTCATTCATTCAAAAAATTGGTACCTCTCAGTGTTCCAAAATAGAACACATAATATGTCGACTAGTGGATAATTATACTTTTGCGCATAACTTCCTAAGGACTCGGTCCAGGCAGTTGAAATTGAGATATATTTAGGTACCAACCAGGTACTATATGGTGCATTCATTCAAAAAATTGGTACCTCCCAGTGTTCCAAAATAGAATACATAATATGTCGATTAGTGGATAATTATACTTTTGCGCATAACTTTCCAACGAGTTGGTCTAGGCAGTTGAAATTGAGATATGTTAAGGTACGAACAACGTACTATATGGTGCATTCATTCAAAAAATTGGTACCTCCCAGTGTTCCAAAATAGAACACTTTTTAATCGACTGGTGGATTATTATATTTTAGCGTGATAGATTATATACAAAGTAACGATTAATATTGTTGGTACGAATGATTTCATAGAAACATCGATTGTAGTATCGATTATAATTATTAGTGGGTAGTTAAATATTTATTTGAAATAACTATCAAACATGACAGTAGCGCTGTCATGTCAATTGGCATAAATACCGAGTCTGGGTTGGTCATCGCCCACTTCGTTGTGAGCCGCCGTACTGACAGGACCGTGAGAATCATAAGTTAAGTAACCTATTTATTATCCACTGCTGTATCTTGTATTTAAATTGTTAATGTACATGTTTATTACATTTGCTATATTCTTGGCTATAAAAGAGCCCCCAGCTCAGTGTAAAGGCTAGTCTTCTTGGACCAGCAAGGTTAACACCTTACCATAACTGGTATGAGATTATTTCATTGTATGGATTTGTTTCTTTTAGTGTTTGACTTCGTTGATGGTTTTATATACTTTATTGTATTGTGTATTTAAAAGAGTACCTATGGAGTTTCTTGCCCGTTCTTCTCCATAGGTAATCGACACTTTGGAACGTGGCACCTAGAGTCTGAACAAGAGTAAAAGTTATTGAAACTTATTGTATACTTTTATTTATCTACCCTCAAATTTCTTGATAATGATATTTATAAAAGGCAAATTAATGATTAGCTAGATTTCATGGTAAATTCGTTGTTGAAGTATTATTAACATTTCATTTATCTACCCTATATTCTAACAAGCGCATAACTTTCTAACGACATGGTTCACACAGTTCAAACTGAGAGTTCAGCTTTATCATCATGTAAATATTTAAATGAAATAGGTGTAATAATTTAAAAAAAAAAACTGTTAATCAACTTTTGTTGCTGACTGTACTGATTTGTTAGACCACTTGAAAGTCAATGTGGATAAGGGCCATACTTGAATGGGCAAAAATATTTCATGGGACGTTTCTGTAGTTGTGATACAACACCTTAAACGTTGTAAATAATCATGTTTGTTCTACGGATGATCCTCTTAAAATATTCGATACATTATCTACCAAACTTAGTATCAAAGGTAATTTGATGGAAACCTTCTTAGAGCCTTAGAATATCTCGATGATATTATAATTGCATTCATTACTGCTCGAAAAGATTTTTGCGCATAACTTTGTAACGACTTGGTCCAGACGGTTGAAACTGAGATATGTTGAGGTACCAATTGGGTACTAAATCCTCACATACAGAGATCGCAGACATTCAGCGTGGAACTGCCTAATCTACGAGTCTACCCGCCATCCTGACGTCAGGATGGCGGGCAACTTTTTTTTCCTTATATTTTGGAACACGAGGAGGTACCAATTTTTTTACTGAAGGTACCAAATAGTACCAATTAGGTACTAAATTATAGGCTTATCTGCGATAGCGAATTCTGCTGTCTACCCGCCATCCTGACACTCACGGAAAAGGGTACCTACAAAGTTTTCTCTTCATGTATTAATATAGGTATAGATTTGATGTTGATTCATATCAAAATATGAATTACCCTCAAATCTGCTACTCAAAGGTAATTCATTGAGTAACGATACGCAGACATTTGTATTGTACTCGGCCACAGGGAACCGGTTGTGATTAGAATTGTTAAAATTCTTACATTAATGCTAGTTAGTGCGTCATAAGATTAATCCCATTTAGTTTTAAGTCTTTTTATAATTAGCTTACATACCAGAGTATCTTGTTACTAACGTACGTAACGTTATACATAACAAACAATCTTTGAAAAATACCTTTCCGAGTAATGCCTAAACGGGTTATTATAATTTCACTTGCTCCTGCGCCGTGTAGCGTCCATTATATCGATTGCCATTTCGTTTCCAATACTATGAAATACTAGGATCACATATTTATGCTTCATATTAGAAATAAAAGAGCACCAAGTTGAACATGTAAGCCACAAAAAGTTACTTGTTTGTACAAAAACCAAAATAAACAAAATTCGCTCGCGGAAACTAGTTTCACTCAAACGTTTATAACTTTCTGTCGACAAAAGTACTGAAACTAAATTAAAATTTGTCGCCGAACCTGATCCACATGTGAAAAGAGCTAATGGTGAAATCGGGTGAAATCGTGTGGAATCAAAACTCATTTCTGTTTTAGATTGGAATTTTCCACTGAGCCAAAATAAGCGACCTATCTATTAGATTATGATAATATTGCATAAGCGATTCAAAAGTAAACCAGATTTATAAAATAGTCTATCGAAATAAGATTTTTGTAGATTTTGTTATTTTCAGTACCTAACTAGAAAGAAAAATAATTTATTTGGTAACTTAAGCGAGACACCACAGTTAATTGTAAACTAAACCAAAAAATTAAAAACTCAGGTATAATGTGTCACGGCTGCACCAAAATTGTTCAGTTCAGCGTAATGCCAGACATAAATGCCTGGCGCTGATTTCCAACAGAACACGTTTGTGAAATACAGATGTAAAAAAAAATTGTAAAAAGAAAACAAAAAAATTACATCACTTTATTACTTCGAAAAACTATTTTTTAATATAAAATTGGCTTAAATTAAACATGTACGCCGTATAATTCATAGCAAGCTAAAGTAAAAGAATATGTTTTTTTTATATTATAATTATAAACTATAGCAATTTCTCCTAGAATTTTCCTTTCAGATAATGGATAAATGCAGTAGGATTTAAACGAAACAAGATAGTGGAGTTAAGCCCGTTTTAAATGAAAGGATTTGATGAACATGTCCGGATAAGCCTCTCTATTTCATTCAGAAATTATTTAGTAGAGGGAACGTGAACGAATTATAAATTAAATTTAAAAAGGATTGAGGGTGCATGTTTATATTTTTTTGGGTTTCAGTTTGGCTGACTAACTTATCTTTAGTGGATGGACTGACAGTCGCCATTTTGTGTGTCTGCCCTAATTGAATTACGTGATTTTCATATTAAATGAAGTAGGAGATACTTCGTCACCATATTTTTGGTTGATGATTATAAAATAACACAGAATGATTTTCAAATTAGGTTAGGAATATGTAATCACTGTTAATAGAAAGGAATTTGAAATTCAATTCTTAATATAAACCTCGACAGTGTCATGGTCATCTTATTAGATAAAACGCAAAACAGGGTAGAATTTTTGTGCAAATCCGGCAACGCATAAATTTTGAAGATAATAGTGATGTAGCACACATAAGTCTTATTTAAAACATTGTAGCAACACTAAAAACAGGCAAAGATCTTAATGTAGTTCTAGATAAAGGTACTCACAACGTCGATGAGCTGACTGAGCCTAAGTCCCATCTTGACCGTGAGCCGATCAGAGTTGTTGCCAACGGGCCGGATCAGGCGGTTGTAGTTGGAAAGCAGGTCGTCATACAGCCGCTTCGCTTCAGGGTTTGCGTCGCTCAGGCGGCCCCACACGCACAGCACTCCGACCACCAGCGCCAACACCATCTTAGGCTAACACCACCCCTGGAACAAGGAAATATAAGCTTAGTTTCACGTTTTATGACTACAGAACCAAGTATTTTTTAAAGAATCTCACATAGGATTTCTTCTGTATCGTGGGTAAAGTTACAAACATACGAGTACATCTCGTACACACAAGCCGCCCTGGGACAAATATCTGTAGGCCATAATTCGTTTCAAGCGCGGATTAAACCTGTGGCCTATGGCGCAGAAATCCAGTCGCTTGACTACGGAGCCAACTATGCCATTTTAGTGAAAGTTACAGTTCAGAAAAAAATCTACATTTCCATGCCTGAAGTCCACTACTGAAGATGAAAGGGAGATGTTTTCTAAAGAGTTTAGGAGAACACTAGTAAAGGATTTTATGAAAAATCAAACGTTAAGGTATATTAAAGTTTTGCATGGGAAAACAGCAACCAAAGTCCAAAATAAGAGCGGACAAAGATGCGGACAAAAGCATGCTTAGGCCCGACCTGCTTATTTTATTTTACTGTAGTTTTAGTAATATTTGTAGAGAAGTTAAATTTTGCAGTAGTAGCGGAAAAGGAAGCATTATTACAAAATTCTTAGCAAAATTGGGATCCGATTTCTTTTCCAAATATTGGAATAAAAAAAGCGTATTGTAATTAATAATATGTATAATAACTCTCATAAAGATAACAATTGCTTTCAGGTCTGCAAATTTATTTAAAATAAACTCATTTATAAGACAGCTTTAACCATCATTCTCTAATAAAGGAAAATAAAATAAAATCATTCTCAAGTTATTAGTTAACTGTTAATATTCAAAGTGAAAACAAAAGGTTTTCATTAATTAACAGGTATTTCCGATTTGAGGGCCATTAACGAACTTCAAAATGAGATTATAATCAAAGTTATATTGAAGAAACGTTATCGAGAGTACTTATAAAGCTTTCATTGTTATTTTAATAATTTTGATTTGAAGTAAAAAAATGTTGCTTTTGCTTTGTTTGATATTGTTGAGTACGTCTTTGTTATGATCATACAATTGCTCCTATGCTGCCATGTTCCTAATATTATATTTATCCAGTCATTTCTTACGACTAAATTAATGAAAAAAATAATTGTAAGGAATAATCAAGTGCGTTCATATAGAGTTATTGGTGTTCCACTTCCATCCCGTGTCGGTCCTATGTCAACCCTAGAGCGTACCAAAAGACCAAGTTCCTTTTACCAAAGATTTAAACCCGTAAACGACAAACATAGTTAAGGACCACCCATTTATCTTACGCGTCAGTTAACCTCAAATAATTACGTCATTTCAAAGGACATTCTTTGTTTCCCGGTTTCAATGTCATTGGAATTCTAAGTAAGAGACAGGTTGACTCGGTTGTGCCCGGATTACGGTCAAAGTCGGACTTAATTACGGGATAAATAAGGATAAGCCACAATAAAACGCACCCCTATAAATCAATCTGTGGGTACTTAGATAAAAGTAAAGAACTGGAATAGTGTTTTGCTCTTTAAACGGAGAAGAAGAGAAAATAGGAGAAGTTTTTTTCTTAGTTCATAATAGGGAACTAACATCTAATTATTTTATTGAGAAGTTATGTTAAAAATTCAATAATAAATGTCATGAAAAGAGCTACAATGAAAGATTTATTTAAAAATGACTTTTTTAAAATTACCTATAATATGAATTGCGTAAAACGGAACGTTATTTCAAACACAATCATCAAGTTTTGACGTCACTTCTTCCTTGGTAACCATATTCACACGCTATGAACGAGCAATGCAATGACGTCATGTTGTTTATGATAAACCAAAAATAACCATTTAGAAGTGATTATCACTTGCAATAAGAGTGAAAAAAACATCGTGAGGAAACCTGCGCACCTGAGTAGGCCTCATAAAGTTCTTGATGGATATTCTACAGTCCGCCAACCCACACCAGACCAGCGTGGTGGACTAAGGCCTAACCCTTCTTATTCTGAGAAGAGGCCAGTGCCCAGCATTGGGACAGTAATAGGCTGGATTTACTTTACCTAATTATTCGTTTCAAAATTGGGCACCTAGAGACCTTAACACGAAGCTTTAAGAACTCTATTTATAAGCTTCAAGATCTGTATTTCAATTTCAAGTTCTCAACCCAACGATAAAAAGGAGCAGTTCGTATAATGTCACTTTATGAATTTTCTGTCTTCTCTCAAGTACATACAATATTTTTCTTCCGCAGCTCTAAGCGTGTTCTGAAAACAGTGCGGTACTAAACTTAACGTGCTATGTTTAAGTAATTTTATTTACGTTAAACGTATCGTACGGTGGGATCTAGCTAACGACTGTTCCCGGCCGTTATAACAGAGTAAAACTCGGTATCTCACAAATAAACACTTTTTATATGTTTTTTCGCCTAACGCTTTCTTTGCCAAAAAACGTTGCTAAGCACCATATATATAACGTGGTACGGTACATATTTCTTGTAAGGAGCTTATTTTTACTTCGTGTTTTGAGTCACACTAATGCTTGTGATATCGCAATTTGAAAAGAAATTTGTATGAAAATATTTGGGATTGAATTTGTGACTACTATAGTGAGCAATATACCTTCTTATTTTATTTTCCTTTACACTTTTTTTGTTATAATTTTTTCACTAATCCTAGAACGTACAGATATTTCTGTGTAGGGAAAATTGAATCATAATGCTATCGTCTTGTTATGTAAAATCAAATTTTGTACGACGGATCGCTAATCTATGTTTTTTTGACGTAAATTCGATTTGTTCTGGAACGGCGTTCGGAAATAAATCTGACGAAAATACTTTTGTCATTTTCGTACGGCTAAACTATAGTAGAAATAAAAATAGACTAAATGATACCGTCGTTGCTGTGTTGCAATGAAAAAAGCGAATGTGACCCGGGCTAGAGCAGGATTTTTTTATTTTTTATAAAATATGTTAGTCATAAGCACAAATAATGTTACAGTCATGAGCACAATATGTTACAATCATCAAAGTTCCAAAGATATTTTAGAAAAACGTTTGATTATGAAAGTTTCGAGCACAAACCAAGTATTTGTATATTATTTATGTGTTTGCAGGTACTATGTGAACAATGTTTGAACATTTTAATAAGTAGTACCCTTTTCCATTTAGCTACATATGTACATATTTGTATCCGTGACTGTACATATGCTTTATAGGTACTGTACATTCGAGATACTTGCCAAAGGCTGCTCTAACTGATAAAAAAAACGAACGGTGGTAGGCCGACTTCTATCCATCCAGCTTTTTTTTTTGTGAAAATTACATTTATCATTAGCTAAAGTAATCCAAATTTTGAAGTGACCGACATCTTAATAAACGTGCGTTTATGTATTTAACTTCATGAAATAATTTTACTGTCATTACAAAAGATGAGGGTATTTCCAGAAAAATATTTAGGTACCCATAAAATGATGCATTTTAAACCAAAATATTCAAAGTTAAACTTTATAGTCAATAAAATAGGGACTTGTTTGCGATTAAGCATTTCCCTTCGAGTTAAATTGAATTGGTATCATGTAAGCCCATTTTGATTCTAAGCGCCATAAATTTAAGGTTTATTTTCGAATGAACTCGGAATTCTTCAGGGTAATAGAAATAGAGATTACGTGAAATCCTGATTTTAAAGTCGTTTGATTTATTTTTACGAGACGAACTAAAACCAAATTCTATTTGGATCACGGTCTACGTTGTCTTTGCTTTTTGCTTTTAGCCCTAGAGTGGTAGGAAAAAATATTTTTTATTTAATCATGAGCAATTCCGTTTCCATTAGATTTTCCTGCTTTCCTATTTTCCTGCGTTCCTATTTTAGGTTTATTTTTCATCTAAGTTTTTAAATTTTAATCAAAGTTGGCAGAAAATTCTTTTACGTGAAACATATTTGGTACCGAACTTTCAAAGAACGGAGGTAATATCTTCCTGAAAGCTATTTCAGTCAAAGCCTTTAAAAAGAAGAAACAAGAAATCATCTCAGTTCATTCCTTGCTGTTATATTAAACGCATTTCCCATTAAATTTGTGAAGGAAACTTGTACTTTTAGAACGTATTTATAACTTGCACATTTAACCGTGTTTTAAAAGTTACACGTTATTTACTCAATTAAAAGCGTTCCAAAGGACCAAGTTCCTAACTTTGCAAACAAAACGGCAACACTTATATTACGTTCATATAATATGTTTCTAGGAAATTCCTTTATTTGCCTCATTTGAAGCCATTTTTGAAGCAAAAAAAGCTGTCGTTTTTTTTCCAATCATTTTGGGGTTGACTTCCAAGCTTATCAGGTGCGAATAAATATCAATCACTACATAGTACAAAATAAAGTCACCTGCCGCGTCTCTCTGTTCGCTAACTATTTCTTAACTATACCTACAACGGATTTTGATGCGGTTTTCACCACCATTTTGACCATTTCTATCGGAAGGTTTATATTTTCATATTTAATGTAAGAATTGTAGAGGAATTGCACCTGTGCGATGCCGGGGACGGGGTCGAGTCGCTAGTATTAGAAGACTGACAAGTTATTCGGTTATAAATAGCAATGAAAATGAAAATTAATAAAAAATAATTGTTTATTTCTTGTCGTTACGTTTTTTCAGTGTACATCAAGGTATTTTTCGAGGCGCGGTTATGAAGGCTTATATTTTACACATCCAGGTTAAGTACCACAAAATGGGTACCAAGATAATCCTTAACCTTTCTTACTCAGGTAGCTAGCCAACAAAACTACGATTAATCAGTGCAGAATTATTTACTACCCTCCGAGCTCAATTCCAAGGGTCCATTCGAGCGCTTAAGTTCAAAGATCAGACCTCAAAATAAGTTCCGTAACCCTTATAAATTATTGTTAATTACTGCCCTTGTTAGGTTAGCAAGTACAATCGTTGGAAATCGGGGATTACTAAAATGAAAATCGGTTTACTAAAGATTAATTATGAATAGGCGTTCCACTTTGAAAGCTGCCTTAGTTAAAGAGACGAAGCGGAAGATTAAAAGAAATGTGGCTTCCGGATTAAGGGGCCTGTGTACGTTCTTTCATTTTACTTGACTTCTTGGTAAACATCACAAAATAAAATCAAAGCTAACCTCAAATAAACTCTCTCTACGTGAATTATCAAATATAGTAGGTACCTCAGTACCAAGTTAATCCATAGATAAACTAGGGGTCTCGGTGGATTAACTGTAGTACCATAGATAATCCATGGTTAGTGTGATAAACTTGATTTTATAATAACGTTTTATTTAGTCAGTGATTTAAACCTAGTAATAATTCCAGTACTATAAATTTAATCTGTGTTTTGGAATAAGATGGCAAAAATTTCATTAACACTTGCATTAACGGTGAAGGAAAACATCGTGAGGAAACATACACACCTGAGAGGGCCTCATAAAGTTCTCGATGGTGTGTGTAGTCCGCCAACTGTAGGCCTGCGTGGTGGACTAAGGACTAACATTGAGACAGTAATGGGCTGGATTTACTGGTTTTGTTTGATATGTGACATCTGTTCGTCAATTACTTATTTTTGATGATGACTGTACAAACCGGATGTCATATGAGTATCGCGATGCTAAAATAATATATTGAGTTATACTCGCACGCTTCAACGTGAATTTGATTTCGGAATTCTTTTATCACAACACTCGATTCTTTGAAAGACACTTATTGTATTTACCTGATACAGTTAATTTACGTGTCGAGATGGGTGGGAAATATTATAATATAGGCAACAGCACCAACGGTGCTGCCGCATCAAAAGACAGGAATTGGTTTTTCGTCAAAAAAAAATAGGTACACGAGCTGCATAGACCTACAAGGTGTCTATGATATCGACATCAAGCCACAATATGGTATGGGGCCCATGTCCTATAAAAAAGCCCCTGGAACTTAGGCTATATATTCCCAAAGGTTTTTCTTTAAATTAACGGTTTTTAATCCCCGACAAAAGAGTGTGGTGTTATAAGTCTGTACTGTGTCTGAGTCTGTGGCATCGTAGCTCCAAAACGGATAAACCAATTTCAATGCAGTTTTTTTAAACGAAAGCTAGTTTAATCGGGTACCATCTTAGCTATGTTTCATGAAAATCTGTTCAGTCATTTAAAAGTTACAGCTCTTTTTCTAGCTGAAGTCGGGGGTTTTCGACGGCTAGGCTGTATTTATTACCCTTACCCTTTCATACTACGAGATATTTTTTAAATTACTTTTAGTGAGGAATGTGATCCGATCTTTAGCTCATTAAAAATGTTATTTAAGATAAGAAAAAGAAAAGAATTCGTTATGAGCACAGCCGCGCGTTACAGGTATTTTATATTTTCCGTAAAACCGTTAATTATTAAAAACCGTTGGGAGCTTTTTTGTACGTAACGGCTCCCATCCTTATAGCGGGTTGGCGTCGATTTCATAGGCACCTTGTATATAATATAATATGAACGTTATCTTCATTATACCTAATTCGTTTTAAGAAAAAATGTCTAATTTAATTATTATTATTTTAACCTATCCGCCAAAATCCCCCGAGTCCAACTAGAAAAAGAAATGTAACCTTTGAACGGCTGAACAGATTTTCATGAAACAGAGCTGAGATGATACCCGATTAAACTAGCTTTCAATTAAAAAAACTGCATAGAAATCGGTCCATCCGTTTTGGAGCTCCGACGCCACAGACAGATACACATATAGATAAACACAGATACACATTACCAGCTTATAACAACCCTCGTTTTTGTTGGGGGTTCAAAATAAACAATTTTGCGAATTTGAAGCCATATAAAATATAACTCCTTTAATAACCCTTACTTTGAAACATCATAAATTACTTATTTTAAACCATCTCAACAATCTTAAGCCACTAATTACAGCAGCAGCACCCAATTAACGACAATTGCCGACAAAAATACCATAAAGTAGGATTATTGACCGCGAAAGCTCCTGACTTAAGCTAGGGTCCCAAGTACGTCGGTAATTGGAGCCAAAAGCGCCTTGAGACCTTATAATCCCTCGTTTAGAATTAAAATATCCGATAGGAGGGTCGAACCCCACCAACACGTGATAATTATGGGATTTTAATGGAATTATTGTTGCAGTATTTTTAAAAGGAAGCCTTAAGGTAAAAATATGTAAATTAGACTATTGTTTCTGATTGAGTAGATACAGTTTATTTATTTATTTATTTATACTTTATGCACTAAGTACAGAGGCGGACTTAATGCCGTAGGCATTTTCTACCAGTCACCCTAAGGGTGATGCAGAGAAAAAAGTATGGTACGAGTAGGTGCACGGACAAGATAATTATACTAAACAAGTAAATTATGCATAGTTACTTATAACTATTTATACATAATTTTTTATATAATATACACTACGTATTATATATACACTATTATACATAAATAAATATATATATAATTATATATACATAAATATACTTTATATAAGAAGTAAGAAAGCGGAGATGATTCTGCCAATTTGGTGCGAAGATGTTCACGCACTTTTTGCTTGAAGGAATAGCGACTAGTCGCAAATGTTATCATATTAAATAAAACCGCGTATTTAGCAACACATTCTGTGATCGTACACAAAAAATCATTCAAATCCAATCTATAGTTTAGCCACAGGAACTGCATAAAAATTTCGTAATTTTACACTTATCACGATCTTTAGGCAAAGTTTGTAAAGTCTCCAACCTATTCTAAACAAAATAATTTTTATTTACACGTGTAGAACAGATGAAACATCTACTTTGATGTTCCTTCACCTAGTCGAATGATGGCAGAGTGAAAGAAAGAAAGAACAAAGAAAAGAACATTTATTTATTAGCATTTTTTTCATTTTTTTATTTTTTCATTTTTTTTTTTTTACATTTTTTTTTGTTACTTTTTTTTTTTTTTTGAGTGAATTATTATGCTGAATAAACTTGCTTAAATATCTCAGATCTTTTGTGTACGGCTTCAGAACATGATACCAAATATTTGGCTTCATTTTATATGATAAAATCTGCGTCACCTTGTATATGATAGTGTTAGATACATTAATGAGCCCATTTTGGGCATACAATAATTTTATTATACACTCTAAGAAGAAGGAGGAGGGTCTCGTAGCTACCGTGCAGATCAGTCGATCAGCGAGGTTAAGCTGCGCTTGCCGCGGTCAGTCCCTGGATGGGTGACCGTCTCTTCGAACACCGAGACTCCTCTGTGCCTCGGAATGCATGTTAAGCAGTTGGTCCCGGTTGTCATACGAATATTTTAGACAATCGTTACGGGAGTCAGCATTCCAAAAAATCTGACTACCGGTCTAACCTTAGGGTATCAGTGTCTCCCAGTAATTGGGTGGCGGAGGTCAGGTGGCAGTCGCTCCGTGTAAAATACTGATATTCAGTCGCATCTGGTTAGACTGGGAGCCGACCCCAACGTAGTTGGGAAAAAAGGCTAGACAGATGTTGACTCTAGAAAGACGGAAGACCAATTCTAGGAAATTAATAACATAAAACAATACAATGTACTTATTTTTGCATAAACTTCAAGGAAAACACAGAAAGTGAATAATACCTCCCTCTGATATCCCAGAATGATAATCATGACGTTTTCAACCCGGGATTTAAGAAAATAGGTAGATACGAATTATTTATTTCATTTTGAATACATTCTATAATCTTACGTTTTTAGGGTTCCATACTAAAACTGTGCTAAATTAAATTGTTTTTTTTTACATAATAAGAAAATAAAACTAAGTTTGTTACGATAAAAAATAATTGAATAAAGTTTATCATTCCGTGATTTCAGAGGGAGGTATTATCCATTCTATATAAGTATGTGTATAAGTGTATTTAATATATATAATATGTGTATAACTTCCTTGATATTGAGGTAAATATTATATTCTGCCTATTCCGACCTCTGGTGATAATATAACACATAATTGAGTGCTCCCTTATCTATGTAACGTCTTATCATTGTCACAATCTTTAGTGTCTCCAAGCACTCCTATATTTCATTGTAATAGCTTTTCTAACATCATGACAATAATTTATAGCCAGTAAATTGAATTTCTATCGTTCAATGGTGCCTGTAATTTTGTGCTTCAATGGAGTATAGTAATTTGTTTATTTGCATAGTTAAAAAATTGATCGTGTAATGAAAAGCGATGTGTAGAAATACCTTTCAATAGAAAAGAGGAAGCAAACATTCTGATAACTTAAACAGGATATTTTTTTATGTAGTGCGCATAATTTGCAGAGTGAATCAGTGCCTGTTCCCAAATGCAACCGCAGTACCATAATTCACTCCAAAACAAAATATGTTTTTTAATTTTGTATGGCTTGCGCTAGCAAGAAACGGCAACGCGGCAGGCCCAGAAGGAGATGGCGTGATGAGCTGGACGTCTGTCTAAAGGCTTGGCCCCAAATTGCTATAGACCGGGAAAAGTGGAAGGTGGGAAGGGAGGCCTTTGCCCTGCAGTGGGATACTAAGGGCTATTAATAATAATAATAATGGCTTGCGCTAATAAATTATGAGTGTTCTCCATACTAAGTCGAAATTTCGTTTTGTTTTAAAGTGTATCTCAATACTTCAATTGCATTTATAAATAGAAACTAAATCACACTACAAATTATGTGCACTATATAAAAAAAATTCCTGTATAGCTTTATTTTTTAAATAAAGTAATTGTCTCACACTTGGAATTTTTCCTGTATCCTGGATACAGTTTACAAACATACATGTCACATGCATACACACCAAGACCCGAACGACTATCCGTAGGCCATACAAATATTTGTTCCGTGCGGGGATTGAACCTGCAGCTCGTAGCGCAGAAAACCAATCAATTAGCTACTTTCTTGCCGGTTCTCCTTTATAGGAGCTACTATTTGGAACCGCGCACCTAGAGTCTTGACATTTCATAACTGCCAGTATTTGGTTTACATGAAATAAAGATATTATATTCTTTATTTAAAGCAGTTGAATGTTTTTCAAACTATTTTGGCTGGTGTTAGTACTTTAATATTGAAAGCGAGTCCTTATATTATACAAAATAATTTATCTAAAGCAACATTTGAATTTCCACCCTCTTTGTTTAATTAAGGCCGCCTGTTTTGACGCACATTTTCAAGTTAACCAACAAATTTGAATGGCCCTTTTATTTAATTAGTTTGCATAAACAAAGGGACATCTTTGAAATTGGCACGGTTGGAATCATTCTAATGTGCGTTATGCTTTATGCGTATTATTCTATATTATTCTCTCCGTATAATATTTTAAACTAAAGATGCTCAAACTTAGTCTTTGACTCTTCAGGAAAGGTCCACGCTCGAGATTTGCCAGCGAGCCATGGAGCGCAGTATTTTAGGAATTCAACTAACTGACCGTGTAAGGAACAAAATATTGCAATCCAAAATTAAGATCACAGACTTTACCCAAAACGCTGACAAGCTCAAGTGGGATTGGGCTGGACACGTCTGTCGCATGTCTGACGAGCTTTGGGCAAAAGAACAACTGAGTGGGTCCCAGTCAATGTTAAGGGGGTATTTTACAGGAATGCCGCAAAAACCGATTTGTATTTACAATTTTTTGAATAGAAATTCTTATTTCTTTGTCCTGAAAAAAATATATATCAAACTTGAAGATGTGACAATCTCTGCACGGTTGTCCGATACATGATTGGATGAAGTTGGCTCGATAAAAAAAATTCGCAAAGTTACCCCTTTTAAAAAAGTGTTTACAAGATTATTTCTAAAACATGATATTATTTCAAATAATTTTTACATCACAATATTGGTCGCAAATATACCAACCAAAATCGGTTGTTATTTTTTTATAATATTACGTATATTGGTCACAATTTGATAAAAACCACAAAATTCATGTTTTCTGTCATCTCTGCCATCAATCAGTCGCGTTTCGGCGCGCGTCGAGGTTGGACCTGTGCAATTTTTTTTGACTTTCCTGCGCTTACACTTTATTCAAAACCAAAAGAAAGAATGACAGTAAAATCATTAAAAAAATTATTAAAAGGCAACAGGAAGTATAAGTAACTTGCCTTTTATTCAGAAAATCTAAGTATTTCGTTTATAAAAATCAATATGCTAAAATAATTTCTTGACATCTCCGTCAAGAATTCATATTATAGGATGTAGTATAGAAAAATCAGTACGACAATTTGTAGTGTTGAGAACAAAGAGTATGAAGTTTTATATACACCATGTCCCAAAATTCAACGATAAGCGGGCACCAGAGGGTTGACCAGCTCATGACTACTCGAGAACAAAAAAAAAATTAAAAATAATCTCAATTTTTAAGAAATTACATAAAAAATTTGAAATCCTTCAAAAATTTATACCCCTTAAGATATTTTTAATTACCATGACCACAATGTTTCAGATATTTCTGAATTTCTTTTTGTACCGGCAACCTAAGTAGCACTGCTATCCACCACAATCGTTAAAAATCCCAGAATGCCTGTAGATTTGACACAAAAATCAATCAAAATTATTTTTCACCCTAAAATTTTGAAAGATTTTTACTTTTGGTCCACTTTCACTCATCGTGGTGTAAAAAAAAAGTACAGACACTACCATGGCAAGTTTTTTTAAAAATTGACGCAACTATCCAAGATTCCAAAATGGTATAATAATCTAGGAAAACTAGCCACAAAAAAAAGAAATGCGTACTATTTCTGAACAAGAACCAAATTTCATAACTTTTACTATTTGGTTTTTTGTTGTAAATTCTTCGAATTTGAATGATACATGTCCGTAGTTAATAAAATTTAGAAGTTAGAGAGAGATAGATAGATAGTATGTAAAGAAGGAAAGAAAACGTTTTTAAAAATTATATTTATTTTTAATTATCGTGGTTGTCCGTGGCATCACCACGGTCCTATCCGAAAACCAGCGCTGCGGTATTTATTTTATCTGTCAGGATATGCTTAGATAGGGACTTTCTTTGGCCTCTTGCAGGACTTTTTTAACCCCCGACAAAATAGAGGGGTGATATAAGTTTATAATGTGTATCTGTGTATCTCTGTGTCTGTGAATCTGTGTGTCTGTCTGTGGCATCGAAGCTTCAAAGCGGATGGACCGATTTCAATGCAGTTTTTTTTAATTGAAAGCTAGTTTAATCGGGATGGTTCATAAAATCTGTTCAGCTGTTCAAAAGTTACACCTCTTTTTCTAGTTAGAGTCGAGGGTTTTAGACGGTTAGGTTATTGTTATCATTATTTGAATTTTTGTGTGTTTATGTAATTTCGTGTGCGAGTCCGATTTAAATGTTTTTTCTTTCTTTCTTTCAATTTTGAAGCTCTTCATCTGCATACATAGCGAGGAATCTGAACTAGGAATAATATGGTTTTGATCTATGAATATACAATTTCTTTTTTGGTAAAAAAGCAACCCTGTGAACACACTTAAGTAGGTATGACTACGGAAACGGACGACTCCTACAGGTGTGGGTGAGAGTAGGTTATTATCTCAAGGCATGGATTTGAGTTGGCTTATTCTTCTAACATTACACACACATTGGCAGTGTCATCAGGTTTGTCATGCCGATATATCGGTTTCGTTACGGCATTATTGGCTTAGTGTGAAAATGCCCAATGTTGGTCGAGACAATTATGTGCACTTGCATAAACTCATACACAATAGGTATGACTGATAGTTTATAAGTAGATAGTTAAATAGGTATAAAATCTACAAATACAAAACGGAGGAACAGATTTTCTAGCGTAATATAGGACACTGGGTATACGATATTATGGATTTATATTTTTCAAGTATTTGCTGGTGTCATACTGCATGTTGCTAATTAATATTGCTATTCTGTGACACGTGTGTCACACAGTCTGATACGTCAATTGCGTAATTGCGAGAACGGAGCTCCCCTAGTGGGTGGGGCTTAGGCTGATACTTCACCCCCTCAAAAGTAAGAAATCGTCGTAAAATACAACCTTAAACGGCATCGCGGCAGACCGAGGTGAAGATGGCGGGACGAGATTGACAACTACCGAAAAGATTGGTCCCTATTAGCAAGAATCAGAAGTGAGTGGAAAAAGGAGAGGATCTCTACCGTGCAGTGGGACAACACAGGCAGAAATATAAATAATAAAGATTTTGTTATGAATACATTCATAAGTACCTAGTACGTACTGCAAGAAAAAGGAATTTTAGTGCAGTAAATATAAATGCACTTGATAATGATCCCACACAAAAGCATAACCAAAACAGTGGCAGAAGTGTAAGGAACATGGCAACACAGATAAAGAAAAATAAATTCTGCTTTCGTTACGAAATTACTGCTCGGGTTTAACGGAAATTTTACGTCATAGCCCTTAAAACCTTTAATCAAAGTTTATTATCTTAAATCTACGGAATTCAGCAGTAATCCAAGAGTAATCCTTAAACAAATAAAAAATTATCATCGTCCTATATCTACAGGGGACTCAGCAGTAAACATTTTTCCCCTATATATGGGAACGGAGCACGTTTAAGTGATAGCTAATAAAAGGCAATAAAAGGAAGGATTCCATATAAAAATACTCCAATATCCAATTTTATCTGATTTTCCAATAGTTTTTTATATAGAATTGTGATACTGATGTGTATCTACAGCGACAGAGGACTGTCGACCGATTTATATTGGATTCTTACGCCTCAAATGCTTCACAAAGGAATCACGAATTTGGTACACATTCTGTGGAACCCTTTATCGAATGACAAAAAGTATTTCACGACAAAAATTGGAAAAAAAATTGGACTGATCGATTGTAATATGTACATTCATTTAATTTAAGTTCCTGTGTAAAAGTATTGTCATAAAATACATTTGGATACAAAAAGCAATACGTGAATATAGTCACCTCTATTTTTAAAATTGAAATGTATTATGCAATAAAATAAAATAAAATAAAGCAATAGGTTATACTTGATTTTTAATTTGCAATATCAATTTTATGCTTCTTTTTAGACCAGAAATAATTTCAATTTTTGTGCTGGGTAAAAATAATGATATTATGTACACATAAATACTCAAAGGCTACACACCATATAGATGGGCAAGGAAAGAGAAGGCTTGAAAGGAGAAAAATGTCATGGTTACCGTGGACCGGTGTTGAATCCGTGGAGAAAATATTCAGGATTGTTATGGATAGAGAGCGTTGCAAAAAGCTGATTTC
Source organism: Allophyes oxyacanthae (assembly GCA_932294325.1). Taxonomy (NCBI): domain Eukaryota; kingdom Metazoa; phylum Arthropoda; class Insecta; order Lepidoptera; family Noctuidae; genus Allophyes; species Allophyes oxyacanthae. Next base: position 2,928,718 of record OW028623.1, on the reverse strand, counting down.
AATGATAGAGAGACTCTAAGAAAAAAAAACAATTTTCATAATACCGAAAATTTCTTAATTAAACACGACAACAGTACGAATAAAATGATACTGACACACATTGTTTAGGTCAGTGGTCCTTAACCAGTGGTCCGAGGACCACTGGGGGGAGTCTCTGGAAGCACCCGAAGTGGTCCGCGAAGTCATTCTAACGAATCGATACAACGATGCGCGGCGGATTCAGAAGTTAGTAAAGAGTATGCAATCACAAGAAATCAGGCAAGACAGAAATTTTGTCAAATGGTCCCTCAACACTAAAAGGTTATGAACCACTGGTATAGGTTGATCAAACTAAAGGCTTACAAAGTAAAAGAGGGTGGAGCAAAAGTCAATTTATCATACCCTAACACCTAACTAAAACTGAAAATTGTAACATTCATTTCAATACAATTTTATGTTCAGCATTCAATTGTAATCAATTTTGATGATAGTTAAAGCTGTTTGCGTTGGTTATTTGCTAATGAATTCCGCATTGAAATTGTGTTTGTCTATCGCAGATAACTAATTTATGATAATCCGACAGTGTATGCTCATTCCTACAATAGTATATGGTTATGAGCTGCATTTGCTGTAAAGTTATGAAAATATTAGAATTCTTATTCGTTTGTTGAGGAAAATTAATTGATAGTTTTGTTTGTTTATCTTCATCAGCAACATTTGAAGTGCTTTCCTTACAATTCTCGGGTCCATATTTAGTTATATCCTTTTCTGCTGTTATTAACTTTTTTATTTATTATCGACTTTACTTTTAATCATAGCTAGCTCTCTTTACATAATGAGTTGCTATTTCCAACCATATCTTTGTAATAGCATTTAAATCCGTCTGAGGACCATTATAATATTTCATGTGTATGTCTACCGCCAGTATTTATGTGCCTACTATATTTCCTTTACAGTGATACCAAAGTTCCTTCATTTGTATTGTTTTGTTTACATTTATTTGTCTCAATATCTGCTTCCAAATGGTAAAAACTGGCAAAAATGCACTTCTATAGCACAAACATGAGTATGAATAACAAAACATTATCCTTCTATCAGTATTCAAGACGCCGCATAGTTGTCAGGAAGTCTGCGAACGACATCATCTGCAGAGATCCGCTTTGGACGAGGATCGCTTCATTTGATTTCCGGTATCGGTCCTCGGGACTCCCTGATGTTGGGAAATTTAATTTAACTTATACATACATGTAGGTTTTCATATTTATTTGTGTTGAACGCATGTGTAGTTTGATGTTTTTATTAAACAGTGTATTTTGTATGAAGTTGTTTGCACCGTTTACAACTAGATGGCGTTGCGCGTAGCAAACTGAACAGCAAAAAATCGACCATCTGTTTTCTGTTTCTTCGATAGTTGGTCAGTAAATAATCATGTTTTCCCCAATTTTTAATATTATTTTATTCTATTTTTAAAGAGGAAGGAAACATGTATGTTTTGGGACCAATTTATTATATTATTAAAGGCTCTTTTATACAATGATGCTCTAAGAATTCCTTTTTGTCACATAGACGGCAATATACAAAATTACCTATATAAAAACATATCAAAGAAGAAACCAAAGATTCTCGTTTCGAAATTCTTTGACAAAAATATTCATAATTTCAATATCTCTTTTTATACCAAGACATCGTAAAGAGCAATACTTTATTGGAAAGGCGAAGGAAAAAATATCCATATTTTGTTCAATAGCGATCCAATCGAAGGGGAAGGTTGAATGTCACAGATCGGGAGGTCCGTTTAACCCTGCAAGAATTTGCCTACCTTTTTGATATGGGCTTTATAATGTATCAGCTGCAACGTGTTTTTGTTAAGGCAAAGCAGTGATGAAAAATAAATCTAAAATCGGCTGCACACGAAATCACGCGCGAGCTTGCTTTTGCGTATTGCGTCAAAACAGTTTTTTATGTTTAAAATAAAATCTATCTTTAATTTTATATAATCTAATTACCATATTGAAGTGTGTGATTAGACTATTTTATATAGACAATTTTGAGGCTTAAATCGTTTCCTTGTACAATTAAAATCTGTTTTTAAAAAGCAGTTTTTGATTTTGTTTTATCTGTTGTAAAAGTTAAATAATCATGAAAAGCAATTACCAAAATGATGCCAACGACACGTAAATGAGGTACATAAATATCAATTCTGAATGTTTTGTAATTACTGAGAATTTTCAGTGCAAAAAAAAAAAAACTTTGACTTACAAAGCAATTTTCATGACCGTCATAATTTTTACTAAGCTTTAGTTTGCCTGACTCGGGTAACCAACATATTTCCCTATCTTGTCATGTCTTGAAAGAACTCCTCCCAAATGGAATGATGCCAAGTATGATAACAGAAATATACGGCTAGTCTGTTGACATATATATAAGCCTATATCATTTTATATTTACACAATAAGAATTGGAGACGTTATTTGATTACGGGAACTAAATTGAGGACCCTGATTGAAAGTTCGAAGGACCGGAATTTCTAAGGTCCAAGAAAGAAAGTAAGTAAGGAAAGATATGTCGAAATGTGTCGTTTATTTTTCCTCTAAAGATGGAGTAGAGGTCCGATATCACTAATAGTTTTCTGAAACTGTAAAGGTCATGTTTGGAGGAACTAAATTGGTTGAAGGTACAAAATAAGTGGCATGAATAAGTAAATAAAAGCATAAAAAAAATTGGTCGGACAATAGAGATAGTAGTGAAAAAAAGTGAAAGCTTATCTCAAATAAAATAAAATGTTTTTGTGGAAATAGAATATAGAATAATCTTCTTAGCTGTTCTATAAAAGCACGTAACGAATCCGAAGGTAGATCCTAGTTTGACAATTGATCGACCCTTCATTAGTTGAACAGACATTGGTGAAGGTATCAATATGGAAATTTATCATGGAAGTCGGGGTAATAACACATATTTAGATGTTAATGATTTCCCCAAAGAGAATACAAATTAATCAGTGCTTAAGCTAAAATCAACTATTAAAGCTGTTCTCACAACTAATCACTTCACAGAGAAAAGAAAACAAACGAATATCAGAAATAATCTACTAAAGGAACACAAAGCACATCCAACTTTAAAATATACATAGAGAAATCTACGTCAGACGACAAGCGTATATAAATCTTTGTTAAAACATAGCAACACAGAGGAAGTTTATGCAACCGGCGGTTATCTTACGGGCAAGCTACGAGTTGAGTCTGCGCGGAATTACATTGTATGAACCAATCAAGGAAACACGGGATTTAGGATTTTATGGTCGAATTGTTTGCGGAATGGAGACCAATTTTAGAAAATGGAGCCATCGTGTGTGGGATTTGCGTTTGTGGGTTAGTGTTTGCTGTAATAGAAGTTAATACAGTAAGATTACTCAATATTTTCTTACCCAGAAAAATGTGGTAAGCTAAATAAATATTAATGCATTTTACATAATATAATTTCTTTAGGTAGACGATAGGCTTGTAACCTAGCCAAAGGTGCTTTTTCATCATCTTTTAATCCATCACACACACGTAAATTCTTACTATCGTATATTATGTATTTGATTTATGTTCTTCCACTAAACGCTACCTTGGCCACTCATCTGAGACCCTAACACTTTTTTTTTATTTTTTATTTTTTTTTGCGTGGTAAAATCATCAAATGTGTCCTCCCACCCCGGGCAGGGCGAGAGGGACTGTCAGACTTGTACTGACTATAATCCACGGTGTTCCTTCGATAGCCCTTTACGTTCCGGGGTCACGGTAATGAGATAAGTCCCGCGACCCCGGAGACCCTAACACTAAGAATAATAACAGTCAGTGAGTCAGAAATTCAATTAATTATAAGAAACAAACAGAGCAATAGGTAACAGCCAGATTAATAATTATGAGTAAAGTAAGCAATGCTAAAATATCATGAAATTCATAAGCTGTCAGTGTTTCTTTTGTCTCGAAACATTCAGACAAAGAACCTAATTTATACATCTGCCTATTATCCGTTATTTTAATTTGTAAATGGAGAGGATGAAAAATATTAAAATTTACCAAAGTTAGGAGATAATGGATAGAGGCAATGTTTTATAATTTAGTTTGACTCTAATTTGAAAGCATAATAAATTGTTATGGATTCAAATGATTAATATGATAATAATACGTTATTTAAACTATATCATAATGATAGGTCATAGTTACAGTTTAGGTATAACAGAATGAAGTTACCATTAACATTCCTTAAGATTTTTGCAATAATATTATTAAAGTAAAAGATAATTAATTAACAGAGCAAGCAAGCAAAGATTTGCAGACAAGCAAACAAAAATAGCAATAACAAGCAAGCAAAGATTGAAATTACATTTACAACAGTAACACGTAGACTAATCATTCAAATGGAAAGTGATAGATACATCGAAATCTCAATATGAGGATATCAATTTCAAAATTGCTATAATTTCCTAATCACCGGTTCCGGAGTTTCGGAATTATACGGACAATGTAATTCCGACATTAGTTCCGCAGTATAGATTCCTATCAACCCTTTTAGGATGAACAGGCCTACACAGTACCTTGTTGATACATATGATCTTAACAATAAATTGCATAATGACATGTTTCAAAATTTTATTTTTACATAATAATATTGTTAAGCAACTCTATTTATTACAAAAAAAATATTGGTTGGTAGTAAAACCTCTATTGATAAAATAATGACATTTAATCTATTGAAATAAGTATTAAATTGAATTTCATTATTTAAAACAAAAGTCTCTAATAAGGTTATTAAGAAAATTACTTCTTTTATAACCGTTTGCCTTAGATTTACAAGATCAACATTTTCGAAGACATTAGTGTCTTTTACGTCTATTTTCTTTTCTACATCATTCAAAAGGTTGTACCTAAGTAAAATATCCTCAAATACAACTAAATTTTGCCCCAGCTCACAGTCTCCTTGCCTGAGAGCCATAAATTTGGCAAATGCTGCAGCATTCATGAGATTCGTAGAATGAACCCTGACGATTCAGAATTTTTAATTTAATTTTAGTAAAACTCTTTGGTTATATTATATATTCTTTGTTTTATAATCCCATCTTAGTGAAGTTCGACTAATATTCAATGAACATTGTTTTACGTACAGCTTAGAATAATGTAAAAGAGAAGATTTTCTCAACCCAGAATATGATGCTGCTTATCATGGCGTCCAAATAACAGCTATTGATAAAGACTTCGCCCAGGTAGATGTGAATACAACTTTTGATTTCCATGAATGTTTAGAATACGAATTAGCCGATTTATATTGTTTATTACTAGACTCCGTACGAGGGGCTCATAGCTACATAGCTACCGCGCAGATCAGTCTATCAGCGAGGTTAAGCAGCGCTTTCTGCGGTGGATTCTTGGATGGGTAACCGTTTCTTGAAACATCGAGCTCCCTCCATACCCTGGAAAGTGCGTTAAGCAGTTAGTCTCGGTTGTCATACGAATATCTGCGTTATGGGAGTCAACACCTCAAAAAGTCTGACAGCCGGTCTTATTAGGATATCAGTGTCTTCTAGTAATCGGGTGACGAGGGTAACATGGCAGTAGCTCCGTGTAAAATAGGTACTGATATTCAGCCATATCTAGTTAGACTGGGAGCCGACCCCAATGTAGTTGGGAAAAGGCTAGGCAGATGAGTACGTACCCACTACTTAACTAATACTTGAATTCCCCTTCATTTGAATATCCTCAATTGTTATGTTAAAACTGCATATTTACTCCCTAAAACTCCTCGCTCCGTTGGCTAAAACGAGCATAAATATCAGTCCCCAGACCCAACCAACACCTCTTTTTGCTGGCGCGCTATAAATTTGAATGTTACAGCATTCAGGAGATCTCGCCTGGACGGGGTACTATTCTGAATATTTTAGTCAGTTGACGTTTCACTTTCTGAAGACCGTGCTGTCTGTCTGTATCTGGAAACTAGATAAGAAAAAAATAATTTTTTTCATTTTTTATAATTTTATTTTAAAACAATTTTTTTATATTTTTATTTTTTATTCAAAGCGATATTGATATGTTTCTTCGTCACGATTCTTTAGCCTCATTTAGGAAAAAACTTAAATTAATAATGCACTCTGGGCTGTAATTTTTTGTTTAATAACTTAAAATCCTATTATGTATGTACTTAGTTTAGTTTAATTATAACATACCGTTATTATGCAAGCTGTGTTCGCATCTAGAGGGATACTATCACGCCATGCTGTAAGATAATTTCTTATATATACCTTTAATGATAGAATTCAGTTTTGTGAACCAAAAAAAAAAAAAAAACAAACTACATCGGACTATCATTTCGTCATTTGTATCTTATTTGTAGGTATATCTTCAGTGTTTGTGCGTATGAGATCAATCGTGTCAGTAAACTGTACATCTGTATTACTTTAAGGAGTATTTTAATAGAACTAATGGTCACCCTGTAGTCAAAATTCGACCGTAATTTTAGCTTTCTGCACTCCTTCTCCATATAAACTTTAACTGAGTCAAATCTCACACACCTTCGTGCGCGCAGTTTTTTCTTCACGCATTAATATATAGATAAGTGATCATGTTCTTTAAAAACCACTATTGATTTTTGAATATTATCTGAAAGCACTATCATAATCATTAAAAACACTAACTTATTCAGTAGAATACTTTTGTTACTTAAATAATACCTCCGTTTCTACGTTCAATATTTCGTAAGACGTAATATTTAACATATTTTACGTACGAAATAATGACTTTCTTCATACTGATGTGTTGTCAAAGAAATACCTCATTGTACGGTTGCCTAGCATAATTAAAATTCGGCTTTGAATTTCACGTACGTTCAGAAACGCTTGACAGTTATGCTGGGCTTAGTTAAGAGTACGTCGGAAATAATTATTTTGACGTAGGTATATTGTTAACATAAATTTCGAGACTGGTTTGAACAGACTGTATTTTTTTCAAATGACAGTCAAAGGGCTGTTACCATAGACTTATTATGGGAGTACCTACTTATTATTTCTATGGCTGTTACAAAAAGGCTGTAGCCGCAAAATATGTTGTCTATAAATCTTTCGCGACTGGTAATCATCTGCTTAGTAGACCAAGAAGGTATCAACGTTTAATACATTAGTTATGAAGTCCTTGAAACCGTAAATAGGTTTAAAATTCTTAGTCCACTTGGTTGTTATCAATGTGAATTTAGTCGCCATCGCCATAAGTCGCATCTATTTTCCAGTAAATAACAAGGCCATAGACATTGATACCTCTAAATTACGCTATTGTACACATTACACCGAGAGAAAAATCTCGTTGTAATTACAAAAAATATGTGACAACAAAAAGCATTTAGTTAACTTTACGTTATTGTTGTAATTTGTCATATTTTGTTTGTAAAGTTTACGCAAAAGATGTTTTTATAAATACAATATTCATTTTGGAGATAGATTCATTGTTTCAACTTACTAATTGTTCTGGTAGTCTTGTTATCACAATACTTTTCTCTGTGTAACATTTTAAGATTGTACAATAGCCGGTCTTAACGCAGTCGAGGATGTCATAATGTTTATAAGATTTAGTACTGTAGCAGTACTACCGACAAACCAAATTTTCAACAAAATAATCCATTTAAGTACAGCCTAAACCAAATCAACGCTAGTTAGTCTTAAAACGCGTTCTGTTTTAAACTCAGCTGCCGGCGACGTGGAGGGCAATTTGTCATGCTCTTAGCCCACTTGTGATTTTAATTAAATGTCATTTTAGTCCACGTAACGCAAATTAACCCCTCGCCTATGTTTGCCTATATTGAGCATCCCTCTATTGTTGGAGTCGTGATTATTTTTCGGGTGTTTGAATTGGGTTTTCAATTGTGTTAGTTGATTGAAGTTTGTAAAACGAAAGATATATAATATTAGGGATGTTGGAACTAGTCGAGCGCTTATTTATAAGTAGTGAAGTAGATCTTGTTAGAATAAAAGAGTTTAAGAGATAGGAAGTACAGAATGCATGAGATAATATGGAAGAATTGAGTAGGTTCTTATCTTGGAAATTTAAGCTCACAGAAAACAAGGCTAAACCAAAAAAAATAACAGTGAATCAAATCATAACAACACCTACTTCAAAATCACAGTGTGAAACATAACATAATTATGAAGGAAGTAAATCCGGAAATGATAGAGATGAATGGAAGAAAAGACATAATGCACCAACCCTAAATAACATGGGATAAGGACAGGAAAATTATGATGATGACCTACCTACTTCAACATCAAAGGTGCTCTATTTCATGAAGATTTAATGTATTCAAAACTTAGTAAATCATAACACCCTAAAACACAATTACAACTAAGTCCCGAAGCAAGCCTACTACATAGATCAAACGCAGACCAAACTTAAGCATTCAAATTAAAAATTCACGAACGGCACGCCCGACAAGACAACTTCTGACAGTAAAGTTTTCCAATTAATTCAATGTCAAAATACGTCCAATCGACACGCGCGCTCTCAGTCGAATGCGTAAATTCAAAAATTCCATTTCTGACTATGGAATTCTGTTATGAAATAGACGCCGGTAGATTTTACGGTGAATAAAATTCAATGAATACTTTTAAAATTTTAAATCGTTCGATACGTCGACGGGGGTATTCGTTCATTTGCATAACGTTCCCGTTAAATGCGCATTTGTTCTCTATTTGAAATGATTTTGTTTTTTGTGTTTTGAAATGAAAAATGTATCGGATAGAATTTTAACCGTCATATTGGTTTTATGCGTGGAAATCCACATTTGATTATGATGACGTATTGAAGGTGCATAATTTTAAATCCAGTCTATAGTTTGGTTTTCACTAAAACCATTTATCTTTTAAATCTGATATTGTTCAATTTTTATTCAACAGATTGGCTGCTCACTACATATAAAATTGTACCAACATTTTGATCGCTCAAAAAGTCGAACAATTTTTTTATCACAATTAACTTTTTCCATTCGATGGACAGTCAATTGGTACTATATTTCTATAGGTACCTTTTGACTAACTCTATCGGCTTTGATGAATAACGTCGGGCGCAGGTCGGGTGATTGATAGGCAGATGCTCTGGATGCAAACCTTTTTGTACTTTTGACAATACTCTTTAGTTGAAACAGACGAAGATTCTCACAGAAGCGGTACAAAAATTGGTTATCTCTTTGATTTTGCGACTTCGTACCTTGGTTTTGCTGAATAATTCTTTTAGAAATAAGAATTTTGTGTTAGTTTGTGTTTATAAACATTCTATGTACAACTTATCTATCCCGCTTAGATAAAGTCCAATAGCCAATGTCGCAGTAGGAATCATTAATAATACGGTTTTGTGGTATAAAAAATATAAAAAAGAATTAAGTAATTTAATTGTTCGGAATGATTGATTTAAATCATCTATCGAATAAAACTTTTAGTCGATTTTACAAGACGACAAGGCAGCATCTCTAGTTCCAAATGAAATTCGATTTTTGAACTTTAAACCAATTCTAAAGGCTTTCTCATACTAGTGATGTCATGATAATCTACTAAGGTCCGGGACATGAACGGACAGTGGACAGACTAGCGGAAGGGCGGACAGATGAACAGAAAGGAACGGACATGACAAAATTATAAAGGTTCTTTGTAACAAGGAAACTGCGAAAAGGAAACGTAGGAAACTATTCTGATTTTTGAATATTTTTGATATTATTTGGTATATTTATGTAAGAAGGTTTTAGTCTCGAGTTATAACATTATTCTCTACTGAGCGTAGACTGGTTTATAGCGCCTATTCACGCTACAACGGCTTATGATGCACAATTAAACTTCCAACGCTCCATTGACCATTGTTATGTGTCAACATAGAATACCTATTTCGTACAAAAAGAAGAAAGACGATTAAAAAAAAGATGAGTTTTTTTTTTGAGTAGTATCCATGTCAGGTATCGTTCAATTAAATCTTCCGGAAATTTAACCTCAAAATTTCTTGTACATCATATCAATATTTTAAGTTAAAAAAATTCATGAAGCGATAAATAAACTTTTTATAAGAGTGATTGTTATACCAAGTTATTGATAAATAAAGTATATGGTTCTAGGTAGAGAAATGTTTATTTAAATAAATAAAATCTATAATCAATCAAGATCTAGATCTTACTAAAAAGCTTACCTTAGCTTAGTTTGGCTTAGTCGATTAACCTCACCACGTCCCTAGTCAATCTGTTGAGAGGGGGCACTGGCTAGTTACATAATACTTTCCATCAATTTCAAAACTGGAATGCGGTTATCGTGCGGTCTTTGACAAGAAATTTATTTTAAAATTCGACTTTTGATTGGTTGGAAGCATTGGAAAATATCTATGCGGCCACCGTTATGTGAGTGCATGTATGAATATACATAGAACTGGGCCGATTCTACTGCTGAGTTTAATTACTACCGGAGAATTATAATTTCTATAAGAAATATCACGTTGGGAAATGACAATTAATTAGGAAACAATAAGTAATTAATATAATTAAGAAATATTGGCAGCGTTTGAAATGTGGTGTTGGAAGAGGATGAAAAAGATCAGTTAGACGGAAAAGAAAACAAATGAGGAAGTAACTAATGGTAAAAGAAGAAAGATCATTGTTGCGAATCATAGTTAGTAGGAAAGAAAGATGATTGGGCACTTGATACGACTCGAAAACTCCTTTAAGACTATTTAAGAATAAATAAAATATTATAGTTTAAAAAAAACTATACAACACGCTTTAGTCATCCAAACTGAACGTGTATGCGAAATTTCAGCTCAAATGGAAACCGGGAAGTGGGTCAAATTTAACTTCCAAGATTTTCTTACATAGTTAGGTAGTTACAGGTGAAGCTAATAAAAGCGTGTTAAAAATCGAAGGACGGGAACGAAGAGGAAGACCTAGACGAAGCTACAACAAGAAGGATGAAGCAGCAGTTATTCATATCAAGAGGCCAAAATTAAGGCAGAGGATAGACCAACGATTACTCAATCGAAAAAAGCTGAGCTCTTAAATTAAAGAAGAGATAATTATGATTTATTATTTGAAATTACGATAAATGTAGAAATAATATTATTATGTACAAAGATCATAATTAAAGCTATTAAAAATTTACTCTTTGGCTCATCCCACGTAAAATTACAACAGTTCAGCTCAGGTAACTCAGTGTGAAATATATTCATACCGCCATTAAACCTACTATTGTTGATTTTGAAATGTAAGAACAGTTTTTAATCAACTTAATTATGGGGAAAAATATGGTTTAATTTCATAACATTATGGGAATCACAAACATAAGTAAACAGATAAACAGTATCAAATAGTAATTTTAAAAGGTATTGAATAGCAGGCTTTATGTTTATTTTTCTTAATAATTGAATGTGTGATGATTGTTGTCAGCAGGTGTCAAGTCTTTCCTTAATATTTTTTATATTTATTAGAAATCTGCTTGATATTCATAATTTCACTGCCTATTCTAACAATAAGCTCATCAATGTTCACATCTAACGGAATCCATAGCGAATTACTTATCAAGTTGAAGTGTCATTCCATGAGGATTGGGGAGTGGTCGAAAAGTAACATTTTAAAACTTTATTGTTTTGTTTTTTTTTTATTACTATCTTGGTTTATGCGCTTGAGTTTACCGACCATTTACCAATAAAATCCTCCCCATTAAAAGCATTAACTAGTATTTATTAGCTTTTAAGATTCCTCTGTTAGACATTGTATTAAATCTCTTTCGAGGCCATGAAATATTATTTATTGTCATAGCATAATACTACAAAAATCGATTTTAAATATTCCTAAAAAAAAATATTCATAATATTCTCTACACTTCTGAGACTTAGTAAAATCTCTTATTTAGTATTTTATTCTCTTGTTTATTTTTTGTTCGTGTTTATTTCTTTGTAATCTCTTCTATGTTTCTATTTTTATTTTTTATGTGCTGTCATCTATGCCCTGTGTCGAATAAACGTTTTCTATTCTATTCTAGTTAAATTTTGATTCCTAGTCTTAGGTCAGGTTAATCTTTGAAGCGACTGCACGCCAGGGAGTGTTTGAATAATCCATAGTAAATTCGGTATCTCCTCCACAGAGATTTGTAGTTTATAGCATTGGAACTTTGAAGTTATAGATATAATTTTCTTATTAGGAAAGCGATAACATTATTAAAGTTTAACTTTGAATGGATTAGATACTTTACTGGATTATCTGAAGTTACTGTTTTATGTGGTTTTAGTGATAAGATTTATTTTAAGTGATTCGACTTAGTAAGCTTTTTAAATTTCGAAGAGCTGGCAAGAAATTACAAAGATTTTTTTAAATCTTAATTTTTTAAGGATCAACAATACAAAGATAGGTAATTTGACCGCCATTGTACACGCCCGTACAAGTCTTATGTGTATATTTGTTTTACTGGTCTACAATAAATAATACATAATTTTCAAAAATGACATCAAAAATATAAAATACTTCTCTGCTAAATCCTTACATGAATTAACGAACATAAAAATGGAGAATGGTTCGAAAATATTTAACCTAATAAAAGCAGCAAAATCCGACCATTCTCATGATGAACAATGTCTGTATAAAACATAATATCTCAATCCTACGTCACGAGCGGACGCGTGACGTCATGAGTTATGGGGTGCTCGCTAATTAAAGTTTGTCTAATTAATCAGACGGAGAACCAAGTTGGTGTGAATATTTCTTGTTTTACGGTCGCTATGAATCTTTCGTCCCTAGGGGTAATTTTTTCGTGTGAGTTAGAAAAAAACATTGTATTTGGGTGCAGTGTAAAAATTATACGTATCATGTTGACATTATTATTTTCAGTTATAATAATGTAATATAATATTTCGTTTATTTCAGGCAACTTGGCCCATACAAAAATACACAAATATAAAAAAGAACTATAAATAAACTAATACATATTATTATTATTATGAAATTTAAATATTCACTTATGTAATTTAAGTGTAGACGTATAATTTTAACATCTTAATTCTCTCACTAAACACGGTTCTGTTAAATTTAACAACGTATTAATGCGACCTATGTCTAGACGCACCTAATTTCATTCCACTAATGCGGTTAAAGCTGCCACTACCAGTACCAGTAACAATACACAGCCAAGCCAGCACATTTCACAATAAACAAAGAACTAACTCAAATAAATGTTAACGTTAAAATTTAAACAAAAATAACGACGACGTGTATAAAAATAAAGCATAAAACAAACTCAGTTAACATAACTGCAGTAAATCAAATGTAATTTTTGTACACAAAATATAAAGTGTTGAAGTACTGTGCGAACTTACCTATATAAATGTCAGATAGAACATTTCATTGTAACTTTTATGTACGCTGCCTCATGAAGTATGGTATAGTTTTATTAAAACTATTTTGATTTATTCTGTCTGTAGCTGGCTAGTTTGTGAAATATTAGTTCCAATATTATTTCGGCAATATACCAGAGCTGAGGATGTTCAGTAACGGAATATGTTGTGAGATGTTATTAAACTGACTAGGCACTCATAAATTATGGGAACGCTAGCTAACTGTTTAAATATGAACTTAGTTCCGTTAGAAATAGTTTCTTTAATATTTTCCTTTACAAGCTCAAAATACTGTATTTATCTTTATTTTCACGTTTTAATTCTGGCGTTACCACTTTAACAAAAAAGATAAATTCTATCATTTCTTAACAAAATAATGTATAAAGCCTCGAAAAACGGGCGTTATGTTATTAAACAAATGGACTCAATTAATCAAAGTAGCGATTTGTCAAATTCTCGGGATGTATAAACATTGCCGGCAGCCGCTACATTTTAACGGATATTCGGGAAAATTCCATGATAAAGTTAATTTTTATTGTTTTCTCGTCACGAATGTTTTGGCTAGGAATTTATTTTTCGAACCAATATGCGGATAAATAATGTGATTCAGTATTTGCAGTAATATATGAGATAACTACTAATAAATTCTCTATAGTTGAAGATAGACTACCTACATCATTTTTTAAACTAAGACTCGTTTAAAATTAACGTGTATTTAAGCTATGAACAAATCCAGTTTAACTAATGGATAACAAAATTAAGAAGGTTGGGAAGGCTCTCGGGTTATTTTATCAATCTCTTTCATTAATTTTCATTTGGCGCAGCAGCATATACATATTAATAGTCTTTTATTATACAGCCTCCATCAACTTAATTATGATCAACGCTATCTAACTCTACAAACGATGACATTTCATATTTAAATAATCATGAAATACGGGGCCCTACTAAGAAAACTCATTTAAAACTCCCTGCAAACTCATGTCACACGTCAATTATTCAATCGGAATGTTTGACAGCACTCCTTATTAATTCAACACATAGCCTAGAACATTCCACAGTGGAGAAGCAAAACTTTTTCAATTAACGCCCTTTGTCGATAGTATTAAAATTCCAACAAAATTTCTAAGAACTTATGTTATGTGAAACCGCCGATGAGCGGCGTGTTAATTATTAGATCTACAGAACCAATTAAAACCGTATATTGTATTCGTAAGGGTTGATCCGAAAGTTTGCTATATCATTGATTTATACACTACAATACAATATGCCTCGCGCTTATGGAATGCATTGCCTGTGTCGGTGAGAAGAGCACAGTCATTGACTTCTTTTAAAGTATTGCTGAAACATCACTACCTATCTGTTCAGTAGAAATGTTATTATTAAGCTGTAAAATATTATACTTTAGGTCCAATATCATTTATGTATGATATCACTGTATATTTATTTATTTTGTATGTAAGTGTAATAAAAATTTATGCATAATTATTATTTATCTGTTTATATTAATATGTATGGTACACCGCAAACTGCCCTTTTTCTACTTCTTCCAAGTCATGTCCGTTCAAAGGTTGTCTGGAAGACATCGCTTTCAGCGATAAGACCGCCCATTGTACATGTATATATTTATGATAATGTATTTTTTTGTATTTCTGGTGTACAATAAACTTCATTGCACACCAGAATGTGAAGAAAATACCTATACAATAAATAAAAAAGAGATGTACAAAGGGCGGTCTTATCGCACGTGGCGATTTCTGCCAGACAACCTTAGGGTGGACAGATTTGCAGGTTAAAAGAGGGGGGTAGCTCACGGTGTAACAATAATCATAGGTTATATTATATTGGATATTTTTTTATGTAGAGCGTAAAATTTGCAGAGTTATTAAGTGTGCATTCCCAAATGCAATCACAGTACTAAAATTCACTCCAAAACCAAGTAAATATTTGATTTTGTATGGCTTGCGCTAATAACTTATGCGTGTCCCCCGTACTAAGTCGAATTTTAGTTTTGTTTTAAAGTGTATCCCAATACTGCGGTTGCATTTAGGAACAGAGACTGATTCACTGTACAAATTATGCGCACTATATAAAAAATATCCTGTTTAATGTTACGTTAATACTTTATGAACTGATTCAACGCTTGTTATGCTCATGAGCGTAAAAGTGCTCTTTAAAGAAGTATATATACTTTAGTTTTTTGCCTGAAAACATTTATCAGAGAAGATTGAGTGTAAGTTTGAAATTATGCTAATATTATATTTTTTAAAAACCCTCTCACTTTTAATACAAGAACTTGTGGATTACTAAAACCGCAATTAATTTGTTTTAATGTCATTGGTGCCGATTCTGTTGTTTACAAACTAAACTAATTTAGTCTCATTATGTCTCTTTCCAGCAAAAATATGAGAAATACCTTATTTGTGTAGGTAATTTAATTAACTTACTGTTGATTACTTTGTTAGTTACTCTACAATTCTTCCTTCTTCCATTCCAGTTTTGTTTTATGTACCTTTTTCCTAGTATTGATTTTAAACTAAAGGTTGACTGGCAGAAAATTTCTCACGGTTTTAAGTTCACGATGTGTACGATTTTTAAAACGCTTTTATTAGCTTCACCTGTAACTAACTAACTCACTATGTAAAAAAATCTTGGAAGTTAAATTTGACTCACTTCGCGGTTTCCGATTGAGCTGAAATTTTGCATACACGTTTAGTTTAAATGACAAAAGCGTTTTCTTTAGTTTTCTTTTTAAACTATATTATTTATTGTTCATGAAGTTTAAATACATAAATAAATTCTTAATATTGTGAACATAAGAGAAATTGTAATACAATTTCTCTTCTCATTTTCATTTTATTTCACCGAGAAATAAACCGGAATTCGTTAACTCTGCATATCGTAGCAAAAGTTCTTGCCGAGTTGGCATTACCTACAAACATAGGTAAAGCGCGAATTGTACGGTTATAATCGAATTATTATTTTGTGTTGGAATTCAATTTGTGCAGTAAGTATGAATGATTGCAAAGCTGTAAGCTGATTCTATTATGTGTATTAAGTTGATGATATTTTGTGTTACTGTCTGCTAAGCGGGTTAATAATTACATTTTGAAGCATGAGAGTTTGTCTTATATTTATACACTAAAGTACTAGGTAGTAGACATTAAAGTTACCTTCTAGATTACTCGCTTGCACTAGTTCATGTAAAGCTAACCTTTATATTGCTGCGGATATCACCATAGCGTTTGTGAAATGTTGGGTCAATGACAGGAAAGAGAAAGAAAAATATAGTTACGTACTGGGGGGCTAAAAAGGCCGCTTTAGATGAATCACGATATGATTCATATTACAAATGTCAAAATATCTACTTAATTGACAACTCTTAATGTCATCATAGATGAATTGCTCAATGTGACCTTTTTATGCCCCCTGTTAGGTACTTTAAATTAAGAATATTGATATAAAACTAGGATAATTAAGAATCTTTATAGCATTTTAATCCTGGGATGAAATAAATAAATACGGAAAACATCCATAAACAAAAAAAATAACAAAAGCGTAATACCTACCACGTCTAATTTAAAAACAAGTTACAATCGCAAAGTTCAAATTTCAATTTCGGAACGCTCTACTAGTCGGCGCAAACACAAACACATAGATACAAACGTGTAGGTACGTATACACCATAAAGTTATTATTACTAGTGGTAATAGAGGAACACTGTCTTCATTATCGCGAGACCAAAAAAGAAATACGTATGTTAGCGCATTTGACATGTGTGTGAAGTTTAGGGATGTGACTTTGACGTCTCCGCATTATCGATATGGCCGTGTTATTGTGAAATTATAATATCACCGAATTGACAATATCCCTGCAATATCGATATCAAAATCGGCTATACTAATAAGGAGTGGAATATCATTTAGAATCTGCTAGGCTAAATTATGTACCTAACTTATAATCTTTTAAAATTACCAATTAAATCTTTCAAATGTTCTTTATACTAAAATACCATATTTGACATATTTAATCTGTCATTTTAAAATATTAAAAGTTACGTAATAGAGGTTTATATTAGGATGGCAAAATTATTAACGTCACGAAAGTGACGAATAGGTAAGTAAAAAGAAAATTTATTGTAAACATTATGTAATCATTCATTATCATATTCATTATTTCTTGACGTCAGACGTTTCGGTTTTGATGTTGAAGGTTTTGGTGATAGGTCCCTGTATTTGTACACTGACACAGGCCGAGAAATGTGGTCCGGAAACCTGGAAGTTATGAAGTTAGCCAGTCAATATAATGAAGTTATTTTTTTCACCAGGCTACTCTTTGTCTGGAAATAGCGCTATTTTATGCATTTTAATGTGCGACAGAATCAGAATCTTCGGAATCGTAAGTTTGCTTCTTGTAGAAGCGGACGTACGATTCGGAAAATTCTGTCATCTGTGGGGCTAGTACAAAATGCGGGTATGGGCTATGTACGTACTATTAAAATGTTGTAATAGTACAAACATGGTGTGAATAGTGTCGAGTGCCCTCCGGTGCGTCAGAAATATTCCGACTATGATTTTCTGACAATGTGCGGGGCCGGACTAAATCAACCTTTCAATATACAAATAAGCAAGGATTAACAATGACTCTCAAGTTATGCAATGGACGAAGCTAGGTAGTACGAAAAATTAATTTGGAAATATCGACATATCGATAGATTTTGTACACACAACCTATGCCGAACGGTTTAATTTTCACATTTTCACGAACACAATATTTTTTTATCTTACACATAATTGTTTAAAATAATATATTATTTAGAAAATAGGGGGCTTACTGCATGTTTTAAACGTATTACTAAATAATTTTAGAAATATTTTCTATGGAAATATGCACTCTGAAAGTAGTATTGCACTGTACGGTATTTACCTGTAAAAGGTCTCTTTATTTGCATTATTGCTGTAAGTTACACTGCAGTCTAACACAGAACACGAAACCTTTTCGATTATTGATATTTATCCAATAAAATACAGAACGATTGTGAAGAAAATCATAAAATAATACGAGATCTTATTTTGGCAGGTACCTAATAGTTCATGAATTGTTTCAAATCGGTCCTACGAACATTTAATTGTGTCTCTTTCTCGCACGTAGGATTTTCGTAAAGATCGGTTTCTCACTCGCACACTGTGTTCCTCTATTACCACTAATAATAACTTTATGGTATACACACACTTCAAACGTTCGTCTTTGACTGGTCGATCCGTTAAACATAATTACACCCGTCTAGCTTCTAGGCTTGATGAAATAGGTACAGCAAATACCGATCTATTAATCATCTAGTACAGTTCTCGTTACAGTTGTGATTAAACATGGCATGTTTGGTAGGCTAAGGCTTTTCCAAACTGGGTTCACGAATTGGTAGTACGTTCTCATTTAGGTGTCGATTTTCTCTTGTTTCGTAAAGCGGAACAGAAACCAAATTGATGGTACTATTCCTCACGTGTATTTGCAGCAGTTTAAAGCCGGGTTTCCACTGAAAAAGGGTTAATGAGCAAGTAAGAGCCGAGTGGAACGGAGTCCAACTAGCTAAAATAGGTTTTATCTTCCAGAGTCGAACACTTTTATGATTTGTCTTCCTCTGCAAAAGATATATGAAAGCAAGAAATTAGCGTATTAGCGTCACTATCTAATTTTTGATTGCTAGTCGAACGGAACCCGTACGGACACCACTCCGTTTGCATAAGCGGAATGAGTTCGTTATTAACTAGTTTTACTCGTTCAGTCCTCTCTGTTTGAGTCTTTGTAGGTGGAAGCACTTCTATGAAGATTACCGTTGCCAGTTATACGGATTCTGTACGGAACCCGCTCCGCTGCCTATGGAAGCCCGGCTGTAGAGTAAAAAGAGGAAAATAATTATGTGGCTATGTACAGCTCCCGTAAATCTATTTGGCCGCTCAGAATGTAGCCGCGTACCGTTGCGCAAAACGTGTATGAGCGGGACGGACGTACTTATGTTGTATAGGAGCAAGCAGGCGCGGGTGGTACGTGACTACATTCAGAGCGGAGACATTGACACGAGCTGTCTTACAGTCTACAGTCTGAGTCTTATCTAAGGCAAGGTGGAAGGCACCAGACCACGCGGAAAGTCACCTATGCGATGGACCGACGAAATCAAATCTTGTGTGGGCGGTCCCATGTATGAGTGCACCAGAATGTGTGCTAATAGAAACCGATGGCGAGATATCGTGAGGCGAGTCACATCTGCCCCTGATAATGGTGCTAAATGACGACCACGTCTGCTCTATCAAGAGCGAAACGACAAAGAAGAGTCAGAACCAAAAGCATGAACAAAAAGAAACAGTGACAACAACTGATACCACTTCAGATCAACATAGAAATAACCACATATACGAATACCATAAAAATGCTTTTCTTTAAGAAACATAAAGTTTATTTTGGCGCAAATGAATATCGTAACAAAGCAGCACCATTTATTAATAGGTAGTAATCTATAATAAAACAAAGTAATCCTTGAATAGTTACTAAAGAATATGAAACAAAGCCTGTCCATCATATTAGAGAAAGACGTGATGTATTACAACAAAGATTAGAATGGTGGAACCTAATTGATTCTCTGCCAAGAATATAATTAAAACTGATGGATAAGATATAATATTACAAAGTAGTTGGATAGAAATGTATTATTTTCGACCTAAGTAAGAATCTTGATAGAATGATGATTCTAATTACGAGAATATTCAGTGTAAAAATCATAGAAACGATTTATAACTAGGTATAATGGACTAGCATATTTATCCACAACTCTTCAATTTGCTAGTTGACGATACGGATAGCACAGTGGTTGGTGAGATGTATGTTTGTAAACGCACATACGATAGAACAGTTAAACCTATGGTGGAGAAAGGAATTTAAGGAAACAACAAAAATATTTATGCATTTCCTCAATACAAACAGAATCATATGGATTGTTGCGAACATTTATTAAGATATTATATCATCACACTGGAATTAGGTGTGAATCTTTTTGACAGCGTGGACCACCACGCTATCGATAAGAAATTTTATTATTTAAGTTATTAAAATTAATTTTTCTTAAGACCATTTATTGATGCAGTTTATAAGGGTTGTTGAATATCTTGGGCTGATGATAGAATAAATCGTTAAAAATCTATAAGGTATCATGAAGTTCCTTAATACTAAACATCCCTCAATAGGACAAAGCTTCAGAGAGCCAATAGAGACAATAGTACGAATAAAACTAATAGTCAACTAAATGGGATTCACGCAATCTGAGACTATCGAACTAAACATTGATCAAGTTTCAAATTACATACAATCCTAGGCATTGCCGGAGGAAGGTGTAAGTGAGAAGCGAACGAATGACATGAAGTGAAATGACTTAGTACAGTTAAAAAAGTTAAAAATAAGGAATATTTTGAGACACTTTTTTTAATAAGTCTGAAAAATGAGAAGAAGCAAGATAAACCGATAAGTATAAGCACCGTTTTATATTTACTAATAAACACACCACTATCATTGATTCAGTAAAATCTATAACAGAAACATTACTATGACGACGATAATTTTGGAACAAATGTGACCAACGGGGCTCACATTAGCGCCGAGACATATTTTTATCATCGCATTATGTCGTGCGGAAACAAGTTTTAAGAAGCATTATCGCGTCTTATCCAGACGACAAAAATTTGTCGACGCGCGCATGTTAACCTAGATGACTTGGCAAAGCCAAAAAAGTTTGGCTAGTTCCAAAATTAAATAGAGCATAACTGCCACCGCTTATCATCTCAGCGACTCCTAAAAGTTGTACGATACAGCCGATATGTCAACAAGCTAACTTACTATTGGAATAAAGCCAATAGTGACAAAAATGTTTTTGGAACCGGTATATTTTAGTTATACACAACACAGTTCTACTTTTACAGAGCACTTGAAATTGTTTACTTCAAGCTCTGTTTGTATGTCTATATATACAAGTAATTTTTTCTGGGTGCATTTTTAAGCCTATGTTATAACTGTTGCTTCAACATCTTTAACTTCTTTCTTTATCTTTATAATATACTATGATGAAACGTGGGGTCACTAAGATTTCTCCTGACCCGAAACAACTATCTGTAGATCTTACAAATATTTGTTCCGTGCGGGGATCGACCCCACGGTACATATTGTAAAAAGGTAATCGCTTGGCCACTTGGCCAACCGTTTCGTCAACATTTGTAATTAGTTGTTGTATTGGTAGGATAAAAAAATTCCATAGATGCCCAATTTTTTTATATATTGTAAAAACATCTAGATATCCATTGATTTGAAGCTGGGACAGTGTTTGTATGGACTTCAGAGATAACCTCGTTGAGGTTATAAATTAGCCCTTATTATGACCAACAATACTTTTCAACGACTGACGAATATTGCCAACTTTACCAGCTAGGCATGCGCGCTGTGACAAAATTTTGTCATCATGACAAGATGAGATAATGCATTTAAAAACCTGTTTTTGCAAGACAAAATACGACGACAAAATTATATGTTCGCGGCGTTCATGTTAGCCCGGTAGAGCATCGCCCACCGCTTCTCACTTCAACTCACAGATAAGGAAATGCCGATTTTCCGCCTTGTGTATCTATTACAAGTTGGTACCATCGACCGGCATTTATACCGCTACTAGCATAGTGAAATCAGAGAGCGGATTCCCAAATATGAGTCTTTGTTCTAGAATTGATTCGAATTCTAGAATGGGTTCAAATTTTAGAATGGATTCCGGAACGTTCTGAGTTCACGAATTTCATTTGAATGTTGGTTAATCTTTTGGAATGAAGTTTGTAAATGGTCGTCGGGTGAGGAGAATGGAAATTTTGATCTTTGTAGATGACACGGCCATTTGTGCTTATGCTATTGTGATTTTTAAATTCATCTCTATGTATTACTAGGTATTTTTACTTTGAAGATTTCCTAGAATAGGAAGAAATGGATAGAGGAGGCGTATACCCAAAAGGGGTTCGTTTAAAAATAAACATAGTAATACTACAAATTAACAATATCTAACATAGAATAAGAATTACATTAACAATACTTACACACTTTTCAAATTTAATAATTATATCACGGAATAAATAAAGCTTAATCATTATTTATTTTTCTTCTACTTTTAGTATTATGCTCTTGACGCAGCGAAAACATATCGCAAAGCAAAATTATATTTATTGAAATCCAAATGTACGTTTCTAATTGGGTTCAATAGGATACCAATTATTTCTAGAGCTATTGAGAGTATCAAAGGATATGTTTGATACGTCATCTTCTCTGATCTTAAGTGTGATTCATTTTGATGAGAATTAATTCTACGTCTTAACGAGAATTCTATTTAATAATTCTAATAATTTATTTGTAGTGTAACATTAATTTAAAAAAAAACAAAAAAAAAATGTATTTTTTTTATATTTAACCTTATGCTCATCTTATTAATGTATAGTGAGATCTAACTTAAATGTTGTGCTTACCTTTAATTTAGATATATTATGCTATAATATTGTTTTGTTAAATGTTATGTACAAATGTTTTAGTATGTATTTAATTGGTTTGCCTTAATATTAAAACGAGGTTGGAATTAATATTAAGTTGAAAAAATACGGATCAATAATAAACCTTAATATCTCGGAAACTAATAACACACTAATAATTTTAGCTTAATCAAATAAATAAAGGAGATGGCGGGATGAGCTGGAAATTTATTTAAAGGATTGGCCCCAGATCGCAATGGACCGGGAGAAATGGAAAGAGGGGAGGGAGGCCTTTGCCCTGCAGTGAGACATTACAGGCTTATAGTAATAATAATCAAATAAAAAGTATTTTTCATCCCACCATCTCGGAAAGAGTATTTTTAATCTTCAATATCTGAGTGGAAAAGCCGTTTTTATTCTCTAGAGGATAAAGTAAATTTTCATCCCACCATCTCGGAAAGAGTATTTTTAATCTTCAATATCTGAGTGGAAAAGCCGTTTTTATTCTCTAGAGGATAAAGTAAATTGAATTTAGAACATCGTGTGCACTAAGTTTGTGAATTAAACGTTTTTTTTTGCATTTAGTCATTTCCTCGCTGAGGTGGAATGAAAAGTTACGTGTTGCACTCGAGTGCAAAGATTTTTCACCTCGTGCTCTTTTGACTCCCTCGCTAACGCTCAGGATTCTAATTTTGAATCACTCGCTGCGCTCGTGATTCAATTTTAGAATCCTTTGCTTGCTCGGTCATCAAAATTGAACACGCGGTTAAAAAGCAACTTTGCACTCTTGTATAACAAATAACTATTATAGACTAAATACTACTACAACTCTACATATATTTACAATGACTACGACAGACAGATTTCTACGAAACTCTTGCACAGTATTAATGCACGCTTTATCTTTATACACAGAATCGCCGGCAACATTCCGGGAATTACTACTATAACGGCAGTATCTACACCGGCGGGCGCAATACTTGTTCCATTACAGTTAGGTTTAAAGGGTTACTCGCCTGCCTGTAATCTGTCTGCCGGTGTACACGATCGATGGTATTATGTGTATCTGGCTTTATGTTGATCTAGATTGAATTGGGTCCGTTTTTTGTGATGGTTTGGTTGGCAAAGGAAAATAGGGAAGTTTATTTTAGTTTTTTTTTAGATGAATCGATTTTGATTTTTTTTTAAGTCAATGGACAGGATATTTTTTTATGTAGTGCGCAACATTTGTAGAGTGTTTCGGTGTCCGTTCCCAAATGCAACCGCATTACTAGCTTTAAGTAGAAACAATGATTTAAATTCTAAATAATCACCAAAAAAAAAATCCAAAAGCATCTGCAAATTCATATAAAATAACTTCGTACACGAATCAATCACATTGACTAATAAATATAAAACTCACAACTTCTGACACTGAGAACGATCTAATCAAGCTATATACTGCAGACTTCCAAATCGAATCTTCCGTCAGATATAAAATCCAGCCGGTCTGACTAAATGAAATAAATCTAGTTCAAAACCGTTCTCCATGCTTCTAGTGCGTCGTAAAATACTGCTGCTCTGCCACTGAAACGCGGCGAAATATTCAAATTGCTGGTCAAATTGAAAATCTCTATTTTACGCCAGCCAGTATATTTAAAACGGGACTCTTTTGACCAGCACCCGTAGCATAACTATTCACTATTTCAATTCTTCCAAGAATAGACAAAGTTCTTTCTATCCATCTTGACATCTAGACTTGCGTTTTTATGTAGACAAAGACAAAATTTCTTTCTATAGCATCAGGAAAGTAGTAAGTGATGTAGAAATTATTCTAGCAAATCCTATCGAAGAGTAGAAATATTTTTACAATCTGTCATTTTGTCTATTATTCCGTAGAAAAAACTCGTGTCTATGGTGATTATGCTACGCCCATAGAAATAGTACAAGTATAGTTATAGGAACTATGTATTATCTCTATGGCTACGCCTGCTGATTTAGAATAAAATCACTAAAAATTCAATCAAATCGAAGTATGTTTTAAATGTTCAAATTCAGAATGCGAAGATGCTCACTTTTCTTTAAAAAGACAAAACTAATTTCATTCACTCCAAGAACTAATAAGCGTTTGCTTTTTAATTTCGGAATCCTTATTTAAAATTCATCCTTAATTCGTGACCGTACGTGGCAAAGCCGAGCAAAGGCGAAACATGCCGAATTGAAATTCTGCTAGAATGTGCCGAACTAGCTTGTGTTCGAATTTGAAATGTAATTTCTGTAGTGGTATGTGTAACTATTTGCAAACAAAGTGTGAAAATGAGTTTCTGGTCAACAGTCGAGAATTCGCTTATAGATTTTCGGTGATCTGTAAATATTGACATGTTGAGGCCATTCCAATGCTCATTGTTGATGACACTCGATTTGTGATGCTTACCTGAAACAAAAGAAATGGAACATTAGTCTCGTATACGATTTTACACTGTTTATAGCATGTCAAAATTTACGTTGAGTTTGGGATATTTGAATTAACTAGAAAACATACACCTGAAAATAACAAGATAATAATATGGCACACTTTTCAATGAGCAAGTTTTTTATTTTATTTTATTTTCACTTGCAATAACGGTAAAGGAAAACATCGTGAGGAAACCTGCACATCTGAGAGGGCGTCATAAAATCGATGGTGTGTGTAGTCCACCAACTCGACTAAGCCAGCCTGGTGAACTAAGGCCTATCCCTTCTTATTCTAAGAAGCCCGTGCCCAGCAGTGGGACAGTAATGGGCGTGATTTATTTTAATTGAATTATTTTAGATTACCAAATGAAGTAATATTTGAATTTAAAAATAACATTTCTGAGGTAAGACCGTGCTTAAAATTTCATAATAAACAAAATTTAAACTCGAGAAAATAAAACAATGAAACGTTTTGTGGTTGTTTCTGTTCAAACGGTTTAGCCGCTTTATAAAGGCAGGTGAAATATTTCCAAAAAGGGCCACGTTTACAGCTTTATCTGACAGATAACTCACTTGTGAATAATCTGGAGGCTGACAGAGGTCTTTAAAAATATTTTTAATGGTCGCCAAAATACCGAAGCTTTTTCGCAAGTATCCCTGTACTAACTGATTTTAGCCCCACAAGCTTTTAAGCTGACATGAATTAGAATATAGACCTTTATCTTTGGCCCAGTATGATTTAAAGGGTATATAGTAAGTATTTGTATGTACAGACGGCTACATTATCAAGTTTAAGGTGACCTCTCATTGTATGGAAAGTTTATACAATGCGATCTCAGCTTATACAAGAACGTATAGCTTGATAATTATGTAGCCGTGTGTACATACAACGTGTATCAGAAATGCGTGGGTATATTTAAGGATGTGGATTAGACCATCAAACTGAACAACTTTCTCTATCGGATCAACATCGTAATCGCGAAAAAATTATCAGCAGTATTAAAGTTTTGTATGGGACAGCTCGTCAGTGGAAAGCCAAAACTACTAAAGCACCAATTCATTGCCAAACTAACTTAAACTTTACAGGGCACATTTTAAAGTTTAAGTTAGTTTGGCAACGAATTGGCGCTTTAGTAGTTTTGGCTTTCCCCTAAAGAACTATAAATTTTGTCGCGTTACGATGTTGGTTCCTTAAAGATAGTTGTTCAGTTTGATGGTCAAACCACACTCTTAAATATGACCACGCATTTCTGATACACGTATAGGAAAATGTGGTGGGAATATAAAATGTTTTTAATTTTAATTATCTGTTAGATACAGCCCTCTGGAAATTGATATGTTTGTGATCCATTTGATGACAAAATATCAGGTTGACAAAGGCGATGTCATATTTGTATTTTTGTAGGTAAATTTGTATCTCACTACATGATAAATATTTGACAAAAACAGATGTAAAAGTAAAAATTGAGAAAATATATTTAAGTATATTTTATTTAGAAAAGCTCTATTAAAAGACTTTTTTAAAACGCTTTTATTAGCTCCACCTGTAACTATGTAAAAAAAACTTGGAAGTTAAATTTGACCCACTTCCCGGTTTCCGATTGAGCTGAAATTTTGCATACACGTTTAGTTTGGATAACAAAAGCGTTTTCTTTAGGTTTTTTTTAAACTATAATATTTTTCTTAATACATCATTATTTTAATACACATTACTTTCAAATCACCTTTTTATAAGACGAAGACCAACTGTGAGGACATTCTCGGCCCAGTGGCTAAGCAATCACTAATCAGCTTTCTACGCTACATACCGCGCCGCGCGGAACAAATATTTGTAGGTATGATCTACAGATAATTGTTTCGGGTCTGGGTATGTATGCATGTGAGATATTATCTTATTGGCAACCATATTAAGAAAGGAATATTTATTATAATAAATAACTGATTGATATGAAATACCATATTAGATGGAAAAATATTTACAGAGAAAATAGAAAAATATAGATATTATTTTAATGAGCATTGGAGCTAAATGTGCCCATCACACTCGCTGCGCTACCTCGTTGTATGGCGAGCGATATTTCCTGTACCTACCTAAGAAATGAATTGCCCCATTGAAGAAGCTAATCTCTTGGATTATTCCATAAAAGACTCCAGCCACGTAAATCATCTCAAACGCATGCAATTAACAGTAATGTGCATTGAAGTCTACACAGTTACATGAACGAACAACAATGCTCTACCTTGCTACGTAGGAGCTATGTAGAGACGGCAGATAGAACGCATTATTGACAAATAATTAGATCTGTTAGAATAATAGTGTTATAGAAGATTGGTTTGTTGGTCATCATAATGAATAACTTTTGCTAGGAAAAAAACCTTGAAATTGTGAAAAATAAAACAGCTATTCCATCCAAATAATTCGTAGAGTTCGTCCGTAAAGTAATAAAAAAGTATACCGAAGGTCACGAGAGTAAACTTCATCATCATGTGAACGTCGAGGCAGTCCAGCTCCTCGACATGTAGTCGCAAGACAAGTGGCCAAAAAAAGAAAAAAAAAAGTGGAATAAGCATAATTACTATAATAATAAATAAAATAAAATCATCTTTATTCAGGCAAATTACACCCATACACAAGAAATAATATAAATGTCACACCAAAAAAATAGTAATATCGAAGTAATAATTATTAAATACAAATGTCAGCTAATATAAAAATGAGATAAGTACATAATACACAAAGGGATGAAATGTCAAACTAATTTATGTAATTACACAATAAAATAAAATAAAAATCAATCATATTACAGTTCGGAAATTTCAATAGTCAAAAGTCAATATTCATATTTTCTCTGCGACACTTGTACTGCGATATGTCTGTCGCAGCAGTGCTAATATGGCAGTCCAGCCTTTCCGCGATCATCGCCAGGACGGTGTTGGAGCTGGCCCGCACTCTGCGCACCAAAGACATGGCACGCTTTCGCATTGTCGCGTGGAAGCAACTATACTATGCTATGTTGAGTGCTCCATTGTACCAATATTTCATGTCTAATTCAGACAGGTGTCATCATAATTCAAATCAATACCTGATAAAGTCCATTGTGTTCAATGTTCATGGCATAATAATCACATGAACACGCAGATCATGTTATCGCAGGATGATGTTATAATAGACGTATACAATACAAAGTCCTATATTTCTAATCCCAATCTCTATCTAGTTATGTAAAGAAAGAAAGAAAAAGAGTTTATAAGCAAAATAAAATAAACGGAAAAACATAACAAATAAGTTGAGATGTGCCAAAGGGGCCGCAGCTCAGCATATCAATTTTTACTATGGGACCAACATTAAAATCGCGTGTTAATCCCATTTTTACGCCATTAATTCAAATGTAAAAGGGTTTATAAGAGTCTAGTTTTAGTACTTTTTGATGTCAACATAAGACATCATCTCCTAAACGCCCACCCATCACCTTTTCCAAGTGTTTTAGCTGAGAAGAAGAAGCGGCGCAACAAACTTCCCAGCAACACGACTGTCTGGTGGTGTCTTATGGAGGAAAATATTATTATTATTATTAATAGCCCGTAGTATCCCACTGCAGGGCAAAGGCCTCCCTTCCCTCCTTCCACTTTTCCCGGTCTATAGCAATTTGGGGCCAATCCTTTAGATAGACGTCCAGCTCATCACGCCATCTCCTTCTGGGCCTGAGGAAATATACTACATTATAATAAAAAAGAATATTAACCTAACCTAACCGTCAAAAACCCCCGACGCTAACTAGAAAAAGAGCTGTAACTTTTGAATGGCTTAACAGATTTTCATGAAACATAGCTAAAATTCCCGATTAAAATAGCTTCCAATAAATAAATAAAACTGCATTGAAATTTATTTATTTATTTTTATTTATTTATTTTTATTCAATTACTCTCTACACTTACAGTTTTCAACCAACACGTGTAGAGAGTCAATAATATTTAAAAAACATTAAAAATATTCCTTATAATATTTAATACACAGTCCAACCTTAGTGTGGAATAAGTCCACATCCGGCTGTTGAGCAGTCAGAGCATTGAGCAATGAGATAGCCTGATTAGTTGACGCATATTGTGCGGTACAGGTTCGAACTAAATAAAACGGTGAAATAGATACGATGCCACAGACAGATACATACACTATTTCTTTGTTACTTGCCAGTTAGCATACATCTTTACACCATAAATAAACTACTCAATCAATATGTACTTAAAAAATTAAAGCCTCCATTGGTAAATTTACCTTATTTATATAGCCAGCGTATGTGTTAAATAGTACGGCCGGTAATTGCAACCCGAAAAGGGTCACTGAATATTTACCGGGCCATATAAGACTCAAGTGAAAGTGTTATTCCCAAGATGTAAAAGGTTATAATTGTACTCTTTAATCACGTTTAATGTGTGGAATGGTCTTTAATATTCATGGACAGCGATGTGATTCCCTATTCACAGCAACAACCGTATGCCACAAGCTACCGAGCAATGTAAGTAACTTTTATACAAAGCTAGTGCCATACATTCTCATGATAAACAGTACATCTAAAGTAGTCTTCGTCGCAAGGATATGAGCCCGTACCGCGACGCTGTCTCTACTTTGTCTTTGACACTTTAATGCAGTACGTATTCCTCTCCATTGCGTGGTTTCCAAATAAATTCTCAACTAACGTCATTTATAACCGCTAATGTACGTCGCATCCGCACCCGCACCGTTACTGGTATTGTGACAGTACTAAATATTTTGGTACATCCTCAGAGTTGCCAGTCGATCTTTTGTGTAGGATATCCCTTGAAGGGACTGCAAAGTTAGTTACAAGATCATCAGCATAATATTATCCCCTGACCTATGTACAAGGTACCGGTAAGTAATCAGATATTATTATCCGGTTCAATGCACTCATTTAAGCCCGGTTGTATGATATTCTCATTGATGTCATCATGAGCAAAAGTTTGATGATACACAATTTATTAAAAATTAATTACTGCTTGGAAAACCAGTATTTTGTCAACGCAGAATAAGAAAATTAAAAAAAAACAAAAAATCCTTTCTTTTATAATTAAAATTAACAAAAAATATTATATTATAATATTATTATTATAAATATTTACGATACCCGAATAAGAGTAAAGCAAACAACGAATTAGCTAGCGTTTCTTTTCCCGGATTTCTTAAACGGTGATGTGTGAGTTGAAACCTCTTTTAGCTGGTTGGAGTCCGTTCCGTCCAGCTATTACTTGCTCATTACTTGGTATTATGTCCAGAAGACTGAGCAGTAACATCCATTCGTGTGCTAATAACAACTTTATTGTTTTCCAAGCATGGCAATGTTCGAATAGGTCCATTTTCAAAAAGAAGAAAATATCCTTAACTCAACCACGATCCTTTTCCTCTGTATTTTCATCCTAACGATTCTAATATTAGCTCCACAACACAATACGTCCAAATATAGAACGCACCACATTATTACATCCTAACAAAGAACGTTCCGTTATCATGAACCGTATTTAGAGATACGTGTATGCGGGCTACTAATGTACCAAAGTCAGCGTACTGTGAACTCCAGTCTGTAGTAAATTAAACAGGAAACTATTCACTTATTTCCCTCGGGGACCTTGTGAGGGCACGAACATCGGACGATTTCAATCTAGGGATCATAAGATTATTCAGTTCAATTCTACTATTTCATACTGGGCCTTGTTTGAGTTTTGACCGCTTCGCTTATATGAGAGCCTGGTACTTTTATCAATCAGATTTAATTTTTCATCTTTTTAAGAAGTTTATTGGCATCAGAATTTTTTATATTGCGACAGATTTCAAATAACCCTTCTTAGTGGATGCCTAAATTATAAAAGAAATCTACTATCTAAATTTCAAGTTTCTAGCCCTAGCGGATACTAATCCAGCACAGACTACTGTGCGTTGATAAATCAGTCTGTCTGTCAGTCAGGACAACGATTTTTATATGCATAGCTAGATAGCTAAATTATTATGAACACGTTACATGGTCTTACACCGTATCATCAGCATGCAACAGCCCGTTGCTTGACAGCGCGTTTTAACGTCCACACCAGCGTGTCATTCATGCAAGAGAACATCATCATTCATCGTTCTCCTGCCTTTTCCCATTTGATTTGTGGTCGGTGCAATATGTCTTTTTCTTCCATTCATCTCTATCAGACGTCATTTCCAGATTTACTTCCTTCATATTCATATCATGTTTCACACAGTCCATCCATCTTTTATTTGGTCTGCCTCTACATCAGAGTATGGCGACAACATTCATACTTACAACTCTCATGCAAGAGAAAATGCTGCCGCAAAATGTGTAGGTCTAGACATAGCTTTATAAACTTACATAGCAATATAAAGCTAAGTTCAGACAACAAGCGCTTGTTGCGCTTTTACGCCTCATAAAACGTGCATTGCAACTTGGGTCACGAACAGTCCTCCAACTTGTTAAAGTCAAAATACACATCAAGCGTTATTTGAACACTTTATAGGACGACTAATATAAAGTGGCCAGTAAACTGCAGAGTTTCTTCAAGGTCGATATACAGGGTGGCGCAAAATTTTGGGGTATAAAAAGTGGCTACCCTTTCTGTTGGGTATAGTTAGAGAGTTCTGGTCTCATGAAACTTAAGGTGAATTTTGAAGATATTTAAAACCTCATCATTAGATTATTTGAAAGGTACAGTCAGCGAGAAAACTGAAATTTCTCAAAATATTAAGTCAGGCTAATTCGACTCTTATTCCCAGGAATGTTTCCTTGGAACAATCGAAGAAATACGATGCGATAAAATCGTTTAAAGTAATTAAGACGGAATACTCAAGATAAACCTTCTACACCCAAAAACCCGGACACGGCAAAATGGCGACGCGGCAGACCGCCAAAGAGATGGCGGGATGAACTAGACACATTCAACAAGGACTAGACATCATTAGCACATGATCGAACAGCATGGAAATCAAGCGGGGAGGCCTTTACCCAGCAGTGGGATGAAACAGTAAACTCAAGATACGTGCCGGGTATTGCACCTACAATGTAACACAATTTTATTTCACTTTCTATCCACTATCAGGTTCAATCAACGCTTTAATCACGTTAAATTCCCATCTTTATAAAAAAGGAAACTCCTAACGTAATTTACATCCCATTTTTGCCATCAATCTACAATATAGTTTATCTCGGGTGGGCGTTATTCGCCATTACGGTTTGCGTAATATGGAAACTTTTTCATTGTTCTAACCAGCATTTTTAATCCCACAAAAAAGACCCTGTTATAAGTTTGTAGTGTGTATCTGTGTATATGTGGATCTGTGTATTTGTGTATCTGTGGCATCGTAACTCCAAAACGGCTGGACCGATTTTAATGCAGTTTTTCTAATTGAAAGCTAGTTTAATCTGGTATCATTTTAGCTTTGTTTCATGAAAATGTGTTCAGCCGTTCAAAAGTTACAGCTCTTTTTCTAGTTGGAGTCGGAGATTTTTGACGGTTAGGTTATTACCTTATCACAATTACAGGACACAAATGTTGTGTGTTACGAAAATGCCAGAAATCGTAAAATTTCGGTAGGTACCTATATTATCTACAGAAATGTTACGATTACAAAGATTTTTGATGTAGGTATTCGTAATACTGAACTGTTGTGATACGCTTAATTTCAGTAAAACATCCGGGCGTATTTGCAGTATTTGTAAGAAAAATACAAAACGCAACAATTCCACTTGTTTGTGACTTATTGGAAAAGCAATTATTAACATTGCCGAAGCAAAAGAAATGGAAAAGATTTTGGGAATGAAATTTAATTAAAAACACATTCCGCGCGCGTTCGGGATGTCGCCTCGGAATGAACAATTAATACAAGCGTTTTTCGTATGGGAAAATTTACGAATTAATGTCATGAATCATGTTTTAAATGTATATGAAAGTGGCACCGGTGATAGAAAAAGCAGAGAAATTACAGTGGTGTATTGATTATAATAATGAAAAAAGAAACGCCAAATGACACTAACAATGCTGTACAACACTGAAAAAACGTAATGGCTAGAAATAAATACCTAAGTTATTGCTATATACAAGCGAAGAACTTGGTTCGGATGATGCCTGCAAAATCGTTTTTTCCGTGAAAGAATATTTTTAAAAGTATTTTTATCTCTTTGATAGTATAATATGCATACTTGATAAATCGTATGCCATATCAAAACTCCGCTCTTGTATATGAGCGAGCGAACCTAAAGACTATATTTTAGAACTCTTTTAGCTCGGACACTTTTGAGCGTGGATCCAATGATTATCGTAGTAGTAGGTCAATGATAAATGAATATGAAAACGCGCTGATTCTGTTGGAGAAATTAGTTAGTGTACTATGGCCCAAATTCTAACTTTCAAGGCTTCATCTTTGTGCCGCCTTCGCAGTTTCACAACCATCTGGCAATCATTATATTCATTACCATCGCTAGGACATAATCGTCCAATGTAATCGTTGGGGCTGCTATCAACCGGTATTAAGGTTTAACTGTAGTGCCCCACTTTTTATTTCACTAAACAATAAAGTTTGGTGTCGTTAAATTTTGATGGCGTGCTAAACGGTGGAGCTGGTTTTAAAATTTGTTTTTCGAATTTCACATGAGTGGATTGCTAGCTGAGGATTATAAAGTCAGTTTTATGGGTTAAACTTCACACGGCATTTACTATGAAGGTGTAAGCAGTGCCGTTAAAGCATTAGATTACGACATAGGATGTAAAAAGACTCTTCACTTTGCCGAAGTCTGCGCCTAAACTATAATTATCAAAACAAGAAAAGTTTTGCAAAAATAATTGCTGGAAAACAAGTTTTATTTTTAACCCCCGACGAAAAAGAAGATGTCATAAGTTTGTAGTGTGTATCTTTGTATCTGTCTGTGGTATCGTAGCTTCAACACAGTTAGACCGATTTCAATGCAGTATTTATATTGAAAGTTAGTATAATCGGGAATCATCTGAGCTATGTTTCATGAAAATCTATTCGGCCGTTCAAAAGTTACAGTTCTTTTTCTAGTTGGAGTCGGGGGTTTTTGATGGTTAAGTTAGTTCAATACCGCGTAACTAGCATTAGTAAATACCGCGTAAGTGACGAAATTAGCCGAATTGAGATTTCACGCCAGTGCACTGCTGACGCTGATTAGCACCCGTTGAATCTCTCTCCTGAAAAAATTGGTATTTGACATTTACGCGGTATTTACCAATGCTACTTACGCGGTATTGAACTATCCCCGACGATTTGTTGGAAAACAAAATAAATTAAATAGATCAGAAATATCTCTTCGTCAAATTGGTAGAAGAATTTAATGGTTTTCTTCGATATCTTTTGGTATCTGTCGTTGTAAACATGACACTTTAGCCTACGATAACACAAGCTCTTATTCATGAATAAATTATTACAAAACAATATCTCCCTACTCTACGCCGGATCTCCTCATAAATAAACAAACTGCTAAATATGTAAGCACGATCTGTAAATCATTGTCAAATTCCTTACTAAATCTTTGAAACCTTTAGGGTGAAAGAATGTTGTGTTGTTTTTGTTTTTAAATTACTTAACCCCACTTCTCTTTTACTTCTAAATCTTGGACACAATTTACAAACATTTGTAACTGTAATTTGTAGTGAAAGATTGCATCGATGATTTCATACAATTTTAAAACTATTGGTTTTAAAATTGTATGAAATCATCAACGTCTGATGACACAAACAGATCGCTTAGATTTCGCAAAAGTGTATCAAAATTTCTGTTTTAAGGTTAGTGTCATCTATAAAACTAAAAACATATCACGTTCACAAGTAAAAATTTTAAGACCAGATCAAAATTAAATAGCGTATCGAATTTGTTAAGACGTACGAGCACAGTTGTGGCAAGGAATGAATATTTTATTACTGTCATATCTGTAGCGCTAGCATGACGGGTGGAGAAATTGTTGTCTCCACCCTTGTATCCTCGAGCGAAGACAAAACGTAAAATCGAGAAAGAAAACGGTAAAGAGTTGGTTTAGTCCTCGACTTTTCCGTAGACAAACCCGTTTTCTCCATCCTTTGTCTCCATGCCAGGAGACAAAACGAAAAATCAAGAGAGAAACCGGTATAGAGATAGTTTTGTCTCCAATTTTCTCTTGCCCCTTATAAGCCATACTATACCTGAAAATATAAGATGAATTCGTTAAAAAGAATTTCGAAAGAATCCTTTCATAAATTGCATCCCTTGTACATGTTTTCATGGTTTAGCTTTGGTACTTTCTTATACTAGTTTGATAGAAGTTTTAGAGATACAAGCGACCTGGACTGACTTCGCACGGCGGCGCGGCGGCGGTGCAATTTCTCTATGATATTTACATTAAAATATGAAAGTATTATGCATATAGACATTCCGGAAGAAAAGCTTAAAATGATGGTGAACGTGGTTTAGGAGGAGTTAGCGAATATACAGAGAGATAGACAGACCGACATGGAAAGCAACTTTATTTTATACTCTGTAAAGATAAAATTGACATGCCTTAAGTGGTGTAATTTCAGTTTAAACGGAGCAATTATTGGCACTTTCGAATAGTCGTCTTTTTGAACCATTAGCCTCCAAAGCGGAGATGGGTGAAGAGAGATATTGCTCTTAAAGTCTGAAAGAACTGCGTAGCTAATAGATTGGTGTCCAACCATGTTTCCACAACCCTTCTAGTTCTGGTTTGGATGCATATCTTGTCATCAATCGAATTATCAGAGCATCATCGGTCAATTTCAGAGTGCAAATCGTGCTGGTAAGGAAGCTCTATGAAACTGAAGATAATACACTAGTACAGGGGCCTTACTACGGGCTCTTATAGCAGGAATAAGCTGACCTTTCATTGTACGAAAAGCCTATACAGTGCGAGGTCAGCTCATACTGGAAATGTCTGGGCAGTTCAATTTTAGCTCTGCTAAGAGCTCGTAGTTAGCCCCCTGTTCTCCAGTGCTTAGATTACTCCAAATGACCCAAAACATTATGCACGAACTCATCGCCCCCATGTCCTATGTTTGCCATTTTCCTCAATTAATCCACACAACTTACACGAGAATAAAAGCTGATGATATATTGTCTTTTTCTGTTCTTGGATCAGGGTACGCAAGGAAAAATGTGTAAGGAAAACAATAATGCAGTAAAAACATCACCCCTCTTTTTTTACAGTCAAGTATCTTCACAGTATTCCTTTTTTTTCCTTTTTTCCTTTATTACCTGTTTTCTTTTAAAAAAAATTGGTTTGCTGTAAGAAAACTCAATTTTGAGTTAAGCTCGCCTATGTACAAGTTTTTCCTTTTATGTATTTTATTTGTGTTTATGTGTACAATAAAGAATAAGAATAAGTATTCTATATTCAAAATAGGAGAAAAAAATAATAGGCCGTTTTATAGGACATGATATACTACTCGAGATCTAAGAAGTCCCTTTTGACAGATTTAAAGAACGATAGCATGTAACTTGACAATGTTATTATAGGCTGTGAATAAAAACCATTTTGAATATACACTTGATATTAATTATGAAATTATTATAATTTTTTGAGATACATATAAATTAGCATGGTATATAATTTCATAAGTATTGTTATAGCATCGAAATATTTTTAAAATGCATGTTTATGTACTGCCGAAATATCATAAAAATGGTTACGTTCTCAATCAATTATTTTTTAAATAAAGGGATGTGATCACTAGAATCGTTAAAATCGTTTAAATTTCAGTATAAAATTACGTAGGTATTAAAAACTCTTTAAAGGCTGTATGACACGTACATTATATTATTATAATTAATTTAATTTCTCTATGATCACAATTTGCTTGACACTGGCAGTAATGACAATGACATCTGTGCAGTTTTTCGCGATTTTTCCGACTAATTGTTCGTTCTCTCTACGAGTATTTCTCGGATACCTCTGTTTTTGTGATCTGGCCTTGATTTTGGACTGTTCCCGCTTTTAAGTTGACTTGGCTTACTATAGGTACATGGATTCTAACAACTTAGTTTGGAATGTTGCTATGCTATGTGAGTACTTCGAAAGTGAATCAATAACTGGTGGACCATTATTACCGGTACAAGTGGATAAATAATTTTGGCATAAAATTATGAATATGTTTTATTATTCTATGAAGATACCTACAGAAATGCGATTTCATATAAAATTCGGTGCCTACTACATTAATAAATTGCTTATCGAATAATTTCTCGATTTTTTATTCATAGTTTTAAACGATTATATACTCTTAGAATTTTAAATCGATTTATTATAAAAATCGATATTTTTGGTTACCGATTTATACGCTTCACATCCCAAATTAACTCAAATGATATATGTCAAAAGTGGCTTTTTAAATCTCGAGGACTGTAGTTACATTATAAATATAATCATTTGAGTTGGACGCAGGCCACATGAGCCAAATAAAAGAAAAGTTTGCAGTTATGTCATTTAAGGAGGTTGAGGAGACTACACACCACTGAAGTATGAAACCTATGGAAATGAAACGTCAACAAACATTGCGCGCCACTGTGACGTCATCTGGCCGCTAAACATGGCGGTTTTAGTGCTGCCCAGAAGATTTTAATGTTATTAGGTTTTATCGATAAACGTTCTTGACTCATTTGAAATATTATTGAGTATTAATGATTTGTAGAATTTATACTTTAATAGGAAGTAAGTATATTGTTAAGTGCAGTGCTATCTGCCCATCTCTAGCATGCTAAATTTTATCGTCGTTTCGCTAAGATCAAATACTATAGAGGGAGTATATCAAGTAAGAGCATGTAATAGCTCTATATAAGCAAAGTGAGATAGCGATAGAGTTTCTACGTCATCTTGAAACGCTGCGTGCCATCAGTCGAGTTTTCATCAAGCTGGAGGGCTCGGTGCGTTAAGTGTTATGTGAGATTATCTTTGAAAAAATCAAGTGTGTGGTGACTTTAACTATTTGTGCACATACAATAATGACAATACTGTGTGCAGCTACCGGCTGCAACAGCCGGATGGGTGTTTTGACTGAAAACGGTCAAAAAATATCTTTCCATCAGTAAGTCATTTCCAGTAAATATATAGATGTTTCTATAGTACAATCTATTTCAATTGTGTTGCTGACTCTAAAGTCCGTAACACACTACCGCAACGCACCTCAAGATAGATGCGCCGCACCATAAGTGAGAGTGATTCAAATTTTAAACTTATCAAGGGACCGCGTGATAAAAAAAATCAAAACACCTTCAGAACATTTATTTAATTACAAATGTCATTCCTTATGACTTCCGCTCTAAAATCACTTAATCATTCAATCATCGCATCATCTCGTAGTCGAGTCACATCCAGAGTTTTGTTGAAACATTTATCATCAAAATGTAGCGAGCAAATATAAGCATCTTTTACATTTGGCTTTATATTTTCCATTCCAATGGCTTCAAGTCACTTTTTCTTTTTACGCTCATTTCTTGAGATCCTGTTAAATATGTTTTAATTATTATTTTTGTATGTTTTAAGCGGGGTAGCATGATAAAATAAGAAATTTTATATAAGCAATCATATTAAATCGATATCAAAGTCGATAAATAATGTACAACCCCAGCTAATAAATTAATGTTATTTAAGCGTAAAAATATCGTTAAATAAGTCAAATCCATTCATGACCTTTATCTGCACTTATGAACCTGGCTAATTATAATGTAAATCTTCCTTTATTTTCCCGGCAACGTTAGCAATAACCATGCAATAACCAATATTTTTAATGTTATTTATAGCGTACCTGTGTATGATTAAAGATGGCTGATTTGGTGTTTTTCTTATGCCGCACCCTATTACACTACACACTGGCATATTTGCGACGTAATTATTTACATTTGACTTCAATTATTTTAAATCACAAGCAAAATATTGAAAGATAATTAGTTATTTTGATTTATACCACGACTTTTTGACAAGACATGTACCGGCTGAACTGACTGACAATGAAATTTTTCTGCGCTGAACATGGCGATTTTCGACCTCATTAGGTATTTTACGTATATTCATGTTTCACTTTATGTACGCACTGAAATACTGTTATATTGTTTTCCTGCGAGTGACAGTGCTGAGTAAGAACGAGATAGATATATGTTTATGTGTGTACCTTCAAAATGGATGCTATATATATAAGCAATTGTACGTATAGAACAATATGTCGCGTCCGTATATATAAGTCAATGCTACACACTGATACACTGGAGAGGATATAATGGAGAGAGCTGGATCAGCTACAACGACAAGAGCAAGGCTGTTTTTGAAGAGGAGATCCAACATTATATTCTTGTACATCGTTGTCTATATTTCGTGTTTTAAATTGTCCTCTCTCAGGTCTGCTGGATGACATTTCTTTAGTGAAATAAGCAGTACCTTTGTACTTTGTTCTCCTATTTAATGTTTTCTGTGTTCATGTATGTACATAAATTATTAAAATAAAATAAAATAAATAAAAAAATTAATCCTATTTAGTATCCGCTGGAAATGTTTATCTGCTTCTTGAAGACATGGCGTAATCTGTCTATTTCGTCCAAAGTCGACACACTGCCGAGTACAGGCCTACTCTGCATTTCACCGACTTAGCTTGTTTAAAATTCGTCCTACGGGCTGCTATTTATCAAACTATTCTACCTTCGTCTTTAGTTATAACCTAACCGTCAAAACCCCCGACTCCAACTATAAAAAGAGCTGTAAATTTTGAATGATATAGCTAAGATGATACCCGATTAAACCAGTTTTGGAGCTACAATGCCTCAGACAGATACGCAGATACACAGTTTCACAGATACACACTACAAACTTATAAAACCCCTCTTTTTTGTCGGGGGTTAAAAATGAAGATAGCCACACTATTCCGAAATATTTTAGTAAAACTAGTCCATCCGTAAAATTCCGAAAAATTCCATCAAGGATATATTGAAATCAACCTCCCAGTACTTTTTAAAAACAAATACCAAGTTAAAAGTAAACAAGGAAATTGTAACCGAGATGGGAATAAAAAATCAATCAAAAACTGTCCCAACCGAATGTGAGGACGTGCCGCAGGCGTAGCTAGGAAAACCGCTGTGCAAATTGGAACTGCCTGGACTGGAGTGATGATTGTTTCAATACAAGAAAGAAAGAAAAATAATTTTATTCCGTACGGGGATAATGA
Source organism: Allophyes oxyacanthae (assembly GCA_932294325.1). Classification (NCBI taxonomy): domain Eukaryota; kingdom Metazoa; phylum Arthropoda; class Insecta; order Lepidoptera; family Noctuidae; genus Allophyes; species Allophyes oxyacanthae. The sequence goes on along the minus strand of OW028623.1, from coordinate 2,888,178 downwards.
CGGCGCCACATTCACAATAGACGAAACACAAAAAAAAAAGAAATAGGTACACTTCAAAAAAAATAACATGCCGTCGAGCATGCCCGTACCGAAAAGGTTGCCAACTCCAAAAATCCCCAAGAATCTATCACAATTTTTTTGTATGCAGGTGTATTGTGTTGAAGGCAAAAGATGATGTGATACCATACCATATCTTTGTCATGATCTTAGTCTTCACATCTGCAAACACAGACAAACACAGCTTAAGCTGAGCGGAAGTCTTTTAAACACAGCTGCGACGTACAATCCATTTTTTACTTTAGATTTTTTTTTTTTTTTTGTTTTACATGTTTTATTCTTATTCTTTTATTTTTGTTATATTATCTTTAAAATTGTTTTTGTGCTATGTCAAATAAATACTTTTTTCTTTCTTTTCTTTTTTTTTCAAACTATAAATAATTTCATGAGATTCTGAATGTGAAAAGTCTGAAGTCTGACTTTTCGAATTTATGTGCGGATCGCAATTTGATTATCACTTGCGTTACCGGTGAACGAAAACATCGTGAGAACCGTGCTCACCTGAAAGGGCTTCATAAAGTCCTCGATGGTGTGTGTAGTCCACCAACCCGCACTAGGCCACCGTAGTGGACTACGGCCTAACCCTTCACATTCTGAGACAGTAATGGGCTGGATTTATTATTATTATTCAGTAGTATCTAGGTAAATATAATATAAAAGCGTAATCTCTAAAAAAACATGGTCGTTATAAAGAATTGGTCAATTACTCTTAGCACACCTTTGCAATGTGTGGTCGGTTTGGAAATTAATTTACTTTTACCTTTTTTGAGTTTAAACAAGATAATTTACGGGTTCATTTAGAATTTATCGTGTTTGGACCCGGAGGGCCGCTAAAATGTTGCCAATTTATTTTAGTAGGAGACGGCCACTCATTTAAATTAGGAAAAAAATTGGACCCTTATTCTTTCTTCCAGATTTTAATAGGATTTTAAGGTAACAAGTGAATAATGAGTTCACGTTCATTTATTTCGCAAATGGGATGAGTAGATTGTTAAAGCGATTATTTTGTATTTGGGAAGACGTTTCGAAATCGTAGTTTCATTCGATGTGACTTTTGTTTCGTTTATTTAAACAGGCAAAAGTAGTTGTATTGTGCTTGCTGTCATAATCAACCTATTGATGTACTGTTCCATAACAGGCCTCATCTCAGAGAGAGGGATCTGCTAATTAATATACAAACAAATATATTTTTATTTGATTACAACCTTGTTAACGGAATTACGCTACTAGGACAAAAAAGTTTCCCTTTCGAGTACGAATTTCAAATACTTCTTGTTTATAACCATAAATCAACAGTAAGGAGTCACTTAACTGGATTAGTATACATAAAACTGTTTGCAGGAACTCCATAAAGTAGTGCGAGGCTATATAATGGTCACAAAAGGGGCTGAGATGATATAATGCTTGCAAAATAGATGTAAGTTATGTTTGTAATAGATATTATTACTGTTGTTGTTGTTATTTTTTATTTTTTCAATAAACTAATCAACCAATGCTCTTACCCTTTCTGTATTTGATTTTGTGAGGCTTATTGGATGCTTTTTTTAATTTATGAATTTTTAAAAACAATCTATGCTTATTTTATAATAATCACCATGGAAATCAATCTAATTACTGGTTTATATGGGTGAGGTCGCTCTAATATAATTAAAAAAAAAACAAAAAACTGTTACAATCAGTTAAGTAGTATTTTGTGCTTGATTATTTTTGAATTCACTCAGGCTTTGGTGGATTTTAGTATTACGAATATTAGTACTGGTCAAGCTTTTTGTCTCTGTGGAACTAGATTTTCGAAGTATGACGTCAACAAAACACACTGGTGCTGCAGAGGTCATGCTAACCATTTAATATTATCTCGTAGAGTAACTTTACGTGTCATACCTAGTCTTAGTAGAGTACTGTGCAATATTCGAGTACCAAAATACTTTTATTTCAAATCGCAACTGTATCTTCGCGTCACTTGAAGAGACAATAGTTAGGCAAATTAATTAATAAAAAGCTATGGAGTACCTCACAATACATTATATACACCAAGTATAAAAATGTAAGAAAAAAGTTTATAATTAATAAAAAGAAACACCCAATCTGCCCCATTACGGATGAACGGGGTAAAAATGAACAGCCAGCAGCATTTTATTCGCCCAGTTTTCTATACGCTTGTTGACTAGGGGCAGGCAGTTAATTCGAGCTTACGTCAGCGTACTAGCCGAGGATAATGGGCACCCCGAAATGTTTTTTTTACTTTTTTATTCACGCACTGGATTATTCTGTTCTCATTATACTAAAATCGTCAAACAGGAGATAGTGTTGTTGCTGATAGAGTGGATGGTTGTAAAAAAATAAGAGTTTTCGTAGTTTATGCTCATGTTCCTAGTACGGCGTAAGTTACTAATATTAAGTGCACATAAGTAATTTTTTTATTAATTTTACTAACAATTTCAATATGACACAATAGCAAGATGCAAAGCAAGTTCCATATTACATTACTAAATGATATAAAAATGTAAAAGTAAATATTATAGTTTAAAAAAGAACTATAAAACACGCTTTAGTCATCCAAACTGAACGTGTATGCAAAATTTCAGCTCAATCGGAAACCGGAAAGTTGTTCAAATTTAACTTCCAAGATTTTCTTACATAGTTAGTTAGTTACAAGTGAAGCTAATAAAAGCGTGTTAAAAACAAAACCTTAAACACATTCCAGATTTAAAAACAAACGATATGTTAACAATCGATTACAACAAGAAGAATTGTTTCTAGGAAAATTGATTTTTGTCCGAGCTAAACGTGATAAAACAGATAAAACCCACCACAAATCTTTACGGGTCACAGTGGTCTTTATCTGTATCGATAGGGTTGAAACCGGTTTAGGGGAGGGGTCAGGCGCCCATATGTATATTCACACCCGCAAAAAACGGTTGAGTCTAAATGAAAAATAAAAAGAGATCGTAATAAATGTTTTTGGACGAGGCTTATTTTTATAAACGTGAGTGTTTTTTAGAGCTCTGTTTTGCCCGAATTTACACAGAAAAGTAAACAAAATATAAAACAAAATTTCATTGTTGATTTTTTTCTATTGCTGTCTGAGATAGACTACAAGATGGGAAGATTGGTATGAGAAAGGATGGGTAGCAGCATTCTACTAATTTTAATATTATATGTATATATATAATATATATATGTGTATATATTATAGAATATAATGTCCTTGTCTGCCTAGATCCCGGATTTTTCCATATAAACTTCAATACCCCATTGCACCCCTTACCCTCGAAATAAAGTGTAACCTGTAACATTGTAAAATATTGGTTTTGTAGTACAATAGTGCTTTATACAGGGTGCCGTAAATGCTATTATATTAAATAAAACAACGTATTAGGTATCATGTTCTGAAGCTGTACCTACTCAAAAAATCTGCGATTTTTACGCAAGTTTTTTTTTGTAATTTTCACTCTGCTGTCATTCGTCTTGGTGAAGGGATATCGAAGTATAAATTTATGTCACCTTTAATTGTTCTACACGTGTAATAAAACATTCTTTTGGTTAGAATACGTTGGAGACTTTTAAAAGTTTGCCTAGAGATCGTGATTATGTATAATTATGAAATTTTAAATTAGTTCCTGTGGCTAAACTACTCATTGGATTTCATTGTTTTTTGTGTACAGTCACAGAATTTGATACGTGATACGTGGTTAAAAATATAAAATAAAGTTTCCTGTTGTTTGTATAAAATAAGCGAAAAACTAACGTCAAAGAGGATTCAAAGATCATTCTCTATATACACCCATACATCTCATATCTCATATATATACATATAGTCGTATATATATATATACATATATATATACATATATCTCGTATATTCTTATTCTCGTCATTTCAAAGTGTTCGTATATTCGCAAATAGGACCTAAATACAAGGTCCTAACTTTCTAGTCCCGATTCCTTTACGGGGTTATTGTACTCATCATTATGAACAACTTTTACTAAGGGACCAACACTGAAATCACGAAATAATCAGCTGTTCCATACAAATAATTCAATATTACTCGACTAACTGTTTGGGATGGATGAATGGAGGAATGGATTTTTTTTCACTACAATAAAACGATGAGGCATTTAATTTCTATGGTTTATCCTAAAAAAGAGACTCGGAAAGGATGTTCATGTAACAAGGATTGATTAACATAGGACTGATTAATCTGAAAATCGTAAGTCTACTGAAATTAAAATTAATCTGAAAACCGGAAATTTAATCATAACACCGGACCCAATCATGTTATATCCAAGCAAAACTAAGGAATATTTAGAATAACTATATCGTTTCGTAAAATCTAATATTCCTAAAATTTGATCCCCGATTATTTTTATAGGATAAAATATGAACCGAAGTTCGTTGCTTTTTGAAGCAATATCAACATTGAAACAAAAGAACAGCAAAACAAGGATACAATATTGGAAACAAGAAACTTTATACAAAGTATTCAAATAATATTATGTCAATAGTAAAGTATCGTCAACAATATTGATAGGTATTTTGTAAATGGTTAATTACACCAACAAAATAGACAAACGTCCACTTGAAGGTATAAATCTGTAGTTTGTTGAGATAGGCATGTCAACAACCACGAGAAAAGTTTGACCTTAATAATTACATCTACATTTATTTTTTTATTTATTTAAATGAAATGAAAGCATGCCGTAGATGATATCACATTAAATGAAGCCACGTATTTGGTATCATGTTCTGAAGCCGTGTACACAAATAAAAAACAAATAAATAAATGCTTGAAAATTAATTCTTGCATAGCTGGAGACTACACAGACAGACGAATGCTACGAATTAGTTGGACTCAGAAAGTTACCAACGAGGAGGTCCTGCGACAAATCGGTAAGAAGCGCGAGCTTTGGGATACCATCAAACGACGGAAAGTTGCATATCTGGGTCACGTATTTAGACACGATAGATACGGCCTTCTGCAACTTATTATGATGGGCATAGTAGCCGGCAAGAGACACGTTGGTCGCAGGAAGAAGTCGTGGCTGAGGAACCTTCGGGAGTGGACTGGAGTCTCGAGTGCTGCACAACTGTTTCGCCTCGCAAGAGACAGAAAGAAATATGCAGAGCTGACTGCCAACCTTCGCTAGTCGGAGAGGCACTCTAAGAAGAAGAAGATAGCTGGACACCCTCTGGTCTCGCCGCTTGACCGATCAAGCAGGGAAGGCTCCTTGAGCCACCAGCGAGAGAAAGCAGAAAGAAAAAATGCACAAAATTTTAAAATAATATTATCATTAGCTTCTTTACACAATTTTATATTTCCAACATTTAAAATTATTTATTTGAACCAGGACAAGTTATTTAACACGCCTTCCACTTAAGCCAAAATGATATGTCTTTTTGAAATCTCCTTTATTCTGCGTAACGTGATCGTTTTACTCTTAATTGAAAAACTTTACACAGTCCAAAACTGAAAAAGAACTTTGAGAGTATCCGCTGAATCACAAAATTGTTTTTGTTTGCTTTAGATTCTTCCAATTGTTGGGGCGCTTAATATTCCTATTTTATACCCTACGTCGTAATTGTTCCAATATATTAAAGTAAAGTGCTTTTAGGGTTTGTTTGTGGTGGAAGGGATCAGTTTAAAATTTCTAGCCAAATGAGCAGGAGTGTTACAAATATTTTTGTTATGCGAATTTCGGTTCATTTTGTGGTTTTAATTTTCGAACACAATTACATTAACCTTTGTTCTTTTTAGTACCATCTGTACTCTAAATTGTCTAAGATCACACTAAGCTTCTTCATTTAGTCTTCATTTTGGAAACGTGTCAATTGGAACGGGATAAATATTATCGTTATAATTATTACTCATCATCGTCGCTATCAGCATTAAGACATCTAGGACAGGTGACACCCGGAATGTTCATCATCATAATTAATTGAAAATTTCTACAAAATACAAAAGAAACAATCATTGGCAAATTAATTAAATGAGTAATGGTTAACTTAATCTTCTTTCAAGAATATTCACCCAACATAAATATATTTTCACTCATGTTCAAAAGCTGAAAATTTTTTGCTGCACACATTTAAAACTCAGGTCATGCACTACGGTGACCACGACAGAGAGGCAGTGAGGGGTGTCTCAAAAATTTAAATTGGTAGACGATCGTGCGTCTCCCTGCGCGCTCCAAATTGAATTCCAGGAGTACGCTCGCGAAGTACGCTGATAAATATGTAAGTCCCGGCGAAGGTTTCTTTTGACGCTCCGGGGACTATACAAAATTATGAATATTTTGGGACTGAACGTCTTTAGGGCTACCAGGTTCTCTTTTGAATAGCCGAAGGTAAATAAATAAAACTAGATAGAAATGTGTATTAATAGATAGAGATTATTTTTACTTTTTCTAAAAACAAAGACAGTCAAAATTTTCAAAAAATCACTTTCTCTTTTTTTAATGTATTTACTAAATGTTCAAGGACTGCAGCAATGTTTTTTTATTTTTTTTATTATCAACTCTTTATATTCTTAACCAATTCTCTATCAACATAAATGTTGAGAAAAATCCAGTATAGGTGCTAAGTTGACAATCCTAATATTATGAAAAAGCAAACTTTGATTGTTTGTATGTATGGGGTAATTTAATCTCTGGAACTATTGAACCGATTCTAAAAATTCTTTTACTTGTCGAAAGCTACACTATCCCTATATTTTATTATAATAAAACAAAATAGCGCGACTAAAAACGCGGGCAATAGGTATTTTTTTTTTTTTTTTTTTTTTTTTTTTTTTTTTTCTAAGTAGGTGCCTACCGGGCACGCCGCAATCGCGGCGGTAAGACCCCTCTTTGAGGAGTGGCTGGATCGGCGGCACGGCGTCCTGACCTACCGCGTGACGCAGGTCCTCACCGGACACGGAAGTTTCGGGAGGTACCTGTGTCTGATGAGGAAGGCAGAAACGCCTGGGTGTCACCACTGCGAGGATCGCCCTGAGGACACAGTAGAGCATACGGTGCAAGACTGCCCCGCTTGGGCAGAGCACCGACGTGTCCTCAGGGCGGCGATAGGCGGAGACCTCTCGCGCCCGGCATTGGTCGAGGCCATGCTGCGGGGCGAGACGGAGTGGGAAGCGGTCGCCTCCTTCTGCGAAGCAGTCATGCTATCGAAGGAGGAGGCGGGCCGCTTGAGGGAGAGGATGGCGTCCTCCCTCCAGCCCAGCCGCAGTGGTGGTCGCCCACGGCGTCGGGCGCCGGCCGACGATCTCCGGCCACCGTAGGCGCGGGCATGCGGACAGCGAGTAAAGGGCAACTCGCTGTCCGACCATGGACCATGCCCGGGTCGACGGCGCGTTGTGTTCCACGCGCGCCTCAAAGAACGTCAGCAAGATGACGGGGCCCCCCCTGTAGAGGGCCGAAGCCTGCCGGGGTCGCGGGGCTTATCTCATTACCGTGACCCCGGAACGTAAAGGGCTATTGAAGGAACACCGTGGATTTTAGTCAGTACAAGTCTGACAGTCCCTCCCGCCCTGCCCGGGGTGGGAGGACTCATTTGATGATTTTACCACGATAAAAAAAAAAAAAAAAAAAAAAAAAAAGTAGGTGCCTACGCTTCTTTATAATGGATCTCTCGAAAAGATATCATCAAATACCTATCACAAAATCTTGCTGAATATTTTTCTACTAAATTTTCCGCACTTCACAAGATACTTTTAAATCAGAATTCTGAAAATGGCGACAAATAGCTACAAATACAAGCCAGCCCTGATTCAGTTCCTTCACCCCTTATAGCGGGTGCTGATGAAATAGTGAAATGAAATACATTCGTATGTTTTATTCAACAGCGTAACGACTGTCGCCGAGTGAAAGTTGCATTATGTCGGATTTTTTGCATTAAAACTTTTCTGTATTCTGTCTTATTTATAGTCGGCACATTATCTTTGGAAGAAGGTTTGTGAGTTTGCTTCTGAAAAGGATTTTGACGTATTTTTCCACGTTTAATGGATTTCAGGAGAGAGTACATGAGAGGAACCCTAATGTGGTCGAAATTTCAAAGACGTTTAAGGTATAAAAAAGTTACAGCCAATAATGAGTACTACTAGTGGCGTCCACAAACACTACAGTGAGCTCTATCCGTTATTATTCCTGTCGGAATCCTTTGGAAATGGGCTTAAATATTTTCTTTTTATAATAGGTAGATACTTTAACACTTGTTAATGCTGATCTGTGTTAGCGACCTAAATATACTTATTTATTTATTTACCTTGCTCAAGCACTCTCAAGTGTGGATTTTTATTTTTATTTTATTGTTGTTTTGGGTTTTTAATGCTTTTTTTTTTGTTTTGTTTTATCCATAAGTCTACTTTATTTCATCCAGATGTTATTGAACACCCGCACTCATAGATAATAAGTTGAGTTGAGACTAAGGGGCAGGCTGAAAACCAGCGTTGATCCGTGCTGTAGCCATGCTGCACACGGATCAACATTCGCTGAGCCCACTCCTATTTAATTGCCATACTACATAATTTTAATTTTAAGACGTGTATTAGAGTTTTAAGTTTTCTTTGTTTTTGTTAATGTGGCAATAAACATTTTTTCTTTCTTTCTTTAATATTACTTAATATAAAAGTAGGTATCTACCTATTGTAAAAATCTATGTACCTATTGTAAAGTAACTAGTATAATAGTAAACTTTGCTGAAGGCATATCATCTCCATGTAATTTCAGATACTGGCTGTTGAGGATTGTCGTACAAATTTAAACTTGAACTTCAGCTGTATTTATTATTGTATAGTCTCGACTTTAGGTAATTTAAATACATAGACGAACGGTATGTTTTAGATATTAAATTGAGTGAACTGTGAAGCGCGTGTTTTTAAACACCGCGGCGCAAGAGAGAGCAATACTTTTTTTCATACAGTTTATCTATGGTAATCATAGACTTATAACTGTATGGTAATAGTACTCACAGAATTACTAAACATATACTTATTTAGTTTACTAATCACTGCCTGAGCAAATAATTGTCAGTCTTTAAAGTAGTTGTCACGTAAACACCTACTTGATTCCATATTCTTTTATGACAAAGCTTTTTACCATCCAAAATACCTACTTACTACTTTCGCCTGCCACGTCCCCAACAAACTTTTTATGAATAAATTTTTCATGATTGATAACTGTAGATCGAGAAAAAAATCTCGTTGTAATTACAAAAAATTCTCGTGCTATACGAGTATGTGACAACAAGAAGCATTCAGTAAAATTTACCTTGTTGATGTAATTCGTAATATTTTTTTTGTGAGCATAACACAAATAATGTAGGTATAAATAGGTTATTCACTGTGCGTTTAATTGATGCAACTTATTATGCGATTTGGTAGTCTTCTTATTACTATTTTTGTGTATATTTAATAATAAGATTTCTTATGGCTAAAGAATAATCACTTACCATTAAAACCATTATCGTCTCAGCAGATGGCATTACATTTAATTCATATTCCATTACATCGATAGATTAAACCATAATACCATCAAAGCAAAGATTATCCCCCCCCTCTCCTAATCTGCAGAATGTTCAATAATAGGTACAAATCGATCGAATCTGTTCCCTCGTCCTTAATTTACTAAACATGTGTAGTGTTGGGTAGACAAGTGACATTAATACGCAAAACCAATTGAATTCCCATTCGTATTTTCCCCAATACGAATTTGGAGACGTGTTGCGTCGTGTCACGTAGACGAGTCAGTGCGGATACGGATATTTATACGGATACAGGGCCGGACGGGTGTTAAATGCATGCAGAGGTGCATGGTTTATCAGTGATACCTACTTTGTGGTTGCAACTGTTTTTAATTATCAATTCTATGTAGGTTGTCGCAACAAAAAGTACTTATTAATTACTTTTCATTGATTTATAAAAAATAAGTAAATATATTTATGTATACCTACAATATATTTGGAATATTTCATAAAATGTGTACATAGAACAGATTTTGTACCTACATATTTGAGGTAGGTAGGTATTATTTAGAAAACTAAAATAAATACTAACTAAAATGCTCATTACGTATGTTTACTAGGATATAAATAATTGGGTACCTAAGAAATTCTATGTTAGTATTAAAATTACTTCTAGATTATTTTAGTCTTTCATAGCAATAATACCGACTGTTCAAATAGACTGACATACATTAAATTACAAAACTACCGATCTAATCCCGAAACACATTTTTCATATCTACACGCGCATGTAGCGGATATTATGAAAATTTAGCACCACTCTACCACCCAATACAGCCCTGTGTATCCGCGCGGAGCCAGAATATCCATTAAAGCGTTATTTACACAGCCCTCTACGCTACGTGAGCCGTTGGACCACGGGGCGGGATAATTTTACTAAGGAAATAGTTTTTCGATCAATATTCGCATGAAAATAACAAGCGTAAGAGCGGAGAAATGTGCAGATATTAAGTGATGGGATTTTTAAGATTCGGATATTTGAGTTGCAATTGAGTTTGGGTGCGGATATAAAATTTGAGTGTTTTGACGCGCTTAATTTTTTATATATTTTTCATGCTTTTATTGCAAATAGATTTATTCCGTGAACTTTTACGAGGATGATCAATAGGTAGCTGATAATTATACTACCTTACCCTACTTTATTAACGGGTGTTCTTTTAAGGGGTCTTAAAATTAGCTGTTGCATACATTTATATTGAACTAGCAAACCCGCCCCCCGCTTCGTACGAGTCAATTTCTCGACAATATGAAAATCTTATAACATATAAACCTACCGGAAGAAATGCTCAAAATGATGGTGAAACCGCATCAAAATTCGTTGCGTGATTTAGGAGGAGTTATTGGATATACAAACAGACAAACGCGGAAAGCGACTTTATTTTATACTATGTAGAGAAGAGATTATTTGTATAAAATAACAGTTTTTTTTTTCTATTTCACGGTTGTTCCCTTACTAAAAGTTGTTCATAAATATGAGTACTATAACCCTTTATAGGATCTTCACTAATAGGTATTAGCACTTCGTTTGGTTCTCAACGTATTGGCATAGAAATTAGCAACACGCTTTATAATCGGTTCGTAAGTATATCTGTTTTAATATTTTTATACTCCCGAGACATATCACTGTATCTACAGATCGTGGAGTTCTATATAAAATTGTATAAAAAATATCAGACATATTGAATATTAACGTTACCTTGATATTTTTTCGTATCAAAATGATAACTCAATATTTACTCGACATTGTCAAACCTCTGATGGATTTAGGGTAGTAACACCTGTTGGTGTCTGTCAATAAAGTATAACGTGTTACCTACGAACACAATAAAAGAATATATTTTCTTTAACATATTTTCTGCGAAGGTTCTGTACCGTTATATTTTTAGTAAGCCTTCTATTAAATACCCGAGTATTACATATTGTGCTTCGGAATCGAAGATGCTGGTAAAAAATATCCTCGCTGCTATGTAGGTTTTTGCGAAAAGTAAGATCAATAAATAATTCAGCATACATTAATGTACCAATACTGTGCAATGAATACATTAATAAGTACCAAATCATCTCTAGATAGGTTTTCTCACTCATTTTCTTTTGTACAATTAATCTTGAAAGATGTTCATAAAGTACCTATACGTTACACTACAGCAACGCGAAAGTTACTCATAGTCATCATCAGCCTGTAACAGTCCACTGCATAGGCCTCTTCAATCGTACGCCATCTGACTCAATCCTCGGTTACTCTCATCCAGTTGTTACCAGTCATACTGCGAAGATCGTCGCTCCGCCTAGTCTGAGAGCATTCTACCCTACATTTGCCTCCACTCAAGAATACGTCTACCCCAACGGTCATCGATTCTACGGCCTATTGCCACTTCAGCTTGCATATTCTTTGGGCTATGTCGATTACTCTGGTTCTCTGTCTGATCATCTCATTTCGGATTAGATCCCTCAGAGAGACTCCAAGCATAGCCCTTTCCATAACTCGCTGAGTGACTGAGAAACTCACTACGAATAGCGAATTAAGCTCCTTTATTAATATGCAGCTATAAATTTCTCGTCACTTCAATCCACATCAAATAACACGTACAGACCGCATAAACGCAAATATCGTTACGTAGTTAACATTTATTCATTACAATCTGTTCACAATCAAGCTTAATCGCTCCTTCGGTTGCAAACTCAATTAAAACTAAGACCATTTGTAACAAACCAATCGTAATAAACGTCGGTGTCAGATTTAGTTCCAATAAACCTGTGAATGATCGTCAAAGACCAATGTCGTTGGTGTGGAATACCGGAACACTAAATGGAGCAAGCGGATAAGGCCAATGTTCTTGGGCAAAACCAGGGTATGTATTAGACAGCTCTGTACAGCGCATTGGCCAGATTTGCGGTGGTACGATCCATCGATTCTATACCCGATTTGGGCACAATGCGGTGTGTTCGATTGTCAATTTCATATTTCGTATTTAGAACTGGCTGTGTGGAATTTCAAAAGGTACCTTTGAGTGCCGCTTCAGCTTTTGGGCGTACTTAATCTAAATAAGTGTGCGATTTAGTGTTTTTACAATTTATGCCACATTCGCCTCACAAAGTTTGCCTCGCATAAAAAATCCATAGATCTGTTAGATTTTGTTTTATGCGAGGCGAAACTTTGTAGTATACCTAAGTTGTTTTTATAGCTGATTACAGTTGTTTATCGAAAGATAAGTAAAAAACATCCTATTCAAATTATCAAGTTTGGTATAAAAATATGAAACAAATTTTAATTGAGATGTCATTGAACATTTCTGAATTTATTTAGGTAGGTACTTGTGACCCTGCACGGCTCCTTAAAATGAAAAGCCTGCAACTGTCAAACCCATTCACACCACAAACAGTTATTAAGTTTTAAAACCTCATAAATAATAGAACCCAACTACCGTACTTCAACTTCAGGTCCAAAATTTTTAGCTCCGAACGAAATCCGTACAGTTCACAATACAATAAATTCAGTACGGACAAAAGGCTTCGACTTTAAATCGTTATTGCACGAACGCGTCACGATTCGCGCTGTCGTTTATCAATAAATGTGGATACGGTGCAATAAATTATCAGGAGTTCGCAATATGTACGCTGAATGCAAACAGCAGACGTCGAAATTACAGTGGGGAAAAATAACGACATGTAAATGCCAGACAGAGAATAATTGTCGGTCGAATGCCGACATGTAGTTAATTCCCCTTATTTGTATTTCAAAATAAGCGGATGGTTATTGTGTTCTCCACCCTACTTTTTCGGTTTTCTTTAGAAATGTCGTGGTGAATTGAAAAGTTTTTTGTTGAGAAGATACAAAGTGATTTGATGTTGTTTGTGTTTATGATGGATGCTTCGTGTCGGTGTGATTTTCACGGCTATTATTCTTGTCGGCGCTCGCTTTTTCATGAACACGAACTGTAGGCAACAGAGGCGCCTGAAAAATGTGGAAAAACGTGCTCGTGAACTAACTTACCTATTGCTGAAATTATCAGCGGGTCTACCGCGTAACTAAAATGGTAATCACAGAACATAGATGGTAATGAACATCGACTTAGTATGGAGAACACGCATAATTTACTAGCGCAAGCCATACAAAATCAAATTTTTAATTTGTTTTGGGGTGAATTAGTACACCGGTTGCATTTGGGAATGGAAACTGAATCACTGGGCACATTTTGCGCACTACATAAAAAATTATCCTATAGGTATATACCTACTAGAATCTGTAATAATGAAATAATCTTAAAAAACTCTAGTACTTTTTGATTGAATAAACAAATAACGCCGTATAATGTTTATTTGATATCAGACTCTAAGAATTTCATTTATAGATAAAAGTATCCGATTCGGTGTGTTTTCCTTGGAAAGGTAACGAAAATCTAATTTATTGGGTCAATCTAATGTAATCAATTCTATGCAAAACGTTAAAATTAATTATTTTTAAAAGGAATTGTATCAGGCGTCTTGATTTCTGTTTGTATAGACAAATTTTATTACACAATTATCTTCTTTTGATCGGAAGAGAGGCTTCTTACGTCATTGGGAATTCCTATGGAAATTTTATACTTTTAGAATTATAGGTAGCTTCACTAAATTTTCTCATGAGTGTGTATCTATTATTTATTTTTATTCCCATGACTGTCGTAAAAGCTGATCCAAAGATTACTGAAGATTACATTCAGTGGAGAACTGGGGGCCTAAAAAGGCCACATTGAGCAATTCACCCACTGATCTGCATAGTACCTGTCAAACAGATGATTACTGAATATGAACCTTATGCGGATGACATTAAGAGTTGTCAATTAAGTAGATATTTTGACATTTGTAATATGAATCATATTGTGATTCATCTAAAGCGGCCTTTTTAGCCCCCCTGATCTTGACGAAGCATGGTAAGAGAATATAATAACGCAGAAAAAGAAAAAAAAATAGTAATAACGTTACCGTCAAAAACCCAAAAGAGCTGTAACTTTTGAACGACAGAATAGATTTTCATGAAACATAGCTGATACCCGATTAAACTAGCTTTCAATTAGAAAAATGCATTGAAATCGGTCTATCCGTTTTGGAGCTACGATTTCACAGACAGATACACAGCACCCCTCTTTTTTGACGGGGGTTAAAAATTATAATAAATATTATGTTTGTGTAATAGTCCAAAGCTCAGTATAATTACGACGTTGATTTTCAGCTATTTACCATCATTTTAAGCGGCGGATGAAGTGAATTCTTAATATTATTAATAAAAATTTGTGGACATAGAGGTGGACGAAGCTGACTAATCCATATTTCATTTTCTGACTCAAAATGTCCAGCTACTACCAGTAATTATTGCTCACTTCATACCAACACTACAAACATAATGTACATTGTACACTTGTACCTACAGTCATTCATCATAAAACGTGCACTAATCCATGCTTTTGACGCGCAATATCCACCACTACTAGAAACTATTGCTCACTTCATGCTAACAGTACAACAAACATAATTACAATCATCCATGATAGATAACTTGGGGACAAAGAGCTGGGGACGTAGTGCACTAATCCATGCTATTGACGCGCAATGTCCAACGACTACGAGAAACTATTGCTCACTTCATGCTAACAACTACAACCAATACAATTATAGTCATTCATGATAGATAACCTGGGGACAAAGAGCTGGGGACGAAGTGCACTAATCCATGCTTTTGACGCGCAATATCCAACCACTACGAGAAACTATTGCTCACTTCATGCCAACACTACAACAAACATAATTACAATCATTCATCATAAATAAGGGTCGACTTCAAATAATGATATTGATAAGCCTGTTTGGCTCGAACGAACGGGGCAGATATAATGGCGAGAGAAACTTAGTTCAAGATAAGATGACGATAATCACGAAACTTCCTCTGTTTGATTGAGAGTTGCTATTTTGGAACTTTGTTAGGCAATTGGTTGGTGTATTTGGTGACTTGTATAAATTATGTGCTAGGATTCGAGAATTGATTTGATTTCTATAGGTGCATTTTCTCGATTATTCGATAGACATGAGCTTTGAGTGATACTCAAAGGAGAAGAGTGATCATCTTAGTTCGACTGTTTGAATACTGATAGGTCTGTAGCGACATCTAGCGCTACAATAGGAAACTACGTAGTAAAGATAACTACATTGGACGTATATACAAATTCGACCAATCAGATTACGAAGCCTGAATCACGCAAGTAAAATGATCATCGTATCTATCACATATACAGGATATGTTTTTATGTAGTGCGTAAAATTTTCAGAGTGGTTCCCGGAATAAGTAGGGTAAGGTATTAGTGCACTACGCTTGCCTAGTGCGGATTGGCGGACTACACACACCATCGAGGACTTTATCGAAGCCGTTTTAGGTGTGCAGGTTTTCTCACGATCTTTTTCTTTCACCATTAACTCAAGTGATAATCCAATTGCAATCCGCACATAAATTCTAAAAGTCAGAGGTGCGGGCCGGTTTTGATCTCAGACCCTCCTGCATTGAAGGCAAGCGTTCAACCGCTGGGCTATCACTGCTAGCAAACACTCCAGCCCTACGTAGAAATGCCACAACAATTTTAAACAACCTAACGAACCGTTAGTCAATGGCGTCCATTCAACAATGCCTCTAGAAATTCTGTGCCGAGTAATTTAGCTGGGGAATCAGGAGTAATTATTACTTCAACGCGCAAAGCACTTGATGTCGAGGTGTCTCTAAATGAACGCCTCATGCAGCTTGCAGGGCCGTATTCAGGGAATACGCGTGTTGTAGCAAAAGACTTGAATAAGTTTTTGTGGTATTTGAATTTAGAAGGAAAAAAGATTTATTCTGAACTCAGTAAGTACAGGAAATAACAAAAACATAGGTATATGCTTCTGCTATCTTGTCTTACTCACATTTTACGACCTCCATGGAAAGAGAAGTAGATCTTCTTTATTTATATGTATATTGATGGAAACCAAAAGGCCACACGTTATTGTACATCAAGTACTTTCATCAGTATTCTTTACATCAAAATAGGCGAATCCATAAAATGGAACGAGTCATCCATTGTTGTTGCTAAAAATGGATGTATTCGGACAGAAAATTCCTAGAGTCTTATAAGTCCTTAAAAGCCAAGAGCATCACAAAATATGTTTAAATTCTACTATAATTCAAAGAAACATAATTCCTTATCACACTTCTCTCAAAGCCAGACATAATCTATTCAAATCTAATTAAACTTACCTTATCTTATTAACATTTTGCATTCCCACAACTGATTGCGGCCCTGTATCAACGGCGACGAATTCATTACAAATGTCACTGCGAAGCAAAACTCCTATAAACATCAAAAACATACAATTTCCCGCCTTATTCTTAAGACATGACGTGTCACTTTAGCTTGACAGGTCTGGTGATAAGGTGAAATGCTAAATTGGACTGAAGCTTGACAGAATTAGGGTTGACTTTCGAATGTCACGGTGATGTAACGTGTGGTTTCAATGAGATGTGGTTCTGCAGATTCTAATTCCAATGGTAATGTTTGTTATACTCTACAGATAGGAAGATATCTACCTAATTGCTGTTTATTTGCTAAAATCTCTCTTCATGCGGAAAATTAATATGGACGAAGTAAATAAGTATATTGATGTTTGATTTTAATACTTAGTCGGTAGGAAGTATTAATTTTGTGACATTTCTGACATTGATTTTGAAATGACGATCGTGCTTGTTCATTCTGCTACAATATTGATTTGTTTTGGAACCATAACGGTGACTACAAGTTCCGACCTATTCCGACATGATTCCGACATCTTGTTTAATTATTCTACATTATTAACTACGAAATTCATAATTATGACCATTGTTGGTTTTATGTACCAAAAATAGGGTGAAAATAATAACGTATGCCAAAATATTGGTAGGTTTAAACAACAATTTAAATTCAAACATAGGTTGTAGATTATAATATTGTGCTTTAGCAAAAAAAAAAACCACTTGGTTTGGTTCATTCTATTCTTTGTAGTATTCAAATAGTCCATATAAAACAAGCTATACACAAAGACTATTTGACGACACGGTTGGCGCAGTGGCTAAGCGATTAGCCTTCTGCGCTACGTGCCGCGGGTTCGATCCCCGCACGGAACAAATATTTGTATGATCTACAGTTAGTTAGTTAGTTAGTAGTCTGGAAAAACTTATGATAGTGGGCCGGCTGGACGGTAAACGCACTCAGGGCAGAGCGCCGATAAGATGGTCGGATGTAATAAGGAGGGTTGGCGGAGGCAGCATGCACAAGGCGGTCCACGCAACGGAAGACCGCATGGCTTGGAGGCGCGTTGTATGTGGTCGCGATCCTCATCAGTGAGGGAACGATGAAGAAGAAGACAGTTAGTTGTTCTGGGTCTGAGTGTGAGTGTATGTGACATGTATGTTTGTAAACTGTACCCTCGAAACAGGAGAAATACTAGTGAGGGGCAATGTAAAAAAAAAAAAAAAAAACTTTCTCTAATTTACACGAACGACTTCCGAAATAGCCGAAAAAAGTGTGGTGACATGTAAATAGTGGCAAAGGTGAACGCCAAACATCCAGACGCCGCGAACGCCATTAATCTTTGTGAAAAACGAACTCCGATACAAAGCGAGATAAAAGAGCGGGCTTGTTTTTGGTTCGTCTCAGTTTATGCTTTAGTTTTTACTAGCCTTGTGCGTTACTATTAGGAACTGCGCTGGACGCAGTAATACACGGGTATTGCGGAATAAATCCTGCATTGTCATATGAAAAATGGAGTACTGAATTTTCTAGCCATATCTCATGGAAAAAACCACCCTTTCATGAACAGGACTCGAGCTTAGCGATGCTGACGTATTCAATGGAATACGTCAGCATCGCTAAGCTCAATCATACTGAAGGGAACTCAACGACCCGACACGCCACCATCAACGAGACATTTAGGTGAGCATGACAAACGCATAGTACCTACCAGACAACAGGTAGGTATTTAGTAAATATCTATAACATTATTATTTACAATATCAAGCCACAATCAAGCTTACATTTTACAGGTTTTGTATGTATTCAGACTTTACAATTAGGTATATAATTTATTAGGTAAAAGAAAAGTTGTACCCACAATACAGGAGAAGTCCTAGTGTGAGGTAATGTTTTAAAAATGAAAAGGAAAATAATAATAAATACAGAGAAAATATATATCGCAAGGTTTGACATGTGTTGATGGCAGAGATAATAATTTTTAGGTATTATTACACTACTCGTATAAATAGCAGTGCCAAATAGTATTTAATTTGGTAAAATACTAAAACGACTGCATTGCGAAGTAAATAAAAGCAATCGAAAGGATGACAGCATTCTGAATATTGCTATTCCTCCATTTTAGAATGGCAACGCAAATGGTTATGGCGGCACTTACAGATAATTTTACGGCCCAACTTTAACAATAGTCAAATATTAGATACGTGAAACTCAGACTTTGAAATCACAAACATTGAAAACTAAAACCAATCAAATTATCTATATATTAATACGTGAAAAGAAAACTTTGTACCCCTTTTTAAGCATATTGCGTGCACGGTGGACACTGAGATTTGGTATAGTTAAAGTTTATTATTATTTATTTTATTTTATTTCTTTAATAACGTTGCCCCTCACTAGTTTATATGGAGAAGGAGTGCAGAAAGCGAAAATTACGGTCGAATTTCGACCACTGGGCGGCCACTAGTATTATAAAATACGAATAGCTAAATATTATACAAAAAAGAAAATCGCAAACGGCTAGGTTAAACTTATAATGGTCGACAAGAATAATAACGTAAACACCAATATAACTTGACCCGCCCTACGTCTAACGGTCATTCCCACCATAATATCTTTGAGTGGTAAAATAAAATAAATGTAATAAAAGTAGATAAACTAATTTATGTATGTAGGCTCTTAGACATGTCATAAATGGGTAAGAATCGAATAAAATGACTTTATGAGTCATAATACGTTTTTATTGTTACGTTTTCTGTTTGTGTACTGTGGTAATGATATTGACGGTATTTATGAGGTTACGAGACCTTTGAGAGGTTTATTTATAACTAGCTGTGCCCGCGACACCATCCGCATGAAATTTAACAAAACATCTAACTCCCCCTGAAAGTCCCGTCAAAATCGGTCGAGCCGTTCCGAAGATTTAGCTACTGCTGTTTACATTATAAGTTGATGTCATTCTCATTATAAAAGATGTTTTTTTTTTCGCGAAACTTTTTTTTTTTTTATCGAAGTGTCCTTAGTTACTCCTTATAACATACAGCTATTTGCCAGTGAAAGTCCCGACAAAATCGGTTCAACAGTTTTGGAGATTAGCCGGAAAGAAAGGTAGGTAAGACAAAAGTTAAATAAAATATTATAGTTTAAAAAAAACTATTGAACACGCTTTAGTCATCCAAACAGAACGTGTATGCAAAATTTCAGCTCAATCGGAAACCGGGAAGTGGGTCAAATTTAACTTCCAAGATTTTCTTACATAGTTAGGTACACGTGAAGCTAATAAAAGCGTGTTAAAAAAACAGTGCATTTAGTAAAACGCTGTTATTTTGACATTAGAAACAGACACTTCAATTTTATTTATTTGTATGTATGTATTTAAGTATAGATTATTATGACGTTTGAAACTTCTTCCTCTGTCGTGTTGGTATGAGCTATCACGGGAACCACTTATGGCCACACATTATTAAGTTCTCGTATGTCACTTCATCAATTATATATCAACCGACGAACGGATAAGAATTCGAATCGAATCGGAATGTGATGATGATGTACAGAATAGGTCCCCAGATCAGGCATTACAAGAGAAGTCAGGATCTATCAAGAAGGTAAGTCATAACAAGGTAGCATATAATATTCTGACTCCAAGAGCGGTTAACAAAGAGTGTACTTCTGTTATCAGATATTTGACAGAATTGACATACGATAACTTAATAATAGAACTGTGAACATGCTCTAGTCATGTTCACAGCTCCTGTTAATAAGTTACACGTTTATTATCGTATGGCAATTACAATATAACCGACAATAAGAGTGACATTCGAATCGAGATGCGAGATCTTACAGAATAGCTTCCCAGACCAGGCATTACAAAAGAAGCCAGGTTATATCAGAAAGAAAGAAAGAAATAAGGTTTATTGTTCAACACAATACATGATTAAATCACACCATATGCAATACAGAAATCAAAAACCGGGAGTAATACAACAACAATTGCACATTGCATTCGGCACATAAATTTATGCTATGACATTAAATTAGGCTCGGTGTGGTATTGCGTATATCAAGAAGGCAAGTTACAGCAAGACAGCATAAAATATAATATTCTATGACTCCAAGAGCGGTTGACAATGACTGTGCTCCTGTTATCATAGACAACAGTGTAGGCACGGTTATAATTTACTCATGGTATGCGTCTGTAGCATGGGAATTGAAGTAAAATAATGTTTCAGTTGGTACTTCCCGAGGGGAGGAATTTTGGAAGTAGGTCATCGTTGCTTTTGTTGCATGCTGGTTACATAAGTGTGTGAATCTTTGTTTTTTCAACAGTTTGTACTCTTTTATGCCCAATATTTCAATGGTGAGATGTAATATGGCTACCTTTACTGTAATGTTTTTTTCTTCTCCTTTAGTAGTGTTATGTTTAGCTGTTTTTTTAAATATGTGTGTACCCTTGTTTTGTGGATAATCAAATAATTATTATTTATTTTCTTCTTTTATATTGATAACTTGACAAGTTGTTATGAATTTGGATAATAATAATATGACTTATTAAGCTCTGCTACGTTTATTTGTATATCAAAAACGTATATTATTGTTTTTATGCTTTTGGTAAGTTGTGAATTTGATGTTTTAGAGTTTATAGCGATCGACCCAATTTTGAATTTAATTTATTTAAATGATAATGATTGATGTAAATATTTGATGCTATGTTGAAATGAGTATCAAGAAGTTTTGGAACACGGAAATTTACTATAAAATATTCGAAATACACAAACAAAGTTAAAGCCATTCTATACTCCGTTCGAAATAACATTAGAAATTGAAATAACTCCATTTACACTTTATTCAACCGATTTTGACTTCTATTACGTTGGTGACATGACAAATTACAGCTGCAGTAAACATTTGTTATCGTAAATACGTTTTTGCTTTTAATCCATTCTTATGCGTACGGAATAGAAGTCAAAATCGGTTGAATTCACTGTAAAAGGGTTTGTTAAACGTGTCTAATCTTATTTCAAACGGAGTATAGGTAAAGAACTAACACGCCGTGCTATAAGTTCACATTTCTCTATTGTTTATGATACCTAAAGGGGTATTATTTTTACTACTATATCGAGAGCCATTCAAGTAATAAGCAAATAAACAACTAAGATTTATTAATGAGTGGATCATAACTTAAGAATAATCGGATCAACGCGAAACAGGAAAAACAAACGGAAGAACTCTTGATATTGTGTGCATATACATATTATATACATGTATTATGAAACAGCAATGACATGGGATAAATTGTATTACAAATGTATTCAAAGGAAGACGTCTTCAAATTCATTAAAAAAAAGAATGTTGATGATATTCTCGTCGCAAATGCAAGATACGACAGTGTGTGCTGAGCTTTATACAACAAATACGGTAAGCTAGAAACAAACAAAAAAAAAAGGAAAAGCAGTACCTAAAGTGGCCCTCAAAGAAAATATACTACACCCAAGTCAGTTCCCAGTAACTACTCAGGAAGAAAATAAACTAAAAGTACAAAGACCTTCACATAACTCACAAACGTTATGACAAGTTCATAAATAACACTGTACTAAGTTACGACGTGTCCTAGAATATATGAGATTACTCAAGACCAACAAATATACAGCCATAAATTATTTAAAAAATATGCGCATGCCCATCGGCTTAAGAGATTTACACGAGAAAGCAAAATGGGGCTCATTTCGTCATATGAACGTATTTTCTTGAAAAATACAGTATTTTCTGTTTTGTGTTTGTGAAAATAAAGAAAAACGTTGTAAATAAAATGTTGGTGGTTCAAATCGCGATTTGGTTAGTGAATTTGTTTATGTTCGCGCTATTTTCTTTGACAAGAGTTATTTGGCAATGTGGCTACTACATTTATTTTTTAAACTTAACTATTCCTTCTAGTGGTGGTCTTACACGAGTTACACAGACTTAGGGTTGATTTTTCAATCGCCAGGTAACTTTATCCGAGGGAATAAATTTGAATTTTTGACAGCTTTCCTGTACAAAATCTGTCAAGTGTCAAATTTATTCGTTGGTTATACAACATGTATAGTGCCACAAACTTATCTGACCCGCAGCCTGATTACGGACGCAGCTGACAGTTTGCGACAGGCGTAAATTGTACAATTGCTGCTGTCAAACATCATTTTGGTATTACGTACAATACAAAAAATTATGTTTGACAGCAGCAATTGTGCAATTTACGCCTGTCGCAAACTGTCAGCTGCGTCCGTAATTAGGCTGCCGGTCATGGAGTCACTGCCGTCGCTTTTACCAATGTCATCTCCGTACAAAAATTACATTTTGATGTCATTTTTGTTCCGTAGCGACGTTAGTTCCAATTTTGGTCACGGTCAGATAAGTTTGTAGCACTATAATAACATTTATCTGGCGATTGAAAAAAAACAATTGTCAAGTTGAGAATGTAAGAATGTATTAATTGAATAAAAAAATAAGAAATGAAAAAAAACTTTGTTTAGGAGAGAACAAGGGATTCAATTTAAAAAAAAATAACAAAAAATAAAACACACTAAATAATTTACCCTAACTGAGTACTTGTGGAATATTTGTATCATAAACTAGTGCAAGTAATAGTCATAACGATCTCTTTAGTGCTCAAAAGATACGATACTACCAAATATATAATATAAACATAAAACTATAAACAAAACTACGAAAACGTGACTTATAATAAAAAACTACGACCTTTCGTGTTTTTACGACAAAAGATTTATTTCCTTTTCCTCCACGCTGCTTTACATTAGTAAGAATTATTGTCAAAGTTAAGTATCAAAAAAGGAAATCACATTGTGGTACATAAACTCGAACGTAAATAGCTTTCTTTAGCTCAAACAGACACGGAGGATAGATCCTTAGAGTCAGCATCGGTAATCTAATTGGCACTACTTACCTTTTTCCTGATTCCTATTACAGAAGCATCTGATCCTATTGAATAAGTCTTTTCTCTTTTTCTATGTTTGATCGGTAAAAAAATCTAAACGAATTAAGATTGAATTTTCCAATTACTTGAGCCTCTTGAGTCTCAACAACACTTTCGTGGAAGCAAACATCTTTCGGCAATTTCCCTTCAACAACGGTGTTTACGTCAGCAAACACATTGCCCTAACACCACCAGTTTTAAATGGTCTACCTCGTTTCTCCCTCATCTTTAGCGACTAGAAGCGTAAGGGTGAGAGACGGTGAATTTTAAAGATCAGCTTTTATCGGTCGCTTCGTCATGACTCGGTTTATGGCGTATCTAATATTCTATTATAACGGAAACGGGGTTGTGACAAGTACTTTAATAGAGTTTACCTTAGGTCCTCAGCGACTCCCAGTATCAGAAAATGCAAGTAATTATTTTACTAAGAAGCACCAGCTAAAGAATTGTAGATGACGTGGCTTGTCTTAAACATGCTATGGAGTGTTAAACGAGGACTGAATAAAAGATGAGACGTAAGAAGTATGAAAATTCTGTTTAGGTGACGACTTTATTTTTAGGACAAAGATATATATTTTTTCTAGACAAAGTGGAGGTGTCTAGAGATGTAATACTATTCGGAATAAAACAGTACATGTTTTAGCAAAACTGAACGTGACTGTTGGAATAGCCAAAATGCTTGATAAAATAGGTGATATTAAAGGTAAAAGGTATTATGTTATTAGCAATTTTGGAAATAAGGTTAAATCAATATTTTTATTAGGAGTTAACTTACACGACATTGGAGATCCTTAAGTTCAATACATAGATAAACTTGCAATAAAAATATACTTGCTATGCTTTTAAAAACTCATGGAACTATTAAACAATGAGATTTGTTTGTTACTTATTCCACTAACACTAACAAAGATGATGATATTAAAAGTAAACTTACAATTTACAGAATACTGAAATAACATTGTAAGCGAGTTATTATCAACAAAATTAATCAGCGGTACGGCACTAAAATTCTTATGTAGGAGCCATCAAAAACAAGAAGCAGCATTAAATATAGTTTATAAGCGTTGCGGTTTGGGCCCACACAGTAAATTTTGAACTGACGGCCCGTCTAAAAGTTTAGCCAACGTTACTTTACGTCGTAAAATATTTACGTATTATGATATTGAAGGCTTATGTTGTGAAATCCAACCAACTAATGAGGATAGAAAAGGCGAAAATAATAGAGAAGATTAGGGTTACGCTATAGAAGTAGTATGTATTGAAAAATAATATAAATTCAATAAAGTAACAGATCAATTGCACTTAAATGGAATTGGAACTGAATTGAAAAATAATATGATTATAAAGGGTTCTAAAAATAAAGAAGCAGGAATGAATTGAATAGAAGTTAAACACCTATTTCTGTAGTTAACGTATATCATAGTAACTGGCTGAAAAGAGTAAATATATGGACACAGTACACTACAAATTATGTGCAGAAATCCTTATCTCGTTAGTGGATATTAAAGGGTAAACATTTCGAAACTTTACTAGAATTTTAAACGTGTGTACATAAAATGTCATTATGAAAATTGTATTAGTTTAATGGTTGGGTGGAATCTAATAAAAGCCTATGTAGAATTTATGAGAGAGTATTATAATGTACCTTTTACTTTCGTTAACGATTTAAAATGTTGTGTAGTGGTTAGAAAACTTGAGTTTATCGTTGTATAATTAATAAAAACTACATTACGTACATGTTCCGCATCCATTTTGTTCAGCATCTTTGAAGTTGAGTTTAAGATTACCAAAATACGCCCTTTTTAGTCCAGAGTTACTTACCTGAAAAGATAAAAAGGTAAAATTTTAGAGAAATCATAATTATGTATTGAAATATCCTACAAAAAAATTGAATAATATTCAAGTCGTAGAAATCTACATACAAGAAACTACAGCTTCTATTACCAGTGTCGTGTCAAAAATATTTTCAACACTCATCCACCAAATTAGCAATTTACGGAGACCTAAAAGAAAACAGGTCGTTATGATAAATTAGCTTGTCTATGAACAACCATGAAAGAGTTGCCATCATCCATCACCATATTGTAACATGGACATAAATGGCTTCGACTTTTGCCAAATCATGGTTTATGAAGTAAATTGTAATGTCCTAATAATCTTGTTGGAAAAAATGAATTAACTCCAAAACATGACGGTGAAGGAATTTGTCAAGACACAAAGCTTGTAAAAGCTAAGGAAGGAACTCCTTTTAATAACTTAAGACGTGGTTGTCGCATTAAGGGGTTCGCTTCATTTTTGTTCAACATGGCTGCCACCGCTAATACGACGGAAAGGCATTTTAAACATTTTCTTTGAGATTTAGGAGAAACGTTTATAGTCGTACCTATAGCTTTACATGAAAACACGGCACATATTCGGTTGCTATTTTGCAAGCTTGCTTGCAAGCAAATATTGAATCTTCAAGTAAATACCTAAAATGAAACTACATAATGCCAACGCTGTTTTCCACGAAAAGATAACGTTTGGCAACATTTTAAATCGCATCTGCAAGTCTAGTGGTAATAAAATGGTGGAATTATTTCAGACATTTCCCACGAAAAAAATGTAGGTACTATTTTCTTCCATTTCATTAAATTTTTCAACTTAATTTTAAAACGTAACGTGAAGCATTCCATTACTGGAATTATTGGCTAACCTAGAAACTGCAACCCCGTAAAATGAAACGGTCAATATAACGCAGTCATAGAAAACTCACACGGTAGGAAGCCACGGCCATAAAATCCATACATCACTGATATTCAACGGTGTACGGTCGTAACATGTTACCGACTCTGGACAGCGTTTCGCGAATCCAATTCAGGAGTGCCCTAGTATACACAGAGAGATTAAATGGCTTAAGTCTGCGAGTCTGAAACATAGTACCGTGTAGTGTACACCGAGCCCTAGTACCTTAGATACTATAAATTATGCCTTGAAAGGTTATCATTGTATCCTGTACCGATTAAAGTTATGTTAGTTATGTGTTTTATTTACATTAAATTATACTAGTGGTCGCCTATTAGTCAAAATTCGACCACATATTATACTTATATAAATTTTAGCTTTCTGCACTCCTTCTCAACATAAACTTTAACTAGGTATGTCAAATCTCACACTCCTCCGTGCGCGCAATATTATTAAAAAGGGGTACAAAGTTTTCTCTTCAGGTATTAATATATATATAGATTATTGACACAGCTCTTACTACAATATTGCACTAATCAAGATTCTAATCTATTATTATAAAAGGGTTTCCATGGACTTTCTTGCCGGTTCTCCTCCAAAGGACCTACAAGACTAATTAGGAACCGCGCACCTAGAGGCCTGTGTCTAGTTAAAATGAAATTAAATTCAATTAAAAAAATGTACGTGAGAACTGACTCTATTGATCAGAACATAATATCTAAAATCTCAGACTGACTTTGCGATTTGTTTAATCTAGTCCGATCCACCAATCTTCCTTCAAACCTTAATGCCATCAAATTAAACACAAATTTTATTACATTTACCATCAAAATTTCGATATCACAAGCGACACAAATCGATTTGAATTTGTTAACGTCTTAATAAACTTAATATTTCATAGTCACGATCGGTATTTTATAATTTATGAATATTTATCAGCCAATTTGCTGTAGGATTAGGCCTTAGCGGGCTTTATAAAGGCCCGTACTTTGATGGTGGTGCGTATAGTACGACCGCCTAACTGAGACGGTTGGTGCCTGAGGTTATGAAGAAGTTGCGCGGTGCGGGAGGGGTGTGACGCGAGATATCAGCCACAGGCCCATGATACGCACCATAAAGCTTAGCTTAGCCAATAGAAGGTGGGTGTCACCTCCCCGCACCGCGCAACTACCTCAAAGTTAAGCGCTCGTAATATAGCAATGTATTTAAGGAGCAGTGATACTCTAGCAATTGAACGCTTGCCTTCCATGCAGGAGGGATTTCGTTTTTTCTTCTTCTTTCTTCCACACCTGAGAGGGCCTAATAAATTCTTGAATGATATGTGTAGTTTGCCAACCCGCACCAGGCCACCGTAGTGGACTAAGGCCTAACCATTCTCATTCTGAGAAGAGCCCTGCCCAGCAGTAGGACAATAATGGGCTGGATTGATTTATTATTTATTAGACCATAGTCACAACTGCCACGGATTACAATTATTTGAGCATCTTCACTTACCTAATGTACTTATTAACTAAATTTTATTTATTTATTTATCTCACCACAATTGTGTAAGGACTGGTTAAGAGCGGCTGCAAATTATTAGACACTGTCTTGACTAGATATCATTTTGTCTGGAGTAGACCAGAATTTTGTCTTACGAATTCTACAATAAACGTATCTTACATATCGAAGAAATCTTGTCTAGGCAAGCCATGTTGATGCGATGCAATATATCGTGCGTATAATGTGTTCGGTAGTATTGAATCTCATATACATGTCTCATAGGAAATTTTCTCATAAGACACGAGGCAGGTCTTTTGATGTGTAGCCGCTATGAGTCTAAAATAAAAAGTTATGAATTTAAATTTTAAGGCAAAGGCATTGTATTTTATTCAGTCTAGACTGAATAAAGAACGATGATTTCAATAGGTTCAACCTGTCATAGTGGCCTAAATAGACCTTCAAGTCAATTAATCTGTCTGTGTGAATCTATTTCGAAACAAGTTATTCCAATCTGGCTAAAATTTTGTTTGAATTGATTTGGATTAAATTGTTAGAATTGTTGAAATTTTGTTAGAATTGGATCGGATTCATTTGTTACGTTTGTTGAAAGGAATTGTCATGATCTTTTGTTTTCAAATAAATTGTTGTAATGAGAATGAATAGATCTGATTTCTTTAAATTTGTAACGATGAAGTCTCCATAAAAAAATAATGTAACGAAATATCGAATTCTACAATAAGGGCTTTGTTACACGTACCACAACCACACCACATCTTGGCGACAAAAAGTGGTTAAGCAGTTGTTACGTGGGAATAGTGTCGCTGCAGCATATTGCAGTTGCGTTGTTGCAACTACAAAATGTCGATGTGGTTGTGTTGTCGCTAGTAGTTGCAATGTGGTTACGGCCGCTAGTGCGCGGTTTGCCTGGTGGATGCGTTGTGGTTGCGATGTGGTCGGTGTTGTCCACATGGTTCAATTTGACTGCAGAATGTGGTCCGTGTGAATTAAACTGTAAATATTCATATTATAAATTAGCGCCCGCCCACGTGTTGTCGTTGTTGTGTGGTTGTGGTTATGATATGGTTGTGGTACGTGAGAAACAAGCCTATGACCGAACTATATTATGTATGTATGTTATGAACTTTTCCTTGCATCTAAAAACAGGGACCAGCTTGTTGTGTAACACACTTGATCGAACTCTGTTGATTGTTATCAGCCGATTCAAATGTCAATATCCTTTGACAGTCTCCCAAACAGTAGTGTAAAGTAAAAGCGTAGTGTATACTACCAATCAATACCCACGACATGAACACAAACATACTTCGACAATAGTAAATCAACGCTGCTATTTGATTGCGAAGCCCTTGTTGTGACGTCATCTGACATATTCGTCTATCCACACAGTATTGTGGTCTTAAGCCTGTTCATAGAGCTTTGTTTCATGTGACATGAGCGTAATAAATGTCAGAACCGTTTATGCTCTGTAAAAGAAAGTGTTTGATATTTTCACGAGAGAAAAAAAGCCTGAAAACAAATACATTCACGAGGTTTCCTTTCCAAAGTTTATTTTCATTTTGCCTGTTGTTATCTAAGAAGAACTGTAGGCTAATTTACGTAACTAAAGAAGACCAGTTGCCGCGCAGTTGCAGTAAAATTTTGATCAAAACAATACATTTGGTGTTTTTAGCTTCAGTGAGATACGCTCGCGTCAAGTTCGAGCGTCACTGCAATATGATCGGCGCGTCATAAAATTACGTGAATTACAACGCTCGAACACTTTATTTATTTAATGCTTTATACACAGGTAAAAAAAAACACTGCACAAAGGCGGACTTAATGCCATAGGCATTTTCTGCCAGTCTACCTTTGGGTGATGCAGAGACAAACATGGTGGGTGCAACGTAAAATAAACGAAAATTGGAAAGAAAAATAAAACTACTAATAATACTAATACTTTAATAGCAAATATCTTAATATTTTCTTCACCTATCTTCTTCTTAGCGTGTTGATAACATATTATTAAATATACTTGACTCAGTGTTCCGTCACGCGGATGGCAGTGTCGGTAGCGGACATTATGTAGCTCCTCACGCGTACAGGCGGCACGCGGCGCAGGATGGAAGATGGGCCATGATCTGCAGAGAGACGCTGCATTCGCACTGGAGATCTAATTCTTCACCTATGATTGGTAATTTTTATGTTACGTAAGGTAATTATGAAATAATTCTAAGCTACGGTTTCCTAAGGGAGCAGTACCGCTATTTGGCGGCCGTAAAATTTATGTGATGAGGCTGGCGTAATAGACTTACCTACTAAAAGGTACCCATAGGTGTCGAATATGAACTGTAATGGCCGTTGACCAGAGTTGATATCTCTGGTTATCATTCAAAAGGCCATTTTTTACAGCAGCCACATCTAAAACGAATGACGGTCGCTAAATAGCGGTAGTCTTCGAAAAAGTTGTTAGTTCAGGTAAATTGTATTAGTATTTAAACTGTCATGGTCACTAACATTAGTATTAGAGTTCAAAACGGGGTATTTACCATTTTTATATATTGTTTTGAGTTCCCGATATTTCGGCACTGTTGGAAGCGCCATGGTCACGGATAAACTAAAAGTATTTGCGGTTGGGTGTTTATTGGCAGACAAAACGGTCAAACCAATCTATAAACATGGTAAATACCCCGTTTTGAACTCTAATACTAAAATTGTATTAGCTCAAAAATCTATTGTACCGTACCATCTGAATTTCTACTCACCCCATACCAGTCATAAAGTCACAGATAGTTGACATAAATCAGAATCCTGCGACATGGAACGCAAATACAGCCAACAATGCTAAATGAACGCTCGTGTTTGATTGGTCACCGTTCGCTATGACGATCACATGTTCATTTCCGTGCATGGTTTTAATTGAATCACCTGAGTCTATGATACCGTGTCTTGGAGTTATATTTGTCACGTTTTATATCTACAAAATTTATTAGATAGTTTAAAACTAGGTAAAAAATTGAAATCATAAATACCTTGATTTTTCAGTTTTGGAACAAGCGTATCTTCTAATTATGCATTGACAATACAATATTATTAAGTACAGACACGATACATGCCTCCAATTGATCATTTGGCATGATATACAGGTTAATTTGTAATTTACTGAAAGTGCTTTAGAGCGTGGAAGTATTCATCACTATGAACAACTTTTACTATGGGAACAACGTGGAAATCGCGAAAAAATACTACCTTTTCATACAAAAGATCAAACTCACTCGATCGAAATGTATGAAAAGTTTTTTAATTTTTTTCACGTTTTCAGTTTTGCTCCCATGGTAAAAGTTGTTCATATTGATGAGTATTTCCCCTTTAAAGTACTTTCAGTGAATTACAAATCATTCTGTATAATGAACATTGTCTGTTTCCCGGTATAAACATTTCCATCACCCTTTTAATTTAAAACACTCATGTAATTATATTAAAAACAGAATGTTCATTTTGTAACGCACTCTGATTAATAAAATTGTAATATTGATAATATGATTAGATTAGGTGCTACCGTAGCATATAAAATCACGATTTAAAATTCGTGAAATCCATGTTTGAAATAAACCAAATTCAATGCCTCATCTAAATCCAGGTTGGCATCCACTGCATCAGCTAAATGGCGCCATATCACAGTATAACGAATATTTACTCGCTCCCGAATTCAAATCCTTCGACAGCCGAACTAAATCCAGTTGAGAGCTCCAAATCGGGTCGGCATTAAATTCTATTTGTATTTCGCACTTTTTCCATTATGAGATGAACTGAATTCTAGAGGGGCTTGTAGCTACATAGCTACCGCGCAGATCATTCGATCAGCGAGGTTAAACCGTACTTGCTGCGGTCAGTCCTTGAATGGGTGACCGTTGCTTCGAACATCGAGAATCCGTGCCTCAGAAAACACGTTAAGCAGTTGGTCCCGGTTGTCATAGAATACATATAACAGTCGTTACGGGAGTCAGCAGCCCAAAAAGTTTGAGAACCGGCCTATAAGGTTATATCAGTATTCAGTGTCTCCCAGTAATTGGGTTGCGGAGGTCAGATGGAAATCGCTTGGTGTTTAACCTAACCATCAAAAACCCCCGACTCCAACTAGAAAAAGAGCTGTAACTTTTGAACGGCTGAAACGATTTTCATGAAACATAGCTAAGATGATACCGGATGAAATTAACTGTCTATCTGTTTTGAAGTTACGATGCCACAGACCGATACACAGATACACACTACAAACTTATAACACTCCTCTGTTTTGTCGGGGATTAGAAATGCTGATATACAGCCGCATCTAGTTAAACTGGACGCCGACCTCAAAGTAGTTAGGAAAAGGCTAGGCAGATGAAGAGATGAACTGAATTCCAATTATTAATGTTTACAGACTAAAGCCGTTGCACCACAATCAGGTTCGGTGTCAATAGCACCGTTTGAATGACGTCATATCACAGTGTAATGAACGTTTACACGAGCCCGCATCCGGAGCTCTCGTCAGCTGCCGAACTGTACTCCATTGATAGCCTTAAATCGAGTTTGCATTGAAGTTCTGTTGGAAATGGAAAATAGCTTAAATATACCTCCGGGCACTTTACTTAACTGAATAAAAGAGAACAGTTCACCTAAAAATATAATTCAGATTTGTTTTTTAAACAAATGCACAAATTTGCCAATCTTTAATATTTTATGAGATTAAAATTGTAAATAATTGTATTCAGTCGCAATTTGCATTTGTAAAACTGTTTCCAGGGTACAATTTGAAATGATATGCCCACGGTGCAATACAAATTAAAGATGAGTTCAATACAATTTTGTAGTTTTACAATAAAGTACTTGCCGAGGGCCGAGCTCGATTTTTTTTGACGTATAGTAATGTTATCGTTGTGTTAACTAACTCTTCACCTTGTGCAGATTGAGAAAAAGCTGATACATTTTGTTTTACTTCAATTTCCAGACGATTCTTTTACTAAGATGAAATTTAAAACTGGTTATGAAAAATAAATAAACAGAATATAAATTACTAACACGATATCTGATATCCAATATAAGCCTGTTTGTGCCCAATGTTGATATAATTTTAATATTGATACAATTTTGTCACACGGCATTCATTATCCATATCTGTTGTAATTGAAAATTTATCCACGACATACACTGAAATTGGTTGAAGCGTCAAAATTATTATTTACCGTTAATCTACGAGGTGGAAAATTAAATCTGAACCATTCGATGTTTACTATCTAAAGTAGGTACTGGAGATATTTTTATATGTTCGTATTTCATTGTTGTATTTAACTTCCTGGATACCAAATTTTTCTTTTAAATTTATGTGGTGTTTTCGTTCCATTTTTTCTCGTAGCGCTGTTGAAAAATCTTGCCACACTAAAGTGTCAAAAAGTGGCAAAATGTAATTTCTATTAATAAAATAAAATATATAGTACAAAAATTACTCGACAGATGGCTTTTAAAAATATATTTTATTTCTAAGTGATACATGTATGACACTAGCATCCAGGAGGTAAAAATTGAAGTCATTCTGATTGCAGTAGGTACCCACCCATTGTTGACGTATTTTTTCTAATAAAACGTTTAAAATTCTTCGTTGTTTTTAATCATTTCTTAGCAAAGAAAGGCCAACATGTTAAATACTGGTTTATTTTCATAGTTATCGGGCATAATAATGCGTCGTATTCAGGTGCGGTCAAAAAGAAAATTTCAATATTATAGGAAAACTTATTAGATTTCTCTATTTTGTCCACAGAGCTCTCCAAACTAATTCAAAATTTGCATTGGCTGATTTCCAATTTTACGATTGTTTTTGCCAATTCAAAAAGCATGTTGGTAATGTTGGTTTACTTAAGTATAACGAGGCAACATAGCCAAGAGACAGATAAAGGGTTGGAATCCAAGCGGTCACTAAAGATAATTACTAGAAAAAGCACGGATCCGGCGGAAAAGTCAAGAAACACAAATAAATAGAAACGAGTACCTCCCACGATTAACTTACATTTGCTTCTTTGTCTCCTCCTTTAATATCTTTAAGTGGACGTAGGCAATTTTACAAAAAGCCAAAAAAAACGAAATCTTCAGTAATTTGCGGGATCCACTCGGCTATAAATGAAATGAAAATTTTTGACGAGAAAAGAGGACTAAATTTGCCTACTTTCGTCTTGATGCTTTTTGAAGATGAGGTCTTTTGAGTTATATCGCTAATTTTGATGATATAACTAGGCAGCCAAGTAACTTTGAATATTTAAAGAGTCTAATTTTGCCACGTGTTGCGTAATGGTAATGCTAAGAGCTACTTTGGCTATAGCGTGCATATCCAAATAGTTTACAGCAAAACAAAATATTGCATTAATATGTTTTTAAATTTAATATTTTAAGTGTAATAAAGTCAACGTATCTTTTCTTTACATTTATTAAATTTGTATTTCAATATCAAATTTTTTATATAATTTAACGGTCTTGTTCCAAAATTTCGGTTGACCTCTTTAAAACTAGGTGCTATACCGTAATCTCCGGAAATTTCAATAGGCGTAAATGATAAAGTAGGAGTTTTCAGGAAACGTTGCAAAGTTTTTGGACATTTAGAATTAAATGAATTCGTTTTGTTTGTTTCGTTTATCTCTGAAGCTCTATAGCTATTTGATTTGGTTATTTGTATCGTTTTATCATTAGACCTTTTTAAGGACCTCTTACCACAACATTGTACTGATCAAGATTGTAATCTATTATTTTAAAAGAGTTACCATGGTGTTTCTTGCCGGTTCTTCTCCATAGGATCTACTATTTGGAACCATGCACCTAGAGCTCGACATTTCATAAGTGCCTTTATCTGGTTTACATGAAATAAAGATCTATTCAATTATATTCTAAGGAACATTAATTTTGTTGCAGATGAAACAGTTTTTAATCCTCTTAGGTCCGCTTCACATATAATATTATTATCATGTCTAGTTTTAGTCGTTGCTGTTACAACTGTGATTGCTGCTATAACGGTGCGGAATGCTATGACAGTTACTTCATCAATTACTTGTATTTATGAAATGATACTTTTAAAATGAAAATAACAAAACTTGTTACGACATTGACCAAATCTTGCAAACCCTTAAAAAAAATTAAGTTAAAAAAAGCGTAAAAAAAGTTAAAATCATTAAAAAAAGTCGAATAAAAACGTCATTATCCGTCTACTCAGTTCTTCATAAATTATTATTATTATATCCTTTGATGTACTCATTATTTGTTTGGCCAGTCGTATGCAAATAATCAAATCCTAACTTAATTATAAACCCAAATTGTTTCAAAGGAGTATACTGCCCCAAAGGTTCTGTATTGTAATCAACTATAAATATTAATGTATTTACATTTACATACGTTATAGAACTCCCAACTTTCATTAAAGTGAAAATATGCAAATCAACAAAAACTGTAAACGAAAAAGTTGGTAGCGCTAGTTCAGACCTTAGTTAAAATAAATTGGATGTCAACACGTTTGTGATGCAAAACTGGTTTCTATATAAGCACCTGTTTCCACCATAGCCAATATAGTAGCCTTTTGGAAAAGTTTTTTTTTTGCAATTACAGCCCCGTAGGACGCACCAAAAGGTAGATTTGCATTTTTATTCGAAAACGACTAAAAGGGACGGGTCAGTTTTTTTAGACACTTTTTCCCAAAGCAAAAGCCAATAATGAACGTTGAAGATTTTGCTTTTAATTGAGATGAGAATTACTTCACTGTTATATAAATCCCCTTCTCTTAGGATTAAAAGATCTACCCTAAAAGGAATTCTTAAAATGGCCTCTTAGCGGGAGAATATAAACATTTATAGACACTTTGACTGTCTTACAAATACTGTCAAAATAATTTCCGCGAAGAGCATCAACATTATTGTATCTTAAACGTTAAATATTTTCTGTTACAGCTCGCATAACATAAATTTGAAGTCTTATGACATTATCTTTAAGTGTTACGTTTGCTGAAGCGATGTATTAGGGAAATGTCTCCTTTTATGTCGAATAGAGGGGAAATTTAACAGCAATAACTTCTCTAATAAAGTCGTGGTCGCGAATGTCGAAGGAAATATTCATTGGAACATATTGAATTTATGATGACTTGAGTAATTCATTTTGAAACGACATTTTTTAAGTTACTCCATTACACTTTGTGTGTAAATGGAACTCAGGTTTTTACTTCGATGTGTTATTAATTTGTGCAGCAAATATACTTACCCAGTTCGAAGGACTGAACGTCCATTACAATATTGACGTTTACTTTATTAATTTGTGCAGCAAATATACTTACCCAGTTCGAAGGACTGAACGTCCATTACAATATTGACGTTTACTTTAGAAAACTTTCGCTAAATATTACCCAGCTTATAAAAATCCAAGCAAAAAAGAAAAAGATAGAGCTCCTTAATAAAGTCGGGCAAATTTTTTAAACAATCAAGCCAGAAATATAAATCGTACCTTTTTTTAAATACAAATAACTTTCCGTTATATACATGATAAATAAAAAGAAATAATCAAACAAATATTTACGGTCAAAAGATAATCGAATTGGACCAATAAACAGATTTCATTCGAAATTGCCTCATCAAATTCAAGTGACGTAATTGGCAGTATGCATTGTTCACAGTGTTCCCGAAATTAAAATCTTTAATCTCGTGAATGTACTTCATTAAGTAATTGATGCCGCTTACCCTTTTGTATTAATTAATCACAAACATGGCTATTCATTACTTTTATCTCACTGCAATAAAATGAATTGCGGTGAACTTTTGTTTCGTGTTTTTGTCATCTTTTCATACTTCCATGATAACATGGGTATTATCTCAGAACAAAAAATGAAAGGATATATTCTGGAGCTATAAAATAAAATCGGCAACGTGTAATACATTTTAGTAGGCTAAAACATGCAGTTAAAGAAAATGAAGAATCAAAACTAGCTTGTAGACTATTTATCTTTACTGTGAAGCCTGTAGGTGATAACTATCAATCTACCAATTTAGATTCTAATTGGGCCAAAGCAGTTAATGAAGTGGTTGACCATTACCCACACTCAGAAAACAAGCATACAGCCATAAATTGGAGTTTTTGTCATCTCTCAGTAAATCCCCGCCAGGCCAGTCTCGCAATTTATTTTAACTAAAGCAACCCAGCAACTTTGGACATTTGCATATTTTCATCATATTTACCGTGGTCACTAAGCGAATTAACATCACTTAATGATTTTATTATATTTGCAGAGGACGACGGCTACCGGGTTTTACATAATAATAGAATATTTGAACGACGGACTCGCTTCCATATCTTTTTGTTTTGAGGTCCGAATATCATTGTGTACGCTATCGATGTAAATGCAACGGGTATT
This sequence comes from Allophyes oxyacanthae, assembly GCA_932294325.1. Classification (NCBI taxonomy): domain Eukaryota; kingdom Metazoa; phylum Arthropoda; class Insecta; order Lepidoptera; family Noctuidae; genus Allophyes; species Allophyes oxyacanthae. The sequence goes on along the minus strand of OW028623.1, from coordinate 2,850,746 downwards.
ATAAATGTTGTAAGCTAGTGATTGTCTGATTGTATTTGTTACTTTGTGTGTGAATTAAAAAATAATAAAGATATCCATGTACCTAATATTCTTTATTATCGTTTCAAAACATGTATCTATCATGTTTTATTCGATCTTATTTTTTATTGTAATTTAATCCTATACTCATTTTTATTCTGTGTAGTATGTTTAGTATATTGTTTCAGAACAATAGTCCTCTTGCACAAAAAGTAATTTTATAATTTATAATTTTAATATTTATCATTCAGTTCATTTCATAGAGATAATATAATATAGTATAATTAAGAGAAATTGACATCTATCTCGTTATCTCTAACCAATTGATAAACCACCTACAGTTCATTTACTATATACAAACTTTACACAACATACTTATGAAACATACCAGCAACAAAATACACATGAAACATCCGACACAATAGATATCGGACATGTCGCATGAACTCGCAACACCGGGACAGCGTCAGACATGTCAAAAAGAGGCCTGTCGCAGCGAAAACTTTTAGCTCTTCGCTAACGTTTCATTTTTAGAATATTCTGTAAGGGGCTGCGACAGTTTTTGTTGCTGTTTTACCGCTAGGTGACTTTTTAAGTTTTTAAGTGCTAGTTGCTGCATTAACTGCTGTTGTAAGTTCTTTTCTTTCTTTTTTTAGTTGGTGAACATTTAAGGTTTCACATGTAGTATCAACGCTGACTTTGTACTGATTTTGCGATACAATAACATTTTTATTATTAGGAAAACCCATAATAATATCTTCAAATAATTTGACGTATTTTATAACAGCCAGTAAGTTTTTGGATTTAGATAGATCATCAAAATTTTAAGCAGAATGTACTTTGATTTTATTATTGCCAACTTGCTTTACTCGCAATAAGTTCTCTAGTTTATTGTCAAATGTATCGAAGCCAAAACCTTTAAGTTCTACAATGTCAAGTTTACGACCATCCACATGTACCTAACAGACGCTGTAAACTCAGTCTACTGCACTTTACAAAATAACGTTGACGTTTGTGCAACGTGGCACTGTAATGTAACTGAATGTTATCGACTGAGGCTTGTGATATTAGAATTTGACTTTGTTGTAAGACTCAAAATACATTTGGGGTGTTATTTTGTAGTCAGCAGTGACAATAGTTAAATACATTGTGAGAAATTGTGGATTGGTTTAGGTGGTTACTCATCCTATAAAAATCTCACCAACGTGACGCAACGGGTAACGGGTGGTGTCGTTTACTTTTTTATAATAGATACTGATAACCAAGTACCTATTTGGTAAGAAAGTGAGGTAAATTTTATATCAAGTTAAAATTATGTCGATGAAAACATTAAAGAAATTATTTTAAGGAAACTCCAAGAAAAATAAAAGTTAAAAGTAAACACAAACAAGAACACAAATGAAGCGAAGCAAACTAAAATTTTAAAAACAATAATAACAACAAAAACGAAAAAAAAAATAACAATAAATATAACTGAAGGACGGAATTAACGATTCTTCGTTAACTTCATAGAATAGCGAAAAGTTTGCCCTAAGTAAAACTTTCCACCGTTTTATTTCACAATAAAAACTCAACTTAGTTTGGACTTAACGAGGTTGGGCGCTGCAAAGTTTAATCAATTCCATGACCGTTAAAACTGAGTGACGATGGCCGATCATTCTGTTCTTAGCCCTGAAAAGTTTTAGATAAGAGCTGTTTTTGTCAAGTGTACAAAACCTTCAAGTGTACAAAGGCTACAAACCCTTCGCGATTTTGAGTTACGAGTAGATACTGTTTTGTAGCTCTCTTTTATCTTCTTATTTCTAAACGTTTTTATTAGCATACTTTATAAAAATCATTGACGAGCTATTTTTTAATTTTGGCAGCTGTGATATGTATAGTGCCACAAACTTATCTGACCCGGTGAACAAAATTGGAACTAACGTTGCTGCAGAACAAAAATGACGCATATAACAATGATATCAAAACAAATGATAGCCAATCAGCTAATTGTTGACAACACAACTTCATATCGTATGGATTTAATAAATCGTATGCCCTTTTCATTCCATTCTGTGTCCAATATGGAAATATATTTTGCAATCCACTTAAAATATTCCGCGAACTGTACGCAAAAATCTCGATGATAGGACTCTGGACTATAGAACATTTTAATGCTCGGTAAAATTTAAAATTCAATTGGATCATAAAAATTCAAAAGGAGAAAAAAGAGAATCACTGGGGGATTTCAAATTTATGATTGCGTAATTAGCATATAACGGTTGCCGCTTAATTTCCTTCCAAAAGTGTGGTCCTCTGAATGCCGTCAAAAACTCAATTTTCCTCGTTCTGTAATTGGAACAAATCACCAATTAAGGAACTTAATTAGTAGACTTGTTTAGTATTCATTTTATGTTCTCTAATTATAATAATATATGAAGAAATTTAGGACTATCGCCAGTAATTGTAATGGATTTTATTGATATTACTTCACAAAGTTTTTTTAATAATTTTCTAATAGTGACGAATGGAGTTTCTTGATATTAAAAAATGTGTAAGATTCATAATTATAGAGGATATTTTTTTATGTTGTGCGCATAATATATTGTAGAGATCTTCATTGTCCGTTAACATATGCAACAGCAGTAGGTACTAAAATTCACTCCAAAACAAAATAAAAAATTGATTTTGTATGGCTTGCGCTCATAAATTATGCGTGTCCTCCATAGTAAGTCGAATTTTCATTTTGTGTTCATTTTAAAGTGTATACAAATATTGTGGTTGCATTTAGGAACAGAGACTATCACCCTACAAATAATGCGCACTACATAAAAAAAAAACTGTAGAGCTGCTGCGAAAAATGGGTCTTCTCTATAATAGTTATCTAAATTATTAATACTGGAAGAAAAACATACTCACAAGTTGCCTGACAACTTTAGTTGTCATTCTAGACTTCGAGAGCTAATAACCGTAACTGACTGCCCGATATCTTGTTTATTTCACTCTTGTCCATACAAAGGTTGCCTACCGGGCTAACATGAGCGACATAATTTTGTCATCGTAGTATCTCTTGCGGAAACAGGTTTTTATAGGCATTGTCTTGTCTTGTCATTGACGACAAAATTTTGTCTAAGCCTAACTGGAAAATATCGCCGTGCGCGATAAGGCTTCCCATTGATAATAATCTTATATTCCATGCAAGTCTTATATGTGTATATTTCTTTTACTGGTGTACATTAAAGGTATAAATATAAGTTTAAATAAATATAACACAGCATTTTGAAAAATTCATTTTATGTATCAATATAAAATGCGTGAAGACGTTTCAGCTGTGCAAATAGGCTTGAACTATTCAAATAATATTCACAAAGCGTTGTAAAAGTAATACATTCATAATTCGAATTTTATATTCAAGAATACTTGAAACCCAAATGCAACTCGCGAAAGCATATCTTAAGAATAGGCAAACATAAATCTTGGAGAGAAAATCTTGATATTTGCGGTATCGACATGTTCCAAAGTAAAAACATACGGCATACTCGATGTACTATCGGCTTAGTGCCAAACCGGTGCTGCAAATGCTGCAATGTATTTTATAGCGACATATGGTGTTAGTGAGGGCACAACTACATCGACGGAACAAAATTTAGAAGTTGTTGGTACCGACTTTCTTTTATTTTTGTCTGCCATTGCGAAGAATTTGTACGTAATTTTGTTTCTGTATCGCGATTGTGTCGAAATGCAGTGTGCAAAAAATAGGACATCAATTCTGGTGTTTCTAGTGTTTCTATTAATTGAAATAAAAACAGAATTAACTTTTATTTCTCCACAGTTGAGATTTTTTTTGCGGCGAATTTTGAGTTTATTGTAAAATATGACAATAATGGCGTGAAATTAAATGAAAATTACATTCATTTACTTAACTAAAACTATCGCAGTATATTATAGGACAAAGGCATCTCCCAAGTAAACAAAGTAATAATAAAATTGACACAAATTTTGTTATACAGATTGCGTTGCCCCTGATTTGTAGATCAGGAGATCTACATACTGAAACCTACCAGATATTTGCTCCTATCAGCTACCAACGCAGTACGAGGGTTAATTTTATTAGCAGGTACCACTCTCGCACACTCAAAATCTACCTAACTCAGATATTCGGTATGCTCAAAGCTCTCCTGGAAATTTGGATCTGAATCCAAATTTTGATCTATTTACGAATAGCTAGAAGGTTCTGTTGAAATATTTGAAGTACTGTGTGAAAACAACGACACGTTTGGCGCAGTGACTAAGTGATTAGATTTCTACGCTACGTCCTGCGGGTTCGATCCCCGCACGGGACAAATATTTGTATGGTCTAGTTGTTCTGGGTCCGGTGTGTATGCAATATGCATGTGACATACTCGTATATGTTTGTAAGCTGTACCCTCGATATAGGAGAAATCCTAGTGATAGGCAAAGTTTAAAAAAAAAAAACGCTATTGTTTCTAACTAAAAGTATACCTTTCTTAAGGAATAAAATAAAATAGGTGGAAATTACAGAAATAACCAAAACTACGGAATAAATTATTTATCTTTCTTTCTTTGTGGAATTGTGTCTGTTTAATTGGATATCATCTCAGCTATGTTTCATGAAAATCTTCAGCCAATAGTAATGTTCAGTAATGTTCAGCCGTTCGAAAGTTACAGCTCTTTTTGTAGTTGGAGTCGGGGGTTTTTGACGGTTAGGTTATCATACTGAACAATATTTTAAACAAGAAGATTCCATTAAGCAAATACAAGTTATTATTATTAACCTTCACCAAGAACCTCTGTTTAATTTTAAAGCACAAAGCTCATCTGTTTCGTATCTCCCCTTATTTGGTTTCATGTCAGCTATCTCAACCGCCCCGGGGGCAAAGTTACAAGTAGGTCAAGACATACACTGTTACAATTAATTAATCTAATATTCTGATTGAAGTTCTTGTTATATAAGGTACTCATAATTTTTGGGGTTTTAGGAACCTGGAAACAGACAGCTGGGATTGACTGGAAGCGGAAAACAGAGGATTGAGTGTTTTGGCGTATTTTGGGATATAATTAAGACCAACCGTAGACTACGGTAGACGGAATTAAATTAATACTTAATATTATAAAGAGGTATTGTTTGTTTGTTTGTATGAAGGGGATAATCTTTAGATCTACTAAACACATACTAAAAATGATGTCTCTAAATAAAGGAAGCTACAGTGTCTGACTTCAGTGGCGGAATTACACATTTGCCGCCAGTAGGCTATTCAAATTTTGCCTCCCCTACCGACCTCTACAATTCTATACACACAATCGAGTTAATTATAATTTTTTGTCCATGAAATTGTATCTTTGTGTATTTTAAAATGCCATCGTAATCTGTGCCATGGACATAAAATCTGTGCTAATTAGTGTACCCATAGCGTAGACGACCCATAGTGAAATCCTAAGTCTATAAACTTGTTTAGCGTACTAATTAGTCATGTTTAGTCATTATTTGTAATCTGTGTCTTGCTTGATTGGGCACGGCATAGATTATAAATTCAATTATTTTTTTAATTTGTATATTCTTCTCTGTATTTGTATATTCTTTGTTGCTGGTGTGGCAAATATTTGGTATGGATATTGCTATTTGTAATGTATGTGTGTCGTGTTCTAGCAGATTTTCTTTTTCTTTTATTTTCTTTCTTATTCGTTTTTGGATATATTTCTGAGTTAATAAAAGTTTAATCATGTACTACAAACATCTGCCGCCCTAGGCTCCAGCCTACTTAGCCTGCTGGTAAATCCGCCACTGCCTGACCTTAGAAAAAGACAATCGGGAAACAGGTATGAGGGACAGAGAAAACGCTCTACAAGTCGAAACTAGCCGATGTGTAATATTTACGGCCACTTACACACTCACAGGTACTGTACCCACTATTCTTGAGATATATAGGCTATTTATTTTTATTTTGACAAAAATAAAACGCTCGGGTGATACCGCGGGCAACAGGTAGTTATTAATAATTGTAGAGTAATAATAATAATATACAATACAATAGAAATACTTACTTAAATAAGAAGACAAACGGAAATATTTATATCAAATGCAAATTCGTTGTTTATCTCAATTTCATATCTTATATAACACCCCACATTACTAAATAGAACATTCCACTCGTACATTACTACAAGAACATTCAATCGACTTATCTACCTATAAAAAAAAATATAAACCGTATATACAGTCAGTTTAGTGCCCGCATACACGACACAAAATAGTCCTTTCACTGCATCCGCTTTGACGTCACTGTAGTTTAGTCCAGATGGTGCCAGTGACGTGAGATGTCAGCTTACATTAATTATATCGGGACAGTTACTGGCTGCAACCCGGGGCTAAATTTAGGTTTGGTTAGCTAAAATCGGTACGGTGCGTGGAAACGAGCCTTTAGGAATATGCGGAGTGGGGATTTTGGCGAAAGATTTCTCTTGTATTATTTTATTGAGTTATTTTAGGTGTTTGTGTTGACAATATGAGGTTTAGAATTGAAGGAATTAGCAGTAAAACATGAGTTTTAGGTTTATATTCCATGAGCAACTCCGCGAACGGTCGCCGGCGTACGCAGACAATATATTCTCCCTGAGTTACCTATGAGAGAAATGTACCGAATAAAAAAACCATTGCTCTAATTAATCACCCCGCAAATTTTGTGTTAGTCTACATACGAGGAACTATCATCATCATCCTCAGTCTGTACCAATCCACTGCTGGACATAGACCTCTCCAATTGCACGCCACCTAGCTCGATCCTCATCTACTCTCATCGAGCTGTTACCAACCACACTGCGAGAATATAGGTAATAGATTAAAGATAATGACGGCACGGATGACGCAGTGGTTGAGTGATCGCCTGCTGCGCTACATGTCTCAGGTTCGATTCCCGAAAGGAACTTTTTTTTTTAAAATTAATAGATAATTATTTTATCAAGAAATTGGTAATTAAAATGTATTAAAAAACATTATAATTATATTCGCATGCGGAATGTGTCTGCACTAAAATATCATATAATGTACCATCTTTTATCCCGCATTTTACGCAAATAAATTGAAATACACAATTTCTACATTGAGTTGGAATAGTCCCGGGAAACCGTATAATTGGTTTGACTGTAGAATCAGTAAGTAAACAAATTAGATAAGGTATTTAGGTAATAAGTGTTCAGTAGTTTCACTGAGATTACAGATTATCAGATCAGATATACCAGATTTGTATGGCGTAAAGATAGATGTTCCGATTTGGATGTTTGTTCAAGTAAAGATTTGTATTTGTTGTTGTTTGTGGATTTGTGTGTGTTGTTTGCATCCACGATATAGGAATTGTTCCTAGAATTAGTCAAAGCTGTTTAAACATGGGTAATAAATTATGAACAACGATCCACAGAGTAAATTACATTATTGTAATATCCGTTATCGGCAATAACCAGCTCAACAGGTTTATAACAAGAATAATGGAAGCTGCAATATTTTGATAGTCGATTATCATGTTAGCCCATAGTTAAGTTATTATAGTGTCGTGTTGCTCTAAACTCTTGGTACCCGATAATCCATATTGAGGGACAAATATGGCTTAACTGACTTAGTACGGTTTTTCAGTCAAAAATTAACTTAACATGTGAAACTACTTCGAATAAATTTACCTATGGCAACATTATTGCTTAAAGAGGACAAAAAATTAAGTTATAAAAAATAATGAAGAAGAAATAAAATTAAAAATAGTAAAACAAAAACACATATTCAAAATAATCACAGTACCTACTGTCAATAATTTTCAAGGTTTTCCATCAAAATAGTATGAAAATTCTCTGTATTTGAGCCGCTATATGAATCTCCCAATATAAAAAAAATAAGCCTGGATTTGTTATTTCTTATTGTTTTCTAAGATTTTTTTCAGGCAAACGTAATTTTTGAACAAACTTGCTCAAAATTGCACAAAAGACAGACACAGCACGTTTAATACAAAGTTGGAAGTTCGAAAAATGCTGCGCGTCATAAACTAAGACAAAATGTCCACTGCAGTGCCCAAGCTTTTATGTCGGACATTTCATTTCTGTAAAGTGACCATGATTTGTTCGTACCGGGTACAGTACAAGTGGAATTGAACCAAATGGACCGTGTTGTCAATATGTAGCTGTTACATTGATTTTTGTTGTACTTTTAAAGTTATTGTTAGTATTTGTATCTGTATAGAAATTGTTTGATTCCAACGTTGTTTAAATGTATTAATGGATTAGTTGCCGGAGTTTATCAATAAAAGTACACATAGTCCTAAATACACAGTACTTATACAGATTGGTGTATGTTACAGAAAGAAAACAGTTTTGTTTCAATTTTTCAGGAAATAAAACTGGCTGACTGGGAAAGTTTCGCCACTTTGCAGAATTTATTTATTTATTTAAAATGCTTCATGTACAATTTACAAAGGCGGTCTTAATGCCGTAGGCATTCTCTACTAGACAACCTTAGAATATAGAATAGAAAAGAACAGGTAGAAGGTTAAAGACAAATAGATCTTGGACTCAGCATAGTTGGCAGCGCAAGGCATGCTCAACTGCTGATATTCTGCCCTAGTCAATCATGCGTTGAATAGAACACAATTTTTATAATATTATATATGTAGGTACATCGATATGTACAAATGCTGTAATATAATTTAAACAAATACACCCAAGGAAAAAAATGCCCCAAATTCTAATGAATATCGTAGCCAAATAACACTGCTCTTTTGCAGTGTTATGTTTTTATCGGTGTGCAAGGTCGCCAATGCTTATTAGGGAAGCTTCATATCCCTACTGCCAACACGACGCTAGTAGTAGTATCGGCAACGTGTCAGTCATGCGTGGTGTTACAAGCGGCCGTAAGTTACAGTAACCGTTTTTCATCAGGCGGGCCGTATGCTAGTATGCCACGATAGCTGTAGTATATAGAAATGTTCTTGGCCGTAGGCGGCCGCGTAGGATGGCGACAGTCGACATAAATAAAATCTCCCATGAGTATTGGACGCCGTCAGCCGCCGTGATCTGTTAAGTCGCGTTCTATTAGCTTTAGTTCAAAAACGACTGTTCTGATCCCTCTTGTTTGTATGGCATATTGTTCAGGAAAGATGAGGAAAAATGATCAAATACAACCATTAAGTTAAAAAAAAAAGGTCAATCCGATATTAAAGATATTGCGAGATATTGTAGTGCGTTCGCTATGTTCGCTTTTACGCAATTATAAGGAAAAAGACTGCGTCCTTACTAACTAAATTACGTAGCAGTTCGATGATCCAATGTTGGGGCATTTTGTCAGTGCTTCGGTGCGACAAGGGATACTTTGTCATTCATAAATTAGGTTTTAAAATTATTATTACTAACCCGTAGTCCTTAAGTTTTTTACTGACAAGTAGGCACTTGCAGTCACAATAAAAAAAAATAGAAATGACGTCACGCGGAGTCACGCCTTCAGGGGCCATCGACGCCTGCTTTTTGAGAAAGCATGCTTTTTGATGTCCGATGCGGTAAGGGATATTTACTCACAATATTTTCGGCCAAATACTTGAAACTTATCACCAAAAAGACGACAATATATTACATGAACAACAAGTCATTATGTGACACCGTCGTCACCCCAGTCAGCCTCATATCTGTTTACGGTTCCACTGAGTTGGCACAAAAATACTTGAACGAATTCTGTCTTGTAACAATGTCAACGTTGTTTGTCATCTCACAAGTATAGGGAGACAATGCAGCGGAGGGGAGAGGACAGATAATGCTGACGTGTTTACAAAATTTTGGTTGTAATTTTGAATTTGTGGGCAACGAGTTTTCTAAGTTTGGGAAACATGTTTAGTTTGTGAGATTTTGATATATCGTCATTCATAGTCCGATACCGCTTGACTAACATTGTTAAATACCGCGTATGTAAATACCTAAGTAAATCAAAATACAGGGTGACCGGTAGAACGAGGGAAACATTTCAGGAGGGTATTGTACTCATCAATATGAACAACTTTTACTATGCGACCAAACCTGACATCGCTAAAAAATTATCAGCCGTTCCGTACATTAGTCGAGTAATATTGAATTAGATATAATTATTTAGATGAACCAGCTGACCTGTTTTCGCGATTTCAAGATTGGTGCCTTTATTGTAAGTCCCCTGTAGAATTGTCGCCTCTATAGGTAGCCGATTGTGAATGACAATTAATATACGCGAAAAAAAAACTTTGATTTAATAATTTCGAATAAAAAACTAAATGGCATGGAAATTTTTAAACGAGACGTTTTAATTTGGCTACTTTTCAAAAATCTCTTTTTCAAGCGGAACTGTTCGAGAGCTTGTGACACGAACACACAAGCTCTGTTCATGCTCTATTGGAACTTGAACTACCCGCGTTTAAGAGTTAGTGGTATAAATCAAGAGATTTGCTGCACGCTACCAACCGAACGTTGCAGTATTGATTTAACTGTTCATTGTTTTAAATTGCTGTATTGTGATGTAATGTTTCTTAAAAATGTGTTTGATATGACTGTGTCAATGTAGCACAGAATAGAAGTATCGTTTATTGGACGCCATTAAAAACATACAAGAGATTTTTTGTTATTAAATTTTACGTCAAAGTAACCTATAATTAATTTAGCTTTGAATCTCTGGAAATATACAAGGTCAACATTTATTCATATTTTATCATAGGATACTGGTTTTATTGTCGTATTGCCACCTGCCCCTTGCATTTTAAAGCAATAAATTTAATCGTCATTTTGCTAAGAACATGGCAATCTATAGGTACCTATATTAATACGTGAAGAGAAAATATTGTAGTCCTTTATAAGCTATTGCACCCACGGGGGAGTGTAACATTTAGCATAGTTAAAGTTTATATGGAGAAGGAGTGCAGAAAGCTAACCATGTCTATATTGCTGCTGTATCGTATTGTATTGCTTTTTACCCAATTTCCATGGGAGAACAATGTTACTTTTAGCATAGTATAATGGCAGGTACTTAAGTACTTAAGTACTTAAGTTTGAAAGTATGTAAGTATACATACTTTCAAACTCATATTTTCTATTGGTATCACTTTTTTGAGTCATTTTTTCTTTTTTATATCATCAAATGCCTACGCAAATTTAAAAATCCAATGCAATACTTTATCTTCAAATACTTAAATCCAAAAATCAAATGCGGCATTACATTCTCTTAAAAAATCATTCGATTTGCCTAACCAACGAAGCAAACTTAATATAGCGGAACCTTAACATGCTTCCACAAAAATGCCGTGATCAAAGCGAAAGTTCTTACAATTTTTTCATAAAAAAATTACCAACAATCAAATTTGAATCAACTAAGCGACCAAGCGACCGCGACAATTGACAAAGATCGCGACCTCATTCTGGCTTTTATGTACTTAATTTGCTTCACTCGCTGCAGAAAAAGGAACATTTATTCTTCCTTTGTCGGTTTTCAGCTGAATGAATTTAAGAATTCGTTAGAGAAGTGTGTAGTAAAACGTGCTACTTATTCTTGAGCTAAAAATAGCAGCTTATCTCGTGGATGACAGAAGCTGTCTAATACCAAGTCTGGTAACTTATTACATGTTTATTTATATTCATGTAAATATAAAAAAATATTATATTAACTATTTATTTATACTTACAGTGTATTTAATATAGTGAGTGCTATATTTATTATATATATACAATATACTTAACTGAATGTCCTATAACTTGCTCATTTCACTCTTGTCCATCCAAAGATTGCTTAAAAGAAATCGCCTTGCGTGATAAAGCCGATTGATTGTACAATTCTTCTACGTGCAAGTCATTTATGTATGTGTGTATTTGTTATACTGGTGTGCAATAAAGGATATATAAATAAATACATAATACCTACCTACTTGTCAAGTGCTCAATAGTAGTGGTGCTAATATTTTGCTAGCAATTGTAAAGAATAATAATTACAATACCTATATTAGCTCTTATTATCTCCTCTTACCAACAATTTTAAGACTTCCGCACTGGGCCCACGTGGAGAATTAAGGCACAATGCCCTTTTCAAAGAGGAAGCCTGGGCCTAACAGGATGCTGATCCAGTAAAAAAAAGTAAATAAAACCAGGGCTTCATATCTAAAAAGAGATGACCGCGGGCGCTATTTGAGTACCATTCTAAAAGGCTTAAAACGCGTCCCGCTGTGTATTAGATAGACAGCAGTCTGGCGCTACATAATTATAATTATAAGTTTTGCGGTAATACGCACCAGGGTAACATGAAGAAATGTAGGATTTACTTTAATGCGGGTTTTATGTCTCAAGGATGTAATTAAAAATGTATAGTATCATGCTGCTGTAATGGCTTTGTGGAAAAGGAATTTTGTTTGTCCATGTTTCATGCAGTATGTTTCCAACGAAGAATATTTAGTTAGGATTTAGACATTATTTTTATTTATTTTTTATTTATTTTATTTATAAATTGTGACTACAAAGGCCCACTTGTTAGTAAAACTTAAGAACTACGAACTACTTAACTTAAGAACTACTATTATTATGTTGGTTTGATGTAGAAAGAAAGAAACAGAGTTTATTGGCAAAACAACATAATTATTATTATTATTATTACAAGCCGATGCTGTCCCAATACTGGGCAAAGGCCTCCCTCCCTTTCCTCCACTTCTCGCGATCCCGCGCTGTATCGGGCCAGTCTTTAAGAAAGGCGTTCAATTCGTCCCGCCATCTCCTTCGTGGTCTGCCGCGACCCCGTCTTACTGTCTCAGGACACCAATTCTGTGCTATGTGGGCCCACAGTTCGACCGGCATACGGCAGACATGTCCTGCCCAGTCCCACTTAAGCTGAGCGGCCTTCTGAGCTACATCAATTAAAACAACATAAAAACAAGAAAAACAAAGAAGACATGTAAAATAAAATAAAACATGAATGAAGACAGTGACCAAAATATTAGCCAGCTATTGTGCCGAAGGATCGCAGATAAGCAGTCAAGAGTAAGCTGTCAGGAGGCAGTAATACTGGCCACCTGATGCTGGTTTGTAGCTGCAATCCACGAGTATTACTATTAATACTCTAGAAACCAATGATAATAGGAACCCACTACTACATAAATACATAAAAAAAATAAAAATTGTTGTGTATGGTAGCCGCATGTCTCATGCTCGTGAACGGGTGCCGTCTGTCGTCAGCTTGTTACTGCCATAGCAATCTTATTCAGAGGCAAATCATTATCCTGTTCTTATTATTTTCTCATTTTTCTCAGCTCTTACCACAACATTGTACTTATCAAGATTGTAATCTATTATTTTAAAAGAGTTTCCATGGAGTTTCTTTGCAGTTCTTCCCCTAGGAACTACTATTAGGAATCGCGCACCTAGAGTCTTTGCATTTCATAAGTGCCTGTATCTGGTTTACATGAAACAAAGATACCTATATTCTATTCTTATACTATTGTAATATTTTGAGTAGGTATGTAATTGTAACTCTTTTTTAACGCTTTTATTAGCTTCACCTGTAATTATCTAACTAACTATGTAAGAAAATCTGACCCACTTCCCGGATTCCGATTGAGCTGAAATTTTGCATACACGTTCAGTTTGGATGACTAAAGCGTGTTCTATAGTTTTATTTTTAATTAATATATTTTATTTTTATCTTACGTATCGTATTTGTTTACAGCATTCACGAAGACAATATTATAATTATTGGTGAAAAATAAATTATTATTAGCAACGCTCGCTATCGGATTCTCAAAAGCACAAAACATATTTTTTTTATGAATTTGTGTAAAATCAACATTAATTGCATTGCCAATCACATTTTTGCTGTCTGAAACATAACGAGATTGCAATATTGAATATATTTTATCACTTATGGCAGGTCGGAAATCGGTAAAAGGTAACATTTTTTCATTGCTTATTTACCTAACTATTACATTACTAAATTCCTTAAGTATAGCTATTAATAAAAATAAACTCCAAAATTATTCTATAAACCGTCTATCGATCTACCACCCAAAAGTAATTAGCAAACACTTTACGAATCCCTAGATCTCGTATCCTAGCAACACCTCAGAGCTTACGCGAAATTAAGTAACTCCCCAAACTGGGCAGTTCTGGTGCAGTTAGCGTTAATGGGAACATTCCTTCCTCGGAATTCCTCGTTCGCCTATTCCCTGGGAATTTCCTCAGCTCTGCGCCGAGAAATTTTTCTGTTCTTGTACTTACTAGTACACACGTTATTACTTCATTCCACGAAACGCTGAATTTAGTATCTGTAAAATGTATGTCTCGGGATTTTTCTGGCGGAATATTAAAAAAAATTGTCGGATGTTGTGGTTGAATTAAAATTTTTGTGCATGTTTTTTTTTACTATGAATTTTACCTCAAGGATTTTGTTGGAAGTTGGGTTACAAATCGCGATGTTAAGAGTGCCATTTATACATTACTAAACAGCATCGTTAAAGCTATTCCCGCTAAGTCTGTTGAAGATGCTAAATGAAAAAACCTTAATAACGATCCGAATAATAAAGAAAATAATCTAGGTGAACAGAATAAAAATAAAAGAACCGAAACCACTATTTACGAACTTAAAAATCCATTAAATTTTGCACTAAGGTCTCCAGTCTTTATTTTTAAGTGCAAATGAAGGTATTCCCACGTCGCTATAAAGATATTCTTCGAGTATCTCCAGCAAAACATTCGCGTGGACATTTGCAGGGGTTTTTTCCAACGTTTCTATAAAAAAATTCCGTACGGACTTATTTATTCCTGGCTTTATAATACGTAGTGTCAATTGCACCAGCTCCTATAGTGGTTTTCTTGTTACTTACTGTTTTGTATTATTTCTCTAGCCTCAATATTATTTGTTTTATCTTCAAAAAATCATCAACATATCGAAGTTAGATACCTGCCAATCTTTCAAAAATACGAGTACTGACGTTAATTCATTTATCATGTGCTAATTATTAACCTTCTATCCTCCAAACCATCCACTCATTCAACTGCTTTTTATATCACCAAAGATAAATGAAACTTTTTAAGCAATTCCGTTCGACGTACAAACTTTTCCTATTACGAAAATTGTCCCCTGAGTACGATAAATTAATGACGAAGCACTTTGAATGCTTGTGGCTGCAACAAAAGTTTTATTATATAAACTTTTAAATTCCTCATTTACACGTGTTAGGTGTGGTGGGCATTCTCCAACTTAAAATATATCCTACTCAACAATAATATTATTATGTGGTGTAAAGGATTCGTTGAAGTTCAGCGTTTTGGCACAGTTGAATTAACTTTGGGTTGTTTTAATAATAATTCCATTATCGATGTGGGTTTCTACTTACGTGTACCTACATCAGTTATTTCATTTTAATGAAATTTGAAAATGTGGGTGTATACTGATACACCCACATTTTCAAATTTATTGACTGACTGGAAGTACTGACTTCCTTTCCAAAATTTTCGAGAAATACTATGTTGAACATTAGATAATAGACAGAAAAAATGATTACAAAGCAAATAAGGTAAATACTGATATTATAATTAAGTTAAAAAACATGAAATTAATAGATATACGGCTAACGAAAAGCTAATAAATAAAAATATACAAAATAATACCCAAAGAATGATTGTCAAAACCTTATAAACTAAATACTTGGGAAAATTTCACGGCAAAATGTGATTCGAACATGCATTCAATAATTCTCAAAGTAGACATAAAAAAATATCTAAGTATGCAAGAGTCATTGACAGACCTTAGAATTCTGTGCTACACGTTGATAAAATTTTCAATCTCATTTATTTGACTCTCAGGTCTTTGACTCTTCAACAGAGGTCCACGCTCGAGGTTTGCCAGCGAGCCATGGAGCGCAGTATTTTAGGAATCCGACTTACAGACCGTGTAAGGAACACAATACTGCGCTCCAAAACGAAGATCACAGACGTTACCCAAAAAGCTGCCAAGCTCAAGTGGGATTGGGCTGGACACGTCTGTCGCATGTCCGACGAGCTATGGGCCAAAAGAACAACTGAATGGATCCCAGTAAATATTAAACGGCATCGCGGCAGACCGAGGCGACGATGGCGGGACGAGCTTGACTCCTACCGAAAAAACTGGTCCGTACTAGCAAAAACCAGAAGTGAGTGGAAAAAGGAGAGGGAGGCCTTTGCCCTGCAGTGGGACAACACAGGCTGAAAATAATAATAAATAATTTATTTATTTATTTATTAAGGACCTCCAACAAGGGACATACACTTAAAATCACAAAACATCACAAATAGTATTACATCTGTGTACTCCTTCAATTATAGGAGGCCACAGCATCCAACAATATTCGACTAGCCTAAATATAATATAAATATTAATATAACTAAATTAAAAAAAGAAAAAAATCATGATCAGTAAAGTAGAAATGTTAAATTCAGAGTCGGAATTGGAAGTAAAGATGGAATTACTATACATTCTGATCTTCTATTGTGAATAACTAACAGCAATATGAGAAGATGCCGATAAAGGTTGTCAAGATGCTCGTAGTCAGGGGTCACCACTATGGACAACGATGTATGGTGTTCCTCAATTAAAAAGGGAGGATCCTCCGACCAGGCGAAGTGATATTGCCCGGCGGTTGATGGCGGACAGTTGTATTAGTCTTAGATACAATAATCTTTTCACTTGCGTGATGCAAGCTTCGTAATTTGATTGGTCAAATTCGTATTGTATACGTCCATTGTGGTTAGCTTATTACGTTGCTACGTAGTTACTTCATGTAGTACTAGATGTCGCTACAGTACTAACCACATATTAATGTATTCTGTAGCACTAAGGAAATGAAATACCGTTTACCACCTTAGTCAAAATATTTATCTTAGAAACAACCTGCAGCGAAATTCAAACATAAATTCATGTGTCAAATAACCTACAAACACTTGCCAACATAGAAAATAAACCCACTTCCAAAACACTCATTCGTAAAAGAATTTATTTGACAGAACAACAGTAACGTGTCGCCTTGTCGCTTGTGCCACGTCACGACACGAAATTGTAAACACAAAACTCAGCAGCGGTTACATTGTTTGCGAAAATTGAAAATTTTCACAGTACTACAAAGTGTAAGGAAATATCGCTCAGGTTATGTGAAACGTCTTTTCATTTTGGACGGCTTTATTTTACCTGAATGTTGACAGGGAGCGAGAAATTAATTAAAAGGTAAAGAAGTGTATGTGTCGGATTTCCGCTAGATGGCGTTGATTGTAAGGTGAGATGGGAAATGAATATTTAATTTTACAAGTGCTTAGTCATCTTTATGTTTCGGATAGAATGGTAGCTAAATATTTTATTTTGTAAACGAAAAACTCTGTGTACTTCCTCGATTTCTTTTTTCAACTTCAATTGAAAATCCCTAATGAATTTGAAAAAAGTTTGAGTAAGTTTTCAATTTTGTTACTAAAAGTACGTATTAAA
Source organism: Allophyes oxyacanthae (assembly GCA_932294325.1). Taxonomy (NCBI): domain Eukaryota; kingdom Metazoa; phylum Arthropoda; class Insecta; order Lepidoptera; family Noctuidae; genus Allophyes; species Allophyes oxyacanthae. The sequence goes on along the minus strand of OW028623.1, from coordinate 2,833,258 downwards.
TAGAATTAGGTATTAAGAATTAGATAGAAGTAATTATTTCAGATATTGGACATTAAAACGAAGCAGACATGATTAAAGTTTTTACTCTCCATTAAATTTTCTTAAAGCTCAATTAAAATCAAACGTGACATTATAAAATTGTTCATCATGCTCTAAACGACCGACAAATATGAACAAAAAGAGACATGTAACATGTTACTCCACTAAAATGAAAATATCATACAACCACACATAAAAATAGTAATAAATAAACTTATATCGTTTGAAACCAGTGGACGCCATCTCATTGAGGCCCATTTTCCTGCGATATCGCGTAAATACGACCCGTTGGGGAACGAGACACATATAAAACTAATATATTGTGCCATTTTTGTCCCCTATTAACTATATCCTTGAGCCGCACGTTCATCATAGTGTGCTATAAGTCGAATTATACGGGGTAATTACCTACTTACATAACTATTTCAAGATAATACATTAGTTGTTTTAAATTAAATCATTTGAAATTATTACTATACTATATGATCAAAAGATACCGGTGTATCTTTTGATCGTATAGCTTTAACCGTTTGAAATCATTCAGTAGTGTCTTCTATGACTACAGTATTATAATTTTCTATAGTTTAGAGAATTTCTTTGTTAAATGGATTGATATTCTTAACCAAGTCTCTCAAATATTCATCACAGACGGTTTAGCAGTGTCTTAAGAAAAAGGCCACCTTTTTTGACGCTGTACATGTACAATCGGCATTATTTTCGGTCGACCATCTTTAAGGCTAAAATCCTTTGCACTTGGCGTCCAAACGGACAGTAACTAACTCTAAGCGGGCCGCAGTCGTGCAAAGCAATTTGCTTGCTAAATGTATGACCGCAACGTATCACGACTGTACAACAGCATGATAATCATTCCTAAATGATAAAAAACTAGTCTCAGATTGCGAATTCCTTATTTCCCTCTAAAGGTGTTTGAACCATGGTTAATTATTTCCATTATATTAAGACTACACGGCTATTAAGGGTTAATAGCTAAGGGCTCCGAAAAGACCACTCCGTTACTTCCCGTGAGTGTCGTAATTAGCGACCAAGGGGTACATTAGGAAGATGGCCACATGCTTCCACCTGTGAAGGTACTAATAAAATTAACTAATATGGGAACCAGGCATTATCGTGGTGATGCCCTGTTTAGAACCTATTATACAGTTACTACGGATGGTAATGTTATTAAAGCGGCTACTACTAATGCTATTATTTTCCTTAATAGAGTTATGGGAAATGCATACACCTCTGAACAATAAACAAACACCTAATATATTATCACAGAATGCAATAAAAACGTCGTCCTACCAATTATACTACAACAAAATACAGTCAAGCTGTTATTGTTATATAACTTCAATAACTCTCTGCATTTAATTTTGAACCTAATAACTTGAACATTACAGTCGAAATTTACATGCCAATTTCGAAAATTTTATACCAAATAATTAACGGTACCAAATTGCCAAATGTTAGTATAATTCACCGCATTGAGTGTATCGGGCCAATCCCGTGCTATCATGTTCCATTCATTACATTATTAGGGATCATTACCATTTATATGTGGTAGGATATTTGACTGCCAACTATCGCTTTGGGACAGTGCAGCTAAAAGAGAAGCCGCTGGGACAGATGTAAATTAGTACTTACCTGCTTTGTGGTGGAATGTAGTTTGGTGTTCATTATTTTGTGTAGATATTTGAGAGTTTTGGTTTATAGATTTATTTAATTTATTCATGTACACATCAGGAAATAATATAGTAATTAAATTTTCTAGAAATATGAGCTTATTTATATTGAAATATCTTCCAGTATCGTCTCGCGACTAGAAATATCGATGATAGACATGTAAACACAGTAAATATGAATGTGATCTCTGCGGTTATCGGAGTTTAATTTGAAATGTACTTAGTTAGAATCACACTTGTTGGAAACTTTATGGAATTTTATGTTAGTACCTACATAGTGAAGAATTACCCCACAGGAAACTACTAGTCAACTTTAATACAGAATACCATAATGAAGAAGAATATCCAATGCATTGCGATATCAAAAATGGGGTCGGTGAAAAATCAGCGCCAGGCATTGATGTCTGGTATTACGCTGAACTGAACCTTTTTGGTGCAGCCATGAGGCCCACACATTATACCTGTGTTTTCTTTTTTGGATTTGTTTTTAATTACAGTGGTGTCTCGGTTAAGCTACCAAAGATATTATTTTTCTTGCTTTTTTTTTCAGTGTTATTTTATTACTGATGTGACATGGACCTTATTCCAATTAAAAACTTAGGTATCGAATAATATGTCTTCCAAGAAAGTTAAAGAAAGCAAATATAATAAAATGGATATCTAACGATTGAGTAGGTAGTATCTAAAATCTGAGTACACTTATACAATATTAGATTAAAGACAATACAATTGAGAAAAAATCTGTGACCATGAATCACCTTCTAGCAACATGTTCAATCAAAAACTAATTATATAAAAGATCTTGAATAGAATAAAAAGAAATAGAAATCCATATACAGCTATTGTCGGCCCATGCCCACCATAAATCAGTCCCAAGCTTAGTGAACCGATTCAGCAAAACGCTCTACTGACTTATAACAGGAAATATATTTGACCTACATAATATATGCCAGCCCAGTTTTTGTAAACGACCGCTCGTAAGACCTGTAAATACCAACACTATGCATGGACAAAAGGGTCCATTTAATCTGGGTATCTTTTTGAAATTGGCCACGAAACTTGATCTCTCTTAAATATGGGATGGCTGTATTTGGTAAAACATTTTTGTTAATGAAACAGGGGTTAAAGAGGTCTTGTTATGGTGGTTTCGGTTGGACCAAATTTGATGTATCGAGTATCGCATCGCGATTGGTCAACGCTTGGATTACTTGAATATATCAGCGGATATTCTGGTTTGCACGCTATTTAAGGATAATCTGTAAATGGTTTTTCTGTGTACGCAAAACATTTAAAGATATCATTGTAGGTAATTGGAAAGGCTGTGGTAATATTGTTGAAACCTCAATATAGTAATGAATGTTCTAGTTGTAAATATCATGTTAAAAAGTTCAGAGCAATCGAGACTTATGATACTATCTATACATCAAATAGCAGACTTAAATTTTTATAGAATTGTTGGAGGCATTTTAATTATTATCAGCTTACATTTCTACAACTTGTACAAGTCGAGTTATTGCTGAACTACAGCGATCGGATTAAATGAAGCCGTTACTATCAACATCTATCGCCTTAGATAAGTCAATATTATTTCTAGAAGCTGTAGCACTAATTATTAGTTGTAGTATAATTGTTATATTATCATTAAGCCTTTCACAATTTCCTACAAATAAAGTTGATTCTGAATGAATTTTGCTTTCGGTATTAATGTTTTCCAAACTACATCCTGAGAAGAATATTAAGATAGCAAAATGTTAAAGCGCCTGCATCTTACAATCCTCTTTTCCTTAAACTTGGCGGATTAATATCCTCCCTTAATCCTTCTACAAAGAAAACTTTGCAAAAGTCCCTATGACGTAACGAGTGGAGATTTTGAGGTTGGCTGGCAACACATAAAATACGGGATGATGATAGTAATAAACTTCTCGATGGATCAGGAGGAATTTATCTTTACGATGTTGATCCTTTGTGTTGTGAGCAACTAAGCGATCAGCGGTAAATTTATCAGCAACTTTTAACTAAACTTGAAGAGGTAAGTTTAGTTGAAGCGATTGTACTTGCGTTGTGTTAGTCTAGACAGCCTTGTTTAACTCTAGACTAGGTTGGCTTCTCGATTCCTTCGCATTTCACACTTTTAATTATTTCATCGTTGAAATGTAAACGATGATAACAACAACACGATAAGACAACAAGCAAACCAAGATAAGAACAAGATTTGATTATTTAATAATAATCGATATCTATACTAATATTATATAAACAGGCAAAATTTGTTTATTTGGGGGATAATTATTTAATGCTATTATTGTTACACCGTGAACTACCCCCCTCTTTTAACCTGCAAATCTGTCCATCCTAAGGTTGTCTGGTAGAAATCGCCACGTGCGATAAGACCGCCCTTTGTACATTTCTTTTTCTAATTACTGTATCTTTTCTTCTATTACTGGTGTGCAATAAAGTGTATTGTATTGTATTGTATAATATCTGAAACTTCTGAACCGATTTTAAAACTTATTTCACTATTAGAAAGCCACACTATTCCTAAGTGATATAAGCTATATTTGATTTTGATAAAAATAAAGTGCACAGGTGAAACCACGGACAACAGTTGTTTAAGTACAAAATGAGGTTGGGATACAAACATATTCGAAAAAAATTGCTAAACTATTAATATTGATATTATTAATGAAGCTCACCATTACAGACAAAATTCTTACCACAATCATCTTGTTACAGACTAATTCCAATTGAAATCTAAACAGAAATCAACTAGTAACAGTATCGTCGGATTTGACAACAAAAGCTTAATAAGCCAGATCACCGTAATTAATTTGCACTAACGAAGCTGATGGAAACAGATATCAAAATATAATGTATTCCATTTCGTAATGGGATAGTTATTTAAAGCTAATCCACTGGTAACATCCACTAAAAATCAACTAATCCATTAACCCACTTCCAATCTACTTTTTAAGAATTTTATGTTTTATTTCTTATTTGTCTCTTTTTGTAGTGTGTTCTTTCTCTTCTCTCTCTCCACATGGTACCTAACTGGTAGTCCAATTAATAGTAAAGTTAATTGATGACATAGTGTTAGTTACACCAGTAGTCCTTGTGGGATAAATAAAAGATTCAGGCATTCAAAAATGTCAGAAATTGAAAAAAAAATTTGTAATTTTTAAGCCATTGAGTACTCAATTATCCACCAATACCTAGTATCACTTTTTTCGTGGTATAGACATGTGACGAGATGGGATGAAAAACATGTAACAAGAAGAGCTTTAAGTATATGTAGATGGATGTAAGAGAACAAGTAGACCCAAGAAAAGATGGATGGATTGTGGGAAAGAGATGACTTTTAAGAAACTAAACTATGAGATGACGTTTGATAGAGATGAATGGAAGGAGAAGAAATATTGCGTAGACCTCAAATAAAATGTGACAAAGGCAGGAGAATGAATGACGACCTAGTATTTAGTACCTAAACCAAAATTTACAATCTAAATGATGTCAAGAATAACAACAAAAGCTTGACAAGATTCGCTTATTTCCATCAACCAGCTCCACCATTTAAAAGCTGGCATGCTGCGGTGGATTAAAATATTAACACTGTTAAGCCAACATGAAATTACCTAGATTGTCCACTGTGCAGCGAGGAAATCATTTTGCATGTCAAGTAGAAGCCGAGTATGGTAATGTTTGCGTGATTTTAATTCATTCACATTTTTGAACGATACCGACACAAATTGAACCGTTGCTAATCTCTTAGCCAAGGAAAGCGTAATTACAAACTAAATCAAAGCTAAAGCTGACTGAGCAGACACCAACAAAAGATTCTTAACGTATATATAAAACAAAAACAAGTGTATTCGTGCTCAACGATAGTTCGGAACTACGCGACGGCGGATGACAAAAGCAGCTACTTACAAAGAAGTGCTTTTGCGAAATCTTACAAAGTTATGTGATGAGCCTCCCCATCCCACTTCGCGGGTGCTTCAAACACGACCCGTTTTTTCACAGCTCGTTTGAACTAAGAATATTATGTTTTTCGAATAACTTTCGCAAAAGTCAAATGCTTTGTATGAAAATAAATTGGGCCTTTTAAAATCGATTTAAGTTGCAGTGTTATTAATATTTATTTATGAGGGACTCGTAGCTATATAGATAGTCGATCAGCGAGGTTAAGTATCCCTTGCCGCGGTTAGTTCTTGGATGGGTGGCCGTTTCTTCGAACATCGTCCCCGTCCGTGCCTCGGAAAGCACGTTAAGCAGTTGGTCCCGGTTGTCATACGAATACCTATGGCAGTCGTTACGGGAGTCAGCAGCCCAAAAAGTCTGACAACCGGTCTAACCTTAGGGTACCTGTGTGTTCCAGTAATTGGGTGGCGGGGTTCAGATGACAGCCAACCCGAACATTGTTAGGAAAACGCTAGGTTTATTTCTTTAAAGAAATAAACCTAGCGTTTAGCGCGTTAGCGGTAGCCTTGAATTTTACATGAAACGGTTCTATGATATTTTATCATAATTGAGTTCTTTTCTTTTATTATTGTTCAATAATTAATCAAATTAAAAGAAAATTTAAAAAAATTGTAAGTGAAATCAGAGTAGATTGGAAAAATAATGATCAAAAAATTCTAATGGATTTTCTACCAGAATAAACATTTAATAACGTTTAAAATATTAAGTTCAATACATAAGCACTTCTTCTATTCATTATTTTTCATTTACTTTTACTTTGAATCATAAAAACAAGTGATTAGGGTCCTAAATTGTATGACGCCAATACAGACACCGGCGCTCAAATTTTAATTATTTAAAAGAAAAAGGAAAGATGGAAAGCGATTCCCCTTAGGCCCAAAAAAATTCAACATTTCATTCGTCCGGCCTTTTTAAATGAATAATTCTATGTATAATTTTTAGCAATAGATTTAAATGCGTCATTCCTTTTGAACTCTGAAACATTACTTAGATACGATTCTTTTGTGAATTTCTGACCTTTTTTGTGTTAATACGTAATTGGACTATCTTTGAAACGTCTACAAAGGGATATTAATATAAAGTATAAGTTCGAACAAATGGTTCTCTTAGGATAAGTTGAACTATTAGAAGTATTTTAAAGTAATTTAAAAAAATATCTAAAAGGATGGAAACTAAGGTTGAAATAGCTTTGTTTAATTGGGGCCAAGTTCATCAACAAATTAACAAGCGTTTAATATACAAAAGGACGTCTATAATAAACTTTCATATTATTAAAATTATTATTATTTTTAACATTACATCGTGAACTTGTGCCGTCTCTGGTGAAATTCAATCTTCATCTAAATTATCTTGTCAACAAGACACACTTTCTTTTGGATTGGATCTTTGGTCTTTATCCACCAACGACAACAGTGATGTTATTACTGAAAAGCATTAGTCGTAACACAGATGACTAAATAGTTACTATGTATTTTTTTAAATCCTTTTTTGTATTATTTTATGTGTTTTTATCATTAATTCTTCTCCCGTAGTATGTTAGTTTTGTTTGTGCCATCATTTTGCGAAAAAAAAAATATTTTTTCTTTACATATGCGTTTATTAAGGAGAGCTCGAGGACTGCAAAGGAGAATAGAATAGAATAGAAATATGCTTTATAAACACACATGAAAAACAGACTTTTTAAGATGAGTCATCCTTTTGGCAAAATAAAATTGATTGTAGTTTTAGGCGGCGTCTAGGTGTTTTTTTAAATAACATTGCCCCTTACTATGTTTTCTCTTGTACCAATGATAACGTTTATATACCTAAACCTCACATGCACCGACACCAAGACCCGAAACAACTATCTGATCATAAAAATATTTGATCCGTCCTGGGATCGAACCCGCAGCATGTAGAGTCGAAAGCTAATCGCTTAGCCACTGCGCCAACCTTGTCTTCAAACTTTAATTAGCAATACTTTTATGAATCACTTAGACTTCTTACAATGACTGCGCTACGCGATCTCACAAAGGTCACGCAAACTACACATTCGCACGAAAACTTTCGTTTCTGTACTAGAAAAGTAAGCAATATATCACGATAAAAGGCGATCTACAATAAACTATTACGGAGTAACAATAAATAGTGCGGGCGTTGACCTCTCGGACTTATAGGCTTCGGACCTCTACTTGCAAAGGCTTCGAAGGATTATGACTCCAACATATGTTGGCGACGTGATAAAATCGGGTATCTGTACGCACATATCTGAGAAATATTTGTTCGGCGAGTAGGACCTAAATCTTTTGGTGTCAAAGTGTGATAAAGTTTGATAGCCATTCGATTTGGAACAGATGTCGTTTTTGTAGTTTATAGCAAAAAAGAAAAAGTTATTTTTGGCCAAACACTTTGTCAATAAGTTCTTGGTAGGTATTCGAACTGTGTACTTACACAATTTTTCATATGCAACACTGTAGCAGTATATTTTCTAATGTTGTCCAACTTCTTATAATAGGACTTAGCTATCCTTTCACAATATCTACAGTTATTTTGCCTTGGTTTAACAATATATTGTGCGACGGTCAATGATTTCACAAGGGAAATTATAATATCACTGGTTTGACAATATCCCTGCGCCATATACATAAACTGTTAAAATCATTACCCTTTCTTTGCTGCGCCATAGTCGGGTAAAAACTGAAAAACAACTTACAACTTCTGACAACTTACTTGAACATGAATGTTACAATTTCTCAGTAGTAAGTGTAAAAGACTTACAGGATTTAGTTAGATAGTGAACTGCATTAGTTCACGACGACCTAAACACACGTTAGTGGTGATAAAATCCTGCATGCAAGTAAAGCAAGTAAAATTTGATGACACTATCCTGCTCACTGAACAAGACATTACTTTGTCGAAGTTCATTGGACAAACTGAACAGAATACCTATGCAATACACAGTTAAGAGCAGATAAAAGTAAGATTCCCGTCAATATTGCGTCAATATGTTGTCATAATATTTTAAACGTTACCAGTTAGTTACAGGATATTTTTTTATGTAGTGCGCATAATTTGTAAAGTGATTTAGGCTCTGTTCCGAAATGCAATCCTAATACTGCGAAGTATTAGGATACACTTATCTTTATTCATGTAAACCAAATATCGAGAAAAGATGGTACGGCCGTGCCCGTTTTGCTCGAGACTTGGCTGGGGCACTGCCGTGCCCCCAGATACAGGCACTTAAGAAATGTCGAGACTCTAGGTGTACGGTTTCAAATAGTAGGTCCTATGGAGAAGAATCGGCAAGAAACTCCATGGTAACTCTTTTAAAATTAGATTAAAATCTTGATGAAATAGTATAATGTTGTGGCAAGATCTGCGAGAATTATGTAATTTAATGTGAACAAAACGAAAATTTGACTTAGTATGGGGGACTCGCATAATTTATTAGCGCAAGCCAAACAAAATCAAATTTTTATTTTGTTTTTTAGTGGACTAAATAGGTAATCTCTTTTCGGCTTTTATACCTATAGCCGAAAAGAGATTATGATACTCATAATTATGAATAACTTTTACTTTGGTACAAAAAGAGAAAACGCGAAAAAAACAAATCTGCTGTTATATTAATATTGAATTGTATGGAACAGCATTGTTTTCTTTTTATCTTGTTTTCATGATTTATTCCTTAATAAAAGTTGTTCATAATGATGAGTACAATTCAGCTGTATTATTCGGCTTTTCCGACTTACCGTAAGTGATGAGAAAGAACAATTCATCCTTCTATTGTGTGATCTATGAGTTTTAACAAGAGAATGCTGATGCTGTGGTGCAAAGAGTTACCAAAACAACAATAGAAATCTATTTTTAATAGTGCTCTAACACCATAACATAACCAACTATAACCACAATAAATAACCAACACCCAAAACAGAGTGCTACGACGTAGCTCACGCAATAATGTCACGGCTACGCTGTCGTAGCAGATAACCAATTTGCTACGAGTTGAGAAATTATTCTTGGAACTTTGGTTTGGATCGGACTTGGGTTTGGTGTGTCACTGCTTAATTTCAAGATTCGGTCGTTAATTGTAATATCCTCTAAAAAAGAACTTTCTTTGTAATTAAAACAAAATAAAATAGCACGAGTAATGCACAGCAATGATTATGAAAACAACTTCATGATGTTACAACAAATTAAAAAAAAAAACAATTGTTTGTTTGAGTTGTTTGTATTATATTTGAGATGTGTCTGACATTGAATCGTTAATTATTATTATTACATGTCTGTTTTAATATAATATGACATTCTTCTTTTCAATCAATAAATAATTTATCGCAAAATATTCGCACTAAAGGTAAAAAATTGTTAACAATTTTTGTGACACTGTTCCATATTTCATGTGAAGTAAAGAATTTGAATAACTAATACAACAAGTCTCATCCAAGTAGAACAAACAATTTTTCACACTTCTTCAGTCTCCCGCTTGCATTGATCGATGAGACAAAGTTCCACCAAAACATCAAAACAGAACATCTATCGAACTTTGAAACAGCCAAAAAGTTTCGACAAGGCTTTCACGTACACGCCTCAAAATCCCTAACAGCCGACATGTTTTATTACATATCCTATTCACGTAAAAACTGGACCAGTAAATTAGAACAAGTTAATACTCTAAGAAAACGTTTGAGAGAACGCCTGGCTCGTACTTAACAGCGCTAACGGTCAATAAAAGCAATAAATTACTGAAGGAAGCCGTGACCAGAGCGATTACCCCAGGGTTGCCAGCTAAAAATTTTGGAACTGCTAAAATTTTATACTTGAACTAGCGACCCGTCCCCGGTTTTGCACGGATGCAATTTCTCTACTGTCCTTACATTAATTAAAGTATTATACATAAATAAACCTTCCGGAAGAAATGCTCAAAATCATGGTGAAAATCGCATCAAAATCCGTTGCGTGGTTTAGGAGGAGTTAGCAGATATACAGACATACAGACGGACAGATATACAGACAGACGCGGAAAGCGACATTTTCTGTACTATGTAAAGAAATAAAATAAAGAAGAAGATAAATCTATATATTATTACGTGAAGAGAAAACTTTGTACCCCTTTTTATGCATATTGCGCGCACGGAGGAGTGTGAGATTTGGCATAGTTATAGTTTATATGGAGAAGGAGTGCAGAAAGCCAAAATTATGAACGAATTTCGACCTCTGCGTGACCACTAGTATTTGTTTAAATTTATCAAAGCACACCAAATGTTTTTTGAGTTATAACTGGTGATTATATTATTATCCTATTGGAACCAGCAGGGTAAATAAGATACACAATCGGAATCGATAAAATTTTGACAGTTTAAAATCGTACATTGCGCAGTAATCTAATCACTCCACTCGACAATTGGAATAAGTACATTGCGCAGTATTCGAATCACTCCACTCGGAATAAAGAAATGAAAATTCTCGATCTGTTAAAATTGAATCGATTTCGTTAACGAGCCTGTATTGTGAATACTCTACAAGACAGAACTATAATATTTCAGTATTAACTTTTGGTTTTTATTGTTCCAAGAACCTAGTATCTATTTTTTTTTTTATGGGTTTACGTAAGTTTGCAATGGCAAATACTCTTCCCTCAAACACTATGAACAAAATGTTTTTTTCCAAACAAACACATAAAACAAACGAGATAGAGTTCAAAAAAATAAAATTGCGCTTCAACGACTCACAATGACCTGAAGAATACGTAACCCTAAAATTAACTTTCGAGATCAAAACAAACTTAACCCTTATCATTTATATTTAATGGGATTAACTTCAGTTTAATATCAAAAGTGTTTCAATAAATCTGCCCAAAGCTCGCAACCCTAACAATATCTGATCAGAGGGCAAACGTGAGCTCCTTGCTCATTTTACGACCAGCACATGTGCTGTCGACGTCGATTCAGCGTTTTGCGTCGTACCAGTGACGAATTATTGAAGGTGACTCTAGTTTATTAACCTTGTTTTTCTCGTTTGTAGGTGAATGGATTTTATGTTATTGATCCCTAGAAGTAAAACCTTTAACATTTTTTCTGCTCAGCGCTTTCTATTTTTCTAGGCTGCGTATTTTGATTTATTTCTTCGTATGGAGTTCATTGACTGTCGTAAATTCGTATATGGATTAAATCGGTTGTTGATTGGGAGATTAAGAGCATTTTATGAGGTTGTTGACTTACTCATGATATTTGTGCTAACAAACAGAATTAATAACAGAATCAAATTAATATATTATGTAATTAATAAATAATAATAAAATCAAATGACAGTTATTTTTAAATCTAGAAAATAATGGATATAATTACAATTTATGTCACCTTAATGCTTCTTATCTGGATACGGAAGTAAAATTATGTCTAAACTAGTATTATCTAAACTAATATTACCCAGATAATCGTGTTTTTAATTTTTTACTTTTAATTTTTTGTCTTCATTTGTTACTTCTTTTTTTATTTGTTTTAATTATTTTTTTTTACTTTTTATGTGTGTTTTATTTGTGTAAGAAATAAATCGTTTTTCTTCTTCTTCTTCTTCAGATATTATTGTAAATTTATTTTATGAAAAGTGTATCCATGGAGTTTCTTGCCGGTATCTTTTGCAGGACCAACCCACTTGGAACCGTGCACCTAGAATCACGACGTTTTCAAAGTGCCTGCAAAGGTCCAGTTGAAATAAAAAACAGACTTTGACTTTGACTTTGAACAGTGTTCTAGAACATCGAAAAATCATTGCTTATTTTTGTGTCCTGCTAATATTTGTTATAAGTGTACTTAGTAACACTTCGCGCACTTTTATATCTTGCAATAAAGATTATTCATATCCACAGGGCCTTATTACAACGGTCCGCTAGCTTCAAGTAATCTAACACATAAATCGTTAGTTAAACTTTGGAAGTAATTTCTAAGAAATGACTAATGGAGATTCACTTTAGCTCAGTTTGAAAATTTGAATTGGAATTTTCAAAAGTTGTCGGTGGTTAAGGCGATATTACGCGGATCAACCAAATTGAAAAGCATTGAACATTGCATATTCGATTTTACCTATAATATATACACGAAACCATTTAAATGTATTTACCCAAATATTATGATTATTTATTATTCCCTTTATTTAATTTTTAACATACTTCTATATATTTTTAAATAATTTTACAATTAAATAAAAAGAGATTATAAAAACATTTAAAAATATAAAAGAGTAGTAGGCCACCGGCATCGGGAACAGGGTCCAATTATGTTATTATATTATTATGTTTTTTTCTCAATGCCATTGAAGCAATCAAATTGAAAGCAATATTGAACCAAAATTGAAACATGTAATATCAATTTTATATGAGATCAAAATTAAACTGGAAAATGTATATTTAATCTTAAGTATTTGACGTGACAAGACAACATTTAATAAAAGAAAGAGAAAAAAAAATGAGCCTCCGTGAGTGACGAAATATGAAAAAAATCATCTGGCGCATCCTGGGCAATCAGCCACAATACCACCTTATTGACTGGCTTATCTACTGGCCATGCAAATAGCTCGTATTGACTCGAAATAAGAATAAGCATGAGAAATATAGCAGGACCCACATTAAGTTTAATGTGGTGATGAAAAAAAATATAACCTAATCGTCAAAAACCCCCGACTCCAACTAGAAAAAGAGCTGTAACTTTTGAATGACTGAACAGATTTGCATAAACTATAGCTAAGATGATACCCGATTAAACTAGTTTTCAATTATAAAAATCTGCATTGAAATCGGTTGATCCGTTTCGGAGCTACGATGCCACAGACAGATACAGATACACAGATAAACAGGTACACAGATACACACTACAGACTTAAAACACCACTCTTTTTTGTCGGGTAAGAACATAAAATGCTCCGTGCTAAGCAAAATGTTCTGCTTAGTGTTTGATAACAGTTCTGTTTATTGTCAAGTATTGTGGAACAGCTAATATAATGCAGAAGTCCTTAACAGGACCATGTAAGAGTTAGGTTTTCAATTGTTTTGTTATAGTAATATGTTCTTGCGTTAGTAGGTATAAAAGGAATTTTGGAGATAGTATTTACTTTCTTCATGTAATTTTTTTTTTCATTAAGAATAATTTTTTTCTTCATGTCGAAAGCAATGTTTGCATGCTTGCTACAAGGTATACAAGAGTATAAAAGAACAGTTTTTTTTTTTCATTTATATCACTTTTCTTTAGCAAAAATTCAGCTACGAAAGAAAATCTCCCAAAATGTACATCCATTTACAACGATGCACGGTCAAATGCATTTTATTTTCAAAGCTATCGCGCACTAAAAGCTTCCAACTCAAAGTAAATGCATTTCCAAAAAAATAAGCCGAAAGGTGACATTTGTCGCGAACATCCAACGTTGCGATTTTACGACTTAGTACTTTCCAATGTCTTTTAGTATATAGCTTATGAAACCCGCGATAGTACTGGAAATTGAATTTTCATATTACAGCAGACATTTTTAAAATATCTGCGCGAAACGTTACTGGGGGCGGTTGCAATACTGACAATGTTTCGACACGTTTCGACGCGTTTCGCTATGTTTCGACTTACACTTTCTCAGTCAAGGGCTTAGTTACATTTAGTTTCTTCGGAGCGGAAATAAGATGCTCACAAATAATGTGGCTTACGATTTTCTGCACTGAAATGTGGAAACTAGATACCATAATATTGTACCGTCAATATTTACTAAAGTATTTTCAGTATATGGCATCGACGACTATAACATCAACAATGTTGCAATTTTAATAATATTCTTTTATATCTGCAGTCAACACTTTTATCAGTCGTAAAAAACGTTATTTCACAAGTATCAATAACAATGCGTACCGCGGGTTTGATTCCCGCACGGAACAAATATTTGTACGGCCTATTGTTGTTCCGGGTCTGAGTGTGTGTGCATGTGACATGTATGTTTGTAAACTGTACCCACGATAAAGGGAAATCCCTAGGGCAACGTTTAAAAAATAAACAGAAAAAAAATCAAAGCTTTGAAAAGTAGGTATTTGGTGCAAAATTATTTCTAATACCATTCATTAATTGATTTAATACGTGTGTCTTGTAATAAATCCACGCTGTCTTATAGTTGGAAGAGCAAACTTAATAATAATTATCATACTAGTGGTCGCTAGTGGTCGAAATTCGACCGTAATTTTAGCTTTCTGCACTCCTTCTCCTTATTAACTTTAATGATGCCAAATGTCACACACCTCGGCCTCCGTGCGCGCAATATGCTTAAAAAGGGGTACAAAGATTTTCTTCACGTATTAACATATTGATTATTATATTATTAATGCATATTTTAATAATGTAAAATATTTTAGGAGGTAAATCTATAGGTTACAAAGACTTTTTTTCAGAAAAGAAATAAAATTATATCAAAATAAAATATATACGTTTTCAAAACTAATTACCATAATTGATAATTAATTATTTATTATTAATTAATTAATTGTAATTGATGTTTCCGTTCGCATAAAACCTTTATTCCTCTATGATTATGAATGGCAGTAAGGTCAACCTCGACCACACGACCTGGCGGGCTCGGCTACTCTGACACACACACGCATCGCATCGCCGCGCCGCCCGATCTTAGGGCTCCCACACATAACTGCGAATTCGCACCGCATCGCAAATATCTGCGAGCTCACTCGACGTATTCCTATCGGTTTAACCGTGTTGCGAATTCGTATCGCATCGCATCGCGGTTTGGTGTGGGCGCCCTTAATACCTACATAATTTTTGAATCTACTGCAGCTTTCATTTGATATTTGAAATGAATTCTATACCATTCATAGAGCCTAGCTTTAAAACATTTTGGATTAATAAAATAGGACCTTAAAATTTCTTTCAATAAACGATGTCATCCGTAAGCCCTACATAAAATAAAAACGTTTTCATCTTATTAATAAACAACGATTAATTACAAAATCAAGCTCCGTATATAAACAGAATTTTAAACATAAACATTTCAAGCTTCTAAATCTCCAGCCATTAAGACGACCAAAATACCAAGAGATCAGAAACGTCGAGTAGGTCACGCAGTCGTCTCATATTTTACTTTTATAGGAGAAAAGGACGAATCCGTTGTTTGTGAAGGGTTGTAGTAATAGCGCCTCTGAGGAGGCTGTCTAATCCCTTTCGAGGGCGGGCTGACCTAAAATTGAAATTCTCAGCCCCTTCTAAGTGGCAATGTTTCACGGACGCAGTCCAAGCTCTAACATTAAAGTTTAAGTAATGACGGTGTTCTTTGACTTCGAATTTTCTCCTGCCTTCTGCGTTGCGATAGGTTTTATTGCGGTACATTTTGAAATATTGCTTGGGGTGGCTAATTGCTTTGATCAACGTTATATCTTGCTTGCGAAGGTATTGGAGCTTCTTATTAATTTATAAGTACCTACGTCGAGTTGAGAGCACCAGTCATTAATCCCCGTCAAAAAGATGGATGTTATAAGTTTGTAGTGTGTATCTGTGGATCTGTGTATACGTGTATCTGTCTGTGACATTGTAGCTCAAAAATGGATGGACCGATTTCAATGCACACTACGAACTTATAACACCCCTCTTTTTTGTCGGGAGTTATTATAAGAATATCTCGTAACTGACTGACTGACGTCGCGGACGGCTGGACATTGGTAGAATGTTCGTACTCACTCGGAAACACGAAAATTGCAGAAGCGCATAACTTTAATCGTTATAGTACCGTACGTTATATCCTCCACGACATCCCCAGGGATGTTAAGGTGCCATAAAATAAATTTAATTGAATGTGAGTCATTTCTCAAATCAATCATGTAGGAGGTTCTAACATTACACCCGTTCTAAGATTTATGGGTCATAAAATTTATGGTAGACCAGTAGTAACTTCCTTGAAAGGAAAAAAACGTTGAGATCTTGACATTCTGAGGTTCGTTAAAGAATAAAAAGCGCCCACAAAAGTGACTACAAGGTCAAGGGCACTTTTTTTTTAATCGGACGATTTTAAAAGTATATTGTAGGTATGGATAGACTACAAAGTCTATCGATACAACATAGTTTGAAACCTGTTCGAGCAACTCTTAAATTTATATTATTAAAGTTGAATTTTATTTACAAAAGTAAATCTTCACGTAATAAAATTTCACCAATCACGGAGATATTTAATAATGGCAAAGGTATTTGCAAAGAGTCTTATGTACTTGGTGATGAGGATCTAACACCTAATTAATAGGGCTGTTAATTATCAGAAAACCAACGCTGAAGGGTTGGGCTTGGCGCAAAGTCAATGAGTAATGGAATAAGCCTTCTTTAAATAAGATATTTAAGGGACTTATTTATTTACTGATCAAAAGATTGTTTAATGTTTGAGTTAAATTTTAAGGTTAAAATTAGCTACAAAAGAGAATCTTGTTCGTAGCAGTGTTTTTGATCGTAGAACTTTCGTAGCAGCAGTTCAGCGCTACGGCGGGTGCGTAGCACTGTGCTACGTAATAATTAAAAATGACAATACAGTGCTATAGCGTGCTTATACATAGCTTATACGCGCCGCAAATGCGGTCTATCTTTAATAGTACTAAACAATGAAATTTTATACCCCGCAATTTAAAGAAGACTCAATTCGCACAAAAGTTTGTTCTTAAAACACAGCTACGTTTTAACTGGAGCTAAGATCTTAAATAGATATCTCACGAGTTCAGTGCACTAAGGCAGTCGTGTTTGCATCCTATTTTCGTACGGTCTCGCCGTTCAAAGGATCGAGACACACGGCCGGAGCGCTAATCGGCCCCCTGATTACGTATACAGTTGTTGTCGCAAATAAACGTTCTATTCAGTATCCTCTTATGAAAACGTCTATAAGCGAGAAAGGGATGCATTGTTTGTTGGTCGCTGTGGCTGTCAAATTTTTCTTACGTAATCCAGGCGCGGGTGAAGGGAAGGATAGGGTAATTGTAGTAAGAATCCAAATCCTACATGAAATTAAATCATCACCTTTTCATTTGGATTATTTTCGCATAGATTTCAAATAAAATTATGTTTTTTATTATAATATATTTGATATTAAGTTTTTAAACTGTCATGGTCACGAACATGAGTATTAGAGTTCAAAACGGGATGTTTACCATGTTTAAAGATTGTTTTGAGCTTCCGATATTTCGACACTGTTGATAAACTTTTTGATATTGTAGTGAAAAGTGAAGGAGATTATGAGGAATGCTGATTTCAAAATGTAGGATTGAGAGCCAGGAAGAGAGTGTGATTTTTGATAGGTAGTTATTTATTGCATATAAATACAGGCAGTTACTAAGTGATTGGTTATTTGGATGACCAAGTGATAGTTCTTTCGAGTCTGAAATGTCTACTTGGTTTTTCAATACAGGAAAAATCTGGCCATTGCTTTATAGGCCATTGCTTTATAAATGCAATCCTTCTTCTAAACTCTGCGTTTTTTTTACTTAAAACAAGTTTCTTCCTCTATTACTGAATGGTGCGTGCTGTATTTTCGCAGTGTATATTTTGGCATCTAAATGCTGCAACTCTTAAAGGAACAAGTTCTGACTTTGCACGCCAATCAGACCAGATCTTTCAAAAGGCCTCGTCACTTGCTTTTATTAACGTAGTGAGATACCATCATGGGCTCTTCTCCCTCTCGGGGGAGAGGTGTGCCGGACTCCTACCGACTAAACTCACAACGGTGGGACGCTTTTGGCACCTGATGGTGGATTTCGAGAACTCTCAAAGACTACCATAGTGCTGGCACTATACAGGACTGGGCCTGTTAGGGCACATCTCAGGAGGGAAGGAGTCAGTAAATAGATTTGCCCCCAGACCTCACCACCTACTTTTCCCAACTGTTCATAATGAAGTCGGCTTTCAGTCTAGCTAGACGCAGCTAATACCAGTGTTTCACAGAGACTGACTGCCATCCGACCTGCGCAATCCAATTACTTGAGAAACCGATACCCTAACGTCAGACCGATCGATATATAACGACTGACGTATATAGGTAATCCAAATGCGTAGTTTAAAAAAGCTGTGGATCTTCGAAATTCAATTGATAATATTCTTATTAATTACGTTCCTTGTACCTAAACTAATATTATAAAGAGAAAAGAGTAGATTTTTTGTATGTTTGTTTGTTTGTTTGTAATGGATAAAGTAAAAAAATACTAGACCTATTTAAAAAAAAACTTTTACCAGCAGAATGCTATATTAGATATCACTGAGTAATATAGGCTATAATTTATAAAGATATCACGCGGGCGAAGCCGCTGGTGGAAGCTAGTTTGTTTATATTGTGACGGCAGGGCTGGCGCTGTGGCTAAGCGATTGGATTTTTGCGCTACATGCCGCGAGTTCCATCCCTGAATGGAACAATAGTAGATTATTAACCAAGGGGATAAAGCAGTGTCTTCTGTCGCGGGTGACGAAGGACTCGAGGTTTACTCCCGAGCGTAGCGAGGGTGTCAAAAACTTAAATCACGAGCGAAGCGAGGGATTTAAGACGAGTCCTGAGTGTAGCGAGGGATGTTAAGTTCACCTAAGACTAAGACAGCTTTATCACTGAGGAAAATACTCTACTTTTCGTACCATTTGCGAAAAAATTAACACAATAACAATATGAGATAAGCATTTTAGAACATTAACTTATTTATAAAAAAACTTAACGTTTATGTATTTGAAGAAAACAAAAACTAGGCAAATTCCTAGACTAATATTTTTTGTCGGAAATGCAAAAGCATCAAGCTCATACGGCCTCGTCGGTTTTCGTAATTTTATTTAATAATCATAACTGCATAATAAATGCGTATTCCTTTTTCAAAAAGATGTATAATGCTTTATATACAAACTCAATGGTGTAAACACAGATGAGTTCAGTATAAATTTCGGTAAGTATTCCAAATTTAAATCACATTCTCCCCCTAAAGGATGAATGAAATTCAGTACAATTTTCTTTCCCTGTTTTTAACAGATTAAAAATGACTATTGTTATGTTCGCTTTTTGTGGCATAGAATGTCACTTTTTTGAGCAAGTGGTACGAAAAATATATTTGTATGGCTTACAGATAGTTGTTCTGGGTCTGGGTGTATGTGCATTTGATATTTATGTTTGTAAACTGTACCCACGATAAAGGAAAAATAGAAGAGTGAGGAAAAGTTGAAAAAAAAATGCCCAGAAATCTTTGTGACTTCGATTTCTTCTGCATCAATAATCATACATGCACACTCATAGAGCTGCTGAATCTATCTGTACCCCAAATTGAACGAGCAATCCGTAGCTTAAAAAGCCACTGCACCATCCAAACTGTCTAATTAGTCAACTCGTAACTGTTAACGTAAATTTTCGCTAGAAAAGCTCCCGAGCCCTGTGTATCATAGGCATTCTTATTCAACATTGAGTGCAACGACCTCGTCAGGTGTATAAAAATCCGCAACAGAGTGGCAGGGGTGCGGGGATTCTCTATTGTTTGTTCAACGTGTACTCTATATCGAGGTAGTGAACAAAACTGATTTGTAGTTAGGCATCGTTCCTACAAGGTTTGTTTTTCTATGTTATACTTGAATGCTCTGTTACGGATATGTAGACATGAAGGGAAAACAAGAAACATGAATGCGAGCGTGTTTATGTTTACTAGCAGTGATTTTTCTGACGTGGAGGTCAGATATAGTACAATAACAGAAAAATAGTAGAATTTTAGGATGACTGTTTATAATATAACCTAACGGTCAAAAATCCGCGACTCCAACTAGAAAAAGAGCTGTAACTTTTGAACAGCTCAACAGATTTTCATGAAATATAGCTAAGATGATACCCGATAATACTAGCTTACGATAAAACTGCAATGAAATCGGTCCATCCGTTTTGGAGCTAGGATACCAGTGACATATCCACAGATATGCAGATACACGCTGGCCTAGTGCGGGTTGGTGGACTACACACATCATTGAGGACTTTATGAGACCATCTGGGGGCCTAAAAAGGCCACATTGAGCAATTCATCTACTGATCTGCATAGTAACTGTCAAACAGATGATTACTGAATATGAACCTTATGCGGATGACATTAAGAGTTGTCAATTAAGTAGATATTTTGACATTCGTAATATGAATCATATTGTGATTCATCTAAAGCGGCCTCTTTAGCCCCCCTGAGGTGTGCAGGCTTCCTTACGATGTTTTCCTTCAAAAACACAAGTGATAATCAAATTGCGATCCGCACATAAATTCGAAAAGTCAGAGGTACGGGCCGGCTACGAATTCGGACACTCCTGCATCGAAGGCAAGCGTTCAGTCGCTAGGCTATCACTGCTTAACACTTTGACGGACACCGAGTCACACCACTTTGACACTAGTTTTTGGTATGAAATATTTGTTGCTGCTATAGCAGTTCTGGTGCATCTGATAACTAAGATTGTTTGCAATGGGACAATGTAACGCGAATGCGAATGCTATAGCCGACCTGCCCATGCGGGGTGCGGGAGGTGTGGTGGGAAGACATTTGATCGAGTGTAAAATCTGCTCAATTGGACACTGGCTGAATTGGAAAAAGTTGACAAGTGACACTAAAGAACGCTTTTTATTATTTTACATGAACCAAACGTCTGTCTTAGCAGCTCCGCCCAGAGGGCGGCGGCCAACTTGGACTGCTATAGCCTTTCTGTCAATATATAAAGTCCAAAAAAGAATGTCATTACAGTTCTGTCCGTCAACGTGTTAATTGAGTATATATTCTATAGTTAAAAAGCTAGTAATATTGCTCTAACAGAAACCTAGAAAATGGATTACTTGTAGAACGAGTGCTATCTTGATGGTCAGTCACCATAATTCTAAAGCACGGCCTTTCTTTTGTTTCACTTGACTCGCTGAATCTTGAACAGATTACGTAACTTCCTAAGTTCCTACTGTAAGATGTCTTGCTGTTGGTAATTTTCTTGAATTTTACAATAATAATAATGAGAATTGCAATGGAGTTGAGAGTCTACTAGTCTATATTTAAAACAAATCAAATCATTTCCTCGCATAATATGGGTAGACGCTGTAGACAGGTGGTAAATATGATTGCTAGTAACAAAAACTAGTATCCGCATATTAACCATCACTGGCATGGCAGACTAGATACCAACGATGAAAAAAGAAAAAAAAAATGCGTTTGGGCATCTCGTGAAGGTAGTCGATACTGCAAACTGTGAGATTTGTAAGGTAAGGTAAGATACCTACCATGCTTTAGTGGAGTGCGCCCGGATTAGGGCAGAGCGCAGAGCGCTAGAATTTGAGGCTGGATTTAGTCTTAGGGATGTTGGTATTTGCAATTCGCTCTTGTCTGATCCTACATCTAAACTAGTTATTAAGTTATATTACTTATATCTTAAGTTAATTAAATCTAGACACTAAGTTCAATTTTGTAAATCAATAAGGCTGGCATAATCGCTCAGCGATCGAAGCCTTTTTATTTCTATAAATAAATAAAGATTAAAAAAAAACATAGTTCACTTAAAATACATTAATTGTTTGACTATCCTTAATATAATTTGGTAAATTGTTATACAATTGTGCTCCTTCAAACATAATGGTTCTTTTACCATAATCAGTTCTGTGACGTCTTATTGACAAACGTGTATTCCATAAAACTTACATGCAAGAACTTATTCAATCTAAATATAATATGTTGTAGATATGTTCTTGTATTTTTATTGACCTCATTCTCAAAGATACCCTAAAGTAAACCATACAAAAACAATCTTTCGGTTTACCCCGACATGCAACAAACATCGAAAAACAAAAACAAAATGGAGGGCGTACCAAACCCATTTACAAACCCAAATAGATTTGGATTGACGTATAAAAGGACATTTTCTCACAAATATACGACCAACTATATGTCTGGGCGAATCGTCACTTTGGTCTATACATCTCAATAAATTTCTTTGACAGTTCTGGGTTTTGCAACATAGAAAATGGCGTCGTTACAGAAAAAAATAGTGCAGATGGATCGATGTTACTTTGACGTTTGTAAGTAATTACGTTGATGCAAAGGCGTTAGGAATGAAAGAATCGATTATGTGGGAAATGTTTATATTTTATAGAACATTTAGAGAAGAAATATCTGATAGTACGTCACATAATATAGTTTATTTTTATTTTTGTGGCTGCAAAGAATCCTGAATAGAATAGAATAGATCTTTATTTCATGTAAACCAGATACAGGCACTTATGAAATGTCGAGATTCTAGGTGCACGGTTCCAAATAGTAGATCCTATCGAGAATAAACGGCAAGAAACTCCATACAAACTCTTTTAAAATAATAGATTACAATCTTGATGGTACTGACCATGTTGCGGTAAGAGCTGCGAGAATAATATAATTTAATGTGAATAAAAATGAAGAATAGGATAATAATGATTTGCCTCTGAATAAGATTGCCATGGCAGTTACAAGCTGACTAGTTCCAACAGACGGCACCAAGACGAATCAACTTGAAGTGGAATATCTTTGATATGGTATGGTATGTATTATATATTTTGTTACAATATAAAACTTAAGGAAAACGGGCCCAATCGTAACTAAAAATATCAGTAATTTGGTCATGACCTCCAACAAAAATTACAAAGAAATATCAGCGTTCACAATAAAATACACGTCGCCAAACCAACGGTTCCGACCCTCGAGTTATGAGATCCTAAAACACCTCTCGTATCAAAAAGCGGAGTGCCGTCTAACGCCAGGGAACAATAACCTTTTTCAATAAAAATCCTTAATATTATCCGACATGGCTTGAGACAAAAAGCAGGAAAAAAAACATTTCTAACACGTAGCTGAAATAAAATCCGGCATTCGTCCGTCCAATGGATACAATTGTGTCCAACGGAGTTCACGCATCGCTGGCTTTTCGCTATGGCCGCTCGATGACGTAATTAGGTACCTAGCCATATTCGGACCCGGCTTTACAGTAATGCTGTTTTATTTGCCGGAAGACTGAACGAATAACTTTTGGTAGGTTTGTCTGGAGATGAGATTAGCAACATTTTTGAGTGTTAGAATTAAAGTAAAGGGATTTGCCAACGCGAGTGTAAAGAAACAGTATCGTGGTTATACTCTTATGATAAAATATAAAATTACTAATCTTTCTTTCTTTCTTTCCTTAACAAAGAATGTCTGGACTGACCGCCGCGCCGTCCCACCCACCGCATCTTCAGTACTATAATTGGTTTTTTATTCGATGCAGTTACTTGAAAGATGAACGGATAAAATTAAAAAAAAAAAAAAATAGTTATTGAGGACGAAAAATTGAATGAACATTTAACGAACTTAATAATGTACTTATATGCAGATTTTTATTGAATTTGATAACTTGACTATATAAACACGATTATAACTATTAAAAATGTTGCTTTGCACTATCAAGTTACTGCATCGGATGAAAAATCCGGTTATTAATATGGCGTTATTTTCTTAGTATGCTGTATAGGTGTGAATCCCGCGATCGTGTCTATGCGTTACAGAACATTTGTATGAAGATTCCACACACTCATTTAGGTACCTACTCTGGTTTTGCGAAGGCATTCTGGTTTGTAAAGAGACGCTTTTCGTTCCAACTCAATGTCGTCAGTTTTAATAGAAATACAATTCTTTCAGATAATATTACAATCATAAAATTAATAAGATAAAATGACCTTAATAAAAGAAAATAATATTGTACATTTTCATTTACAACGTCTGGAAAAATATATATAAATAAAATAAGTCGCTTTTAAAACGATTTACTTGGTATCAATTTGCAAACATAAAAAACATCTTTTGACAAACATGATCTATTTATCAAAGACACGCTACGACAAAATACTGGCGACTTTTTATACTTGAGAAATTTTCACCTTTGAAGTGTCTAAAAGAACATCCAACAATATGCTAATTTATTCAATTAACGTCGAATGTTTTATTTATCAATGCCATTTACGATATAGTTATAATTATGAACACCTAGAGAGGTCAAAAGAAAAAAAAATACAATCTTGAGAAAATAACATTAAAATACATGGCACCGACGTCTTTTTTTAAAATATGATTTTATTTTTTATTATTATGTCGTAGAAATTAAATGGCATTTCTAACTGAGTGCCTGTGACTCAGTCCACGTGGAATTCCTGGAGAATGGAGTGATCTTCCGAGATAAAAAATATCCCAAGCCCTACCCCATGATCGTTCTTAAAAAAAAAGTAAAAGAAAAAAAAGATGATGTATTTAAGTTGTATGCCAAATTTCGTTGAAATCCGTTTAGCCATTAAGACGTGATTGATTAACATTATCCAAATTAAAAACCTCTCAAACAACCCAGCTTTTATATTTTTTTTATTAGTAGTAGGAAGTAGGATGATGATATTTTTTTATATATTACGTAAACTTTCATTACAGGAACAGCATTTAAATTATTCTGTTTCTAAAATTAAAGCATCCTATACATAAGGTGAAAAGCGTCTGTCTATCAATTTATTAAAACAGGGTTACTTTAAACTTTAAAGCATATTACTATAGACCTTTGCCATAATAAACATTGAGTGCCATTAAAGCCCACAAAAAAAAAAACAAAATTATTTTATCTCAACTGAATAATCTCTACGAAGGCCAATTGATGAAATCTTATCTTTATTGTGACAGCGTTGATCCCGTTCTCGGTACTAATCATGAAGTATGGTCCAATAAGAAAGTTGTATCCCAGTTCGTTGGAGTTAACTTTCATTAGGCCAACTTAGGCCAACTTAGGCCTATACTCATATAAAAACGTCAATGTAAACTTAAGTTGGATTTATAGACATTTTCTTGGAGACCTTTCTGTTGTTTACTTGGCACTAAATGTTAGTTAAAATAAGACTCGTATTTTTGGGTTAAGTAAAACTGAGGTCAGGAGGGTTAAGTGATATAAATACAGGGTTACTGGTTGAACGAGCGAAACATTGGAAAAGGGGATTGTACTCATCATTATGAACTTTCACAACGGCATCAACGCGGAAATCGCGAAAAAATATCAGCACTTCCATAATTATAATTAATCAAATTAATGGGAACATTAATAGGAAACAATAATGATGTTGGATTTCAGCGTAATGTGATAAAAGCAAGTGCAGTGTGGTAAAGGCCCTTTGCCTTTACCACACTGCACTTGCTTTTATCACATAACAACACACACGTTACAATAAATATTTATAGCCGATGAATTAATCCTCGGTATGATCATAATTTCACAATGCCACATGAAATGTATTTTTATTAAATTCCATAACTATAAGTATCGACCATAAAATTTAAAACATTGCCAAAAAAAACAACCAAAAATTAATTTGAAACGACTCCAAAAGTTAAATAAACCTTTTTTATAGTTTTTACATCCAGAAAGTTTTAAATTGTTACATTGGACTGGTCTGGTTATATCCAAATTTAACCGGTCTGAACCGGTTTCCAAACTTGGCACACTGTCAAAAGTGGTGCCATGGCTTACGCTTGCACCAAATTTGGTTCGTCGCAGAGTTATCGGACCGAATAAATTAAAGGAAAGAATGTTTTTGCTGAATTGGACAATGGAATAACTAAGTTATGCGAGACGTTGTATTTTTTGTTTTAGAAATTTCTTAGAGGCATCGATAAACAAAAAAAGTGGTCATTTCGAATTTTTCACGGCACCCATTCACGAGCACACACCACCACTAAGCTATCACTAAGCTCAACCGTAATGAAGGGAACTCAACGACCCGACACACAACGCCACCATCAGCGAGACATTTTAGTGAGTATGACAGACTCATATTACTAGACAACAGGTAGGAATTTAGTATGCTGTTACAAAAAAAAACAATGTACAGAAAATAATAACTTCACTCAACTCAACAAACCAATAAACCGTTACTGACATTTCACGCCATTTGCAATAAAAGTGCTTTTATACACTTTAACACTTTAAAAGTTAGTAACACCTTTAGTTGGGAACTCTTAGATAAGAACCGTAGCAGGCTCGATTTAAGTATGCTAGAGTCCGTAAACGTACAAAGTAGTACAGGGCCGGACTACAAGGGGTACATTGCACTACACTTGAAATAGAGGAATAATTGATGCTGATTATAATTTGCTATCGATAGCCACTCTGCCAGTGTTTTTTTTTTTTTTTAATTACATTTTCCCTCTCTAGGATTTCTCCTGTATCGAGGGTACAGTTTACTGCGCCCACCGTGTCGTCAGATTGTTAATTGTTAGGAGTTCCACTTCAGCAAGACCAAGTCGAAGTGATTTTTAATTCAGGTTTGTTATTTATTACAATATTAATTATAATATTGATTATTTACACCTTTGATAAGTTTCAACTCTTTTGTCCTAAATTATCCTCACATAACTTTTATTCGAGATCAATGTGTAATTTAATATTGTATACAATATTCCCAGTTAAAAAGAGTAACCATAGAATTTCTTGCTCGTTCTTCTCCATTGGAAATCAACACTTTGGAACGAGGCAACTAAAGTCTAACTATTCATAAGTTCCTGAATTGGTTTACATGAATAAAAACATCTTAGATTTGATTTGATTTGGACTCGTAAGGTAAATATTAATATCAAGTTGATTTAATTAGCAGCATCCATTTTTATTTTGATGATTTATATTTAAACGTGACTCCATAATTATTCAAAATAACCTGTAAAAATATTATACATGAAATAGGTGACAATGTTAACAAAAACGTAGAAAAGAGCTGCGTAAATTATACAATAAAAAAAGAATAAGAAAAAACCTCTTCTGCGGCTTGTAATTTTTTATTGCCGATTGAATAGTAATTAAATTTTAACAAAATTTTGTCTCAAACAAATGTCAGTGTTATGGTTCAGTATTACAGAAAGTTCGAGACGAATATAGCGCCTTAATGTCACGTCATCATTTCAAATAAGTTTATAATCCAGCCGGCCCTGGCGAGCGTGATGTCACCAACAAACTCTCCTTATAACTCCGGTCTTCAGGGAATGTTCTAAAACTAGGTCTAAGTGTATTTATTGCGTGTGGTTTTGAAGGATAATTTTATAAGTATATTTGTTTATTTTTACAGGATTTACACTTCTACCCTCAATTATTAATGTACCTATTATCGTCACTATTGGCACAATGGCTAAATCATGGGCTTTCTGTGCTATGTGTCATGGGTTAGATCTACACACCGAACAACTTTTGTAAGACCTACAGGTAGTTGGGGTCTGAGTGTGTGTACATGTGAGATGTATGTTTGTAAACTGTACCCAAGATACAGGAGAAATGAAACAGTGGGACAAGGTTTTTTAAAGAAATGTAACATTGCTCTAAATTTTGGGGCAAATGCGCGATTTCATCTTTAGAGCTCATTGTTCAGATTTTTTATTTATTAGATAATTCTTTTTTTTAATGTAGGCCATAATAATTAATGGTCATCATTTATGAAGTCTAGTACAAGTCTAGTACTTAGTAGGTATATATATTTATTATTGTACAGGCTAGTTCATTTCTTACTTTGAGTCATAAAGTATTAAAACCACGTGAGCTGGCAATCATTTAGCAAATTCTTTCACCTAAATATTATATGATGTTATGGATTTTAAGTAATAACATGTAACGACATCTAGTGGTACATGGAATAACTACGTAGCAAGCTAACTGCAATGGGCGTATACAATACGAATTCGACCAATCAAGTTACGAAGCCTGCATCACGTAAGTAAAAAGATTATCGTGTCTAAGACGTAAGTTGTCCCGGAATTCGGCCCGCCAGGCAATATCACCTCGCAATATACAGAAGCAAACATTTTCCATGTCATCATCTACGTTGGGGTCGGCTCCTAGTCTAACCAGATGCGGCTGAATATCAGCATATTACGCGAAGTGACTGCCATCTGACCTCCACCATCCAATTACTAGGAGACACTGATAGTACTGATACCCTAAGGTTAAATTGGTTGTCAGACTTTTTGGGTTCCTAACTTGTCTCGTGGGTGAAGAACCGGTCACCCATCCAAGGACTAACCGCGGCAAGCGCTGCATAACCTCTCTGATCGACTAATCTCCGCGGTAGCTATGTAACTACGAACGCCTTCAAATATTTTCTATGTCAACAACAAAATACCTGTCTTCAATAGAATATCTGGAATAACAGTTCATTTGATCCAGTCACTTTTTTTCTAAGAAATATTCTGTTATTATTTCTGATACAATGATTGTGTCTGTACTAATTTGATTCCATTGTCTATGTCGGTTGACGTATATTCAATCAGTATTTTGCTTCGGAAAACACGACATATTTGTGTTATTGTGGAGACATAAGAAATTATTTTATGTCAGTGTGTGGAATTATTTGTAAGCTGCTTTGAGGAAAAGATCAATGTTATTAGCTATAAGCTCCCTGTCTAACGTAAACAGTATTATAGTGATCACTTTGTAAAGATATAGTTAGCGCTCAGCTCATAGCAAAAGCTTAACTGTCAAAAACCCCCGACGTTAATTAAAAAAAGAGCTGTAACTTTTGAACGGCTGAATAGATTTTCATGAAACATGGCTAAGATGATACGTACCTCAACCATGAGTTTTCCGTGCCGTCTAACGTTCACGTTCACATGCAATATTTGTATGGGAATATTTTCAGCGCCTCTAGTGGTATAAATAATGAACTAAAGTCACTATTCAAATATTGCATGGTGAACGTGAACGTTAGACGGCACGGAAAGCTCATGGTAGAGGTATTGAATAAACTGGATTTTAATTAAAATGTATTGAAATCGGTTCATCACAGACAGATACACAGATCCAACACAAACACACACACTACAAACTTATAACACCCCGCTTTTTTGTCGGGAGTTAAATAAATCCGGTCCATTACAATTCCACTGCTGGGTACGAGCCTCTTCTCGGAATGAGAATGGTTAGGCTTTAGTTCACCATGCTGGCCTAGTGCGGGTTGGCGGACAATACACGCCATCGAGAACTTTATGAGGCTCTCTCAAGTGTGCAGGTTTCCTCACAATTTTTTCTTTTCCTTCACCTATAATACAACTGATAATCAAATTGTGATCCGCACATAAATTCTAAAAGTCATAGGTGCGGGCCAGATTTCAACTCAGACCCTGTCTAGGCTATCACTGCTATGATCAGAATAAAGACATAGATAAATAAAAAAATATAAAAACTAATGAGATATGGACGCAGTAATAAATTTAGAAAACAATTCATCCAAGAAATTTCATTACCAGCCTGATACTGAACACTCTAAATTTTAAGTAATAACATCTCAAATACAAAAATAAACAGCAAAGCAACACCTCGTTATATAAAAAAAGAAAATATTATCGTAGTCTGTATAAATTTAATATGAAGCTTATACCCGGGCGAAGGTTGTGGATGACGTCATACCTCCCGCTCCCCTCCTACGCAACGAACATTACTAAGTAAGGATGCCCCAATTAGTGTTTGAAGTTCATTGTCGACTATCGAGTACGGTCTTGTAATCCGAGTTATCGATATCCAATTACCGTTACGAATGATAAACTTAGAATTGATTTTAGCTCGATTCTATTGGCCGTTTCGTGTATTGAAATTTGTAATTGGAATTCTATTAATTTTATAGACAAAAAACGCTTTGTGTAATTTCGTTTGTGTTGTTGGAATGCTATTGTTCTTATCGATGATGTTGTATTTATAGATATAGAAGCTAATATGAAACGATTTTATTGGTCAGTCTTGCATATTCTTTTTTTTTTATTTTTTTTTATAGAGTATAAGTTATTATTTACATAAAGGCAAAACAGGCTAGCTTAAAATGCCATGCTTTTTTAAATAATTATAAAACATTCGCAGGTTATTTAAAAATATTTACATTTATTACCACATTGCCAGAAACCACGACTGTAACACGACAGATTTTATTATTGTCTCGGTTAAACATTATGACAAAAAACTAAAAGCAATAATAACTCGACAAAAATGTCGACTAATCGCAACGACAGCACATCTCTACAAAAAGGTTTAATTCAACAAATAGAAGTGAAACAAAATGATGGATGTGGTTTTAGTCGAGTTCAAAGAGTTCGCTTAGTTTCTTTGACAAAGGTTTATACTAAACTCTACTGTTTAAGATTTTGTTTGCTTACTGTACGTATCTGCCTGAAAAAGGTTCTATTTAAGTAAGTATAAAGTTACATTTCTCGAGAATTGCTTAATTAATAAGACGTCGGCGGAACAATAAAGTTTTTAATAACGTGATTTATTTTGAGAGACATTAGTAAAATATAATTATGAAGATAATTAATATAGATTGATAATAAATAACATGGTACAATTTCATTATTTTCAATTAATATTATAGCTTCGAATGTTGACCTAGAATCACGTTTTGAAAGTACCTGCAAAGGCTTACTTGAAATAAAAAAACTTTGACTTTGATGCCGATGCCTTCTCAATTTTATGAAATATTGTTACATGTTAGCATTTATTATTACGATTGATTGGATTTAAATTATTGTTACAGATTTCCGAGAAAGCGGATAAAAAAATCGCACTGCTGGGCACGGGCCTCTTCTTGGAATGAGAAGGGTAAGTAAGGCCTTAGTCAACCACGGTGGCCTCGTGCAGGTTGGTGGACTACACACACCATCGAGGACTTTGTGTGGTCTTCTCAGATGTGCAGGTTTCCTCACGAAGTTTTCCTTCACCGTTAACGTAAGTTATAATTATTATTTGATCCACACATAAATTTGAATAGTCAGAGGTGCGGGCCGGGTTCCAACTCAGGTCCTCCTGCATGGAAGGCAAGTGTTCAACCCCTATGCTATCAATGCTTGAAAAACGGATAATTTAATTAAAATCAAATCAATCAAATCTTACTTAATTATCTTGCTTTTTTTTAACACTGTTGGAATATTTTCATCACTCGATCACTATTGAATATATTTGTGCTCATGACTGTTAAACACACCCTCAAACATTAGCCATAAAAATAAAAAATAACACCGACACACGTATTTTAAATATATCGCACTTTACATTGCCGCTGTTATACATCATTGTACAATACTGGGTCGAACACAAGAGCCATGTGTCATGCAGCCTGGCGTTTTTATAGCTGAGCGTCCATCGCTGATATTTGCACTAAGAGCCCACGATTTAATAGCCTTCGGTGATGGATATTGTTTTTGGATGAATAATTTTTAGGACGTGTGTTAGACAATATTGGACAATGGAGCTTTTGTTTAGAATCGATGTATTTCGATTTGATTTTATGGACACACAATAGATAGGTACAGAGAGCCGACTCCATATAACGTGCGATAAAGAAAGAAAGAAAAAGAAAGAAATAAGGTTTATTCGATAACAAGTGCACGCATATATAGACGCATACGTATGGCGCCTGTCTTCTGTATCTATCTATTTTGTGTTATGGAGGTCGGTAAAACATGAATGTAGCAATGCTGTGTTAAATAATAAAAGATTAGGTAGGTATAGCTCTTTTGATAGTGTTAAAACTAGAATCAAGTCAGAAAAGCTTTCACAGTTATTGTGGCGAATGAAAAATAATTTTTAAAAGTTTTGTTTGTGTTTTTAATGTTCATTCTATTTTTAAAGATTTTATTTTCATTTGTTTTTTTTTTCGTCTCCTTTTGTATTTTACTGAATAACTAGCTGTAAAATTTATTTTTCACTTCAGTAGCTCAAACATGTAGGTTTTGCTGCCTGAAATCAGTGAGCAAAATGCGATTTTGCTCACTGAGTGAGACAAAGTAACTTTTTAATTTTTGTTTTCAGAAAGCCGCGAATATCTTATTCAGCCTTGGGTTAATCATACAATTCGAAATGAAACATTCACACTCTATCTCTTTCCCGCCATTAGAAAGAGAGAGAGACAAAGACCAGCCCTTTCGAAGTTCCGATTTTGAATTCGACCTCAAAGACAAGTTAACACGTTCGGAATTTCGTACTGACTACAGAAATTTTGCAAAAAGACAATTATGACCAATGACCAAAGAATCCTCTCTTAATTATGTCTTATAGTGTAATTTATTGAATTTTTAATTTATTGTTGTATTTAAACGAAAATAAGTATTTACTGCAAATAAAACTGATATTTAACCTGTAAATATTTATTTCTAGTTTCAATAATGTTACGTAATATATTTTATCTCCTAAAGTGTTCTCGCTGCTGAAGTGAAAAGTTATGTGTGTTACACGAGAGCAAAGTTTTTTGCATCTCGTGCCTTTGAATCCCTCGCCACACTCAGGATTCAACTTTAGAATCACTTGCTACGCTCGTGATTCAATCTTTGAATCCTTCGCTTGCTCAAGATTCAAAATCAGCACTCGCAGCAAAAAACGACTTTGCTCTCTTGTTGCACAAATAACTATTTTCTTTCATTTTTTTTCTAATATTCCGCAACTGATAGTATGGAAAGAATAAAATAGAATAAACACTTATTTGGACACAACAAAATGAGATACAACATACAGGATAAACACAAGAAGGAAGAGAATGGCATGACATTATATAAAAACAACTAAAACTTCATGGACATGTCTCAAAGTTGGATCAAATAGGTGTCCGGATAACGCCTGAAAGTGCTTGACAATGGTTTTCATCATCATCATCTGCCTAGGCTTTCCCCAACTATGTTGGGGTCGGCTCCCAGTATAAGTAAATGCGGCTGAATATCAATGTTTTATACAGAGCGACTGCCATCTGCCCTCCGCCACCCAATTACTGGGAGACACTGATACCCTAAGGTTAGACAGGTTGTCAGACTTTTTGGACTGTTGACTCCTCTAACGTTTGTCATAGGTATTCATACGACAACCGTACGTATTTTATGTACCTAGATAATAAGATAATTTTATAAAATCCTGGAAATAAAAGCAACGGAAAATGCCTGTTCAACATACTAAATAAGTCAGGGTCGTCTTCAATAAATTTTTAAAACTGTTTGATTTATTCATAACAAATAACATAGATTTTTTTCAAAAATAATAATTAAATTATACGACACTCCATTACAATACAGCACCTAATCATATTAAATATCTCCAAGTTTTCTCCATAATAGGATTCAAAACTTGCAGTCATTGAACAAGTATTCCCAAAGGGTGGAATATTTGAATACAAATGTGGAAAGATGCGGAAGATCTCAATAGGGATCTGTTCTTGGTACACTACCTATTTCTAAAGAAATTCTAACTTTGTATTCTATTCAGTAGCGTGTGCCATAAAACATACTGTTTACAGGCTAGATGTAGCTCGGAATTTTTTTTGGGCTTCTGTGGCAAAAGTCATGTCGATGAGGGTAGTTCACTGAATTATGTAATCGAATACTTTGTATTGCTGTTGCTGTATGCTACCCTGGTAGTTTGTTTTAAATTTTCAAGCAAATCTTTCGATCTGGTTGTTCATAAGTTATGGTTTATATTTTTCAGAGCAGTTTTCTTATTGTAGAAATGTCTTCTAGAAATGATTGACATAGAGTTTACAAAAAAATGCTAAATTAGAAATTAAAGAATGGTTGGTATTCAACTAAACAAACCAACAATTGGATAACATAAGTGCACTACAGCACTAACGTATCTTGTTTAAGTGTTCCAAACAATATTGAAAACATATAAAGAAGAAATTTTGATAGTAAGTGACTCGGTTGATTTGATTCTTAAATAATTTACTGTATTTTGGGTTGTGTTATTAATTTGATCTATTTATCGTAAAATCGATATCGAATCGATTGATATCAGATAACGTTTTTATATGAACTAAACTAAATACAAAATGGAATTTATAAAATCTGCGATTAATAATGATATTAATTTATAAAACAATTATTAATAATGATTTTAAAACAGAAATAAACGTAAAGCTTATTCCTAAATTTACTTTCCATGTATAAGCGGCATCGTTACACCTAAATCGAGTGTTCGTCCGTATGAATCATTCATCAATATCCAGTTAGCCTCAAATAAGTGCGGACAACAGAAAGCCGTCTTATCTGGACATGAATAGACTTACTTCATCCCGCTAAGAACCTACCAATTCATCTCCCGTCTACACCACAATAGACAAATTCGCATTCATTTATCAAAGCCAAATAACCTAAAAAGACGGAAAAACAATAGTCCCCCCCCTCATTGCTGGAATGAATTAATCAGCGCAGTCACGATCGCGCGTAACGATGGCACGAACGAAGCAAAATATAACGAAAGAAGTTACGAAGTTGGCCGAAGTAGTAGTGACTTCGATATCGGCTATTGATGCTTTATAAAAGTTTTTACGTTGTTCCTATTATTATCTTGTGTGTGAAATGGCGTGAGGTTGATTGGATTTGTTTTAGTGGATGTCCAAAGTTTTGGCATCAGTCAAAATTATTGACGAGGCTAGGTATCTTAAGTTAGCTGTTCTGTGATTAGTATGCAGTTGAAATCGAGTAATATAAAAGCACGTATTAAATATCACTGTATTGCTGAAGTATAGAAAGTATTCTATAATACATTATTATTAAAAGAATTTATATATTTTCTTGGTCTATTGAATCTTAGTCATCAAACGCGTTACATTATCCAGTTTGTTGTTTTGTTTGATTGTGCGTTAAAGCTACGTGTAATTCAGATCGAAAAACCATTATGAGGATTAATAAAAAATAAAATAAATCGAGTCCATTACTATCTCATTACTGGGCACGGGCATCTTCTCAAAATGAGAAGGGCTAGGCTCTAGTCCATCACGCTGGTCTAGTGCGGGTTGGTGAACTATACACACCCTCGAGAACTTTATAGAGACCTTTTAAATGCTCAAGTTTCTTCACTATCCTTTCCTTCACCATTAACGCAAGTGATAGTAGAATTCTAATCCGCACATGATTTCTAAAATCCTCTTGCATGGAAGGCAAGCGTTCAACCACTAGGCTATTACTGCTTCTATTAGATGAGGAGCTATTAAATAAGATAATTAATTATAATTTAATAACATAGTCAATAAGCCAATCATTAGTACTGATACCTCTATTAACTCTAAAATATTTACCGATATAAGAACAATAATTCCAACAAGATCATTAATATTGATAGTAGCTAACAATAACAAATCTTCTTTGTTATTAAAATACTCGTTATACCTTAAGATTGTTGACGCAAAGTCTGGAATTTCATAGCTACGGGGTTGTTCATCAATCAATATTGTCAAGTGAACCTGATCAACGTAACAAATTGACGTTACCAGGTTTCCATAAATCACAAAGAGCGATTGCAGGTTTTAATTCAATCTGCTTAAGTGACTATTTGTAAATGTCGATAGTCTTATTTAAGCTAAAATAAATTGTGAAGGTAATATTAGCGAGCCAAAATCGATTGTCAAATTGTAGTTCAGAGACACATTTAATGAACTATTCTCTGTAATTTTTCATAGGTAAATAAACAGGTAGGTAGTTAACTAACAGAAAATTTTACAGGAAATGTTACGTAGGCCAATTCTCGTAATAAAAATATTTAAAATATAGTACCAAATCTCATAAATGTAACAAATATTCTCTTAAACTAACACACAACGTGCAACGTGAACATAAATTGTAATGAGATCGAAAGTTCGACACATAATAAAATTGGTATTCTTGTCCATAAAAAACGTCAACTTGACGATAGATAAAACTAGATTGAGATCATACTGAAATCGGACTGAAGAGGAGTAAGACTAACGATTAGTTTTTTCTATTCGTTAATTATAATCGCATTTCGGTCAAACTATCATTGTGTAAATTAATTACGAGAATGAATAATTGAGCTTCTGATTTAATTACCTCTTCTCAAAGTAAAACTGATCAGCAATCATCATTCCGGTCAACTGCCAGTACCAGGCGATCATAAATCAAAGTCATTCCAGAATTTAATTTAACCTACTAAGCATTCTATCTGTTCCCGACTTAAAAGCAAAAAAAAATCTTGTACAGGCAGGACAATCTCGGGTGTTAATATACATTTCATGAGTCAAGCTATCGCTGTGTTGCTGTTTTATTAAAACGCCGTTGTTTAGGCTCGATTCATATTAAAGTTAATCCTCTGTCACACCGTCCCGAACGTGGGAATTTATTTATTGGTACTAGAATGTGGGTCACGTTCGAAGATGTCTTGTAGGTCGTTTAAGCTTTTAGGTTTAGGTAAAAAGGTTCTTGTGGACTAAACAGAAAACGTGTTAACGATCCTTTTATTAGATATTTGGGTGAGGATTTTCTATTTAGTAGATATTAAATTCCAAACCATGAAGTAAAATTTTGAATCATTTTTCCGTTTGTAACTGTGTCCAGTCAATACAGCGGTTTGCCATCGTATATTGCATTATAGACTGGATAATTCTATCACTGATATATTTTAGCCATGATCCTCAATATTTAGAAACCAACGCAAAAAGAACAAAACGGATACTCATTCATTCATTCATTCATTGACAGCTTGTTTCTACCTTCTGCTGAGTAAAGGCCTCCTCCTTTTCATGCCATGTTTCCCTGGTATGTGCTAATCGCATCCAGGTTTTTCCCGCGATTCCTTTCAGGTCATATGTCTATCTGGCTGCTGGTATTCCAATACTTCTTCTACCGTCTATCGGTAACCATTTCGTTTGGGCGACTAACGGCTACTAACTCTGTAAAATTTAAAATGACTAGAACTTCTTAAAAAGGATACAGAAAAATTCTCAAAACGCTTCGGTGTAAGCGACGGCTCTAAAAACCGGGGGCGTAGTGGCGTAGTATTACTTATTAAAGCCTCACTGGAAATCTAGCTTGTAATTAGCTCGTAACTCGAAAGATGAACCAGTGCCTATGGGGGCCATGACTCTTAAAGTGGTTTCAACCAATTGCCAAAGTTTTACGGGAATTAATTATTAGAATATAGCTTAAGAGTTGCTAATTTAAAATTGGTGTTGGAAAGTTTTATTATACGGACGCCATTAAAAGTACAGGCTGTATATTTAATGATATTTTCTAAGTAGCATTATACTGTTTGTTCTTTGGAGAATAAGCTTCAATAATAAAATGTTTGAGAAGAAATTGTTCGCGGAATTATTACGCTCGTATAACGTGAAAAATATTTTAATGTTAATTTCTGAATTATTACAGAAGGTCAAACGCTATGCATTGGAAAGTATTTCAGTTATAACAAATGTGGTGAGATCAAGATTTCAGTTTGACTAACATAAAGTAAAGACAAAGAATAGAATTCAAAGATTCAATATTTACAAAATCTTATGAGAACATAATAATTAGGTATACCTATTATATTTCTAGATGAACATAAAATGCTATTATTAATAAAATAAAACCTTAAACACTATCGTAAGACCGTAAGCATTGATGAAAAGTTTCGTCACAGATTAATACCGAATAATTGAATGATGAATAGACATGAATATATGTTTCTAAGACTATTGATGTATTAATATTTATGTATTATATTACTAATCGTTCGTCTGCCACCTGGGGCTTCAGCTGAAAACCAGCGCTGCAGCTAGCTGCAGCTTTTTGCTGAGCTAAGGGCTATTAGACACACCATAACGACACCGAGTCTGCTTTGCCGAATTAAATGTATTAATTTTAATTGTTGTTTTTTGTTTTATATGTTAATTATTTTTAATTTTCTTAATATTTTTTACGTTTCATTTTATTGTTTTGGTGTCGGTTACTTTGTGATGTCTAATAAACGTTTTTTCTTTCTTTCTAATTATCTGCTTGCCTGTGCATATTAATTTTATTGTTATGTTACGGTTTATTTATTTACCGACTTCTGTTGGTTTTAATCAAATGTACATAGGTGAAAGTTAGTCAATGGCTTCAGTACCTTATTTTGGAAGCACAAACTTAAGAATTTTAGTAGGTATTTAAAAAAAAAAATTTTTTTTTGAACATACCATCCAAAGTTCTAACCACTGGCGGTTCCAGAATCATCTACTACCGATTGAACCCATGGTATCAGTTTTCGTTACCATGTCATTTACACCCTTTATAATCAATTGTAAACCCTTATAAAGACACTGAAGACAGAAATTGACATATTTCTGACAGAAAATGATATTAGTAACAAAAATTTGAGGCCTACCAGTAAGACATGGGTCCTCCGTGGTTGCGTCATCGACAGGTCGAGACTTACCTGCAAATAAGAAAATAAACGTAAGAATCACAGTTAATACAGTGAAATTATTAAATATACTATTTAAAGTCACAATTTTATATCAAAATAAAGATGCCAGTATACATTAAGCAACTATTTTATATTTCATATCTCTGGTTCAAAAGCAAGGGAAACATAAAAAAATACTTTTTATCATTTTATAAGACTGTACCTATTACGTCGTTTTCAAAGAAGAGTAGATTAGAACCAAGGCACATCTCCGCTATAGCAAATAATGTTCAACTTTCAAAAATTAATCAGCTTTGAGGTATTTTTATTAAGAAACATCAAACTATTCACAACCATAATATATAAACTTAAATATGTACACTAATTATTATTGTTAGATAAATAAATCATAAAATAAAATAAAATAAATACAAATATAAAACCGAGCACCTAGGCGTCAAAGTACTCCTCCTCATCGCTGTCAATTGGTAGCGTGCCCAAAAGACTGGCAGCATTGCCACGTTGAATGGCAATGCTTATTCTTTGACCAAAGAATAATCAGCTTTGAAGCATAAAATAATATTGATAAAAAGAACAGTGTCAATTTTTTCGCTCCACTAACTTCAAAACAGAAAAGTATTAGCAAATCTTTTTAAAGTGCGAGCAAGATTCTTTAAAGCGTAAGTTAAAGTGAAGTATCGCAAAATATTTGTCACATCAGTGCCTTGATTGACACTCCATCAATCATAAAGAAACGCGTCTTTGAGACAACAAAGTTGGTGAAAGAAAAGTTAATGGTTCACAAGTTCTGATTCTTTTAAGATATAAAAGAAAATATATTGGAAATTTAGACGCTAATGTTTAAAAGTAAGAAGAAAAAACATCCAAGAACTTAATTGAAATTGATAAATTGAAGTTTAATATTGTTTATAATACACAAGAAAATGTTGTCTGTTTTGGTTGTCTGAATCTATTTCGCTGAAATATCACATACAGAGATGAGTTCCTAGGTGGTTTCATAGAAATCGACTGCTAATTGATATCCATGATCTTTTATGAAATCAAACTGCTAAGATAATAACCCACTTTAAAGATAATAAAATGTACCTATTTATAGTACGCGCAAATCTATATGAGCCCTGAACTGAGCTCTGAACTCTCTCACTATCTCCCTCTAGCACCTATAATAACCATACTGCACAGCCACTCGCGTTCAACTTCCGAGAGCTCATAGAGTTTTGCGATAACTATAACACTGTCTAAAGGACATTGGTGAAGTTTAATTAGCAGCCCGAGCTTGAAATAGATATAAAGTAAATGTTTCAGAAAAGCTGCAAAGGAACCGGTTGTCATGATATGGACATGTAATGCAAAGAGATGAGAATCATGTTATAAGAAGAGTTGTATGTATGAATGTTGATGGCTATCAGAGAATAGGCAGACCAAAGAAAAGATGGATGGACTGTGTGAAACATGTCATGATTGTAAAGAAAGTGAATCCGGAAATGACGTCTGATAGAGATGAATGTAAGAAAAAGACATATTGCGCCGACCTCAAATAAAATGTGATAAGAGCTCAGAATGAAGATAAGCTGCTATAGCTATCAATTCATTCATAAGTTAACACAGCATTGATATACCGACCTACTTTACAATGTACGCACCAAATATCCGTCATGAACCAACATAATTTCATAACTCACTGATTGACATTTCAAAGCCAGCAAATAGTGACGTATTAATACGTCATATATAATTAATGACACGCTGCACTACTGTTGAGTGTCGACCACAAACCGCATTCCATTAGTAATTATTACCATTGGATAGAAATATCTCATTTTACAAGCGGTTCCATCCGCGATAGAGTATGCATTAATGAGTTTCAAATCATTATGTAGAAGTGCCAAACCACGTAATTTATGTTAAGCCATACCTTCCACTCTATCGCCAGCGATATCATTGGGTATTAGATTAGTAAATCTAACAATCCAAATCACAGAACAAAGAGAATAATTATTTGTAACCAAACCGTATCTATTAATATTCAGAATATCTTTGACACTACCCACGTACGCAGATCTGACGATTTCATAATCATCAGGATTAAGTGCAGGTAGATACTAACGAGTGCGGGCCTTGTTAGGAACCAATTTATAGTTTAATTTAGATATCAAGGAGTTGATCCAGGCCTGAATCACATTTATTAGCATCGATTCGTATTTTATCTATTGAAAGTAGCTATTTTGTATGAATATGTCATCAATTCTCATTTTTGAAAGTGATTCAGGCCTTAATGTATCATCTGTTGAATTCATTGTTTTAAATTGCTGGACACAAATATTCGTGTTAAAGTTACAAATCAAACTTAACCACCAAATGGTTTCTTAATCAATTTGCTACATCACTACTTACATATATACTTATTCAAATTAAAACGTTAGTGTGTTACCAATAAAGTTTATTTTAGGGATGCATATTATCTCCTATCTCTTTCCCTATTCGACACCCTCCCATAGCATCACTGCAGTTTCTCTTACATTTGAAATAAAAGTATAGTGGCAAATATATTGCTTCATACTCGTAATCCATCTATGTTTAATAGATTACATATGCCACCGTAAGCTAGCTTCTTTGGAGGAGCACTTTTTAAGAGAAATATCAATAAACATTTACATTTAATGTTGAAAGTAATAAAATTATAAGCCTCTTAATGATGCTATAATTCTGTAAATCGCCTTCAACCAAATCTTTATAAGGTCCGATAATCGAACTGAAATAGCGAAATTCAATCGACCAAGTAATATTTTAAGCAGTAAGGCAAACTCAATCGAAACTACCAGGAGAGCAGAAACTCGTAAGAGACGTAGACCAACGATAAAGTAAAACGATAACCTGCTAGTTTCCACAAAAAATCATTTTGAGTCCGTGTCCCTTTCTTGATAGAATTGTCCGTAACTCCCGGGAGCCTTCATGAGCCCCTGAATTATTTCTATGAAATAACTCCTTGCCTTGGCCCAAAAATAATTGGGGAAAAAATAGAAAGAAAAAAACGCGTATAGGAACTAACCGTTCCCAAAAAGGCAATTCCAGTCGCAATCATGAGAAATAACGATATTACGCCATAAACTTTCGACGTGAAACCTAAATAATATCTCCTCATACTTTTTTACTTCTTTACAGACATTGTTTATTTTATATACGTGGACCATTCCGGCGGTCCTATGATATTTTTATTGTGAGGTGAACGAAAACGATTCTGTCCCTTCTGTTTATTGTGTTTTAAGTTTGGCGAACGCTTAGAATTTTTATGTTGAATTTTATCGTACCATTCGGGCCGTAGACTGTTACAGGTAGCAATCATTACGTGTTTGAATTTCAACTAATGTTCGTTCGTTGTATGGCTGTATACGGCATTTTCTTTTTAGGGACACTAGAGCTTGTACTACAGAATGTTATGTGGGTTGGTAATGTTTCCGCTAGAACCTTACTACCGAATATTCTTTTGAGACCCTTATGTATATTGAAACCCAGTATTGTTCAATTATAAGCAAATATTGTTTTTATTGTTCTTTGATATTTTAGAGCATTGAAAGGTACTCCGTCGCACCATCATGACCGACCGCCATTCCGTCCTCGCTAACGTTGCCCGTCGCGACATTCCGTTCCATGTCCTCCCCTACCCTGGCTAATGTCAGTCCGCGCTGAGCAATATGGTAATAATTATAA
Source organism: Allophyes oxyacanthae (assembly GCA_932294325.1). Lineage (NCBI taxonomy): Eukaryota > Metazoa > Arthropoda > Insecta > Lepidoptera > Noctuidae > Allophyes > Allophyes oxyacanthae. The sequence goes on along the minus strand of OW028623.1, from coordinate 2,790,699 downwards.
GTATGAAATATGGCCCCTAATACTAATCCAGAACCCGACACAGCAAGCCCTCTCTTGTTACCTCCTCAGCGACGGCTTAAGCCTAGGCCCGTGTCCCACTATGGGACACCCTTAGCTGCGCTGTCGCTTAATGATATTTTTGTATACGATTGGAGACCCTTTAAGCTTCACCACAAGTTCGGGTAAACAGAAAAGGCTCCCTGAGGCAACGATGATAGTTTAACAAAAAGATATAACTACGCCATCGCACGGAATCGCACCGTGTACTCCTACAAATCATGAGAGCATAAAAACGTTTAGAAGTAGTAACGAAGATGTCTGACGACATGGTTGGCGCAGTGGCTTTAAGCGATTAGCTTTCTGCGCTACGTACGTAACGCGGGTTATCTGCGCACGGGACAAATATTTGTATGATGTACTGATAGTTGTTTCGGGGCTGGTTGTGTATGCATGGGAGATGTATGTTTTAAACTGTACCCTCGATACAGGATAAATCAAAGGACGGGGAAAATTAAAAAGAAATTGTAAAGAAAAGAAGTAAATACCGTATCTTTAGTTTGTACAAAATCATTAAAAGAAAATACGCTCGTCTATATCGTGTTATTTCTTTTTGGTGTTGCTTTAACAAATTTCAAAGACGCCTAACCAAGCGTACACATAAATAAGCAGCAACAGAATTAGATTTTACGTAATCCAATAACGTCCACGAATCTTTAATATCACAAGCAAAAGTTTGGATCATAACGATGATTAATAGCCAAAGTCTGGATGCATTATACATGAGAACATACATGAGTGAGCTCAATAAAAATAACAAAATAAACACGTGTGTGTGAGATCAGTGAAACGAGTCCTTGACCCACTTGTGTGTTATTGAAATCTAAAACGGCCTGTTTAGTGATGCGGTATTAAATTCTGCGGGAAAGTTGACGAAGCGAAGCGAAAAGTTGTAGGCATCGACAGGTTTTGTTGCAAAAAATTATAAAAAAACCTAAATTTTCCTTATTTTATTTAAAAGTAGCAGCAGCAGATTTTTTAGTATTCCAAAAAAATCCTTATGGAGAACTAGGTATGACCTATTATAGTACAATTTCGTTGACATTTCATTCATATCGTTTTAATTTTTTGCAAGTAAAGTAGAAGACCATCCTCAAAACTTCATAATAGATGCTTGTAGTTGCTATGAAGAAAAGAGAAGAAGTCAGTCAAACATATTGATAACACCTACCTATAGATATTCCTATAGGCGTTAAAACGATACGGTTATAAAATTGAGTGAAGAATAAAATGAATAATCAAATTAATTATAATTAATATTATTGCATAAAACCACAATGTGACATTATTGGTCTGTGGTATTTGGCAGAACATTTCAGGTGGCCCACGTTTCAATGTTTTATGGTATCCTATCACCACGAATGTGGCGAAAACGCTCGTAGACATTCTAGATAAATATATTTTTTCTAGAACAAAATTATACAAACACGATATTCTTTGTTTACCAATATTTGCTGTGAAGACGACTCAGAAAAAAAATGCTAATCGGAAGTAATGTAAACATGAATTTCGTTTTGTTCATTTTGCGATCTACGATAATTGTTTACTCTTACATGAAAACTTAAACTGGAACCAAAAGAAAAAAAGTGCTTGTTTACGAAAATTTCCGAAAAAATTATATTTGTTTCCCCACCTTTTTAAATAAGTTGCTAGGTAATAGAGATGCAAAAATACAGCAAGATCTGAATTTATCTTTTAGTATAAAATCATAGCTAGATAAAATACTCTCCCCACCTAATCATTATTATAGGTACCTATATAATGTTCCTCCCAACTTTAGGCTAAACAACATATTAAAAACTCTGATCTGAATGATGCTTGTGAGTTTAAATAACCCCTTTATCTCCACCCAGGACAATTACTCACAAGGATAAAGACAGGCTGGAAGCGAAGTGTGGTGTTGGAGAAGGATGGAGAAGATAATCTGGACAGATAAAGGGATAAAAGCAGAAGTGCAGCTTAGAGTAAATGAAAGACGAAAACTTTTATGGAATATTAAGACTAGAGGAGGGATTAATAATAGGCCACCTCATAAGTCACGATACCTTTTTAAAAAACATCATGGAAGGCAAAGTAGAAGAAAAGAGAGGAAGAGGAAGAAGTCAAGAGGTACAAAGAAGTGAAAGAACTGGAGAAAAAGAGACAAGAATGGAAAGTGCTACACCGATAAGAGCTAAACCCTCGCCTTAACCCAGTCTGCTTGCGCCTTTATAGGTACTATCGGCTATCACTGTTTCATTCGCGTTGCGGTTCAATGCCGTATCGATGATCGGGATCCCCCTGATCGTGCGCGGCTTCACACAACTTTAACCAGCTGCGGTCAGTCGGTTCCGAGAGAGAATAATTGATTTTTGGTTTATTGATAAAGGTATTAATTTATGTTTGCTATGGAACGCTCGCTTTGGATGGTCCAATTATTTATTGGTGGTTCGATAAAGGTTTTATATTCAGTTGGATTAAATGACATGGGTCTTAACATCAACATGGGTCATGGGTCTTTGTTAACGAGTTGCCCAAAGATCTACAAGAAATTTATAGGATTTATAACACTGCAAAAAATTATCCGATTGTATAAGTATGCCTATAACATAAACCTATAGCCACCTAGCCATATAAGTATGTTATGTTGTCATGTATAAAAGTAAGACTAGACTAGATAGGCCGCACCACGGGCATACAAACCAGTAATTGGATTCAGTTCCGTGGTGATTATTCATGTTTAGATATTGTTGAAAAAAAAAACTAAAAATAAAAGCTTATACAAGAGAAAAGGCTTCAGCAAAATATCAGATAGGCAACTTTTTGGAGTAGTGTGACATGACGGTAGCATTGCCTTTTCACGACTAAACGGCTGAACATATTATAAGGAAATTGTGAGCATCATGATGAAGGACATTGGACTTTTTTGTCGTGTCCTGCGCAACTTTATCCTCGCGGACAAAGTCGCGGGCACAGCTAATAGTTAGTTGATTATTATCTATACAAGGTCCTAGTCGTACCTTTATAGACTCGATCCCTTTAAAACGTACTAATCATTATGAATGACTATGACTACGATGACTATGTCCTCGGGATCAAAACAGAAATCGCAAAAAAAAATCTTCTGCCATACATTTAGTTAAGTAACATTGAACTACAGTTTTATTATTATTATTTATTTTATTTATGATTTTTAAAAAAAGTTCAAAATGAATATTTTAATAAACGTTTCTTTCTTTCATAACTAGCCGAAAATTGCAACCAATACCGGTTCGACCGAAGAATTTGAGTTCCAAATGACTACTAAATTTCCAAATTAATACTGATATTATTAATACACTAATGACATGATTCACAGTTACCAAGAACAATTTTAATGGATTTATAAATTAACCGAAATATGTATAGGTAAACGTACAGTTATTCCATTTCGAATAAAACTGACATAATTATGACTAACAAGTTATTAAATTTATTTCCTCCTAAAGACAGGTTTAGTCGTAAAGGTATTTTGTAGTCATATTGTTTCGGTTCGTGAGACGCGATACGTTCTGTGTTAAAATTATATTAAATAATATTTAAAAAAAAAATGGCTGCTATAAATTATTATAAATTTATGTTTGTTTTATTGTTTTTTGCTGGTGAGTCATTAGAAAAAAATATTGAAATACTTTAGTCTTTAGATCATGTAGTTTAGTGGTAAATTAAATTTGTCTAATTATGACAACATTTTACAGTGTCATCAATACAAGTTTCTACCGGACAATCGAGAGAACAAAGGAATGTTGTGGTAAATAATAAAACTCTATTCCTCAGTTTTTTATCCCAGTAACCAAGTCCTAACATGAGTAAGTAGAGATAAGAGAGATAAGGCATAGCGGGACTTTCCGCAAAAAACTGGAGCTGCCCGACTGGGGAAGTACCTCCACCTTGCAGAATATCGTAGCCAAATAACACTGCTCTTTTGCAGTGTTGTGTTACTAACGGTGAGCAAGGTCGCCAGTGCTCCTTGGGGAAGTGCACAGTAGACAATAGGGAATCTATTGTTCGTCGTCACTGGTGATTGACATGGTGCTCAAAGGGTTAAAGACTAATGAGCGCACGCGCTATCATTTTGCAACTTTTATCTTCTCCTTGTAGTTTTTATAACCTACAAATTGTTTGTAAGCTAAATTTTTGTTGCAGTTACCCGAAGACGCTTCTGCAAATACGCTGCCATTGCCGCCGCCAATGCCTCCGATAATGCCACCAGCCATGCCGAAATCTTTGACAGATGCTCCCTTAAGAGATAACAGTTCTTGCGCACCATATAATCCTCCTACACCCGACTTCAGGGCTGGTGGTAGAAGAATTAGCCAAGTCAGTACGTATAATGTTTCGTTGCGGATTTTATCAGGCGCATTGCTGCAGCTGTATGCATTGATAGCCGGTATAATGCTAACAATCAAACGTGGTGATTGAGGCAATGTCCTTACGACTAGCCTTTGTAGTTGTATAGGAGGAGAACCGGGTTCAGCAGCGAATGTTTACAAGTAGTGTTGTCACATGGAAACATCTAGAAACATCAAAGCTGAAGCATTTGGGGGTACGTCCTGTTTATCAGCCCTCTTAGGACGATTCCTGCTAGCATCCTTTTCGGTCCGCCCTTAATTCCGCTTTTTCATCGAAGTAGCCAAGTTCGCACGGTACCTAGCTGTATATTAAAAATAATCATTCAGCGAAGGAAGAAGTCCACCGAGCGAGCGGGCGGCGGATGATGGGTGAATTGGGCGACTGTGCGACTACCTATGCCCTAATTTTCTCATCCCAGACCCGCGTTTATTTATTTTTTCATTCAAGTCCCGATATTTGGAGACACCGATCTGGTAACAATATTTACAAAGTGAGCACCGTACCAAGTGATTAAGCAAAGTGAAACCTTCAAATTGACATTTAGGTGGTTTTCAAAATATTTTTAATTGTTATTATTTTTATGTTTCAGAATGCTACGAGTACATTTGGCAGTTGAAAATTCGAAATGAGAAAGCAAAAAGGGCAGAGGAGTGTAAGTTATTACAAGTAAAGTGCCTCTTAAATATAAAACCAAAATTTAAATATTAAATTCAGTGTTCTTATCAGCTGTTTATATTTTGTATGATACTTTACTTTGGTTTTTTAGGTATGTCTATAAATGATGAAGATATTAAGCCTGGCATTGTTGGAGGTCACTCGGCCCAACGTGGAGAGTTCCCGAATATGGTAAGAGTTGCTTATCCATTGTATTTCTTGAGGATGGAATTCAGGTGCTTGAGCCTCATACTACGACACCTTGGGCTGTTAGTTGATGTAGTCTTGAAATATAGGGGCGTGTTACACTATCAATATTATCACGCGATACGCGATATCGCGACCCTGTATCAAGGAAATATTGATGGTATTGACAGTATCGCAGTAATTTAATAATATTACGATACGGTATTGTTAATGTAACATTGACCCATTGACTAGATCGTTTGTCATTTATCTAATTTTCATTAAATTTGAAAATTCTTATTTAAATATCGATGTTTTTCTGGACACATCTCTGTTCAAAGGCTGTGTTTGTAATGATTTACTTAGGTAGGTGTGTGTACCTACAATAAACATATTTATCTTTTCAATTACCAGGGCGCCATAGGTTGGAAAGCAGTTATCGGGTCGTGGAAGTTCATGTGTGGAGGTACTCTGATCAGCACTAAGTTTGTGTTGACGGCTGCGCACTGCTCTAGTGCGTCACGATTAGATACCACTATTGCTGATACTGTTCCCAAGATCGTCAGACTAGGAGATAAGAACATTCTGGACCATGTAAGTTTCTAGAACTTTTACTAACTTTTCCTACCAGTGGTGTGACGTCAAACATTTCACGCGAATAAATAAAAATACCTTTTTCTCAGAACGGTAACGGCATTGCACCACGCGACGTGAACATCGTCAAAATCATAGTCCATCCGAATTACAAATCGCCTAAACAGTACTTTGACATCGCTTTGATGGAGCTGGGGCGTGAGCAGAAGTTCTCGATGGACATCCAACCTGCTTGCTTGTGGACTACGCATGAGATTAGCAACTTTAGCAAGAAAGCTGAGGTGTCGGGCTGGGGAGTCGTAGAGTCAGGTAACTTTAAAAAAAAAATTGCACACAATAGGATTGGTCCTGTATCGTGGGTACAGTTTACAAACATACAGCGTAGACCATAAGTTGGAAAATCCTGCGTTATTTGACGCCACCGAGATTAATAGAACCCTTAGGAAAATGTTTCGTGTGGCCACGGCCCTGTGACCGCGTGATCGTCTTGCCCTTCACCGCATTACTAAACAACAATATTAAAATTCTTCGCATTCACATAACCACGTGGTCACCGCGCAAAGTTCGCGTTGCTGCCTTGTTCATTTAATTTAAAACTTAGTTACAAAAGAAATAGAGCATACTTTGCTATCCGTAGATACGAGAGCCCGCGAAGAAATTTGTGTCAAATAAGCACTCTCTTATTCTCAAGACCAAAGTCATAACATTTTTTTGCAGGTAGTCTAAAAACATCCCCTGAGCTTCTAACAGCAGAAGTAGACATCATAGACGAGACTACATGCAACAGTTTGCTGGAGAGATCTAGGAATAGGAACTTTTGGGGGCTGCAGGAGCATCAGATGTGTGCTGGCAAACTAAACGGAGGAGTTGACGCTTGTCAGGTAATTCTATATAAGTGTGACTTTATAACGCTTTATAATTACCTTAGTTTTGCCTCTGTTTTGACATTTTTTCTTTTTATCATAGAATTACTTCAGCTTGTACATACATGCACATAGTAACTATGGGTCACAGTATTTCCATCTCAGGTTGGTTGGCTGCTTGTGCACTACATGGAAATCGCCCACCGCTCATACCTATATCGGCAATGAGCAGTGTACAAGCGGGACCTCTATAGTCCAGAAAATTCCATATACTGTACATGCCTCCTTTCTGATTTTACTCTTTGCGAAGAACTAGAATTTCGTATTATTATTTTTTTTATTATTATTCTATCAGTAGGTAGGTTCGCATACTTGCACATGAAGTATTATAATATGTTCCTGTTCCCTTATTATCCACAAGCCGGTCTGAGGACCAGGTGGACCAGAGAGAAATATATATTATGTTTCTTCTCTTTCCCAGGGTGATTCCGGAGGACCTCTTCAAATGAAGATTGAACTGCCAATCACGGATCAAGGCAACATGAACTTCGTGGTGGGTGTGACGTCATTCGGCATAGGCTGTGGTCTCCCAAACCTACCAGGAGTGTACACTAGGGTATCTAGCTTCGTTGACTGGATTGAGGGCATAGTGTGGCCTAGACAGTAATCCATTACCATCTTTACAGTATTTAACACAATTTTGGATAATCGTCACATGTTTCAAAATTGTAAGGACCAATCATAATCGCTCTGCTGTAGCATCAACCGATTTAAATATAAGTATTCAAATATGTGACACTTAACTAACTTAACGACTGATATTAAATTCTTCTGCTGTCGAGTCAGCACGACCACAGGGCAATTGGTCATGCCGTTGTGGAAAGTTTAGCCAGTCAGCAATGTTGGTATCGCGGCTGACTGCCCAGAGTGCGCCAGACTACAGATAGTCTGCAAGAATGCATGCGGTGCTAGAATCTCCCACGAGTGATGACACCTGAGAAGGTGTCATCACTCGTGGGAGATTCTTGCACCCACAGATTCTAATGTTCTTTGAATGGAATATGTCTTATATTTTTTTCAAAAGTAGTTGGTTTAATTGTCTTCATTAGATACATTTAAAGTACAATGTCTTATCATATAATTTGCAGGTACTAATAAAGTTTTAATTGTTTAACATATTAAGATAATTTTATTTATGACTTGTCTAATCATTTTCTTAATAGACAATTAATGTTCGTAAGTATTTTTATTTCTGTAAAATATTTGAACTCTCTTAATAAATATTGACAAAACATTAAGAATTGTGACAAAATTATCAAATATAAGTCGAAATATATCTGTGACGTTTTCGTTGTACTTTTTAGGTACGTAACTGGTTTTTTTTTCCATTGTTTTTCATTTGTTGATATTGATTGGAATTGTGATCAGAGACGAGCCTAACCAAGATTCTACAAAAATATCATTAAAATCAAAACATAAAGTAGAATCAACACATAACTAATCAAGCGATTGACATAGGCTAATGATGATGGAGAGTATAAAAAATATCCTACATTTAAAATCCTTAGTTCTCTTTAGTTATCGATTGGAAGTCTTATCAGTAAAGTAAAATTTAATAAGATCCCAGAACGTCAAATATTAAAACAAAATACAAGACCATCAGCACATCTATAAGTCAAACAACAAACGTTTTATTAGCCTTCACGACGAACGTGTCTAAGTGGACAACTCTTGATAGACACGTTATGCGATATAATGGCTTCCCAAGGTTAAAGATTTGCGTTGACGTCATTGTCAAGTGATATTCTGTTTGAATTAAGGTTATTTTATTACTATTTACTACACTATTGTAACTGAAACTGGCAAAAAAGTGACACAAAACATTGTCTTGATTATTATCTAAAAATATACGCAACTGACATTATACAAAACTAATGCTTTCAAGAAAATTATAAAGAATAAATAAAAGAGAACCCTTTATCAGTTTCGTATAATAATTCCTCGATAAATCGAAAATTAGGATAAAGTATAATTTCTATACAATTTAAACAAATATAATTGAAATTTGCTAGATAACTTTAATCAATGTTAGCTGAAAGCTAGCCTTATATGATGTAAAGTCTACATTGGAGCTAACAATATTTTTAGTGAACCAATTCCTGGAAGTGAATATATTCAGAAACAATAAATTAAGTAGGAGTATGTAGAACTAGAATAAATTATTGAATAAATCAAAACAAATATATCAAACACGTGTACAATAGCTGAACCACAAATTTTAATAATAACAAAAGAGAAACAGATATAATGAAACAAGGCAAGTCATAGTTACAGACTAACTGGATTACATATGCAATTTCGCTTGATGAAGCTACCAAGTCTAAGTCCAATTTCTATACAAATGGAACAGAAACAGTTGATTCAGCTGATTCCACACACTTTACTCGTGGGAATGAGACAGTAGCATAGATAATGCGTCTTGTTAGTACGGAATAGTTTCCCCGCAGACTATAAGCTGTGAAACTCGAATTTACAGTATGTAAAATACGAGTAAAAGAGGATTAAGCTTCACTAATGTCCAGGGATTGGTATCTCCTGGGTTCGCAAAAGAGATTTTATTTGGGCGTATTATGTCTTTTTTTACATTCATCTCTATCAGACGTCATTTCCGGATTCACTTACTTCACATTCATGTCATGTTTCACACAGTCCGTCCATGTTTTCTTTGGTTTGCCTATTTTATTTTCGTTAATGTAAATAAAATTATAGACAACTGTCAAATGTATGACCAGTATCCTTTCTATCATCAGATTTAACAGCAACAGTTGAACCAGTTGGTACAACACAGAATTTCGTGGGATAAGTTTACATTATAGCTGATAATGCGTCCAGTTAGCAGCCGACAAGTTTATCTGGGAGCTAAGTCGCCGGATGTTCGATAATTTAGGACTCGGTTTAAGTAATCAGCGGGTTATTGTTATCCGTAGTATTAATTTGGTGTACGGATCGCTCTTGTTGGTACTAATTTAATGATGCCAATAATCTTCTTCTGTATTGAACAAGATTTTGTTTGGTTTGATTACATCTATTCTATTAATTTTGACTTCGATACAAAAGTTACTGAGTGTAAGTTAGGTATACCTGTTTATAAAATTACTGCTTTTCATTGAAGATTCTGTCGTTGTCGTTTTCTGTTGCAGATCTTTTATCTTTTCTTTTTATCTTCCTCTTATCATTTGTCTAGCCTATTGTTGAGGATTTAAAATTATTTAAATTATCAATTTTTGTTCACTTATTAAGTGCCTTTTACCGTTTTTTGTGTTTGTTGTATTTGATCGTTTACATCATTTTAAGTACCTTTAGATAATGACAAAAATAATTACAGAATCGCATATTAAAATCTCATTACTTGCGCCACAACTCGTTACCTCCTCGCTTATAACAAGACAAGTCTTTGTGAAATCATGATGAATTTGTATTTCTCGATATCAAACTGAAGAGAGATTAAATGTTAAGTCAGAGCTTATCATTTTGTAGTCAAATACATTCGTTAGGTATTCTTACTGGAAACTCGTTTAATTCAAGGCTCTAGATAATAATAATAACTTCTTTGACTATAACCGAGTTTCACAAAGCCTGATCAAATTTAACCAACCGTCAAATCTCATGTCAAGTGATTTGATTGGTTGTTGAATCTATTGTTGATGTTGGTCAACCAATCATAACAGCTAAAATGAGAGTTAGTATGATCAGAGGTTTGGCCAACCTTTCAGAAACCGGAGGTAGTCAAGTTTTACGTTAGCGGAATAAATAAAGTACCTCTCTATAAACTCAACTTAAAAAAAAACTGCATTGTATAAGTAATGGCTAGGATGACTTAAAAAAATATTGAACGTATGTATATTTTCTAAATTTATTTTATTTTATTAGTGTATTGTATGTAGTAGTTCCAAACATTACTCCCCACATAGAAACAAACAAACAAATTTCACCACTTTTTATTATTAGTTTAGTCCGCATATCGAAATCCACTGCACGAATTAGGTTTGAGGAGTAATAATAGTTTATTTTTCATGCACGGACATTTAGGTCAACCTCTATGATATTCCAAGGAGTCGTTACGCTCACCTGCCTTTGTTTTACCTTCTTCTACGTTTGAGTCAATAGTCTTTACACATTCATATTCAAACATATTTTATTTGTTCGCTACCTTTACCCCATGGTACGGCTGAACTGGTTTCCTCGAGAGACTTGTCAAAAGATTGGCCTCAATCCTGAATCCAATCTTACGAGTCACAAGTCGGAGGGTGTCACTGATCACTGACCCGAGACGTGTTTTAGGAAATCCGAACATACTTCAATAAATACGAATATTCAATGGAAACCCAAGAATTTATGAGATTTTACAGAGTTATAGTTGCTGGTATAGTGGTCTTTGAAGTTGTTTCATTCATCTCGGCTGCTAAGGACTTCACTGGTTGCGTAGATAAAATGATAGCGAACGTAATTTGCTTTAGTTTTTCCACTTTCATAGCTTCTGAAGAAGGTTCTTTTGGAAGCATTTGAGATGTGGTGCTTGAGAAGGATAGAGAGAATAAGCTATACAGATTTTTTTTAGTATTGAAAAGTTATTAAAGGGATTCAATAAGAAGAGGATACTAATGCAAACTATTCAAAATAGGAGAGGCAAGATGATAGGCCATCTCAGGATAGTTTCATTAAAAACATAATTGATATGGAAGGAGAGGTAGACAAAGACCTCGCATAAGTTAAATGATATTTTTACATCATATTTGTTTTCTAGTACATTTTCTAGTGTATCGATATCTTCATCTGATATAACTTGTTTTAAGGAAACATGTAACACAGTCACGTTGCAAAAGGTAAGAAAACGGAGTTTCAACGAGAAACTAAAAATAACTTCCTGTAATCAAATGAGACGTGTTCTCAGTGAATACGAGATGTGAAGTCCCCGAGTTCACGTCTGAAGAGAAATACAAAAATTAAGGGATGCAAAGGTTCGAGTAATGACGGTTCTGACGGACAGGAGAATTTGTTAAATAATTATAATGATAATAATTATTTGTATATGCGTACTTTATGTAATTTTGTTTTTTCATATTATTATTGTAATTCTGAATGATATTATGACTCCATGTAATTATTTTATGAACTGTGTAGGTACTTTTAAATCAACGTCTGATCCATGAATTGACTCTAACTAGTATATCATCTCATGAAAACACTAGGCACAATTATCCATCAGAGAACTACTCCAGTCCACACAAGATTCATTAATATAAAAGCGCTCCACATGTCTTTCAATTACAATAGCCTTCTTTGTCCGCATGACGGGTATTAATTGACAAATCGCTGGGCCTTTAATTGATGGCAGAGTCAAAAGCAGACGCGTGACAGATGGTAGGAAAGAACGAAGGATACATGAGATGGTTCTGTGGTAGGAGGGGTACGAGGTTTAAATGTATTAGAGTTGAGTCCGATATCATTTCACATGTCATGTCATGTCATTTCGTCATGCAGTGACAACGACATCATCAATGCCTAAAATCATCACAAATGCGGTGACAGTTAGAGAAAAATCATTGATGATTTTGTCATTGTTCCCGTCATATATATTTTTTGTCATTGTCATGTAGTCATTGAATCACTCAGTCCACCACTGAAATGTATCGCGAGGTAATGTGATTTTCGTATAAGATGCAGCGAATTTTTTTGTATCAGAAATTGTTGTAGTTAGTAACAATGTAAGCAGAAAAAATTGGTGATTCTTGTGACACAAAATAATGCATGAAACGCATGAAATATTTGTACCGGTATTTTTTTTGTTGTTTACTTCAACTGGAAATACAGGCATCCTATTACCGACTGCTTTGCTGTATTAGCGTACTTTCAATATCTATTTAACAATTAAGCTAAACACTCGCCTAAAATGACGAATGTGAGAGGACTGATAGACTCTCCCTCTCTCTTATTGCGGCTCAGTTTATTCTATGATAGAATCAAACCATTATCTATTAAAATAAATGACAAATACATATATATTTGTCATATATTTTATATTTTTCATGTATATTCATATATATTTCATGACAAGAAAACATCACAAGTAAATACAATTTCAATCTCAACGTTTAACTTGTCATCTGTCATCGATCAAATTACTTCAAAATATATTCAGTTCATATAAAATTTTCTCCGAACAACTCCGTAAACATTGTTGAGTAAACGAAGAGACAACTTTGTCACATACTTTAGACGTTCGTTACATTATTCAAGTTACACGCTTTTTCCGATGCAGTGTAAATAGGAAATTGAATTTTGCCGAGTGTACCCAAAGTTAGCCGGCCGTGTGTAGACGCTCGCTTGCGTGCCGCCTTAAGACCTGTTCAGATACAAGACTTTTGAACCACAGAGTCTTAAAATGTGTTCGTTTTTATTTTATTTGTTGAGAAAAACAACAATTTTTACATTGTAGTTGGGTGAGTCCCAGAAAGTGTAGGTAAGGTTTTACTGTGATATCAGTTAGTAGAATAGAATAGAATAAACATTTATTTGGATACAACAAAAGAAACAAAAAATTATAAAGAATGAAGCAGATGAGGTATTGATTAGGGCGTAATAAATATAATCTTGTCTTGTATTTTAGCAGTTGTTCGTGTTAATAGTATCTACCTAGTATTAAAAAAGGTGGTTTTTTTTTAGATACCTATCACCTCTCTAGGATTTCTCCTGTATCGAGGGTACAAACAAACATCTCCCATGCACACACACCCAGACCCAACACAACTATCTGTAGATCATACAAATATTTGTTTAGTGCGGGTTCGAACTCGCGACATTGTAGCGCAGAAAGCTAATCGCTTAGCTACTGCATCAACCTTGTCGTCAAACGACAACCGTGTTGTTTGCAACATAATTAAGACAACAGTTAGTGTTAGTGACCTAACAGGCGCTGATATTCCCGTGAAAGGTTTTGCCTGTTGTTGCCACGTGATTTTCTTGTTCTTATGTTTAGTATCCGTCATCTTCCGTATCTAGTTAGTGCGTGTGGTTGGTATCAACCAACACCTACACAGCACAAGTTGCGACCTCCGTTAAAATGACTGACATAATTTTACTTGTGGTACCTACCACAAAAACCTCAAAACCTCTTAAGACCTCTTAAGTTTAGGGTCTGTATAGGAACCGCCGTACGGCCCGTTTTCCAAAATGGAAATACCCATATTTCCCTTCCATTTTGGAGGGTAGTATGCCAGCCAGTGTATGTGCATATGATCTTAGACAGTTTAGTTTGTTTGTTGTGTTGTGTTTAGGTTTTTCTTGTTCAGGGTTTGGAACGCATGCTACCGTGATGTAAAACTAGTTGAGTTCCCTATATTTTTGTTTAAGCTAAACGGTTCTGATGCATTCTAACGCACACTTCATGCTCGTGATCGGGTGCCGTCTGTCGTGACTGGTCAGCTAGTAACTACCATAGCAATCTTATTCAGAGGCCAATTATTATTATCCTATTCTAATTTTTATTCACATTAAACTACATACATTATTCTCGCAGCTCTTATCACAACATTGTTAGAAAACTTTCTTGACATTTCTTGCCAGTTCTCTCCATAGGATTTAGGGACTATTTGGAACCGCGCACCTAGAGTCTCGACATTTCATAAGTGCCTGAATCTGGATTACGTGAAATAAAGATAAATCCTATTATCAGTCGAATTTTGCATGGTTCAAAGGTAATCAGTGTAAAATGGCCCTTAGTTCCGCAGACTTTCTTTCTTGGTCGTTTTATCTCAGTCTCAAGAATGTATTAAAGTTATACGAACGATTTAAAGTACGCTGAGACTTGGAGCTAGAATGAAGGAAGTAGTTTCAATAGATTGGACGATTATTTTCAAGTTTTACTAGATCTTTGATACAAATTAAGTGAGAATTATGTGCTGAATTTAGTAGTACTTAATGTATGTTAAGCTACAGTTTCCAAAGACACGGTAGGTACTATCTAGCGGCCGTAATTTTTTTGTGATGAGGCTGGTGTAAAGGAAATCCTTCTAAACGGTTACCATAGTTGTCGACTATAAACCATTATTGACCGTTGACCAGAGTTAATCTCTAGGGATCTAAAAAGGCCGCTTTAAATGAATCATAATTTGATTCGTATTAAAAGTGTCAAAATTTCCACATAATTATAGTGCCACAAACTTATCTAACCCGGTCAGGGCGTCGCTGCCGTCGCTTTTACCAATGTCATCTCCCTACAAAAATGACATTTTGATGTCAGTTTTGTTCCGTAGCGACGTTAGTTCCAATTTTGGTCACCGGGTCAGATAAGTTTGTGGCACTATAATGACTCTTAATATCATTCGTGTAAGGCTCATATTCAACAATCATCTGTTTGACAGTTACCATGGAGATTCGTAGGTGAATTGCTAAATGTGACCTTTTTAGGCCCCCTAGTCATCATTTAAACAGCCATTTTTTACAGCAGCTACATCTAATATAATGACGGCCGCTAGATAATTGTATTGTTTCTCTTAGGAAACCCGAGCTTTTCGGGTTAATATCTGTAATAAAGACCGTGTGAAGAATAATATTTGGATATAAGTAAAAACTATTTTGTCTACATCTTCTACTATAAACCTAATCGTCAAAAACCGACTCCAACTAGAAAAAGAGCTCTAATATTTGAACAGCTGAACATATTTTATTTAAACATAGCTAAGATGATACTCGATTAAGTAGTATTAATTTTAAAAAAATATTGTGATCGGTCTATCCGTGTAGGAGCTATGATGCCACAGACAGATAGATACACAGATACACACTACAAAAAGTTATAACATCCCTTTTTTGTCGGTGGTTAAATAACATAAATGACACTAGTACGTTTAGACCTCTGCTATACAAAAAATCAAGTGCAAGCCTTAGACAAATCGACTGAAGGAGTAATGGAAGTCAACGAAACTTGCACACCGGAAGCTTACTTCACGAGATAAGACAGAAGCTTCTCTTTACCCTGATCCTCTGAGATTTATAGAATAGAATAGAATAGATCTTTATTTCATGTAAACCAGATACAGGCACTTATGAAATGTCGAGACTCTAGGTGCACGGTTCCAAATAGTAGATCCTATGGAGAAAAACCGGCAAGAAACTCCATGGTAACTCTTTTCAAATAAATAATAGATCTTGACAATCTTTATCAGTACAATGTTGTGGTAAGAGCTGCGAGAATAATGCGATTCAATGCGAATAAAAATAAGACTAGGATAATAATGAAAATATTGATTCCGTTTGTAGTTTGATCATGTCCCTAAGGACAAACAATTTTATCAAAACATATCCCTTTACTCAGCTACAAGAAATCAAAGGAAGTAACCGAATACTTACTTCAAAAAATAAAATGGACAAATAAGTATTATTGACCCGAAAATACTTAATGTATTGTACATTAAGTAGTACGTATACACATCAAAGTAGTTACTCTCCGCTCCATTGAATTAAGCCGCAAAACAAAATGGAGATCTTATCTAATGCAAAAATGATTTCCAACGTTACGTAATACGACCCCAACACTAAAATCACTATAAGCCCGTATAACCCGACCGAAACGCGTAGTCACACAAAACAAAAAGGTTAAAACAAAAAAGGCACAATTTCCACAAAACAGTATATCACCCACAATCATTTATCAGAATATAACTAGTGGGGCGGAATGGAATACATTGGCTTGGACATTTTCGTCGGTGTACATTTTTTGTGGACGTTTTTGCGTTATTTTTTGTACGAAGCTGCTTTCTGTGGCACTATGAGGCTTTGTACAAGTATTTTTCCCTTAAAATTTTTGGGATTGAATTTTCGAACGGATTTTAACCTCCGACAAAAAAGAAGGCTGGTATAAGTTTGTAGTGTGTATCTGTGTATTTATGTATCCGTGTATGTTATCGTAGTTCCAAAACGGATGGACCAATTTCAATTGTTTTTTTTTGTAATTGAAAGCTAGTTTGATGAGGTGTCATCTTAGCAAGGTTTATGAAAATCTGTTCAGTCGTTCAAATGTTACAAGCTCTTCTTCTAGTTGGAGTCGGGAGTTCTTGACGGTTAGGTTATTTATAATTTAAGTATAGAATTTGCATTCACTAAGCGCGTGGATAGTGGCAGTTTAGCTATGAATGAAAGTCAAGTAATTAAAAATGTATCTTGATGTTAAGAGAGGTAGGGTATCGCGGGAATTTCCGCTCAAAATTGGAGCTGCCCGACTGGGGAAGTACCTCCACCTTGCAGAATATCGTAGCCAAATAACACAGCTCTTTTGCAGTGTTGTGTTCCTAATGGTGAGCAAAGTTGCCATTGCACCTTGGGGAAGTAGCACTAGTGTCGGAAATGCACGAGTGATGCCCCTGGTGTTGCAAGCGTCCAGAAGTTACGGTAACCGCTTACCATCAGGTGGGCCGTATGCTTTCCTGCCACTTTAGCGGTATACAAAAATAAAAATGACAAATGCACCAAATTAAG
This sequence comes from Allophyes oxyacanthae, assembly GCA_932294325.1. Classification (NCBI taxonomy): domain Eukaryota; kingdom Metazoa; phylum Arthropoda; class Insecta; order Lepidoptera; family Noctuidae; genus Allophyes; species Allophyes oxyacanthae. Next base: position 2,773,441 of record OW028623.1, on the reverse strand, counting down.
TTTTTAAAGGAATGACTTGATTTTATTTTACGTTACCAAAAACATCTTAGATTTTATCTTCTTCTAGGTCAAAATTGAAAATTCGTTCATCTTCAATAAAAACACGGTCCTCTTTGATAATCAATAAAATACCATCATTGATTTAAAAAAAGCAAAATAAGTAATATGCTTACAGCTATCCTTGCTTGGATTAATACTTATCATGTCTTTGCTAAGTCTCTCCGAAAACAATGTATTTCAATATCTTAAGAAATTAATTTGTCTGTGTCAGACAGTTGCTTTTTTGATATTCGCAAAGTCATTATTATAGGCATTTTCGTTGAAAGCAGAAAAATCTAGACTTATAATAATAAGAAGCTTTTTGGAATGTTGAAAGATTTCAATAGAACAGTATGTAGGTCAAGCTTAATTATCATTGGTTAAAGAGAAATACCTAAAGACCAAATTCATAAAAAGAAAGTAATTAGATCATGAAGCACAAAATGTAGACAACATAATACGTAAATTACAATTCAAATTTAAAAAGGTATTTTTTTAAATAAGAGTAGAGTACAAATTAATGAAAACTATTTAAAATAGGAGTGAAAATGCCATCATACACGACATGGTAGATAAACAAATCTACAAAAGTTTATGTTAATTATTAGTCTAAGCCACTACATAAAAACTTAAGTCAATAACTAAACATTAATATAAGATTATAGATAATAAATAATAGTTAGAAATAAAAAACTTCTTCCAGAGCGATAAACATAATATTAGGTTATTAAAAACATAATACAAGGAAAGATGTACAAGAAAAAATTACATGAGCCAATTAAAGGATAAGATTACTGTCGTCTTTTAAGGAGGTTAAAAAAATCGCACTAGAAAAGGAAAATGTGAAAATGGAGGGAGCTACATCAACTACACCGAGGCAAAAGAAAATATATATTAATATTTTACCTTTTCCTAATTTTGAACTACAATTAAACGATAGCTGATCGAAGTCAACTAAGAGAGAATATTAACAGAAATATTGAACAATTTTGTACTTTTATTTTGTACTTGCTATTATCCTCGATTTCACGTATCCATTTTGTTTTTATCAAAATAAAATATAGCTTAAATCACTCGGTAATAGTATAGCTTTCTATTAATGAAATAATTTTTGGAATCGGTTGAGTAGTTCTAGGGAATTACCTTCTAAATACAAATCAATAAGCAAATAATTTTTAAGTATAGATATGCGTAATCCACTTAATTACCAGAAAGTATGTACATTATCTTACCAGCCATAATGGCCTAACAACATAAAAATATCAGAAAAATACAGTTAAGTAACTCCTTCGTCCTTTCGCCAAGTTTTTGTATCGCTGGAATATCAATGTGATACAACTTCCCTCTCCGTTCCTGTATTCTAAACGTTTTTGTGAGTTAAGTCGCGAATTTCGGAAGCAAAAGTTGCAAAGTGAATTCTTGAACCGTGGTTGTCTCATGAAGTACGTGGTACCCGTGGCCTGGCCTCTGATGAATTAATTATTGTGGTGGATCCGTTTCTAGCATTCAAATATGCTTGGGTATACTTGGGCGAAGTATCAAGATTTAATTTGGGGAAGAGAAAGATGAATCGAATAATATTGGTAATGATCAATGAATTGCTTATCCATTGAAGTGGAAGTTGTTTTTAAAAAAACACTACCAAATATATTACGTCTGTCCTTGTCATTTGTATGCTAATAAATAGAGATGGCAATAGACTTAACAGCAATTTTAGTTAAATGAAGTTTACTCATCGTTTATAAGTAAGAAGGTATAACTATGTATAAATCTATACAATGTATAAAAAAAGTCCGAAATAATATTATAGCACATGTATCTATGTATATCAACGAAAGAATCACCAGTAAATATTGAATACAATGGAGTATTATTAACGAATTCAATTGATTTCATGCCCATACTTGTGATAACCCTACGATTGACTTTTGTTACAAGTCGTATAATATCAGCTCATACCTACAGCAAGAAACCAACATAAAATTTTATTAACAAAACAGCCAAAGGAAGTCAATTCAAGTTGGTAGCCAAGTCTCGCAGCCGTCCAATTTGCATCCTCTAAACGTACACAACCCTTAAAACTTATCTACATTTATTGAGTTTAAGACCCTCCCGAGCCTCTGATTAGTTCCAGGTAAACAGGTTTCTGGGTTAATTTAGCTAAGAATAGCTTCTTATTTACTTTTAAGTAACTAGATGTCGGTCCTTAGGAAATTTCTATTAAATAAAACGGCAATAATGAATCTATTGCAAAAAGGGTTAAATTGGATTGTCCGATTTTTGGGCTAGATATCGAATGAGAGAAAAAGGCTATCTTAAAGAAAATGGGTCTGTCTACATTACTTGAATACTTTGTTACAGTAATACAATTAAAATTGCGCTTCGGCAACCCTTATCTAAGTTCGGAAATACGAACGTGCGATGATGATATTTCATATTAATAATATAGCGATAAATTAATAATTACTTATTTTATTATACTAAAGTGGCAAACAAGCATACGGCCCGCCTAATGGTAAAAGGTTACTTGCATCACAGGGGCATCACTCACGCGTTGCTGACCCTACTAGTTACTACTAGCGTCGTATTGGCAGTACGAAGTACACGACGCTTCCCCAAGGAGCATTGGCGACCTTGCTAACCGTTAGGAACACAACACTACAAAAGAGCAATGTTATTTGGTTAAGATATTCTTCAAGGTGGAGCTACTTCCCCAGTCGGGCAAATTCAATTTTGAACGGAAAGTCCCGCCATGTTAACTTTCTCAATATAATGAATAAGTATCTCGTGGGTGACCGATGAGACGCAGAACTTCGGATATTGGTTGCATGTTTACTAATACCTAATTCGGAATCACGAAGAATGCCGAAGCGCATAGCTTTAATTGTAGTAGATACTTGTCTACTCATGCTGCTTTTATCATTGATAAACATTTAAATCAATTAAAAATTTAATCCGTAGTAACGTCATTTATAAACCATCCTTAATCATTCTAAACTCCATTTGAAATAACATTAGCAATTTTAACAAACCTGTTTACAGTTTATTTAAACGATTTTGAATTCTATTCCGTAAGCATAAAGATGCCTTTAAAAGCACTTTAAAAGCAGCAAAAACGTATTTACAATACCAACTGTTTACTGCAGCTGTCATCTGTCATGTTATGAACACAATAGAAGTGAAAATCGGATGAACGAACTGTAATTAGGGCTTGTTAAAATTTGTAATGTTATTTTAAATGTTTTGTAATATTCAAAACCGTTCCTTAAGGCGTTCAGTGGGTTAAGCACGAATGTTTTTGACGTACCTATCGTTACCTTAACGTATGCAAATTTTCAATCAAAAATACACAAATTAATCCATGATATTTTTTGAAAATACATGCAGTATTTTTACAATTTCTTGAAACTAGTGTGTATCGAAACTAATATGTAAAATATTATACCGAGAAAAGATTTGATTTTTGTATGTTTGTTTGTAATCGAAGTACTAAAAATTTAAGGACCGATTTTAAAAATTCTTTTACCAGAAAAATGCTATGTTATCACTTATCAGTGAGTAACATAGGCTATAATTTATAAAGATATCACATAGGCGAAGCCGCTGGCGGAAACTAGTGTTACATATAAGAAACAGAAATGTGATAGAATTATTGTATTTTTTATGCAAAAAATTACGATACCTAAAAAATATGCGTGCTCCGTGCTCCCCTCTGAACAGCAGTAAGCCAAATAGGATCATGTTGCAAATGCTAATATTAATTATACTCACATGGCGAAACTTTAACCATCTACCGATGAGGTTAAAGTTTACACATCAAAATCAACAACTTATCAAAGATTTGGTTTGTGCAAAGTTTTTCTGTTTCCGCACAACGATTTGGTTGACTCAATATTTATAGAGGAACAAAAATATTTGATGAAATTGGCAAAATTCGCTCAACAAATCTTGTTTGCTTTGGTAAATGCAATTACCCCTTCTTGGGACAAATACATGGACAGTATTTTACTGTATTCGTTATTATAATTCCAAGGACCAATTTAACCAGTATAAAAGTGAATTTCAGAACTAGAAATTTGAGCTTAAAAAGATAAATATAAATCTAATTCTCCTAACGTCAAAACTAAGTCTAGTAAAACCCAGGTGTTAAATATATCTCCATCACTTTCTAACGTCATAGAGCAAAAAGGGACGGGGCTATTTTATAAGACTTGATTTAAACCATTTTTTTGACACACTGAAAAACGTGACAGCTAGAAATTAACAAGCTATTGCTATTTACAACCAAGTACTTCGTTCGGATGGAGCCTGCAAAGTTATCATATCTCTACTGAAATAATGTAACGGCTAGAAATAAACAAGTTATTGCTATTAAAACCGAATAACTTGGTTCAGATGAAGACTGCAAAGTCGTTTTTTCCGTGCAGATTATCTTCTCAAACATAATTTTCTTAATACAAGCAAGCTTCTCAATATTCTTCGTATAAAATGTAGATCATTATATAATTTGCCTCCGGCATGATTTTGATACATGTGGCTTCGAAAGGTGGGAAAAGGCTCGGCTTACCCCTTAAGGGTTGAAAGGGAAACCGATACACATGTACCTCCGGGACTTAGAGGTCCGATATCCGAAGTTACCAAAAATAAACTTGGAAACCATAAAGGATGGGTACACAAACTTTGTACAAAGGTAAACCTTGCATCAAAAAGGATTTAGGGTACAGAAGTAGTGAAACTTTGTTTAAAAATTACGTTAAGTTCTTAGACTTTATAGGTTTGTTCAATTTTAAAGGGAATAATAAAACTTTTATTAATATTTCGGTTAGAATATAATATATCTATTATTCATGGAAGCCAGATTCAAGCACTTATGAAATGTCGAGACTCTAGGTGCGCGGTTCCAAATAGTAGGTCCTATGGAGAAGAACCGACAAAAAACTCCATGGAAACTCTTTTAAAATAATAGATTACAATCTTGATTAATAAAATGTTGTGGTAAGAGTTGCGAGAATAATTTCATATAATGTGAATTAAAAAAATAGGATAATATTATTCATAAAAGGTATATAGATAATTTGCCTCTGAAGAAGATTGCCATGGTTACAAACTGACCAGTCCCGACAGACGACACCATAGATTTAATAAATACACTGTGAGCGAAATTGTAAATCTATGGACGACACCCTTTGACGAGCATGACATCGTTATCTTCACAGGTCACAAAAGATTAATTTGTTTTCGAAAATTTTCTTCAGAATTTATAGTGGCCATAAATAAGCAATTGAAATATTGTCGATCATAGAGCAAAACTGAGATCATGTTGGTATTATCACAAAAATGTTAACGCCGGTTATTGTTGTATTATTATGTAATCGGTTCTACACAGTAACTTATTTAGATCATCAAAATTCGAGCCACAGGAGCGTTATTCACATAATTATTAAACCAAACGCCCAAGCGTATCATAGCTTGAAAACACCCACTCCGTTTTCGTCCAATTTAACAAAATTGGATCCAATTTCAAACCACACATTACCAAAGTCGCCAATTGGTCCAAACGTTGCGCGAAACGGGGAACATTAAACAAAATTTCAAAGACGCTCTTGAAAAGCGAGTGTACGAAGTGAATTGATGTAGGCAAAGGGAAGCATCTGAAACTGAATTAGCCTCGTAGGCACTGTAAACTCGTAGCTGGAATTTGGTTAGAACGTGACGCACATAAAATTTGTTAAGTACGTGAAATATGTTGATTCCAAAGGCTTCGTCGGCAGAATTTATGGTCCTACAGTTTAGGAGAGGCAAAATTTTATTTTTGGGCTAAAATTATATTTCCTTTTATATAGTTCTAGAATAGTTCTTTTATAACATTAATAATCTAAGCATAATTTCATATTTAAAGAGGACAATATGAAATTAGTATTATGTTCATCCAGTTTTGTGATTCTCCAATTTATATTTTCACAAAAGGTATGTTTGACCAAATAAATAACAAACTCTTTCAATGATTTATTGTTCATGCTGTAATAACTGATAACTATACTTGATCCCCAAGAGTAATAATCACAACAAAAGAAAGGCAACCCGTACGTATTTCGTAAATCACAAAGCCCTCTCGAACTAAGCAGCGAAAATAATAACCCTCTTTTATCGCAGACGAGGAAAAATCCTTTCGAAGCAATTTGGTGAATATAACAAAATCGTAAACTTACTTTAGCCCTTTCATTCCAAATTACGCCTCCGTGACCGAATCGCCTCTGTACAAAAAGAATTCGAACTTTCAATAATCAGAAACAGCAAAAAGTTTTGCTATAAAACCAAACCAATATCGATATGCCGTCGGAAAACTTGTATTCTGATTTCGAATTCCTGTTCAGCTACGAATCCTGTGGAACTAGTATTTTTTGCAGAGAAACCTCTAGTAGTCTCTGAGATATGAGCAATTATTAAAAAAATACTACTTACGTGGCAAACAAGCATACAGCCAGCCTGATGGTAAGCGGATACTGTAACCTATGGACGCTTGCAACACCAGGGGCATCACTGGCGCGTTTTGCCAACCCTATTACTAGCATCCCCAAGGAAGACTGGTGACATTGCTCACCGTTAGGAACACGACACTGCAAAAGAGCTATGTTATTTGGCTACGATATTCTGCAAGGTGGAATTACTTCCCCAGTCGTACAGCTCCAATTTGAGACCTCATGACGACAAATGAAGAAGCTTTAAATCTATAGTACGCAGTCAAGGGATGCACCAACGGTATCTTGAAGGCATTTAGGTAGAGGCTGGATGGGCTGACACTACAAGACAAACTTGATAAACTTTTTTGTGATAGCGATTTCTGTTTCTATAATGTTTTAAATTGTTATTTAGTTTTCTGGAGGAATTTTACTACTAACGTGCTAAGAGACTCGACGTCTGAAAATAAAAGATTCTCGCTTCTGTTTCTTTTTGTTGGTACAACAAATATCGCTCACCACACAAAGAGGTAACGCAGCAAGCAAGTGACTAGCTATAAAAAGTACAAAATAATTTTCTTAAAAAATTTAACAGCTTCTGAAGTCGGGGCCACTGCCAAGCTAGGTGCATTGAAGAATTTTAGGCCCCGACTTCAGAAGCTGTTAAATTTTTTAAGAAAATTATTTTGTACTTTTTAGTTATTTTTTTTTGAAGTCGGTTTTTACTTTTTTTTTAAAGTTTATTTTATTTTTCAATTTTGAGTGGCATAAACAATACATAAACATGAGATTACAGCAATCACGAGTGATGTGCTGTTATTCATTCAAGAGTTCCATTGTCTATCTCCGAAGATCTTCATCAGATCCTCACCAAATTTCGGAAGTATACCCTTTCAAACAAAAAAAGAATCATCGAAATCGGTTCACGCAGTCGAAAGTTATGAGGTAACAAACATAAAAAGTCGCGCACATACTTAATGTAAATTTAAGACTTATATGGTTTTCTCATTGATCCCATTGTCAGAACTGGACCAAATTAAAATGGGACCAATCGGGAAGCACCAGCTTTCAAATAAAAAAAGAATCATCACAATCGGTTCACGCAGTCGAAAGTTATGAGGTAACAAAAAAAAAAAAAAAAAAAACATACGCGTCGAATTGAGAACCTCCTCCTTTTTTTTGAAGTCGGTTAAAAATAGGTTTTACCTTCCATTAAGAAATAGTTTTGACAACCTTCCCCTGCAAAAGAGAAATGAAGAACGAGTTCGTTATTAACTATTTTTACTCTTTCAGTCCTCTCCGCTAGACTCTTTGTTTGTGGAAGCACTTCTATGATGTTTACCGTTGCGAGTCAAACGGAGTCGTACGGAGTCCGCTCCGCTGCAGTGGAAGCCCGGTGGGCACCTTTTGCTCCGAGGCCCATTAATTTTTTTTTTTATTATATTAAATATTTTATATATCAATCAATCAATTATTATAATTTACGTTTTTTGACCTATTATTTAAACGTGGTCAAAATTAAGTTTATCAAGATGATCGTCGTTTTAGAGTATTAAAAACTTTAGTACCTACAGCTAACGTCACAATCAGATGAATTCGCAAAGAAAAACTTTTTGAAATAAAATTGATGGCGATGGTTACCGCTATGACCGCGGGGCCAGGCCAGTGTTATTTTTTAATTAAATTTTTCATCTCTCGCTTTTTGAAGATACTGATATATTTTAATAATTATGGAATACTTTTTACTGGCGTATTTTATTCAGAAATGTTTTTGTTTGTATTTTGTGCTCTCATAAAATATCTAATTAAAGCAAATTGAAAGAGTCCTCCTCTTGTGATGATTAATAAAATAGTAACAAATCAATGGTATTTAATCATTATCACGAAGAGACGTGACCATTAATAAAAAAAACATACTAGGTATTTACGACACAAAAAAGTAAAATTAAAAACACATTACAAAAAAATCAACAAAAAAACGATGACTGAAACTGAATATGATTATTATTTGTTTTCGTTCATTTTTTTTTCTTTTTTTCTACGTTACTTTCTGTGTGGGTTTAATTCCCGCTCGGATCAAATATTATTTTACGTATAGGTACTTGTATCAAGTCTGTTTGTTTGTGGATATAAAGGCGCAAACAGGTGGAGCTTATATGACGTAACATACATGATGTTAATATTATGTCCATCAGAAGCTGATGAATTTTCATGTATAATACTCGAAATAGCACTAGAAATAGACGATTTCACGACCCCTTTTAGAAACTACTCCCCCTTCGACAATTTCACTTCTTCAAACTACACTTCGCAAAACGCGAAACGACCCGATAAAAAAACGCATCTTATCAACAAAAAAAAAAAAAAAAAATGTCTACAACGAGGTACATAGTGTAAGTAGAGAGAGAAACATGATCTCTCATTGGTCAGGGATAATGAGGTGAGGGGATAACGGTGACTCATTTACCATAATTGTTATAGTCGGTTAGTAGCCCAGACGACTTTCAATTTGCCAAATTGGTGGTCGATTCGTCTCGGTTGAAATTCGTCTTAAGACAAATCGATAAATATAATACAGGGTGCCGCAGATCTTATCACATTAAATGAAACCGAAAACCACACTACTAGACGAACGTAGAAGTACTTACGAAAAGTCAGAAGAGTCTGACTTTTCGTAAGTACTTCTACATAACCTACATAAATAAATGCATTATTATCTTATCTAATTTCATGCGTGACGAATAGGCCAAGAACAGGCCAGCAACTCCAAGAGACTGGTAAATGGTTCATCCGTTTAAAAAACTAATGCAGCTAATAATACATCGTAGTTCCCTGTAGAAATGATTGGAGGAAACCCATGTTCGAGGAATGGGCGTCTCGGAAGACGGACAAGCCTCCGCTAATCGCTGACATTATTTTTAGTGCTTTTTTACGGCGTAAAAGGGGGGAACAGCAGGATTTTTACACGATTGCCTTCGAGTATTTCCTCTTACAAATTGAATGGAATTTGAAGCCATAGATTCGTATCAACTGGGCGTACTACGATATATTGAGTGCTGCTGATTATCACATTAAATGAAATCGCGTATTTAATAAGTATCACGATCTGTGACCATAACATAAAAAAAAAACACACAAATGTATGAATCATCCTATAAATTATCCGCACTACATAATGTAGAGGAGAGAAAATTACCGACTACAATACGAACCGTGTCGATTCACAAATATTACAAAGGACTTATATCCAAATGATCAAGCATTTACATTAGTTTCCTCCGATACGGCCCGCATGGAACTAATTAATTATCTATTAATATAAATGAGCTGCTAAATTAGTAATAATTACACTAGCTTCCTCGCGCCAAATAGTAGTTAATTATATCCATTTTCACATTATCCAATTTCAATCTGGAAATCTAATTTATTTTTAATTATGGAGGCAAAAGGCAGTAATTTATATAGCAATTAGCATAGCATCTGAAATAATGATTTATTTTCTGTAAATAATTCCTTTTAAGCTTTTACAAGTCTTTGTTAAATCAAGATGGCGCTGACGTTTCCTACTGACTGCCTCTGAGAAGAAACACTGAAACCAACTCAAAGACAATTGAGATCACCAAGTACAAAAACTTCAATCGGGAGGATGGGTTTCAACTGTCAGGGGCCTGGAACCCAGTGGTTCAATTGTGTAAGAACAGATATAGTGCCGTGAGAAGCGCGCGAGTAGACACAGTGAGTTTCGTGTGTCGGAAACAAAATTGAGTTGTGAGTGACAGTGATAGTGGTACCGGACCCGAGTGGAAGCATAAGGAGAGTAGACCGTTTTGTCTGCCAATAAACACCCACCCGCAAATACTTTTAGTTTATCCGTGACCAATAGAGAGCTTGCAATAGTGCCGAAATATCAGAAACTCAAAACAATCTTGAAACATGGAAAATACCTCGTTCTGAACTCGAATATCAAAGACATTTGAAAGAAAGAAAGAAATAAAAAAAAAAAGCAAAAAGAAAGAAAACCTAAAACAAAAAGAGTTATTGTGCCAAAAGGCCGCAGCTCAGAATAATGTTAGGAGGAGGATATAATTTGTTTGCAATCATGTGACATGTGACATTTGAAGAAACAGCCTTAATAAACAGTTTTAAGCTGATCCACCCCAACTGTTGGCACACATGAATCTGACATGGTGGACCTCAACGCTATTTTAGACTTCACGGGTATTTCGCGAAGAGTCGAGGTTTACTCAACACACTTCACCAATGGCGTTATTGGAGTCCCATGATAGAGAATAAGCCTATTACCATGGACCTGGCACAATCCAAACTCCTGGCTGCTACTTATTGAGGAATCTCTGTTTAACAGAAAAGCACAATAACACTATTTCCGATCGAGAAACGAACCTAACACCCCAAGCTTATAAGCCGTGCTTACGACACAATGAGGCAGTCTAATAATATTTATATGTATTGGGAAGATTGATTTCTTTTTAATTATGAATTCGACCGTAATTTTAGCTTTCTGCACTCTTTTCTTCATATAAACTATATCTATGCCAAATCTCACACTCCTCCGTGCGCGCAATATGTTTAAAAAGGGGTACAAAGTTTTCTCTTCAGGTATTAATATTAAGTAGATTGCAATCAACGGACAAATAGTCTCTTTTTCTTTTAGTAAGTCTACAGTAAAAAAATATAAAAACCTCTTCTTTATTATCCGAAGCATCTGGATTCTGGACCCACTTGAATTTTATCCAAACTTTCTTTTAAAAGGGACCTTCCCAAAATTACGCGCCCTGGGGCTAAGGACGCCATTACATGCAACAGTAACTGACGCCCAAAAAATTGGAGTGGATTCCATAATTCCCTCTCTCCAACTTTTATACCAAAAATCAATGTAAATAGCTGAAACTCCTGGAGCTGGGGCGGTGAATAGAAAAAGAATTGACGATAATAATCAGTTTCTGTTCCCTCCATTTTTTCTTTCGACTGTAATGGGCAGTAAAAAATCAAGTACTTACAAATTGCAAGCCGTTTGGTGCTTTTACCTCATTTTCTAATTTTAAAATAGTGGGAATTGAATTGGTAGCAGTTAGCATTGTTTTGGTGTCATTTATACAGGGTGCAGCAGATGTTATTACATAAAATGACACCACGTATTTAGAATAGAATAGAATAGAAAATATTTATTCGATAAATGACACATCGTCAGTACAGAAATAAAATAAAATTGAACACAGAGATCAGAAAGAAACAAAAATAATAATAAGAAATAATAACAAACAAACACGGATAAATAATATAATAAAGTTGATTTTACTATCTATATTTTTTATTATGATATCTATATTTGGTATCATGTTCTGTAGCGTTCTGTGACCGTGCATACTTCTGTGCTGTATATAATTTTTAGTTATAAATTTTATTGAGCTCAATGCTATTATATTATTTTCGAGAGTTATTTACCATCCTATAAAAGCATTATATAAAAAAATGTATCAAAAATCATTCCATGAAAATTATATAAAGTATAGCTCGCCTCCCAATTCACCAGCACGTGTAGCTGATTGATTTGATAACGTCAGATAAATAAGTTACATTTTTTCTTCCTTTACGTAATACGTCACGATATTGCTTACAATATATTAATATATTTCACACTACAGGGTGTTTATAGGAATTATTTCAAAAATCCAAAATATTATAAAGCTAGGCTCTATGAATGGTATAAAATTAATTTCAAATATAGAACTAAAGCTGCAGTAAATTCAAAAATTATTTAGGCAATTATATCGGGCGGCGCGGTGACGTGATGCGTGTGTGTGTTAGAGTAGCCGAGCCCCCAGGTCATGTGGTCGAGTTCATGACCTTAGTGCCATTCATAATCATAGAGGAATAAAGGTTTTATGCAAACAGAAACATCAATTATTTTAATTAATTAAGTAATTCTAGCGGCATGACCGGAGAGCCTCCAGCCAGGCAAGAATTATTTTTAAAGCAAGACCTCCCTTTGTGGCCTACGGATCTCGGCTTCGGGCATTGCTGGAAGGACCGCAAGAGGGAGACTTGCTGGATCTGGTATAATTATTACTAAGGGATTTGTTTTTGTACTAATGGATCAGCACGGCCTGGCAATAGCAAAGGTCCGGAGCTTAGTATCAGCTACACAGTTTAAAGTTTTTACCCCAAATTCTAAACCGGGAACATCAAGCCACGTTCATAACTATACCCTAACAAGCATCCAAGAACTATTCTACAAAACAACCTTTACCTTATCGAGACTTCAAACTATATTAGAGAAACTAGCACTAAAACCTAAACGAGAAAAACAAGAAAACATCGTCATACCACGTATCTAGAGCCAACTTGGTAGAAGTAGGTATTTGTGTAGACCATAAAGTTATTATTACTAGTGGTAAAACTTTATGGTGTAGACCGCCTAGTTTCATAAGGGCCACAGCACACTAAAGTTCACTCCGATATCATGTCACATCATGTATAAATCGTTGATATTTTAAAATCATTATCATGCAGTGACAACGACAAAATCATCAATGCCTAAAATCGTCCCTAGATAATGACCATGACTTGATGAACATGAACTTCGGCTTCGGCTTTGGCTGTGACATTATAGCCATGTAATGTTTACTACGAGTACATGCACACACACACACACACACATTGCACATCTTGCACATCTTGTTGTCAAATATAGCACGAGAATTTTTGTGATTGCAACGAGATTTTTTCTGGGTGTGACAGTAGCAGCGATTTATTGAAGTTTTGGCGTGCACCCCGCCCGCTCTCCTCGCTTCACCTCTCCTCTAGATGCAGCGAGTCGCTAAGACGCGATGCAGCATCAATGCAATCGTAACATCGCTTGTCGCTGATGCTAAAAAGATCGAGTGTGCTATGCCCCTAAGGTACAATATTTTGTAGCTGAGTCGTCCTGAAACATGTTTTCAACATTGCCCTGTTTTGTTAGGCCAATCTCCATCCGAATGTTTGTTTAGAAAAATTGGATGATGATTTTGGAGTGTAGTCTGGTAGGGATAAGTATGTGGGTCGAAAGGGCTTAGCTATTTACCTATATACCAAAATATCTCTTTTTATGGGCGTTATGAAACACGTTGCCATTGTAAGGTGTAAAAAAATTACAAGAATTTCGTGAAGTTGTTCGGTATCGAAAGAGAAAAAATAGCAAAAGAAAGATTTGCTATGCTAAATATAATTTTAAACAGTTCCTAAAATTTCTTAGAGTTACCACTGGTTTCTGAAAGGCTGGTCGAATCTTTGATCATATTAATTTTCATGGTAGCTGTTGTAATTGGTTGATCATCAACAACCAACCATATCACTCGACATGAGATTTGACAACCGGATAGATATGATCAGCTTTTTAGAAGAGGTGTTCCCGGGTCTACCACGTAACAAATGGTAATGGACATTGACACTGGTAATAAACTTCAATACGACCGCGAGACTAATCTTCGAGTATACCGTAATACCGATCATGCTGATAGAAATGCCAGCTTCATGATCGGTATTTTTTTTACATGGTAGCTCGAAGTTTAGTCTTTCACGATCGTATTGAAGTTTATTACCAGTGTCGACGTTCATTACCATTTTAGTTACGCGGTAGACCCCCGGATCAGAATTTGATTATCACTTGCGAGGAAGCCTGCACATCTGAGAGAGCCTCATAATAGTTCTCGATGGTGTGTGTAACCCGTACTAGGCCAGCATGGTGGACTAAAGCTTAATTCTTCTCATTCTGAGAAGAGGCCCGTGCACATGGGACAGTAATGGGCTGGATTTAATTTTTATATTTTTACGGTTTGGAGAATAAAGCAGAACTACAACATTACAAAGAAACAAGCATATCTCTACTTGCTGATTACAGAGGTCACAGCTTACAAAGGGTCCTATTACGCAAATAATGGTAATAAATAAAACCGTACGTCCACAGGTCCGTTTTGATGGAGGTTCAACTTACCTGAAACAAACGTATGTTGGTTAGTTATGTAGACTTTATTTAATATTAACTTATTTGTAGAACAAGACACGGGTACACAGTGTAGATCTTGAAGTGTAATGAATTTGTAATAAGTAGGTATGTGTATGTAGGTCCTATTTATTTAATCAATTGTAGTTTTTCAAGTTGTGCGTACATAGAATAGAATAGAAGATTTTTATTTGTCTTTCAAATTACATAGGTAGCAAGGAGATACATCATACAAGAAGGTAAAAGACAAAAAGGTCTTGGACTCAGCATAATAGCTGGCAGCGCGAGGCATGCACAACTGCTGATATTCTGTCCAAGCCAGTCATGCGTTGTATAGAACACAATTTTTATAGTAATAAATAGGTATATCTATACATAAAAATGCTGTAATATAATGTAAACAATGAAATAGATGTACCGCAAACTCTATAATTGAGTCCCAGAAACCAATGATTGCTTCATTAATAACCATCTGTGGCAATGTGATTTAAACGTACCAAGTGATAAAGGTAATATAGGTGGTGGTAAATCGTTCCAGCACTTAGAAGCAGCAATTTTGAAGCGACCATTGGTTTTGACTAAGGAGTATGACATATAATTTCTGTGGTTTAATCAGAATACCAGTGCTGCTTTATGACCAAGAAATAGCACTTTTCTGAGACCCACTTGGAACCGTGCACCTAGAATCACGACGTTTTGAAAGTGCCTGCAAAGGCCGAGTTGAAATAAAAAACTTTGATTTTGACTTTGGGTTAGACCACCAAACTGAACAACTTTCTCTATGGGACCAACACAGTAATCAAGAAAAAATAATCAGCTGTAAGGTATTGAAGTTTTGTATGGGACAGCTGTTTTTTTTTTTGCAATTACTATTTAATACGCATAGTGCCATTTCTTGGTCAAAAAGCAGCACTGTTATTCTGATAACACCACAGAAACCCTAGATAGCTGGTCCGGGTCTGGGTATGTATGTTTGTGAACTGTGCCCATGTTATGGGAGGAATAAAAGAGTGGGGCAATAGTTTAAAAAAATCCTTCTTCTAGCGTTTTGCTACATTACAACCGTTTCCATTTCTCAGTACCACTAAAATCAATCAATTTAGTCGTTTATACTACGATTATACTTACTAAAACTAAACGAAAACTTTTTTCATAAAATCTTCACCAAATTAACAGTGACCTAAAAAGCAAAGCTTTTAGATATCCAAATATTCACAGAACATTTTCTGCCAGTAAAGTACTGGGTTAATTGCAAGTCTACAGAGATAACAGCTAAAATAGCTTATTAATCTTACAGAGTTAGTACTGGGAGTTTGCTAAATACAGCAGTTTACTTGGGCAGTCATTTGGAAAATTTTTAGCTCTGCGGGTCTACCGCTTAACGAAATTGGTAATGAACATCGACTCTGGTAATGAACTTCAATACGATCGTAAGAGAGTAAATATTGAGCTACCTTGTGCCCAGTAAATATTAAACGGCATCGCGGCAGACTGAGGCGAAGATGGCGGGACGAGCTTGACTCCTACCGAAAAACTGGTCCGTACTAGCAAAAACCAGAAGTGAGTGGAAAAAGGAGAGCCCTGCAGTGGGACAACACAGACTGAAAATAAATAAATAAATACCTTGTCATCTTTTTTAGTATTTTTTTTAGAACGTAGCTCGAAGTATAGTCTCTCAAGATCATATTGAAGTTTATTACCAGAGTCGATGTTCATTACCATTTTAGTTACGCGGTAGGCCCCTTGAATCGGATATATTTTTTGTATAATGTTTGAAGAAACTTTTATTAAGTAATCTTCTGATAACATATTATACTTGCTTACCCATTATTAACAATAAACTTTAAAAAAAGTAAAAACAGACATCATAAACTAAAAACTAAAATCTTAGAAAACTACAGCTTCTGAATTCGTCGGCATTTAGTTTTTCAACGCACCTGAGCTCGACACCGACTTCAGAAGCTTTTAAGTTTTTTTATGAAAATGATTTTATTCATTTTAAGTTTTTGAAGTCGGTTTTTCCTTTTCTTTTTATATTTTGTGGCATAAAAAATATATAATACGATAAAGTAATCGCAAGTGATTTGCTGTTATCCATTGAAGAGTTTCATTATCTGTCGCCAAAGGTCTTCATCAGATTTTCACCAAAAAATGAGTCCTCGGGAGAATACTCTTTCAAACAAAAAAATAATCATTAAATCGGTATAAGTACAATTGGCGACGATATCGCTGAACAAACATACAAAAAAAACAGTCATATTGATAACCTCCTTTTTTTTTAGGTTGGTTAAGAATGCGTGAATATCCTGTACCTCAAATAATTTATAATAATTTTTTAGGGTGTGGGAACCCAGCGTTAAAACGAGTACCGTACCATCAAGAAACTTACAGTTTTTGGGGTGTGGGAACCCTTGACATAGTAAACTTCCAGGTCAAAATGTGTAAAACAACCACCAAGTTAATTGAATATTTAAAAATTATACGTTTACTAGTATTTGAAGGACTATAAATTACATGCGAAGGTAGTCTGAACTTATCGATCCAGCTACACGACAAACACTGAAATTAATGTGTGTACATATGAAAGTTATTGCATCACACCATGTTAGTAATTAATTAAAAGATTATATCGACACCAGATTCGGCTCCTCGGCGAGAGCGTGTTACATAACCGCAACCATTGAAAATATCGGTGTCCGCAAAGTCAACAGTTCAGCATAATTGAATCGACATAGGTAATGGTTGTGATAAAGGAAGGTGGGCCGCCACCTGTAAGGGGGGTGCCACGTGCAGAAATTGCGCGAGCGAGACCTCAAACCCCCGTCTCTGTCACACTAATGGCTGACGTATACGTGTGCTTACAGGTAGCGTGGGCTGTGCGTGTCGCAGCACTGGCGCAACATATGTTCCACATCCAAATATATGCCACATACCGTCCCGTTATTTTGTTTCATAAGTACGTACGTAAATAGGCCTCTGTAACAAGTTTCAATTTCGATACGCCATTGTGAGGCGGTGTTTGATAACGAATTCAATCATGTGGAAGTAGGTGACGCAATTTGCGTTCATACGCCTCGAGGAAACGGTCGTAAAGGGATTTTTGTTTCCCCCAGATACCACCAAAAAGGAGTAAAATGAATTATTATATCGGAAAGAGCTTTTTTAAGCTCTATGGTTTTTATGTGATCTATAAATATCATGTCATTGTTCTGTCATATTACATGCCATATCAAACATGTTGGGATAATAATAGAAATTTTTAAAGTAGAATGGATTCACTATTAGATAGTTCTACGGTACTACTTTTTGTTACTAATATAGCGCAAATGTCATTGATTGCGTGTCTGTTGTTTCCAATAACTGATGTTGTTACCCTATCTAAAATTATCAAACTGTACACAGCAAATCTAGCTTCCAATAACTTGTTCGTCACTGTAGCTATGATATATCTTATGGCAGTAGGTGGTTACGGGATATATACTCCAATGCAAACATTAAGCAAATTTAGGACATTATCAAGACATACCAGGTTAAGCTTGACACCACCCGAACGATTGATGAATATAATTGAATCTATAAACGCCACCAGAAACTATTTGCTGGCGTGTTTTTCACTGTTCTTTATACTAGTAACTTGGAGATTATTTGAATTTATAATATTTTCAGCCAAACTGTACGAATTTTCCGATTTGATGGGACATTATAATTTGGTTGATATTGCGTTCACTGACCTTGAACGTGAAGAAAGTTATAAACGAGTGATTGATGAGTCTTTTGACGATGTAATGTATGATGACACTTTACAATGGCCTTTAGTAGTTAAACTGAATGAAAAAGAGTATCTACGATTAAAAGGCTTTATAAATGAGATGCCGCAAGTAAGTGAGGTAACAAAAACAGATTCAGCGACTGTTTTAGCAGATAATATGCTGCCTGAAAATATTGAATGGAATTTAGAAAAAGATCTTGAAGATAATTTTGAACAGTTTGAAGAAAGTAAGGAAACCAACAAACCCGAAGGACCATCAACTGATAAGAGAAAAGATGATAAACCCAATTAGTGTAGTTTTAGCAACTTCACTGTTTGCGGAAACATTTATTATCATAGCTCTTCTAAAACCTTTTCAACAGCCTTGCTTTTTTAGAGATATCTGGTGTGTTTTTAAAGCAAGACATCCGCCGAATATAATAGCATTGCTTCTGACTTTTTTGTTCATTCTGACAATACTGGAGGTCTGTTGGGAAAGCCACGACCATCGACATCTACTATCGGAAGTGCACAGCACAAGACTTGTATTGAAGTATTACTCAACCAAGTTGTCATTGTGTTATACTAACTTTTTTATACAGTCGTATCTATTATTTTTGATCGACTGGCTAGCAGAATTCACGATAAAAGTCGCTCGGCTATTAGAATTCGAAGTTATGTGTAGACATGCTATTTTAACAAGAGATGATTGTACACAGGTATCTCATAATACGCTTGTGATGACAAATTTGCATGAAGCCACTTATAATTCAATCAATACAAGTGATACTAAAGTAAAAAAAGAAAAGGGGAAATCAAAAGAATCCAGCTCAACGAAGAAAAGCAAAAAGAAATAGAACATAGTTTGGATAATTCAAGAAGTAGTGCCCGTAATTATCTACCATAAACTTAATACTAAGTAAGTATGTAATATAATAAGTTCATGATTTTGTCGGTTTTCTCAAACATTTATCCAAGCCACGAAAGTAGGTATTATATGATTTGAGCACCCATAAGATATTGGTTGAAAAAGTTCCAATATTAGAAAGACAGCATAACGCCACAAAAGAAAAAAATTTAAAATTCGCAAAACGAACGCTTGTCATAAACCTGTCAATACATTGTCACAGGACAGGCTATTTCCAAATGTGCACAAAAAGGGAAAAGTGAAATAACATAAATAGTTCATAAACATGCCATAGAAAATTCATCCATGCCGGTATAATCAAGATCAAGAAAATGGACTGCTGCTGCCTGCTACTCACTTGCTTGTTATTACTTCAAATGGCCATGATTTTGATCATGCTGAATCCCATCTACGATGTCCGTAAACTGACGCAGTTCATCAACCATCTTACGAAATGCTACAGACGAACATATTTCTTCTTCATTGCATTTTATTTTACATCAGTCTTATATCTTGGCATGTACCGTCCTCTACAAAACATCCACAAATTGATCTTCGGCGTTAATCTACATGAGTACGATAAACTATCGTTGCTGCATAACGTGGAGAAGAACTACATAACTGCTGGCTTTTCCCTTTTCCTGGTCGTGGTATTGTATGGCATAAGAGCATTACTTTCATACACTGCAAGTCTGACTATGCTCGCGGAGAAACAAAGCAAACCATTGGCTGTCCGATCAAAATCCAAAGAAAAGTATCCCGCAAATGAGAGCATTCTACCTAATCTGCTGCGAGTGAAGAGGTCAATTTCATACGAAACAGTTTTATTCACGAACGAACTTCGAGAACAACTCAAAATTATAATCAAGAACATCGAATATCCCCACGACAAAAGTACGCTTTCTAGTATCTTGGAAGCCAGTAATACGACCATGTCTTGATTGTATACTTTCCCAATAAATTATTCGTTCGTTTTTTATGTATTTTTGTTTTCTGAACTATTGGATTCCTTGACAGTGTGGCAAATATTTGGAAATTCCTTGGTATAAACCGGGGCGGCAACGGGAAATATTCCAAGACAAGGCTATAAAAATAAAATGCCAGTACAGAAGTAAGGGAAAGAAAAATGTCGAATAAGAACGTTTGGAGTATGAGAAAAAGGGAGCGTGTATACATTAGGGGCCCAAAATGTTTTCCGTTGAATTGAGTATAACGTTTATATGGTTCCGCACAGAATCATAAAACGGAATACTTATTGATTCGACGCGATTCTGTGAAGCAAGGTGAGGTCCCGTTAATCTTTAATTACTTTCGTAGAATCATTGTCAAAACTTCTGATGAGATTCGTATTCATAGAACTTGTACAAACAAGTATATGACTTGTTTGATCGGACTTTTGAATGTATTTGGGTGCGGTAGACGTCGTTTGTAAGGAAACACATGGATGTATGCCTAGTGCTTGAGAATAGGCCACGCTTTTTTTACCTGTGGGTATGGTGACTAAAGAATTGTGAATAGGATGAACAGGTATGTTCTTATAACAGCATACTCCAATCACCAATAAAATAATATTAATAATGACAGTAAATGTGACGATAGTCGTAACGGCTAATGGCTTAATTGCCAAGAGTCTCGCCCAACACCTCGAGAGGCTCTCGCTAGGTGGCTGGATCAAGAGCCTGATTCAGAAAGAAGTATACTCCTTGACACTGCGCGCATTGTTAGGAGGTTTCTCTCTCTAGAGCCCTGACCACCGGTAGCTTGGACCCTGTTCCTGATGCCGGTGGCCTACTACTCTTTTATATTTTTCAATGTTATTTTATTTAGTTGTAAAATTATTTAAAAATATGAAAAAGTATGTTAAAAATTGAATAAAGGTCACAGTAATATTCCTATGATCGCTGGAAGGCCCATGCCTTACAGCGATCATAGGAATATTATTAAAATCGCCATTCGAACCGTCCACTGCTAATATGGATGAGCAGTGGACGGTTGGAATGGCGATTTTAACACGTACATTGCTAAGGGTTATAGCACACTCGATACGTTAACGAATACGTTTAACAGGCATTACATCATTTTGGAATGACCCTAAACGTAATAATACTTCAAATCATAATACTCACGTACTACTGAATGAAGTATTACTTGAAAGCAACAAAAACTCAACATAGAATAATACTTTTCAGAATATCCGCAAGACCAGCATTGATTACAAAGTCCGACACAATAAGAGAACATGCGTATTGTACTCTGGCGTTGGCACCAATTCAAAATTGCCAGTGTGGCGCCAGTCTTGTCAGGTATCCGCCAGCCCGCCAGAATTAATGCTATACTGTTTAAATATAGCATTGTTGGGCTAAATATAGGAACGCTTGCTTTTTTTAAGCTTCCATGGATCAGGGATGAATGAATGGTTTTGGATGCGTATTGCGTATTGTATTTTTAACCCCCAACAAAAAAGAGGGGTGTTATAAGTTTGTAGCGTGTATTTGTGTATCTGTGTGTCTGTCTGTGGCATCGTAGCTCCAACCCGGATCGACTAATTTCAATGCAGTTTTTTTAATTGAAAGTTAGTTTAGACAGGTATCATCTTAGCTATGTTTCATGAAAATCTGCTCAGTCATTCAAAAGTTACAGCTCTTTTTCTAGTTGGAGTCAGGGATTTTTGATGGTTAGGTTATTAATTTAAGTTAGTAGGTTTGTTATTCTGACTGATCAATAATTTTTATGTATATTTTGTGAAGGGTGGACTTAGCAATTTTTTGTGTGCCTTAAGTATCAGCTATTTGTTTATTTATTAATATTCGGACAAAAATATACATGAAGGACAATTTAAGTTTAATTTAATATTAGGTTTTTCTGTACACCATTGATTCGTTAACAGTCGATTACACAAAATGTGGGTACACACCACGCATTGCGCTTGCACCCACCAGTTAACCCTCAAATTGTTGAGAGTCACATTCAACATGTCACAAGTACATCATGTTTCTTTTTGAAACGCTTACAACAACTAGTATCATAATGGCGCATTTATATTATTCTGTTTGGCCGTATTCGATCGCAGCCCGTTTGCGGTGGTTGACTAGTATAAACTGTTATTAGGTTCAGTCCCAAACTGAAGGAAATGCATTCGGCGACCGACCTAATGTAAACGCGCCATAAATTCATAGGTAAGTCATAACATATTATTTTTTATAATAATAATGTCAATGGGGCGAAATAGGGGGTGAATTTTGAAGTAAGAATCGTGAAAATTTGTATTTAGGCTTCAAATTAGAAATAATTAAACATGTGTTTCTTTATTTCTAACCAAAAACCTAAATACAAATTTATTCTTTCTCACTTCGGAAATTAAGGGACTCCCATACAAACTCTCGCCCCCTATTTCACCCCTTAGGGGTTAAATTATCAAAATTACTTTCTTATGCTTGCCTACGATACAAGAAGAACCTTCTCTCCTTTCATGACTATAGCTTCAGTAGTTTCGGCTCTGCATTGATTATTAATCAGTCAATCAGGACTTCTCTCTTTCTCTTCTTATAATATTACTATGATAATGTTGCGTCACTTTAGTTCTTTTAAGAGGAAAAAAAGTAAAGTAGTGCCAAAATCCTCTTAGATATTGAATCCAAATCACCGTAAGCTTTTATACAAAAATCAATAGAACACACACAGTTACAAAGTCCTACATTAAAACCGTGATTCAACATTCATTCAGCGGAGCACATTTATAATTACCGAAGTACCTTCGAGGGGATTGTGCAAAGAAACCCGAAATACCTATTTTGCGGTCACCGTAATACCCTAGGGACGGCACGCAATGCGCTTGATAAATATTACAGCACTAACTTCGCTTTAAATTCAGGAGGAGAAGTAATGCCAATTTGAAATGCAGTTTTATGTTCAGTCCGTGACGGTATGTTTTTGGTTGGCTGCTATAAATGGATTAGTGGTGGACTTTTGGCTCGTGATTGTAGGACTTTTGTTTCGTCTTAATGTATGAGTTATAGAATATTGGTTTGTTTATCTGGGTATGGGGTGTGCCGTGTGGTTCTCGGTATTGTACATATTTATTTATTTTATTTGTAATTTACAGTAGGTACAGCAGGGATAGCCTAGCGGTTGAACGCTTGCCTTCCATGCAGGAGGGTTTGAGTACGAACCCAACCTGCACGTCGGACTTTTCGAATGTATGTGCGGATCGGAATTTGATTATCACTTGCGTTAACGGTGAAGGAAAAACATCGGGAGGAAACCTGCACACCTGAGACGGCCTCATAAAGTCCTCGATGATGTGTCTACTATGAGAGGTATGAGGTAGAAAACCTTTGGTCCTCATAGTACCCACAGGCACCTTGAGTACGTGGAGCTGATGTAAGAAAAAGATACTCCCACACAGGGCTCTATCAGTTCTACACAGATAATATTAAGTGTCGATGTGACCCTGAATACATAAATATAGATTACACATGCGACATACGGGTTATTACGCCAGAAGCCAATTAGTGACTTGACACTGTTTACGCACCAGTAAGCTTTGAACCCGTGTATTAACTGAGCGTGGCTTGAATCAGGGGTAAATGGAGGTTGCGTGTAAAATATTTAAATCTTCAACTAAACTTAGCAATGGGTAGGTAATAGTAGTCAAAATCTGTAGAACGATACATTACTGGCAAATAACCGACTTTTACTTCTATTACCTACGCAATAGTAATTTTTTAATATGTAATTATTGTAACCCTGAATGATATTATAGATTTAATGTAATTATTTTATGATACAACAAGTGATCAGCGTTTATACTGCACCTGCACTGTTTATTTTTTATTTTTTGCAGGCCTACTGGTAAAACATGGCTGAGCCCAAATTCTTCTATTCCACCATGCTTTGTTTATATGTATGTTTTAATGTATTGCACCCATGTTTGCAAAATAAAAATATATTTATCTTTATATATATCTTTATCTTAATAGAAGTCAAAGTACGTTGAACGACATTGCAAAAACCAACTATTATGAGACCATTCTGACACGATTGAAAAAGCAGACTTTGGGCTCTGATTTAAAAAACATAATACTGAATCGTCATAATATTGTAATGTATAATAATAATCTTTCATTCATTGAATTCTCCTTTTTAAAGAACACTAGGATTTCCCCTGTATCCTGGTTACAGTTCATAAACATACACATCATATGCACACACGTCACACAGCCAGAACCCGGAGAAACCTTCTGTAGGCCACACAAATATTTGTTCCGTGTGGGGATCGAACCTGTACAGCACGAAGCGCCGAAAGATACTGCGCTAGCCGTAAATATAACCCATCATCGACGCCGATAATTATATTTGTGTGTAGTACTAAAGGCACGACTGTTGTTTCTAAACGTATCCTTCAGACCTGAAGAATTTATGTAGTTTATTTGATCTTATAGTACTGTATTATTTATTCAAATTTTTATTTATTTTTCCACGATGGGTATGAGTTTTTTTTTAAGATAATATAAAATATAATTTTATATTTCAACAAGCATGTCTAACTAACCCAAAGCAATGGGTGAAAAATTTAAGAAGAAGAAAATGGTGACTTGGAAAACTTTCCATTAATGTTATCTTATAGTGACTGAAAAACTAAACAAGTTCTTAAAGGTTCCTCACAAATCTCATAAGTTTTTACGCAACTTTCCTGCATAATCGTTATGCCCACACGCCTCTAAAAGGTTAAGAAGAGCTGTATTTTTGTACGCCTGTAAAATACACTTCTACAACATTTTTAGCTGAGTACCCAACTACTTCATTTATTGTATTACGACACAGTACTGTACCTTACAGATTACAAAATTAGATAAACGCTTATAGGCGTTCTGCTTTTTTATAAAACAGGAATATTATGCAATATAGCACTAGAGATTTGGGAAACTGACGTGTTACGGCGCAGCAACATAGCTTATAGGATTTAGCACCGGCCAACGTTATAACACGTAGTTCGCGTAAAGGTAAGCTTTTGATGGACGTGATCACACGCTGCGTCGGTAGTGTTTTCTAATTTTCTGGTCTTATGACTTTGCTCAGCTTAACCTTTCATCGATAGCGGTTTCACATCAACTATATCTGGGACAAATCCAATACTTAAACACAAAAAAAAAAAAAACCTATTTCTTATAACATTGTAGGCTTTAAGAAATCGTCCAATCAATCCTCTACTTAAAAATAATTGCATAATAGTCACATAAATAGCTATTTTAAGAGAGATAGGGCATAGCGGGACTTTCCGCTCAAAATTGGAGCTGCCCGACTGGGGAAGTATCTCCAACTTACAGAATATCGTGGCCAAATAACACTTCTCTTTTGCAGTATTGTGTTCCTAACCGTGAACAAGGTTACCAGAGCTCCTTGGAGAAGCATCGTGTTGCCAGTATGGATCCCTCAACTGCCAATACGACGCTAGTAGTAGGGTCGGCAACGCGCGAGTGATGCCCCTGGTGTTGCAAGCGTCCATAGGTTACGTTATTATACGTATGTATATAAATATCTAAGAAATATATAATATACCTATAAAAGAGAATATAATATATAAAAAACCAAAACAAAACTTACGGTAAGCCAACCAAATCCCCGAGAAAGTCCACAAAAGAAGTTAAAAAAGGTATTTACAGACCGTAATTACTGCTATCGAAGAGTATTTCGTTTAAGATTTATTTTATCCGCACATATCCCTTCGAAGGGCCGTCCGCTAGTCAGTGAAAGCACAAACAGGAAGCAAGAACATCCCTATAAATGGTATTAAGGTATAAATGATGGGAGATTAGCAAAATAGGAAGTGTTTTCGAGGAATTATTGTTTTGTTTTATGTTGCTTTTATTTTGTTTTTTATTTCTTGTTGTTTCGGTCGCGGGTTGGGTAAATTGGTTTTGATTTAATTTAGTTGCTATTAAATAAATATTTATTATCACCTTATATTAGGGTCCACTTCCATTCCATCCAACCGTGGCTGAATACGAGTATAATATACATTTTCAAATCACAGCACGTGTCGAAGTTCGAGAATAGTTTTATGAAATAGTGCATTTTTGTGGCACTCAATCCTATTTGGTGTTACTAGAAGCTGGCCTCCACATATTTTGGACAAGGCTCGGATAATTAAGACCATTGTTTACAAATTCCATCATTGCCAATAAACAGACACCTACAGTACGACACAACTAAGAAGTTACACCGATGTACCTGATCGAACAACCAATGGCAGTCGCTCGCATAGATAGTTTTACAGTTTATTGCGTCAGCGTAAAGAAATATTTTTACTGCAGTACTAACAAAACATCTTGGTATGGACGTCGCACTCAGTTCGGAAGTGATCGGTTTTACGAAATTTACCGATACGACTTTTTAGTGGTGTCGTTCTATACCATACTAAACAATCAGAAATTATTCGCAAAATGCCAATCTAAAGCTTGTATAAATATCCGCTGTCCGCTCGTCACTAGCACCCCAACATTTTTATTCGAATATAACTTACGAGTAGGTATATTCTTCTCAACCGAATCCTTTCATCTGGCCGTTCGTAGGACTTCTTATAGGACACTTAGATATACAGGATATTTTTTTATGTTGTGCGCATAATTAGCAGAGTGATTCAGTCTCTGTTCTTAAATGCACTTTGGATACACTTTAAAACAAAACGAAAATTCGACTTAGTATGGGGGCCGCATAATTTACTAGCGCAAGCCATAAATCCAGCCTATTACTGCCCCACAGCTGGGCACGGGCCTCCTCTCGGAATGAGAAGGGTTAGGCCTTAGTCCACCACGCTGGCCAAGTGTGAGTTGGCGGACGACACGACACGGTTTTGTGGGACTATGCCAATTATGTGTAATTTCGTGAATTTTTCAATAAATAAATAAATAACACACATCATCGAGGACTTTATGAGGCCCTCTCAGATGTGCAAGTTTTGTATAGAAGTTCAAAAAAATGTTCTAGTCATCTAAAAATAAGCCAATGTTATTTTTGTTTTTAATATTCTTAATTACTGGTAATTTCTTATAAAACGGGGACCAAACGTAACTCGAGCGTATTTTTTCGGAAAAGGAGTTGTGAATATTAGAGATATTCCATGATTATTTATAATAATAAAAAATCCCTTTCCGCCACCTGCAAGATCACGAACTGTACTTTTGAAATCACACACTATTTTATTCCAATTATTTTTCCAGTTCTCAAAATCTGACAACAAAATTGTCCAAAATGAGTCGATTTTTAGGATGGTCGAGCGGTCCCATAAGATAATATTATTATAGCGTGCCTTGTCACATTTAAACCACGCAGACGTCATTCACATACAAAATTTGACAGAACGTAACGAGATATGAAAGTGGTTGTGATGGAGAATTAGGACCAAGATTCTATACTCTCGAATCGTCTCCGTTAACCGTTCGAATACCGTAGTACGAAAAGGTGGTTCCTCAATATTCGAACTTATTTTTTGTATGTATTTTCATCCCTTCCACCATCTACATAAATCTAAAGTTTTATAGAATAGAATAGATCTTTATTTCATGTAAACTAAATACATGCACATAATTATGAAATATCGAGACTCTAGGTGCGAGGCCCCAAATAGTAGGTCCTATGGAGAAGAACCAGTACATGCAGTCGAGTCATAATAAAATCAAAGCCTTTTATTTGGAGATAAATGCAGACTACTTATGATACAAACACTACGAAACTAAGACAGCTTTAAAATGACTAGATTTGTCGTGTCTACTACAAAATCAATACGAAAAAATAAATAGGAGTGAATAAAATTCATCACAGTTAAACGAGTTGCAAACGACGCATACATCGATGCTACCGAAAATATTAAACCATCCTTTTGTACCGCAAACCTATTTATAAAGCAGGTAACCGCCTATCGGGCAACCTCCGCCCGCAACCCAAAAAAACAATTGAACACACGATAAAAATCTCGAACACACTGATAAAAACGTACGTACAATTTTCCTTAGTTCAAAGTTTAAGTGTTTTAACCCTGCGAGTGCGAGTAATAGTGCTGGAAAATCTTGGCGAAACAGCTTAATATAAGCCTTCTGTAGATAGAGGGAGACAGATATAGTGGTCCTGCTAATGGCTTGGGGCAGGCGAGCCAAAGGCGCACTCGTAAATAAATGAGCGAATGTGTTTTCTTTTTTTTCTATTTTTTCTTGGCGTGGAAGCACATAGCTGTGAAGTTAGGGTCGGGTGGAATTGTTTTATGACTAGTTGTAACGTTGAAAGTAGGTTAGTTCTGTATGTTTAGCTAGTGTGATGAGTCTGTTTTAAATATGGCTGCGGGAATATCTACGGAGGTGTTTGTTAATATTTTACGACAAATGAAATAAAAAAGAAAAGAAAAATGAATGCAGTAATTTTTTATTTTTTATTTAGTATGTACACACATACCTACACATGACAAAGAAAATAAGTTATCAAAATACATTGGTACTGCATATTTCTAAGGAAATTTCTGCCAGCAGACCTCTGACAGTATAGAGTGAAGAGAAAAGGAGACACAGTGTGTAACTACAGTATACAGGAAACAAGATAGGTAAATGATAAGGAGCTAACGATGAGCAATATAATAAAATATATAGGTACTCACGTAATATAAAGATACATACCTAAATAAACTAATACTTATTATGACTAATAAACATTTAGGTAGGTATTTATTCTTTAACGCGTTTTTTGAAAGACGAGATAGCAGTGGCGAAGAGTCCATACAACCCGATTCCCATCGGCTTCCCTTTAGAAATTGGTTAGTGCATAGACCAACGTAATATGGCTTGTTATTCAGTAAAGTCGAGCTCTTTCATACATGACTATAGATAGATTACAAGAGACGGTATGGATTTTTGCCTTGCAGCATTATTTGGAGCAATTTTTAGAGGGCAGTTTTGGGACGGCTTCCCCTTTTTAAACTGTCACCCTTCGCCACTGCGAGATAGTTTAGTTTTTTATGCTTTTTGGACTAGGTTTTTTGTATTGTCTTCTATTGCTTTTTTTTTTTTGAAAATTTGCTCAGCCGTTCAAAAGTTATAGCTCTTTTTCTATTATAGGTGGAGTCGGGTGTTTTTGACGGTTAAGTGGATCGTATTTACACAAAGAAAATGTAAAATTGGGATATTATCTCTTTACCGCTTTCTATTAAATATATTACGGTCCCGAAAACCTAATCAAGTTAGTACCAATGTGTGAGATGCCATCTGTCGGGACTGGCCACTTTTAACTGCCATGGCAATTTATTCAGAGGCAAATCATTATTATCCTATTCTTATTTTTTATTCACATTAAATTACATTTTTATCGTAGCTCTTACCACAACTTTGTATACATTAATCAAGAATGTAATATTTATTATTTTTAAAAGAGTTCCCATGGAGTTTCTTGCCGGTTCTTCTCCATAGGACCTACTATTTGGAACCACGCACCTAGAGTCTCGACATTTCATAAGTGCCTGTCTCTGGTTTACATGAAATAAAGACATATTCTATTTTAAATCAATATTTTTATTAAACTAATAAAGCTGGGGGACGAATAAGTCAATTTTAAAAACCCGTTCCCTTTCAGCGAAAATCCTCCATTCTACCCTAGTTACTTATATTTAGTATAGCTTCCGCCAGCGGCTTCGTCCGTGTGATATAGGTATTTATAAATTATAGCCTATGTTACTCAGTGATAATAGCATTCTACTGGTGAAAGAATTTTAAAATTGGTCCAGTAGTTTTTGAGTTTAACCATTACAAATAAACAAACTTACAAAAAATCTTTTCTCTTTATATATATACAGGGTTACTGGAAATATGACGGCAATCCGTTAAGGGGATGTAGGAGAGATCATTTCCAACCAAATGACTCCTGATGACTCCTACGCAAATGTCAACCATTTTCGAGTAATATGTCATTTTATATTTTTTGAAGATATTTACAGTATACAACTTTGAACATTGATATATATATTATATTATATTATATTTATATATATAGAAAGAAAGAAAGAAAGAAAGAAAAATACTTTATTAGCACAACAAAAAATAAATAAAACCAATAACAAAGAAAACATATAAAATAAAAAGTTGTTGTGCCAAAAGGCCGCAGCTCAGCATAATGTCAGGAGGCAGTGATACTGGCCACCTGACGCTGGTTTTCAGCTGCAACCCACGAGTGCCATACGCTCGAAACTATCAATATTATATTATAATAGGCATACTTACTAATATATATAAATAATATATATATTATTAACTATAGATAGTATAGACAAAAACAAAACATTAGCCTTGTAATATTACATGTAAACTTCATCGCGCTGAAAAGTGTTTACAAAAACTGTAAGACAGAATTTATCCACTCCCCCCCATCAGTTTATTGCAACCATTTTCTAGCGCCCATTGTTGTGGAGGAGGGGGCCGTAGTTCGTGACCGTACGCCAACGACGTGGAGTGTGGCCTAAGTTATAGAATAGGAGATATATTATTTAGAGATTTAATACACTAATGTTATAAACCCCTTACTAATATTTTTTATTTTTTTTAAGTCCTAATCATAATCTTAAATCCTTATTTCTCTCATCATCATATTATGTACCTACATAATTAGATAATTACATAACTATGTTCAAATCAGATAGAGAATGGTGTCTGTAGTGTGCATTTGTCCACGAGTTCCAACATGTTGATATTTTCCATGATTATATGGGTACTATTGCTCTCAATGTAAATTTATATTTAAATTTTAAATTAAGATAGTAAGCGTTTTAGCGTATGCTGTAAGTTTACTTTTAATGAATAAATAAATAAACACTGTAGTACAGATCACCATATTCTCCACATTGTGCAGTCAAAACTAATGAGCTTATAATTTTATAATAAGTAAAAAATATTCCTAAAATAATGGCAGAATTATTGTTTAGTACTCTTTATATTATACCTGCGCCTGCGCCTTGGTTACGTAAGAAAAATCTGACAGCCACAGCTACCAACAAACAATGCATCCTTTTCTCGCTCATAGACATTTTCATAAGAGGATACGGAATAGGACGTTTATTTACGACAGCAACTGTCTTAATTATTATATGTAATCAGGTGGCTGTTCTTGTCTACACGGTGTAATTGAATTAATGGAAAACCTGAATATAGTATGTTCTTAATTGACTGAATCGATTTCAGTAACTGTTAAGGTATTTTTTTCAAGAAATATGAAATTCGCCAAACCGACGCTCGATTGAGCAAAGAAAATTTAATCTTATTTGAAGAAAATAAGACTCAATTTTAAATGCAGAAAGTAATGCTAGGTTCACTACTATTTTCTTAAAAACAATACTTACTTTAAAAATTAAGTTTTAGTTATTTAATTATGGTTTCAACTAGATATTCTAATTAGGGTGTGTGAAGTTTTGGGTTAACTACACTTTGTGAAGTTTTGGGTTGCACAGTGCACACTACGAGTACAACATCCGCTGAGCCCACCCGTTTTGCCATCGTCTTTACATAGTATAAAATACGTCAGTCTGTCTATCTGTCTGTCTGTATATCCACTAACTCCTCCTAAACCACGCAACGGATTTTGATGCGGTTTTCACCATCATTTCGAGCATTTCTTCCGGAATGTTTATATGTATAATACTTTCATATTTAATGTAAGGATAGTAGAGAAATTGCATCCGTGCGAGGCCGGGGACGGGTCGCTAGTACTACATATTTTTGCTAATTTATTAGCTTATAATAAATATTTTAAGATGCAATAAACACTTTCTTTCTATAAGTCTACCAACTTCATAACTATTGTCACCCTACAGTCTCTTACAAGAAGAGGACTCAATATAAAAATACAGAAAGAAGAAAGAAAGAAAGAAAACATTTTTATTCTGGACTCGCCAGGAACGAATAAAAGTAAAAGGTACAAAAATAAAACAACAAATAAAACGTAAAAAATAACAATAGTAAAACAATTATAGTCAAAGCCACCTGAACGAGACCAAAAATGGCTCCCATCTCAGCATAATGCTGTGGCATTTAGAAATATAAAATGTCACAGCGCTGGTATTCTGATGGGACCGTTGTAGTGATGCCACCACAGGCAACCACGATACAAATCAATACAATACAATACGTATCTATTAGTAATTTTACCGCCTAATCCTGAACTTGTACCACAACCTTGTTACAGAAAGCGAACGCCAGCATCGTCCGAGCTCCGATGTATCAGATATAACCTTAAATTATTAATGTTTATTCACGTATTTACTTCTCCCCCACTGAAACTCTGTGCTCAACGGCAAACAAGTATTTTCGATATATTTACTTGTGTTGCTATGTTTAGAAATTGGGTTTTTGGAATTGAATATTGTTCAAGGAATTTACGATGATCTGACTGTTTTAGAGTAGAATAGAATAGAATTTTCTTTGTTTGTGATAGCATAGATACATAAGTAGGTCTTTCAATTAATTGTGTGAAATTCTAAGTGTGTATGTTCTGCGATACAAATATTTTTTTATTAAAAATACTGTGTAATCAATTTCAATAATAAATTACTTAAAGTGATAAAATTTACTTATTTAGGTATAGTGATATTCCTTTATTCATATAAAAAACTTTAAAAAAACCTGCCCATTATTGTCCCACTGCTGGGCACGGGCCTCTTCTCTGAATGAGAAGGTTTAGGCCTTAGCCCACCACGCTGGCTTATTTATTTTTATGTTTCAATATCTATAAATTGTTTGAAGTCTGTGGTACTCTGAAACGAAAGTGGGTACTGTCATACTATGATTTTTTACGTTTCGTTTTTGTTCGATAGGTGTATATATTGTATGTATTGTACGCACATTGAATTTCACTCTCGCGCGCACACGGTTCGTTTTCTGAATCTGTCTGAATCGAGTACCAAAGATATTAGATATGAACGATACAATATTATTATTGTTTGTTGCTCTGTGACACATACCAACATTACCAACGCTTTATAGATATCTGACATAGATTCTAAGCCATCCAATACATAGATATTGGTTTTTATACCGATTTATATGTAGATGTTGTATCTATACGATTTGTATCGCCTGCCTACTAACTTGTACTGTACAACTTAGGGATCCAACTTATGTAACTGCAGACGCATCAAAACAAAATACCAGCAAAACGAACAAACACCATTACAAGATCACCCATCGCATTCCAGGTTTCAATGACCGTCACTTAACCTCGTCCAAAACTATACCTATCCCTCGGTACAGATAGTAATTATGTTTGAGCATCATTTGTACTATAATCTTTGTACCATAATCTTTCGAGTGGGCGTACTGTTTATGTTAATTTTTAAGGGTCGAAACAGAATATTTGCAAGGGCAACAACCCATTTATTTTTACGATATGACCTTAAACGTTAAACTTTATTTTCGGGATTACCAGCCTCTGCACTTTGTGGGCACGTTTTTTAAACACCTACTCTATTTATTGTCAACCTTTCAAAATGATAGGGATTAAAATTTTAGTGGCCTCTAACAATAATTCTTTTTAAATTTACATTCTTTTTTTTAATCGTTGCCCTTCACTAGGATTTCTCCTGTATCAAGGGTACGGTTTACAAAGATACATTTCACATGCACACACACCCAGACTCGAAACAACTATCTGTAGTTCATACAAATAATTGCGCCGTGCAGGGATCGAAGCCGCGGCACGTAGCGTAGAAAGCTAATCGCTTAGCCACTGCACCAACGGTGTCGTCTAAATAAAAAGTCCTGGGGGCGTACTACGAGCTCTTATAGCAGTGCTGAAATTGAACTGCCCAGAAATTTCTAGAATATGCTGATCTTTTACTGTACGAAAAGCCTATACAGTGCGAGGTCAGCTCATACTGGAAATGTCTGGTCAGTTCAATTTCAGATCTGCTATAAAAGTTCGTAGTAAGATCCCTGGTCGCTTTAAATAGTTAAAGAAATATTATAGAGTGTTGCATTATTTTATAGTGGTTATAAAATGAAGTTAAAGACTTGTTTTATTGTTGGATGCCTAAAGGTAATAATAAAAATTTACATAGCGTGATTTTCCGCTCAAACTTGGAGCTGCCCGACTGGGGAACCTCCACCTTGGAGAATATTGTAGCCAAATAACACTGCTATTTTGCAGTGTTATGTTCCTAACTACATATGGAAGAAGGTCGTCTGTGTTTCTTGGGGAAACGTCATGTTGGTGTTGGGGAACACGACGCTAGTAATAGGGTGGGCATTTGGGCAACTAGCGAGTGATGTACCTGGTGTTGCAAGCGTCCATAGGTTACGATAACCACTGACCATCAGACAACACAACAAATGTGTGGATAAGCTTGTTTGCCACCTTAGTAGTGTAAAAGAAAACATAAACGTAATTGAATCTGAAAAATTATGCCCTATTCACGTAACATTCATTCTTTTCGAACTTTAAAATTTTAATAACTCAGAAACCTTTCTTTTAATAATTATTACTGAGTAAAATTCACAGTTGATAATAATTTAGTTCCTATTAGAGAGCCGAAATATTTATTTCAAAGTATTCTAGTAGCACTTTCTGCAATTGAAACATTGTACGCGTTATTGATTGCGTTTATTTTGCCAGATTCCAAACTCGTCTTGCGCAGGTCGACGGCTCAACTCCACTCTGAATTAAAAATAGCAGTCGTACGCTTATGAACGCAACAGATGTGTTTTTGCACGTAAAATCCTTCAGGGAAGCTCTTCAGAATACTATCTAAACTTTTAGATAGTGTTATGTAAGGCTAACTTCTTCAGTCAGTTAAAAAAAACCTCTACAGAATACTATCTATGTAAATTTTTAGATGGTGTTGTGTAGACCTGTTTCAGTCAGTAAAAAAACTTAAAATATCACTGGTAGTCAACAATCGAAAGCCGGACTTATGAGTCGTAGTTTGTGTGTTCGAATGCACGCGATGTTCCACCAATAGAATCATTCATAAATGAATTATGTACATTGTGCGTATCATACATGACAACTGCTCTAATGGTGCGAAAAAAATACATCGTGGGGAAATTGGCAAGTTTTAGTTTTTTTTTTTTTTATATATTTAGGATATTTTTATATGTAATGAGCATATCATTTGTAGAGATTCAGGCTTTGTTCCTAAATGCAACCGCAGTATTAGGATACACTTTAAAACAAAACGAAAATTCGACTTAGTATGACAAGCATAATTTATTAGCGCAAGCTATTCAAAATCAATTTTTTATTTTGATTTGGAGTGAATCTTACTAGTACGGTTGCATCTAGGAACGCACACTGGATCACTCTGCAAATTTTGCGCACTACATAAAAAAATACCCTGTATAACCAAACATCTTTTCCAAAACAAACCAACATTCGGTCCCCCAAACCACATATCATTTTACTGTGTTTGTAAAACATTTGTATAAATACATCCTGTTTATCATATTTACTGCCAGTCCGGCCATAACCTATGCTGTTAACATAGTTACTGCTCGAAATATGGGGCGAAACAGTAACAGTGGCGACCGGCGACCGGGCGAATGAGGTCACAACGCCATGCCAATATTAGGGTGAAGAATGGTAATACGTTTGATCGCTGCGTAGACAAAAAAGGTATATATTTATTTATTTATTTAATAGAAAGAAAGAAAAACAATTTATTTCTACACAAATTACGACAAAAATGTTAAAAATTAAAACTAAAAAAATGAAGACAACAAGGAAAAGTAAAAAATTTAAAACACGTTCCAAAAAAATATAATTTATGTACACACATGAAAAGACACAGAAAACATTAAATAGGAGAACAAAGTACAAAGGTACTGCTTATTTCACAAAAGAAATCTCTTCCAGCAGACCTGCGAGAAGAGAATTTAAAACACGAAATGTAGACAGCGTACTACAAGAATATATCAAAACTACAAATTTTTATTACATAAGTAAAAAGTAGTAGTACCTAGTAGTGTCGTAGTATGTTATTTATTTATTTATTTATTTACACACATAATACACAACATAACAGTGTAACACCAAGGCGTTGTGTAGTTCAGATATGAACACTAATTAGCACAAAATAAGATTAATTTAAAGAAATTAAAAGATAGTAAAGTTTAAAAAATAAAAAATAATGATACAAACTAATGATAAATAATAATACAATAAGTACGAAAACACCAAAATTATCAAACTATAGATATTAAAACAAGACGTAAAATAAATTTAAAGAAATAAAAAATAAAATATATACGATATGATTACACACAATCCATCCGTTCACAAAAAGTTAAACAATCACAACACACATCCATCCATCGCGAAGCAAACAAATCACACTCCGGTGCTGATGTCAGAAGAGCATTCAGCGTTATGTGTATTGCTTTAATACTTCTTGTTTATTTGACAGTTTTGCAGAAAATAATTACCTACAGTGCCACAAATCTAAGTTTGTGGCACTCATCACCACTCGCCACCGGCTACCTAATCACGATGCACGCTCGTAATCGGAATCGACTCAATTTTGACACTACAACAGTGTTCATTGCGTTACTCAAATTGTAGGGCGGAGTGGTTTTAAAAGCATACCGCGTAATGTAGTTTGTTGGACTGTCAAAATTGAATCGATTCTGATGGCGAGTGTGTATCGTGATTACCCTGCCGGTCAGATGACCCGTGGCCAAAATTGGAACTAACGTCGCTACAGAACAAAAATGACTTCCAAATGTATTTTTTGTAAAGAGATAGATATCATCTTAGCTATGTTTCAAGAAAATCTGTTCAGCCGTTCAAAAGTAACAGCTCTTTTTCTAATTGGAGTTGGGGGTTTTTGACGGTTAGGTTATTATTACTTTATTCTTAAAAGACTGGGTGAAAGTGTTCTATCGACCAATAGCTACATGGTTATATGTATTATTTGTGTTGGGATACCTCCGCCGATACTGAAACTGCGATAAGACCATTTTGTACCTCTCTTTTTCTATTTATTGTATCTTTTCTTCTCTTTCTGGTGGGCAATATAGTGTATTTGTATTATTACTATTATTTATAATCTACTAGTTTAAAATAATTTCCGTGGAGTTTCTTGCCGGTTCTTCTCCACAGGATTTACTATTTGGAACCGCGCACCTTGAGTCTCGTTATTTCGTAAGTACCTGTATTTGGTTTACATGAAATAAAGTTCTATTCTATTCTAACCTATAGATGCAAATCACCGATAAAGGGCAAACTACTAGAATTTGTATATACCAAAAGCCGTTTGATCGAGCCGTGTTTTGATACCGTCAAAAGACCTCGTTTTAGATGAAACATCAACCACGACTACTCACAATAGTTCGCAATTCTGGGATCCAAAGGGATTTTGTTACAAAACGGACTACATTATGTGTTTGAGCGATACCGCTTTGCTATTTTGAACTATTAGCACCGCTTTATTATTGCACCTGTACACGAAAATAGTAACAAAATATGCTAGACGATGCATTGCAACAGCGTTCGTGAAAGGTTAACATACAATATTATAATTAACACACTAGCTTTGCGCGCGAATAAAAAGAAGAGATTAAAAAAAAATGTCTATGTAATGTCTGTGTAATGCTTCAGGATGCACAGTATTTACTTGTCATCAAGATCGGTTCAATCGTGAAAAGATAACAAACAGACAGACAAAGAGACAGAGTAAGTTTCGCATTTATCATCTATATATTAATACGTGAAGAGAAAACTTTGTACCCCTTTTTAAGCATATTGCGCGCACGGAGGAGTGTGAGATTTGGCATAGTTAAAGTTTATATGGAGAAGGAGTGCAGAAAGCTAAAATTATGGTCAATTTTCGATCACAGGGCGACCACTAGTATTATTAAAGAATTCTAAAAACAACCATTGTAACTTTATTTTTAACTTTGAATTCAGAGGAGTTAATAAGTTGGTTTACAATGAAAAGTACGAAAGTGAATTCAAGTTTATTTTTGAATCCAGTAGGTACTTTAAAAAAAGTCCATTTATAGTAATGTTGCATTACACCACTGATTACAATACATGTTGCGTTAGTCTAGCTAGATGGAGATAAAAGTATAAATATTCAAATACTTCTAAAACTTATTCATGATTCGTTAATATCTACGGTTGTAATATAATTATTACCCTTTCAAAGCCCATTATGATGAAGATTAAACACCTCGTGAAGTAACGACATTAACTTAATCTAAGACATTATTATGACATTATTTAAGGTACTTGTAAGACACGTTAATGTTAAAATCTATAACGTAATGGCTATGGTACTGACAACACATTTTATCTACTTAAAATTATCTAAATCATTAACATGGTGTTTGTACTTGAATATTATATGTAAAATATTGAATGTTATTGTAGTGTTTATTTTGGAATTTAATTTAAAAAAATTAAGATGTTGCTTCTATAAAATATAAAACGTTGTAACGTTGGCATGCACAATTGCACATCAGCTCCTGTACTCGTTAAATTTGTAACTGTAATGTATGATATACATAATATGCTGTTAATATACATAATATGTATAAATAAATAAATGCTTATAAATAAATAAATTATTATTATCAATGAAGCCAAAAAAAGCTCTTTGAGATTTACATTATTGTATATTGTTTCTTACTATTCTTATTCTTTATTGTACATAAAAGAACTGGGGGCACAGCAGTGCCCCCGTCAAGACGAGCCAAGCGAAACGCAAGGGCACTACCTACCTTTTCTCGAAGCGCTACGTCATTTTTTTGAATCCTTATAACTTGGGTTCAGAATATATAAAAATACAGTTTAAAGATATGCACAAAGGCGAGCTTAACTCCGAATGTTGAATGTGTTTTCTTGTAAATTAGAGAAAAGTACTATACATGATACAAGTCTCGGCCGAAATAGCAATTATGACTACGTTTAGTTAAAAAGGACTCGGCTGACGTCTCGTCCTTTTAAAATCACTTCGGAAGCACTCGGATTCGCCTCATTCGTCCAATACTACTCAGCCGTCAATTGCTTTATTTCTAACCTGAACAGTAATTTAGATCTACCTTGTATCAATGTGTGTAAATCAGGATTTTTTAAATGGTAGGTAATTGTATAACGCTCCCATAAACAAAAGACAACAATTTACCATTTGTTTCTTTTTATATAGGCAGCAAACGAGCTTGTTGGTCACCTGAAGGTTAGCGATCACTTCTGCCTGTGAACTATCCGACACCACAGGAATCGTTGTTGCAGTGCCCCCTTTGGGTTTTTGATACTCTTCTATCACCGCGAAACACAGCAACACAGTGTTACTACTTCACGCCAGAATACTGAGAGTATTTTTCCCAGTAGAGGTAGATTATTCACCGACCTATATTCAACTCTTGTCTATAGCTAAGCTTTATCAGGCTAAAATAATGTTGTATAATTAATCCACATCTTAACGTTTCAAAACTGCCGTAGGTAATATATTTTATTTATATGAAATAAAAAAAATACTATTCTTTTTAATTATATTTAATTCTACACTAGCTGTACCCGCGGCTTTGTCCACGTCACAAAATTTTATGGCAGTGTATGTCACTTGAAATTAACGAAAAGAGAAGATAGCAGTGGCGAAGGGTAACAGTTTTAAAAGGGGAAGCCGTCCCAAAAATGCCCTCTAAAAATTGCTGCAAGTCAAAAATCCATACCGTCTCTTGTAAACGTATATATATAGTCATGTCTGGAAGAGTTCGACTTAACTGAATAACAGGCCTTTTTTTGTCAGTTGGATGATAAAATAATATAATATTACGTTGGTCTATGCACTAACCAATTCCTAAAGGGAAGCCGATGGGAATCGGGTTGTATGGACTCTTTGCCACTGGAAGATAGCCTTCAGAATTCATATTAACAAAATATGAGACCTTGTGCAATAAAACAACTACCTACACGTTGCTTGGATGGGTAATCGTTATTTACTTGAGACCTCTCATAGAGAACGATATGTCGCGATCACGTCTATTTAAAAAAAAAAATCTATGATAGACGTAATGATGCCATCTACACAAGTAGATGACAATCCATACTCCTAATACACTTCTATAGTCTCACATCCAATGAACACCCTACTATTGTCAGTCAAAACAAACACCAAAATAGTCAACAAAGACGCGTATCCAAACAAACAAACATTACTATTAACTGCCACCTGTTCGACCTGCGTATCAAAAGGGGTTTCGTTTACAAAGCGAATTCGTGACAAATAGATGATTCGGGCATGTTTGGGCCACTTGCTGGCATTGTTAGAGAATTGACGTCACAATACGAAGGTAACTTGTCATGATTATTGTTGGTACACATTTTGATATGATTTTGTGGAAAATCGTTTGGATGGAGGACTGAAATGTGTGCAATTATTTGTTGCATTCATTTTCAAATTATACAGGATAAATTGTTATGTAGTGCGTATAATTTGTAGTCATTCAGTCTCTGTTCCTAAATGCAACCGCAGTATTGGGATACACTTTAAGACAAACCGAAAATTCGACTTAGTATGAGAGACACGCATAATTTACTAGCGTAAGCCATACAAAACCAAATTTTATTTTGTTTTGCAATGAAGTTTAGTACTGCGGTTGCATTTGGGAACAGACACTGAATCACTCTGCAAATTTTGCACACAATGTAAAAAAATGTCCAATATTGCCACGGGTTCAACACCCGTACGTTTGGACCAAATCCCATCGTAAGATTGGCAATGGTATCAATTCTGTTGCGCAATTTAACAGGACTAAACTAAAATAAACTAAGGGCATCTGTCTCTTTGTGTTTCAATAGAAAAAGAAAGTAACACATACGTTTAGCCTAGTTTAATAATGTCAAAATGCGCAACAGAATCCATACCATTGACGCCATGGCTGGCGCAGTGGCTAAGCGATTAAGTTTCTGCGCTACGTACCGCAGTTTCGATCCCCGCACGGAACAAGTACTCGTACTTGTATGATCTACAGATAGGTGTGTCGAGTCTGGGTGTGTGTGCATGTGATATGAATGTTTGTAAACTATACCCTCGATACAGGAGAAACCCAAGAGAGGGGCAAACAAAATCGACCTCATGTCCTTTACTGGGTAAGCGACATAACTATATGTTTTGTCGCTTGATAAACATTGTTCACTCGATACAACATAGTCACTTACTACAAAGATAACATGCATCAATGCTATACATTGAATTTGATCCCAAGCTCAAACAGGGTGTTGTAAATTCGCTTCGATCGACCACGACACACAAAAGACACCTTAATCGAGCGCTGGTCTAGCTCGATTGAGTTCCAATGGAGGTACATTCTGTATAAAGTTCGGGTATAATAGGGGTAACTGTCCCGTTTGATACTGTTAATCGCTATCAGTGGGCCTAGCACGAATGTTTTTACGTATCGTATCGTAAACGTAACCAATTTTAGAACCAAAAATACACGTTTAATCTATGATATATTTTTGTAAATACATGCAATATTTTTACTTTTTAACGAAACAAGTGTGTTTGTAGCATAAATTTGAACAAAATTGCGATAGATTCATCGTATTTCATAATCAAAATTTGCTTACGTTTACGTTACTATACGTCAAAACATTCGTGCTCGGCCCTCTGGTCTCTTCAATTTATCGCAGAATATATATAGACTAATATTATAAAGAGAATTAAATTGTATTTTTATATTTAACTCAAAAGCTACAGGACCGATTTTAAACCGATTTTTCACGGTTGGCGCAGTGGCTAAGCAATTAGCTTTCTGCGCTACGTGCCGCGGGTTCGATCCCCGCACGGAACAAATATTTGTATGATCTACAAATAGTTGTTTCGGTTCTGGTTGTGTGTGCATGTGACATGTATGTTTGTAAACTGTAACCTCGATACAGGAGAAATCCTAGTGAGGGGCAATGTTTTTCAAAAAAAAAATAAAAAAAAAAAAACTTTCACCATTAGAATGCTTTATTATCACTGAGAAACATAAGATATAGTTTATTTTCAAAAAATTAGGGATTCCTACAAAAACTCTATTAAATTATTAACCCAAGGTATGACAAATGACCTATAAAATTTCTTAAATCGCGTGCCTTGCGAAAATTATTGATGATAGATGAACGAAATTACGTACGACGTACAATCCATTTTTTATTTAAGATAAATATTTTTATTTTTGTTTTACATGTTTTTATTCTGTTATTTTTCTGTTATGTTTATCTTTAAAATCGTTTTTGTGCTGTGTCAAATAAATACTTTTTCTTTCTTTCATTAATATTGTTTAATATAAATAAATGTCCACCCGTGCGAAGCTGGGATGGGCCGCTCTATTGAATAATCGCTTCTCGTTACCAAACTATAGGTACTTGTGGTTTACAGACATACCTGGTATTACAACATAACAGATTGGGTTTAGGGTTAGAGATGTATTGGCGTAGACTTATATTTAACTATTAATACTTCGGTTCCATAATATGGTCGGAAAGGGTATATAGGAATAGGATAATTAATTGAACAAGGGACTTATTGAAGGAAGGTATTGTACTCATCATTATGACCAACTTTTATTATGGGACCAAATGTGAAATTGCGAAAAAATTAAATGTGCTGTTCCATACATTAGTCAAGTTATATATAATTTTATTTGTATGGCACAGCAGATTTTTAATTTTTTTTTAATTTCAGGTTTGGCTATTAAAAGTTGTTCATAATTATGAGTGCAGTAACCCCCTATCAGCTATAAATAGTATACCCTTTGCGATTACCCGTGTATACAATTTACACCAAAAATATCATCGTTATTGAAGATAATCATAACTTTCTGTAGATAATGTGCTGTAACGAGGTATAATTTGAGAGTGTTACTCTGTCCTGGGAAACATTGTCTCTACATTCACTAATATTTGTCCCACAGGCTCCACAACGCGTTACGTTTTTATTTTAAAATTATACAGATTTTTTTGAAAAATCGTGCCTGTTTAATAAATTTGGATTATTTATTTTAAAGCAATATTGGATGAAATACATTACACCTGTGAAGCGAACTTTTAAGGTCAACAATTTTTGTGGAAAAGAAAAAAAGCTCAGTGGTTGAGAGCGGCTGGTATATACAAAACCAGAAGATCGCAGGTTCGATTGCTGCTCGCGGTTCAATTTATCTTTCCACAAAAAAAATTGTTTTATTTATTTCACTTCACTTTATACTTTTTTTATGGAACCTCACACATAAAGAAAGAAAGAAAAAGTTTTTATTTCTACGCCCAGTATGACGCACAAAACATAAAAATATCTAAGCTTAATTAATACTAAAAAAAAAAAAAAAAAAAACATCATTCTGAGAGGCTTCTTTGGTCATTGGCTTTGTGCAGTGACGTTAAGGCTTCTTTGGTCATTGGCTTTGAGTATCTTTATTCAAAATTGTTTTACTAAACAAAATTAAATTAATTAAGTGGCAGCACCGAGTAATACACATCCACCCTTTCAACCACACGCACCATCGTATAAATTGCATAAAAAACCCTCCCGTAGCTGTGGCGGCTACGTTCTCTGATTTCAGCCCGCAGAACACGAATTTTCCTTCAAAAACGAAAGTGCATGTACCCACATACTCGTACCTACGTGTTCCTTTTGTTACAGTTTGTGTTTACATTTTAAAGGTACCGAAACACCTGATAAAAGTCCCAGAATTCAATTACTTACACCAGATTGTTGTATACACCTTGTAATATTTTTATTTATTTGTATCGTGGTTGCCCGTGGTGGCATCACTACAACGGTCCCATCAGAATACCAGCGCTGTGACATTTTCTATTTCTAAATGCCACAGCATTATGCTGAGATGGGAGCCATTTTTGGTCTCGTTCAGGTGGCTTTGACTATTGTTTTACTATTGTTATTTTTTATGTTTTATTTTTGTACCTTTTACTTTTATTCGTTCCTGGCGAGTCCAGAATAAAAATGTTTTCTTTCTTTCTTTCTTTCTAATAAAAATGTCCAGCTATATTTAAGGAGGTAATCAGGTACATGAAACTTTCAAACTTTCCCCAAGAAACATAGGTGGAAATATCAAAATTGAAAATCGACTTGTATACAAAATGACTGGTCAAATGACTCACTTTATTTATTTATTTATTGGATCACCAACAGAGGATACACAATTACATTTAAGAAACAACCTAAAGGATAACACAAAGTGTGCTCCTCCAATTACAGGAGACCACATCTTTCACTTATAATCTAGGTAAACTAAAATTTGATAAACACACAAAAATAACATAATATTATCAATTATTAGAGTAGGCATAATAAAATCACCGAGAAATGAGAATGAATGTATGAGAAGTTGAATTTTCATTTTCAAATTTCGACCAATGTTCCTTAGGGAAAGTTGTTCAGTTTCATGGTCCTAATTAGCCCCTAAAATATGGCTGGTCATTTTATTTTCACCCAGTATAGTGATAGTGGTGAGATAACAGATTGACTTTCTTTATTAGGCAAAGAGGTATCTTAAATGTGACTAAGAAAATAACTTGCATGAACTCTGTTTTTTTTTAATAATTTT
Source organism: Allophyes oxyacanthae (assembly GCA_932294325.1). Taxonomy (NCBI): domain Eukaryota; kingdom Metazoa; phylum Arthropoda; class Insecta; order Lepidoptera; family Noctuidae; genus Allophyes; species Allophyes oxyacanthae. Next base: position 2,728,719 of record OW028623.1, on the reverse strand, counting down.
TGTGACATATATGAGCCTGCGGTTCATCTGATAGTAAGTGATCACCGCCACCCATGAACATCCGCAACACCAGTGTAGTCACTGATACGTTGCTGACCTTTTAGGATGATGTAGGATTTTAGAATGGGAAGGGGGAGGGGTTTGGTTGGGCTTCCGGTACTCTCACTCACCAGCGAAACGCAGCAGGATGCTACTCTACGCTAGCATTTTGTGAGAGTGCGGTACTTCCCCGGTCGAGGCAGCCCATTTACGAATTGTAGTCAGTTTTCCACTACAGCTAGTTACTGCAGCTACAGTTAATTATGAAACATGCCAAATAAAACTTGTTTTTTTTTTATGAAACAAGGTGCTCAACCTTTCTGACCATTAGAAAGAAAGAAAGAAAGAAAAATAATTTTATTCCGTACGGGATAATGACGGCGCCACATTCACAATAGACAAAACACAACAAAAAAGAAATAGGTACACTAATTCTAATAAAAAAATTGAAAACATGCCGTCGAGCATGCCCGTACCGAAAAGGTTACCAACTCAGCATATGCTGCCATTAGAGTTTGCTCTAATACTTTATCCAAGTCAAATCAACTAAGGTAAGGCATTATGCCTCTCAAAAAGTTGTGTTAAACATAATATATAAGGCTTTTAATTTGTAATTGCATTGAGCAATTACCTAGCGTATTATAATATATTCGCAAAAAAAAAATCTTCTGTTTCGATACAAATAATTTAATACCTATTACTTGATTAAATGTATGGAACAGCAGATTTTTTTCGCTGTTTCAGTATTGAACCCATAGTAAAAGTTGTTCATAATAATGAGTACAATTACCCCTTAAAGGGATCGGGACTAGAACGGTAGGACCTTGTAGGTTTATTCAGATTTTTTTTGGTAGAATTTAAAAGTGAGGCAAGTGTTCGACACCAAATATCCACAAAGCTTTGATATAGGAATATACTCGTATTATGTGGCCTTATAGCAAACAAAACCACACGGCTACCCGAAACATTGAATGTATGTTCCAGTTTTATTTTATTAAACCAGTGTTTATCTTTCGATCGGCTCTCCTCGGAGTTTATCGCAGGGATTATCCGTTTCGCTGAAATTTTCAACACACGAATATTGAAGACTGATTCGGATGCTGCGGCGTTTCCAAAGCAATTATTCAAACTATTGATGATTTTTTTTTTATTGTACCTTGTTAAATATATATTTCGGTCATAAGCCAGTGTGGAGTGGGATGATGCCGCACCGCACCGTATTTTATATAGGTACCTAATGTTATTTGCAATAACCGGTTGAGATGTGTATATTGCATTAATTAATTTAATTAAAGTTGTAAAATTAAATATCACTTAATTACTTCCTTATATTTAATTATATCTTGCATTAACGGTGAAGAAAAACATCGTGAGGAAACCTGCCCAACTGAAAGGGCCTCACAATTTTTTCGGTGGTGTTTGTAGTCCGCCCGCACTAGGCCAGCATGATGGACTAAGACTTAACCCTTCTTGCTCGAAGAAGAGGACCGTATCCATCATTGGGACAGTAATGGGCTGGATTTATTTAAGTAATATTACTTAAATATTAAATAATAAATAGTAAATATAAAGTTACTACTTAACATTTTCATAGAAATACTCTTTAGAGTACCTACACTTTTGTAGGAGTCATAAACATAATACATAATATTTACTAAAATGGTATAATGGGCGATCTTATCGCTCTCGGCGAGACCTTTGGGTGAACAGTATTGCATGTAAAAAATGAGGTATAGTAAGTAGTGCGTTCGCCTACTAAATTAAAAATATAGGAATTTTAAGTTAACTATTACAGCGGATCCTAATAGATTATTACAATTATTCCGTGATTAATAGCATAATGTTATCAGCGCGCAGGTAAATGTTGGTCCCACCCACTTAATAAATATTGATTAAATCCCTTGTCAGCTCCTACGACAACCAGGTAGAAATAGGGTTAGGTACTACGTAAACGGGGACCACACGGTAAATCATACATCATCTTAATGTAGAACGCAGATGATGGATAATAGGGACATGTCATTCTGAATTTTGACGCACACTTTTCCGACTAGTCACTACTCCGACAGCCGCAGTAGTATTCTGTCGAAATTATGTTCTGTCGGAGTTGTGTTGTTTGAATAAGTGTATTGTCTAACACTTATATCTAGTACTTATATCGTGTATTGCATTAATATTATTATGTAAATACTGTGTAAGTGTGTATCTGTTTTTAGTTGCCTATTATTTATTTTTGGTAAAAACTTAATATTTTGCGGCGGCCACTCGCGGCTTCAGCTGAAAATCAGCGTTGCAGCTAGCTGCAGCACTTTGCTGAGCTGAGGCCTTTTAGGCAAGCAGTGCCACATTGAACCTGCTAGGTGAAATAATTACCTAGTGAAAATAAAAATACAATAAACTTGAGTTTTAATTTAGTAGTTAGTAAGTTTTTCTTTTTCGTTTTTATAAATTAGGTTTACTTGTTTGGTTTTACGTGTTTTGTATGTTTATGGTTTTGTGCTGTCTAATAAACGTATTTCTATCTTTCTTTCTTTTCTTTCTTTTTAACGAGTATTCTGTCAAATTTATGTTCTGTTAGAGTTGTGTTCTGTTGAATAAATGTTTTGTTGAAGCAGGATTCTGTCGGAGTAGTCGTCGGAAATTAGTGTCCGGCAAAGTTCAGAATGACTCATAAGTATGTCCGCCGTATATTTGTACAAAAAATAATACGATGTTCCTTCATCTTATATTAAGATAACAAAAAAAAACAATTAGGTCCATCAAAAAATCTGTCTTATTCCAGTTGCAAGTGACAAATGAATTCGTCTAAAATCGGTGACGGATTATTCGACCAACAAATAGAATGTCTTCTGCGATCAACCTTAAAACGTGCGCTCACCATAGTCAAGATTGTAGTTAGTCAGGCTAATTAGCTTTATTTATTCCACACATAGGTGATTATGTATTAAATAATAAATAAAATGCTTTTTATAGGCTAACGCCTTGACCATAACAGGGAAGATATGATAAGGTTTTTCGTATTTATCTTACAAGTATTTTCATAAGAGAACTGATTTTATACTTTTTAGTCTGTTTTTAAAACGAGGTAGGTATGTTAAATAATTCAATATTCTAATCCCTCCATATGAGTAATTTTTTTACCCTAGAGCCGTAATGTACCATGACTCATTTTATGGGCATCCCATGGTGTTATGTCACCGGTAATGGGCGCCGATATTCTGGTAAGCCCACTAAAACTTATTGATATTAGCCCATGTTACATTGCAGATATATGGCACATCTAGACTTTTTACGACTTGTGACGTGACTTTTATTACCCAAGTATGCCATATTGGTGTATGTATTATTGCCATATTACCCAAGAAGGGTCGTGTATGCGTCACTAATGTATCTGCTCGACCACGATAACTTGTTACTCCATGTCCACCGTTTGTACATACATCGACCCTCTGTCGCCCGTAAATTTGATAGAAAGAAAGAAAACATTTATTTGTTACAGAGGCATGAGACAACATCTAAATGATATTAAAATTTTGTTTGTTATTTCTTCTCTGCTTCAATCTTCCCATCATCAATCAACCGTACCAAACGACTCTAACTTGACCAAAACCAAAATAAGTTGCTACATTCTTTGAGTTTTCCTTCGCTACTTTTCGATGTACTGACCTATGAGACAGACCATATTGTTTAAAAATAGATGTTTATTAATTATACAGGATATATTTTTATGTAGTGCGCATAATTTGTAGAGTGATTCAGTCTCTGTTCCTAAATGCAACCACAGTATTAGGATACACTTTAAAACAAAACGAAAATTCGACTTAGTATGGGAGACACGGTTAATTTACTAGCGCAAGCCATACAAAATATTTTTTTTATTTTGTTTTGGAGTGAATTTTAGTATTGCAGTTGCATTTGGTAACGAACACTGAATCAATCTGCAAATTTTGCGCACTATATAAAAAAATATCCTGTATTATGATGATGACGAGTTTTTATATTAGTTTTGTGCTCCATTTTCTTTCTATAGTGATTGAGCAGTCTTTGTTATTATTTTCAAACTATCCATTAGTCCAGTTAGTCTAACAAAAACAAGGCTATTTTATTCAGACGTCTTCTCTACTAAATGCCACAGACCACAGACAGTTTCGCAGTTGACGCAAGACTATTTAGGTGCAAGCTCATCGTATCGACGGTTGAAAGGTTATTTGATCTAAGCGACATTGTTTTTGTATTAAAATTAAAAAATTCATAAAAAAATGTCACTTAAATCAAATAGCCTTTTTTTTTATTTATAACGTTCACTTGGATTTCTCCTGTATCGAGGGCACAGTTTACAAACATTCATGTCACATGCACACACAACCAGACCCGAAACAACTATCTGTAGATCATACAAATATTTGTTCCGTGCGGGGATAACATCTGCGGCACCCTGTATATGCAACCACGGCACCCTGTATATGCATCCATTAAGGTCAAGGAATAACAAGTTGAAATTTAATTACGAATTGTACGAGATTAATAGGACCAGTATAGCTACCTACTTACTAGCAATTTATTCGTGCATTAAGTATAATACGCAAAAATAAATTAATTTTAACACGATGCGACGTTTAATACTGCGGTAAGTCTGGCTCGTTTTAACACGTTTAGTCCATTAATCGGCCTTTTTTCGTCCACAATTTTGTTCGTAATAATAGTGAGCGAGATAAATGTTATTGGACGTTGCTTACACGGGTATTCAATTAATTGGTTGCGAGTTTGTATCGTTATTCGGATGATACAAGAATGGTTTAGTTCCGAGAATTGTAGAAGTGATTGTTTGTTCTCATTTATTCTTGACTAGGGTTGCCATCCATACAACCTAATGACGCATCCGCAAAGAGCACTGGCGAACAGGGACCGGATTACCGGTAAATAATTAACGTTACGATTATAACGCTATATGTAACGTTATAACGATAATATTAACATTTTTAGTAGCGTTCAAAATAACGTTAACTGTAACTTTATCAATACTGCTTTGTTTTTCCTATTTGTGGTCGCTGTTAGTTACGCACTCCACTCGCGGTCTCACTCTCACAGTATAATTGATTTGCGCTTATCGTCGCGTCGCGAAAGCAAATTTACGGTAACGTTATAAAATACAGGTAATTGGTAACTTAACATAACGTTTTTGTACAATACCGTTAAAAAATAATTAACGTTATCTCTTCCTGCTGGCGAATGAATATCTATTTTATAAACTGAAACACAGCAACTAAAAACCTCTATCAATACACAGTTAACCGAAGCCCAAAGAAGCCCTCGTAAATTCATAAGGCTATCGCCAAACTAGCCGACGGAAAGCCGTTTGGCAACGGAATTTTGCATCTAAAGTGAATTTATAAGCTCATCAAACTGTCTAATGTACACATGACGGTACGATAATCTGCGCTTAGGGATCGGGTGCTCAAGTTCAGCATACCAAGCTGATATGGCGTGATAGGTAAATGTGTGGATTGCAGCCGGCAAAGCTTTGTAATTTGAGATAGTGAATAGAAAAAGGAATACGGAAATAACGACATTGCAGAGTCCATCCGAACCAAGTAATTCGGTTGTAAATAGCAGTAACTTGTTTATTTCTTGCCGTTACATTTGTTCAGTGAAGTAACAGGATTTGAGGAAATGGATGGGAAAAAAATGCTTAATTATTATTCTAATAATAAAGAAAATAATTGTTGTCGACATGTGGGATGTGGACTCAGTAATCATAGTGCCGATAGTTGTGACGGCCAATGGCTTAATTGCCAAGAGCCTCGACCAACATCTTATGAGGCTCTCGTTGGGGGGCTGGATCAAGGGCTTGATACAGAAAGCGGTACTCCTCGACACGGCACGCATTGTGAGGAGGTTCCTTTCTCTGCAGCCCTAGCCGCCCCGGTGGCTTGGACCCTGTTCCCGATACCGGTGGGCTACTACCACTATTCTTTTGTATTTTTAAATGTTTTTATATTATTCTTTTTGTAAAAATATTTATAAATGTAAAAAAGTATGTGTAAATAATTAAATAAAGAAAATAATATATAGGGGTATTTCTGTTAATTGAAATAAGGATTTACTAAACAGTGTTTGTTGAGGACAAAAAACTTGTTAGTATCCATATTTGACAAAAGAAGGACTGTATCTTTCCCAAAGGTATTATAAATTGGCATAGAAAATATCTATGTCCTGTAGAGTATCCTGTATATACCTATATTCGCACGGACGAAGGTAAGCAATAAACAAAAAAAGGGGAAACGGAAACACAATATATATTATATATTACACAATTATATATGTGTTTCAATGATTCACATTAAAACATGTTAATCATTATTTAACAATAGAAAAACTATCAGTTTTTATTTCTAATGAATCTTATCTCTTTCACTTCACCAATAATAGAAGGAGACGGTATTATTTTCGTCTGGATTTCCAGGAATCCCTTCATCTTAGTCCATAGAATAATCTCCCTTTCATTTCACAGAATCTTTGAACTTATCGTTCAAAAGATAGCTATTGTATTACAAGATAGTCCTCGCCCGTGATTCAGTTTGTAAGGGAATGAAAGGTGCAAACTATATCGATTTTATTTCACTTCGAAAGATCTGTTAAGTTATCTATAGCTCGATACCATGTAATTGTTGTTTTTTAACGTTAAACAATGAAAAAAAAGGTTGTAAAATAGTTCTGACCCCTATACCCAATTTTTCTCGTCCACGATCGTATACTCCGTTTGAAATAAGATTAGACACGTTTAACAAACCCTTTTACAGTGTATTCAACCGATTTTGACTTCTATTCCGTACGCATAAGGATGGCATTAAAAGCAAAAACGTATTTACGATAACAAATGTTTACTGCAGCTGTAATTTGTCATGTCACCAACGTAATAGAAGTCAAAATTTGTTGAATAAAGTGTAAATGGAGTTATTTAAATTTCTAATGTTATTTCGAACGGAGTATAGTTACCATCAAATTCTTTTTTCCTTCTCTTAGCATAATAAGCGTTTTGGTGTTTTTTATACTGTAAGCTTATATTGTAGTTAATAAATAAATAAATCAATCAAAAATGTATAAAAACAATGTGCACGTGCAATTTATTCTATTCTATTCTATATTATCTATATGTATAATATCTTTTATTTCATATAGTGCAAAGTGATGTGCTACTCACTATTTTATTTGCTAACACAATTTTGTATACTTATATTTATAATGTTTCGGTAACTACCTCCAAAGGTGCCCAAGATACGGGCCTAGCCTTGTTTGGGACCAATGGAAGGTATTTTATTGTAAATATTAATGGATATAAATTGAATTGAATTCTAGATTACATAAATCCATTCTCACACAACGCTATTCAAAAGAAGCCAATCTATAACTTAGATTACCAATCAGTTAAAAAGTCCCAGCACTAAATTTTCAATGGAGGCCTGCACGGCGTTATTGGTTAGCAATCGGTTCGTAATGCGTTGGTGATTTGTTTCAATAGCGATTTCAATTAGTTAGTTCCACTTTCTTGTGAGTAGCATACAGGCTGATATAAAAACGACCAGTCATATTTTAGAAGGTAATCTGGTCCATAGAACTGAACAACTATCCCCAAGGAACATAGGTCGAAATGTAAATCTGAAAACGAAAATTCAACTTCTCATACAAACGTAAGTAACGTGACCAATCACTTTGTATGAAAAGTCGATTTTCAATTTCGAGATTTCGACTTATATTCTTTATTTTGTTGAGTTTCATGGATCTGATTACCTCCTAATATATTGCTGGTCATTTTTATTTCACGCTGTATAATTTGATAACTTTTCCAAATATCTTCTCAAGAGTGTCATAAAAGGCCCCAAGACGATTAAATAAGTTAGATTGGAATCAACATACTCGTTGACAACTTAATTACTGTGACTAACTAAATCTACGAAAACTTGGTTTCCCCAAGGATTTTGTAAATCCGATGGTAATGTACTTGTAGCAGCAAATGTCAAAAAGTTCGCTGAATGTACATCTACTATAGAGCCTTCAGTCAGACTTGTTTGTGTACCACTAGTCTGACAAACTACTGCTAGTAATGCTTCGAGAAGACTAGACATAGATAAAAGAGGGTAGAAACATATGGGCGGGGCACAGGAAAAATAGAATAGAATCAATTGAATCTGTAATTTATAAGTCAGATTAAATAACATCGCTAATTATGAATAAATTTCCATGTCATGTTATGACAGGATATGCTGAAACAAAACTGTTGGTTTTCTTGTTGAACACCTTATGTACCATATTCTAGCAAATAAATATTTTTGATTCGATTTGAATGCGAGTGTTCCTAAAGTGTCGGCCAAAGCGCGAGAAGGAACACCGTGTGTTTTTTAGTCCGTGCAAGTCGGACATAACCTCATCGCCTCCCCCGGAGATGGTGGACTAATACGGGATTTTTCATAGAATAAAAAAAATCGTTTATAGTTTATACAGATGGAGGAAGATTTCACCGTTTCTTACAGAAAAAAATGATATTACTAATACAATAGGCAAAACACTAATACATACTAACAAGTACATAAGTCCTCATCTTGCTGTATGCACACAACACCTATGTATGGAACAAAATAAAAGATATACATTATAGAGCCTACAGTACAACCAATTTTTGTAAACGAAACTGACCCTATAAATGTCTAGAAAATGACTATGATTACGATTTCCTGTTTATTTTAGTTTTGTTCTAAATTAAGCACAAACAACTATACTAGCAGGTACAAAATGACTTTGTTGATATGCAAAAAAACTTATTTTCAAAGTGTCGAAAGTCATATATCCGCTTATCAAATTCCCCGATCACCAACAAAATAAGTAAAAACAAGGAAAAGAAAGCAACAAATGAAACAGAAACTAAACTATAATCCAATATACATACGCCACAAAAACCACAGTCTAACGGAACTCAGTACAAAAGATCCATTGACGCGTCAATGACGGATTTGCGTCAGAACAAATTAGTACCGGATAAGTCGTTACCGCGATCAAACCAATCGGTGTGCAAGGAAATGACGTATCGCTGTTCATTTGAGAAGGGAAATCGTAAACCGTTGAACGGAAGTTTCGTTCGTTCGCGCCAATTAGGGGCGTGGAGCTGCTGCGATTGTGGCGATAACAGTTACACTGTGGCTTTTCAATAAATGGATGGGCAGGAGATCGGGAATGGGGCATAAGGAGAGATAAGCATGGTATGGTTTTTCAGGACCTTATCTTGGGTAGGTTCACTGATTTTCGTCCGCTGATCATTAGCTGGTCGACCGGTGGCTAATATTTTTTTATACTATCCACCGTGCGAGTAGCTGATTGTAATGTTATTGTAAACTTACCTTCAACGACTTGCAATAAACAAAATTATGTTTACTTCCTAAATAATTTGCACTTTTGTAAATCACATGTTTGCATCTAAATATGCTATATGTTCACGATGTAATAATATACCTATACCTATTTACTCTTATAAGCTTTCAAAGGTGCATCTTTAGCCTCATAAAGTGTTAGAAATACCATACATGTCGGTAATGTAGCTTAGGATTAAGTGAATATGGAATTATCGTGATACTAAATAAAGTTATTTTGAAAATGAAATGACTGATTTTGGCAAGTCGTTAGAAATAAATAGCACGATATATAGGGAATAGGCCTAAAAATCTATTTCCTGGTGAATTCTTCAGCACTTTTTTTTATAAAAAACAATCAATATTCAGCTCGATAAGCAAGCAAAATCTACGCACTGTGCAGTCCGTAATACATCTTAAACACTTGATCAGGCGGATTATTCCACCATAGATTTAGAAATTTCCATAGGACAGTTCATTCCAAAACAACAAAAGACATAGATCTAACAGTATTCACACAAAAGTCTTTGTCTGTTACGTCAGGTCGTGCTAAAACTGTCTAATCCCAAAGCCTACTTAAATATGATCGTTGAATTGACAACACAGCCAAAACTACAATAATCTAATCTGTATCTATTCGATTTGGTAACAACAGTTATTAGACTAATGATATTAACACCGACACATGTCGGGCATGTCAATTTACCACACTCAGTAGCGAAGCTACAGGTATTGATTGATTTGGTCGTTGATGTAGGTGTGTAAAGGTAAAAATGTATTTAAGGAGCAATGAGGTTAAGTTTTCTGCGTGGGTTTACAATAACGTGATTAAAATTCATAAATCAGAATCATTTATTGTAGTATGGGTAAAAGAGATTATAAAATAAACATACAATATGCTCCATAACGTCATTTGGCGTACAACATCATTATAATAGAATTTAAATTTAAATAAAATTTGATATAATTAGAGCCATGTTCACTGACAATATAACAGTCGTTTAAAATTAAAACGACCAATTACCCACACAAAAACTCACGTTTAAACGGCTGATTTTGTTCTAATTGTCTGTTAAGTTGATGATGAACTTGGACCATAATATAACATGCATCCATCATGTTAGTAGTTTTATGTTATTAAAACATTGTAAATCCTTTATTATAATCATCATACATGTGTGTGGTATATTTGTGTTTTTTCAGGGCGGCATAATCGCATCAGCTACAAAGCCGTTAAAATAAACAGAAGAAAAAATAAATGTTGGATGACCAATTGATGTAAGCTTGATATGAAACGTGTGAAAGGAAGTAAGTGCTTGGATGAGGGTGCTAGAGAGAGATAGAGAAAATGGAACGAAACAAGAACAAAAAAACCGTGGAACAACGTTCTAGAATGGTCGACGACAGATACGTGTATTGTAAAAGGCGAAACAAGGATTGAATTAGGTGTATAAGCAGTGAAAAGATCTGATTAGAATTAGTATATATTTTGTCATTGCTATGTAATTAATTTAAGTATAGTAGTTGGTCATAATTATTATGAATTGAAGTATATTTTAAGGTTTGTTAAATAACACATATACAGGGTGACTGGTAGAACGAGGGAATAATTGAAGGAATTGTACTCATCATTATGTACATCTTTTACTATGGGACCAAACCAGAAATCGCGAAAAGAAATCAGCTGTTCCGTACATTTAGTCGGTTAATATTGAATTATTTATAATTATGGAGTGTATAAGAGTGTACTTACGAGGCTGGCATAGACACCAAAGTGCACTAAAGCGTAAAAATCGAATAAAAGGCAGTTAAATCCATATCTTGTGAATAACACCCTATAAAATAGTTTCTGTGAGATAAATAAACTAATTTTATATTTTCACCTCTTTACAAAACATGTTTATATTTTAAATGTGATACTTTATCAAATTTCTTTGCAATGTAAGCTTTTCATTTGCATCTTCAGTCACGTATACTGTAAACTGTTCAACAAACAGCCATACATTGAACAAACACAATTCCATTCACAATATTTGCATCATTCGTCACTATAACGCAGAATTATATTAGGTGTTATTGTTAATTTTAATAGAAATTGCCAAATATGCAAACAAATATAATTTAGCAAAATCAATATGAAAATGAATACAATATGACGCGATTACTCATGCATGGTAAATGATTATCGAATTTCAAACAATTTCGCTTTGTTTAAATTGCTGTAAAGAAAATTATTGAAATCAATTGGTTTTAAAACCGCATGTGCGCTCTGTAATTAGAATAGAATAGAATATAGAATTTATCTTTATTTTCTCATCATCACAGAAACATATATTAACATAAATACACGTAAAATATTATAATTAATAATAAAAAAATAATTATTATTAATTATTAATATTATTATTGTATTTATTTATATAAAATTATGTTAATGTTTATGTAAGTTTATTATTATAGTTGTTTTTAAGTATAATAGAATATACCTACCCTCTCATTTTAGTTTGTTTTTTGGTGCATCTACCTTCATTGTCTCTGCATCACCCTAAGGTTGTCTGGTAGAGAATGCCTACGGCATTAAGACCGCCTTTGTACATTGTACATGAAGCATTTTAAATAAATAAATAAATAAAATAAAATAGAGACTTGTGTCTGATGTAGGTAGAACCTGTATTACAGATCACCAGGCTAATCCTCCATGGAGACAGATATAAATAATAATTATAATGTAAGTAACTTTGTAAGTAATCGTAATTTATTAATTTGTATCAATATGTTAATATTGATGCAATGACTACAAAATTAACAAAATTTAATAACCATTTCATTATAAATTAAGATCATAGTAGGTATTTTACTTATGTTTATATTAATAGACTTAATTTTTAGTTTTGATCTGTTCTTCTACATCGCTGTCTACATTTCGTGTTTTAAATTCTCCTCTCGCAGGTCTGCTGGAAGTGATTTATTTTGTGAAATATGCAGTACCTTTGTACTTTGTTCTCCTATTTAAAGTTTACTGTGTAAATTTTATTAAATATTATTATTAAATAAATAAATAAATCATCTGATTCTCGCTCAAACTCATACCAAATTCAAATCATGTATATTCCTTATTTTTTTTTTCAAATTGCTTGTTTAGGAAAAGCACATAGATTACTAAAATCCCAGATTGCAGATACTTTGATTGTCAATAATTAATTAAATAACATTGTTCTGACTGACATTTGCACAAATTGCACAGAAATTCCCTAGACGAACAAATAATCAAGAACAGTATTGGAACGGCAAGCAATTTTCAATTTGCTCCCCCCTTCATTCATACGTCAAGTTCGGCAAACTTGAACTCCCATGGCACTTCACTTTCACTGTGAATCCATCTCGACTGTTTCGACCCATTCATATGACCCCTTTACTAACTTGTGTATTCGGAATTAATTGACTACTAGGTGTTTGTGGACTTTGGGTGAAATGAATTTAATGGAACAGAAATAGAAAATTTAATTGGTCGTATAAAGTCAGATGTGTTGATCACACAAAGGGATAAGAGTAGATCAAAACAAACTGAAACTCACTTTTTGGTTCACTAGGCCTATTGAAGTAAATGTTTTATAATTTAATTTAAATATTTTATTTAAATAATGTTTTGGATCTTTAAAATGGTTATTTTAGGAGGGACTACGGTACAATATTTGAATATAATTTTATATTATGCCATACAATTTCCATAGTTATTATTATATAAATTCTAAATAGTGTTTTGTGTGTGACTATGTATGTAAATAAGTAGAATAAGTAGCTTGTAAACACATTTGAAGATAAATTATGGCTTACTTTATTGACGCATCTTCAATACTTTTTTATTATGCGAATTTTCTTTAGCAAAAATATTACTTATTCATAAATTTATGTACATAATACGACTTTTAGAGACAATTCAAAATAAAAATGCCAATTCCAAGCGTATATTAAAATTTACAGCAAACTCTGAGTTGTCTCGTAGACTATTCGTAAATCGTAGGCGAGCGTAGCACGTAGCTATTTCGTAGAAGCGCAGCACGTAGCCATTTCGTAGAAGCGCTACGCTTCTCGTAGCTACACGTTATCGCGGTTGCAACAAAATTTTTATAGCATTTACATTTATGGTTTTATGAGAGATATTCTGGAGTAACTTTGTATTAATGGGGGGATATCTTCGGAATATATGGCATATAAATATGGTACTGAAGAAGTGTGTCATAAAAATTATGTCGTATATTTGCATAACAACTTTAAAGGGAAACGCCTTATGTGTCTATAGATACTGATCGTCAAATATTTGACTTTCGAGTTTACGGGATTCGAGATCTGCTTGTAACAACAGAAAGTGCAACATACGTCGAACGATTAAAAGGTAAATTTACGTATTTTTTTCCTTAAAATGACCTCCGCTAATAAAGTGGGTCTTTAAGGTAATTAAATATACCAATATTTAATTAAAAACCATTCCATAACAATAACCATGTTATTGTATATTTGTATATTTAATTATAATATATCGTAAATATCCCGTTTCGAACTCTAATACTAATTTAATTATAAGTTTAAATAAATAATTTAAGATATTTCATATAATTTATCATAAATAAACCGGTACGATCCGAATGTTAGCTATATGCGGACTATAATTTTAAGGTTTTAAGTGTCCAACTAGAAATGATGTTTTCTTTTTTGTGGTTTATTTGACACCAGACAAATTACAGTCCAAACTACAGTCGGGATTTTTTTAAAATATTTTATTACTATTTTTATTTCTGGCATATGGGATTATTCCACTATGGTACGAGAGATTCTCATGTGACAGTATGGTGACGATTCGAAATAAAAAAACTTTACGTGTGTTCAAACTTTCACGATCTTACTCTAGATTTGTTTAGAATAGAATAGAATAGAGCTTTATTTCATGTAAACCAGATACAGGCACTTATGAAATGTCGAGACTCTAGGTGCGCGGTTTAAAGTAGTAGATCCTATGGAGTAGATTCAGCAAGAAACTCCATCGAAACTCTTTTAAAATTATAGATTACAATCTTGATTAGTCCAATGTTGTGGTAAGAGCTGCGAGACTAATGTAATTTAATGTGAATGTTTCATGTTGACATTCGATTCTCACACATCCTTCTAACTTCCGTAGATCACTGACTAGGTAACAGTCAATTTCCAGTTGAGTGCGATAGGCAATCTCGATTTTTTTTTTTCAAAAGATATGGAATTGTGTACGGATTGCTTTATAATGCAGACGGTAGACAATATTATTGCCTTTCGAATAAGCCTATTTTTATCTCAGTGTGACTAAAACTGTGAGAGATATGATTTATTGATATATGTATTTTTGTACTCGCATAGAGCATATTTCAACAAAAAGGAACAAAATGGCTGCCACATAGCGGGTAAGTGTATTGGACCCAAGCCTAGAGTATAATTGTACTTTAAAATAGTTTATATTTAAGTATTTAGAATATCGCTAGTTCATGTCCGGACACACTGTATAATCATAAGTAAAACCCTGCAACACACTCTACTTTTCAACGATATCGATTTGAATCGTTTATAGCTGAAACTATTGACTATTTAGCACTGATACGTCTAAATCGAGCAGTTTGAACACTGGCGGCGCCAACTGAGTAGTTAAATGAAAATTGATAAGCAGCTGACAGTCTGCCTGGAAATGTAGACTGCATTATTTCCTTTATTCAACTTTTTAAAATACTTTTATATATTTTTAAATAATTTTGCAAAGAATATTTAAAAAGATTATTAGAATCATTTAAAAATATAAAAGAGAAGTAGCCCACCGGCATTGAACAGGGATCGAACAGGGTCCAAGCTACCGGTGGTCAGGGTTCTAGAGAGAGAAACCTCCTAACAATGCGCGCAGAGTCAAGAATCAGTATCAGTCAATGTTTATTTTTGGAAGTCAGCAGCCCAAAAAGTCTGACAACTGGTCTTACCTTAAGATAAGTATCAGTGACTCCCAGTAATTGGATGGCGGAGGTCAAGTGGCAGTCACATCGTATAAAACACTGTTATTCAGCCGCATCTGGTTAGATTGGGAGCCGACCCCAACTTAGTTGGAATAAAGGCCAGGCAGATGATGATATTTACTAATCCTACATTGTTTTCTCATATTGCCCTACATAAATGTATTAAATAACAATCTTTTTTTAAATAGTATCCGTGGAGTTTGTTGCTGGTTCTTTTCCATAGGACAATTTTTTTTGGAACCATGTTCCTAGTGTGTATAACGTTTCAGAAGTGCCAAATTTTGGTTAACAATAATATATTATATCATGGTTCAGAAAATCAACGTGTAGGTAATATTAAGAAAAGAAAGCATATCCTTAAGTATTTTTTGCCCAGATTAACTCTAGAAAATTATAATATTCTCATAAATATTGGTAAAACGAAACTAAAGAGCAATTTATAAATTATCACCGGCCAAAAAGGAAAGCGTCCCAACTCAAAAACAACGTTCCGTCAAAAACATTCCCACGATAAGCCAAATGAAACGCAAAGGAAAAACTCGTTGTCACAACACTAAGGGGGAGGATTTGGATCGTTTTGGGGTAAAGGGAGGGGGGGTGATTTAATAAATATTCAAATAAAGGAAGAGGTCCATTGGGCTCCAACGACGGACGCAAGCCAGAACCAAGCTCTCTGTATTTCTCGTCGATTTGCGGTGAACGGTCGCCAGGCGAAAATATATCGTAATTGAATATAGATAAAGTAGGTTTTCTAATGGCTGGCGATAGGTTTTGTAACTAAAAATCGACCGTTCATTATTTTTTACGTTACTTCAACTTTTTAAGTAAACAAATATAGCATTCGTGTTGATTGGTATTTTTCGAGTGGTTTAAATATCATGAAAGCTTTTTATGTTGTTGTGTTTGATGGGTAAACTATTGAAGCATTAGAATAGAATAGAATAGAAAACCATTTATTTGATATAGGATACAGATGACAGCACAAAAAAAAAGATGAAACACATTACATAGTGTTGAAAAAATTGTAACTGAATCGAATTTTTGGTTATTTAAATACTTGACGTCATCAAAAAGAATAAAGCCATTTCGTAGGACTCAATGTTGCCTATTAGAAATATGCAAAAAATCTGACAAAAAAGACAAACTGTTTATCACAAAATATACTAAAAAGCACAAAATTTATACGAAAACCCCAACGTTATTGATATTCCGCGCTCAAGCCTCAAGTGTGCATCCTGTCATAACCGTCGGTCTCGGAGACAATAAACGTTAGACGCTGACTAAACAATAGCCCAGATAAAAACCCTTGAAGAAACTTCATATTTGATACTTTGACGCCGTCGACGCAATAACTGGCGCTTCACGATAAAAAGATAAACTGCGCCTAACTGATTTTACATTTTGATGGAGAAAGATATTAGTTTAGAAATGAAGGAAGAAGAGATAATATTTTTATGGTTATTTACTACAACTATCTACAGTTTGATTCCTGGCCTTTAACATTTTTAAGGTCGTGGCAATAATAAACATGGCACTACAATTTTTTTTTCTGTATCGAATCTCATCAAGTAGTTTATTCAATAAATTCACGTAACAAAAATAAACTAAAACTAACTCTTAACTCTTTGTATTTAAGTGTTCCTTGTCCCATAATTTTTTCTTTTTGTTGTGTGTAAATAAATAAATAAAATATACAAAGTCTTACTTAGATATATACTACTATAACTATATACTACTAGAACTAGGTAAATTTGTGTTTCAGGCGAGAAGAGCTAACATAGAATCTTAAATAATCACATAACTTTTATATGATAGGTACAGAGTATAAATTAATAATCTATATTCTATAGTATAGGTAAATAGTATAATTAAAACAGTGGACAAATTAACATGATAACAAAATAACAAAGTCCAGGCGCATAAGTGATCTTGTATCTTCGATAAATGATAAAAAAATTTCGTAACAACATAGAAAAAATTCATTTTTGTACTACTTCCAGTACCACGTATACTGTAGGTAGTAGACCAAAACCACACACCAAATTAATAATATTTTAATTTTTATCTAAGTTTATCGTTGATACATCATTAAAAAATCCTTATCAACATACTAAAATTTCGTTCTTGTACTATCCATGGTTTTGTCGGCCTTGCATTGGTGTATTCGATCCAGGAACCAAGACCAACTAAAGTAGATTATGAGACCGTAGCTCAATTAATTAATTTTCTTGCCTTTCTTTGTGAAAGATTATGCAGCTAAGTAATACCATGCCAAGATGGGAGTTCAGCTTGAAATTCGTTTTCTTTTGGTCTTAATAAGCCATTGACGTTTATTCTAAAGAAACATTTTCGTCGAGAAGGTTCTCCGCTAAATAGCCCTTAGGGGTGATGGGTTTCAGCATTTTAAAGATAAGGCTGCGTGAATTCGAAAATATTTATAGCCGAGGTACAATCATTTCACACTTGAATTTTCTTATTTAAATCGTATAACACTTTTTGTTTTAGATTTTTACTACTTTTTTTTTACTATTGATTTTATACAGATTGCTGATGATACGCGTATTTGGATCATGTTCTGAATCCGTACACAAAAATTCAACAATTTTCACGCATTTTATTTTTAAAACGCTTTTATTAGCTTCACTTGTAACTATGTAAAAAAATCTTGGAAGTTAAATTTGACCCACTTCCCGGTTTCCGATTGAGCTGAAATTTTGCATACACGTTTCGTTTGGATAACAAAAGCGTTTTCTTTAGTTTCTTTTTTAAACTATAATATTGTATAATATTTCACTCGACTCTCATTCGTCTAGATGAAAGAACATCTTAGTAAAAATTTATGTCATCTTTATCTATTCTATACGTGTAAATAGATTATTATTTTGGTAAAAACTGGTGAGAGATTCAAATGTTTCCTAGAGATTGATGTGTAAAATTTTAATTAGTTCCTGTGGCTAAATTACTGATTGGATTTGATTGATTTTTAACACGCTTTTATTAGCTTCACCTGTAACTAACTAACTAATTAACTATGTAAGAAAATCTTGGAAGTTATATTTGACCCACTTCCCGATTTCCGATTGAGCTGAAATTTTGCATAAACGTTCAGTTTGGATGACTAAAGCGTGGTCTATAGTTTTTTTTAAACTATATTAATTTGTGAACAGTCACAGAATATGATACAAAATACATGGTTTTATTTGATGCGTAATATCATAAAGTGGTGCTAAATTTATTTATTTATTTTATACAAATATTATTTATTTTAGTTGTATATGTATATAAATGTTGACATAAATACAATATTATGTACTTATTATTGTTTAGTATTTATGTAATATTGATTATTGTTACACCGCGAACCACCTCTCTTTTTACCTGCAAATCTGTCCTTCCCATGGTTTTCTGGCAGACAAGTGCGATAAGACCACCCATGGTATCTCTTTGCCAATGTATTGTATCTTTTCTTTATCGTATTCAATAAAGTTTGAAGAATTTGTATTGTATTGTATCTTTTTCATTAAGGAAAGTTAAAAAAATTCATTTACGTTTTCTTTCTCATTACCTTAAAAACAAAAATGAACTGTCTATTGAAGTTGTTTTTAGAAACAGTAATTTTTACTGCATTGATATAACTGTCACAATTAATATTTCTCGCAAAAAATATTGGGCCAGTAATGACAACTGAAAATACCTACTCATTCTGAAAATCGTGAATGATCTTGATTTCCCCAAGGTAATGGAAACGTATCGCACAGCTACTTTAACATAAATAATAATCTAGTAAATAAACGATACGGTAATTTACGATACATTTGTATACCTCACTGAAAATCACATATTATTTAAGTTATTAGATAAATTTTTACTAGCACTGAAAACCATTTTCTGGTTTAACAGTTTTCATTCGCGGTTTCACCCACGTATTTAATTTTAAACAAAATAAAATATAGTTCATATTACTTATGGATAATGTAGCTTTCTATTAGTGTATTTTTTTTAATCGGTTTGGTTATGCCAGTGATTACCCCTTCATACAAGCAAAACTAACAGTATCCTAACCTCCATAAGTGATTTAACAAATTGTTATATTCCGCAATCATAACTAAATATTCTAGTATCAAGTTATGCAGTTTATCTAACTGTTCTGATTATTTTGATACTGATTTGCAATTTAACGAGTTAAAACCTCATTTATATCACAAACAAGGCAAGAAGCCTTCGAGCCATCGAGCCTATGCTCGTGAGAGAATATTATTTGTTCCTGTAATTATATTCCCTGGTATTTATTTTCACTTGTACTTTATTTCCTTATTGTTTGTATCGTACTATTTATATATAGATATGTATTGTATATAATATTTATATACAATACATATATAATTTATCTTATAGCATATTGGATACTTACAGTACATTTAATATTGTAAATGCTATACAGGATATTTTTTTATGTAGTGCGCATAATTTGTAGAGCGATTCAGTCTCTGTTCCTAAATGCAACCGCAGTATTGGGATACACTTTAAAACGATACGAAAATTCGACTTAGTATGGAGAACACACATAATTTATTAGCGCAAGCCATACAAAATCAAGTTTTTATTTTGTTTTGGAGTGAATTTTAGTACTGCGGTTGCATTTGGGAACGGACACTGAATCACTCCATAAATTTTGCGCACTACATAAAAAAATGTTCTGTATAGTATATTAGATATTAATTTATACTTACGGTATATTTAATATTGTAAGTGCTATTTAATTTACACAACTGACTGCCCCATAACTCAATAATTTCACTCTTGTCCATCCAAAGGTTGCTTGGAAGAAATTGCCGTGTCCGATAAGGCCGCCCATTGTACAATTTATGTTCGTCCAAGTCTTATGTGTATATTATATTATTTATATTACTGGTGTACAATAATGAATATATAAATAAATAAGGATGGGAGTTGATTTTGCACTTGTTATACATCCCAGGGATGGTTCATCGCGTTTCATTTTATATTAAAAATAGCTGCCCCTGCTTCTCGGAAAAACAATTTTATTCATTACACGCCATTTTTTAAAAGACTGTTTTTCGTGTAACACAATTTGTTATGTCGATGTAGTCCGAGCTTTAGAATAATTATGGTTATTTTTTTTTATTTTTTTTCTATAATTATGTTTTTAAGAGGATCTTTTGGTTAGTTCTTTTTTAGAAGGTTGTATGTACGAGTATTTTGGTAGAATTTTTATTGGAGTCAGAATCTTCTTATAAAAAAATGTGTAATGTTTTGATGCCAGCTACCTCGTTTTACTAATTTAATAACAATCTATAAAATAAATTAACACACCTATCAGAAATAATAATTATAATATCAAAATGTAAGAAACGTTTTTTTAGACTGCATCACTATATATATCACTACATACTACCAACAAGATTATCTATAAGCATTTATTTCTAAGAATATCTACTATTCATTCCTCTACCTAGTATTGATTTCTCCCTTTTTAAATTTCGGTGTAAAACACGCTATCTTCACTGACAACACATAGTTATGGCAGCAGAGGTAAATCGAGTAGCACAAATAGGTACGAAGTCAAAGTCAAAGTCAAAGATTTTTATTTCAACTGGGCCTTTGCAGGCACTTTCAAAACGTCGTGATTCTAGGCGCACGGTTCCAAGTGGGTTGGTCCTGGAGAAGATACCGGCAAGTAACTCCATAAGTTACATTAATGACTCGAAACTTTCACACGTACTTCACGGTACCTACAGAGTTATGTTCAGTAATAAGATTAAAGCGAAAAGCGACTAAAAGAACACTTCCTTTCCTTATCGAAATAGTTTGCATATATAATTCGACACTGGAAAAGGAAAACGACTAAAGCGCCAATATGTAAAATTAAAATTTTAATATATTTTTTACGAACATTTATCGAATGGATAATTTTCTGTAAAACGTATATTCTAATAAATCATTTTATGATTTAGGTACTAGAATATAAGTATTACAGAAAATAAAAATAAATCTTTAAAATGTGCTCCTGTCAAGTATGTATATTGGCGCTTAAGTCACTTTGCTTTTCCAGTGTCGATATAATTATTTTTTCTATATTTATTTATATAAATATATTTGTATAAGTTTGTGTACCTATATTTATATAGGTATGTATTAAGTATATCTGTTATTAGGATGTACTTTAATGTCATTAGTTTTATTTAGGTACCCTTTTATATTAATTCCACACTAAAGACTACATTATTTTTTTCCAACTCTACTCTCTCAGGTCTCCTGGAAGAGATTTCTTGAGAAATAAGCAGTACCCTTGTGTCGTCTTGTACTTAAGTACAGACAGAAAGAAGAATAAATAAATAGAGTTACGAGCCTTGACAATCTTCGTTTGTCTTCAGAAATACGAACACGCAATGATGACACCTATTATATGATCAAATAATAATCAAACAATGTCTCGTGAGTAACTGACGAGGTGCTGACGACCGGACATTGGTGGCATGTTCGTACTAATTCGGAAACACGAAGTTTGCCGAAGCGCACTTTAATCTTGGTACTGTACCTACGGAGTTATGTAAGTGACTGTACTGTACTGAATAATATATTTCGATCTCTATCATTCTATACACAGATAGTAGTAGGTACAAATGTATATTTGAATATAATTATACTATCCATAATCTATAATTATATCTATTATACTATATATTAGGTACTAGGTTATGCCCGCGTTTCCGAGATAAAAAAAATAATACCTTGTTTATGTTCTTCCCCAGGTTATATTTAAGTTGTATGCCAAATTTTGTTGAAATCGGTTCAGTAGTTGAGGCGTCAAGAAGGAACAAACAAACAGACACTTTTGGATTTATAATATTATTATCTAAGTATATTCAAATATGAATTAAATCCAGCAGCATTGCCCGACAGGGTCTAAAATTGATCCGTAGATTTAAGCTTACCATCTGTTTTAACTTTACATTATGGAACCAAAGAATTGAAAATTTTAATTTAATTGAAATTATAATTTTATTTATTGCATCTAGCCTTTTTATAGGTGGTTGAAGTGTTAAATTATCTCCAAGAAAATCTAATTCATAGTGACTGATTCCTTTCTCAAGTAATTTTATAAGTATTTACTAGTCATGTTTATGCGTATATTTGTTTTGAATTCAATTTATAAACATGCTTTTATGTCATGTGGTATAAAAATGTTGCAAATGTTTCAGTTTTTCTACCACATTACATAAAACCCGTGCGTTACATTATAATATTTTTTGGTCCTTCGGTACGTATACATAAAATATGTTTATAATTCTATAAAAATGCCTTTGATGACGGAATTAAACCTTCTAGTCGATGCAATATTTCTATCATATCGAGAGGGCTATAATCGTACAGCCAAAGCCCTCCATAGCTTAGAGTAAGTGCCCTCCAGTCTGCGGAACTGAATGTCAATCACGACTCTGATTGGCTGAACTAAGTGCATGGCATTTTAAATCCTTTTATTATTAGTAGAATAATAATATTCATTAAAAATTAAGTAGAATTAAAATGTTAATTTTGTGAGCTGAATATCATAAAAAGATATCCTATATTGTTATTTTTTTAAGATATTCTTAATGAGTCCGAAGTTCATGTTTTGAGTGGGATATCATTAAAAATTACTATCTTGGTATAATTTGAGATATACATAATCATGAGCCCCAAATATATTTTTACACAGATTTCTAATATTTTTCTCCGAACATCCTAGTCCACATAACAGAAATTCGAAATTTTTTACTTAACCTACTTTTGGGTCCGGGCAAATTGCAACAACCGTACGCAGACTACGCAGACTACGCAGTACGCACAAAATTTATGTACGACGTCTATACAAGTTACGTCGCTACGTACCCGTAATCGTAAATATACGGGCAGGAGAATGACTATGGGGAATAAAGTTATGGGTCATTCTGCCAGAATGGTTAGTGGCTGAGTGATGGCAGCGCTGTAAGTAGCGGCTTAGTGATCATTTTCGGAGTACGAGTACTAAGTATACGGTGTAATCACCTATTTGTCTGCTTCGAGAGATGATTATGGCGATATCGTTAGTTGGTGTTTAAATTGGGTGATGATGAAAATCTTTTACGTAATATAACATAGCGTTTTTGAAAAGTATAGCATAATTCCACGCGTGTCAATTATATATTAGAATCACCAGTTTATCTGTCAAGTGCGGTGATTAAAACAAATTCACTCTAAAACAGTTTGTTGATATTTTTTGCAATTTTTTTATATGAATTTTTTTCGTGGGTCGTGTATGGTGTGTTGGTGATTAAGAATGATGGTACTTACAGTGTAGCGCAAGGGGGGCACATAGCCGAGAGCGCACGAGTGCTCGCCCGCCGCTCGGCCGCGCCGCCGCGCTACCGCATGGCGCTGGCTCGCCAGATCCGCGCGATGAGCAGCCCGCGCGCGACAAAACCGCGCGTCCAACGCCCGCGCGACCACGACAACCAGTCCACGACTCCCCACGATCAGTCCGACTGCCGACAATTCACAACATCGTCACTATACTTAAACTCTATACAGCCACCACCAACCGTCGCGTCGCTGCCGACTGTACATGACACTCGCACGTTAATAATGTATGAAAACTTTTTCGTAACCCAACATTGTCGCATTGCAGAAAAACCGCTCCGAGACATTAACTCGCTTTGTCTTCTTGTACGACTTTACATGCTAGCTTATTTATTCACGGGGAAAATTGCGTGCTCGCGTGGACGCGACGTGGTGTCTGCGGGCGTTAAAATTGATCGGGTTTGTGTATACTCACATTAGCATGCCAGCGTCGGCCTCCCGGTTATCAACTATCGTTAACGTAAACAATTGAACACACAATCATTTTGTCGAGTGGCGCGGCGCGATATCACATGCCGGTCGGACGCGGATCGAAGGAGCTCGGGCGGAGGCGCCCGGCTCGTCAGAGCATCGGCCCTGGGGGCTCGGAGCCGCAGGGCTGCCACCGCCACCACACCGTATGCGGCGTTTGCTTGCTAAATGAGCGGATTAGGTGCGCGGGGCGGAAGTGTCGGAGGCGACACGCGCGTCGTTGCCACTGCAGGCCGCCACTGAGGCGGGGCGGCCCGGGAAAGCCTCCCCGCGCCCTTCCCGCTCCCCTCCGCCACCCTCCCGCTCCCGCCCGCCATGTGCCCGGAGCGCGCTCAGCCTCTCGCCTCGCAAAGGGTTGTCGGCAAAGGGAAATTGCTACTATCGTCTTTTTGTCGTGATGACAATTGGCCGTGCTTTAGGCGGCGCTTTCTCTTTGACCGGAGGTCTGGAGCAGGTCGCTTATTTCGTGTGTGAAGCTATTTTATTTATTTTTTGGTCAAGTGAATTAAGTTTGAATTATTTTCAGTCATGTATAGGAGTTGGCGCGTTATGTAACGCCGTGCGGGTGCCATGGCCGTCCCGCAGACGCAGCGCGCCTGTCGGAATACCCCTAACGCAGCCCTTAAATTTCTAGTGAAACGTTACGAGCTGGCGCGAAGTTAGCCGAGTTCGGCCGAGCGGCAGGGTACGAACGCGTCCGAACGCGCGCGACCGGCGCCGCCCAGTCAATAAGGCCGTCTCCACTCGCCGAACAAAGACACTAACCTATAATAATTACATTTAATTAAGGATAACTGGACTATTTTGTATAATAAGCGTATCGCGCTGCAACGTAAGTATCCAGATTTCACACTTGATAAACGGAAATTATTTTAAGTACGTGTATGTCGCTTAATGTATCGTACACGTGTATTGTAACGCCACCTAACTATAGGAGACGGAAAAACTTAATTAATAATTCAGCAAAAAATCAAATAAGATATTTTAAACCTTAAATACTTACCCAGTAAATAATTTTGTTTTACTTCATTGGTTTTTTGTTTTTATTTATGTTACGGTCAGGTCATCCTCACCTGTACAGTTAGTTGTACACTTCACTTGTTTTACTTGCAACAGAGGTTTTATTACACGTCACTACGCTATAGATGGTGTAGAACTAAATGCATTATTTACACCCTCTGGGAATTTTATGGTTTTTCCTTTGCATTTTAATTTAATATTTTTGCTATATAAAATAGACGCCTTTAGTTGTTTATTTTTACTTTTTTGCGTGTTTAAAAGTTGCGTTTTGTATAAATATTATTAAGTAATTGTGACTTGTTCGGAGCTTGTTATCGAAGTGTCATATTTATTGGGTGGAATCCGTTGTTTATGAGGACTTATGTGAAGTACTTAAAAGAAAATGAAACATTATAAAAGTTCAAACGAATTTCAAGTACCTTTTTTATTTAAGCTGTAAATTATAGGTTATTAAGTGTTATCATATAATAATGGTCACATAAGTACTAAGGTTAATAGCAAATAATTATTACTATCTTCATGTTCTGTTGTATCCGGCTTAGCTCAGCAGTGGCACTGACTTCAGAAGCTTTTAAGTTTTTTAAGAAAATTATTTTATACTTTTTAGTATTTAGAAGTCAGTTTTTACTTTTTTTAAAGTGTATTTTGTAGTCGTAACATATTTTCCGCATCACGCCCGGTTTCCAAACGGTAAAGCATCGAGAACAATCGTTCACTAACAATTCAGCGATGATGGATCGGAGCGGGACACAGTCAACTACGTGACAGTCCATAAACTCATTGAAAACGATTGCATACGGATTTTTGCAGTATTGAGATGCGATCTGCATCGAATCTACATTTTAACTCACACACAAAACGTACAGGTTAACCAACCCACTTGGAACCGTGCGCCTAGAATCACGACGTTTTGAAAGTGCCTGCAAAGGCCCAGTTGAAATAAAAATCTTTGACTTTGACTTTGACTTTGAACCATATACAACATCCAAGACTACACATATGCAAGCTATAGAGTACACGCTTAAAACCTTACTCTATCTGGATGACTTCATAATTACTGCTAATCTATTTATAAAACATTTTTTGCGCATAACTTTCTAACGACTTGGTCCAAACAGTTGAAACTTAGATATGTTTAGGTACCAATTAGGAAATAAATCCTCATCTAAAGAGATCGCAGATATTCAGTGAGGAACTGTCTAAAATACTAGTGTACCCGCGATCCTGACGTCAGATTGGCGAACATCATTTTTAACCGACTTCAAAAAAAAGGAGGAGGTTCTCAATTCGACGCGTATGTATAGTTTTTTTTTTTTTTTTTTGCCTCTTTACTCTCGACTGCGTGAACCGATTTTGATGATTCTTTTTTATTTGAAAGCTGGTACTTCCCGAATGGTTCCATTTAAATTTGGTGAGGATCTGATGAAGGTCTTCGGAGATAGACAATGGAACTCTTGAATGAATAACAGCACATCACTCGCGATTGCTGTAATCTCATGTTTATGTATTGTTTATGCCACTCAAAATTGAAAAATAAAATAAACTTTAAAAAAAAAGTAAAAACCGACTTCAAAAAACTAAAAAGTATAAAATAATTTTCTTAAAAAACTTAACAGCTTCTGAAGTCGGGGCCTATAATTCTTCAATGTACCTTACTCGTAGCTTGGCAGTGGCCCCGACTTCAGAAGCTGTTAAGTTTTTTAAGAAAATTATTTTATACTTTTTAGTTTTTTGAAGTCGGTTTTTACTTTTTTTTTATATGCATTATATTTTGGAACAAAAAGAGGTACTATTTTTTTCACGGCGTAATCAAATACTAACTATTTGGTACTTAAGTTTATCTGCAATAGCGAATTCGAAACATGCATCCATGAGTCGATACTACGAGTATTTTGCTAGTGCACGTGTAAATACGGGCAAATTCATTAATTAGTTCGAACATGTTGAGCACTAGTTTTAGTTTTGTTTAATTGTTTGAAATGTTGTTACAGTTACCACTTAATCCAAGCGTTTAAAACACGATTCCAGATGTAGTTTACCAGTGAACGAGACTAATACTTCTTGAACTGAGGTATTAAAACTTGTATTGCTCAACGGTTTGTATTTGGACAGTAATACGAGGTGGTCTGTGATTCTATTCATAGATATATCAATGCCTCGCTTCTTAGTCATATTTTTCTGCCCGCTACTGTAAATTTTTAACCCCCGACAAAAAAGAGGTTTTATAACTTTGTAGTGTGTATCTGTGTGTCAAAGCGTAGTTCCAAAACGGAGGGACCGATTTCAATGCAGTTTTTTTTTGGTAGCTAGTTAATTCGGAAGCCATCTTAGCTATTTTTATGAAAATCTGTTCAGCCGTTCAAAAGTTTAGCTCTTTTTCGAGTTTGAGTCGGACGGTTAGGTTATTTACTGTTACTGTTAGCCTGTATCATCCCACTGCTGGGCAGAGGCCTCCCTCTTGATTTCCATGCTGTTCTATCCTGTGCCAGTGATGACCAGTCCTTGCTGAACGTGTCTAGTTCGTCCCGCCATCTCTTTCGCGGTCTGCCGCTCCGCCGTTTTGCTGTGTCAGGGCTCCACTGCGTGGTTATTTTGGCCCACAGTTAGGTTAGGTTATTTATATCTCATAAATCTAATGATGCAATTTTAGATTTTATTAAAATCGGCCCCGATTTTCCTTTGAGTATATTTCGCTTTTTCCTATAGTTTTGGATTATCCATCCACGCACACTTGGAGATTTCAACCTATATTATATAAACTTAGATTGACTGAAGGCTGGCTAAGTCCTAAGTCAGGGCATCCACTGAATCAGAATAAGATTGTAAAAGTTTTCTAAAGAAAACTTTCGCGAATTTTCTTTGAAATAGTGACTTAATTAGTTTTAGTTTTTGTTAAAGAAATAGTCTTTTCTTGGAACGATATAATATATTATCTACAATGTTATGTAGGTGTTTTTACTTACGTAATCTAATCCTAAACAAAAAAAAATATTGTGTTCCTATACCATTCATCTCATTGCGATGAAACTTTGGTGCGATGTTGAGTGCGTTTCATGGCCTCTTCATATGTGAGAGGGTCACTCGCTTCACTAAAAACAAGGTTTCATATTTTGTAGATAGTTGTTTGTCTCCACACACGCACACCCTTGCGTTGAGATGGTACTGACGTGTCATGTAATCCATTTGTAGAACTTCCGTTGCTACCACTACATGGTTCATCCTCACTCTCGGAATCACTGCTCTCTACAGAGCTAGGATGTTGATCTTCCAGGATTACTAGCGATTCTTCGATACCTTTGGGTACATCTTTAGTTTTATCTTCATCACACACACACGAGAAAGATTCTAATAAAAAGATATTTAAAAAAAAGAGGGATTGCTAGGCATACTGAGGAGATATACCTAGAAATGCCTCTCGACTTATGTGTCGGTCCTTCAATGTTGAGGATCGTGACTCCTTTCCATAATGTTTTGACAGTTGATCTCCATTTACTGTGATCTCTGACATAATGGTAGAGTAGAGTAGAGACTATATAATTGGGCCACCCTCACCGGTACTTCCAGTTGTTCCGATACCTGGTTTCACCATCTCTTTGGGCTGCGTCCTCTCGGTCGGCCTTCTATTTTGCCTGTCAGAATAGAATAGAATATTATCGGTGTTTCTGCGGGCAATGTTGCCAAAGTATTTTAATACTCTGTGCAGGCAAACAAAAGACAGGCATATAATACAGCCAGTAATACATTCAATTTTCAAATCATCATTATCATCATTGGCATATTGCGGCTCATGTAGTACCCATTTTTGGTTGTAGGCCTCCTCCAAATTCCTCCACTCCTAGTGGTCGAACCCTTGCAAGCCAATTCAGCCTTGCGCGTCGCTGATCTAATCTAATAATTTACCCAACGTGTGTGGTCGTCCCCGCGGTCTGGTGTGCTGTCGTGGTCACAATTCCGACAGCCAAGCAGTCAACAAAGATAAAAGATACATCAGTCTATTCTTCACTTAACAAACGTATAGTTCCTTTAATTTTCTTTAACAAAGTGTAGAAACTACAAAGCTTTACAATAGCACACAATTTCAAAGACTCACTATTATATTATACACGAGTACCAGGATTACAGGGAGCGTGTAGGATATATCGATCACGGCTTAGCTTTAACAAGTTGATACAGCGATATCAAAGAACCTTTCAAACGCATAGGTACTGTAAAACATGGGCGGATTAAATCGCTATTTAATTCCAACCTTAATGCCATGAATTTAATGGGATATCGGCTCATGTCGTACCACTTGGATTCGGGAGGGCGATGAAAATTGCAAATGTTATAGGCGGATTTCTGATCGAATTTGGATCGTTGTCACAGTTTACTCCATAAGACCTGGCTGGAGGCGCTCTTGTCTCGCAGCTTGACCGATTAAGAAGGAAAGGCTCTCTGAGTCGCCAGCGAGAGAAATGAGTCAAAATGTATACTAATACATATAATAAGAAGAGAAGAGTTGAAGAGTTTTTTTTTGGGCGCGCTAATCTCTGGAACAAGCAGTCGGATTTGAAAAATTCTTTTTGCATTTGATAGTCCAATTTTTGAGGAAGATTATAAGCTATATAAGCTTATAAGCTATAGCAAAAAGAAAAAAAAGCTGCAGGGCATAGCTATAATGATTAAGATCTGTGACATATTTAATTTTCTATTATTATCCATTCTACCTACATTTCCCATTCCTAGAACATAAAAAACCTAATGTATCGAATACTAAATCCAAAAGTACTTGAATTTCTATGCATACATTTAATTTCTATTAAAATATTCTTCGAAAAGAGCAGACACGGTAGCAACACAATAAATGCTAGTATCGTGAAACCTTAGGGATTAAAAATGCATCGACGGAAGACTTTAAATTTCAATACATCAATAACAGCTGATCGCACGCCGATTGGCGACAGGACTCGCTGGATATTTTGCCGACTGTACCTTGGGAAAGAAGATTAATGAAAGTAGTTTTACAGATCATTTCACGATTTATTCCACTTACAGAATTCCTTTTAACGTTTTGTGTTGCTGCGACCAGAATTGCTGTTGTGGTGCAGTCAAAGTATTAATCATACAAATAAGAAATATTTATTGATTTTGAAGATTTATAGCAGATTACGTATACTTATAATAGAAGAGAATAGAATAGAATTACTCTATAAACATAAAACTAATTCAGCTGTTACATACATTTGGTCGAGTAATATTAAACTACTCGTATGGAACAGCAGATTTTTACATAATTTATTTTGCTATTTCAGTGTTGGTCCCTTAGTAAAAGTTGTTCGTAATGATGATTACAATAGTCATAATTAAAGGCATCGGGACTACCACGCCTGTTAGGGCACATCTCGGAGGAAAATATTGTAAAGAGGTGGGTCCCCAGGCACTTACCGGGGGACACTATAAATAGCTGGTGGGGTCGTTACCCTCGCTGTTGCCCTACCGGCGGTAGACGTCCGTTTCACCAGGCAACTACTCAGACTGACGAAACAACAGCTACGTACGGTAACAGCAGCCCTCGCCGGCCACGGTAGTTTTAACAAGCACCTCTCTGTTATAGGAGTTACAGACAGCCCCCTATGCCGTACATGCATGGAGGTTGACGAAACAGCGGCCCACGTGCTGCTAAACTGCCCAGAAACCGCCACTTACAGGACCATGTACTTCGGTAACCTGAGTACTCTTCGAGAAATCGCCGGCAACATCAAATGTCTGCGGCCTTCCTCGAGGAGCTGGGTTTGCTAGAATAAAACGATCTAGTCCCACCCTTACGCAAAATACGCGCATCGACGTGGAGTTGCGGAAACTCGCCCGCGTTACCAATACCAATACCCTCGCTGTGTATTGCACAGCGACGCATAACCATAATACGTCGCCGTCATCTCAGGGGCCGTACGATCAGAGCGCAAAAACTCCCTACTCTGTGCTCTTACAATCCCAGAGGCTCCCCGCTAGATGGTGCGAAGCAGGGAACCACGACATGATCTATGATTCGTTCGAACGGGATAAAATAAATATTATAGTTTAAAAAAACAACTAAAGAAAACGCTTTTGTCACCCAAACTAAACGTGTATGCAAAACTTCAGCTCAATCGAAAACCGGGAAGTGGGTCAAATTTAACTTCCAAGATTTTTTTACATAGTTACAGGTGAAGCTAATAAAAGCGTTTTAAAAATAACACGACAGAAGACGTATTTTTATTAACTAGTGGTCGCCAAGTGGTCGACCGTAATTTTAGGTTTCTGCACTCCTACTCCATATAAACTTTACCTACGCCAAATCTCACACTCCTCCTTGCGCGCAATATGCTTAAAAAAGGGGTACAAAGATTTCCCTTCACGTATTTAATAATATACCTATAGATTAATCATACTCAAGCAGGCACTCAGTACGCCACTCATGTTTACCAAAAGATATTTATTAATTAAGTTGGCAACCTTCCTTATCGGTAAGAAATATTAATTTGACTAAAGAATCTTATTGTTAGATCACTCTCATTCTCAATTTAAACTTAAGGGGGTATTTTACAGGTGTTAGAGATACTCAGCAGAGCTGGTTCTCCACTTGGAGACGTAACGGTTCTATCGGGAACTCAGGATAAGTTAAACGACACGGACTTGTTTATCACACCGATTTATTCTCTTGACACATTATTTATTATTACACAGAGATTGAAGTACACAGGTAAACAATCAAACAATTAATTAATAAAAGAAGATACTTTTTCGGTCAATAAGACATTACGTCATAGTATTGCGAACAAGAAGACACTGAATAATTATTTCTATTGTTCCTATATTTATAGTCGGCTCGGAAAGAGCTGGCCAGCGGTCCAAAGCAAACTCGCGTACATGCTCAGGATTGGTCCAGCCCTTACCGAGCCACTTTTGGCTAATAATGACTCTACACCTGCACATGACCTAATTTAACAATTATTAAAAGTTGTGTCATGTGCAGATTGTCCCCCTGCATCGCTCGGTCACTGCGGGATAACGCGTGGTAACGGCATTGTTCCTTATCTGCCGCGTACCGAGGTTATAAATATAACCACGCGTTTTCCCGCAGAGCTACCATTACTCGCCCGAGCGGCGCAGGAGGCACATCTATGTACTATTGCAGCTCTATTATTGTTATGTACTATCCTATGTACATAGTCTAAGTACATTTACTCACATAGGTATACATAAAAGGTTAACAAAGGTGTAGAACAGTTCAAATACAATCATACATCATTGGTGTTACTAAAAGAGTATATAATCAGACTTAAATAACAACATTAACACATTTATATACTACTTAAACATTGATATATTAACTTAGCACTATAATCACATTAGTTGGGCTCAATCGTGTCCCGGGTTTGATGGTCTGTCGTGCACACATCTCCCGCCGTCGCCTTCAGGCGACTCGGTGGGTAGCACGACGACACGCTTGGTAGGCCTCCGCAGGATGTGGCCACCCTTGGTGACTACGTCGACCACCCTAACCTCACCGTCCGCGCCCGGGAGCACCTTGATTATGCGTCCCTTGGGCCAGGTATTGCGCGGGAGGTTAGAGTCGCAGATCACGACTACGTCGCCGACCTTGGGTGGTACACCGCTCCCGTGGGGCTCCCGCCGGTTTTGCAGTAGCGGCAGGTACTCGCGCACCCATCGTCGCCAAAAGACGTCGGCGAGGGCTTGTGCGCGCCGCCACTGCTGGCGAGCTGTTAGGTCTTCACTGGTGAATGTGCCCGGTGATGGCACGTGAGAGTTGGGGCCGATCAAAATATGATTCGGCGTGAGGGCTTCAGGTTCGTCTGGTGCCACAGTTACATGCGTCAACGGTCTTGAGTTGACGGTATTCTCCACTTCTACTAACAAAGTATAGAGTGTTTCTTCTGTAGGGTGAACCTCCTTTAATGTTATGTGAAGCGCCTCCTTTACTGCTCTCACCATCCTCTCCCATGCTCCGCCCATGAATGGCGATGCGGGAGGTATGTATCTCCATCTTATGGATCGCGCATCGGACTCACACTCTAATGCGCTTAAGGCGCTCTCACCTAACTCCCTATCGGCCGCTTTAAAGCAAGTAGCGTTGTCGCTCCATATTTCTTTTGGACAACCCCTTCTAGCTATAAATCGCCTGAGTGCGGCAATGGCTGAGTCCGCACTCAGTGATTGTGCTACCTCAATATGTACAGCCCTACAAGTTAGGCAAGTAAATAGCGCCCCATACCTCTTTTCTTTATGTCTACCTACTGTTATGGACATTGGTCCGAAATAATCGAGTCCCGTAAAAGTGAAAGGTCGTTCGTTATAAGCTAAACGGGGGTACGGTAAATTGCCGGTGGAGGGGTTGGCTGGCTTCGCCTTTCGCAATCTACACGGTAAGCAGTTTTTTATCGCGTCTTTAACGGACGGGCGTAGTCTAACTATCCACAGCCGCTGTCTTAACTCGTTCACCGTTATTTCCGTGCCTCCGTGGTGCAGACTTTCGTGTACATAGCTTATGTACATTCTCGTGTACTTGTGCCCACCGTCAAGTATACGCGGATTTTTTGTTTCTTCGCCTATTCCTTTGGCGGCTGTTACGCGACCTCGTAGACGTAGAGTCCCTTCGTTATCTAGGTATATACTTAGCGCGGTTAGCTTGCTATCGCTCGGCGGCGCTACGTTGGATTTTATGGCGCTTATTTCCTTGACAAAGCTATCTTTTTGCGCGCATTTTATCCATAGTTGTTCAGCTTTTAGTGTATACTCGGCCGGCAGAGGTACATATTTGGTTTTATTTTGTTCACTGCTCGGCTTTTTTATCTCGTCTACGGGTTTCTTCTTAATTTTCACCCACGTTGGGTCTTTATCCGCGTTTTTCTTAGTGCGCTTGTACTCTACTGTTTGTTTATTTTTTCTACAGTTGTTTACAAATTGAAGGACACGCGCTGTTGTTCTTATTAACCTTGTCCATTTTGAAAAGCGCGTTATGTCCGGCAGATGACCGTTTGAGTTTTGAGCTGTTTGTACGTTACATTTTACTCGCTCTTCTCCCGTATCTCGTGCCGCGGCTGTTGACTTTTCCTTTGGCCACTCGCTCCGGTCCTTGTACAGGTACTCCGGGCCGCGGTACCATCTGTGATCCGATCCAAAATTATCGGGTGTAGCGCGTGTGGCGTCATCAGCTACGTTGTGACGCGAAGGGAGCCATCGCCATTGGTTCTTTTTAGTGAGCTCCTCGATCTCGGCTATGCGATGGGCGACGAACGTTTTGAACGTACGTGGCTCTGCCCTTATCCACGCCAGCGCTGTTGTTGAGTCGCTCCAGTATGTTTCGTCTCCGACCGCATAGTCGTGCTCGAGGGCGACAGTTCTTGTGAGTCGCGCTCCCAACAAGGCCGCTTGAAGTTCCAGCCTCGGCACTGATATGGGTTTCAGAGGTGCCACCCTACTCTTAGCCGCTGCTAATGCTACATGAATGGTACCATCCGGTCGCTCTGTTCGCCAATATACCGCCGCTGCGTAGGCCTCCTCGCTCGCGTCCACGAACGTATGTAGTTCGCGAGCGGTGACGTCTCCATAATCGTAACGGCGTGGTATTCGTAATTTCTCTATATTGCGTAGCGACTCCATCCATTGTTTCCATTGCGGTTGTAGTTCTTCAGGTAGTGGCTTGTCCCACTCGGTTTTATATCGCCACGTGTGTTGCAGTATCCTTTTGGCTGGGATAGTGATAGGTGATATCAATCCTAGTGGGTCAAAAATGGCCATGATAATGCTCAGCGCCTCACGTTTGGTCGGTGGGCGCGTGTTTCTTAGTAACTCGTCAGGTGTTTTGTTACTATTTATCCTAAATGTAAAACAGTCATCTTTTGTGTTCCAACGCAGTCCCAAGGCCTTCTCTTCATCGTTACCGCCTAGTACTTTTGTGTCGCGGATAGGCGCTGCGCTGGCATTCAGGATGTTCATGTTGTTCGATGTCCATCCGCACAGGTGAAAATTAGCTTGACTGTGCACATAATCGACTTGCTCGATTACCTTTTCAGCTTCTGTTTCACTGGGAAAGCTCTGAAGGTAATCATCCATATAATGGTTATGTTTGATAGCTGACACCGCTGCTGGGTACCTATCGGCGTAGTCGTTAGCGTTGCGATCCTTTATGTACAACGCTGTACATGGGGACGACGTCGCACCGAAGATAACTGATGTCATGCGATATTCTTCCGGCGTTCCCTCCCGCCGGTCTCCTCGCCATAAAAACCTAAGCGCGTCGCGATCTTCTTGCCTTATTTTAATCCTCATGAACATTTCCTTGATGTCGGCTGACACGGCTATCTTGTCTTGTCGGAAACGCATCAATACTCCGGGCAGTGATTGTAACAGGTCGGGTCCAGAGAGAAGTAGATCGTTTAGGCACAGACCCGCTGTTCTTGCTGCGGCGTCGTGCACTAGACGTGGCGGTTTATGTGGTTTAGATGGGTTAACCACTGGAAAGTGAGGTAAATACCAAGTCTTGTCCTTTGTTGGTGTACTGTCCGCCTTCTCTGCATACCCCGAAGTGAAAAGGTTATCTAAACGTTATACATATTTCACTTTTAAGTCAGGATCTCGGTCTAGGCGTTTTTCTAGATTATCTAGCCTTTTTAGGGCACCTAGATAGTTGTTAGGTATCCTAGGTTCATCCTGCTTCCATAGTAGTCCCGTTTCGAAGCTTCCATTAGGTAACCTGCGACTTGTCTGCTCCAATATCTGCAGTGCTCTCTGTTGAGGATCGTCTTTAGGCGTTCTAGGTTCAATTCCTAATGATTCTAATTTGAAGAAATTCTTCATCTGCGCTTCTATTGAATCATCGTGGTCTTTAGTTTTAATATGGCCACAGAACACTGTCATAACTCTGTTGGCTGAATACTGGCAGCCATGTAGTACCCAGCCTAGTTTAGTGTACGATGCTACAGGTTGATCTCGCTGTCCGACGCGTGTGTCTTGAGACATTAACAAATGCCAGTTGTCCTGACCGATCAGAATCATAGGCCGCGCGTGTTCATATATTAGCACATCTCTTATATCTTTCAGATGTTCGCAGCTTTCTATGTTCTCGGTTGTTATTGTTTGTGACGTGATCTCGAGTCTGTCTACTGTGCGCGCCGCATCTATTTTAAATATGTCAGACTGATGTTTGCCTCGCACATATAAGTTGACCATTCGGCTGCGCTCGTGTTTGACTTCTGCGCCGATGCCCTGTATCCACATAGCCTGGGTTGGGCCGTCTGCACCTAGAACGTCGGCTATCGATGCATCTAATAGTGTAACCGTGCTACCGTCGTCTAACAGAGCGTACGTATCTATAGTCGCATGCGGTCCGCTAAGTGTTACTGGCACTATTTTCAGATAAGCTCGGCGTTGGAGGGGGGTGGTCGCCGTCACTATCTCTCTCGCTGACGTCACAGATTCATGTGCCGATACAGACGTCACGACGTTGAGTGGCTCCTGTATTTTCCGCTCCTGATGTAGCAACTTGTGGTGATTCATTTTGCATTCATTTACATTACATGTGGGCGCCTTACATAAATATCGCCTATGTTTATTTATTAAACATTTAAAACACAAGTTACTAGTTTTAGCAATTTCCCAGCGAGACTCTACTGACATCTGTTTAAATTTAGCACAGTCGGGTAGCTTGTGCCCATATTGTTTGCACGCCGGACAACGCTCGTTTTGTGTCGCCGCTTCCCTGTGCACATTAAACGTGCGCTCTGTCTTGCTCCGCTGCCGTACCCCGCTGGGTTCGTCGTAATTGCGCTCTGGCTGCGCGTACGCGCCGCACTTGTCCGCCTCGTCGTTCAAAAAGGTAGACAGTCGTTTAAGTTCGGGTATATCTTCACCCTTTTTATTCGCGGCGTAATCATACCATTTATTTCTAAGTATAGGCGTTAACTTTTCTACTATAACTCTTGACATCTCGGGGCTATGTAGATAATGCACACGTTTTAACGCCTCTACCGTACCCACCGTGTTCGCTATACGACTCGCGAATATACATATATCCCTAGGATTATCATTTAATCTAGGTAACAACTTTATTTTATCTAATTCTGCTAGTATTAGGGATTCAGGTCTACCAAAACGTCTCTCTAATGCGTTTATGACGACTTCGGGATCGGGCTGACTGAAAAGCAGGCAGCCGGCCGCCTCTTTGGCAGCACCTTTTACACTCATCCTAATCCTAGCAACATTTTCTATTTTAGAAAAATAAATGTGTGAGTCACGATACGCGGCCTTATAAGATATCCACTCACCGGGCTTTCCATCGAAGAATGGCAGCTGCTGTATATACTTAGGCGGCTCGCGCGTGCTGCGCGTGGCCTGCGCCAGCGCCGCAGCGAGCGTACTCACGTCGATCATCTTATTATTTACTGCATTTTCATTTTCCGTATGCACCATATTCACTGTATTCAACGTATTCACTGGATATTCACTTTCGACGACGTTAGTCTTCGTTGACTCAGCCGTAGGCCTCCCGCCGCCAGCGTCCTGGGGCGGCGGTGGGGCTTCGCCCTCCGGTGGCGGCGCCGTTCGCGCTAGCCACGTCCCTATTCGTACGGAGGTGAGGTCTTCTTGGTCATCTTCTTCACTGGAGTCCGCTTCTGCTCTTATTCGTCGCAGGCGGAGCTCTTGTAGCTCTTGTTCTGCCTGTGCCTGTTTCACCTTCATCTCGGCTAGCCGCTCTCTAGCTTCGAGCTCTGTCAGAAGCTTCTTCTTAGAGGCTGTGGTGCGGCGTGACCGGATGCTGCCGGGCTTCAGCGTTTTATGCGAGCTGGTAGCCTCGGCATCGTCTCTCTCTGTGGTGTCACTCGTAGTCTGAGTTGTACCGGTGCCGGTCGTTCCTTCTGACCCGCTAACCGTATCCGTTTCAGTGGCCTGACTCGTGCCAGACGCCGGGGCTGGTTCGCTAGACCCCGGTCTGACGGCCACCGAAGGATTTTGCTGGGCCTGTTCCTGTCCTGAGTCTCCGCTGCGGCTCCGTGTGACCACCATTTTCTGAAGATTCGGCTCGCGAAGGACCAATGGTAGAGATACTCAGCAGAGCTGGTTCTCCACTCGGAGACGTAACGGTTCTATCGGGAACTCAGGATAAGTTAAACGACACGGACTTGTTTATCACACCGATTTATTCTCTTGACACATTATTTATTATTACACAGAGATTGAAGTACACAGGTAAACAATCAAACAATTAATTAATAAAAGAAGATACTTTTTCGGTCAATAAGACATTACGTCATAGTATTGCGAACAAGAAGACACTGAATAATTATTTCTATTGTTCCTATATTTATAGTCGGCTCGGAAAGAGCTGGCCAGCGGTCCAAAGCAAACTCGCGTACATGCTCAGGATTGGTCCAGCCCTTACCGAGCCACTTTTGGCTAATAATGACTCTACACCTGCACATGACCTAATTTAACAATTATTAAAAGTTGTGTCATGTGCAGATTGTCCCCCTGCATCGCTCGGTCACTGCGGGATAACGCGTGGTAACGGCATTGTTCCTTATCTGCCGCGTACCGAGGTTATAAATATAACCACGCGTTTTCCCGCAGAGCTACCATTACTCGCCCGAGCGGCGCAGGAGGCACATCTATGTACTATTGCAGCTCTATTATTGTTATGTACTATCCTATGTACATAGTCTAAGTACATTTACTCACATAGGTATACATAAAAGGTTAACAAAGGTGTAGAACAGTTCAAATACAATCATACATCATTGGTGTTACTAAAAGAGTATATAATCAGACTTAAATAACAACATTAACACATTTATATACTACTTAAACATTGATATATTAACTTAGCACTATAATCACATTAGTTGGGCTCAATCGTGTCCCGGGTTTGATGGTCTGTCGTGCACAACAGGAATGCCGCAAAAACCGATTTGTATTTACAATTTTTTGGATAGAAATTCTTATTTCTTTGTCCTGAAAAAAATATATATCAAACTTGAAGATGTGACAATCTCTGCACGGTTGTCCGATACATGATTGGATGAAGTTGGCTCGATAAAAAAAAATCGCAAAGTTACCCCTTTTAAAAAAGTGTTTACAAGATTATTTCTAAAACATGATATTATTTCAAATAATTTTTACATCACAATATTGGTCGCAAATATACCAACCAAAATCGGTTGTTATTTTTTTATAATATTACGTATATTGATCACAATTTGATTAAAACCACAAAATTCGTGATTTCTGTCATCTCTGCCATCAATCAGTCGCGTTTCGGCGCGCATCGAGGTCGGACCTGTGCAATTTTTTTTGACTTTCCTGCGCTTACACTTTATTCAAAACCAAAAGAAAGAATGACAGTAAAATCATTAAAAAAATTATTAAAAAGCAACAGGAAGTATAAGTAACTTGCCTTTTATTCAGAAAATCTAAGTATTTCGTTTATAAAAATCAATATGCTAAAATAATTTCTTGACATCTCCGTCAAGAATTCATTTTATAGGATGTAGTATAGAAAAATCAGTACGACAATTTGTAGTGTTGAGAACAAAGAGTATGAAGTTTTATATACACCATGTCCCAAAATTCAACGATAAGCACCAGAGGGTTGACCAGCTCATGACTACTCGAGAACAAAAATTTTTTTTAAGAAAATCTAAATTTTTAAGAAGTTGCATAAAAAAATTGAAATCCTTCAAAAATTTACACCCCTTAAGATATTTTTAATTACCATGACCACAATGTTTCAGATATTTCTGAATTTCTTTTTGTACCGGCAACCTAAGTAGCACTGCTATCCACCACAATCGTTAAAAATCCCAGAATGCCTGTAGATTTGACACAAAAATCAATAAAAATTATTTTTCACCCTAAAATTTTGAAAGATTTTTACTTTTGGACACTGGGTATACGATATTATGGATTTATATTTTTCAAGTATTTGCTGGTGTCATACTGCATGTTGCTAATTAATATTGCTATTCTGTGACACGTGTGTCACACAGTCTGATACGTCAATTGCGTAATTGCGAGAACGGAGCTCCCCTAGTGGGTGGGGCTTAGGCTGATACTTCACCCCCTCAAAAGTAAGAAATCGTCGTAAAATACAACCTTAATTGTGAATCAAATTCTCATTGCGAGGAATCACTTGAGATAGATCGTTATTTCTTTAGAGAAGTAAATTGGTTTCGCGTAGGCGGGGTTGCCAACAACGAATTTTAAAATAAGTGTTATATTTCGGCACTAATTACTTAGGTTTTGAAAGATAATTCGGTTTTGACAGCTGTGTTTTATCGTAAAATGAAGTGTGGTTGCGATATAATACATCTTTATCCGTTTGCAATGATCATCTTTGGACAATCTTTGATTTCAATTTAAATTCGATTTTGGTACCTAACAAAATAATCTACTTGATGATGACTGTCACCAACTTATGAAAAATGTCTTCTCTGTCTATGCATCTGTTTTCTTTTTATCATGTACCTATGTCGATCATTCTAGTGTTTCTTATTTAGTGACAAATACTTACATGGTACCTATTTCTTTTTTCTTTGATTTTGGGGTTCATGATTTTCTTTTTGTTATTTATATACCATGGGACCAAGCATGAATTCACAAAAAAACATCAGCTTTTCCATACAAATAATTCAATATTAATCTAAAATGAACTCGACGATACGACCGCGGGTTCGTTCTTCGCACAGAAAAAATATTTGCATGGCTCCCCAGTTTTATGGTTTTATATAGAACAGAAATTGATACAATTTAGTATCTCAATTTACCCGTTGATACAACTAACATTGAAACTTAGCAACCCTATCGAAGCATCAATATCCATGTTGTTTCGAGTCTTCGATTAAATTACGACGGGAATTTATTCTGGAAAATTCTGCAGACTTGTTTACGGTGCATTCCATTCCAATGTTTAGCTAGATTTTGTACGAAATATATAATATGTATCGTTTATTTTGCACCTCAAAAGAAGCGAGACTTATTATTTTATAGTCGTGAATGAGGTGTTTGTTTGTATATTTTCATTACAAGACTATTTGCTTCTTGTTAATGATCAAAACAAAGGCATAACTCCATATTTATCTTGTTAATCCTATTATCCCTTATTACGTCTCCATAAAGCTTATATTCCATTGCCACGCATTGTATTCAAATCTCGTTAATGTCACCGATATACTGTCAAACATTAGCGAGTTAATGTTAGAGGGACTATGATTTCGGTCAATCGAAATAATTGTCTTTTTTTTCTCTTTAGATTTATAATTTTATTGAATGGAGAGGAGATCCAATCGTAGAGAAAGGAACTTCTAGTTAAATTACTGGCTGACAAGATATTCCTTAAATAACAGCTTGTCGGAAACATCTGGACATGATTGGCACAAAACAGGAAAGGCTGCGAATGAAAATGAAGGGCGCCCATAAACACAAAACAGCATGTCTTTCAAAAGCCTATAACTAAACCCCAAATTATAGAAAAAATGTACAGAAAATATGCTAAGAATTTTCAAATTCTCGACAACATTTAGAACGTAAACTTCAATTTTAGTACTAAAAGTTCCGCACAAAGAATAAATATTGAAAATATTGAACTTTTCAATTTTATGAGAACAAATTCTTTTATACCTTTAAAACCGCTTGGTCGATTTAATTCGTTTACATATCGATTAATAGGTAAACTTATAGGTAAACTATCATGACTACAATAATTTGTTAAAGCATCTGAAACCACTTAAAATTCAACATGTAGCTGAAAAGCATTTTCAAAACTTTTTCAAATTGCTTAAAAAAAATTACAGGACTATCTTACAGTACCCTATTAATCATTGCTACTATCTCTTTAACTGACATACTCACAGATTGGATTCTGTCATCAAGCAGGGCTTTTAGCTTCAACATATTGTCTTCGAGACCTTTAAACTATAAAATGGTTCCAAGCCTGTTATTGTTCAATAGTTTTATATGGATATTGACACTGACTCGCGGGGGAAGAGCTGTCAATGTTAATTCTAGGGAAGTTTGGTCGGCTTCCATATTGAATATGAGTGATGTGATGCGATGTTCCGTTGTTGTACTTTAAAGAATTTCATTTTCGTTTACATATAGATGTTTTATGATCAGCAGTGATAGCCTAGTGGTTGAGCGCTTGTCTTCCATGCAAAAGGGCCTGAGTTCCAACCCAACCGTACTTTTTTCTTTTTGAATTCATGTACGGATCAGAATTTGAATATCAATTGTGTTAATGGTGAAGGAAAACATCGTGAGGAAACCTTCGCATCTGAGAGGCTCTCATAAAGTTTTCGATGGTGCATATAGTCCGCCAACCCGCACCAGGCCAGCGTAGTGAACTAAGGCCTAACCCTTCTCATTCTGCTAAGAGGCCCGTGCCCAGCAGTGGGACAGTAATGGGCTGGATTACCAAGGAGACATTGTTTATGCTTGTTATTTCTATTAATTGCAATGACAAGAACTAGTTCTTCTGAGCTAGTAAAAGAAAAGTGTGGAGCAGCGAATCTGGCTTGAAGGACCATTGTTTGTAATATAAATATCAATGCAAATGAATTTATTAGATACTGCCTAATCAATATAATAAGTTATCATAATTGTACCTTGGTTCAATATGTATAACTAAACAATTATAAATTAAATTTAAGTAAAAAAAAAATTACTTTATTTACCATAATTTTAATCTACTCCTGTTGCGAAAATATAATATTTTACTACGAAACCGACTTGAATACTGTAGCTCCTTTTTTAATCTTGTCCTTAAACTATCTCGCTTCTCCTAGGAGAGCTCCGTTCATCTGTCAACACAGCCACGAACTGGTTAATGTATAAAAAATTATAACTACGAGGCTGGCATAGACACCAACGTGCCCAGAAGCCTTAACATAAAATGAATAGTAAAAAAGAAGTGTCACTGGATATACTGCTTAAAAATATGCGATTGGGCTAAAAGAAAGATAGAAATTAATTGATACTTAATTAACTGATATTACACACATATTAATGTTTGTATTACTTATTATCTACTTAATTTATTAGGATAGGCAATGTCTTTTTGTCTTTATGGAGTGCACGCCACTGGCTACATCTATGGAAGCTTATATTAGGTTGCTGTCCACTGAAGCGGAGCGGAGCGGAGAGGTGACAAAATAACCAATAAGATCCGGTATTTTTGATATTATTTTATTATTCTTTTTGATTAAAAAGTCTGTGTAACTGTGTGTGTGTAAGTGTGTGTATAAGTGTGTGTCTGTGTGTGTGTGTTCGTGTGTGTGTGTGTGTGTGTGTGATTTATATCCGAAAATATTTATATATTAAAATAAGATTGAAGGAGGGTTTTGTACTTATCACTATGAAAACCTTTTACTATGGGACAAAACATGAAATCGCAAAAAACTAAATCTTCTGTGCCACACATAGAGTAGGTAATGTTGAATTATTTGTATGTTATAACAGATTTTTATTTTTCGCCATTTCTTTGTTTCCATAGTAAAATTTTGTCTACGGCTTCAGAACGTGATACGTGGTTTAATTTAATGTGGTAACATCGTCACCACCCCGTATAAACACAAGCGCGCAATATACTTGCTTACAGGGGCAGGTCGCAAGGCAGCTCGGCAGCCAGTTATTTGATTTGTGAAATCAATTCGTCTCCTTTGCAGCCGGTAACTTGATATTTCCATTACCGTTTTTATGGTATGTCCGGGTTGGCGACGAAAATCGAAGGCAAGTGAGTTAGAAGTGGCTTCCTATAAAACTCCGTACAAATGGAGTTAAGGCTGCGCGTCGGCGACAGCCTATATAATAAACTTAAAAAAAAGGAAATATCGACTTCAAAAAACTAAAACGAATACAGTAATTTTCATAAAAAACTAAAGAGCTTCAGAAGTCTGTGAAGAACTTGATTCGTCCCACAAAAGACTGTTCAAAGGACATTATTGAGAACAGCCTTTGGCCTAATCCTATTAGTTCTACCGTAGGACTGTTTAGTAGAACTAGTGGGAACAAACCATACGTGATATGCAACCTATACCATATTACTAGTTTTGATGCATTAAATATCTTTCAATTGCGGAGTTTCTTGCCGATGCTTGTCCATAGAACCTACTTTTTTTGGAACCGTGCACCTAGAGACATTATCGTATCAAAAGTGCCTAATATTTGGTTAATTTGAAATAAAAAACTTTTCAATTCTATTCTAAATTACAATCGATACTTCATTTTTTTTTAAATTAAATGCTTTTTTCTCGATGTTATTTACCGGGGCACTATATTTAAACAAATTCAATAACATAGACTTATTATAGGGAGTACCTACTTATTATTTCTATGTTCAGTAATAAGAAATTAGACGTTTCTGAAGAAACTCATATCTGTTTCACGTCTATGAAGGTCGTACAGACAAATCGAAATATGCCGTAAAAAGTACCTTTAGTGAAACGGTTATTAAATTCGGCTAATAATTCCTTGCTACATAAAAAAGGCATTTAA
This sequence comes from Allophyes oxyacanthae, assembly GCA_932294325.1. NCBI lineage: Eukaryota > Metazoa > Arthropoda > Insecta > Lepidoptera > Noctuidae > Allophyes > Allophyes oxyacanthae. The sequence goes on along the minus strand of OW028623.1, from coordinate 2,683,847 downwards.
TAAATTTGGTTTGTAAGCACATAAACACATTATAATCTATTCATTTGGAATACACAAACAAATAATTTTTATATGCTCAGGACGAAAGGACAAACCTTCGTAAAAGTCTGACATTGATTGACATTGCGTAGTTCCATAGTAAGCACATTACCACACAACGCTTCTAAGAAGTAGCAATTGGTTAATCGGATAGAATAGAATAGAATAGATCTTTATTTCATGTAAACCAGATACAGGCACTAATGAAATGTCGAGACTCTAGGTACGCGGTTCCAAATATGTCCTATGGAGAAGAACCGGCAAGAAATTCCATGGAAACTCTTTTAAAATAATAGATTACAATCTTTACAAGTTTTTTATTTTTTTTCATACTACATAATTATACTCTACTACTACACTACTATAACATGGCGCGTCCCTCCAAATTACTGTTTCAATGTTTCTAGTCATATCTCCTTACCCAGCAACAAATCCTTGGATTTATTTTTGTTTGACGGCCGTCTCTGTACGCACACATGCGTTGTGAGTTTTGGTGGCGCTTTGTAAGTACTTTCAAACGTTTTGCATTTTGGACACACCATGGGCGCACCATGTTATCGTAGTATTACTCTACTATATCTGCCAACAGACGTTTCTAGCCTCTTCACTCACTTCCGAGTTCAAAGAAATGCATTAGTCTGTAACAGAAGTGACAAAGTGACAAAGTAATCTTACACCAGTCTTACGGTTCGAAGGTAACTTAATTTTAAGAAGCTTCTTGGCTTCGGGTAATTGCCTCGAAAATTCACGTTAAAAAGGCCCGTCTTTTAAAGTATTTGTTTACGTTTATGTAGGTCAGTTTTGTGATGAAAGAATACCGACATTAAAAGCTGCTGTGCATCTTTTATTATTGATTAGCTGTTGTCCTTGGTTAAACTTGCATCCTATGAACTATATACTCAACGGTTGTCTGGCAGAGAATGCCTTAGGCATTAAGATTATTAGGATTATTATTATTTTTTCTACTCAATTTTACATTGTTGCCATCCTAAAATAATGTCTTCTCTGTCTATGCACCTGTCCTCTTCTTATTACCTGTATCTGTCATTCTAGTGTGTCTTGTTTTTGTGGCAAATAAATGATTTTTCTTTGTTTTCTTTTTAAGACCGCCTTTGTACTAAATAAATATACGATCGCTTATCTCAGACGGATGGTGTTTGAATTTGGGGTAGTTTCGCGGTGTGGGAGGGCTTACTATTGGCTAAGCTAAGCTTTATGATGCGTATCACGGGCCTGTGACTGACATCTCGCGTCACACCCCTCCCGCACCGCGCAACTTCTTCATAAACTCCGGCACCACGTACTTATACTTCAGGTACCTGGATAAAATTTCATATCAACATCAAATGCTATGTGTTAATCGAGGATGTGGTCTATCTTAGTGCCAAATTTCTAATCCATTCTGCTATTTATAAGCAATTGAATAACCACACTGGAAAAACGTAACGGCTAGAAATAAACAAGTTTTTGCTATTTACAACCGAGTACTTAGTTCGGATGAAGCCTGCAAAGTTAACGTATCTATACTCTAATGACGTAATGGCTAAAAATAAATAAGTAATTGTTATTTACAACCGAATAACTTGGTTCGGATGGTGCCTGCAAAGTTGTAACTTCCGTGAAACATCCAAACAATAAAATTACTTTAGTATTTTCAGCTGATTGTGAATGAAAATGAATAAACGCGAAAACACACTTTAGATTTTTTGTATACAGGGTGCCGTATATTTTATCACATTAAAATAAATGAAACCACGTATTTAATATCACGTTCCGTGATCGTACACAAAAAATCAATCAAATCCACTCTGTAGTTGAGCCACAGGAACTACAGCATATAAAATTCAAATCATAATTTTACACTTATCACGATCTTTAGGCCAAGTTTGTAAAGTGTCCAACCTATTCTAATCAAAATTATTTTTATTTACACGTGTAGAATAAATAAATGTGACATATATTATTACATATATTAAATTGGATGTATGTAATGACATAATTGCTAGTTTATAAGTCTCTCCTGTACCAATTTTTTGTGCCCTTACTGTAATAAAGAATAACATAATAAATAATAATAATATTTCTACTTTGATATTCCTTCACCTAGTCGAATGATAGCAGAGTGAAATAAGATGCAAAAACAACTTGCGTGAATATCGCAGATTTCTTGTGTACGGCTTCAGAACATGATTCCAAGTACGTGGTTTCATTTAATGTGATAACCAGAATAATGCGACATCCTGTATACGCGGTATTTAACGATATTGTATTGTAAGCTTGGTCGTGTTAAAAGTGGCTGTTTCTCTCAGCACGTAAAACCGAGTCACCGAGGTGTGCCAACAAAAAGACAAACAAATGAATTTCTGTTTACTGCTTCTCGCTTCTACTCCCTCGAGACTAAGAGGCCAGTCATTGTGATGAAGGCTTGGCACGCGATATATCTATGTCAAGCTCCATGACCAACGCAAAACGTGTGGGCCGTTCGAAGTAAATACTTTCAATTTTATTACAAAATGTATCTGTTCTTTGAAAATAGGGTACTTGACAAAAAAATTAAAAATGGAAAACCATGGATTGCGTCTCCTATAGAAATTTCTTTAGCTTGTAACTCCGGCATTTATTCACCGATTTTAATTATTCTATTGTGTTCTTTATCTGTCTACTACACAATATTTGTCTATTATCTACTTCTTCAGAGTGGTGAAAAAATATATCTGGCTATCTAACACTTTATAAAACAAGATAGAAAAAAATATCTTGGTGATACTGTATATGACCAAAATCAACCGAATAGCCGTCTAATAGAAAATTTTAATTTTTTCGAATAATAACTATTTTGAATTCAATACTCTTTTTTACAGAAGACTTATTTTCGTAAAACTTCTTCTGAAAACGAGACCCACCTTGCTTTTGTATCATTTAAAATTTCCAACACATATTACCTACTAGATTTATATTTGACAGTCTATTTTTACGCATTAGAAAGTAAAATCAGTTAACTATCCCAAAAATCACTTGCCAAAACCAGGTCGGGTCTCTAGCCCCAAATAAATGAAAGTTTGTCGCCAGATTTAAGTTCAATACAAAAATATATTGGACTAAATAGAACTCAACTGATTGCTTTTCATTTCGTAGGATATCCGATGCTGTTACATTTATTGGTTTTAGAAAAGTGGCCTCCGGGCGGTAATATCGAGGAAAGAATTAAGATGTACCTACCAATGGTTTTGTTGGTCTTTTGATATGAGCCTGTGTATCTATAAGACCGAAAGAAGAAAGTTAGCAGAACAAACAGAAACAGATTTCTAGCTTGTTAGATGCGCGTAAATGCGTATTGTACTTGAATCGGGCGGACATCACCTTATCTAGGCAAAGTCTAAGTAAAGAGTTTGTTCCTTATAGCAGCAGTTTGTAACAAGCTGATCGATGCCCATTTTCTTGCACATGAGGGACACACACTTCCATGCTTTATTTTTCATTGTTTTTATTTTATGTAATTTCCTGGTTTTTTTTATTTTTTATGTTTGTTATGTGTGCATGCTCGGTGTCCTGTGTGCAAAAAATAAATTGATTTTCTTTCTTTCTTTCAGTACAACAGCAAAACATACAAACCTAATCCCCATCCAAGTTGTAACTAAACTGACCTAGTTTAAGCCACAACATACCGTATTTAAGTAATAAAATTTATTTTTAATATGAAAATGTATAAAATTGTACTAGGGGCGCATGGACCGCGGAGAGATTTCGCTGGCCGGGAGCCAATAGCAGGGGGGCTGCCAAGCCTGACTACGGTAATGCGGGTAACGCTGTAGATACAGAGCTGGGATAAAGTACTGGGTTTTTTAAACTGTTTTGTTTGATTGGTCAGTGATTAAGGGCTGGTTCTCGTGCTAACCAGAAATCAAACTATTATTATAAATTCGAAAGTAACTGTGTATGTCTGTCTGTTACCTTTTTAACCGACCTCCAAAAAAGGAGGAGGTTTCTTAATTTGACTTTGTTTTTTTTTTCTGTTTGTTCAGCGATATCTTCTACAAAAAAGAGGGGTGTTATATGTGAGTAGTGTGTATCTGTGGATTTGTGTATCTGTGCATCTGTCTGTGACATCGTAGCTCCAAAAAAGATGGACGTATTTCAATGTAGTTTTTTTAATTGAAAGCTAGTTTAATCGGATATTATCTTAGCTATGTTTTATGAAAATTTGTTCAGCCGTTCAAAAGTTACAGCTCTTTTTCTAGTTAGAGTCCGGGGTTTTTGACGGTTAGGTTATTTCAGGAGAGAGATTCAACGTGTTAATCAGCGTAAGCAGTGCACTGGCGAGAAATCTCAATTTAGGTAATTTCGTCACTTACGAGGTATTTAGTAATGCTAGTTACACGGTATTATACTATCCCCGACGATATGTTATAATTTCAAAATATGGTAATAAAAACGTTCATATCCGATATTGATTCTGAAAATTTCAGATGAACCCTTTTTTATCAGCCACTGTTTCAAAATAATGATTAGATGCCTTAAAATTAGGAGCTGTATTAAAAAAAATGGAATTCAAATCCAATAGGAAAAAAAAAAATCTAAAAAGTTTTCCGTTCATCCCTAACTCTATCATCGCAGAAGATTTGCAACTGCCGTACCACAGCCATAGTAATAGATAGGGTTGACCCAACTTATATTTTAACTTCACCGATATACGAGCTCTGTGCATAATGGATGAGGCAAAATCGACCGCCCACCATTACTGGAATTTGGTACGTCATTAAAATTGTAAAGCAGGTGCTTAGATACGGGAAATGCTGGCTTATTTACTTAACATGTGATTTTAAAGTTTGATTTAGGAATTAAAGTAAATAACCAATAATGATGGCAGAAAAATAGGAGACCATTGGTTTAGCCCATATATTGTAGCATACCTACGAGATAAAAATCATATTTTCACCAAAAAAATGACGTCAATTATTCACCTAAGATAAAATATTATTAATCGAAGTTACCAAATGTTGCAGTTATTAATAATACTTACCGGTAAATATTAATATTAGCCGCATTTATTACTCTGACCATAATAACTACACACAAAAGAAAATTATAGTCATATTCTGTCAATGCTATTTGGCAGCAATTTTTGGTAGTAAAATATTCATGTACATTTCTGGTAAACGTGTAAATAAGTCATTATAAAACACTGTTACCGTAGACGGAATTACGTGAAGAGAAATCTTTGCACCCCTTTTTAACCCCCGACGAAAAAGAGCGGAGTTATAAGTTTGTAGCGTGTATCTGTGTCTGTCAGTGGCATCGTAGCTCCAAAATGGATAAACCGATTTCAATGATTTTTTATTTGAAAGCTAGTTTAATCGAGATGGTTCTAAGCTAAGTTTCATGAAAATCTGTTCAGCTGTTCAAAAGTTACAGCTCTTTTGCTTGTGGAGTCGAGGATTTTTGTGAATTACGGTCAAACAACCACGGGGCGATCACTAGCATTTGTTAATGCACTCCCATATTACAGTTCTATAACAAGCTTTCTAAAACATTTTATACAAGAAGACTAGCTCATACTCTGAAGGTTTTTGTGCGGTGTCAAGTGAACTAAATGGATCACCATACCGTTTCCAGCGACGGGTGAGCAATTTATTACTATGTTCATGCACTATATCATTTTTGAAGCCAATGCAAGGTTACTCGGAAAGGGATATGAACCCAGAAGGGGGTGGTTTTACTCATAATTATAACCAACATATACTATAGGACCAACACAGTAATTTAAAAAAAACCGGGCTAATGCGATTAGGACTCACACCGCGCCGTGAGGGTTCCGTAAAATCATTACGATGCTCCAACTGCAAATGAGAGTTTGTAATCGTATTTTATTTTTTTACTATTCTTTTTTTATTTTTAGATAGGAAAGATGACACAAAGGTATTGCTTATTTCTCTAGATGGAAAGAAAGAAATGTAGACTTTAGTGTGGAACCATCACCGTATCCAAATAATAAGTTTACTAGGTAGGTATAGTACGAGACAACTAAGAAGTCGCATCGGCGACTTCGTAAAACAGTTCTGGACTGCGCGCTTCTTCAACACCACGAATGTTTATTAGTACTGCAGTAAAACATGATCTTTACGTTGATGCAATAAGTTGTAAAATTATTGAAACGAGCGACCGCAATAAGTTGTTTGATCAGGTACATCGATGTTACTTCTTAGTTATGTTGTAATGTACTTTAAATATGAAGTTTTCTAGGTACCAAGTAGGTACCAATCTACACTAGCGCACCTCTTAAAACTTACCACTTTAAAATTTCATCCTCCGAAACTGTTTTTGACATCGAAGAGAAATGGTCGTTTACTCTCTTAGGACATAGCTTATTCACAACACGACACTACAAAATGTTATGAAACAACTTCAGTAAGTATTTATCAGGTTCGGAGACTGAAAACTTGTATGCTTTCTTGTGGCAAGCACAAAGTTCAGGATAAACAGTTTAGCGATGTAGCTGGAACGACGCTGCAAATTGTGTTAGCTGAGCGTCTTGCGAAGCTTCGTAACGTCGAAAATTTTGAGCACCAACCTTTGAAGAGCTACGAAAGGTAGAATGAGTTGGTTACGTAATATTTTAGAACATGATTTAATAACCTAACCGTCAAAAACCCCCGACTCTAACTAGAATAAATATTATAGTTTAATAAAAAACTAAAGAAAACGCTTTTGTCATCCTAACTAAACGTGTATGCAAAATTTCAGCTCAATCGGAAATCGGGAAGTGGGTGAAATTTTACTTCCGAGATTTTTTTACATAGTTAGTTAGTTACAGGTGAAGCTATTAAAAGCATTTTAAAAAGAGCTGTAACTTCTGAACAGGTTTTTATAAAATACTAGCTTCTGCCAGCGGCTTTGCCCGCGTGGTATCTTTATATATTATAGCCTATGTTACTCACTGATAATGTAGCGTCTGCTGGTGAAAGAATTTTTAAAATCGGTCCAGTACTTTTTGAGTTTATCCACAAACACACAAACTTACAAAAAATCTAATCTTTTCTCTTTATAATATTAGTTTAGATAAATGAGATGATACCCGATTAAACTAGCTTTCAAACAGCATTAAAATCGGTTCATTCGTTTTGGAGCTATGATGCCACAGACAGATACACACTACAATCTTATAACACCCCTCATTTTTATTGGGGGTTATATATGTAAAAGGTTGGCAACGCATCGGTGAGTCCTCTGGTATTGCGGATGTTCATGGGTGACGATGATCACTTATCATCAGGTGAACTGAACGACCATAATTAAATCCAAAATAATATTTAAAAAAATTATTAGTGTATGTTAACTGTACTATATTTCATTATTTAATAATCTGCCTCCCAGAATTTCTTTCAAGATTTTCACTGCTTCTATACTCCATTTGAAATAAGATTAGACACGTTTAACAAACCCTTTTACAGTGTATTCAACCGATTTTGACTTCTATTCCGTACGTATAAGGATGGCATTAAAAGCAAAAACATATTTACGATAACAAATGTTTACTGCAGCTGTAATTTGTCATGTCACCAACGTAATAGAAGTCAAAATCGGTTGAATAAAGTGTAAATGGAGTTATTTAAATTTCTAATGTTATTTCGAACGTAGTATAGTTAGGTACCGTCTGAAACTTCAGTTAACAAATTTAAATTGCCATTTATTTAATAAAAATCCCGGTAAGCGTTTATATACGCGCCGAATAAATAAAAAGGATCTCAGTTCTCTACTCATACATTATTAAAATAGGTATGTCAGTCTTGTCGCATTCTTGTTGACAAAACACAACTCCCTTGCTAGAAAACCAAAATAACCTAAACATTATCGCATATCTTACCGACATAAAAATAAGGTTGATATTGGAATGTGGCGACGGTAAAGATAAATTTGTAAAGGCTTATTCGAATTACACCGCCCAGCGTTCAAGAGATCAATATACGCTCAAAAAGTTTATTTGATCCAGAAGTACTGAGATGGCTTGGTTTTGAATTACGGACAGACAAATTCTAATAATATGGATCCAAGCCAATATTGGAATAATAGCTCTGTTTAGTTTAAAAAACAAAAGGATAGACGATTCTGTACGACGAGTAGTATTATATAATTGTAACTCTATAAATAAAATATTTTTAACCGACTTCCAAAAAAGGAGGAGGTTCTCAAATTCGACTATGTTTTTTTTTTAACTTTTTTCGTATGCTTGTTACGCGATCACTTCGTTGCAATTGCAGATCGATTTTGAAAATTATTTTTTTAGTTTGATAGGGTATACTCTCGAGGTGGTCCCATTTAAATTTGGTGAAGATCTGATGAAGACCTTCGGAGATGCGAGTATGCAATGGAACTCTTGAATGAATAACAGTGAACAGGATCGCCTGCTCGCCGTAATGGAAATAATAACGCAGCTGGATTTATTTTGGAGGCAAACCGCGGTGAGGATCTGGCTGCTCTTTTTCTTCCTTGTGACGACTTGAACTGAACTGTGTCTGGAACTGAACTGTCCGTGCCGATCAAACCGGCGCTTCTTTTATATGATTTTTATGACTGGCCAGCGGACCAATTCCTCACCCCCGTAAACCATTTATTTATTAATAAAAACATGTTGAGCTTAGGGTCTATTTACAAATTGCTAATTCTTACTATTTCCTATGTACTTTATCTGTCGACTTGACTCTGCGACGCTCCGCCTGGCGTCTGGCGCGGAAAAACGTGGGCGACCATTTTATATTTCCCCGTTCCCCACCTCACCACTATATAATGCGCCCTGATTGGCGCGCGCCTTTCATTTACTCTGGAGCCGTCGCAGAGGGAGGTATAATGAAACAAGCAACAGTAATCTCATTTATTAAGCATTCCCTAAGCCCTATATACCTAACTTATGACCTAAGTTGTATTTTCGAACATGTCAAACTAACAATCATAATTACGTAATCCTAGTTACATTATTCATACGAAGACCTATTTTCTAGATTTTAGAACTTATTCTAGGCGTAAAAACACTAATACTATAAAATTAGACATGATACAAAAGTAAATAACACCTAAAACATAAAATTTCTTATATACTAGTTAGTTAGCTTATTCCTACATTTTAATTGAGCACAATTTTACTAACATCGTCACTCGCGAGTCACTGATTCGTGTGGCGCAAGTCCGTCACTACTTGCGCTATGGAGAAAAACTACCTAACCGATGCACTACGTATGCTCGGGTTTCTTCGTCGCGCACATTCTCCCGCCGTCGACACACTTCGACTCCGTTGGTAGCACGACGATCTTCTTCGTAGGTCTCCGGAGCACATGACCGCTGCTGGTGGTGACGTCCACTACTCGAACCTCTCCGTCGGCGCCTGGATATACTTTGGTGATGCGTCCTCGAGGCCAGGTGTTGCGGGGCAGGTTCGAGTCACAGATGACGACGAGGTCGCCGACCTTAGGCGGCACGCCGGTCCCGCTGGGCTCCCGCCGGTGTTGCAGCAGGGGCATGTATTCTTTCACCCATCTTCTCCAGAAGATGTCTGCAAGGGCTTGAGCTCTTCTCCACTGCTGGCGCGCTGACACGTCGCGTTCGTTGAAGTGACCGGGTGCAGGAACGTGGGAGTTAGGTCCGATGAGTATGTGGTTGGGCGTGAGAGCTTCAGGTTCTTGTGGTTCGACTGATACGTGGGTGAGAGGTCGTGAGTTTACGGTGTTTTCGACCTCCGCCAATAGGGTCACCAACGTCTCGTCACTAGGATGCCGCTCGGTCAGGGTTACGTGTAGCGCTTCTTTCACTGACCTCACCATTCGCTCCCATGCGCCTCCCATGAATGGCGCGGCTGGGGGTATGTATTTCCAGTCGATGTGGTGTGTTGTAGTTTCGTGTTGCAGAGCATCAAGCGCCGCCTCGCCGAGCTCTTTTTCTGCAGCCTTGAAGCACGTCGCGTTGTCACTCCAGATCTCCTTTGGGCATCCTCTTCTCGCCATGAACCTCCTCAGCGCTGATACAGCCGAGTCAGCGCTAAGGGAGTGCACGACCTCGATGTGAATTGCTCGAGAGGTCATGCATGTGAAGAGGGCGCCATACCGCTTCTCATGATGACGCGCCACGGTGACTTCTATTGGACCGAAGTAGTCTAAACCTGTGAATGTAAAAGGTCGCGCGTGGTGGGCGAGACGCGCGGCTGGCAGATTTCCTGTCGACGGTGACGCTGGCTTCGACTTCCTTATTCGGCAGGGAATGCAGCTTTTGATGACGCTTCGTACCATCGGTCGTATTTTCATAATCCACAGTCGTTGTCTTAATTCATTTACTATCATTTCCACACCGCCGTGATGAAACTTTTCGTGCACATGTGCGATGTATAAACGTGTATACTGATGTCTTCCGTCTAATATGGGAGGATTCGATGCGTCTTCTTTTATTTCTTGAGCCGCTGTTATTCTTCCCTTTAGTCGTAGTGTACCTAAGGAGTCAATATACACGCTCATGTGGCTGAGTCGATCGTTGACACCGGGGGGAGTTCCTCTTGTTATGCGACGTATTTCTTCTGCGAAGCTATCACGTTGGCTGGCATTAATCCATAATAACTCCGCCCTGATCAAGTAGGGGGCAGTGACCTCTATGTACTTCCTGACTTCGTGAGACTTCGTCTTCTTCTCTTGTGTCGGTGGTTTCCTCTTCTGGCTTCTCCAATCAGGATCTTTGGCTTCTTTCTTCTTGGTTCGTTTACGTGTAGCTGACACCATGTTCTTATTTTTTCTGCAAAGGTCAACGAACTGAAGTACCCTCGCTGTTGTCCTGATGAGGCGGTTCCATCTTGAAAATTTTTCAATTTTTGGCAAGTGATCGCGACCGTTCTGCTCAATTTGTGACACGTTACATTTTTCCTTTTCTTCACCCGTGTCATATTTTACTATCTTCTTCTCTTCTTTAGGCCAGTCCGATTCCGGTAGCCTAAGGAAGGGCGGGCCTTGATACCAGCGATGCGCAGCATTGAATCCCTCTGGTGTAGCTCTCGTGGCGTCATCTGCTACGTTGTCTTGAGAAGGAAGCCACCTCCACTCGTTCTTCTTAGTGGTATCTTCAATCTCCGCGAGACGATGTGCTACGAAGGATTTGTATACGCGTGGTTCTGATCGGATCCATATTAGCGTTGTACGTGAGTCACTCCAGTAGGTCTTGCTGGTTACGCTGTAGTCATGCTCTTCTAATACCGTCTGCGCGAGGCGTGCACCCAACAGCGCTGCTTGAAGTTCGAGCCTGGGTATGGAGACCGGTTTCAGTGGCGTGACGCGGCTCTTGGCTGCCGCCAGGGCTACTTGTATGCTGTTGTCTGCGTGTTCGGTCCTCCAGTACACTGCTGCGGCGTAGGCTTCTTCACTCGCGTCGACGAATGTGTGCAGCTGGCGCGAGATGACTTGCTTGCCGTCGTAACATCGCGGTAGTCGTAGACGCTCGATCGTGCTGAGTGACGTCATCCAGCTCTTCCACCTCTCTTCTAACTCAACTGGTAATGGATCGTCCCAGTCTGTCTTGTAACGCCAGGTATCTTGAAAAATCCTCTTCGCTGGTGTAGTTATTGGCGAGATCAGCCCCAGTGGATCGAAAAGGGCCATGATCACGCTCAAGGCTTCTCGCTTCGTGGGTGAGCGCTTGTTTTCTTTTACTTCTGTAGGTATCTTCAACGTGTTTGTGTTGAACCCGATGCAATCTTCTTTAACGTGCCAAAGTAACCCCAGAGTCTTTTCAGTTTCTTTTCCTCCTAGACTCACGGTGGTGGAGTAGTTCTCTTCTTGTTTGGTGAATTCTTCTATAGTTCTCGCGTCGTTCGAAATCCACCCGTTTAACACGAAGCCTGCTTGTTTGTGTACGAAGTCAACTGCCTTTGCTACATTCTGCGCTTCAGGAACCGTAGCAAAACTCTGTAGATAGTCGTCCATATAATGATTCTTCTGTATGGCTGCTGCTGCTTCTGGGTAGGTGGCTGCGTATTCTTTTGCATTCTTATTCTTGATGTAGAGTGCAGTACACGGTGACGAAGTGGCTCCAAATATGACGGAAGTCATCCTATATTCCTCTGACTTCCCCTCCCGCTGTTTGCCTCTCCACAGGAATCTTAATGCATCCCTGTCTTCTTTTCTTATCTTCACCTGCATGAACATTTCTTTTATATCTGCACTTACGGCATACGGATGTTGCCGGAACCTCATGATCACCCCGGGTAAGGACTGCAGCAAGTCGGGCCCGGAGTGCAGCATATCGTTCAAACACACGCCGGCTGTCTTGGCTGACGCGTCGTGTACTAGCCTCGGTGGCTTGTGCGGCTTCGCCGGGTTAATGACCGGGAAGTGAGGCAAGTACCAAGTCCTTCCTTCTGGCGAGGGTGTGGGCGCTCGTTCTGCGTACCCTGATTTGAACAGGTTTTCCATTCTTTCTTCATACTTCTGTTTCAAATCTTCATTCCTGTCTAGTTTCTTCTCTAGGGAATGTAGGCGTCGCTCGGCTTCTTTGTAGTTGTTCGGTATATTGAAGTCCTTTTCTTTCCACAGCAGGCCGGTTTCGAACCTCCCATCAGGCAGTCTCTTGCTGGTCTCTTCTAGTATTTGGATGGCTCGCTGCTCAGGATCTTCTCGTGGTCTTCTTGGCTCTATACATAGGGATTCCAGCTTGAAGTGATTCTTGATCTGATCTTCTATTGTTAATTCTTCATCTTCTTGCTGGATCTTGCCGCAGAAGTTAACGGTAGCAGTGAGTGAGCTGTGACAGCCATGGAGGACCCAACCAAGTTGCGTGTAGGAGGCGACTGGCTGGTTGCGACGACCGGATCTGAATTTTCTTGATATGATGAGATGCCAATTATCTTGCCCAATCAGCACCTTCGGTGAAGCGCGTTCATATGTGATCTCGTCCCTGATGTCTACTAGGTGCTCGCAGTTTTCTAGGTGTTGATCTTGTATTGTTTCTGGCATGAAGTTCAACCTTTCCACAGTACGTGCAGACTCTATCTGATATTCTTCTTCTGCGTATTTCCCTCTGATGTGCAGGTTGATGATCTTGCTGCCTTCATGCTTCATTTCTGACCCCACGCCTTGTATCCACATAGGGTTCGCAGGCCCATCTGCACCAATGACGTCAGCAATTGAGGCGTCGACTAGAGTGATCGTGCTTCCTTCATCCAATAATGCATATGTTTCAATGCTGGCGAGTGGCCCCCTCAATACAACTGGGGCTATCTTCAAGTACGCGCGGCGGCGGTCGCAGGGATTCGCTGCTGATGTGACTTCTACCGCTGGCGTCGTTACTTCTTTCTTCTCACGCGTGACTTCTTGTTCCTTGTCGTGATGCAGAAGTCGATGATGCTTCATGGTGCACCCTTGTTTTCCACACGGAGGAGCTTTGCAGAAGAGGCGACGATGCTTGCTACGTAGACAGCGATAGCACATATTATTCTTCTTCGCCACTTCCCATCTTGCGTTTGTATCCAACGCGGCGAATTGCTTGCAGTCTGGTAGCTTGTGATCTTGCTTGCACTGAGGGCAGCGTTCATCGGATGCCGGCCTCTTGTCTGCGGCGAACGTGCGCTCCGGTCTTCTGTTTCTTCTTTCTTTTCCACCGGTGTCTTCTGATGTCACTTCTGGTAACGCGTAGGCACCACACTTGTCTGCTTCTTCATTCAAGAATGTGGAAATCTTCTTCAATTCAGGAATATCTTCCTTTTTCACGGCGGCATAGTCGTACCATTTGCTTCTTAATATCGGCGTTAATTTTTCAGTTATTAATCGCGCCATCTCAGGACTATGCAAATATTGAGTCTTCTTTAATGCTTCGACGGTACCCACTATATTCGCTATTCGACCGGCGAACACACATAAGTCTCTTGGGTTGTCGGTGACCTTGCTCAGCACCTTCAATTTTTCCATTTCTGCATGAATCAATGCTTCAGGTCTTCCGAATCTTCTCTGTAACGCTTCTACAACGATCTCTGGGTCAGGCTGGCTTAATAATAAACAGCCTGCAGCTTCTCTGGCAGCTCCACGTAGGCTCCGACGTATGCGCGCTATATTTTCGTTCTTCGTAAAATACCTATACGATTCTTCATACGCGGCCTTGAAGCCCAACCATTCTGCACTGCTTCCATTGAAGAGAGGAAGCTCTTGAATGTACTTCGGCGGTTCCCTTGTGCTTCGTACCGCTTGGGAGAGAGCGGCGGCGAGGGTTGACACGTCTATAAGCGGCTGATGTTCTTGTGTGCAATTACTTTGCTTCTGAGTTTCTTTCGCGGGGTTCACTTCTGTTTTCTTCTGTTGACTGGTCTCTTCTTGATGGGATCCTTCATCACGGGGCAGCGGCGCTGGCGCCACCGGAGTCTCTTGCAGCCACGTGTTGATGCGGACTGAGGCCAGGTCATCTTCTTGTTCCTCCTCTTCGTCGGAGGTGTCACCTTCTGCTTGTATACGTTGAACCCGTAGCTCTTGCAACTCAGTTTCTGCTTGTATTTGCGCTTGCTTTAACTTGAGCTCGGTTAGCTTCTCTTTCGCCTCCAACTCCGCGAGGAGTCTCTTGCGGGAGGTTACGGAGCGGCGTGACCGAGTTTCAGCCGGTTTTAACGTACGTTGTGAGTTCTTGTTCCTGGACGCGGCGCTTTCTTCTGTGCCGGTCGTAGTTTCAGTAGTATTCGTCGTGCCGGTAGTGCCTGTCGAACCACTAGTTCCGCTACTCGTGCCTGGTGCTGCAGTAACGGCGTTCGACGTGCCACTAGTGCGATTTTCCCCAGCAGCTTCTTGTACAGTGTCTGGAGCATTCGGCCCGTCCTCTTGTTGTTTCGTTCGTTCTCCGTCCATACTGCGCGTAATCACCATTCTTCACTGGATACAGGAATCCGGCTCTCGAAGGACCAATAATGAACAGGATCGCCTGCTCGCCGTAATGGAAATAATAACGCAGCTGGATTTATTTTGGAGGCAAACCGCGGTGAGGATCTGGCTGCTCTTTTTCTTCCTTGTGACGACTTGAACTGAACTGTGTCTGGAACTGAACTGTCCGTGCCGATCAAACCGGCGCTTCTTTTATATGATTTTTATGACTGGCCAGCGGACCAATTCCTCACCCCCGTAAACCATTTATTTATTAATAAAAACATGTTGAGCTTAGGGTCTATTTACAAATTGCTAATTCTTACTATTTCCTATGTACTTTATCTGTCGACTTGACTCTGCGACGCTCCGCCTGGCGTCTGGCGCGGAAAAACGTGGGCGACCATTTTATATTTCCCCGTTCCCCACCTCACCACTATATAATGCGCCCTGATTGGCGCGCGCCTTTCATTTACTCTGGAGCCGTCGCAGAGGGAGGTATAATGAAACAAGCAACAGTAATCTCATTTATTAAGCATTCCCTAAGCCCTATATACCTAACTTATGACCTAAGTTGTATTTTCGAACATGTCAAACTAACAATCATAATTACGTAATCCTAGTTACATTATTCATACGAAGACCTATTTTCTAGATTTTAGAACTTATTCTAGGCGTAAAAACACTAATACTATAAAATTAGACATGATACAAAAGTAAATAACACCTAAAACATAAAATTTCTTATATACTAGTTAGTTAGCTTATTCCTACATTTTAATTGAGCACAATTTTACTAACATCGTCACTCGCGAGTCACTGATTCGTGTGGCGCAAGTCCGTCACTACTTGCGCTATGGAGAAAAACTACCTAACCGATGCACTACGTATGCTCGGGTTTCTTCGTCGCGCACAAACAGCATATCACTATCGATTGCTGTGATCGCATGTTTAAAATAAACTTTAAAAAAAAGGTTTCCAAAAATTTAAAAGTATAAAATAATTGTCTTAAAAAACTTAACACGTTCTAAAGGTGTGTCTACTTCCAAAAATCTTCTTAATTGTATTTGTGTGCTATGGGGTCTGCCTTAACCTGAAATAAATGAATTTATTATGACCTTTATTCAATTTTTATACTTACATTCATTCATATTTTTAAATAATTTTACAAATAAAAAAAAATAAAAACATTTAAAAATACAAAAGAGTAGGTAGTAGGCCACCGGCATCGGGAACAGGGTCCAAGCCACCGGCGGCTAGGGCTGCAGAGAAAGGAACCTCCTCACAATGCGTGCCGTGTCGAGGAGTACCGCTTTCTGTATCAAGCCCTTGATCCAGCCCCCCAACGAGAGCCTCATAAGATGTTGATCGAGGCTCTTGGCAATTAAGCCATTGGCCGTCACAACTATCGGCACTATGATTGTTGAGTCCACATCCCACATGTCGAATTTATTATTATTATTAAAGTTAGGGCCTATATGCATCTAGCTTGGCAGTGACACCAACTTCAGAAGCTGTTAAGTTTATTAAAAACAATTATTTTATACTTTTTAGTTTCATGAAGTCGGTTTTTACTTTTTTTAAACTTTATTATTGGAAGTATATTTCAAAATCAATCCCTCAGACGTTCCACACTTCAACTGGAACTCTAATCAGCTCTTTAAATAAACAATTGCAGTGCAATTCAATTTCCTCGTACATACGTTTATTGACTTGTCTAGAACAGAATGCAGTCCCGATATACCCCAGAGTATTGCACTATGCATATTACAGTAAGGTGAAACACCTCTTAAGAATCTTATTTTGCAGCTGTAAGCAGACAATTGCACGCATTAGACATGTCTGTCTTCAGATGAAAATGTATAAATGTAGGGTGAGGTAAGTAGTGTTTTGGTTTAAAGCTTCTTGTAGTATTGTTTTGAGTTTTATAATCTTTGGCAGTGATAATAGCGTCTGTTAACAAAACTATGTGCATTAAACTTATGTACCTATCTAATATTTTTATGAGTGATACCTACGGCATAGAAGTTTTGTTTTTTTTAGTAAACCCCTTTTCTCTTTTCTATTGTATAAACACACACTTGTGTTTGGTATTGTATTGGTAAAGTTTACAAACATAGAATCATGTCACACGCATACACACCCAGATTCGGCACAACTATCTTTAGGCAATACAAATATTTGTTTTGTGCGAGAATCGAACGCAGCGCATAAAGGTAATTTATTTAGATTCTTTTACAATAGTTTTGGTCGTAAACTTCAAGCCGCTTTAGATGAATCACAATATGATTCATAGTACAAATGTCAAAATATTTAAGTATAAAGATATTTAAAAACTACCACCTGGTCAAGTGATTACAATCGGAACTGCTGATCAAGAGGTCCTGGGTTCGATTCCCAGGTCCCCAGTATTTCTGAGTTTTCCTGTTAGAAAATTTTCAGTGCCTCACCGATAACATATCGAGATAATTTTAATCTACTATAGAAGACTTCAAATACGTACTTTACGCAAGGTTTCGTCTTATCTCCACCTAATAATATCCTATCATTAGATAAGATAAGATTTTTATTTGTTAGAACATGAGTATACAGTATCTACTTTAAAACTTGTAATGTAAGGTGTTAATTTTTCAAGGATCTATGTACATGTTCTGCCACATAGTTTGGCGTACAAAATATACAAAACATGTACAAAACATACCAAAGAAGCAATTCGTATCAATGTTAATTCTCTAGGAAAAATTAAACAGATTTTTTTATTTTTTTTAAATCTGAAAGGTGTTTAGGTAAAGCGTGTTGGATATATCGAGGTATTAAACTTTACGATCTAAAGAGCTGGAAAGGAGTTTTGTTAAGGGGAAGACATTTTTTAACAGGATTTGGGAAAATCAAAATCTTTCATCATTGAACCATTGAACTTCATTCATTTTAATGAATTCGTTTTTTTGTTCGTCTAGTTTTTAGCACCCGACAAAAAAAAGGTGTGTTATAAGTTTGTAGTGTGTATCTGTGTGTATATCTGTGGCATCGTAGCTCCAAAACGGCAGGACCGATTTCAATGCAGTTCTTTTTTATTCAAAGCTAGTTTAATCGGAAATCATTTTAGTTATTTTTCATGAAAATCTTCTGTTCAGCCGTTCAAAAGTTACAGTTTGCTTTCTAGTTGGAGTCCGCGGTTTTTGACGGTTAGTTAGTTGTATAGCAGCTAAATATTTTTTGATATCTCTGATATTAAGAAAATATCGGCGGACAAAACATAACGTTTCCACATTGTATTTAATTTACATCAGTTACAACAGTACTTAATTGTTTCATATCCAATTTTACTTGTTAATTGAAGTAATCCAACTTTTTGAGTTTTTATGGTTCTACTCACTTGATGTGTGTAATAAGGAAAAATGCAGGAATTCCATAATTATGAAACAAAAGTCGTTGATTTTTATTAGAACATTCTTACTTTTTAGGCTGTAAAAAGGTAATTTCATAATATTTTTATGTTTTGTTTGTATTATTTCCATCCGCGCGGTTTTTCCTGTTAAATTCAAAATAATGTAGAATATATACAGTATATTAATGATAGGCAGTGTAGAATAGAATATATATATACCTATATATATATATATATACTTTATTGCACACAAACATATTTTTTTTTTACAAATAAGACAGTGTAAAACAATGCACAATGGGCGGCTCTATCGATTAAAGCGATCTTTTCTAGACCACCTTTGGATGGACAAAAAAGTCAATCGAATGGGGTAGTCTGTGGTGTATGTATTTAAATACTTAAAGTAATATATAGGTACAATACGATAAACAAATATAGTATATACATATATGTATTTTGATTCCAGGATCTTTAGCTAGGATAAGGTTTTAAACCTAACTCCGTAGGTAATATTTGATAGACGGCTGAATATTGTATTTCTCTAGCGCTGATTATTGCAGTTCTTTAGCGCTGATTATTGCAGTTCTCTAGCGCTGATTATTGCAGTTCTCTAGCGCTGATTATTGCAGTTCTTTAGCGCTGATTATTGCAGTTCTCTAGCGCTGATTATTGCAGTTCTTTAGCGCTGATTATTGCAGTTCTCTAGCGCTGATTATTGCAGTTCTTTAGCGCTGATTATTGCAGTTCTTTAGCGCTGATTATTTTATTCATATTACATTCACATGCAATTTTATTCATTTCTTTAGGAAATCGCATTCGGAAAATGTAAAAGAAAAGTAAATGAAGTGACAAGACATTGGCAGATTCATCTCGACTCTAATTATTCTTCTGAATTGTATATATATTTTATTATTTATATATGTTTATGTTTATTTAGCATATAATAATACATATTTATTTATATATAATTATGTTAATTATGTAAGTTTATAATTATAGTTTTTTTTTAGTATAATAGAATATACCTACCCTCTCATTTAAGTTTGTTTTTTGGTGCATCTAACTTTATTGTCTCTGCATCACCCTAAGGTTGTCTGGTAGAGAATGCCTACGGCATTAAGACCGCCTTTGTACATTGTAAATGAAGTATTTTAAATAAATAAATAGTTAGGTCCTTTTCGAAAGGGAATATGTCGGCTAGTTCGCTTTTACAGCGAAAGAGCAAGTAGGGCACTCAGGCGAGAAAAAAATCAACTAACCTAGTACCCTTATGGTTTCAGAAAAATCCGTTACAGTGTTGTATTAAAATAGACGCCATATTTTATATTCACACTTTTCCAACCCAAATCCCAAGAGATTCAATGCGTTCGTTGTTATATGAAGTATAGAATAGAATATAATATATACTGTGACGTCACGATTGGCGCAGTGGCAATTAGCTTTATACGCTACGTGCCGCGGGTTCGATCCCTGCACGGTACAAGTATTTGAATGTATATTTAATTTAAACCTTATACAGGTGCTTATGAAATGTCAAGACTCTAGGTGCGCGGTTCCAAATAGGTCCTTTAAAGAAGAACCGGTACGAAACTCCATGGGAACTCTTTTAAAATAATAGATTACAATCTTGTTTGATATTATAATATAAGTATAATTTTGGACTTAAAATGCCAGTTACTATTTTTGGGATAATTTAAAAACAATAGATAGTACTGGCATAGGATAAGTTAAGATATTTTTTTAATCCTGTGCTCTGTTTTCAAAAATAGTTTTTTATCTCAGAAAATGTACGCACACACGACATTAGATTTTTGGCAATTATAATAGCGCAATGACGGAGCGTATGCCACCTTCAGGTTCGAATATCGTAGGGACTTTTTTTTTTATTAAATAAAGTACCTACATATTTTTTTCCTAGTTAGTCTTCAATGTCCATCGTTAAGAACAAAACCCTCTAAAACCAAGCAAAATTACCAAGAATTAACCCTAAACAATTTAATGTAAACTGCCTCTTAAGTTGCAATATCTATTACGGGGAGCCCCGTCACTCAAGCCCGGTGTACACTGTGCTACTCGTTAACGCAAAGGGCCCATTGATTGCGATGTAACTCGTGGGTAGAGCCCGCTGGTGTGTGAACCATGCTTTATGAACCGGCGTAATGCTGAATTGTGGATGGTTATTGGAAGGGTAGGAATTGAATGTGCTGGGGGTAATTGCAGTGATGAGGGGGTGAAATGAATTGAATAAAGGCAGCTCGTATTTTTTGTATAAAAAAATGTCGTGTTTTTAAGCAATAAAATTTTATACTAACGTGATTTTTTTCTCTGTGAATTGAAAATGAATTCGGAAAATGTAATATGAGTAATTTTCTTAACAAAGTCTCAGTTTTTGGTTTTCTGATTGTTAGTGCGGCTCACTGATCCTATTTAGAAAGCGTGGCAATTTTAGACAAAACCTAAATTATAAACTTGGAGATGACATTCTACCTCGTCTAGTACCGTCATGTAAAAATTTGGGATCATGTTACAAAATTCGTATAAAGTTATCATTTCCCAATTGTTTTCACATGATACAAAAATTCTATTTCAAACTAAATAAAGATAGAACCAACGTAATCAAAACGTTTTAAAGTTTGGTTGACAGCCATAAACCAAAATGGTTATCGACCTGTCCATTTGCTTAGCATGTGTATAAAAAACTTTATTTCAAAAACAGCGAGGCTGTAGCGAAACAATCAACAGATTTGCCGCAGCTGGAACTCGAATGCGTTAACCTTATCGTCCACTAGAGCGTGCGTTTTGGTGCTCGCAATAAAATATAAAAATCATACTCCGAGTAAATAAATGCAGCCCATTACTGTCCCACTGCTGGGCACGAGCCTCTTCTCAGAATATGAAGGGTTAGAATACAATAGAATAGAATTTTTCTTTATTGGAGTTACCAAGACTCAACAAGATTATTAGTAAAACTTATAACTATGTTAGTAAGCACAGACACTGAACAAAAACAAGGAAAAGTATTCACAGAAATCATGGTTGGTCACTGTTGTGACATCCCGTGAGAGACGGCACAACAGTGACCCACGTAGACACAGTCCAGGCGACTCGCAACCATGCTTAAAACACTGTTGGAGCCGCCCCACACCCTGCGTACCAGGGAAGCGCACCTTTTACGCACTGTTGCGTAAAAGCAATCTACATGCGCATCTGCCAACATCAAAAGTTAGTTAGTCAGGCCTTAGTCCACCACGCTGGCCTAGTGCGGGTTGGCGGACTACACACACCATCGAGAACTTTATGAGGCCCGCTCAGATGTGTAGGTTACCTCACGACATTTTTCTTCACCGTTACCGCAAGTGATCCGCACTTGAATTCGAAAAGTCAAAGTGTCGGGCTGGGTACAAACTCAGACCCTCCTGCATGTAAGGCAAGCGTTCTACCGCTAGGCTATCACTGCAAATACTCAAATAAAATTTTAATGCACATTATACCCGCATTTTTTATAGTTTATGAAATCTGTCCACTGTGTAGTGCATATATACAACTATTGTTTTTTTACTTTTACTTTGCACTAGATAGCCGTCTGTTCTGTCTATCTATCTGTCCTCTTCTTATTATGTCTATCATTCTAGTGTGTCATGTTTTGTGGCAATTTTTTTTATTTTTCTACTTTCTAATACCGTGAATGCACGATTATTCAACAGCTTTACGCACGTGAATATTTTAGGAAAGTGACTAGTTGCGTACTTGAATGGAACTTAGCAGTCCCTCTCCTACCTGAAATGTGTCCTAACAGGCGTCGTACCATGGTGGGCTTTGGCGCGGCCTTTTAAGAGTACCCGAAGCTCACCTTTTATGTCAAGCGGACCAAGCTAAAAATTCCAGCACCTTTTCCAATACCCAAGTCCACGTGTCGAAAGAGGACGACCTTATTTTTGCCTGAAGCCACACGATGTTACCCCACAGTGTACAGCAAATACGAAAGCGTCGTCTCGAACGATTTTTGAATGCATCGCGTGCACGGCTGTACCAATTACTCGTGTGGCCGGCCCCCGCGGAATATTCCGAACTGACCGGGCTCAGAGCGATTTTAAATTGATTTTTTGAGAATTACGACGACAATTTTTGGAGTAACTGTGAATGTACAGACGCAGCTTGTGGACGGAGAAGCTGCGGTTGTAAGATGTGTGGTAAGTGAAGTGTTTAATGGATTAACTTATATCTCATGGAGACAGTAAGTACATAATATCCCCAACTTTATCAATAAAAAACCCATACTGCGTTATTACCTAAAATAGATTAAAACAAGTTTTGTAAAATGAATCTTTTAACTCTTTTTGCCATATGACGTTAAAAAGTGACAGATATATTTAAAACCTGGGTTTTACTAGACTTGCTTTAAACCATATTTTTAATCCCCGAACGAAAAAGAGGTGTTATAAGTTTGTAGTGTGTATCTGTGTCTGTATGTGGCATAATAGCTCCAGAACAGATGAAACAATAGTGTTTATTCTTCTATTAAATTAGGTATGTAATTATCAGACGGTACAAGCTAGCAAGCGACTTCTCTCAAACTTTTCTCCCGAATGTTTCTGTTTATCCACCTCCAATTTTGGAGTAAGGAATACCTACATACGAACATTTGAAATTACTGCGCCGGTGTTAGGAAAAATGGTTTTAGAGATACACTTTTCATGAGTGTAGGTAGGTATTTATGATCTCTGCTGGTAGGTGCATCACAATGTCTTACAAGACTCATGGATATTGGGAATTTGAGGTGAAATATCGAACAACAACATATCAGCCATTCGACGTACGATTTTTATTGCTAAAAATAGACTGGCTCCTATAAGGACACAATTATCTGATAGGAATATTTATGAGGCATAATTTCTCATTTCTGACCCCCAGGCCGATGGGCCAACAACCTGAAAGAGTAAGACTCGATCTAGAAGATAGAGGACCATGTGTTTTGTAATAGACGCTTACTTATTTATTTTATACTTTAAAATTGTAAGAAGAAATTAATTTTTATTATTATTGCTATTTACAATAGAGTACTTGGTTCGGATAGAGTCTGCAAAGTTAACATAATGTCTACTCTGAAATAACGTAACGGCTAGCATACTGGGAAGTACAAACATTTGAGCATATGGCACCCATGGATTGCAGCTGAAAATCATTGTCAGGTCAGCACCTAGTGTTACCACCTGACATGATGCGTATCTGTAGCATCGCTGGTCGACCAGGAGACCAAGACCAGGGGGCCTAAAAAGGCCACATTGAGCAATTCATCTAATGACCTGCTTAGTAACTGTCAAACAGATGATTGATCAATATGAACCTTATGCGGATGATATTAAGAGTCGTCAATTAAGTAGATATTTTGACTTTCGTAATATGAATCATATTATGATTCATCTAAAGCGGCCTTTTTAGCCCCCCAGAGCCTGGCTTATGTCCGAGAGTGGACGGTGTTAGGCTAAATTGATCGATAGGATCATTTCTCGAGGTGATTTTTGTGCATGAGCTTAAAGTATGTACATAAGAGTTTATGAATCTATA
Organism: Allophyes oxyacanthae; assembly: GCA_932294325.1. Lineage (NCBI taxonomy): Eukaryota > Metazoa > Arthropoda > Insecta > Lepidoptera > Noctuidae > Allophyes > Allophyes oxyacanthae. Next base: position 2,659,997 of record OW028623.1, on the reverse strand, counting down.
AAGGCTTTAGAATCCCTAGAAGGTTACGTAACTTGTTATTCCTTCATTTCATTTCATTCCTGTATTTCACAAGGAAAAGTAAACAGTTCATAATAATAAATTCTCAAATACACAATTCTGAAAATAGCACACAAAATAAATCTGATTAAATTCTATAAAAGCTAGCGTCGGAGTGGAGAAATGTTCACAAGCGGCTTAAAACCCAACAACCACACAACAGTGTAGATTTAAAATGTTTTACTTATACAGGGTGTACCTATATTTAAACCAAGGACCGAAACCGGTATGACCAATACCTGTATTTGTCGGTTACAACCTTTATTATTTTTACCGGTATTTTTAAAGATTACCTTAATTTTTAAGGCAGTTCCATCAAATTGAATACAACCGGTATTAATACTGGTTACCTAAATAAAAATTACCTCTATCTTCCACCTGCCGTCGGCATAAAGTCAAAGGGCGGCGGCATGAATAGATAGGGTGGGCAGCGCCTGTGTGTGTAGACGTGTGTATATCGCCGGTCATTTTTAGGTTATGAGATAACATGTTTATTTATCTTGGTTACCCAGATAGCGGTAACCGTATTCTTAGAAGTAATCATAATTTTTCGATACCTGTACCCTAATTTATAGCGGTTTTCGGTCCCTGATTTAAGTCAGTCATTGGTTCCTAGCTATATTTATTACCTCTAATTGTTCGTTGTCCTTAATTACTGTTGGGGTTCCATACCTCAAAAGTAAAAAGGGAATCCTTATAAGATCACTTCGTTGTCCGTCTGTCCGTCTGACTTCTAAGTCAACGTAATCAAAAGATACAGCCGTTTATGCCGAATATTTTGACACTCGCAAGAGAATCAAAACCAATAGGGTACTTTCCGTTGACTTAGAATCATGAAATTTGGCAAGAAGCTATGTCTTAAAGCACAAGTAAAGGAAAAAATCCGAATACCGTTAATTTGTAGTTACATCACAAAAAACGATTATAATCTTAATTTTCTTTATTTAAATTTTTGCCAAAGTAATTTTATATACACTTTTTAATTTTCTTTTTTGTTAGTTTTATAATTTTCTATTTTTGTAAAGATTTAAGCAGGTACCTGCTTATTATAATCATAATATCTTATTATAATCCTAATTAGTAACCAGGTAAATCAGTTTTGCATGCCGTATATACGGCGAGATATGCTGTACAAATTACAACATAAATGTTAACACCGATGTAACCATATTTCATGCAAATAAATTATTCTTATTCTTCTATTCTTCTTCTTATTCTTATTTGCAGTTTACGGTTTACCCTCAAGTTAGTTGAAAATCACATAAAACATGACCACAAGTACATCATGTTTCTTTTTGACAAGTTTATTCAATTTATTTTAACAACTAGTATCACAAATTCATAATTAAATTAATTTTATTAATTATTAATTTATTTGTATAGATAATGTTGCGTCACTGTAGTTCATTTAAAAGGAATTGTTTTGACTTTTGTGGAAGTATGTTTATAGTTTATAATGCGATGTAGAATCTGAGCTACCGCTATATTCTGATAGGCGGCGCTGGCGTAGCCCATTACCAAAGAATACTAACTATTACTACGCCATTACCATGTTGTTAGTAGCCATTTTCATGTAGCACTAAAAGCCATACAACTTTAGAATAAAGCCAACAAATAAACAAAAGAATAAGCTCCACCGCAAAGCAGACCATCCAATAAAATGAAATTCTTCTTCAATAACTTTCTCGTTGTTTTTCTCAAACGAACACAAAATAGTTGACGAACTTCCCCTTAATTGTAAATATATAAAAGTAAATTTCCAAGAGTATTTTGTTGGGAATTTACACAAAGCTTTGGTAGCTACGAGTAACTTGGTAGTGTTGTGGTCTGGTCATTTTTGTGTTTTCTCAGCTTATTTCCAGACTGTGGTGGTTGCTCCAATTTGTTGATAATGGGATCATTAGCTGGTCTAGACTAGTTTCTTGTTAATATTACGAAGGTCAGACAGTTATTGAGAAAATAATGATAACCTGTCATAATCATAACATGGAAATATCGTGGAACGTGGAACTTGTAGGTAAGCAAAGTGGACTTGAAAATACTATAATTTTTAAACCACTAAGGTGGCAAACAAGCATATTCGGTTCAAATATTTTGAAACATTAAAAAAAAAGTGTGATCTGAGAATCGAACCCTGACCTCACAATTGGCAGCTGAGTTTGTGGTCAATAGTCTATTAGCCCCTAATTTCAAAACTGAATTTTTTCTCCGTATGACTCGAGAATCGGACCCTGACCTCACAATTGGCAATCGAGCTTTCTATTAGTCACAAGCTTCAATTAAATTAGTAAAAGAAATAGTACGTACATATGTTATACAACTACACCCACTTGAAACCATGCACCTAAAATCACGACGTTTTATAAGTGCCTGCAAAGGCTCAATTGAAATGACAACTACAATTTGAAAGTATTTATTTATACTTTACTATCAACTCGTCCCCGGGTTCGTTCGGGTGCAATTTCTCTACTATCCTTATATTAAATGTGAAAGTATTATAAGTACATAAACCGCATCAAAATCTGTTGTGTGCTTTAGGAGGAGTTAGCGGATAAATAGACAGATAGACGCGGAAAGTGACTTTATTTTATACTATGTAGAAACTATGTAGTGATTATATTATGATGTGATGTACACAGGCGAACTCAATGTCTTAGGCATTTTCTACCAATCACCTTTGACTTTGCCTACGACTCTTAAAATTAGTTACCAATTAAGTACCAAATTATAATGACATCAGTCCTTCATCAGCTATTGAGGAACGTTCCAACCAAATTAATTTCGTCCTTATAGAAAGGTAATACAATTGGGGCCAACCTTACTTACTCACCTTCCGTTTTCCGGCGCCCCATAATATAGAAATTTACGAACGCCCTGAGGCAATAAACTCGTTTCTTACAACGTTTTACAGCATTAAATAGCCGAAATATTATCTAAGAGAGCTATACTTTGACCTTTACGATTATAATTCATTGGATGATTCTTCTTATCGTGTTAATAAGTCTTGGAGATCGTTCGATTCGGTCGTGAAACTAATCATTGATATTTTATGATCACATTAACGTTAATTCTTTTGTCGTGTTGGTGTGAGTTCTTACATGAGAATTGTTAGGGCCATGGTGGATAGATTACCCAGTCAGTAATGGAAGGTATTTTATATTGTAAATATTTATGGAATTTAATGTTGACTGTGAAGGAAAAGATGATTAGGAAACCTGCGCATCTGAGAGAGCCTCATAAAGTCGATGATATGTGTAGTCCGCCAAACCGCACTAGGCTAGCATGGTGGACGAAGACCTAACCCTTCTCATTCTAAGAAGAGGCCCGAGCCCAGCAGTGGGACAGTAATGGGCTGTTCTTTTTTTTATATTTTAATTTAATCAGTCACATGATAATGTGTATGTGATACCCATATTTTAAATATTTATAGTTAATGATTGTAAAGGAAGCTGTTTCTGTCAACAATCTGTTATATTGTTTGGTAGAAGGAAAAATAATAATTGTAATTTTGTTTCCCGTGAATAAACCTTTTTCTATCTTGCATCGGTGTTGGAAACACGTTTACATGACATTATTAACAGAACTTTAAGTAATCTTACGCATGCAAAGCAATTATCTACAGTTCCCTGCTCATATTCCTGAATTCCGTGACTCATTCACCTCACGCATAACTTACTCCTACATTAATGACAAAACAAGGTCTTGATTTTCTCTGAAACGAATGAATCAGCATTTCTCAACCAAAAGAAACCTAAGATACTTAATTACTTATGATTTTATGAGCAAAGAAGGACTCACTTATCGTGATCTTGTACAACACTCACGAAAAGAGAGCAGGGTATTCTACCGAGAGACGAAACGGTTTTACAACTCCTATAAAAATAATATAAACAATTTTTGTAACTTTGAACATTACCGTTTTAATACACTGCGGGCCAATACAAAAAGCAATAACTCAATTCTCACGCACTAACTTCTTAGGGCATTATTGAACGAAGCGGTACTGATCGAACGCTTAAACTTCTTACTCACAAGTTCGCATATATTTTCGGGCAATAACAACCTTTGTCTGAGATCATTTCAATAATATCCCAAGTTTAATAGCAACGCTCTACAGGCTCGAGGCAGTAATAAAATTTAACGTGTCGTTGCCGAGTTTTGTGACTTTACCTAAATTTATTGCTGAAACTTTTTCACGCGATCCATTTGTTAATCTCGGGCGCTGCGTATTCGCATTTGAAAAATACGACAAGCGATATGTTTCGCATTTCGGGCTAACGCGTGTCGTGTCGTGAAAACTTGTGTGTAGTTTTTTGTGGCCCCAATTGTAACGATTTTTTAAAGTGATTTATGCTATCGTTAATTTTAACGAAACAGCACTTTTCATATTTAGGTTGTTTTATGTATGTATACCTACATTACTGAAATAATGTTTTTTAATAAATACTTATAATATTAAATAATTTCAGGAATACATTGTGACGAAACCTGCACTTCTGAGAGGGCCCTAATATAATCTTGATGCTGTGTGTCAACCCGCACCAAGATAGCGAGGCAGATTAAGACCTAAAAAATCCTTCTTATTCTGAGAAGAGGCTCGTGCCCAGCAGTGGGACAGTAATAGGCTCGATTATACAACGTGTATCAGAAAACCATGTTAATATTTAAGGGTAGATCAGACCATGAAATTGAACAAGTTTCTCTATGGGACCAACATCGTAATCGGGAAAAAAAAATCTGCTGTCCTATACAATACTTCAGTACCTTCCTACCTACTCGACCCAAACGTATGGCACAACTTATTTTTTCGCGATTACGATGTTGGTTCCATAGAAAAAGTTGTTCAATTTGATGGTCTGATCAACACCCTGAAATATGACCACGCATTTCTGATACATGCTGTATATTTTTTATACAGCTTTATCTCTTTTGCACCTTCATTATAAAGTATTTAGTTCGAATCCTTCCTATTTACCTGCTTACCATAAAATGCGAATGCTGCGCCACGCATGAAGCCGAACTTTGATGAGTTGCGAAGTTTCAAGGATTTAAGGACTTATGTGAAGTTAAAATAACGGTTGTGGTGGGGGAGCCTGTTAACGTATGTATGAGGTAATAAGTATTATTTGTATTTATTTTTATCTTACAACCTAAATCATACCTACACCTAAGTTTTTATTTGATTGGAAAACCTGTCTATTTTACTATGATGAGTTTCATCATATCTAATAGAATGATGATGAACTAAAATCATTCCATGATAATTGTTTGATTTCCTTAAAAAATTACATTTCCTGCAACATGTCGGAACTGGTCAGCTTATCACTGGCATGCCATTCTTATTCAGAGGCAAATCATTAATATCCTATTCTTGTATTTTATTCTCACAGCTCTTACCGCAACATTGTACTGATCAATATTGTAATATATTCTTTTAAAAGAGTTTCCATGGAGCCTCTTGCCGGTTCTTCTCCATAGGACCCACTACTTGGAACCAGGAACCCAGAGTCTCGACATGTCATAAGTGCCTGTATCTGGGTTACATGAAATAAATATCTATTCTTACTTCTATTTTATTCTAACATGAATTAAATGGAGTGTTGTTTTCCTCCAATTTCTCTTTTCTTCTCTTCCCCTTTCTCTTTTCTTCTCTGCCCTAGTTATGTGAACAGAAGTGAAAAAAGCAAGAAGTGTTTAACGCATATCCAGTCCTACACTTTTAATTTTCTAACAATAGTGTATAGTCTAGAAAAAAAAGTTATCTTTCCTTGTTTTCCCGTACCTTGGTAAATGCCTCCCTCAAGTTCTTCCATACGTCTCTTTCGTGCGCCACCTTGAACCCCTCTGATACGCATCCAGGTCATCTCGCTACCATTTTCTGCGCTAGCATTCACGACGTCGTCCATCCTCAAACACTAAGACCATGAGAGGTAAAGACATTTGCCAATTTTGAATGATAACATATCAAAAATCACTCCTTATGTTTTGTGGTTGCATCGTTCCTAGTATCGTTACACGTAGGTAGTTCAGCCTGAAGAACTACCTACATATTTTGTTTATAAAGCAAAACCCTGAAAATAAAATAGGTAAAGCACCGAGGCCTTACGATTTTGTTGTCTTGAAACTTGGGTTTTCCATTATCTCATGGGAACAATATATTTTCTAGGATAAAAGTTTCTCTTCAAACAAGTTTCGTGGACTAGTCGTCGACTCAAAAAATATGCGGCTAATATTATTTGCTAAAATGTTGACTTAAAAGGGTACGTAACTCTACCAGGCAGATCTTTAGATCAGTGAAGTTAAGCAGCGTTTAGCCGCGGTCATTCCTTGGACGGGTATCCGTTTCTTTAAACATAGACCTCTTCTAGAGACCCCACCGTGCTCGTTAAGTAGTTGGTCCCCGTTGTCATACGGATACCTATGACGTTACAAGAACCCCAAATAGTCTGACAACCGGTCTAATCTTAGAATATCAGTTTATCTCAGCAATTGGGTGACGGAGGTAAGATAGCAGTCGATCTGTGTAAAATACTTATATTTAGCTGCATCTGGTTACACTGTGGTCGACTCCAACTTATCTCAGACGGTTGGTGTCTGACTTTGAGGTAGTTTCGTGGTGCGGGGAGTGTGACACTCGCCTACTATTGGCTAAGCTAAGCTTTATGGTACGTATCATGGGCCTGTGACTGACATCTCTCGTCACACCCCTCCCGCACCGCACAACTGCTTCATAAACTCCGGCACCAAAGGTCTCGGTTATGCGGTCATACTATAGGCAAAATGATCATTACAAAAACTCGCAAGTAATTTGTATAAATATTGATTTCAGTTTGAAAGCCTCCTTCATGTCATGTCATTTCATGAGAGGTTTCAAAATGATAACGTGTACAAGTTGATGTGCTCAACATTTAATTATAATTAGATACCTTTACTCCACGGCTGACAAAAGGTAACTTCACCCTACTTCGATGTTGTGTATGTGAAAATATATGAAACTGTCAGCGCCAATAATAAAGATACGAACTTTCTGGAACAATCTGAATAAATGGCGGAGCAATTTTAAATAAATCGATTGGAAAACTGGCGTGTTATGGGAAATTGTGAAAAGTTTTCAACATTCAGGTAAAATATGCAATGGTAAAGATTATTTCGTTTGTGTCAAGTTTCTGTCCAAGAATATGGTTCGTAAAAGGCTTCTAAGGGAATTAACACAGCGACTAAGTTCTACAACTCATACACTTATAGCATCGGCGATGAGCGACTTAGTCGGTTTTTGGGAAGCTCGAAACAGCGATATAATCACTAAAACGCACGCTTTTGATACCACACTCAAACAGCAAAGAGTCGCCAAAACCCGATGCAGTATCGATGCAATCGCAAAAACGCGAGATTTTGATACCGCGATCGAACGCAATGAGCCGCCACAACGCGATGCAACATTGCGATCGCAAAATCGCTAAACGCCGGAGTGTGCCTTTAAAGTCACATACAAAATGTAACATTCCTAGCTTTTGACAAATGTCGTCAAAATTAAGCTTCATCATTTTAAATCCCCATGAATAAGTTTAGATATAAAATATAATATTCTTAGCTATATTTGTTCGTACTGATGTGGCATTTTACAAAGGAATTACACGCTTTAAATATCAGAATTAATGAGCTAATATTCCCAGTTGAAAACTTGGCATAACTCTAAGATATGTACATAATTATTACTTTATATTCCGACGATCTTGCGTGGCATAAGCCGGTTTTGTAAATACGCGTTCTTATACCTTAATGTAGAAGTAATTTGTTTGAAGAAAGTTGTGGTGACTTATTTTAATTGCTGTATAATCTAGAGGAGGTGTTATTGGACTTGAGAAGGTCTTGGGGGAAAAGGCAGATGCGGTTGCCAAGTTTGGTTAGCTAGTTCAAAATAAATTCGACGATAAAAGTTGAAGTTCCCAAGATGAGGTCTATAATCAACAGTGCATTTGGGCTGTATGCAGCAGAAGTTATTTAAATAGAGATATAGCGGGATTTTCTGCTCAAAACTTGGAGCTGCCCGACTGGGGAACCACATCTTGCAGAATATCGTAGCCGAATAACACACTTTTGTAGTGTTGTGTACCTAACGGTGAGATAAGTCGCCAGTGCACCTTAGGGACACTATTAATAGGGTCGATAACGTGCGTGTGATGCCCGTGGTGTTACAAGTGTCCATAGGAAACGGTAACCGCAAAGCATTAGGCGGGCCGTATGCTTGTGAAGAATAAGAAGTACCTACACAGAAATAGTGACTAAATATCAACACAGTTCATACTTAGTCAAATTTTGTTCACAGATTCTGTCACAACACCGGGTTCTTTGTTCCGGATCCAGTTTAACCAGTTGTTTCCTTGATGAAAAGAGAAAAAGTTTTTTAGAACTCTAACTGTAAGTAACTGTATTTCAAAACTAAACTACAGTTTCTACTGAAACTAGAGCGTAACTTCCCTTCAAAACTTCTTAATACGCATCCTAAATTAATACTATAACTCCAAATGAAAATACCAAACTATGCTGCTAAAAGTCAAAATTATTTACCATCTCAAGTCAACTGTATTTCACGGTTAAATATAAGCAAACTAACTTTATAATAACATGATATTTTCATATTTCCCAGCACTAACAACGCGGAATGATGCCACGAGCACAAAGTATGAAGTCTCGGACTTGGATACACTTGGGCGTATGAGCAAGTGATGAGCGATAAGCGATTTTAAACGTTAATGCAATTTTAAAATAATTTAAAAAAAAATGTCCTCTCACCTGCGGTCTTTGGTCATGAATAGACCCTAATGCCGGATGCACACAAGGGCACGGCAGCGAAGCAGAGCAGTGAGCAGAACAGTACTGCTACTATTGGAAAGCGCGTGACTGTTCAAGATATTTGGGAGATTTTATATTCCATACGTAATTGCCAAGCCTAAATGTATTTTTGGAAAAATATTTGGTATTATTTGTATATAAAATTAATTCAAAATTAAATTGTAAAGTTCTTATTTGGCCAACCTGTACATTATTGTCACACAGCAAACTACGCGTGTCTTTTCACCTTTTAAATTTGTTCTTTTCCATCCAAAGGTTTTCTGGAAGAGACCGCCCGCTGCGATAAGAACGCCCTTTGTACATTTCTTTATAATCGTCAGGTGAACAGCGCGCTCGTTTACTCCTACTATAAAAAATACAACTCACGTATAAAAATTATTGTATGATTTGTATAGTTTCACTGTTGCAATAAACATAACTAAAACTTATAGCATATTAAATTATAATTATGTTTTTAATCATCATTTAATTTTCATCTCAAAGTGCTGTTACTTGCATAAAATGATCTCATGCAAGTGAAATTTCTTTAAGAGAAAATAAATTCTTTATCCATAAAAAAACATCGGTGTACAATAAATAGCATTATATTCTATATCCCGAATTTCAGAGTACAAAGGCCTTCTGAAATTCGCGTATAGCGTAGCGGGTATGTGAGGTCATTAGCGAAGGTGGTAAAAGTACAAATAATTTTTTCTATTTCTGTTTCAACCACCTTCGCTAATGACCTTACGTACCCGCCTCCTCCTGTGGCTCACACCACATTGTTAACAAAGTTACGCGGTGTATTCATACCAGTTTACTGGCAACTTTTAACTGGCCAGATGTGGCTCAGCCTCCCGGGTATGAATCTGATTTGCTTGCAGATTAATACGGCACGAGAAACTTTTTTTTATTTTACAACAGATGAACGTTCCAAGAGGTCTTACACTTCTTACTACTTCAAAAGGCGCTCGAGATAGCTTTCAAAGTTTTGTATTGGGGGAGATTTTTTGTTTTTAATTTAGTATCTAATAAATCTAATTAAAATATTGTGTTCGTTCAATTTAAGATGGCGGCGCGGTGTTTTGAAGTAACTTTGTGTTGTGTTCTATGTGGAATTATTGGAGTTTTTAATGTCGGATTTTGTGAGAAATAGGTCGAGATAATTAATACCTACCTGTTGCTTTTTTTTAAGATTTTTATTTTGATGTCTCGATAAACACGGCTAGTAGGAAAAGGTGAACATGAAGGCAAAAGGGGGTTATTGTACTCATCATTATGAACAACTTTTATTAAGAGACCAACAAAGAAATGGCGAAAAAAAAATCTGCTGTTCCATACAAATAATTAATACTCAACTTAATGGAACAGCAGAATTAAACTTTATTGTACATTTTCACGGTTCTTCTTTCATATAAGATACTATGTCAGCGATAAGATTGTGCTTTGTTTTAAACTGTCTTCATATAATATGTTTTTTTATTTATGTTTGTGCGCAATAAAGCATTATTTATTACCTATTTCTATTCTATTCTATTCTATGTTACTTAAAAATAATGAATCCATATGATTTACCCTTTCAATCGGCATCATAAAAATACAAGATGCTTTTTTAACATTTGGTCGGTTCAATACCCAGATGAGACAAGCAACTTTAAAAAATAGATAAATGAAGTATCAACTTACTTTTAAAAATAAAACAATATCTCCATGAAGCAAAATATCCTATCTACAATATTTAAAGTACTTTCCGTCCGTATCCCATAGCCGTAGGACACCTGTATTCTGACGCCGAGGTATCCAAAATCATAAACTGAATCCATGAACATGGACAAGGACATGTCCGTCACTACACCATGTATAACTTAATGGTCGTTTAAGTTACGTTTGCTACTAAATATTCGCACAAACAAATCCATAATTGTAATACCACGTATAGATAAACATGATATTCAACAAACTTTCGCCGGGTGATCCCGTTAAAACTCCGGCCGGGATTTACGGAGAATCGCCGAGTTTATACGAAGGCATCGATTCTATGAGCATACAACTTGAGAGACGTAACGAGCAGTATCTGTGAGGTGACCATCGTTTTGTAATATCATCGTCATTTATTCATTATTATTGAAATAAATTAAGAGTCTAACTCTTCTTATTCCGAGAAGAGGCTCGTGCCCAGCCCTTGGATAGTAATGTGCTGAATTATTATATTATTTCATTATTAAACTGGATGAGATATGTTAAAAAATATTTTTTGCCGAAAATGGAAACTTCTGTAAAAGAATAAGTAGTTATTCGTCGTTTGAATAAAGAACTTAGAAGTGTATAAAAAAGAGCACAATAAATGGCCCTGAGACTCTATAACATTGAGCAAGCAGTTTATTAAAAAAATCGTTTGACCATAACTAAATTCTCCAAAGGCTTTAAAAGCAAGCTTAAAACGAAAATATAACTTATTATATTTTACAGTAAAATAAAAAGAATACCACAAAATTTGGCACAACTCAGTAAATACAGTTTCTGTACAGCTTGCCTTAATTAAACATAACCAGAGAAGTCTTATTTCTCTCTGCTTGCCTTTGAACGGTTAACTCAAGAAATACTAATGAACTATGAAACTGCTCAACATTTCAAGTATCGGCTAAGAGTTTCAAAGTTATTTAAAAGTTAGTCTTGAGATCTATTACAACACTTGCGATAATATTAATAAAATCTTGAAAGAAATTTATAATTATTATTTTGCTTTTACGCTTTTCATTCGAGACGATGTATAAATTAATGCAGTTATTAAGACGTGTTATGTAGAGATGGGCTGAGTGACGATTTTTCAATATCAATGAATACATGACAATGACAAAAAATGTCGGTGACAGGAACAATGACAAAATCATCATTGATTTTGCTCTAACTGTCACCACATTCACGCATTGCATGTTGTCATCTTGTCACTGTCATGTCACAGCCGAAGCCGAAGTTCACGTCCATTCAGTCCTGTGGGCCGAGCACGAATGTTTTGACGTATCGTAACGTTAACGTAACCAAATTTATAGGTTAAAAATACACGTTTAATCTATGATATTTTTTTGGAAATACATGCAATATTTTTACATTTTCATGGAACAAGTGTGTTTGTTACATAAAATTGAACAAAAATGCGATAGATTCATTGTATTTTATATTCAAAATTTGTTTACATTACCATACGTCAAAAATTTCATGCTCGGCCCCACTTTAGTCATTATCGAGTGATGATTTTAGCCATTGATGATTTTGTCGTTGTCACTGCATGACAAAATGATTTTAAAATATCGATGATTTATACATGTGACATGATATCGGACTCAACTTTAGTGTTATGATTATTATTTTATATTTAAAGATCCCAGTACCCATCTATTATAGTTTTTGTACATTTATAGTTTGAATGTCTGTTGGTGGCATTTAAAATAGGCAATTTTATGTAATTTTGGGGGGTCACACCTCCTATAGAAAGGAACTAATAAAAAAAACTAAAAGTAGAAACATGCTAGCGTTCGATATCCATAACATGAAAAAAAAACGAAATCCAGAGAGAAAATCGGGGAATACGCTTGTATGGACCACCGGCCGCGTTTCCTCTTAATTTAAATTGTCTACAATACTAAATAAATAAATCCAGCCCATTATTGTCCGACTACTGGGCACGGGCCTCTTCTCAGAATGAGAAGGGTTAGGCCTTAGTCCACCACGCTGACCTAGTGCGGGTTGGCAGAGTATACACACCATCAAAAACTTTATGATGCCCTCTTAGATGTGCAGGTTTCGACACGATGTTTTCCTTCACCGTTATCGCAAGTGATAATCAAATTCTAATCCGCACATGAATTCGTTAAGTCTGAGGTGCGAGCCGGGTTCGTACTTAGACCCTTCTGCATGGAAGGCAAGCGTTCAACCGCTAGACTATCACTGCTTAGTTACAATACTAATCAATTAAGTGTCTCGGCTACGATTAACAAAGCAATTTGAGACTTACATTACTAATTTCCCTAACACGTCGGCGTTGAAAATTAGGATCAAGATATATGAACTAAAACCGCAAGCGACCTAATGACCTGCGTAAGCGACGCCCATCAATACCTACTAGCCTTATGAAACCCGCAAACCTGAAACTGTATCCATCTACCCTTCTTTGAAGAGGGTATAATAATGAATACTTATTGGGTATATGGGTGTATGGTTGTATGACCCAATCGAGTTACGTCGCAATCTGAGACGATTGGCAATGAAACCGAAACGTTTTTAACCCCTTGTTGATTAATATTAGATAACAGAAATGGGCTTGTAATTTCTAAGACTTCTAGAGATCTTTTACGTACAGTTTTCTATACTGTGTGGTATGACCTCTCACATGGAAATACCCACGTAATATAAAAGACAGAAAAAGGCAAGTAGGCGGAACGAGTGTGCCATAATTATGCGGAATTACGCAAACTTCGCGACCTTTTGTTTTGGATCGAGTTATTAGAAAGAAAAAATATTTATTTTTGCATGATGGAGACGCAAACAAACGAATAAATGAAAAAAAATACAATAATATCTATAAACTAGCATGTGACAGTGCGCCTCATCCGTGCAATAAGGGGCCATGCGGGGGTTTACGAAGCCGATTAAAAAAAATGTTACCTCTCTGCATGGTTGAAGATAAAATTGCCTAAACTTTGTGAGTTGTGAATGTGTGATTTTAGCGACACCAGTTATCGTAGAAAGAAATGTTAATGCTCCTTCCTCTTGACTTTTATAATCTATGGAATTTCCTCATGCAGTGGTGGAATAATGAGCCGGTCAACAAGGGCCGTCACGAGACTGACCGCCCAGGCTGCGCCGGACCTAGTTTGATATCGACACTTAAGAGTCTCGTTCGTCTTTACATGCAGTAATTTTTATAATTTCCAGAAATGGACGGACTGCTTCACTATCTCCAAAATATTCGTATAAAAGTCGCTACGTGATCAAGCAGATACGTGGTTTTTCGTGGATAAAAAGAAAGACAGGTTAGCTCTTTGCTGGGATTTACAATTAATCGGTACCTACTTTTTTTTTAATAGCGTTGAGGTCCCTTCATGGGCTATCCTCCACCAGAGGGGAGGCAGGGGGTGCCAGACTGCTACCGGCTAACCTCTCCACGGTGATTCGCTTTCGGCACTAAATAGTTGCCTTCGGAAGCTCTTAAAGCCCGCGCCGAAACCCACCACGGTGCTACGCCTGTTAAGGCATATTTAGGGTCTCCCCTAAATATGCCTTAACAGGCGTACTGATTATGTGCCGGAAGGACCTCTTTACAGTCTCCTGTACCTGTTTACAGGCACATAATCAGTACCTACACTCAAAAATCCCTGGAATGTCCTCCAAAACCTAATATCATAGCCATATCAAAAGCTAGTGGCACATCCTCACAAGTGCGTTCCAAATCTTCATACATAAAACATGAACGCTATGAACCCAATAACATCGTGTATTGTTTGACAGAAGCGCTGTATCGCCAGAAATTATGATAAACAGGACCTTTCAAACGGACGCACGCCCATACATTAGAACGGCTTTGGACATGTTCGGTATAGTTTTTGGGGACGCAGACCTAAAGGGAATGGGTAACGAGGTTATCTAGGTTATTAGCTAGGTACTCGCGAACAGGAATGGTAGGTTTAGCATCATTGTTTCGACCTGTGGCAAATAATACAATTCAAAATTGCTAAACATAGTCCAGAATATCAAGCAATTCAAATATTTAACAGGTTTAGTTCAGTTTAGTTCGTTTAAAGCAAGGCTTAGGCCATTCTTATTGGGAAAATGTCCTACTCCATAGATGAATTATAATCATGTTACCTAATGGTGTATGAGGGTAAGTAAATTGTTAAGTAATTTTTCTGTGTTCAATTATGTATTTTTAAAACGCTTTTATTAGCTTCACTTGTAACTAACTAACTATGTAAAAAAAACCTGGAAGTTAAATTTGACCCACTTCCCGGTTTCCGATTGAGCTGAAATTTTGCATACACGTTTAGTTTAGATGACTAAAGCGTTTTCTTTAGTTTTTTTTGTTAAACTATAATATTTATTTCTTTCTTTTTTGTTTTGTGTAATCTACTTGATTTTATAGTGTTTTTTTGTGTACTCTTTGTATCATGTATGTGCCAATAAACAATATTTCTTTCTTTCTTTCTTTAATAAAGCGTACAAATTCAAATATCCAAAGAAATAAAGTTGCACGCACACATGCAAATGACTTCTGAACGCGATCGTATGTGACAAACGTATCTTCGGTGTCCAATTGTAACCCTACAGCGCATACATTAAATTGTAAGGAATTACACGAATTACTCAAGATCCTAGATTATGTCGCCGTACATAGGACGTCGTATTGGGGCCCGCAGGGCTCTGTCTCCAAGATAAATTATCCTTAAGAACGATTTAACCTACTACGAGTGAGCTCAGTATTTATAGCGGATGCGAAAATTTTAGGTTTTTTGGGTAGGGGTAACTCATAAGGTTTTATAGGAATAGGTTCTGAGATCAAAGCTTTACTGTTTCACGTAGGTATGATTGAAAAAACTTTATGAAACACATAGTCCATATGCCAATATAACATAGTCAGTACCTAGGAAAGTAGGAAGTAGCTGGTAGTATTCAGTATTTTTACTTTCCATCTTAGATGAGCATGACTTAAACAACCTAATTTAAAATTCTAAGTGTGTATCGGAGGCAGTTAGGATAAATCCTCATTTTTGAAGACTCGGGTAAGCCGGGATATTATTATGACTTAGGTTTTAAAATCTGCTGACTTGAAAACATAGTGTCGCTGTAAATAACGGTGTATTTTCAACGGCAAAGCCTATAGGTACCTAGATAAACCAATGTATCTATGTTGTGACTGTGTGTTCCCGTGTTATTTGATTGTTGTTTCTTTAACATCATGATCGTGAACGAGTGCCGTCTGTCGGGACTGGTCAGCTTGTAACTGCCATCGCAATCTTATTCAGAGGCAAATCATTATTATTCCATTCTCATTTTTATTCACATTAAATTACATTATTCTCGCAGCTCTTACCACAACATTGTACTAATCAAAATTTTAATCCATCATTTTAAAAGAGTTTCCATGGAGTTTGTTGCCGGTCCTTCTCCATAGGACCTAATATTTGGAACCGAGCACCTAAAGTGTTGAAATTTCATAAGTGTCTGGTTCACATGAAATAAAGATTATATAATTATAATTCGATTCTTTAATAAGAATTTTTTAAAAATCTTCTTTGATACATTAGATAAAACATCATGAATAATAATTTACCTTATATTATTTGAGAATGCTACTGAGTATCCGTTTACCCTGATCCCTCATTCGCATTTTATGAAACTCGCCAAAATTTACTGAACCCAAATCAAAATCTTCAATCTACTGCAAATTAACGATAACACAAAATCAAATGTAATTACCAATTAAAATACAATAGGCCATACGAAGTCAACGGTTACTAATTGATTACAGCGCCTCTGCTGCGCTGGCACTCGCAAATCAAATAGATAGGAGCAGATTAGCATAAAATTAAACTATACTACACTACAAAACAATAGAAAGATAGATACAGAAGGTTAACATTAAAACAAGTAAACCAAACAAGTAAACAAAAAGTAAAAAGTAAAAATAAAAATTGACTACCTACTAAATTAAAATACGATTTTCTTTTTATTTATTCATTATTTCACCTAATTAGATCGATGTGGAATTATTTGCCTTAAACGCCACAGCTCTGCGAAGAAGTATGGAGGAATTGAAATCAGTGTTTTGTAAGGACGGTGTTCGATATGGTCCGTTACCGATTTAAATTCTAAACGTTCGTATTGCATATGTTCGAGATCGTTCATGATGTTTTTGTTCCCTCGTCTTCTCCTGGAAGGCAATTCTCATTACCTGCGAAATCACCTCGGAATCAAGTTTGCACTACGAGCGATGTTTAACGTTTATGATGGTTTGAAATCGTAATGTAGCTACGTCTGTAATGGTGCCGACCACTCGAAGTAATTCGAGAAATTCCGGGCTTGAGTTTTCTAGAATAGATAGATCAACATAATTACCAGTTAAGAAAAGTAAGGTTCTAAGTTTCTCGAAATCAGGACTACTTCGACTGCACGAGAATTGCCTCCCTGGCTCCAGACAATGTGCGATAACACAATTATTAGACACGAAATAAAACGAAATAATATTTATTATTTATTTATTTATTATATACTTTATTGTACATCTGAATATAACAATTTTGTAAGTAAGGAGATTACAATATTAAAGTACAATGGGCGGCCTTATCGCATAAAGCGATTATACTACTATCTTCATAATTAATATACTTCTTAATACATTAGGTATAACGCGGGCAATCTGCGATTCTGCAGTAGTTCAAGATTGTTCCTTTTCCGTACCTACTATTTACATGGTTCCTCCTCATTAAGCGTTGGTAGGAGTGTGCCTTCTGTGTCTTGTTATTCCGTGACTACAGTTTATCTAGTGTCTAATTGTTGCTGTTAAGTGTTATAAATGGGGATCAGTGGTGATGTTTTAGCTGCCGTAGCTTTAGGTTAATCTGGTTCTCTGAAATTTGTTAAACATTAAGTGCTTATAATTAGTTTCTTCTATCATAAAATTCATTATGATGAACTTAAGTTTGAAATGTATAATTGTATATGTAGTAGTGTACTCATTGTTGAAGAGCCAAATTGATATATAGATAAATAAAATAAATAAATCATAAAACTAGAAAAACTTGTTTCTGCACGAGATAATGCGACAACAAAATTATGTAACGGCGTTCATGTTACCCGGCTGAAAAGTGAAGACAAGACGTAAAGTGTTTCAGTCATCTAAATACACTTTAGTAAGCCCATCTTAATGGTAAACGTAAATCACTATGAAATCACAAAACCAACAGTTTTCATTAGTCTCAAATTCTTCTACGTACACAAGTAATACGCGTCGCTCCACCCACTTCCACCACACATCCCTTATACACAAATACATACCTAGGCAAAAAGTTTTACTATATTTTAATTTTCTATACCTCCTGTAACCAAATTTACACAGTAACAAATTAATATACCCAAGACTGGTAATCGTAATTCTGGTTTTCCGCGATACAGGCAAGACCTAGTGTGGGAACCGCAATCCAACATTGTAAACATTCTATTACGGTAAATAAACGTATTTTCATTTTTTCAAATACGAGTTTCTCGATATTTAAGTCATTTCTCCGTAGTTTGCCGGCCCTCTCGGGAGGGTTGGGTGCAGCTGCAGGTGCACCGCCTGCCTCGGAAGCGCCATTACGCGACCCACCGACTCCTATCCTTAACAAATTGAATTACTTTGAATCCAAGATGTCTACCGATATTTGTGGTACGATTTTTCTGTTTGGCTAATAACATTTTATTGGATGTTGTTATTTGGGTCTTTTATTTGATTTTTGCTATAATTTTTCCCTTTATGAGAGTTATGTCAAGTAAGACTGCAATAAGCTTAGTTTGGAGTACGTGCTGTCTTTAGCGTTGTGAAAATATAAGGTCACAGTAGTGGGTTAGCGCGTTGCTTTCTACGCTACGAGTAAGTATCGCGGCTTTAATTCCTGCTACAGTTAGCCTGTCTTATCCCACTGCTGGGCAAACGCCTCTCCCCTTGATTTTCATGCTGTTCGATCATGTGCCACTGATGACCAGTCGTTGTTGAATGTGTCTAGTTCGTCCCGCCATCTCTTTCGCGGTCTGTTGTGTCACCGTTTTGCTGAGGCTTCGATTCCCATACTTTAAAATATTTGTACGGTGAAACGTGAGTTTCGAGTCGATGTGATTTGTAGCCATCAAGGCCCATATAAAAATATGTAGAATATAACAATACAATAAAAATCTTACAACTAAAATATAATACTATAGGTACATAAATAATATTATACACGATGTAATTGAATAAAGGCAAAACTTGAATATAGTTTGTTTGACTATTGAATCATTTCAAAATGTATTTAAAAAAAAAAATTAAGTAATTTAACAAACTAACCTTCGATTGAGTCAAAGAAATTTTAAATCTTATTTCAAGAGAAAAATACTCAATATGCATGCAATGCAGTGAAATGCAGTGCTTAAGAAATACTAGGCTCATAATTATTTTCTAAAAAATATTTTTCATTTAAAAAGTAAGTTTTGTTTATTGAATTACGCTTTTAACTAGATTTTCTAATTGAAGTGTGTGAGATATTGTGTTAATTAAATTACTCGTTGTATAATTAAATTTCTCGTTGTATAATTAATTTACTTATTGTATAATTAATTTACACGAAGTATAGGCGTTGTGTGTCGTCAGTGGCTGGTGGCAGGCCTCGGAATCGCCGACATACTACACCTCTCGGCCAAAACTCGTCCTTCTTGAATGTCGGCAGAATTCCAATGTGACCAATCCACTAATCATTATAAATTACAGCAATTTAATTATCAATATCCCCGTGTTCAGCACTGAACACTGACTATTAATAAAGGCATAAATGATATTACATCCATGCAATCAGATAAATGGACGACAAAATCATTTTATGTTCGTATTAATGTCGATAGCAAAAACTCTTGTTGACTTTATTATCATTCATATATTTTAGCTCGCCCCTCCAACTATTTCTATATATCATTTGGATGAGGAAGTGGTGGATATTTGTGGATAGGTTAAGGCGATTCTGTATTATGGTTAGGCTAATGCAAATAATGTTAGTGGGGAAATTAAGTTGATTCATTCTTCTTCTGTTGTGTCGACTTGAGCTAAGTTACTAACTCTGAGCGAACCGCAGTCGTCCAAAGCATTTTGTTTTCAAAATGTACCTCAAACCTCAAAGTAATTGTCAGTAACAAAAAAAGAGCAATCTTTCTTTCCAACTTTTCATGTGAGTAGCGTCTCCTCTTATTTCCTATTCAGATTTTGATCGGTCCAGACAATTTTCTTTGCTATATTTATAGAATGCATTTGAAATGTGGCTCTACAGAAGAATGTTGAAGATATCATGGAGACATAAAGTAACTAACTTTGAAGTTTTTAGAAGGATGAAGAAAAGCTTTGAATTATTAAAAACAGTTAAGGGAAGGAAATTTTCATATTTTGGGCACATTTATAGAAACGAAAAATATAATATTCTAAGGAAGATACTGGAAGGCAAGATAGATGGCAAAAGGAGCAGGGGAAGAAGGAAATTAGCCTGGATTGACAACATCAAAAGCTGGACCAACATCAATGTCGCTGCCAGTCTGTGCAGACTGGCACAAGATAGAGACGAGTTCCGTGTGGTGGTCGCCGACATCCGCTGAGGATATGGCACATGAAAAAGAAGATATTTATAGAAATATTTGTTATGACAAAATGTTTGTTTGCCCTGATTCTCAAATTAATGTGAAATAATTATGTCGGCGAGTTTCCAACTTCGTTACCAGTCGATAAACAATGTCAGCTGATTATGCAGAAGTTAAGGGGAGGTTCGCAACAATGTTTGGGTATAGAACTTACAGAAAGCTACGTAACGTAAACATTATGCCTACAATCCCAAAGGGTGAGCAGAGGTGTACTACCGCAGCTGTACACCTACCATTTTCCGATGAGATAGACTTTCCTATAACTGTCTGTGATATGGGAATGAAATTGTATTTTTTATTTATTTACACTGTCGTTGGTATGGGATTGCAATAATTATTGTTTCTTATTTTTTTTCCCCCTTAAACTGTCTTTTTATGTGCGGTGCGAGATTGTCGAGTGTTGGGAGGTTTGTTAAATAAGAGTCAATGTGGGATTTAAACAAAGTTCTATTAAAATATCCACAAAGGTAAAAATGTTATAAAAGTAAAACTGTTCTAAAGTTAATGTTATGTTAGTAAAAGTATGAAAGTTAGTGTTTAGTGTTTAATAATGTTTGCATGTTTATGAATGCACCCGGTCGCGATGACTCTGTGTAATGCACTAATTGATTTGAGGTAATTCATCGCTTTATAGGCGCACGCGTCAAGTAGGTAAATTGTTCGGTAGCATTACACCGAACATTGTAATTGTTTGTTTTTTTTCTGAAACTGTCTGTGATATGGAAATGTATTTATTTTTATAATATTTTTTTTTTTATATTTTTTGTGTTTTTTTTTCTATGTAGGTTTTATTGTGAATGTGTGATGTCTTTTAAACATTTTCCTTCTTTCTTGCGATTAATGTGACAAACACTTCCCTACGACGTTTTGGTATCGGTAATAATTTTAATTATATTTTGTATGTATTATTGATTATAATTTATGTATTTATGCAATTGTAATAAAAATAATCTCTCTAGAGGCCTGACCACCGGTTGCTTGGACCCTATTCCCGATGCCGGTGGCCTACTACTCTTTTATATGTATTTATTTTTTTATTTAATTAAAAAGTTGAATAAAGTGAATAATAATATTTATGTAGAATTATTATGACCTTACTTTATTAGCGAAGGTCGTTTTAAGGGATTACATTACTCATCAATATATACAACTGTTATATTATGAGACCAAACCTGAAATCGTGATTAAAAAGTCAGCTGTTCCATTCATTTATTCGAAAAATATTGAATAATATTTCATACCAGTCTCAATATCCCCGAACTGTGTGCTATACGCACGGCTACATCAAGCTATACGTTTTCATATGCTGACCTCCCATTTTACGGAAACCCTATACAATAAGAGGTCAGCTTAAACCGGAAATATATAACTTGCTGTGTACCCGTATTTACCACTAGCTAGAACCATAAACATCATGCTCCTAGCCTTTTCAAAGACTTATAATCGGCTGCCAGTCTAACCAGATGTGGCTAACAACGAACATTACCACCACCTAACAAGCCAGCGACCATAAATAGTCAAAAACCCGTGTACGAACCATAAATCAGTAGAAACATCTCATGTTGCCAGTTTTAAGTACGGGGAGAACCCGCATTGCGGTCTCCCGGCTTAAATTGCAAACAACGAATCAGTAGTACTACTGCATATTATATTATCAATAAGAGAATGCAACTATGTGATACACGAAGGGAAATGGGCAGTAATGGCAGTTGCAGTTTGAGAGAGACCATGATTTTTAATCTTTTTTTATTTATTCCTAAGCGTGGCTTACGAACCAAGGCAAGAAAGAGGCTTCTTAGATATTTCCTGCACACGAGCTGTAGTTCTTCTGGTACTAATCCCTGATTATTTCTTAATTTCTCTTCTTTTTTTTTCTTCTCTTCTTATTTCTATGTTATATTGTGCAGTGGCGTGCATTCCATAAAGACTAAAGACACTGCCTACCCTAAAAAAATTAGTGTTTTTTCGAGGCTTTTATCCATAATGGAATGTCAGCCTCATCGTAACTTAACCTAGGTATAATACTTATATTAAAATTAACACTGAATCACTGATGTTACACAAACAGCTCAGCATGTAAGTCTGCAGTCTGAGGTGTAGGATGTGCCAACATGTTGATTTATGGTGCAACATCATACTTACTTAATTTTATTGTGCTTATCAGTGATTCTCTTTTCTTACTGTTTGTAAGAGTGTTAAGTAATACAAACGTTATTAAGCTTGTAATATCAGTTAATTTAATAACAAACATCATTTATCTTGACCATACAACATTAAGTTGCTTTTTCCTATCCGTTAAGAAATGTCTAGCACGCCACTTATAGGTATATTATGTTACATAATTAAAAAGCTATTCACACATAACTGCTGTATACCCATGAACTTTTAAACAGCATTTTGAAATGATTCACCAAAGCCCTCGGATTTTTTAATTTCATTTTCTAGCGGAAAATCCGCCCTCAAAAAGTATTCAAATTAACCGCATACATTCATGGCCATGAAGAATATTAATTCGCTTTAAAAATATATTCGTTACTGGATGGTAATTACTCGATTTTAATTATATCTGCTATTATTCGGATTTAAAACCCCGCTCCTGCATTCTAGAATTTTTTCTGACATCTAAGTCAAAGTTTTTATTTCAAATTCAACTGACCCAGTTTACAGGCACTTATAATGTGTCGAGACTTTAGGTGCACGGTTCAAAACTGGGTTGATCCTATGGAGAAGAGACTGTAAAGAAACTAGATTGATAATCTTTAAAAAAAAATTACATTGCCGTCTGCTTCAGCTTTTTATAAAGCACGACCAATTTCTCTAATTATTTTTATTACTGTAAAAGCCCAAGCGATGTCAAATCCTAAAATTTCTAGTAAATCCTAAGACTTAGTCAGTAAAATGCGTATGTAACCAAATAATATTAGAATAGAATAGAATATATATAATAGATTTTTAGAGTGTTCTTGAGTTTTGCTCTATAACAAAAGGTTTTGGTCCATTGGACACCAATAAGGTTGCTAAATGATGATGCTTACGTGAAGTACCTACACAAGAACTACCTAGGCCGTACCTACCTGCTTGTTTAGGTACTAGAATAGAATAGATATTTATTTCATGTAAACCAAATACAGGCACTTATGAAATGTCGAGTCTCTAGGTGCGCGGTTCCAAATAGTAGGTCCTAATGGAGAAGAACCGGCAAGAAATTCCACGGAAACTCTTTTAAAATTATAGATTACAATCTTGATTAGTACAATGTTGTGGTAAGAGCTGCGAGAATAATGTAATTTAATGTGAATAAAAATAAATTAGAATAGGATAATAATAATGATTTACCTTTAAATAAGAATGCCATGGCAGTTACAAGCTGACCAGTTCCGATAGACGGTTTCCTTTCACGAGGATGACGCATGCGTCAGCATCGCCAAGCTATAATGAAGGGAACTCAACGACCCGACACACAACTACTACTAGTACTACAACAACTACTCTAACTAGTAATATAATTACCTACAACTACGACTACAACTAATACTATAACTACCAAGCTATAACTAGTACTAGGTACAACTACTACTACAACTAGTACTACAACAACTACTCTAACTAGTAATATAATTACTACTACGACTACAAACAATACTATAACTACCAAGCTCTAACTAGTACTAGGTACAACTACTAAGCTACAACTAGTACTACAACTACTAAGCTACAACTAGTACTACAACAATTAAGCTACAACTACTGTCAGTTGTAGTACTAAGAACACTTAGAGACATTTGAACTAACTACTCCTAAACAATCAATTACCTACAATAAATTGGTGCACTCCAAAACAGACACACTCATATTATTCGTTAAATAACTAATTATCTTTGTCGCAATTAATAATTGATGTACGTTTCAGCGGGCCGACCAAATTTATTGAGTTGACAGCTCGCCTAATGCGAGATGTAATTAGATGATTATACCTACACACTTAATCCTGTCAATTATAATAACTGTCTATTATTGGCTCGTTGGGTTTCGTGGGATGTACCTAGTGTTTTGATAGAATATGGTATAATCTGTAATTTTTATTTTTATTTTTTGTTAGTATTTAGATGTAATTAGGTATATGTAATTATTTGTAATCTTGAATTATTATTATAGATGGAATGTAATTATTTTTATGACAAAACAACTGATCAGTGTACTGCACTTGCACTGTGTTTTTGCACGCCTACCGGTAAAATATGGCTGAGCCCACTATTTTATATTCTACCATGCTTTGTGTAATATTCCACCATGCTTTGTGTATTACCCATGTTTGCAAAATAAAAATATCTTTATCTTTATCTCTATCTCTATATTCTTTGTAGATTTAGCGAACTTGACTACTTAATAAAATGTATCGTTTATATGCACAGGTAAATATTTTTTTTGAGGATTTTTTATCGTGAACAACAGAACAAGAACACGAAAGAGATGGTGGGACGAACTTGATATAACTAACAACGAATGTTTCACACTGGCTCTAGACCGAAAAGCCTGGAAACCATGGGGGTAGGCCTTTGCCCAGCAGTGGGATAATGCAAGCCAACAGTACCAATAGGATATTTTTCGCATTTTTTTAACTAACTAAAAACAGTGCGAACAAGGTTTTTTTTTAATAGAAGCACGCAAGTTTCTGTCTCTTATTGGTCCATAATCATGTACTGAATCCATGGTACAGTGACACCACGTTATCCGTGAACAGAGTGATGGCGCTGTTGGCTAAGAAAAAGCATTTTTGACAAGACTTCAACTGTCAAATCGTATGAATTTGTTGTAGTTCCATTTTCTGCCACTTCACAGATAAGTTGGTAGTACTATAGGTATCAGTTTTCGTTACGATGTCACTTACACCCAGTATAATGTCTGAAGGTATATTTATTTTAAATTATGAACTGTATATAAATATGTCTAGGTGTATGTATGTTTTTTTTATTACTTTGTTTATGTATTACAGTTTATGTTGATTACTTAGATAAGACTATTTTTGAATTTCTGTTTGTTTTTTTGTACTTATATAATGGAAGTGTTGTTTTTATCCCACAGTCTACATTCTACAATGAATTTAAAATGCCTAAGTAGTGTCTTGTAGCAATGTACCTATACAAGTATACAGTCATTATAAGTCTGTCGTGATCAAAGGGAAAATAGGATCCTAGTGATAAGGCTTAACCTCTTCTTACTCTGAGAAGGTGCTCCGGTACCCAGCAGTGGGATAAAAATGGACTGGATTTATGATTAAAAACGCTCATATAACCCCACTGTACCCACATACTTATGCACCAACTGCCAATAAAACTGTAACACACGAAGTGAAGTCAGCAAACATCCTTAAATACACTGGCGTGCAAAAGTTTCGCCAATTACCAACTCGGAATTTTGCTAAACTCAATTCTACAAGTCGAAGATCGAACCGCTCCTTAGTCGTAATTAGGCAAACGCTAAGGCTGGTACATACAAGCCGTTTGACGGCATTTGAGGAACAAACTTCATTATAAAGTGAGCTTGTTTACGCTACTTAGGAATGAGGCGTGCAAGGAGAACTTTCAGCGGCAGTCAGCTGCATTTTATGGACAAATCTACTTTATAGATGAGGCTTCTATGACTAAATGATGACACGAATGGATTGGCAATTATGTCCACTAATTCAGTTAACTTCGTCTTAAACGTAAGTTGAGCCAAAGAGTTGTAGACAACTTCCATTTGATGACACGGTTGGCGCAGTAGCTAAGCGATTAGCTTTCTACTCTACGCGCTGCGGGTTCGATCCCCGCACGGAACAATTATTTGAATGATCTATAGATAGTTGTTCCGGGTCTGGGTGCGTGTGCATGTGACATGTGTGTTTGTAAACTGTACCCTCGATACAGGCGAAAACCTAGTGAGGGGCAAGATTAAAAAAAAAAACAAAATTACCAGCAATCAAATCAGCAAAATTTACTCTACGATCGTAAGCTTTTCCAAGTTGTGCTATAAAAATCAATTTTCCACCTATCACATAAAATAGAATACATTTTAAATTCATATAAACCAGTTACAAGCATTTATGAAATGTCAAAACACTAGGTGCAAATCCAGCCCAAACCACAATAATTAACCTGAAACTAAACAGCAATTACCTCTTCCAAAATCGTAGCTTTTGCAAACCGCTTCATATGAACAAACCCTTACCTCCTTAACAAAGTCGTGCGTTATTCATGAGCCAGGTGCCTTCTATGTGCGAGTTTTTGTATGTATAATTTTATTTTACGCCTGCTCGCGAGTGTAATTTCGCCGTATTTAAATGAGCGTATATTTTTTTAGCACATGTTTTGGATTCATTATAATGTTATGTTGATGTTCGCTAGTTTATAGTTTCAATGGAATACCGTCTTTTAATACTATGTGTAAAGAAAAGTTGATGGTGATGTAAAAAGAAATATCTATTTCAAATATTTTTTCTTCTTGTCATCTATTTTGATCATCTATTTGTATATGAGTAAATAAGTCGAATGGAGAAAGTAAGTATCCTAGACAGAAAAAGTGATCAATTAAGAAATACTCAGAAACAGGGAGAAAATACAAGTTTTAAAACACTTAGATAAAAGAAGAGCGATACATAATTGGTCACTTGATTAGACACGACACGTTTATTACCAACAGGAGGGTACAGTTTACAAACATACATGTCACATGCACACACACCCAGACCCGGAACAACTATCGCATCATACAAATAATTGCTCGGTGCGGTGATCGATCCCGCGGCACGTAGCGTAGAAAGCTAATCGCTTAGCCACTGCGCCAACCATGTCGTCACACACACAGTACCTACACAGTACTAGTTGGGTCAGATTTTTTTATTTATTTTTTTATTATAATCCATCAGTAGTCGGCTCTATCATTGCTTGAAATTTGAACTTGCGTGGTAAAATCATCAAATGAGTCCTCCCACCCCGGGCAGGGCGGGAGGGACTGTCAGACTTGTACTGACTAAAATCCACGGTGTTCCTTCAATAGCCCTTTACGTTCCGGGGTCACGGTAATGAGATAAGTCCCGCGACCTGAAATTTGAACTTGGAAAAATGTTATGTAAAATAAACACCGGCCAACAGCAAAAACAAAAAAATACACATCCTATACCAATCATCCCACAAAATTGTAATACCAAATCCTGCAAAAGGTTTCGTACACAATGTAAATATATCGATACAAGTATCGCGTTTATTACTCCGTTCTTTCATGCATAAAACACAAGGCCAAAAACTAATAAGAGTTAGTCGGCACCTTGACAACGGGCCGCGATATTATGATAAATAGAGCACCCTTGTCAGGCCGGCTGGGAGCGAAACATGTCGGAGATGGATGTGTCGTGGATGTGGTACAATTTGTATTATATGTTATGTTTTATCACTAAGAGAAAATAATATGAGTTGTTTATGAATTTAAAGAACTCTTTTGAGTAAACAGTTAAGTAAACTATAATAATTTATTGTCGTACACATAAGTTAAAAGTACGTGAGATACGCGAGACGCGTTGTACGCGGTCGGTCATCGTAGCTCCAAAACGGATGGACCGATTTCAGTGCAGTCTTTTTTTATTGAAAGCTAGTTTAATTGTGTATCATCTTAGCTATGTTTCATGAAAATCTGTTCAGCGGTTCAAAAGTTACAGCTCTTTTTCTAGTTGGAGTCGGGGGTTTCTGACAGTTAGGTTAGGTTAAAAATAAACTATCCCTGTAATGTCCCACTGCTGGGCACGAGTCTCTTCACAGAATGAAAAGAATTAGACTTTAGTCCACATTACCAACACACGCGAACCACACACACACACCACGTGCCATATTTATAACTAGCTTTTCCCGCGACTTCGTTCGCGTGGTGTAAGGGTGCTCGAAATATGTTTTTGAAATACATGTTTCTAATAATATTTTTTTTTACAAAATGCAAAATGTTAAAATGCGGAGACCGGATTTGAATCTGATATCTGTCAGCTTCTACTCTACGATTTACCGCAAAATTACGTAGTTAGTATTTATACTCGTAATATTAAAAAGAAAATTAGATTTATTGCCATCGAAAATATAATATTAGCAAGATTCGTTGCTCTAAGACCAACCGAAGTTCGCGCAGAAACTATCGCAAGTGAAGATTAAAACGTGAATAATATATAGCGAAGCATTTCGCGAATGTATGTGAGGAAGATATAAATAAAAATATTGATGCGCTGTCACCGCTTCATCATGTTCTCCGTGTGATGGCTTTCATGGATTTGGGTTGAAGGAGATAAACAGACTCAAGTGGTAAGGATAATATTATGGTGATTGTGAAATATTTTGTATGAGAGCTGATTTTTGTAATAATAGTAATAATTTATAATAAAACAGAATAATAGATTTTAATAAAAATAGGAAAACCGACTTTAATAAACTAGAAAGTATAAAAAAAAATTGTACAAAGTTAACAGCTTCTGACGTCCATGCCACTGCCAAAATAAGGTGCATTGAAGAATTAAAGGCCCCGGCTCGGGAGAAATATTATTTCAAGCAGAAAAATATATAAAAACGGTTGACAATTGGGAAAGATGTCGCTGAAAAAACATAAAAAAACAATGACAACATGCAGTCGAATTAAGAACCTACTCCTTTTTTGAAGACGGTTGAAAAGAAGAGATTGAAGAAGGAATACATCATTCATTGTATTTGTTATCTATGTAGTTTATTTCATAGGTATTTAGTTATTGGTTTAGTTTAGTATACCATAAGTTTAAGTGGTCTAAAGTAGTTATTTTTGTAATTTTTACACACTGTGTCTACGTGTCTATCATCCTTATTTCCAATCGCGGGACTACTGGAAGAAATTTCTTTAGAAATAAGTAGTTCCATTGTGCTCATTTGTCTGTAACATTTTTATTACCATGTTTCCTTGTGTGTACATAAATAAATAAAATAAATAAATACCTTGGACTATCTATACAGGTTGGAACTAAAATCGTGTAAATTCTAAATAAGAGAAAACACTTACATGTTATAGAGTATTATTGTATCTGAACACACCATCAAAATAACGATCATTAACACAATAATAATAATAATCAGTATAAAAATGAATTAAATTTTAATAATGTCTGCACTAAATAACTTACTTACATTATGTGGTGAGTCGAGTAATATAGAATTAGTTGTATGGAACAGCTGTTTTTCCCCACGAAATTTTAGATACGGAATTTATGAATCGTCATCCAAAATGTATCTCCTTTTTCATGTGTCCACAATATTTATTTTTTCAGTCTTTGGTGGCAGTCGTGTCACTCCAAACGCGCAATTTTGTTTTCTAGTGTCCATGTTAGTGCAGTTTTATTTGCTGCCAGTCAGGCACCCTCGCTGACACTGATGACGTTGAGTTTTAGAATGAATTGTGAAAATAAGTTCGGTTTAAAGATTCATTTATTTCTCAGAAGAACAACATTGTTCACATAAATGAGAAACTTAACTAAATATAATTAAAATAATTTTTTTTATTATAAAGAACAGTTCGATCCACCATAGTAATTTAAAACTAACAGTTATCAATAAGGTACACGTTCAATCTTTTTTTTAAAACATTAACAGATACGTAAGTTCATAAGTTCTTTCTATTTTTTTTTAACTTTGCTCCTCTCTTGGCTTGCTCCTGTATCGAGGGTACAGCTTACAAACATACATGTCACATGTCACACACCCAGACCCGGAACAACTATATGTAGATCATACAAATACTTGTTCCCTGTGGGGATCGAAACCGCGACACGTAGCGCAGAAAGCTAATTGCTTAGCCACTGTGCCGACCATAACATTATATATGATATTTTTTATGTAGTGCGCATTTGCAGAGTGATTCAGTGTCCGTTCCCAAATGCAACCGCAGTACTAAAATACACTCCAAAACAAAACGAAAAATTCGACTTAGTATGGGGGACACGCATAATTTACTAGCGCTAGCTTCTGAAGTCGGTGCCACTGCCAAGCTAGGCATTGAAAAATTAAAGGCCCGGACTTCAAAAGCTGTTAAGTTTTTTCAGAAAATTATTAGTAGCTTTTTGAAGTCGTCTTTTACTTTTTTTTTAAAGTTTATTTAATTTTTCTATTTTGAATGGCCTAAACAATACATAAATATGCGATTACAGTAATCGCGAGTGATATCCTGTTATTCATTCAAGAGTTCCATTACCTATCTCCGAAGGTCTTCATCAGATCTTCGCCAACTTTAAATTCTTTTTTTGTTTGAAAGCGTTTACTCTCGAGTATACGCTTACAAACAAAAAAATAATTTCCAAAATCAGTCTGCAATTGGCAAATTAATTGCGTAACAAACAAAGAAACAAAAAAACATAAAGTCGAATTGAGAACCTCCTCCTTTTTTTTAAGTCGGTTAAAAACATACCATAAAATACAAAAATTGGACTACTTAAAACGTCAGCAGACGATCGCGTTGATAGTATCGTATATCAAGCGAGTGTAGGGAAAAGTTACTCGATACCCACACAGGGACCCGAATCGGTCTGAAATATTAAACCCTAGGTCAGAGAGCCGGTTCGTAATAAAAATGTGCTTTATTTTTACACTTTGATGCTTTTAGAGGAAGGACCCTGTTCAATGATTAAGATATGTAAGGATGAAGCTGCCAGAAATACGGCTCAACATAGCTATTCGGTAAAAACATCTGACATCTCCGTTCGAATCTCACTGTTTATACCCGACTACGGAGAGGGTTATAATTATGTTTGACCGGTATGTTATGTGTGTATGTATGTATGTTCATCTGTTTCCTCATAACTTCTAAACTTCTTATCTAAATTCGACAAATGAGGCATAGGTAGGTAAAATCCAAATTAAAATATTTTATTTGCCCAAAAATACGATTAAATATTAATAATTATACAGTCTTAGGTATTAAAATTAACATGTTTTTTGGTTAGTATCATGGGTGATGACGTCCAACTGCCATCACCAATATGTTTGCCAAGCGTTATTTTAGTGGTCTATCATAATGTTCAATGTGCATGAATTTACATGCCAATAAATTATGAAGGACAATGTTACTATCTCACAATATATCATACAATAACCTAACCGTCAAAAACCCCCGACTCCAACTAGAAAAAGAGCTGTAACTTTTGAACGGCTAAAGAGATTTTCATGAAACATAGCTAAAATGATACCCGATTAAACTAGCTTTCAATTTAAAAAACTGCATTGAAATCGTATCTTGTCCGTGCACTTACCGTCGTTTTTTTTCTGCATCATCCTTAGGTTGACTGGTAGAAAATGCCTAAGGCAAAATTCCGCCTCTGTATGCATAAAGCATAAATAAATCGG
Organism: Allophyes oxyacanthae; assembly: GCA_932294325.1. NCBI lineage: Eukaryota > Metazoa > Arthropoda > Insecta > Lepidoptera > Noctuidae > Allophyes > Allophyes oxyacanthae. Next base: position 2,628,333 of record OW028623.1, on the reverse strand, counting down.
TCCATTCGTTTTGGAGCTACGTTACTACAGACAGATACACAGATCCACAGACCCACAGATACACAGGCACACAGATACATACTACAAACTTATAACACCTCTCTTTTTTGTCCGGAGTTAAAAGGAATTTTCGCAACCACAAACCCTGGTAGTTTCAAATACAAAAACATCTTTCAGAAATAACTTAGAAATAAAGGCGAAGACCTGCAAAGTATTAATATTCACACAACTGCAGCTGTCAACGTTTGTACAGTCCCACAAATAGGATATTCTTGTTATACATAATTCAAAATGTACACAGACACGGCTTCCGCATTGCAGTCCTTCAAACTTAGCTTGGTATAGCTACAATGCTGCCTACCCGGCAGGGACTTCAGGTTTAATTGATTAAGCCGCTTGGACTTCATTTTAACGGGAGATTTAAAATGTTGAGATATTGAAGGTTGGATTTTTATTTGGAAGAGAGTAATTTAAGTGTAAAATCTATTTCATTAGAAGCCGAGTAGGTAGATCAGAGGTCCAATTCCCGTGATTCAAAATGTTCAAAATATAGTTCCGAACTATATTTTGGCATTAAAGGGATCGGTACTAGAAAGGTAAGTAAAAATAGCTGATCCAGACATATAATTCAATATTACTTACTCTAAAAGTATTTGTAACCAGTAATAAAAAAATATGTCGGCAATTATTTACAAACGTTCCACTTGACTTTTCCTGTCACCAACAATCAGGCAGATGGTATGAAATATATTTTTGTACGATACTTTTTACTACAATAAGTTTTTGACTTGTGTTTTGTGCTCAAAGGTTTTGTGTTACTAACACTGTTTCAAATTCTTATAACAATAAATATAAATGCCGTGAATGTAGATGTCAAGTTTTTATGAATAAGTAATAGGGTCAGCCGTTAAAAACCAAAGAACAATAAATATTACTTATAATCATATCCTTTCGAGATTTATTGGAACAAACTGTCGAATAAAAAGCGGGGCCCTCGGCCATTGGTCTCAATCCCCTTCTCCACAACAAATAAAAATAAATCCTATATTTTACTACGCAATCAAAACATAATCTCCAAAATCGAAAACACACTAAACCGCGTAAATCTATAAAGTTGACACTGTCGAGTCAATTCCGACGCGACAAAAATGTAACGACAATTCTACATTTGAAAAATGCGAAAACTTTTTCGTTTAAGTTTGGAAACTCCCGCGTTTTATGTTCACATTACCGACAAACCTTTTTCGAGCTCGAAACCCGGTACGTACTTACAAGCGATCTTACTTTCAGTCACTGCGTATTTTATACGGTTCAACTATAAAATTTCTAATTTTGAGGGCGACTGGTTCGTTTCGAGATCTCCTTTTAACGCTGCTGCCCTGGTAGATGTAATATTTGATGAGAAGTAATTACTAGGTGCCTCGTTAGTTCGTACATATTGAACCCGTAACTTCAAATATTATTATCAATTTTAATTCAATTTCTAGGCAGCAATTGTAAACAAATACGGTACTTAATTTTACCCCAGTTCTAAGCAAATTCATGAATAGGTACGGTTTGTGTTCGTATAATTATTCGTGTCAAAAGCTCTACTAAGTCACTCAGCGCTACGTACTTTTCCTCTGAAAGGACTACATTTATTACAGTTTGCCGTACTTCCGTCAACCCGGCCTATCTAAACACGCAGTCGTCCCTAACATTTGAAATTTAATTGGACGCAACGCCATCTATTATTACTAGCAAGGCACTAAACATGTACAAGCTATGAATGGACCAGCACGCATGCGTACTACACATCGATCCGGGATACCAACATTGTAAATAATATAATCCGCGACAAAAAATTCACAGCCCATGTAATACTTCTCAAATCTAGTTCATAAAATTCAAATTAAAACCTTCAGAAGTTCTCAAATAAAATATAATATAGCAGGAGCTCATAAATAAAATGGAATGAATCCCGTTACGATGAACGTATAAATACAGAGAAATTCAAACTTTGAAACAGATATTACAAAGAAAATTTTATTATTAAACGTCGATGAGCCCTCGTTTCGGCGATACCGAATATTTCATTCCTCCTATAAAATTTTATTCTGAGTCGGCGCACTGACGCCATATTTACGCCGTTTTCCCGCCAGTAGAGGCGCCACGATCGCTGCAGCCTCTCGGGCGTAGCTGTCAAAATTACGTTTACGAAAAAAATCGCGTTTGTTCTAACAAACATCGATATCCTATTGTGCTAATCGAACTTTTTAAATTACTTGACAGATATTTGAATACAGAACAGTCGGATTCCGAATCCGAATCCCGTTTAATCCTAACCTATTCGTGCAGCATCGGTAGTGCATGGTGACAATAATTTTTGGTGTTATTGCAAAATGTCCCGGACAGTTCTTCTTATGTTTTTGTTTATTTTTGGCGTATGTTACTGTAATCCTGATGCAAAGAGACTTTATGACGATCTACTGAGTAACTATAATAGATTGATACGACCGGTTGATAAGAACAATAATACTGTGCTGGTGAAACTTGGCTTGCGGTTGTCACAACTGATTGATCTGGTAAGTACTTGAAAACATAACTTTATTCTGTTACCACCAATCTTTGAAAGACAACACAAACAATTTCGACGAAGGCAAACGTATCCGATTACTGTAAGCTCATAAAATTTATTGTAACAAAATACAATGATGAATTGGATTGCTTTGAATTATTAAGGATTGTTTTTTGTATCGTAAATCAATGTTAATTAATTAAGTAACAAAACACAGATAATTATTAGTATTGTTGATTGTTAGAATGTTAGCTAATGAGTTAAATATGACAATTCTGTATAGCTTTATGAAGTAACTTAAAAATGTGTGTAGAAAATCGATTACATACCAATAAAATTTTGAACAAACACGAGTAAATATACTATCCTTACCAATAATTCATATTATGTATAAATACGAAAGTAGCCCCGTCTCTATGTCTATCCATTTCATACCTTTTAACAACTAAACGATCGATCTTGATGAAATTTAACAAAGAAATGTGCATCATGAGGAAGGAAATTGTTTTTTTTTAATTCTATTTAATTTTTATTTTATTGAAATTATAACTTCTTAGTTTTGTCGTACTATTAAAGAGATGCATGAAGTGCCGCGATATAGCCACAATTGAATGAGACAGCTTTATGAAGTGCCGTGTCTACTCTAGTACGTAGGACATACCTAATAAACTCATTAGTTTAGGGCAACAAATTTAAACTGTTGGTGGCAAGCATCTTAATTTTGCTCAGCAATTAAAAAACACTGAACTGATTGATATTCATGTACTTAACTTATCATATCTTTGAAATCATTTTGCTAAATAACTTTACATGATTAGTTTTACAGCAGAGAAAAAAATATCAAAAAATACTTAAAAAAAACTGATATTTTCATTCTACAGGGAAAGGATAACGATTTGAGCCTCAATTTTTTTTGTACAGATTAGTCTAATCTCACACTTCAATATCATCATTTTCGTGGCCTTATCCCATTTTATTTGGGGTCGGAGCAATAGGTATGCCTTTTTCCATTCATCTCTATCAGACGGCATATCCAGATTAACATCCTTTACATTCATGTCATGTTTCACACAGTCCATCCATCTTTTCTTTCGTCTGCCTCTTCTCTGATAGCCATCAAAATTCATACTTACAACTCTTCCTATAACATGTTTCTCATCTCTCCGCATTACATGTCTATACCACGACAACCAGTTACTTTTCAGCTTATATATAACTAACTGGTACAACTTTCATATTTCCTCTAATATACTCATTCCTGATGTCCAATCTTGTTACACCACACATTCCTGTCAACATTCGCATCTCCACTGCATGCAATTGCCTTTCATCCACACTTCAATATAGTAATTATAAAATTAACGATAGTCTTTGTTTAAAACGATAAATACTGTTTCGACGCAATACGCACAAGATAGCTCGCGCGCGTTTTTATATGCAGCCGATTTGAAATTAATTGTATACCACTGTAATCATTCACTACATTTCGACTAATGAACATGAAAACGTGCATTTCATTATTTCAAACGTAAATCGGCTATCACAATAACAAAGCTAAATACTTGGACACAACAAGTTACCTACTGTAAAAGCTTTCCGATGCCCTCATGTTAAACTTATTTCGTAAAGGGAAAATAGCAAGAATCTCTATGGTTTATTGATTACCGCAAACAACCCACTTATGTACCTGTAACCATGGAAACCGGAGAGTTCCACAGGTGTGCCGATGTGGACAGCCCTCGTGGGCCTACTCAAATATTTAGTAAATATCTTCAAATTATAATGTATGGCCATGTAAGGCTCTTGTGGTTCTCGGCTTGCATGACTTGCTGTGTTACTTGGATGATATTGTTATTTTGTATGGCCAAAAAACAAATAGACCAACAAAGTATATAAAAAACTATTATTTATTTAGTTATATAATGAATATCCAATAATGTACACCATAAAAAATATACACGTAAAACTTGCATGAACAAAATTTTGAGTTGTACCTATGCCAAATTTCGATGAAATCGGTGCAGTAGTTGAGGCGTCAAGAAGGAACCAAACAAACAGACAAACTTTCAGAATTATAATATTAGTATGGATTGTTTATAAATATCACAGACATAACAAATTATTTTATTACCTATATGTAGTAGATATGAAAAGAGATAAGCCATCGATCGATAGGCCATCTTATATGACAAGATCGTTCCATTAAAACATATAAAAATAGATGGGCAGAGAGGTAGAGGAAGGCCACGCATAAGTTACATGAGCCAAAAAACCTAACCGTCAAAAACCCCCGACTCCAACTAGAAAAAGAGCTGTAACTTTTGAACGGCTGAACAGATTTTCATGAAACATGGCTAAGAACACTCGAGATAAAATTAACTGACACAAAAAAAAAACGAAAATCGGTTCATCCGTTTGGGAGCTACGATACCACAGACAGATACACAGATACACAGACAGACACGTTAAACTTATAACACGCCTCTTTTTTGTTGGGGGTTAATAAAAAAAAAGGTTGCTGTCATGTCGTATAGGAACTTTAAGGAGACTGCACTGGGGAGTAAAACATGGAGAGTACTGCATCAGCCACGCCAACAAGAGCAAAGCTCTTAAATTAGAAGAAGAGACAGAAGTATAAAAACTTACAATAAAGTAAAAACTGACTTCAAAAATCTAAAAAGTATAAAATAATTTTCTTAAAAAACTTAACAGCTTCTGAAGTCGGTGCCACTGCCAAGCTAGACGCATTGGAGAATTAAAGGTTAAATAAACATGCGATTACAGTAATCGCGAGTGATATGCTGTTAATCATTCAAGAGTTCCATTGTCTATCTCCTAAGGTCTTTATCAGATATTCACCAAATTTTAATGAGACCAACTCGAGAGAACAAACGTTAAAAAAAAAGAATTTTCAAAATCGATCCGCAATTGGCGGAGTAGCTAATAGCGAAACAAAAAAAAACATGGCGTCAAGTTGATAACCTCCTCCTTCTTTTGAAGTCGGTTCAAAATAGAGAAAGCTGCATCAGCTACGCCAACAATAAAAAAACTCTTGAAGAAGAGAGTAAAGTATAAAAAGTTTATAATGAAAGATTTGCACACAATAAATCGAATTTTGATGTAAACAATTTAGCTATGGTAACTTGTAGCCATAGCAACAGGGTTCCACAAGTGTTTCGGACATGGATAACCCTCACGGGGCCTAAACATTTGAAAAGGGATTAACCACAAACAGACGAATTTAAGAAACCTGTTTGTTTGGGACTTAACCTGTTAAATCCGGTTCAGATTAAAGAAAACGGTGCTAAGTGACGTCCACCTTTTGTTGAGTTTATCGAACATACTTGTGTATTTGGAAAGGTTTACGTACCACGGATTAAGTTTGTTGACGTGTAGGTGAATATTTAGAATAGAATAGAATGGAATAATATGGGCCATAGCACACTCGATACTGTTAGCATCGGTGAACAGCTATTTTGCAATTGCATTGATGCTGCATCGCATTTTACCGACTATTTTACTAATTTGTTTGTTTGCGGGGGTCTACCGCGTAACAAAATGGTAATGAACATCAGACTCTGGTAATAAACTTCAATACGATCTTGAGACCCTAAACTTCGAGTTACCTTGAATGAAAATTACCGATCATAAAGTTGGGACTCCCATCATCAGTATCGGTATTTTTTTTACAAAGTAGTTCGATTTTTATTCTCTCACGATCGTATTGAAGTTTATTACCAGACTCTGATGTTCATTACCATTTTGCCACATGGTAGACCCGCTGATTCAAAAAATTCTTTCACTAATTGAAAGCTACACTCTCCCTGAGTGATACAGGCTATTTTATTTTGATAAAAACAAAGCGCGTGGATGAAACCATGGGCAACTGTTACTATGGTATAAAATAAACAGATTCTAAGAGATACTGACGTAAAAAATATCCAATTTGGCTCTCATTGCAACCAAGAAATGCAGCCAAGCAATGCTAAAACGCATCCATTGTCTAGTTTTCAAGTGAAGTTCTAGAATATTTATTACAGTAATAAATTGTGGAAGTCCCAACCTGATCTTGAAGATTACGGTGCATTCTAATTCTTCCTCACGGGTAAAGAGAACTTATAATAAGAATTCATACTAGCAAGGATACAATTGCTTTTAATAAAAATAACCTAACCGTCAAAAACCCCCTTCTCCAACTAGAAAAAGAGCTGTAACTTTTGAATGGCTAAACAGATTTTCTTGAAACATAGCTAAGATGATAACCGATTAAAGTAGATTTCAATAAAAAAAAATTGTATTGAAATCGGTCCATCCGTTTTGTTATACAATGTCACAGACAGACACACAGATGCACAAATACATACTACAAACTTATAACACCCCTCTTTTTTGTCGGGGGTTAAAAAGATTCAATTGAAATGTCCATATAAGTAAAGAAATTTCTTAATCAATACACAATGTGACAATATATATTATGTATATCTTGGTCAGCCACGATTCCACGAACTTTACAATAGTAAAAACCAATAATAAAATAAGGCAATAAGGCCTCCTAAAATATATTTTAACGTCTCATTAAAAATGTGTCCTTCTGAACGGCGGTATAACAAGATAAAAGGTAGCACCAAACTATTATCATTTAAACTACGTACAAAGTTACAGGGTGGACAAATTCCTGGCGCTGCCTTAACGGTGAGTTCGTAGTAGGAATGCTAACTATGGGCTCAAAGAGGTTCTGTAACCATGTATTCTGTATTTTTAGTGTCGGGAAATTCGTCGCATATCGTCTTTGTTAAAACAATTTTAGAATTGGAATTTGTCAATTCCTTAAGCTTACAAATTTTGTTGTCTTCACCACAATCAGTGAAATTTAGTAGACCACTTTTATTCGCTCAGATTAAAGAGATTCTTATGTTGTGATCACATTAGGGTAATTAACATAGGATGCGGTGCGGCGCCGCCCGCCGACAAAGAGCCCGCCGGCTAAGATCGACAAAGTACATTGCTAAATTAGTTACAATGTAAAATACGACATTATTATAATAATAAGACTTGTAGATTTTTTTTAAACAATAAATAACTTTTAATTAGTAATAAATAATTATATTTTATTAATAAAATTCTCAATTGCCGTAATTTAACTCGCTGTTCTATTTAAAAACAAAATCGTCTTTAAAAAAGTACATGACTCTAAATGAACACTTTTTAATCTGAAACTATCAACAACCCGAGCTAACCGAGAAGTTTTTATTTGCGCACTAACCTAGTCACTAACGACTGCAGTTGTAAAGGGCGCTTAATTGAAATAAAATTGACGTTTACAGGCTGCGCGGGACTCTTAATTGCTATGCAGTAGCCACGTAAGCTGTTCTCGATCATTCTGTACGGAGCTCGGCTGTTCTCGGCAATCCTCGGCAGTTTTCGGCTCGTGGCCAGTTGGAACCGGTTTTATGTCGTTTTTATGACTCAGCCATTCTGAGCCGGAGTTTGCGTGCCTGAAATGTTTTCGAAATTGGTTTGATCTCCTCGTTCGGAGTATTTTTGGTTTTTCGTGAAAGTTTAATGCGTGCGAGAATGTTGTATACTAGATGAGATAGCATGGATAAACGCTGTTGGGAATGTAGTGGGTTTTAAAACTAGTGGGTAAATGTATGCGGTAACAGTAGCCTGTATTTTATGCTTCGTTCAGACGCTCATTCTGGTTTTATACTTTACTATTTTGTTTATTTTTTCCGGACAGAATCGTAAAATACTAGTAGAATTCTTGAAGAAAGAAATTCTTCAGCTCGAAACAGCAAAATTCAAATCTTTTGATTAAGGGGGTATTTTACAGGAATGCCGCAAAAACCGATTTGTATTTACAATTTTTTGAATAGAAATTCTTATTTCTTTGTCCCGAAAAAAATATATATGAAACTTGAAGATGTGACAATCTTTGCACGGTTGTCCGATACATGATTGGATGAAGTTGGCTCGATAAAAAAAATTCGCAAAGTTACCCCTTTTAAAAAAGTGTTTACAAGATTATTTCTAAAACATGATATTATTTCAAATAATTTTTACATCACAATATTGGTAGCAAATATACCAACCAAAATCGGTTGTTATTTTTTCATAATATTACGTATATTGGTCACAATTTGATAAAAACCACAAAATTCGTGATTTCTGTCATCTCTGCCATCAATCAGTCGCGTTTCGGCGCGCATCGAGGTCGGACCTGTGCAATTTTTTTTGACGTTCCTGCGCTACACTTTATTAAAAACCAAAAGAAAGAATGACAGTATAATCATTAAAAAAAATATTAAAAAGAAACAGGAAGTATAAGTAACTTGCCTTTTATTCAGAAAAACTAAGTATTTCGTTTATAAAATCAATATGCTAAAATAATTTCTTGACATCTCCGTCAAGAATTCATTTTATAGGATGTAGTATAGAAAAATCAGTATGACAATTTGTAGTGTTGAGAACAAAGAGTATGAAGTTTTATATATATTCTATTTACCTACTTATAGAACAATATTTATATAAAAATAGCGATGGAACTTCGACAAATATTCCCGCTACTAATGAACGTATTTTTATCAACTTTTGTAAACCTCGTAATTGACATGTCTACCAAGACAACCAGTTTAATTGGAATTTTTTGAATACTATAATATATATTATTTATTACTCATACAATTTTTTTATACAGACTAATAAAAAATACATAAATAAAATTTAATAAACTATAACCATTTGTTAGGTTTTTCCATGCACCGTTGGTCTGTCAACAGTCCATTACGCAAAATGTGATCGAACACAACGAATCATGTAAATCAAAAGACTATACTCAAGTTATTTTTGTTGAAGATAGTTTAAAATTGCCGCCTTTCTTTGTCGTTGTTTTTTTTTATCAGTGTCTATGTTGTTCTATGGTTCACTACTCTCTACTCTATGAATCATGAATGTGTGTTGTTTTATTTTAAATAATAAAAGTTCAGTTTTACTTCATAAAATTCGTTTAATTATTTTTTTACAATTTTATATTTTATTATTCAACATAACAACTAGCACATAATATGTATTTCTATCTTCTTGTATATTTATTTGATTTTAGTATTAGAATCCAGCGCTGCGGTATTTATTTTATCTGTCGCAGCATAATTATGCTGAGATAGGGACATTTTTTGGCCTCTTGCAGGTTTTATTAACCCCCGACAAAATAGAGGGGTGTTATAAGTTTATAATGTGTATCACACAGATACACATTATAAACTTATAACACCCCTCTATTTTTATCTATGTATCTGTGGGTCTGTTTGTGGCATCGAAGCTCCAAAGCGGATGGACCGATTTCAATGCAGTTTTTTTAAAAATTGAAAGCTAGTTTAATCGGGATGGTTCTTAAAATCTGTTCAGCCGTTCAAAAGTTACACCTCTTTTTCTAGTTAGAGTCGGGGGTTTTAGACGGTTAGGTTATTGTTATCATTATTTGAATTTTTTGTGTGTTTATTTAATTTCGTGTGCGAGTCCGAAATAAATATTTTTTCTTTCTTTCTTTTAATTTTGAAGCTCTTCACCTGCATACATAGCAAGGAATATGGTTTAGATCTATGAATTAGCAATTTCTTTTTTGGTAAAATAGCAACCCTGTGAATGAACTTAAGTAGGTATGACTACGGAAACGGACGACGCCTACAGGTGTGGGTAAGAGTAGGTTATTATCTCAAGGCATGGATTTGAGTTGGTCTATTCTTCTAACATTAAACACACATTGGCAGTGTCATCAGGTTTGTCGTGCCGATATATCGGTTTCGTTACGGCATTATCGGCTTAATGTGAAAATGCCCAATGTTGGTCGAGACAATTATGTGCACTTGCATAAACTCATCCACAATAGGTATGACCGATAGTTTATAAGTAGATAGTTAAATAGGTCTAAAATCTACAAATACAAAACGGACGAACAGATTTTCTAGCGTAATATAGGACACTGGGTATATGATATTATGGATTTATATTTTTCAAGTATTTGCTGGTGTCATACTGCATGTTGCTAATTAATATTGCTATTCTGTGACACGTGTGTCACACGGTCTGATACGTCAATTGCGCAATTGCGTGAACGGAGCTCCCCTAGTGGGTGGGGCTTAGGCTGATACTTCACCCCCTCAAAAGTAAGAAATCGTCGTAAAATACAACCTTAAGCAGTTAGTTTTAAACAGTTATTTTCGCAGCCTTTAGCAGGTCGTTTGATACCACGCATTCTAAAAATGATAAAGTTCGAATACAGTTATGCGCTCATTCGAGGGATTTCCAATCAGACTTTTGGATCATGCGTCTTATTAATACGAAGTTTGTGGTAGTCTGACGTGGCGCGGACTACGTATATTTTGTCCACCATTTCCGGGTGGTAGCGGTGTACTGACCAGTGGACTCTTTGTCCACCGTGTGCGTTGTTGCATAGGATTCCTTAAGCTCTATCCTCTCGAGAAAAAGTCCATCATCTGCTCAGGGCCACTATCACACTATCAGATAACGTAATCAGACAAGCCAAACAATAAAAATGTATAACCGAATACTACTTAGAAACCACTATAAAGTAGATGGCCTAGCGGTGGGACGCTTGCCTTCCACGCAGGAGGATCAGAGTTCGACCCGGCCCGCAACTCTGACTTTACGAATTTTATGTGCAGATCGTAATTTGATTATCACTTGCGTTAACGGTGAAGGATAACATCGTGAGGAAACCTGCACATCTGAGAGGACCTCATAAACTCCTCGATGGTGTGTGTAGTTCGCTAGCCCGCACCATGCCAGCGTGGCGGAATTAGGCCTAGACCTTCTCATTATGAGAAGCCCATGCCCAGTAATGGGCTGGATTTATTTATTTATTATAAAGCAAATACCTACGTTAAAAATATAGCAGGGCAACAAAATTTTAAACCAACAACCTTAAGAGAGGTGAGTGTATACTTGATACTATACTCACAATAAAAAACGATACTATAATAAGCACTCACCGTCCACAATTTGATATCCACGCTTACGTCATAGCTATCTTAGTTTCGTCGCGACACGAAACAGACGAAATTGCTGACAATACAAAAGTCGTGTTCAATTTTGTGTAAGCGAAACACGTTTTACAGAAATGACGACAGTAAAACGTTAAACGATGTCTGGATGTCGCGTTGTAAAATACCTAGTTACAGACGAATCACCTCGGAGACTTGTGGGCGTCCACACTAACGATTGATTTGGAGAAATTGACGAAGTGGTCGATTTTGAGAAATTGACAGATTTGTGACGACATTCGAGAGCTGAAAACGGTCATTTGCGGTTTCAAGGATATATTTAACCTCCCATTAAATAAGAAAATATTAAATTTATAATTATGTCAATTTTGCCAATGTATACATTAAAAACATTACTAGATTGCAAAACTGTTATTTCTTCTAATAAGTTTGGACTAGACTCCTTGTTGTAAGACAATTTTACCGTCCATACTTTAATATTTCACAAGTAAAGTACCTAAGTCAAACTTATCAAAATTACTAGTACTAAGAATTTTTCTTCGGCTGTGTCTTTTGGCCCAGTGCCAGAGTGCTTAGCCTAAAGCGTTAGCTCATTAGCGAGTGCTTGAACACTTTTTTCTATTATGTCATACGGTTAGGTTCTGATTTTCGAAGCGATGGAGTCAATATTTGGGCTGGTATGATCGTGATTTATTCTGCCACCTCTTTTTCTCATAATTTTAGATTTCTTTTATTTTAATTGGCCAATCCACTGAGGCAAACTTATACACAGTATCGTATGGGTTTAGTTGAAAATCAGCGCCGCGCATTGATGTCTGGCATACGCTGACTAAACCTTTTTGGTGTAACCGTCAGGTCCACATGATTGTAGTATAATCTACATACATACTTTATATATCTATGTGATTATTTTAATTTCAAGTTTTTAATTTTAGTTTTTTTATTTTATTATTATTATTGTACCTATGTGGTGCCTTAATTTTGCAACCAAATAAATTATAATTTTTTCTTTCTTTCTTTTTTCTACGACCAAATCTATACTATAGCATACATTGTAGTGCATCCAAATATTGAGAAGCAACTGCTACGGCGTAGTCTTCGTAGCACGCCGTAGACCCTTTTGTTCTACAAAACTACGCTATGTAAGTACAGATGCGCAAATCGTAATTACAGCCAAATACTTCGTAAGATATACGAAATTAAATCTATCTTCCTACTCGTACATAATAATTTCTTACGTAGGTAGGTCAGTTCACACAGTTTTACAAAATAAAATTATAAACTGCAACACAAACATTTTCAAAACAAAATTTACAACCAATACTGTTTAGACTAGCATTATTGCATCGTATACGAATCACGAATCCGAAAAATAAATCGGTACAGCTGAAGCTCCTTATTTCCCGAGGGATTAAAACCAGAAACCGAATCTTCCCCAAAAGATGAAGCTACATATTTTTAGCCTTCTATACCGAAACATTCTTACTAGAAAGTAAAAATAAAACATTTGGTGAAACAAAATGGTCGTTTACTTTTATGTTCTAAAGAAAACTTGAGCAAAATGTTTGTAATGTCGACGGAACCACTTAGGTTCACGATCAGTAATGTGGATTTGAAGATTGCAGTCACAAATGCACTGTAAATATTATAGCTTCAATTGCTAACATTACAAGTCCTATCTCGACTAGATTGTACTGCACACGTCAGACAAATCGGTAGCAAACTTTTTAATGTTATAAATGTCAACAAAAAAAAATCCATTGAAATCAGTCAATCCTTATTGGAGCTACTATACCACAGACAGACACACATACACAGATACACACTACAAACTTATAACATCCCTCTTTTTTATCGTAGGTTAAAAATAGAACATTAGCACTGCACACTTCAACGCACATGACCCAAAAAACAGGTCCCTCAATATTCGGTGACAGCTGCATCATTTTCCGGCAATAAGATAGAAAGAGACGGAATGCTATTGACCAAGTCCGTGGCCGATTATGTCACATTTAAAAAAAGTATGACGCCTACGATCACGGTCGACGCTATCCAAAGACGTATTTCCGATTCGCTGCTCGGATTTCAAAAAGGTTTTGCAATCCGAACACATTTCCGTCCGACACGGACGTAAGCGTCGTGCATCCAAAAAAATGTCTGAACTGTGAGTGTAGTCTCCTGATCCAACTATAAGACCGGGAAAGCGAATCGAGAATATGGGGCCAGCTTTTCCCTCGGTGTGGATCGTGGTGTATATGATGACGAGGGATGAGATGCATGTTACAAGAAAATTTAAAGCACTATATTATAATACAGTCTAGTACCTGTAACAATCTATTAGCACTGAGGCAGATTTATCGTAACAGTTAAAAATAACAGATATTTAAAGATAACAGTTGTTCCTGCTAATGCCAATAATAATTATCTGTAGTAACAAATAACAGACACAAATTTCATTCACAGCGAACCTTGTTTGTTATTTTATTAAATAACAGTTTTGCTCTCATTCTTACTAACTGTTTTAATGCTTGCTAAAAAGAAACTAGTATTTAATACTTCAACAAATATACTTATTTGGTGGGTTATAGTCTGGTACTATGAAAACAATAGGCTGTTATTTAGTAACAGATATTTCATCCTGTTATTTTTGTGTAACAGTAACAGAGATAACAGGTAACACAATTGACTGTTATAACCCATCCTACAGTCTATGATAGCTACACTACAACTATATGTAATTACAAGCGAAACGATAATTGCAGGTACGTTAACAAGGCAACAACCGCTTGCGTATACATGAAGACTATCTATTTCCTTGAATTAACTTAGAGAATTTCTGTATTCTAGTGTCAGTTAGTTAAATTAACTTAGAGAATTACTGTATTCTAGTGTCAGTTAGTTAAATTAACTTAGAGAATTACTGTATTCTAGTGTCAGTTAGTTAAATTAACTTAGAGAATTACTGTATTCTAGTGTCAGTTAGTTAAATTAACTTAGAGAATTACTGTATTCTAGTGTCAGTTAGTTAAATTAACTTAGAGAATTACTGTATTCTAGTGTCAGTTAGTTAAATTAACTTAGAGAATTACTGTATTCTAGTGTCAGTTAGTTAAATTAACTTAGAGAATTACTGTATTCTAGTGACAGTTAGTGCTACTTAAAAGTTCAGGAAAGGTGTTCTTAGGTTTTTATAGCGGATATTTTTTTATGTAATGCGCATAATTTGTAGTGGTTCAGTCTCTGTTCCTAAATGCAACCGCAGTATTGAGATAAACTTTAAAACAAAACGAAAATTCGATTCGAGTTATGTCATATAATTCTTAGTACCAGATCATAAGATAACCGGCGGGTCTACCGCGTAACTAAAATGGTAATGAACATCGACTCTGGTTATAAACTATAATACGATCGTGAGAGACTAAACTTTGAGGTACCTTATAAGTTCTTTTCCGATCATGCTGTTGAGACTCTCATCTTCATAATCGGTAAATTATTACAAGGTAGCTCAAAGTTTACACGTTAGATCCCCTGGAGCGATATGTAGGTACCTAAACCATAGACAATGTTCGGAATAGCTGCTCCTATGTGTTACTTTATTATTTTATCTCCAGATCACAATGGAACAAACAAGTAAAAGTACCTCATACTGGGCACTACTCAAGTGACAAATACATCTAATAAAATTACACAAATGATGCCCGACTTTCCTCTAAAACTGACAAACAAAATACAACCTTACACCCCGATGTTAAGGTTGGTTATCACTTAGCAACTGCTTAGAGGAGATTGCTACACTTGCATCCAGACTAGTCTATTCCACTTCATGCATGATTCCACACGTGATCTGCGTGTCATCTCCTTAGTTTGGGATGCTGTGGAATATTCATAGACTGAATTAACTGGTTGAAACGTTACGTAAGTTTACGGATTGGTTTTGGCGTAATAGGCAATATTCCATCCCGCTGAGTTACATGATGCTTAATTGGGTTTTAAGAAGTAAGAAATTCCGAATGGCTTGATGACTCAGTATTCATATAAGTGTGTTTACGCTATGATTAGCTATTATTAGTCATAATGAATATAATGTGTAAAAAAAGTCCAGACATTTCATTTCTTGGGTTATACAACAATTTTTTTTATGTAGAGCGCATAATTTGTAGTGATTCAGTCTCTGTTCCTAAATGCAACCGCAGCATTGGGGTACACTTTAAAACAGAACGAAAATTCGACTTAATATGGGGGACACGCATAATTTACTAGCGCAAGCCATACAAAATCAATTTTTTATTTTGTTTTAGAGTGAATTTTAGTCCTGCGGTTGCATTTGGAAACGGACACTGAATCAATCTGCAAATTTTGCGCACTACATAAAAAAGGAAATTGTTTTTGGAGTTCAGATATTATGCACTATATAAGGTGCTACCTCTCTACTTCAATCCTTTTAAGGGTTTATTATACTCATCAAGAACAACTTTTACCATAGGACTCACACAGAAATCACGAAAAAAAATCTGCTGTCCCATACATTTAGTCAAGTAATATTGAATTATTTGTACTCCACCTACCCACCCTCATTACGTCTTGCCAAGTGTCCTGCCCACCACCATTTCACAGCCGTTATACGTTGTACAAAGTCTTGGACTTTACTCCTTCGTCAAATTTCCGTATTCCGGACTCTGTCTCTCAAAGAAATAGGTAGTGTTTTGTCTTACCTAAATACCTACACTTAGGTACAAAACTTCCCACATCCATTTCTTCCGTGAGCCTAACATCGGACCCTAAGTAGAATAACATTCATAACGATTACCTAAAGGACGATATGTGGACACGGCTTTAGCTCGGTACGCAAAGATTTAAATCTTGAAACATTAGCTAAATTCGGTCTAAGGGTTCTGAGTCGATGAAGGTAGAAGTGGGAATTTCCTTGCCTATTAAGAAAGGGATCAAACCCATCAAAGGCATGATCATATTTTAGAATAGAAGTCTTGAAAATAGTTTGGAGGATGTAAGAGGATGCAACATCTTCATCTCTTCTACAAATAAGATTTATTTATGTATCTAACTGACTATAGTAATTGCTGTCTGAATTTGAGGTAGTTTTGCGGTGCGGAGGGGGGGATGCCACACACCTACTGTTGGCTAAGCTAAGCTTTATGGTGCGTATCATGGGCCTGTGACTGACATCTCTCGTCACACCCCTCCCGCACCGCGCAACTGCTTCATAAACAACCAACCGTCTCAGTTTTATTGTTATTTACTTATTAATTAATTAATTACAACGGAATATCCTCCAATTATATTCATATACAATTCATTTCACAAAACTTCAAACATACTTTCACAACAACACTCCACCCATCCACAAACATATCACAATCGGGTGTACTATCGAGTAAGGTGTTGATTGCACTGTGCATGGGACATAGCGGCGAATGAGCGCGTGACACTGTGCGACACTGCGTTACCGCAAATAATCTGTGCCCGTGTGAAGGCCTATGGCGCAAATAATTGTCCGGTTGTTATGTCACTAAGGCAACAAACATTCGGCCCGCCTGATGGGAAGTGGTTGTCGTAACCTATGAACGCTTGGAACACCAGGGGCATCACCCGCGCGTTGCCGACCCTACTACTACCGTTGTGTTGGCACACCAACAGGATGCTTCCCCAAGGAGCATTGGCGACCTTGCTCACCGTTAGGAACATAACACTGCAAAAGAGCATTGTTATTTGGCCATGATATTCTGCAAGGTGGTGTTACTTCCCCAGTCGGGTAGTTTCAATTTTGAGCGGAAGTCCAACTAAGTAAGTCTTAAAATTGGGATAAACATCGGAATCAGTGGAAGAATTTCTTTGTGGTTTTCACCCTCATTTAGGGCTTTTTTGGAAAAGGCTATCATTATGCTTTACTATCCAGAAGCTAAGCAGTGACACGGACTGCAGCTAGTTCGTTTTTTTTTTTTTATGTATATCTAGGTAAGTACTGCTCGAAGTGGAATGTAATCAATCATTGATTTTCGATTAAAAGACAAATTTTAATGATTATGCATATAATTCGTCCATAATGTTGATAAAAAAAACATACCTAATAGAAAAAAATTGACAATTAAATAATACTTTATTTTCACACGCGGTACAATACCTGACAAAAGTAAAAGTACTTTATTTGCTCAAAAATGTTGGCAGTCCTAGACATATAGTGAGTTCAAAATAACTAGTTACAAAGTTCATACGCACAGAATACAGAAAAGACCTCTTTCTGTGTTCTGTGTTACGAACACGTCAATGCAATAACGGTTGTTTTTACTTGGCTGAGAGGACAGTATAAACTAAATAGTATTTATAATGACAAATTTATAACTATTTGTATTACGGGTATGTTTGCCGTTTAGCCCACAAATTAACGGTTGTGGTATTGACACGTCCAAACAGTTTGGCTGAACGACAGCTTGGACCGGTTAGCATAAAGCAGGCTATACACGTATCAATTTATCGACAGAATGTCTGTAATGACCTGTAATGACTCTTGTTTTGAATTATTTTTAACCCGATAAAAAGAGGGGTGTTATGAGTTTGTAGTATGTATCTGTGTCTGTCTGTAGTATTTATCGTTACTCTAAAACGGATAGACCGATTTCAATGCAATTTTTTTAATTGAAAGCTAGTTTAATCAGGAATAATCTTAGCTATATAAAAATCTGTTTAGCCGTTCGAAAGTTACAACTCTAGCTAGTTAGAGTCGGGGGTTTTTGACGGTTAGGTTATAATAGAATTTGTTATAGTGTATGAGGTGACTGGTGAAAATGGCTTGATGCACTCATTGTGAAAGTTTTCCAGACTACTTATCCATAAAAAAATTTTTAACGAAATCAAATTTCTTTACTTTTTCTGCTGCCATGAAGTAACCAATTACTCCTCATGATTGAAAACGGTATCAGTTTTCGCAGAGGGTTCAAAACGGAATTATTATAATAAATTTAAGCTCGTGGGTTAAAAATGCGGGTTAAAAACGGAAATGTGGAGGAACGAGGTATGGTGTTCCTCCATTGAAAAGGGAGGATCCTCCGACCAGGCGAGGTGATATTGCCTGGCGGGCCGAAGCCCGACGGTTGATGTCGGACAGTTGTATATTATGCTAGATACGAATATCTTTTTCCTTGCGCGATGCAGGATTCGTAATGTGATAGTAGTTATTCTATGTTGCGATAGATGTCGCTACATCACTCCCCCCCCAGACCGGAGGTCGATACTGATGAGTCTTGAGGTTGCTTGCCAGGGCCAGTGCTGGTTCCAGTGAGTCGGAACTGAGTGCCGCGTAGTTCGCTGTGAGTTGGAACTGTGTGCGGTGAAGCGTAGTGGCTGACTGGTGCGTCGACCAGGAGAGAAGGGCTCTGCTAGTTGACCGGCCGAAGTGCAGTGTGCTGTGCCAAGGTCGCTGATGAGGCCGATGGGTAGAACCAGGCTTGCGCAGTCGCTGCAAGTATATGGTTACCCGTTGGGGCCGAGGATGCTGGCTGGCAGGAAGAGACTTGCTGAATGCTGCTCGAAGAGGTGCTGGGGGGTTCTTGAGAGGAGTGAAGGCGATGATGCCGAAGATTGCGTAGATGTTCATTGTCAGGGGTCACCACTGTGGAGGAACGAGGTATGGTGTTCCTCCATTGAAAAGGGAGGATCCTCCGACCAGGCGAGGTGATATTGCCTGGCGGGCCGAAGCCCGACGGTTGATGTCGGACAGTTGTATATTATGCTAGATACGAATATCTTTTTCCTTGCGCGATGCAGGATTCGTAATGTGATAGTAGTTATTCTATGTTGCGATAGATGTCGCTACAGAAACAATCCTAAATCATGAGTAAATTCGTAAATTCAAAATAATAACTATAAAAATTAACCCACAAAGACTTAAAACTAACATAACCAGTATCACACAGCCATGAATAAGCGACTAAACGGTGCGGAGTTGGTATGCCAGTGTTGGCCCAGCGACCATTGAGCGAGATGGGCCGCCCGTTGGCACCGGCCCAACTCACGACAATCGATCTACATAACTTGAATATAGAATCAAAAATCTATTTAGACTCCGTTTGATTTAGTTTTTGCGTGTTTGTGTCATGTTTTTAAACGGTTTTTATATTGGTGGTCCACTGCTCTATGGTTGTGGCTTAATTTCCATGAAACCATTTTTTCTATTATGAAGTTTTTGCAGTGAGAGCCTAGCGATTAAACACTCGCCTTCCATGCAGGAGGGTCCGAGTTCACACCTCTGACTTTTCTGATTCATGTGTGGATTAGAATTTGATTAACACTTGCGATAGCGGTGAAGGAAAACATCGTGAGGAAACCTGCAAATCTGAGAGGGCTGCATAAAGTTCTCGATGGTGTGTGTAGTCTAAGTCTAGATCTACGAGTATAGAATGACACTTAATATCTGGCAAATTACCTACGTTGACTTGTATTACCAACGCAATAGAAGTCAAAACTAAATATACATAAATATACATACTATATTATAATATATATATATAGGTACCTATACTATATATATACTATATATACTAAAACTAAATATATTATATATTGTAATGTATAGTATAATAAATATATAGTATATTGATTGTAATATAGGTTAAACGATACTGCAAAAACCAACAATTACGCGACCATTCTGAAACGACTGAGATACCAGAAATTAGCAGACTTGTTTGTGGCCCTGTTTATTTGTGCTTTTACAAAGAAAGATTTTTTAAAGATGTAAAGTTTCAAATATCATACTGTTTGTTTCAGAATCTCAAGGATCAGATCCTGACTACGAACGTGTGGCTGGAACACGTAAGAAACTTTATTACTTTAAAGGCTGATTTCACCAAACTATCTTATTCTCGAGAATAAAGTATACCAGAAATTATTTAATGTTGAGTGGCAGAAAATGCTTCATGAAATTCAGTCCACCTTATGTACCATTTTTGTACATGAATCTATAATTCTTTTTAACTTTTTTAGAATAAAGGCAGTCATAATGTTTTTTATTATCCATTATACCTAATGTTTGGTCCTCAGGAGTGGGAAGACCACAAGTTCAAATGGGATCCCCTGGAGTATGGTGGAGTGAAAGAGTTGTACGTACCATCGGAACATATCTGGTTACCTGACATCGTGCTCTATAACAAGTGAGTATTATTTCACATTAATTATTCAATACTATGACAATTCCTCGATACTCAATTTATGTGTCAACTAACGACAATACTGCAAACCTGGGAAAATGACTAAATACACTAAACTGTTTTTTTTCTTTTGTAAAGTATAAATGGAGGTAAAATAAATAGTAGCACATACAGATTTAGCAAAGAGATCTATGGGTAATTAAAGAGAACAGGCTGAAAATAAAGCCGCCTCAACTTAGGTTAGGTTAGGTGGCTTAAGGTTGTCTGTAAGAAATCGCTGATTGCGATAAGACCGCCCATTGTACAATCTTAAAATGATTAATTGTTATTATTATGTTAATTGCTCCTTTTTATCAGGTATATATTAAAGAGTATTCTATTCTATTCCATTCTTACTTGCCGACATGACGTATCAGTGGAGCCATTCTGTAAGAATATCTCGCATCTTGATTGGAATCTCACTCCTATTGTCGGTTGATATATACGAATTGACTTTCGATAATAAACGTGTAGCTTAATACCAGGAGCTGTGAACATGACTAGAGCATGTTCATAGGTTCGTTATTAAGTTATCGTATGTCAATTCATAAAATTAATATCAACCGACAATAAAAGTGAGATTCGAATTGAGATGCGAGATGTACATATTACGTTTATGAATTTCTTATTTATTTTTTTAAACATTGCCCCTCACTAGTATTTCTCCTGTGTCGAGGGTACAGTTTACAAACATACATGTCACATGCACACACAACCAGACCCGAAACAACTATCTGTAGATCATACAAACATTTGTTCCGTGCGGGGATCGAACCCGCGGCACGTAGCGCAGAAAGCTAATCGCTTAGCCACTGCGCCAACCGTGTCGTGGTTAAAAAAATAGGAAGACGTACCCCACACATTCTTACAGAATAAATATGCTGGAATCAATTAAAAAGTAATAATATTACACTGTTAACTTTTATAAATCACGTTAGGTACTAGTAGAATAAATTCTTACATTTACACACTAACTGATTTGAAAAACGAATTCACTCAAATCTTCAATTTAACTCCTACCTAACTAAACTACAAGCGACATCCGATACCCTAGAACTACAAACACGAATACATTAAGCAAATTAATTTCACAGCACTAGCGAACTTGGCCGTCCATTGCACATTAGGGTTGCACCAAATTGCATTGTTGTACCGGCCAACTTGTCTGTAGATGCCATAATTGCGAGGGGCTTTACATCTCCCGTTTAAAATATAACGCTCTGTTGTAATTACTGAGTTATGTGCAGGAGGGAATTTTTATCATATGGTAATGGAATTCGGAATATTAAATTGTATCAGGTTTGATTTTGTCATGGTTTCCAGCTTAGGGGTTTTCCCCCCAATTTTAGGGGGTAAATAAGTGGGATGGGATTTTTTAGAGGTTTTATTTTTTTAGGGGTATTTTTAGGGATTTTTTACTCTTGACTTTTACTGTGAACTTTATAATGATTGTGACGCAGCTGGCTGTAAACGTTTTGAAAATTTTTCAATTATTTTACATCATTACAATTTATTTTTTATTTTTACAGAGTATTATTTTTTTAGGGGGATTTTAGGGGATTTAAACTTTAGCTTTAGGGTTAAATATTTTTGAGAGTTGGTAACACTGGATTTTGTCTCGCTCTTTTCATAAAACCTGGGAATAATTGACAAAGGTGCTCAACTGCTCATGTCTACGAAACCTATTTAATTCGTTCTTATAAACAGGCCAGGCACAGTGCTCATTGATACGATTGTAGTGGAATAAAAATCGACTTAAGATCCACTCACCGTATACCTAGAGTTAAATCTTTACCTAATAGGTACATATCCTTTAGCTACATTCTGGCTAAAAGAAATAAAAAATGAGAAGAGACAATGTGTAATGGACAAATCTAAATACGGTTAGGCATTTATTTATTTATTTATTTATACTTTATGCACTAAGTACAGAGGCGGACTTAATGCCGTAGGCATTTTCTACCAGTCAACCTAAGGGTGATGCAGAGAAAAAAGTATGGTAGGTGCACGGACAAGATAATTATACTAAACAAGTAAATTATGCATAGTTACTTATAACTATTTATACATAATTTTTTATATAATATACACTACGTATTATATATACACTATTATACATAAATAAATATATATATAATTAATATACATAAATATACTATAAGTAGTAAGAAAGCGGAGATGATTCTGCCAATTTGGTGCGAAGATGTTCACGCACTTTTTTCTTAAAGGAATAGCGACTAGTCGCCGTCCTAATTTCCTGAGGGAGCGCATTCCACTGTAAAATAGACTGGACGAAGAAAGAAGAGTGTACAAGGTCAGAGCGATGACAGGGACACTGTAGGAGACGATTGCTCGAAGAACGAAGACTTTTTTCGTGATTGGAACACACATACGAAAAGTGAGAAGTAAGATAAGTAGGGGGAGGCATTCGTTGGAACAATTACTTTCTGTTTCTATAACGAAGGTAACAGCTAAAGTTTTACTTTAGCTGTTTATATAGAGACTTTACTATAAAGTTGAACTTATGAACGCGTTGTCGAAATTAAAGTCTGTCGAATCAGATTCCAAAGAGCTTCTGATGTTTCGATCGATGCTGAGAAAGGGAATCAGTACCTAGCTAAAATTTTACTTTAGCTGTTAAATTCGATGAAGAAACTGGTCAGTATTTCGTGTGTATTGTTTTGTTTTAAATAGTTTGCAGCTATAAATTATATCTAAAGCAAAATTTAAAACAAAACATCTTGACATTCTTACCGCAGGAAGAACTACAAAACCCATAAAATTACACAACCGAAACGTATCTCCCAATTCCGAACACATCGAGAGATTCAACGAGTCAGTTGTTATGGACAGTATACCCCATGATGCATGGCGTTCCGTCGCTCCGGTACCAGGAGAACATAAATCATGCGGTTCATGCGTTCCACTTAGATACACGGATCTGATAGCTTCTTGCTATAGCGTTTGTTTGCGATGGTGTGCCAAACGTGTAATCGAGAAAGAGTGCGTTGGCGTCGCGGTTGAAATAATCTTGTATTTTATCTAGATAGATAAACTACGATTTTTTTTATAATAGATGAAACACTTTGAGATCGATTACAGGTAAACCAATCATGACTAGCTTTGATGACTGTATTAACATTATATCAATTTTGATACGCACGATAAGACATGGTATTTACGGGCGTCGATTTTATCGACCCATCGGTAAAATTTATAATCTAACCCTCAAAAACCCACGACTCCAACTAGGAAAAGAGCTGTAAGTTTTGAACGGATCAACAGTTTTTTTTTAAACATAGCTAAAATGTTAACCTATTAAACTAGATTTCAATAAAAAAAACTGCATTGAAATCGGTCCATCCGTTTTGGAGTTATGATGCCACAGACAGATACACAAATACAGAGACAGATACGCAGATACACAGATACATACCTACACAGATAAAAGACTCACAGATACAGACTACAAACTCCTAACACCCTTTTTTAGGTTAAAAAGTGAGTCTTTTCTTATCAATATTTGCATTTTATATCTGTTTATCTCACAAACAATAAATAAAACACACAAATTTAACAAATCCCGTTCCAAACTTTGCTAAACCAAGATCATTGACGTCTTGCCAACAGAGACAATTGACAGCCAAACAACACAAAAACCATAGATAAAGTAAAACAAAAACAGTCCGACGGAAGTAAACATCAAGTTTTTGTTCAGTCGCGACTTACAAAGTGGGTAATGTATCCCTAAGTTAATTGATTGTACGAAATATCGACAAGAAACCGTTCGAGAATGATACATCATGGCGTGTCAAAACAGGCCGGCGAACGATTAATCATGACCAGCGAATGAGCGACGCACGTGCGACTAATCTTACGGTGTGTCGACTCTGTGTAAGCGGCCTAAGTGTTGAAAGAATAGAGAGAATGATAATACTATTAGAGTTTGTACTACAGGTTTACATACTCTTTTGATGAAGCTATGGCACCTAACTGGTCATTTATTATGAAGGTAATCTGAAAGATTGAAAACAGGTGTTCGTTGTCACCCTATGTCACCGTAGGAAAATTATCTATTGACAAATGTAAAACAAAACCTACAATCTTAGATTATTGATTGGTTGTCGCGGCCGTGCGACAACCAATCAATAATCTAAGCCTACAATAAAACTATAATTTACTTGGATTTACTTTATTAATTAATTCCATCATCTTCAATGATAATCACGGATCCCATATATCTTAAAGAATACATTTAGGCTTTGGTTTCACTCCAATTTCTCCTTGTAATTTGACTGACTAAAGGCTGTATGAACGATCCACATAATATCGTAGAAGATCGTTTGAGTATTACAGACATTGCATTTTATTTTTAACGATCGAAGGAAGACGCGGTTTTACTTACTGGTCATACTTCTGAAATATTCAGGCAAATCATTGTCGTATCGACACATGCTATCAAATGTCGAATCACACAAAACAAATCATTATTATCCTATTCTTATTTTTTATTCACATTAAATTACATTATTCTTGCAGCTCTTACCTTCTTATTCTTTTTTGTACACAAAATATAGAATATACGAAAAATACAGATTAAAGATACTTATATGCAAAAAGGCGAGCGATTTTTGCACAATATTTATATTAGTTATATTTACCGAGGTTCTAAAAAAATTAAAAGTAATACAACCTCGCCTTAATACTGTAAGGTCAACGAGCAAAGACAGTTCCCTAAAAAATACAAATACAAATATTTTTATTTGTGGAACATAGGTAAAGTAGGTGAGTACAGATGATAATCTTTATAAAATGAACGCTATGTCTAGCCGTCAACGGCGTACAAATTCGCATTACTAATAATAAAAAACCCCCCTCACCTTTCATCCCGCTAATCTCTAATAACTTGTGCCAGGTCATCTTCGGACCGTACCGTTCCTTCACGTATCAGCTGCCTTTTGATAGGTTTATGGTAGCTGTCATAAATTGGGTTCCGCACTACAGACGAGCAGTATAATGTGCTATAATAAATGAATATCGCGTTTACGTTGCGAATATGAAGTACGGTAGGATAGGGTCTTTGTTTATTGGTAAGGTATTGAAAGGTCGTCAATATTAACTTAAAGCCGACTACGGAAAAAACTACTACTACTACGAAATCTATCGACAGAAGCGGTGCGGTAGGGTTTATTAAAAAAAAACATAACTTTGTCATAGTCTCTTACACTAAAGACAAAACAATGGACACCTCATTTGTCAAAATAGGATCAGTAGTTTTTGAAACTACGATCGAACATCCATACATACATACCTACATACTTATACACCTACATAATTCATTATCCTTCCTTTACTGCATCGTAGTTGGACTAGACACTAAACAAAAAGGCAAAATACGATTAATTTAATAAAAAAAGAAATTGCAGTCGGCTTTCCAGTACTGCATGGCACGCCAATTCAGCATTTGCTGGGCATAAGAACACCTATTATAGAATACTAAGTAATAAGTACTTATGATAACTATTCATTAAATTAAAGCCTACAGGGAAAATAATAAATATCTTAATAATAATAGAAACTATGATGACTAATAGACATGTGGGATGTGGATTCAGCGATCATTGTGCCGATAGTCGTTTCGGCCAATGGCTTAATTACCGAGAGTCTCGACCGACACCTTAGGAGGCTCTCGTTAGGCAGTTGGATCAAGGGCCTGATTCAGAGAGCAGTACTTCTTGACACGGCACGCATTGTCAGGAGATTCCTTTCTCTGGAGCCCTGACCGCCGGTAGCTTGGACCCTATTCTAGATACCGGTGGGCTACTATTTTTAAATGTTTTTTAATATAGTTTTGTAAAAATATTTAAAAATATAAATAATATGTATAAAAAATGAATAAAAGAATAGAAACTAAAAAGATAAATTTTAAAAATAAGTATTATAACAGTAGATAGTAAAAGTGAAATACTCATCTATATATGAATACGTGAAGAGAAAACTTTGTACCCCTTTTTAAGCATATTGCGCGCACGGAGGAGTGTGAGATATGGCATAGTTAAAGTTTATATGGAAAAGAAGTGCAGAAACTTAAAATTACGGTCGAATTTCGACGCGACCACTAGTTGACGACACGGTTGGCGCAGTGGCTAAGCGATTAGCTTTTTGCGTTACGTGCCGCGGGTTCGATCCCCGCACGGAACAAATATTTGTATGATCTACAGATAGTTGTTTCGGGTCTGGTTGTGTGTGCATGTTACATGTATGTTTGTAAACTGTACCCTGGATACAGGAGAAACCCTAGTGAGGGTCAAAGTTTAAAAAAAAAACTAGAATTATTAGACAGGCAAAAAAATAAACTTATACCTATTGCTTACCAGATAAAACTATTATATTGTAAGGCAAACTGTCCAATACTAATCATCCATTCTCTCCCAATAGTGCTGACGGCGAGTACGTAGTAACAACAATGACAAAGGCAGTTCTGCATCACACCGGGAAGGTGCTCTGGACCCCTCCAGCCATCTTCAAGTCCTCGTGTGAGATCGACGTTCGATACTTCCCCTTTGACCAGCAGACCTGCTTCTTGAAGTTTGGGTCTTGGAGCTATGATGGTGATCAGGTAAGGTCAATGAAATTATCGAGAGATTGTGGTTGCGACTTGCGATATAAGACAAAACTTTGTACCCCTTTTTAAGCATATTGCGTACACGGAGTTATGTGAAATTTGGCATAGTTAAAGTTTATTTGGAGAAGGAGCGCAGAAAGCTAAAATTACGGTCGAATCTCGACCACTCCGCGACCTCTAGTTTTACTAAATAGGTCTATTGAATTCAACTTACATGCAAAAAAATTTTTATTGTTAATTTTGATAAAAACATTTTTATAAAGAAATGAAGAAAATAAAAATATTATTGTAAACTCGAAAAGTTTATACCAAATCGAACGAATGTACGGATCAGATCAAATGGATTAATTAGACTAATGGTTTTAAGTAAATACTGTACTAAAACATGATTTTTACGAGGACGCAATAAGTTGTAAAATTATCAAAGCGAGTGACTGCCATGGTTATTCGATCAGGTACATCGATGTACCTTCTTACTTGTGTCATACTCTACGTGAGCTTAGATATTTCTACAGAGAATGCATTTGAAGATGAGACCCCAATTTTGCTAATGAAAACATTATTATCATTACGGCGACTATAAAAGACATTATAAGCGCCCTAATGTAAATTATCCTGAAGCAATTAGTTAATTAAAATTACTTGGAATTTATGTCAGATCAAAGAAATTTTATGAGGTCCTTTTTCATTTGTTTTGTGAAGGAAACTTCATTACATTAGCAATTTAATGTAGAATTTAGAAAACCTTACAATTTTTCTTAGAATTATTTTATTATCATATCATAGTAATATTATAAAGAGAGAAGTCCTGATTGACTGACTGACTGACTGACTGACTGACTGACTGACTTATCATCAACGCACAGCCGAAACCGCTGAAGCTAGAGTCACGAAATTTGGAGGGTAGGTCCCTTTTGTATTGTAGGCAAGCAATAAGAAGGGATTTTTGAAAATTCAGCCCCTAAAGGGGTTAAAAAGGGGGTGAAAGTTTGTATGGGAGTCCCTTCATTTTTGAACTGAGAAAGATGAAATTTGGGATTTAGGCTTTTGGTTACAAATAAAGAAACACGTGTTTCTGCGTTTTTGGAAATTCATCCCCTAAAGGGGCGAAATAGGGGTCAAAATTGTTTTCGAAGTGTAATACGTGAATATTGGGATTGTTTTTGAAGTGAGAAACGTGAAAATTGGTATTTCAGCTTTTGGTTAGAAATAAAGAAACACGTGTTACCACGTTATTGGAAATTCAGCCCCTAAAAGGGCGAAATAGGGGTGAAAATTGTTTTTGAAGTGAGAAACGTGAAACTTGAGATTTAGGCTTTTGGTTAGAAATAAAGAAACACGTACTTCTGCGTTTTTGGAAATTCATCCCCTAAAGGGCCGAAATAGGGGTGAAAATTGTTTTTGAAGTTAGAAACGTGAAAATTGAGATTTAGGCTTTTGGTTTGAAATAAAGAAACATGTGATTGTTCGTTTTTGGATATTCATCCCCTAAAGGAGCGAAATAGGGGTGAAAATTGGTTTTGATGTGAGAAACGTGAAACTTGAGATTTAGGCTTTTGGTTAGAAATAAAGAAATACGTGCTTCTGCGTTTTTGGAAATTCATCTCCTAAAGGGGCGAAATAGGGGTGAAAATTGATTTGAAGTGAGAAACGATCGGTGGTTTAAGAGAAATTAAAAGTTCTTTGAAAGTTGACACTAATTTTACATAACCTTAGGACCGCGACGTTGTGATGTACGGTGCGATGTATTCGACAACGGGAACGCTTTGTAAGAGGTTAAGAATTGATGAATATTAAAAAGTATCTACCGCTAACTTTGTACCTACCCGTACGAAGTCGGGACGGGCAGCTAGTAATTTATATTTTGCTATTTTGGCTTCTATAGAGAAAGAACTCTATGATGCTCTAGCAAGTACATAATTTATTATTTTATGGTTTAGATTAACCCGCACTAGGCCAACGTGGTGGACTAAGGCCTAATTTCGATGCAGAAGTAATCTTAGTGAGGTGCAACCTTTTATTCAAAAAAAGGAAATAAATGAAATAAGCCCCCTCCCCCTCCCCCCGTTACCTTCGCTGTGCAGTGCACGGCGACACATGGCCACAATGCGTCACCATCTTCTCGGAGGCCACTCGGTCAGAGCGCAACAGAGTCCCCACTGTATGCACTTGTGACCCCAGAGTAGGTTCCCACTATACCACTTGGCGCCTCTAATTTCTGCCTTAACATTACAAGTACCTCCCCAGATCGACTTGAAGCATATCAACCAGAAGAAAGGTGACATGGTGGACGTCGGCATCGATCTTCGGGAGTACTATCCTTCAGTGGAGTGGGACATCCTCGGAGTACCAGCGGAGAGGCACGAGAGGTACTACCCTTGCTGTCAGGAGCCATATCCGGGTATGTGAATGTTTAAAAAAAAATGGAATTGGAACATTCTGATTCTGAATAACATCAATGTAAAGGTTGAATTCAAATAACATGTTGACGGCACGGTTGGCGCGCTGTCTAAGCGATTAGCTTTCTGCGCTACGTGCCGCGGCTTCAATCCTCACACGGAACAAATATTTTTATTAGATCTACAGATAATTGTTTCGAGTCTGGGTGTCCTGTGCATGTCAGATGTATATTTGTAACCTGTACCCTCGATACAGGAGTCTCAATCAACATGAGAGGCAACGTTTTTAAAAAAAAGGAAAAATAATGGAATGTATGATATGGAGTATCATGTAAACTGACGTTTATACATGTTGAATCTAAACACACAAACAAAAAATAAATTCACTCATAAAACTTATAAGACTTTAACAACTCCGCACCAATATAAATCTAATCAAACTTTAAAACTAAACAAATTACTTGTTGCCAACTTTGATTGGATAATATGCTTACAAACTTGCAAATATGGGTTACAAACTTGGTAAAGTGTTATTTCTCCTATGAATACAACTTCTTGGAAAATATTACAAATATTTGTATTAAATCTTGTAGAGCTAATCTTTGTTGATATTAGATATAAACTACTGGATCAAACAGAGTGTTAAGCTGTTTATAATTTCATTTGGAAACTAGTGATAATAGAATAGAAAAATAAATACTCTTTATTGTACACCTGATAAAAAGGAGCAATTAACATAATAATTACAATTATTGTACAATGGGTGGTCTTATCGCAATCGGCCATTTCTTACAGACAACCATAATAACAAATTATGTTAGAATCTACGGATGCATTTAGACTGGATAGTCTAAATGTGATACGACAGGATAGATGCTCATCATGTATATCAGCTATGTTCAGCTAATAAAGATTTGTTATTAACTAGCGACCCGCCCCGGGCTTCACACGGGTGCAATTTCTCTAATATTCTTACATTAAATATCAAAGTACGATACATATGAACCTTCCGTGAAAAATTATCTAACTGATAGTGAAAACCGCAACGAAATCCGTTGCGTAATTTAGGAGGAGTTAGATCTAGATACAGACAGACAGTCAGACAGACGCAGAAAGTAATTTTGTTATACTATGTAGAGATTTACGTTTTTGTACAATGTTGTGACTGTGATCATCATTCGGCAACACAATCTACGTTCATGGTTTTATACAATCATTCTATAAGGTTAGTACATATTAATAGATTACCTTTCTGCGCTGCTTTCTGTGCCGCGGGTTCGATCCCCGCACGGAACAAATATTTGTATGATATACTGATAGTTGTTTCGGGTCTGGGTGTGTGTGCATGTGAGATGTATGTTTGTAAACTGTACCCTCGATGCTGGAGAAATCCTAGTGGGCGGGAACGGTTTCATTAATACAAAAAATACCTAGTTTGATATTAAAAATAATGATTTAACCACCTACAAATCTAGATCTTGGAAACAAAAACCTAAACCAAATCTTTCTTCGCCCGCCATC
This sequence comes from Allophyes oxyacanthae, assembly GCA_932294325.1. Taxonomy (NCBI): domain Eukaryota; kingdom Metazoa; phylum Arthropoda; class Insecta; order Lepidoptera; family Noctuidae; genus Allophyes; species Allophyes oxyacanthae. The sequence goes on along the minus strand of OW028623.1, from coordinate 2,597,011 downwards.
TTTCTAGAAAATCCTTTTATTCAAAGAGATGTCGCACAAAGCTAATCTGGTAACATTGTAAATTACCGCAGAACGACGAAAACTCTTATCTATGCTAAATTAGTGAGTTTTACTGCTGCTTGGAACAGGTTAAATTGTTGTTTTGGTAATGTTCTCGAGTGCGGCGTGAATGCTGATCAAGCGGGTGATGTTTCTAATTTATCATGTTAAATGTATTTGACTATGTACCTTTTGTGTTGTGTTTTGGTGAGGAGGAAGATTGATAGTGTATCAGAGACATGGTTTTATAATTCTATTTATTCAAACGCTCTCCAAGTCTTCGGCATAGATTGCTTTACATAACAGAGCTATGTGCTCTTTAACGGCATTTCTTGATTCTTTATCACGATTAAATACACAATCTTATAGTTTTTCCTAGAATAATTTGCTAGCTAGACTATTGGCATTAGTAATCGAATTTATAGCCATTCTTTGCTTCTATTGGTGTCCATTCTGTTGCACACTTTAACTAAGGGCATTTGTCTCTTTCTGTTTCAATAGAAAAAGGTAGATGATAGATGTGTTTAGTCTAGTTAAGTACTGTCAAAATGTACAACAAAATCGACATCAGTTTGTTAAATTGTAGCCGATATCAATCAACCACGTTTTATTCAAAATTAAATCATAAATAACTTAACCGTCAAAAGCCCCCGACTCCAACTAAAAAAGAGCTGTAACTTTTGAACGGCTAAACAGATTTTCATGAAACATAACTAAGATGATTGCCGATTAAACAAGCTTTAAATTAAAAAAAAAACTGCATTGATATCGGTCTATCCGATTTGGAGCTACGATGCCACAGACAGACACACATACACAATACAAACTTATAACACTCCTCTTTTTTGTCGGGGGTTAAAAATGTACGTTTGTAAAGATTAGATTTGATATTAAATCCTAAACCAAAACTAGACTTCATCAAAGGCATATAAACAGTTTAGATAGTAACAACCATCGATGTCTATATAGATACGCTCTGTCATACAATGGGAAGCTAAAAAAATGAGACGTATTTTTTGAAGACGTCAAATTTTAAATTCAACAATTTTCGAATTATATTTAAATAGAACAGCGATACATGCACTAATGGAATAGCTACTGTTATTATATATTTTTTATTCAATACACAAATTAATAATTATGTTTGTAAACGTTATTTGACTGGTGATCAACTACTCCATTTTTCTGAAAATGGAGTACCTGACACGTCTCACTTTTTGAGTTCACTAAGCATATCTATAGACATCGATGGTAACAACGATCTACAAAACAAATTAAATCTATTAGAAAAATCCGCAAGTGTCAGAATCACCAGAACATAAAGAGGCTCGTACAACGTACAAAGGGCTTTGAGAGGCCACTTGATGCCTATAGAGACTCTCCTTATGCACTTACAGGCAATTGTTAGAGCATCAAGCAGTTTACTAAGCCATTCTACTACAACCACTTTTACGAACAAAATACACTGAAACTTTACGAGGAAAACTTGGAACGAAAGCGAATGTTTTTAGAGTTACATTACTTATTTGTTGTAAGGGCTTTTAACTATAGTTAAGTAGCTGTTGCCCGCGGCTTGGCTCGCGTAGAAGTTGGGAGCTCATATACCATTATTTATGGAAATATTTAAAAAATGATGAATTTTATTTACTTATTTATTTAAAATACTTCATGTACAATGTACAAAGGCGGCCTTAATGCCGTAGGCATTCTCTACCAGACAAACTTAAAAAAAACAACGAACACAAACTTGAACTTGAAACTTGTTGAATGTTCATACGAACTACCTATCATATATTTCCCCTGATGGCTGGAATTTTAAAAATCCTAAAACATACTGTAACTGTTACTTACTGTTACTGTTAGCCTATAAAACATGTTTCTTTATTTTTAACCGGAACGCCAAAAGCCATTTTATGGATTTAACTTTAAAAATGATGGATTTTCATACACAATTTCATTCCCTATTTTACCGACAGACACAGAATGGACAGAATTTTCAAAAATTTCTTAGTAAACGCTACAGCTATTGTCAAAATTCCAAGTTTCTGGCCCTAGCGGTTAGGCTGTGAGTTGAAGTATTGTTATATGTATATGATTAGATACTATATAGTTAATAGTTACTATATAGGTACTATATAGCTAAATTAGTTTTGGTTATAAATAAATTATCAAATGTAATTTATTACATACGATCAGAAGTATTGCTAATTAAGAGAAGTTTAAAAATATGTTGTGCTACATTGGCTCATAATTCCAAAATGCTTAGGACGGCTGAGAAACACGTTTTTCATGACTTACATACAACAACTCAACAACTCTCCTCTAGCAGCTCTGCTGGAAGAGATTTCTTTAGAAATAAGCAGTACCTTTGTACTTTATGCTCCTACTTCATATTTCTCATGTATTTTATGTGTGTATTAATTATTGTTATCTACATTATTAATACGTGAAGAGAAAACTGTACCCCTTTTTAAGCATATTGCGCGCACGGAGGAGTATGATATTTGGCATAGTTAAAGTTTATATGGAGAAGGAGTGCAGAATGCTAAAATTACGGTCGAATTTCGACCACAGAGAGAACACTAGTATAAATAAATAAAAATGGGGAAATTAGACTTAAATCAAAAAGCTCGATAATCTCGTTCTACAAATTGAATGCAAACAGCTAAAGGGCTACTATAAACATTGTTTTACATTGTTTTATCGATAAAGGGCGGTCTAAAATCCCAACCCATTAGATTAATTTGAGGCAGTTGAGAGCAGAGCCCTGGGGGCTTAGTACCAACCCTTATAGCAGGGCAAAAATTGAACTTCCCAGACATTTCCAGTATGAGCTGACCTCGCACTGTATAGGCTTTTCGTACAATGAAAGGTCAGCTTATACTGGAAATTTTGGGCAGTTCAATTTCTGCTCTGCTTGCTATTAGAGCTTGTAGTAAGCCATCTGGAAGCCTAAAAACGTCACTTATTGCAGTTATGTTTATAGCTTGGTATGAATAGTTCTGCTTATTTGTACCAGGGTGTCTCGGTTAAAGGATTTTTTCAAGTTGACGGAATAAAAGCTGCAAAAGCGTTGCTAACAAAAATATCGTTTACTCATTTTCGTACCGTGACGTTAAAATTTCCAGTACACTGATATCATAAAAACTTATATATGAAGTGTTTCCTATTAATTGATGCTTTAGCCCAATGTTCGGTCGTTCAGTAAACTAAAATCAGACACGGTACGAAGTGAATACGATTCATAATAAGGACTTATAAAAAAATGCCTGGAAAATGAACCGTTTGCTATTTGACGCTGGTAGGCCATTTCGGGCTTACAGAGCCAAAATATCCGCACACATTTTTCCAACTACGTCCACTTTCGCAGACCTTATACATCTCGACGATTTAACAGCCCATATTTCTCGGGTCCAGTCATTGTTATTCACGCGTCACAGATGCCCATCTGCCAGATGACGTCATTCGCGTGCTTCTACAGCATACGTAATTTCGTTTACCAGGCTTCGCATTTAACAACCGTATATTTCACGTTAAGATAAACACATTTAGAAGTTCATAATGACACCCCTTTCATTTTTGTTCAACGACCCTCCAGAGATTTTCAACCTTTTTTTGTTGATACATTTTCACAGGGAACACCTTTCGCAGCTTGCTTGATTTTTTTTTTTATTATGAGGTCAAATGGTTTTAATTTGGACGAGTTATGGTTATCGAGTTGTAACGAAGCGATTAGTGTACGAATTCATTTTTGTTTTAGCTTATCGATGCTATTGTAATATGTACCTAATTGATTGATGACACGGTTGGCGCAGTGGCTAAGCGATTAGCTTTCTGCGGTACGTGCCGCGGGTTCGATCCCCGCACGGAACAAATATTTGTATGTTCTACAGATAATTGTTTTGGGTCTGGTTGTGCGTGCATATGACATGTACGAGTATGTTTGTAAACTGTACCCTCGATACAGGAGAAATTCAAGTGAGGGGCAATGTTTTAAAAAAAAATATGTAATAGATATGTGATAAAAATGTGGTTGTGGCTATTTTTCCATCTCGGAATAACTTTTTACAACACATTATGCTGTTCGAAGCCAAGGGAGCTAAAGAAGCCGCTTTAGATGAATCTTAAAATGATTCACATTCATCATCATCATCAGCCTACAACCGTCAGAGACATTATCAAAAAAAAAGACGAAATATATCAAGATCATTATATCGGCGTCTACAGCAACTTAATCTAAACTTTACCGCTACTATCTACTACAACTTTTATATATCAATACTTCCTTAATAAACTTTATAACTTCGTACATGAGTTTCATACTACAATAGCCATGAGAGCCAAGAAGGCTGGACTTATAAAAATTCCAAGCACACGCCCAACCTTTCTTAGTCCGAGATAAATCATAACTAACGTGGAGCCAATTTTTTTTATTATTTTTATCACAACATGTATCATATTTATTTCGGTCGTATTTCTGACCGAACAAGATTTTTTTAGAAAATGTTCTTTTGGTTATTTTTTTGGATTTCATTTTCAGGTTGAATTGCACAGGGAATACTAACTTTAAAATAATCGCATTGCGTATAATTAATCATTTGAGACGTCTCATAACGCGAATTTAACTTATCGCTTGACTTTTCGACCACGCTCTGCCATTAGTTGGCAATTATTTTAATTAAATTAAAGTTTTTTTTTTTTCAATTTAACTTTGTTACTCTGTCTCCCAAAATATAGGCCAACACCTAGTTTTGGGTCCGCTGTCCAAAAATATCACAACAATTGTGTTAAGTTACGGGTTTTTTAGTATTTTAATTTTCTGTACATTTAATTAAGATCACATTTTTAAGTAACACAAGACTGAGTAAATTTATTTTATTAAAGCACAGCTTACTTCAAGCATAACAGAGCTTTGTTTCTTTCTAACTAAGAACAAAGGGAAGGGAAAGATTGACAGGTTGCACAGGGGGCCTAAAAAGGCCACATTGAGCAATTCATCTACTGATCTGCATAGTAACTGCCAAACAGATGATTACTGAATATGAACCTTATGCGGATGACATAAAGAGTCGTCAATTAAGTAGATATTTTGACATTCGTAATATGAATCATATTGTGATTCATCTAAAGCAGCCTTTTTAGCCCCTCTGATCGTGTTATGTCATTGCTTTTAGAGCGTCATCGATGTCTTGGACCCTGAACGGAGTCGATGAGACCCCATACCTTTGTTTTCCATTTATAATCTGTACCCAAACTGTGTCTTATAATAAAAATATTAAAAAATAACGGCAGTATTTCTCAACATGGTACGCATTATGAGGAGGTTCCTTTCTCTGGAGCCTTAGCCGCCGTTAGCTTGGACCCTGTTCCCGATTGTCATTGGTCCCTATTTTTATGTATTTTATTGTATATTTTATATTAAGGATTTAAAAATGTAATTAATATATACCTAATTATCTAAAGGAAATAAAAATAAATTATATCCATCACTAAAATTCTGACAAAAATTTCCGTACAATAGATCTAAAATTCTGATTGTAATCATAGAATTATTACACGCCAATTTACAACATAATTGTAACATCTTCAATGACTAGTTAAATCTAAGCAATTTGCTGGTGGAGCCTCCTCTGTAATTACTCCCGACTCTTGGAAGGACTTACTGCCGCCAAATTAGAAATCCCCTCTCGATTCTTTGATGATAATTATTGTTGGTATTTTACGGGGAAATTAATGTAACAAGATAGATGAATTCGAAGAATTCCGCAGATTTATCTGTTTAGTTTGTTATCTGTAATGAAGTTAAAATATAAATGGTGAAAATTTTCTATAGTACTGCGGAAATTAAACAGAAATATTTCATAGATTTTCATTAGAATAGAATTTCATTATTTGATTTCAGATATGAATTCCAGTTTTAGTATACATATGTACAGCGCCCACTTGAGGAAACTCCATTTCTCCTTCTTTTTTTTTTTTTTTCTCAAATATTATCCAGTAACGATTATTTCTTACTGATTCTTCGATGGTGAATGTGGTCTACTTAACAGAGATTTTTTTTTTTTTTTTTTTTTCCTTTATTGGCCAACCAACAATTGTTTACACTGTAAATAGTTTGAGTCATATCTACCATAATCTAAGGTTAGTGTAACAATTTCTTATAGGTTAGCACCGCATGCCCCATAAACATAAACATATTTTTATTACGTGTGCCGCAAGCACGAAACTAAAAAAATAATTATTATAACAAGTTTAAATTAAAATTATAATTACGTGGTGGAATATAAAACTAATATAAACAGCTAAAGTGAAATTCAATAGAACCAAACAAATAGACAATAATGTAGATAAAGAAATAGAATTAATAAAATTAAACATTACCAGTAGTTGAAAAATAATTTTATTATCAGTTAAACTTTTACACGACTTTTAGATTTATGTAAATGGAACTCGTTTCTAGTTGCCTACACTTAGAGCAGTACACATTCACATTTAATTTCTTTTATTCTATTAATCTTAGCATTAAAGATAAATCCAAGATCCTGCAAAACTTAGAGAACAAACAAATCGGTCAGCAAAGAGTTTATCTTTCTGTAACACTGGCTATTCTCAGAGAAAACCTCATTCAGTTCAGTAACTGACCGTAACGTGTTCCCGTCTAGACAATAAGATACTTCACAAAGACTGAAATTAAATCCTTTGTCTGTTTCTATGTCTTCTGGATTTTACAAATAGAGGTTTTTATTAAGAGCTTCCATTATTTTGTTGTGAATCTTTGGGTTTATATTCGAATTCATTTTGGCGTATATCTACATAATTTTGACTTATGTAGGAATGCGTATTTTCTTCTGTACCTATATTTATTTCAGACACATTTTGGGAAATCTTGGAATATATTATTCTATTTAAATGAAGTTGCAAAAACACGACTTTGCAGGCTACATCCGAACCAAGTTATTCGGTTGTAAATACCTATAACTTATTTATTTGTTTCAGTGTAGATATGTTAACTTTGCAGGCTCCATCCGAACCAAGTACTCAGTTTTAAATAACAATAACTTGTTTATTTCTAGGTGTTAAGTTACAGTGTAATATATAAGACAACAGTTAATTATAAATATATTTAAAACCATAAACAGGTAAAAGTAAAATAAGCAATAATGAATAAGTACAAATCCTCTCAGAAATATTTATAACAGAAAAAAATAAGAAACACTTTTAATAGCTTTATGAGGTTTTTCCTCTCCCATTGTCGATGACTCTCAAATGGGAATAAAAACAACATCAATTTGAAATATGTTATAATAAGAACTGTTTACTACTAAATGTCGCGATTCTTAACCGTTACGCAGTTCTAATCGAATTTAAGACTAATTAATGTGAATAGATTTCCACTTAATCACATTGATTGCTGTACGATAAGAATATTATTCGATATATTTGATTCTTTAATAATATTACCATTTAAATTCAGTTTTTTTCTCATTCTGAATGTACTAGCGACCCACCCCGGCTTTGTACGGGTTAAATATGTCGATATTCTGCAAGGTGAAGGTACTTCTCCACTCGGGCGGCTCCAATTTTGAACGCTATGCCCTATTTTTTTAATAATATTGTATAGATAACTGTATTTATTTAGATAATATTTGTTCCAGATATCTTCTTCAACATCACTTTAAGAAGAAAAACCCTGTTCTACACGGTGAATTTAATTGTCCCCTGTGTCGGGATCTCATATCTCTCTGTATTAGTATTCTACCTTCCAGCAGACTCTGGAGAGAAAATAGCTTTAAGCATTTCTATATTACTATCCCAAACAATGTTTTTCTTGCTGATTTCCGAAATCATTCCCTCAACATCACTTGCATTGCCATTGCTGGGAAAGTACTTACTGTTCACGATGTTACTGGTAGGTCTGTCAGTAGTGATCACTATAATAATACTGAACGTCCATTACCGCAAACCAAGTACGCATAAAATGGCTCCATGGGTGCGGAAATTCTTTATCACGAAACTACCAAAGCTCTTACTGATGAGAGTGCCAAAGGATCTGTTAAGAGATCTAGCGGCGCAGAAGATAGCTGGGAGAAGTATGAAGAATAAGAATAAGTTTAAGGATGCTCTGGCTGCTGCTGAACAGACGAATTCGAATGCTTCTAGTCCTGATTCACTACGTCATCATCTCTCTCTACCTGGAGGCTGTAATGGACTGCATTCTACTACTGCAACTAACAGGTCAGTAAAATGCAAAACATATGAACTTTACGTCGCCAGTTAAACAACCAAGAATGTACTAAAATACTCTAAAAGTAATTCATCAAAATTTATTGATATAAATTATGAAGCTGAGCGTCCTTCGATAGAAATAATACATTATTCAAATAGTAAAGACGCACTTTTATGAACGTAATATACGTAAAATATAAAGAATAAAACAAATAAAAAATTCAGTCAGGTAGGCGAAGTTCTAGATAAACTATCAACAAGTTTAAGACACACATTTTCTAATCTAATTTAACAGGTTCAGTGGCCTTGTCGGTGCTCTGGGCAGCCTCGGTGCTGGTTACAACGGTCTACCATCAGTGATGTCAGGTCTTGACGACTCCCTGAGCGATGTGGCTCCTAGGAAGAAGTACCCGTTTGAACTTGAGAAGGCGATTCATAACGTTATGTTTATACAGCATCACATGCAGAGGCAAGATGAGTTTAATGCTGTAAGTAATTGAATAGATTTTCCAAGAGAAATTACAGATGTCTGGCAGGTGTTTTTCTTTTCATCTGGCTTGCACACTTGCTGCTTAAACATACTTATAACGTTCCGTCACATCTATAAATTACACTAATTGTCCGCAAAGCTAAGAAAATAACTAAACATTACATCTTGATATTTAGCTACCACGATATCCTGATATGAAAAGCTCTTTATCTAGCAGCACTGATTCTTGCAGTGCAGTAACTTTTCTTATTTTGAAATGTATTTTCAATTTGTACCATTTTGTAATGTCAGTTTCTTTTAACAGGAAGATCAAGACTGGGGCTTCGTGGCTATGGTGCTGGACCGTCTGTTTCTTTGGATCTTCACCATCGCTTCCATCGTTGGCACCTTTGCCATCCTCTGCGAAGCACCATCCCTCTACGATGACACTAAGCCTATTGACATGATGCTCTCTTCAGTTGCCCAGCAGCAGTTCTTGCCTGTTGATAGCGGAGACCCTTAAAAACCTTTGAAATAAAAAAAGATTCTCGGAATGTTGAAGGTTGAGTAATCAAATGTGGAGAAATTTTTGAATGGGAATTTGCATTCAAGTTAATGATGGTTATGAGGATGATAATTTTGAGGTCAGTGATAGTTTGATAGCATTTTTTAAATATTGATGCGAATTTGTGAAGCTTTTAACTAAAAAAGGATTCCACTCGTATTAAGGTACCATTATGACAAGGCGTAGATAGATGCCTCCATTGAATATCAGACGATAAACCAAATAATTATTTCGTTATTGATAATTACAAATTCAAGGAATTTTGCTTATAAAATGGTAGAGTAGATAAAATGAAGTTTCGCAGTTTATCTTTCATCTAAAAGCTAAAAAGGTTATTGGTATCGTAAAATATTTTTTTTGCGAATTGATATCAAACTCCTGAACTTACCGCGACGGGTCTAGTCGACAATTTTTAAAATATCTTAGTAAGACTTTTGCTCTAAAAACTTCATTATTATTATAATTAGACGTTGTAAAGCCAAAATAGGCTGTGAATTGTATCGTAAAGTTGTTAAGTAAGTTACTTAAGGTTTCAAGTACTGAGTAAGATGGTTAAGCCATGGAGGAATTAGTAAATGGAATGGTCATACCCACGCCCATGAATTTTTTGTCCTTTTTATTTATTTTTTTGCTATTCTCTTCCTTCTTGCGTTTTCTTCATAACTTAATTATGTATGTTGTGTCTTATATTGTTGTGTCCAATTTTTTTTATTACTATTCTATTCATACACATATTTTTTGAACGAATCCCAGTTACCTATTTCATGGTGTGCGTAGGGGGGAAGACGTTTTTCATAATAAATATGCAATGAGAAACGTTTTTTCATGCATTTTTTTCAATAGGATCCGAAACTTCATGTTATATGGCATATATTCGCTTGGTGGTAGTTTCGGCGATACTACGTGTATTGCAGATATATTTTGCACCATTCAACCCGCACGTTATCATTCCACTCGCTAGTAACTCTGTGGTTGAAACGGGACGGTAATAAATTGTTCTTTCTCAGTTTGATACAGTAAACTAATAAATTATTGTCTTATCTTAAATTTCTTTTTTGTTTTCTACCAAAACTTATTTTTTTTTAAAGAAAGGTCTTTTTAATTGGAAATGATATAAAACCAATACTTGTTATTCTAAAATATAATAGCCAAAAAAGGCAAAATTTGTGGAATGTATCGAAATGTTTTGGAAGTATCCATTTTCTTTAACAAAACATGGCTGTGTTAGTAATAATTAGTACATTTTTGTAATAGTAAGTGATCATAATATTCACGCTAGGGTTAACTGGATTAATGTCGTATTTAATTTATTAGAAATAGTAATTCAGCGTACAAATACTTTGTAGAAAATATCATGTATTTCAGAAGTTCTAGAATACTTATATACCTAGTTTAGTATGGCTACATTATTGGTAATTTTTTTAATGGGATTTGTTGAATATTTCATTATTTTAATTAAATTTTACATATTTACGATTAAAAAATATATTATCTATGCTTATTCTTTGTAATACAGTGCCACAATCTTATCTGACCCGGTGACTAAAATTGGAACTAATATCGCTACGGAACAAAAATGACTTCAAAACACTTCAAAATGTCATTTTTGTAGGGAGATGACATTGGTAAAAGCGACGGTAGCGACGCCATGACCGGGTCAGATAAATTTGTGGCACTATACACTAAATAATCCATATCCTATATAGCCGATGTACTAACAAATATAAAAAGTTGTAGCTAAAAAGTTAAGTATTGTAATTTAAGTCTCTGACTTTATTTGTATTTATTTATATAGTACTTACTTTGGCTCTTGCTTTGATAATGCACAATATTTATCAAACCATATTAGTTACGTGGAGCCCTGGAATGGAGGAATCACGAGCCCCGTACCAACTGCATCTTACCTAATGTACCAGGGTCACATAAACGAAACGAAATTCGAACATGAAATTTTCCTACGCCGCATATTAGCGCGGTTTTACTATAGAACAAAGATTTAAAAATTAGAATACAATTATCGTCACAAATGTGAAGAATTTTCCTCAGGAGTAATATGTAACGCAATGTACTTTTAATTACTCGTACACAGAGTTTAAGTCATTGTGTATTATCAAAGTGGGTCATCTACCATACCCGTTTGCCAAAATAAACAAAGAAGTAAAATTAGCGTTAAGCTCATGTAAGTTTAGTTTAATGGACTTCGTAGCAGTTTAGTGTTAAATCCGTGTTTATAATGTAAACTTTGACTCAATAAATCGCCGAAGTATGTTTTTACTTGTTTTAATTACCTGTCCCAAGAGTCCCTTGTCAAGCTAAAAGAAGATAAGGAAGTTCTTATAAAAGACAAAGTCACTTCGAGTGCAGTTTGACAACACGGTTGGCGCAGTGGCTAAGCGATTAGCTTTCTACGCTACGGGCCGCGGGTTCGATCCCCGCACTTAACAAGTATTTGTATGATCTACAGATAGTTGTTTCGGGTCTGGGTGTGTTCATGTGCCATGAATGATTGTAAACTGTACCCTCGATATAAGAGAAATCCTAGTAAGGAGCAAAGTTCTTAATAAAAAACAACAAAAAGTCCAATTTCTTAGAGGTTGTTTTGTAGTGCAATACTAAACGTTAATCGATTCATTATGGATAAACACAAAGGGAAGTTCTTCAAAAGGTCACTATTCTGGTAGTTGCTAAGTGATAGAATTACCTACTACTTCTATCTACCGAGTATAAGGCACAACAGAGAAAATAACTGATCCTTTCCATGGGGTAGGTCATAGGGTAAGGATGCCGATTATGAGACACCATTTTTATTTTTGAGTATAACGGTAAACTTATCGTACTTAGAACTCTCGAAATTACCATTTTAGATATTGAATTTAATCTAGTATAATAATTTAATTGCCATTGATCCCTATCTATAATAAATTTTAAGTTATATCGGATAAAACAAAAGAAAACAGAATTTGCGTCTTAGGCAAATGGTCTCCTAATATGAGATACCAGGAGTTCCTAATATGAGATAGTATCTTTTATTAGGCACCTTCGGGTTCAAGGCTTAGATAATAAATAAAAACTAAAATAACTATAGTTTAATTATGAGCTTTTAATTCCACTTTTAATAAAATTATAGTAGGTAACAATTCTCAGCTATTATTAGCTTCGTAAGTCTTAAAAATCATAATCATTGATTAGTTATTATAAGTCTCATCAAAATCTTGATCCATTTCCTTGCAATATTGTTCCAGCTCTATCTCCAAATGATGAGGAAGGGCTGGACGTCTCCCCATGCGAATCTTGAGAAGCGTTTCTATTTGACCATCCTTTTTTACGTAGCGCTCCAGGGTACCCTTTGGAACACCAAATTCTTTTGATACCTTTATGTATCCCATTGGTTTTTCTCGAACGGCATTTACCGGTCTTGTCATAGCACTATGGTCCCATGATTTTCTTTTCGCTGGAGGCATCTACGATAAACAAAAAGATTATGATATTTTATCCAATATTCCCGTGGCCCACATTTCATATATCCTAATATGAGATACCTCATTTTAGGAACCCCAAAGTATCTCATATTAAGAACTCATCAAAATATTACAAAATGGCTACCTAATTCGTTTTAATAAAGAGAATGTAATAATATTGCACTTATATCGTAAAAATTATCGTATAATTGATTCAGTGAACGTAAATTAAAAGCGTTTAGCCTATTATTAAAGCTGTTACATACCTCGTAAAGATACAACGAAAAGTTTTTTTCTTTTTGCTTCCGCACAACTGCGTTCGCCCACGTTATAACACTGCCTCAGTCCGGCGCGCACTGGCACACGTTATAATCTGTCACTACGACGTTTCGAGCGACACTAGCGCCAAATGGCTGGCGTGTATAGTTTTGCCAATACTTCGCTATCTCATAATGGGCGCCTATCTCATAATAGGCATCTTTACCCTAGTAGGTACGTGATTTACGGATTTTATTTATTGTTTTTTTTTTTTTACTTTATGTATAATTTGGCATAGTCCCACATAACCTAACCGCCAAAAACCCCCGATTCCAACTAGAAAAAGAGATGTAACTTTTGAACGGCTGAACAGATTTTCATGAAACATAGCTAAGATGATACCCGATTAAACTAGCTTTCAGTTAAAAAAACTGCATTGAAATGGGTGCATCCGTTTTGGAGCTACGATGTCACAGACTGGCTCAGATACACACTACAAACTTACAACACCCCTCCATTTTGTCGGGAGTTAAAAAGACAAGGTAACAGCATCCTCTGGGTAGTAGCAAACTATATTTTCATATTTAATGTAAGGATAGTAGAGAAATTGCACTCACGTGAAGCCGGGGGTGGATCGCTATATTTTATATTCCCTTATAATAAGCAGAACACCACAGTTGAAAAAAAAATCGGTAAGTAAATGCTGGAGCTAAAAGCTTTTAAAATTTCTATATGCGGCACATATATATCTATCATTTTCCAGTAAAATGGAATATGTTGGCAACTGTCACAATTTACTATGGCATTACTAGTTTATGACGTCACAACAGTGGCGAAGAGTCCATACAACCCGATTCCCATCGGCTTCCCATTAGGAATTGGTTAGTGCATAGACCAACGTAATATGGCTTGTTAATCAGTTAGGTCGAGCTCTTCCATACATGACTATTATGTAGATTACAAGAGACGGCTTAGATTTTTGTCTTGCAGCATTAATTGCGGAAATTATTAGAGGACATTTTCGGGTCGGCTTCCCCTTTTAAAACTGTCACCCTTCGCCACTGCGTCACAAGTCAGTAGTATCATCTCTGTCTATTAGGCAATTTAAAATGCTTATAACTTCGGCTTTTAAAGACATAATTTATTTTTACACATTTGCTTTAGTTCTTTTGGAATGGCTTTAATTTTGGATAAACAAATAACAGATCAATACCCTATTATGCCCATCCTATAAAAAATTGCTAGCTGCCCCATGACTGGTTAATGAAGTGTTATTTTAGGATGCCGACGCCGATGTTTAGCAGTATTTATCTACAGGCTATTTATGGAGAGGAACAGTTGCGGAATATAAGTCGATAATTAAGAATAAAATTTACCAAAGAGTTTTTTAATCTAAGAAAAATAAAATCTATGAAAAAATTAAAAACAAACAAAAACAATAACAACAAAATAATAAAAAACGACGTCACGGTTGGCGCAGTGGTTAAGCGATTAGCTTTCTGCGCTACGTGCCGCGGGTTCGATCCCCGCACGGAACAAATATTTGTATGATCTACAGATAGTTGTTTCGGGTCTGGTTGTGTGTGCATGTGACATGTATGTTTGTAAACTGTACCCTCGATACAGGAGAAATCCTAGTGAGGGGCAACGATTTTTAAATCAAAAAAAAAAAACATCTTTAAAAAAAGAAGTCTCCAGTCGCAGGTCTGCTGGCAGAAATATCTTTTGATATAAGCAGTACCTTTATATAGTACTCGCAAATCTTTATGAGCCCTGAACTGAGCTCTGAAATCTCTCCCTCTAGCACCTATAATAGTACGTTTATTATAGGTGCTAGAGGGAGAGAGTTCAGAGGGCTCATAAAGATTTGCGCGTACTATACTTAAATGTTCCTTATTCTATGTATTTTTATTGTGACGTAGGTACATAAATAATAAAATAAATAAATAAAGAACGTAAACAATATTTACCTTTTTCAGAACCTTTTTTCTAATTTAAACAGGTAGTAATAATAAAAGAATATTATTTTAATAATACTTCATGTGAGAAAAAAGCAAAACTCCCACGCTGCCCGTTCGACATTCAATGTATGGTAATAGCCACGATAGATCATGTCTAAAGTGAGGCGAGGCGTTACCTATCCCCTTTTTGGCATGGCATTACATGTTGTGAAATTTTGTTGCTTTCAGAGAATAGATATTATTATCTAATCTACTGGGCGGCGCCGACTGTATCACGTTAAATGAAACCACGTAAATGGTATCATGTACTGAAGCCATCCTCAAAAGATCGACAATTGTTACACAATTTTTTTTGCATTAAATTTCACTCTGCTGGACATCGAAGTAAATATTTATGTCACCTTTAATTCTATACATGTCATTAAATTATTATTTTGGTAAGAACACATTGGTTAGCACATTTATGAATTATTAAGTCGGTAGCACTGCCAAACTCAGATGAATTGAAGAATTTAAGGCCCTGACTTCAGAAGCTGATTAGTTTTGTATGAAAATTATTTTATACCTTTAAATTTTTTGAAGTCGGATTTTACTTCTTTTTTAAAGTTTATCATACCATGCTTCCCTGGTCTGTGCCAATCGCATCCAAGTCTCTTCCGCGATTTGTATACAGGATATTTTTTTATATATCTACTGCGTATAATTTGTAGAGTGGTTCAGTGTCTGTACCTAAATGCAACCGCAGTATTGGGATACACTTTAAAACAAAACGAAAATTCAACTTAGTATGGGACACACACATAATTTAAGCAAGCCATACAAAATCAAATTTTTATTTTGTTTTGGAATGAATTTTTGTACTGCGGTTGCATTTGAGCAAGGATACTGAATCAATTAGCAAATTTTGCGCACTACATAAAAAAATTATTCCTGTAGGTATATTTTATCAATATCACACACTACATACAAACTAAATATAAAAAATTCTGCCTCGCTTTCCTAGCTACAAAATATCATCGGCGTTTTTCCACTCCGTCGACATTAGCTTCCAATTTTAGGAGCTATTTACTCTTTTACTGAATAATTCATAGGCGCTGACCGATCACCGTTCGATTCCCGCTCGCCCCCGACTTCCGAATAAGTAATTTAGCAATTCAATTAGCTTAGAGTTTTATAAAAGTCTTCGAAATTACAACTTTTGAAGTGTTCTGAGACTCAGTTGCGTTTATCTGGTCGTAAAATTAACATTTAAGATGGCGGCGTGGAGAGATGATAGCTGGTACTTGTCACTGCATTAAGGCGGAAATAAATAGCACTGAGGGAAAAATCTTTACTAATAAACTAATATAGGTGGATTTGTAGTCATGGTAGTTTTTTAGGATTTCGTAGGTCTGTACCGAAAAGGTTAAAAAGAACCCTTGTATTACGACTCCATTCTTTTGTCTGTCCTGTCACAGCGGCATATTTCAGCAAACACTAATTAAATGCTATCATCTAATTAAAATTAGGAATAGTTTAAAATATTGCATACCCAATCTTACAGCAAAAAAAAAATTGCTAAAGGGGCTGAAATGTGCGGTCGGTATTTCAAAGTACCTACCTACTACAAGTTCAAGTGATCATCAGATGTAAGAACTTCATTTGCACATCCCAAAACGGGTTTATAATATGAATTATTTTCGATATACATGATGAAAAATGTAAAAAAAACCATTCCCCCTCATCTCAGAAATAAAATTTTGAAATATATTACAGTTTATGTAAACATTACAGGAAAATAATAGAACAATGGTTATCATGTAAAAAATAACTTTATCTAATTGTTTACAAACATTCTTGTTCAAAATCATTATCATTTAAGAAATGACGAAATATGAATCTTTCCAATTGAAGAAACTACAATTCCCTTTTACCAGTTCATACTTATGCATTGAGCAGAATCTTCAAGGAAATCCCAATCATCCGGAGTGGTTTTACGTATTAAAATTTTATAGGCTAAAGAACATAACCATATCTGACCACAGACGCACAGCGAACTAGGGTCTCTTCTATAGTAAGCTATAATGAAGGGACTACCTACTGGTTTTTATTTTTTATTTTTTATTCGTGGACTGGTTTCCTTCTCTGTTAGTACATTAAAGCTTCATGAATCAATTTTTCCAACATTTAAAGGATAACAAGTTGACAGACCATGAAAACGTTGCATCTACTCATAATACAAAGATTCTAAAAATAACTGAAAAAACATTCAACAAACAAAAAACCCTAATCATTTACAATCCAGAGTACTCCCGTCAAACTGGATGTACGGAATCTAAACAGAAATATTTTTCAATGTCAGCCACGTCACAGGCAGTGGTGATTAAAAACGCTGCGCGCGGGCTCTGTGCTCCTAGTACATGTGACTGGCTCCGTTCCAAGCTGACACCAACCGCTCCATGGTTTTTGTGGATTCTACTCATAGGATTTTAATTCTAATAGCTTTGTTAACGTCTGGCGTGATCTTGTCAGATGGAAATGGAAATTCTTATCTGATTTGGAAAAGAAAAAAGAAAATGTGAGAGAATCTGGAATCTGCTTATCAAGACGGAAAAGTGGTAGTAACCTATAAGTTTGGTGCCATTTTCCTTGTGTAAGGGGAAAACCACCAAGCGGTCAATTTGTCATAGTTTAGAGATCATGGCTTACCATGAATTCATGCGAATTTATAGCATGAAGTTGTTTTGGTACCATAATTATACAAAGTTATTTGTAAAACACCAACAATGCTTTAAGGGGTGAAACTACTCATCAATATGAACAACTTTTACTACGGGACCAACCATGAAATCGCGAAAAAAAATTCAAACTTTTCATACATTTTGATGGAGCAAGATTAATCTTTTGTATGAAAAGTTTGAATTTGTTTTCGCGATTTCATGGTTTGTCCCATAATAAAAGTTGTTCATATTGATGAGTAGTTTCACCCCTTAAAGCATTGCCGGTGTTTTACAAATAACCCTGGATAGGTACGATTCAGCATGAAAAGTGACCTATTGGAAACTTCAATAGACTTTGGTGGAAGGACACATGTTGGGCCTTTAAGTATTACTAATTTTTAACCAACTTCAAAAAAAGAAAACGTTCTCAGCTCGACTATAATTACGATTTTTTTAATGAACTTTTGATATGCCAATGAATATAGATGGCAGTGTTTAGATAAATAATGTTTATTAGTTAGTGCGAAAAATTAATCCTGATTGTAAAAACAAATAGAACGACGGTGATACTTGAGTGTTTGCGCGTACTAGGTTTTTTTTTACAAAATGGCGCCCCATCTCGCTCCGTCTAGTTCAAACACTGGAACTCCATTAATATCTCGTTGGAACGTGTGCTGAATCGTAAGATGGGATCTAAGTATTTTAAATGTACAATTGTCGAAAGAGATTGTATAGAAATCACGTAACGCATTTTTATGGATTTTTTAACCACCGTTTTCCTTTTTTATGGTGGGTATGAAATGGATGCCTTATAATTATTATATACAATGAATAGAACAGAAGGTAAGGTTTTTTTTTTTCATTTGCTATTTTACATAAGTAATTGATGCCTAATTATTTTTATGTTTTGTTAAAAACAAATGAAGGAAAGAAATTTTGATAAATGATTGTTATTTTTCTTTGTTCTTTTCTATCTGCCTCATTCTAATTCAATAAAAAAAAACATTAAAAATTCTTTACAAGCTGTTAGTAAACATTATTGATTTTGATTATAACGTAATCTGACATCTGATCTATATTTCTTTAAACTTACTAAACTAGAACAACCAGGGGATCATGGCGAGCGGGCGGGGTTCGATTCTATGTACTTCATTACTTGTTATTAAATTTGTCAGTCCAAGCGCGAATTAGCTGCCAGGCCACTTGACGTTAATAAACATTGCGAGCGAACCAGCAAGCTCTGAGCTCCCAATCCTTGCCATTAGTCCGCTAACTCCTTCGAATTTCAAGAATTGGAGGGGGAGAGGTATGTCTAGTTATATCGGTGGTAATTTTCCACTAGTTTCTGGAGTGCGATCATCTTGAAAGTTTTATCTTTGCAATGCGGGAACTTGGAGCGACTAGCGAGGGTTTGGCGTAAATGTAATTTGACAAATCTATGTGTAATATCAGTTCTGAATAATAATATATTCGCTTAGTGAACTTTTGTTACAAACTCACAGAGCTCAAAGTTGGGAGTCGGAAGATTTTGCTGCTATTGTTTCTGTGATTGCCGTGACCATTGGAGACAAAAGAGAGCTGTATGTAACTAATTCTAAACCAACTTCTGAATGGTCAGATTTAAGCATGTTATACACTATCGCCTCATTAATAAAGCACGAAACTAATAACTTTATATGAGAAAGTAATCTTGCCCATATAAGTGTACTAGTGGTCGCCCAGTGGTCGAAATTCGACCATAATTTTATCTTTCTGCGCTCCTTCTCCATGTAAACTTTAACTATGCCAAATCTCACACTCCTCCGTAAGCGGAATATGCTTAAAAAGGGGTACAAAGTTTTCTATTAACGTATTAAATTAAAGATAATAGTTACAGCGAAAAAAGTGTAGCACATCAGAAATATAGATGCAAATAGCAGAGACCAGTGAAACATGGCCGACAAGGGCCGCTAAAGTACTTACAAAGAGACTTTCTTTCAATTGCTTGTAGCCGCACATTTTTCGTATTATAAATCATATCATGCGTTTGTGATCACCACGTTCTCTCAAATGTGTCATATTCTGAATGATTTATTGACCATCGATCATTGGAAATCACTCACTGACACCAACAAACTTTCAAGAGAAGATAACTAATGAGAATGACCAATTTATTACAAAAAATCCAACTTGAAAACAACAAAATATTTACGTGAACAAAATATATCATCGAAAGTACTAGGAGTACATAAGCGACAACGGCTGGTCTCCAACCCACTATCGCTAAGTTAGCGATAAAGTGCGAATAACTCGAGCGCCCGCCTCGACAAACTTGCTCGAGTGACAGACACGGCCGAGAATAATCTCTTAAGTTTTAGTTCATCGCTACCATAGACTTGCCAGTGACGTATAGACGCCCGTAAATTGTCAAAAGCAACTGATAAAACTCGACAATTGTAGCTATTACATGAAATATTACTGCTATTTTAGATAAATGTGTCACTGTGAATAAGTACTTGGTACAAGAAAATTTAAGTACTTACGCTTTTCAGTTCTGACGTGAAATCTGATATTTCTTTATATCTTTACCTAAGTTGATTGCTTTTCTTTTTTTATTAACATTGAAGTATAAAATGAAAAGACATAATCAATAAATAAATATTCGATAAACTTCTAAAGGTAATAAAAATGGAGAAATGCTCATTGAACCATGTCCATCATCAACCATATTGTACATTACCCATACATGGTAAGCAAGACTAATCTTGGAACGATCAATGTACGATGCGGTGAGATTCCTCTTAACCACACGGTTTGTCTAAGGGGCTTGTAATACCGGTACAATTTAGATAGATACATATTAAAGTGATTAGCATTCACCGTATCCTTTAGAACTGCTATATTTGTAAACAATAGACTATGAATTTCATAATTGTAACAATAGCTAGTGATATACATCTTGAAAATTATACGATTAACAACCTATCAATTATATTATAAACATTAATTTTATTAACGGTATTATCTTTTGTATCTGAATCTATAACGCAAAATATTGACTGATTTCAGTTACGCTTCTGCTTACCATGTAAAAGAAACACAGGATAATAATACATCTTCTAGATTCAAGTACCAGGCGAATATTAATCGCAGGAGCTTTCAGACAACCTCTCCAATTAGCCATATAGTTTCAATCTGTTTCAATGTTCAAACATCGAAGGGCAAAAATTATAACGGATTAACTAGGGACCGGTGGCGTGGCAAACATGGCAACCACATCTGCAATTCAATTAAATTCCAAGTTAAATTGCTTCTAGCTTTGTAGTGGCAACATTGAATTATTTGCCAGCTGTTATAAACTGCCCATAAACCATATTAAACGACAGATTTATTTATGCATAAACTCCTCGCTCCAATTCCGAATTGTGTATTTATTTTGGGATAGTTCCTTAGCCGAGCAATACTTGAGTCTATGAACTGATATTAAGTGTTATTGTAAACGATTAGTCGTATGCTACTGAGCATCGCGGATGGAAAAAAAAATGTTAACGGATTTATTTCTTTAGGACAATAAAAAAAAAACTTAGTATTATCCGATGTTTTACATGTAATTTTTTTCAGCCCATTCTGTCCCACTGCTGGGCAAAGGCCTCCCCCAAGTTCCTCCATACGTCTCTTTCCCGCGCCACCTCGAACCAGTTCCTCTGATACGCGTCTAGGTCATCCCGCTAACTTTTACAAGTTAGATTACATTTGCCAACGTGACACTTGACTAATTCAGTAATATTAAATTATTTATCCATTGTGTTGCGTGGGGCTGATATCGGTTCGCAATTGACAGAGACATCGGTGATCATACTTAAAAAAAATACATACAGTCGAACATATAAACTCCTCCTTTTTTGAAGTCGGTTACTAAAAATCTAAAAATATCGCAACCTCGCTGTCGACCAACATTTATCTAGACTTATAGTACCTAACAATATTAATCTTTTCTTAATTATACTTAGCTTGTTAAATCAAATGTAATAGGACCAAGCTTGTCTACAAGCCCATGAGATGTCCTTAATCAGTTTAATCAAAGTCAAATGTCAAAACTGTCGACGTAACCGACACGGGGCATGTTTACAAGATCTTTTGATACCACAATACTAAACCGAAGTACGCCAGAAACCAGGATCAAATCCCAAGACTAATAAATATGCCAATGATTTGCCATCCAATTCGGCCGACTACAAAATCTTTCCGATGGGAGCTCTGCATTAGCATACAACCCGTACAACTTAGATTTGCCTTTCCAAATCTTGACTGCTTTGGAAAAACGCTCCCTATTTCTTCCTTAGTCATGAGTTCCTAGTACATTTTTTTCAAGCAATGTTTAATTTGTCAAGGTTATTTTGAGGTTGAAGAGGAATAATCCTTCAAAAGAGCTCACCTCTTTGAATTAAACTTGTGAGAGGAAGTTTGTCTTAACTCCTCTTAATTTATGCGTTTCGCGTTTAATTTTGTTCGGGGCCCGGACCGAATTTGATTTTCAATAGAAGACAATGGGCGTCTTGTATAAACTGACGACAGATAGTTTACTTTCACGTCCTGTTGACGCCTTAGTACTTTATTTAATTAAAATGTAGCGTCCCATTTCCAATCCTTTTCACGAAGTCAAAACAATTATGAGAACAATTCAATTTAATTACATAATCAGACTCAGAATCAGAATGCTTTATAATAAAATTACATAATATTTTTTTGCATAATACATAATTATACACTCGTAGTAACCACGCAATGTCGACATATTTTAAAAATGGTAAAAAAAATCTGCATCAACCAGCTTTGTTTGTCATTTTCTTGCATCTTTGTCTTTCGTTAATCCTTCAAACGTTCTGAAAAATAATGACACAAGATACCCCGAGGAAATAAGACTGAAATATGAGCTTCCTATAAATAAAATTCAATAGATATATTCATCATTTCTCCGCATTTTAAATGGCACATTTATCATGAATATCCGCATTTTATTCCGTCATACGCCCGTCTAACCAACCTTGTTTGAACCGTCGGTCGGTAAAATTTTACAACTCGCGCTGAGCGATTAGAAACAGCTGATGCACTTGACGAGTCTCTTACATCTGAATCCGCGTGTTAAACTTTTATGTAAAGCTTTATAATGCAACTATGCTTCCATTAACGTGAATCGCACCGTATCTACATTTCGGCACCGTAGGTCATGACAGGTAGGACTCACTGATTGAAGAATTTCGTCTTAACATAATAATTATATACACTGAAATAACCTAACGGCTAGAAATAAGCAAGTCATTTTTTATTTTATTTTTTTCTTTTTTGAAAACATTGCCCCTCACTAGGATTTCTCCTGTATCGAGGGTACAGTTTACAAACATACATGTCACATGCACACACAACCAGACCCGAAACAACTATCTGTAGATCATACAAATATTTGTTCCGTGCGGGGATCGAACCCGCGGCACGTAGCACAGAAAGCTAATCGCTTAGCCACTGCGCCAACCGTGTCGTCTTATTTACAACCGAATATCTTGGTTCGGATGGAGCCTCCGAAATTGTTGTTTCCATGATCCATATAATAAAATGTTAATGTTTTACAATGATTTACTTATTAACAAAAAAACATTGACGTATATATTTCACCTGCTTCGAACATAAAAAATGAATACAGAACTTTCAAAGTTCGCTCAACACTACTACGCGAAGAGCATAATTTATTTTTAGTATCATTACAAAATACCTTTTAAGTAACACACCATCTTAAATATACCATAAAGAACATTTTTAAATTATAATGCCGCGTACTTAACAAAATATTCATTGTGGAGCTTGCCCGAAAATGTTGTCCCGCCAACAATATATCAAAAGCGCCAAGTTACGAGCTCTTAGACTATTTCTTTGATGTGAACGCACGCCGAATTTTCAGAATACTCTGAATTTTAGAGCAAATTATGTTGAAATAGTTCCTTTAGCTACTATTATCGTCTTACCGTGGTTTGGAACGCTATAAGCATAAGGTGACCATAGATTTGTTTTGAGCAGGATATCTGCTGGAATGTAGAACATAGTATTTTTTTTTAATAGATTTTGAGTTCGTAAAATGCAACTAAAAAATAGTTATTTGTTATACAAGAGTGCAAAGTTGCTTTTTAACCGCGTGTTCAATTTTGATGACCGAGCAAGCGAAGGATTCTAAAATTAGAATCCTGAGCGTTAGCGAGGGAATCAAAAGAGCACGAGGTGAAAAATCTTTGCACTCGAGTGCAACACGTAACTTTTCATTCCACCTCAGCGAGGAAATGACTAAATGCAAAAAAAAAAACGTTTAATTCACAAACTTAGTGCACACGATGTTCTAAATTCAATTTACTTTATCCTCTAGAGAATAAAAACGGCTTTTCCACTCAGATATTGAAGATTAAAAATACTCTTTCCGAGATGGTGGGATGAAAATTTACTTTATCCTCTAGAGAATAAAAACGGCTTTTCCACTCAGATATTGAAGATTAAAAATACTCTTTCCGAGATGGTGGGATGAAAAAAATATTTTCACTAGACAGCACATAGAATAACCTAACTGTCAGAAACCCCCAACTCCAATAGAAAAAAACATAAAAAAACATATTTTCATAAAACATAGCTAAGATGATACCTGATTAAACTAGCTTTCGATTAAAAAACTACATTGAAATTGGTCGATCCGTTTTGGAGCTACGATGCCACAGACAGATACATAAATACACATATACACACTACAAACTTACAACACCACCATTTTGTCGGGGGTTAAAAATATCTTTCAAATTGTTGCAATACATGATCTTCCCGCAAATGCAACCCTCTTGTTCTGGCGAACTGAAATGATGGACGCAGTTGCGTCGACTCGTTTGAATTGGTCAGTCATGTCAATAGTTTGAAACTACAGTGTTTGAGGTGTTTATCGCCGTCTATTGTTAACTGAATCATTCGTGTGTGCCGTCCAACGAATGAACTGTCGAGTTGAGTTAAATCAACAACGCAGTCTAGTTGTGAAATTGATACTTTTGAATATGCGTAGGTACCTACTATTATCTTAAATGCAAACAAGGTGGTTAGCCAATTTGGTAACAAACCAACAGTGACAGTGTTGGTTTGTTACCAAATTGGCTAAATTGACGAACCAATTTCGATGTAATTTCCCACAAAAGTAGCTTGAAACCTGGAAAAGAACATACGTTACATTCTGGTTTTTTTTTATATTTTTTTTTCACATTTTTGTTGAGGCTTCAGTTCACCATGGTGTCTATGCCAGCCTCGTAAGGTCACTCTTCTACAATAAATGACAAACCTTAACATTATACTTAAATTAATCATGACTACTAAAATATTATTTAGGTGCATTTCTTTATTATATAATTTTTTTCTTAAATCTTACTAAATGGGCACAAGTAAGTTATATTAAAAAAAAAGAAAAACTATATTTTGGTTTATCTCCCATAATCATTCGATATATAAAATGGCGTATTACTTTGTGAAAACGTGATTCCAATTACCGAGACTTTCTGCAGTGATTACTTCTACTAAACCCTTAGCGCTAAGCCATAAAAAAAATCGCATTTACATAAAGTTAGCATTCCCAACATTTTATGGATAAGTTTTTATAAGTCTCCTCTTTCTAATACATCATGGTCATACAACAGCTAGACCTATTGTTTTGTGTCCCTACGTAACGCACCAATTTTCATTAAGACTAAGTGACGCATTTTAGTTAAGTCCTTTATCTTTTATGATTATCATGTGGAGTAATTATCCCTTATGGGATAAACAGCGTTTTAAGGTCTGCTAATGTAATGTCTTACAGGTGAGGTCAGGTTCTTCATAATTTCTGTGTGTGGAAAACTAATTCTAAGTCGTAACTGAATAAACAAAATGTGTGGGTATGTTTTATATATTTAATGCTTGCTTAAGAAATGCTAACGTGACGGCTTAGACGCCATCACAAAGAATTATTAATTGAAGAAGGTAACAAACAGCGTCAACGAATATTTACATGATAAATCCCTGAAACTTGAAAATTAATGTTTTTAGTGATTAAATGTCCACGTTATTAGAATAAGTGGAACTATAAGAATCTTGTTTTTAGTCCATAATTCCTGACATGCACGGTGCACTTTGCAATAATAATTCAAATGTAATTAATGTAATTGGACTTTAAGATAAAATTAATTATTTCTTTCATATTTTTATTACTAATTTAAACAGACTTGTATTGTACCCATTGACATACCTACTTAATATTCCCAGTGACATTTGATGTAATATTATGACATTTTTATATTTATAATTATTGTGATTTGAACAATTTGAAATGAATTT
This sequence comes from Allophyes oxyacanthae, assembly GCA_932294325.1. Classification (NCBI taxonomy): domain Eukaryota; kingdom Metazoa; phylum Arthropoda; class Insecta; order Lepidoptera; family Noctuidae; genus Allophyes; species Allophyes oxyacanthae. Next base: position 2,570,975 of record OW028623.1, on the reverse strand, counting down.
TAATAATAATTTAACTGTTATCTAAGCCTAAATCAATTGATAATGATGTTGCATACCCATGTGTCGGCAGAACAATGGAGAACTAACTTCCTTATCAACATCAATGCACCAATTTGTACGAGTATACCCATGTTTGCAAAGAAATAATTTATCTAAGTTCCTTGATAGGTCCTCTCAAAATTTCTTACTTTTGCTGTGCCCGACAGGGTCCATGATTGTTACTAAAAATGTTTACCACCTAAGCCTACATTGTGGAACGCAATAAAGAATTGAGTATTGAGTATTAAACATATCGAGGTGTGAAAGGCTATGGAAATTTATCATTCATGATTTTAGTCTTCCAGAAGAACGATACCGGTTGTTGAAAGAACTTTAAAAAAAACATCGTAACAGTTACATTATTTAAATCGATTAGAATTACCTTCAACGTGGCAATGCTGCCAATTGACAGAGATGAGAAGGATTACTTTGACGCCTAAATGTTAAGTTTTATATTTGTAATTTGAGTTTTATGATTTAGATAATGATGCTGAGTCTATACACAGCCGTAGTGGCGGTAATCTTATTACTCGCAAATCTTTATGAGCCCTGAACTGTGATCTGAACTCTCTCTCCTTCTAGCACCTATAATAAGCGTACTATTATAGGTGCTAGAGGGAGAGAGTTCAGAGGGCTCATAAAGATTTGCGCGTACTGAGTTTATATATTTATAGAGTGTATAAATACACTCTATAAATCGATACTTAATTGTATATCACGCACGCGTACGCCGTAATTTCTCGTACTTAGACTACATAAAACGCAAGAGGTACCAATGAAATCCCTATCAGCACCAACACGATCAGATCACAATATTCGTATTCATACCATCTTCGGCGGAAATGACGACAGAGCCCCTCGATTAGGAAACCGATTTTCTGCCTCTTTCATATTAAGTACACGTAAGAATCCTTTTATAAGGATACAATCGAAGCACGCAGTGAATAGGGGGAGTGGCCAGGTTTGACATTCTGATTCTTAAGGATAACTTTATGCGTTCTTCGTGATGGAAAAATTAGGGCTGACTAAAGAAAGAAAGATCATTTTATTTGTCAAAATACATGTTTTTTTTGTAGTAGTGTGAAAAATTTGCAGAGTGATTCAGTGTCTACTCCCAAATGCAACCGCAGTACTACCTAAAATTCACTCCAAAACAAAAAAAAAAGATTTTTTATGGCTTGCGCTAGTACATTATGCATGTTCCCCATAGGTACTATGTAAGTCATTTTTTTTTTCTGTTTTAAAGTGTATCCCAATACTGCGGTTGCATTTGAGAACAGAGACTGAATCACTCTACAAATTATACGCACTACATAAAAAATAGCCTGTATAGTAGGTACTACAATCGGTGCTCAAATAATTTTGTATTTCTCCGTCTCTTCTATTTTACCATTCCCAAATATTTCCATTTCTAACAATAAGCTAATTCACTTAGTAAACAAAATCAACTTAGTTAAATTAAGATTTTTTTTACAAAGTTTTATCATTTAGGAAATCGCATAGCATACCTAGTAATAGGGTTTTATATTTTTTATAATTTCAACCAAATAAGGGCGATAAGAATTTATACCATGCAGGCTTATTTACATGGGCATTAACGATAACCCTAACAAATACGTTACAGAAATCTAATAATTATAATAATATTATACTTTAGATTTCTGTGGGAGACGCAGAAACATATAGTTATGAAATCGCTCAAAACGATTCAGTCAGCGGTGATACCACTATTAGCACGGCGTACAATTTTCACTAGCTACACGCAAAATTTCGGGTAGGTAAGTACAGTACGATACAACTAAGAAGTCACATCGGCAAACTTCGTAAAACCGATCACTTCCGAATTGAGTGCGACTTCAAGACCACGAATATTTGTTAGTACTGCAGTAAATGAATGATATTTACGATGACTTATTAAGTTGTAAAATTATCTAAGCGAGCGACTGCCTTTGGTTGTTCGATCAGGTATATCGATGTAACTTCTTATTTATGTTGTTTATTACCGTATATTTGCGGATTAAAGTATTTAGCACCAGTGGCGTCTTACAGGGTAGGCAAAACCAACTTAGTGTTATATTGTCATGTTAAATGATGTTTTTGATCGGCCCATATTACAGACATTATTAATTATTAAGTTTATTTAAGTTTTGTATTTTTTAATACTCAATTTATTAGGGCAGGCAGTGTATTTTTGTCTTTATGGGCTGCACCCCACTGTTTAGTACTAAATGTCGTCCCAAAGTTACTGTAAACCGAATATTTACATAAAATCAAAAACCGAATAACATCAGAAAACTGGTTCTCTAGTTATAATCCGACAATTTATATTTTCTTCATTATAAACAGTTGGCCTGAGGCGGTTTCATAAAGGGCATGTGGCGGCTTCTCCCTTTGTGGCGCAACCGTTCAGTTATTACGCTTCGTTTGCCGGTTTTTACCGCTTTTACCGGTTTTGTATACGTCAATGACGTCATTGTTTCGGTGTAATAAATTGTGGTTGGTAGAGTTTGTTAGTGGAGTATTTTTTTCGTGATACAAATAAGCCAGGTTTTTTTCCCATGGCAGCATGCATAAAGATGTGATCAAAAAAATCCTTAAACTCAAATGGAAGTGGACAGGCCATTTACAGAGAGTCAAAGACGAAAGATGGGCAAATATCGTGACGAACTGGATACCGCTAGACAGCCTACGTAGACGAGGAAGGCCCTATACGCGATGGAGCGAAAAAAATATATGAAAAGAAATGCCCTTTTAACCTTTAAAATAATAAATATCATGTAAGTACCTAAAAACACCTACTTAATAATAGTGTGTACCTAAAAATCCTCACATTGTTCACCTTGATCATATGCAACCTTAGCATGACAAGAATAAAAAAAATAAAAAACTAACCAACAATTTCAATTATTGTAGTGTTGGAAATTGCCCGATAGATGTATAGTTTTTTTCTTTTAATTAATGATGCAGTTTCTGAACAAGTGGAGTGGGAGGAAAACTTTAAATTGCCTTTAATTACGATTAAACACTGAGATTTCTGGACGTTTGTCGACTCTAGTAAAAAAGTAACACTACCACGTAAGCCTGAATAATATTTCTACGTATTTTCAGCGAGAGAAAAAACGCTCCGAATCAGCCTGAGGCAACACCCTACAATGACGTCTACCAAATAGCGATGCTTTATCAGAAACCACTAATGAACTCAATGTATAAAGAATAATATAAATTGGCTTCTCCGAACGAAGAAGCCTTGGGAATATAGCGGTTTTGCGTAATACTGTGGAGGAAAAGGAGGATGTATGTATTCAGTGCTTTAATATTATGTAGCTACATTACGTTGCGATATACTGAAGTCCCGTTGGTGAGTTTTAACCGACTTCAGAAAAGGAAGAGGCTATTTAAACAGGATTACGCAAAATTTTAGGGCATTAAGGGTGGCTACCCTTATTTATTTATATACACACAAGAAAATATGTAAAGATATCAAGTACAAATGTACTGCTTATTTCTAAAGAAATTTCTGCCAGCAGACCTGCGACAGAAAAGAGTGAAAAGAAAAGAAGACACAGTGTGTAACTACAGGAATCAAGGCCCTTCCTGGCCCTTTCTGTTATAGTTAGAAAATACTAATCTTAGGAAGGTGAATTTTGAAGATATTAATAACCCATGATTGGTTTGGAAAAAAGGTACAATCAGCGAGATAATTAATATTTCTCAACAAACTTAAGTTGGACTCAATCGACTCTATTTTTCAACAAGAAAGTTTCCTCCAACCAACTACCTAACGAAATTGTTTAATGTAAATTAAAACAATATTTTTGATAGTAATAAAAAAATCGTATTGATAGTATCAAAACAAAGAACACACTGGCAAAAAGCCAAAAACGCTTACAAAGAAGATCAACTATGAACATCAGAAATGGTTATAAAATCCCTTACTATCGACATATCGTCGTAAAATAAAGTTATTACAATTAATCACATCACAAGCACACGATATGTTGCTTAGAATAAAGACATAAATCTAGACTCAAGTTGACGGTAAAGATGAATAGTGTGGCGTATATTTTCAAACGGTCTAGGCGTAACTAAGGAAACTCGATGCTGCCGCGAACTCCTACTTTTCATTTTCTCCTAGTCCAATCAAGCGCGGATCTAGCCTTCAAATCTGGTTGTGTTCATGACTGGGCAAAGTCAAGTCCTTTATTCAAAACTACATGAACTACGCTTCAATCGTACGTAACAAAATTAAACAGTCATCCATCTCTACCAATCTCACTCACTCAATCTCTCTCTCCCTCTGTCTGTCCCACATACGCGCCAAGCAGAGCAGGCGTTCGGTCGAAACTCTGAACAAACTAACCTAACCGTCAAGAACCCCCGACTCCAACTAGAAAAACAGCTGTAACTTTTGAACGGCTGATCAAATTTTCATGAAACATAGCTAAGATGATACCCGATTAAACTAGCTTTAGATTATAAAATCTCCATTGAAATCGGTTCACCCGTTTTGGAGCTACGATGCCACAGACAGATACACAGATACACCGATACACAGATACACAGATAAACAGTACAAACTTATAACACGGCTCTTTTTGTCGGGGGTTAAAAAGATCACGTCTTGTCGTCTTAATTTTAAGGTATGGTAACTACGTTCCGTTCCATTTCACGCAGAGCTTTTTTTTTTGTAAAATAAGTTTTCATGTAGCAAGTATCAAAAACGGACTAGATAAAATAGGGATTTGTTCGATTTGCCGAATTGCCGATCGTTAACCGACGCACGAGTTCCGAGAAGGTTACGGTCATGACCATACTGACCTTAAAGGTGTATCCACCACAACCTAAAACGATAATAATTTATGAAAAAAAAAAAAAAAAAAAAAAAAATCTCTCTTTTAAAAGTTCACAATGGTGATTGCCCTTTACGCCTTGTTTAGACAATTATCCCCTTTTGTTGAACCTCTTTCATTTGAGAAGAGTGGAAGAAGTAAGTCTCAAGTATACCTGTGACGGTGTCTTGTCTGAAGTGACTGATAACAGCTCTCATACCGCCCTTAGCCATTTATTGTAATGCCTTTTGTCTGAAGTACCTTAAAATGAAAACAAAATTTTTCACCATATTTCGCGACAGTGTTGCACACAAATCATTAAATAATACTCGACTAAATATATGGAACAGCTAACTTTTTATTTCGCATTTTCAGCGTTGTTCCTGTTGTCAAACTTGTCAATAATCTTCATAATCAAAAAATGTATTCATCATCATCCTATGTGTATGAGGGTAATATTAGATAAATTTTTAAGTAATTTTTCCATTTCTTATGTTTTTTTTTTTTTTTTTTTTTGTATATTTTTTGTTGTATTGCATGTTTTTTTTGTCAAACACAATGTATGTTGTTCCTGAATAAAATTGAAAAATTGAATAAGAGTACAATATTCCCATGAAAATTTTGTTACCCTTTGAAAAGTAGCCCTGTGTAATTTTCGCTTATTAATGTAGTTAACTCTATCAAAATTCCATGAACATACCATTTTCGAACACAATTTAATACGATGTTGTTTAAAATTCTGCAACTACCCATAGTAGGCTCCCAGGAAATGACTGGAAGCTGATGGTACCTCATAAAATTGATAGTAGGATTTGTCAGGGGACGTTTTGTATGAAACATTGTGATGTTAGTGACGTCATAAGTTATTGTAATCGCACTATTAGTTTAAGAGATGGGACAACATATTGGGGAGTTGTTTCTTGAGCGCCTTGTCCTAGCTGGACAGCGGAAGTATATTGTAAGTATCTTTATTCTTACATAATAAATACAGGATATTTTTTTATGTAGGGCGCATAATTTGTAACATGATCCTAAATACAACCGCTGTATTGGGATACGCTTTAACACAAAACGTAAATTCGACTTAGTATGGGGGACACGCATAATTTACTAGCGCAAGCCATACAAAATCAAGCTTTTATTTTGATTTGGAGTGAGTTTTAGTACTGCGGATACATTGAGAACGCGCACTACACAAAAAATTATACTGTATATGTTTCATTACAAGTTACAGAAATGACAAAAAATTACTCGAGATTGGCGTGCATGCGTGAAATTGCAGTGTACTGCCACCCTGCGTCCCATATGCACTGTGCATGTAACACGCATCATAATGAAAAGTGAATGGCGGGTGCCCCGCATGCGGGCCCATCCCATGTGAGTGAGTAAATCAGCATGACATTATAATCATGTGTTTAGCTATAGAATAGATCTTTATTTCATGTAAACCAAATACAGGCATTTATGAAATGTCGAGACTCAGGTGCGCGGTTCCAAATAGTAGGTTCTATGGAAAAGAACCGGCAAGAAACTCCACGGAAACTCTTTTAAAATAATAGATTACAATCTTGATTAGTACAATGTTGTGGTAAGAGCTGCGAGAATAATGTATTTTATTTGTTTTGCTTGTTTTTAGAAACGTCCTAAGCGTAATGTATCTCGCAAATCTGATACCCTAGTTTTCCTAATTGCACCTCAACTGTCAAATAACACAAAAGCTTTTCAGATCTAAGATTAATTTGTTAACTTAACAATAGTGGTGACTGGGAGGCTCACTAATAGTATAGTCAATTAAGACAACAATACAGATAACTGCAGAAGGTCTACTGACATCAATTACACGATGATAAAATCACGAAAAAAAAAGCCGTTGTATACTTATATTAAGCCCAAGTTCCCCGCAACATAACAGTCGATTAGAGCAAAATCTGCCGTTTAAACATGAATTTTTGTATGTGTAATCGGCCGATTGCATTTTAAACATCTAAGTATTATATTGTCGGTGAACGGTACTTGACCTTTAAAATTTGATCGGTGATTTTATTTTCGCGATTTCACGGTTGGCCCATAGTAAAAGTTGTTCATAATGATGAGTACAATAACTCCTTGAAGGAATGAACTAGAAATGTTGGGCCTTAGGTATATGTATCACTTGGCTATAACGCATATACATATATTATGTTTCTTTGGTCGTAGTTATGTGTGTTAGATTTAAGTTTCACCTTAATCTATTCTTCTCTTCTTATTTATTAACAAGCGGTGTGTTTGACCTATGATCAAACGGAAGATCTGATAACCATTGTGAAATAAGTAAATTAGGTTAATTAGGTCTATTTTATGAAATTAATTAATTTTTGTATTACATTTTAAGATTGCTAATGATAAATATTGTTAAAAACTTTGTTCCTCTTAAGTACATTATTGTAATCACTTCTGCACCTATCGGTATGATACCTATGTTATAATTATGATTTATATTATATTATGATTTATATTGTGTTTTTTACCATAACAATTTTTTTGAATAAATTTATCTTTATCTTTAAGTGAAAAGCCTCACACGAGTCACGAATCCTAAAATCGTATGGAGCACACTGGGCAGTCAGCCACGATCCGATCATTTATGATTCGCTAATCTGTCCCCTATGGCATGAGCTATTCGACAGAAGAAAAACCAGGTGTGAATTCATTTTGACATTCATTTTCTAGATACATCGATGTCTATAGATATGCTTAGTGAACTCAAAAAGTGAGAAGTGTCAGGTACTCTATTTTTAGAAAAATAGAGTGGTTGATCACCAGTCAAATGCCGTTTACAAAAATAGTTATTAATTTGTGTATTGAATAAAAAATATATAATAACAGTAGCTATTCCATTAGTGCATGTATCGCTGCTCTATTTATATATAATTCGAACATTGTTGAATTCAGAATTTGACGTCTTCAAAAAATACGTCTCATTTTTTTAGCTTTCCTTTGTATGACAGAGCGTATCTATAGACATCGATGGCTAGATATAGCGAGCACGATCCAATAATACTGAAATTCCCTATGGCCGTAGCGAATATCCTACGATTTACAGTGGGCTTTTAATGGCTCCGTGATTGTAGTTGACCTTTTGTATTTCTTACTACGTGCCTCAACTATTACTTAGAGTGATTTTAGTTCGGAACGACGCCTTAATGACTTGCTAAGTTTGCACACAAGGCCGGACGCTGGCTACCGTAACAAGTGCTTAAGATTGATGTTTACTTACGAGTGAGTATAGGATATTTTTTTAAATCGTAGACCGAGAATTAAAGAATCCTACCTACTCATTGAGTCCACAGACATTTAACATTAGTAATTGTTATTTAATATTATTTTTTTGGAACGTGTTTTTAATTTTTTACTTCTTTTTTTGTCTTCATTTTTTACTTTTTTTTGTTTATTTTTTTATTTTAAAAATAAATTGCTTTTCTTTCTTTCTTTCTTCTTTTATGTAATGCGCATAATTTGCAGAGTGATTCAGTGTCTGTTCCTAAATGAAACCGCAGTATTGTGATGCACTTTAAAAAAAACGAAAATTCGACTTAGTATGGAGGGTACCTACACATAATTTGCTAGTGCAAGCCATACAAAATCAAATTATTATTTGATTTAGCTTTAGTAGCCCTTTCGATAGCTCCCTGAGCGACTTTAAATTTGTAGTCCAGCCGTACCGTGAGTGTCCACGTCTCGGCTCCGTAAATCATGAGTTCCGTAAAACCGAAAGACAAAGCGGTTAAAGTTATGTCGATGTTCTTATTCAACACTTAGAACTTGTCCTGACACAGGAAAACGCATGCAAATAAGTTGACTTCAGAAATGCTTGAAATTTATCTCACTCACTGCTGTCGTGTGAACAGGTCTACGAACTTCTTTTACCTGAGAAGTGGCACACGTCATGCTTTGCATTTTTCTTGTTATACAAGTATGTAAGGCGTCACAATAAGGGGATGATGACGCAATTAGGACTCTTAGCAAGTGAATCATTGATTATAGAATTAGATGAAAGTGAATGTTGTAATGATAAGCCAATTTTGTTAACACACCTTAAAATTATTATGTAATTCAATAAGATTTTTCTAAGATAATGTTATAATATAACATTAGATAACATAACACATAACATTACTACTCTACTTTACTCCTTATTATTATTAATATTTGCGTCATAAATAATTTAATTTATATTAACCCAACCGTCTAAAACCCCCGATTTCAACTAGAAAAAGAGCTGTAACTTTTGAACGACTGAACAGATTTTCAAGAAACATAGCTAAGATGATACCCGATTAAACTAGCTTTCAATTAAATAAACTGCATTGAAATCGGTCCATCCGTTTTGGAGCTACGATGCCTTATAACACCCCCTGTTAGAAATAGTATTTAACCTAATGTACTAGCCTCTTTAGAGAAGAAACCTTTTTTACTTTTTATTTAGTGTTTTGTTTTTTTTTTACTATCTGACAGTTGTTGTTGTAAAATAGTTCTGAAGACAATATATAAAATCTTCCTGTTCAATTATTTTCTTAGTATTTCACTTCCTTTATTTGCATTTAATTCATCCCTAAACATTGGTCCGTCGAGTCGGATAGACTACTAGATATCAGTTTATGATAGGGAATACTGAAGGTAGCAACTTGGGTGTTGGAAGGGTTTCCCCTGTTGAGGGAGACATAATCAGGTGACGCCGGAACGTGACGTCATCAGCCAGCCCTGAGAAAAGGAAGAGTTCACCAGCGTGTTGGTGAACAGGTTTATGCGTGTGTGTGTGCCGAAAAAATCTGTGAGTACATTTTATGTTTTAATAACAGCGAAGAAGTAAGTTTCAACTGTAAACTATGGAAAAGTACGGGAATTTACAAGTTAATTTAAATTCAATAATAGAAAAGTCAAGATCCAATTTTAAGAAGACACCTAAAGATCGTTTGTCTTATCAATATATAGAAACGAGATTAGAGAAATTAGAACGAGATTGGCAAGTATTCTGTAAAAATCATTATGAAATATTGGAATTGGATAGTGCAACATTGAAATCTTTGGAAAGTATTACGTTTGATTTATATGAAGCGACGGAAGAAGTGTACATTACTTACAAGTCTGAACTAAAGATTGCATTATGTAATCACCCACCACCAGTAACGGTTTCATCAGTTTCTACGAACAAACAAGATGTCTCTGTACATTCGTCGTCTGGCTCCTGTGTAAGATTACCTAAAATAACTATTCCCACCTTCTCTGGTAAATATTCAGAATGGAGATCATTTAGGGACTTATTTATTTCTCTAGTACACGGTAATCAATCTTTAGATCTAGTACAAAAATTACACTATCTAAAGGCACACCTTACAGGGGAGGCTGAACAACTAATAAGGTTTGTACCTATAACAGCAGATAACTATAGTCAATGTTGGTCTCAATTAGAGGCAAGGTACAACAATAAAAGATATTTATCGAATTGTATCCTAAAAAGATTATTTAGCCAACGTAATTCCAGTGTCGAGTCAGCTACAGCATTAAAGGAATTATTAGATACGACAACCGAATGCCTGTATGCGTTAAAAAATTTGGATATTGATGTAAGTTCATGAGACATTATTGTAATTCATATTGTGACCTATAAACTAGACCCAGAAACAAGAAAGCAATGGGAACTACATGTCACAAGTGACAGCTCCAATGAGCTGCCAAACTTCAAACAGTTTTCAAAATTTATTGAAAGTAGGTTTCGAGCCTTAGAGTTTATTGAGCCTAAGTCAAAATCTTTGGTTCAACAAACCAGTGGTCACAGTGGCGCAAAAGTGTTCCATGTTTCAAATTCTATTGTTTGTGAATATTGTTCAGATAATCACAAATTATGTTTTTGTAAAAAGTTTGCGAATAATGATTACGATACAAGACATGACTTTGTTATGAAAAAGCGTATGTGTTTTAACTGTTTAGGTTCTAACCACTCAGTGAAACAATGCCAAAAAGCCATTAATTGTCGTGTTTGTAATCGCCGTCACCACTCACTTCTTCACCCAAATCACAACTCAACAACACCTGTAGTACAACAGGAAGAAAGTGATCAGTTCACAAAGGTCAACCCGTCCGTACAAACGGCGGCGGGCTCAACAGTCAGCGATAGTCCACCAGTTGTCTCATGTTTTTCGACAGGTGAGGTAAAAAATAGTCAAGTATTGTTAGCCACAGCGCTAATTAATGCTGAGTCGAAATACGGAGGCAAACAGGTTATCAGGGCCTTGATCGATCAAGGCTCACAAGCTTCATTTGTTACGGAAGCTACAGTACAGAGCTTGGGGTTAAAAAAGATCCCAACAAAAGGTATTATTTCAGGAGTTGGAGGAGACAGTAAGGTCACTTCCAAGTCAATAGTTTCTATAAAGATACAATCACGCGTGGATCCCACTTTTGAAATTATGGTCAGTGCTTATGTATTGACATCCATCACCACTCTTCTTCCAGTTAGGAAAATAACAGGGTTGCAAGACTTAGATTTACATACGATTTCATTAGCTGATCCTCAGTATGACACACCTAATAGAATCAATATATTATTAGGTGCTGAAATTTACTGCCAAATAATACAACAAGGAGTTTTGAGAGGTCCACCCGGTACCCCAGTTGCTCAATGCACCACTCTCGGTTGGATTTTGTCGGGCGTAATATGTACTAAACGGACAGATAATACTGAACCCAGACTTTTAGTTATGAATGCTACAATAAATGAGGACGAAGATTTGAAAAGGTTCTGGGAGTTGGAATCAAACCATTCTTCAGTTTCACAAAATATATTATCTGAAGAACAACAGAAATGTGAAGAATATTTTAAGGCTACCACTCGAAGAACCCCCGAAGGACGCTATGTGGTTCGTTTACCTTTCCGTGGCGATGATCCTGCTTGTAAGCATGGTAGGTCTAGGGATATTGCTGTGAACAGATTAAAAACATTAGAAAGTAATTTAGATAAACAATTAGAAATGAATTTAGAGTATAAAAAGGTAAATGGGAAGGAATCTAAAAAAGAGAAAGAAATAAATAAAAAAATCGAATTCAAACTAGATTCTATCAATAAAATTTTAGGACTTACTTGGAATAGTAGTGAAGATATATTTCAATATTCGGTGAAGCTTACTCAGACGTCAGGACTTGAAACAAAAAGAAAGGTTATATCTAATATATCACGGTTATTTGACCCGTTAGGTTGGTTGGCACCGTCGCTTATAACAGCAAAGGTATTTATACAAAAGCTGTGGTTAGCTGGAATAGGCTGGGATGAAGAGATTCCAAATCAGTTATTAAATGAATGGGTTACTTACTATAGTGAGTTAGCACAACTTACCGAGTTCAAGATTCCCAGATGGCTTGGAACAAAGTCGAGTGATACTGTAGTAGAGTTACATCGATTCTTCGATGCATCCAAGGTTGCATACTCCGCAGCAGTATATATTCGAATGGTTGAAGTCACTGGCAATGTTCACGTCTCACTGAGTGCGGCTAAAACACGTGTCGCACCCATAAAACAAGTAAGCATACCGCGCCTAAAGTTATGTGGTGCAGTACTAGTCACGCGGTTGTTAGTTGAGATGACAGAAGTTTTAAGTTTAAACAAGAACAACTTGCGAGCATGGACTGCCTCAACTGTCATGCTCACATGGTTCGCATTAAATAAACACCCTAGTCAATGGAAAACCTTTGTAGCGAATATAATCTCAGAGATTCTTACTACTTTGGACGCCTATCAATGGGCACACATTCATTCTAATCAGAACCCCGCGGATTGCGCATCCAGAGGGATTAGACCTGCAGAACTTATAGATAATAGATTGTGGTTTAATGGGGTAGACATTTTACATGAAAGAAACATAATTTACACGAAACCAAAGGATTTAGAAGTTAATTTAGAAAGGTCAATATCTATCTACTGTTTTACTGTTAACAACACACTATGGAACAGATATTCTTCTCTTTCTAGGCTAATAGGAATTGTAGCTTACTGTAGACGATTTTTAAATAATAAATCGGATAAAGATCGTACAAAATACTTACATAGATGGGAGATCTTGAAATCTTTGCAGTGTTTCTTTGAAGAATTTCTTGTCAAAGAACATGTCTGTCAATGTGTCACATGTGTGAAAGATAGTGCTACTGTGAAGAATCAACTGATGGGTTCTTTACCATTAGTGAATATTTGACACACTTTCTTCATAGTTACACATTTACCATAGGTTGGGGATGTTGTTTTGGGTAAAGAAGATGACTTACCTCCGGCTCAGAGGCTTCTTGGCAAGGTTACTAAAAAACACTCAGGCAGCGATAACTTAACTAGGCTTGTTACTTTACAATGTAAAAAGTCATATACAAAGAGACCAACATCAAAACTGTGTATACTGCCTGTGGCAACATAAGTTATGTTATTTTTTGTTTAGATGTTAAAGTTATTTTAGTTTATAAATGCAGTATTTGTATAATTTTGAGTTTAAACTTCAGGTTTCTTTAGAAATGATGAGTTCATTGTTTGTTAGGTTCAGTGACTTGAAAATTATTATTGTTAATCTATCATTAGTTTGCCATGGTGGGCGGTCACTGTTAATTAAAGACAATGGTCCTTGGTGGGCGGTATGTTAGAAATAGTATTTAACCTAATGTACTAGCCTCTTTAGAGAAGAAACCTTTTTTACTTTTTATTTAGTGTTTTGTTTTTTTTTTACTATCTGACAGTTGTTGTTGTAAAATAGTTCTGAAGACAATATATAAAATCTTCCTGTTCAATTATTTTCTTAGTATTTCACTTCCTTTATTTGCATTTAATTCATCCCTAAACACCCCCCTTTTTTGTCGAGTCGAGTCGATCACCTTAAATAATGCTAACCAAATGCTAAGTTATAAAGATGCGAGATATTCTACGTAATTTTCTATAGGTTACCAACAGAATATCCACAAGTGGTGTCTGTATTTGAATGCATGTCATTTTATCAACTTTCTTGTTGTTCGTTATATCTTCGCGGAGTCCACTGAAAAAGTTTTCTTGTTAAGGCTCGGCGACTGCCAGAGTGGACTTTTAACAGGACCTCCGCCTGATCATGATAGCCTGGTAACTCTGAAAAGTGTTAATGGAGATTTTATATATTTAAAGTTAAGTAAAAAAGTTTTTACATAAAAATTAAAACTAAGCAAGGTTACTTGAACTCGGTAAGTGAGTACAAGTTGGAAAAATAAGTTTAAATTCCATTTTTTATTAATGAAATTGGTAATCACTTTTATGTGCTTCAAGTTTAAAGGTCATTGCTCCCACTTGGCAGAATCAACTTGTTATTTTCTAAGCCCGACAAAATTCTGAAAATATCATTATGAGTACGTACTTACTATGGCGTTCGCGACTGAAATACTTAGAACGATAAGACGTTATCATGTTCAAATTCGTAGGGTAGGAGACCCTCAGGATAGGTAGAGCGACGATCTTCGCAGTGTGACTCGTAACAACTGGATGAGAGTACCTGAGGATCGAGCCAGATGGCGTGCAGTTGGAGAGACTTATGTCCAGCAGCGGACTGCTATAGGCTGATGATGATGATAAGATAAACATTTCATTCTTAGTATAGGAAAATTCTACAGCGAAGATGCTTTATTTTGGGTTTTCAAAATAAAACTAACGACGCCGCCGACCAAATGAAAACGCAATACCACTGAATACTCTTCTAACGTGTGAATCGGCTTTGATCACCGCATCGCAACATGACAAACAAAATAATCACAATAAAAGCTAAAATCCATCAGCACTGCATTCGTTCGTCGTCATCTGAGGCGATTATAGAGATTTCCACTTTGCGAAAAACTTGAAAATCTCAACAAAAACCCGTGGCGACGTTATCTTTCCAACATCTCGAATTGTTTTCGCTTGCGGCTTATCTACGTCCTTTGTGTTGGTTATAAATTCGTTTTCTTTGCTTTCCTCCGAGAGCCCACAATGCCATTTCTGTAGATTACCTCGCTTTTTATTTGGGATATCAATTTTGGATGCCTTTTTCGTTGGGAATCGCGTGTTGACATCGTGATAATGTTTTATCTGCCTTTTTGGGATAAGTTTATGGTTAATTATGAGGTAAATGCTTTGGTGGTTAACCAAATTGTTTTATGTCGACTCGTTGTGTTTTGATGCCATGGTGTTAAAATTCATCCGTAAATATGGATAATGCAAACACCTAAATTAACATATTAAATTTTATTAATAACTCTATATTTAAGTACCTACTTTTAATGTACAATCCAAACGAAGCCAAAACCAAGTCTTGGTTAAATATTAAATAAATCCAAACCTTATTTTAATTTAACTTTATTTTTATCCAAACCAAATATTTAATATACCAAAATCCAAAACAAAACGCACGTCCAAACAAAAATTACCATTCTTAATTGCAAAATTACTACGTATTTGGAACGTTAATATCGTTCGGAATCCGTAATCATTGAATTTATCAACACAATGGTGAAATCAGCCACCATTTATGCCAATAACCGCGGCGTCCATGAATGGACACGATTGCCAAAATTCTAATGTAACACAATATTTCGTGCACGTGTTTATACACAACGGTACAAACATGCAATGTTACATGCGATGCACGACATATTAGCTGCATACTTTAGTACAAAATTTGGCACGCAGCGCTAGGCTGAGTGACTGATTTTGAAAAGATTGTATGTATTTATTTATTTCAAAAGTACTCCAATGACTTATCTACTATTTAACAGGCATTAATTATAATGTTATATATATTATCCAAAGTTCTAGTATCAGATAATAATAATGTCATTATTCTAATGTAACAGGATTTTACATGTTTTAGCATATTAATTTAGTAGAAAATATTACAGTATTATAATATGATATATAATTATTTAGTAGCAAATGTTTCATTTTGTTAGAGATAAACAGGTCAAACAACAGGCAAATAACATTACAGCAGAAAATAAATTGGTTGTTCTACTGATGCGTGTGGCGCATGGTCTATCACCAACAAAATATCAAAATATAAAAAATATAACTACACAACGCCTTGGTGTTACA
This sequence comes from Allophyes oxyacanthae, assembly GCA_932294325.1. Classification (NCBI taxonomy): domain Eukaryota; kingdom Metazoa; phylum Arthropoda; class Insecta; order Lepidoptera; family Noctuidae; genus Allophyes; species Allophyes oxyacanthae. The sequence continues at coordinate 2,555,012 of OW028623.1, read as the reverse complement.
CTGTTATGTTGTGTATTATGTGTGTAAATAAAATAAAAATAAATTTTATTTTTGTATTGACAACATTACACTTTCTGCATAAAAAATGTATGTCACTCCACCACGATATCTTCAAGACAAGATCCATCCATGTTATATAGTTTTAAAGCTATGAAATTATGCTTTCTATTCAATGCGCCACTCCACAAACTCCACTCCACAAACAGAAGATTCGTACTTCTTATAAGACCTCTCTCAAGCGATAAAATCATCATTTTGGAGACGCACGGTGGTACTTCGTAACATAGCATAAGTCACAGTCATTTATTACATAACAAATTACAATTTTTAACCCCCGACAAAAAAGAGAGTTGTTATTAGCTTGTAGTGTCTATCTAAAGAAAGAAAGAAAGAAATAAATAAATAAAGTTTATTGGCACATACATGCTAAAAACACAGAAAATAAAAATATCTATATAGATATATATATATATATATATATATATCTGTGTATCTGTAAATCAGTGTATCTGTGTAGGTATCTATAAATAGTAAAAAACGGATGGACTGATTTCAATGCAGTTTTGATTTATTGAAAGCTTGTTTAACTGGAATCAATTCTTAGCTATGTTTCATGAAAATCTGTTCAGCCGTTCAAAAGTTACAGCTCTTTTTCTAGTTGGAGTCGGGGGTTTTTGACGGTTAGTTTATTACTGTTACAACACTAATATTACGTGGTTCAAACGTTTCATTTCACAGTCAACTATTGCACTTGTTTCAATTGAGTGCAGAGCAATCGCCGAGGGCGTAGAACACGGCATTTGTGCCAACTGCGACTTACAGCGAACAATAATGAAAATATTATCTCTCCAATAATGAAAGTTTAATTAATGTTCGTATTCTCTTGAGGGTAAGCAGATGACTGAGTTTTAGGGAAATTAGGGTTGTCCTTGTGGTTCATTGACTTTAGTAATTTGTTACAAAGCAAGAATTTACTAAACGGATAGTCTGACACAATCCGACAAACTAAACACTAAATAGATAAAAATGCTCTAATTTAGTTTATTATTTTCATCAATTTTATTTATTGTTCTTTTGGAGTGAATTTTAGCACTGCGGTTGCATTTGGTAACGAACATTTCTATTGGAGGATGGGACCAAAATTTGCATCACCCTTTTGCGCACTACTTAAAAAAATATCCTGTATAATAATTAGTTTTTTCATAGTATTCCACCGCTAGATATCCGCGTGTATAAGGGGATTAAGGGCTTCAGCTGAAAACCAGCGCTCGGCAACATGATAATAAAAGGTAATATGATAGTGGATGATAGTAGACTACTATTAATAAAATGGATAAATATTTTATCTTCGCATAATGTAGGCAGATAAAGAACACCATAGTTGAAAGAATAGTTATAGGTGAATAAAATGCCGGAGTTATTAATCTTTTAAAATTTCGAAATTTTGTATATAGGAAACTGGCACAATTTACTATGAAGTCACAAGCTAGTAGTGCCATCTCTGTCTATTAAGCTACTTATTTAAAATACTTATACCGTAGGCATATTTTTTAATATTTAAATTATTTTTACACTTGGTATTGCTTAAGTTTTTTTGGAGAACCTTCAAATTTGATAATAATAATATCCTATTCATACATTTTAGTCATCCTAACCCGTCATACTACCTACCCCTACCATACCATACTACAATTTAATCATAACCATGACGTCACAATATTGGAATATTTCCGCGTCAGTTCACAAAATAGTTCGAGCAACAACTAGTTGACGTCCAACTCATAATCTTCGCGAATTTGGTCGTTTTAATATCCAAAACTTGACGTGCGGGTAAATACAGATGTATGAAGAGTATAGATAACGATTTATGATGGTTATTTTTCCCGCTTTAATTCTTAATGTGCCTTAGCTTGGCAGTGGCACCGACTTCAGAAGCAGTTCAATATTTTTAAGAAAATTATTTTATACATTTTTATAAAATCGACTTTATCTTTTTTTTACCTAATGTTTTTTTTTCTTTTTTTAAACATTGCCCCTCTCTATCAATTCTCCTGTATCTAGGGTACAGTTTACAAACATACATGTCACATGCACACACAACCAGACCCGAAAAAACAATCTGTAGATCATACAAATATTTGTTCCATGCGGGGATCGAACCCGCGGCACGTAGCGCAGAAAGCTAATTGCTTAGCCACTGCGCCAACCGTGTCGTCGTTTATTCTCTCTTGTGTTGTCACTATGTGCTGTATAAATGTATTTTACATAAATATGTTATACAGAATTGCGCGATACGCCAAAATGTTGAGTACCTACATACTTACTTATAATTAGATTAGATTAATTAAAACCTAGATTAGACTGCATATTGTTAAATTAAGTTACAAGATTCCACGATATTGCATTAGGATAATATCCCTATAAAAATACACGTAAGTTTGAAAAAAATAATCTTGATTTCTTTCTTACTAAAACCATCTGATAAAAACGAACTCATACCTAAAGCTGTTTATTTATTCAATTAAATACTTATTCCACATAAATTATCAGTAAACACCACCCAACTTCGCATCCCCGAGGTCGACACGCGATTATTAAATTATTTCCACTCAGATTTAAATATTATTTATACCACTTGATTACATAAGTATGCAAATAAGATAAACGTAATAAATGCACGATTGCCATGCACGGTTGACATTGCCGAAACCAATTCATTATGGTTCAGCCGAGCGATTCATTTTAATCGAATACAGCGATCTGCGTGAACTTATAAATATGTAACAAACAATGATATAAAAAATCTACTTTAGTTTCTGTTTGTGCATAAATTTTATTTATCGTTGCCTCCCTTTTTTCTCCTGTACCATAGGCACAGTTTTTTTTATATCACTCAGCTATTAAACAGACATACGGTCCGCCTGATGGTAAGCGGTTACCGTCAACCATGGACGCTTCCAACACAAAGGCATCAATCGAGCGTTTCCGACTCTACTACTAAAGTCGTCTCTTCCACAAGGAACACTGGCGACCTTGCTCAGCGTCAGGAACACAACACTGCAAAAGAGCATTGTTATTTGGGTACAATATGCTGCAAGGTGGAGGTAGTTCCCCAATCAGGCAGCTCCAATTTTGAGCGGAAAGTCCTGCTATGCCTATAGCTCTTAAAACGTAGTTCAAAAACATATCTCAGATGCACACACACCCCGACCCGATTTTATTTTTCTGTAAACCTATGTTTCAAGAAAATCTGCTCAGCCGTTCAAAAGTTACAAAAGTTTAGCCGTTTAAAAGTTAATTCAATATTACTCAACTAAATGTATGTAACTGCAGATTTTTTCGATAAGTTGATCATAGTGTACAAAGACAAACACCCCTTAAAGGGATCGGGACTATAAATGTTGGACTTAGTATATTAGTCAGAAACACACACTTCAAAAAGGTAATTGGATTTTATAAAATTAAGAATAGTTTTATATTTTAAACGACAAATACTGTTTTGGCTCCACAAGCTAGCTCACGCGCGTTTTTGTATGCTGCCGATTTGAGATTAATTGTTTATCACTGCGTCGCCTTACAGAATAGAATAGAATAAAATAGATCTTTATTTCATGTAAACCAAATACAGGCACTTATGAAATGTCGTGACTCTAGGTGCGCGGTTCCAAATAGTAGGTGCTATGGAGAAGAACCGGCAAGAAACTCCACGGAAACTCTTTTAAAATAATAGATTACAATCTTGATTACTACAATGTTGTGGTAAGAGCTGTGAGAATAATGTGAATAAAAATAAATTAGGATAATAATAATGATTTGCCTTTAATTAAGAATGCCATGGCAGTTACAAGCTGACCAGGCTCGACACACCCGTTCACGAACATGACTCATGCGTCAGCATCGCTAAGCTCAACCATAATGAAGGGAACTCAACGACCCGACACACAACGCCATCATCAGCGAGACAGTTTTCGATAAGACCCCTTACAGATGTTTATTTAGTGATATCGTAAGACTGACACCCGTAAGTCTTGCGATATCACTAAATAAACATCTGCAAAGGAAACCGGCGCATAAAGTGATGCGGTATAAACGGGATGGGTTCCCCGTCCACTCGGCCGCGGGATTATCCCCCGGGATTTTAAATCCCGCGACGGCTAGATCCCCGTGCCCACACGAAATACGGTGGGGTTCCAATAACTGATTGATCATAATTTGTGAGATCGTTACTTTGCAGTTCGTGCAGCTAAGTAACTGAATAAGTTATGCTTAGTGGATTTTCGTTCTGTTCCTGTAAAGTGCAACTTTTACTTTGTTTCTACTGAATTTTTAAATCTAAGTTACGAGTTGTTTTTGTATCAGGCTAGCTTTTTCCAGCTGCCATTCTATCCAGATGGGGCTGAATATCATTACCAATGCGAATTCGATCCCTGCACGGTTTAAAATATTTGTATTGCCTACAGATAGTTGTTCCTAGTCTGGGTGTTTGTGCATACTAAATCTATGACTAAACTGTACCCAGGAGTCAGGACTAGGGTTGCCAAATTTTTGAACAAAAAATAAAGTATATTTAGGTGTGAGAAGTTATATGGACAGTATTTGAACATTTTAAACAGTATTTTCGTTCACGAAAGTTACCTTACAATTTTTTTTCTCTCCACTTCTTTTTCGAGCTATCGCCACCCTGTATTTGAATGTGACAGGTTTTTATTTTTGTAGTAATGGTTAATAAATCAAAATTGCGTTTTAATCACATGAACGCAACCAATTAATATATCACACTTAACAATGAGTCTGTGTATCTGTACAGCAGATTTATATTTGCATGAAAATCGATTATTATTTTGCTTGAATCTATATTACCTACTGTCTATTTTTTTTTGTGAAATAAATTGGGATTTGGTTATTCTTAAAAATATTCGAAAACTAATCGTGACATGGTACTATATAACATTGCTAATGTATTGATTAAATCGCAAGTAGTACCAGGGCATCAGGTTCTCAAAGAACTACCTCCAGCACATTGCCTGCATTATGAAGGCTTTACAAGCCAAGTTCTACACTTAACTCGGTCCACTCAGTTTCATGGGCGCGCAACAAGTGCTTTCCATAATTGAACACACCTGCTCTGCTGTGCTTATGTGGCCCTAGTACTTTGATGTATTGTTTGATGATTTTTCTATAAGCCCTTCGATATTAAACCAGGCGTTGATTTTCCAGAACTTTGACTATAAAATAGGTTTACAAATTATAGAGGTAGCACAAAGAGCTATTCAGCTAGAAATTAAAGCCTCCGCATGCAATAGACTTTGGTAGATGCACTTCAATGTCCATTATGTATGCATAAGGGACCAAACAAGTCGAGTTGATTGATGATAGGTGGAGTGAAGCGCGAACAGAACGCTTAACAAAACCAGTGAGAATTATATTTACAGCTTTGGGTAGGTAAGAAAGATTACTTCGAAAAAATTGCAGGAAGAACTTTTTTCTTCACGACAAAAACGAAGAAATCGTGGGCATGTAACATGAACAACAATATAGAGGTTGTTCACAAGGTAAATAATGGTTACTTAGAATTGTACAAAGGTACTCCAATTCTTTCAGAGGCAGGCAATCAGTAGAGTGAATCCAAAACCGTAAGCGAATCCACCGCAAAAATCTTAAACGAACACAAAGACACAGCCCAAAAATACTTAGGAAATGGAACAATTTAATCACGTGCCGTTTTACTTGTTACTAGCTCTTACAGTTTACTGGAAATTGTAAGTAATCTCTCTTTGTTACGGCTATATCCGTATATACCCGGGTCCTGATGGGATATCGAACAAATGCTCACTCGCTACCCGGACAAATTGGCCAGCTTACCCGTTCCAAGTGGATCTATTATGTGACGTTTTGCTCTGACATTTATCACGTTGGGTGATATTATTTTGTTAAAATACAGGTGCGATCAATTTAGGATAACTAGTGATGCGAAAATATAGATGGATATATTTAGACGTACATTTTAGTATGTTCTAATGAGCTGTGTAAAAGTCGACTTGGATCTGATCTGTAACAAAATGCTAAGAAAATCAAGTACCCGGATTGTGAAGGCTTATAGCTTTATCACATTGGCGAATTGCGAACATGTTTCCAGCGAGGCGATTAGTGAACGTGCTTGCAGCGAGCTCACCACGGGTGCAGAATTCAAGCTATATTTTACGGACTATACAAGATAATTTTTTATGTAGTGCGCAAAATTTACAGTGATTCATTGCCCGTTCTCAAATGCAACCGAAGTACAAATATTCACTGCAAAACAAAATAAAAATTTGTTTTTGTATGGCTTGCGCTAGTAAATTATGCGTGTATACTAAGACGAATTTTCGTTTTATTTTAAAGTGTATCCCAATACTGCGGTTGCATTTAGGAACAGAGACTGAATCACTCTACAAATTATGCGCACTACATAAAAAAATATCCTGTAGGTATATACCTAGGTTATTTAAAAATTCACAGGCCAACCAACCGGCATACAGATCTCGCAGGGGAGGCGATGTCCACCTTGACTCTTGCCCGTGGCAGCCCGCGCTGGGCCACTAATAATAGTCATAACCAGATCCAACATGTCCCCTCTTATTATCCCCCCAGCAACGCCCTAAGCCGAGGTGCGAGTCTCACTATGTGGCGACCTTAGCCGTGTGGTTGCTTAAAAATTAATTCTTGCCTGGCTGGAGGCTCTCTGATCTCGCGCCTTGACCGGTTAAGCAGAGAAGGACAGGACAGGATTGCGAGAGACAAGGATAAAAAAACACAGTCTTATTCCAGCACACACGTACGCTGTACACTCCTACAAACAAAAAAATCAATTCATAAACTCCTTTTCACAAAGCGGCACCAATGCAAAAACTTCTCGTTTTTCCTAACACTCACGAAACGAAAAAGCTTAAAACCGATATCTAAACAAAAAAAATATCGTCGCGAACGTCGGCGAAGCGAAGTGGATAGCTTCGCTTCGACGTGCTTCGATGTGCTTCGGTATTCCATTTACTGAGAAGGGGATTTGTACTAATCTGGCTTCGATGGGGCAATTTGTATCGCCCATTGCAATGCTCAACAAATGGCGCGCTTTGAGTTTCCTTGATCCGTTAGTTATAGTGTAATCTAATATTATTTGGAAGCGGAAATAGTTTGTTGTGAGGGTTATTGTATTATTTTCTTTGAGTTCGACGAACCTTGGTCACACGCAATTTTTTTTTAATGTACCTATGTGTGGATCGGATCGAATAAACATAATTTTTTTGTTCTTTCTGCGCCTAGGTGTGTACAATTGTACAATGTACATAGTTGATAGCATGGTTGGCGCAATGGCGAAGCAGTTAGCTTTCTGCGCTATGTTCCGGGTCGGGGTGTGTGTGCATGTGACATGTCTTCTTCTTCTTCTTTTAAAAAACATTACCCCTCACTAGGATTTCTCCTCTATCGAGGGTACAGTTTACAAACATACATGTCACATGCACACACAACCGGACCCGAAACAACTATTTGTAGGTCATACAAATATTTGTTCCGTGCGGGGATCGACCCCGCGGCACGTAGCGTAGAAAGCTAATGGCTTAGTCATTGCGCCAACCGTGTTGTCAATCGTATTTATTTTGTCTATGTTAGTTTCACTACACATTTTCTGTTCCTTCCTACTTGCATCGCTGAACTATAACTTAAGTAAGATACCATCATGAGGTGTGGTCCTCTTATTCTCGTTAGATTCTGCAGCTGCGCGATGTATGCGACGAAATTGCAGTACCATTGTGAAACTATTACTGTATTTATTGTAACAGCTGTGTGACATTTTCTGATGTTATTTTGACTTCTTTTGTACGCAGTGTACAAATAACACTGCTCTCTTGCAGTGTTGTGTTCCTAACAGTGGGCAAGGTCGCCAGTGCTCCTTAGAGAAGTGTCGCCCTTACTGCTATCACGACCCTAGTAGTAGGGTCGATAACACATGAGCGATGCCCATGGTGTTGCAAGCGTCCATATATCACATCTTGATCAATCATAGTGAGGGGCAACGTTTCCAAAATAAAAAAAGTTACAGTAACCGCTTACCCTCAGGTATATAAAGAAATATACATACTTAACCCGAAAAAAAACACGCAACAATAAAGCTTAGTAAACCACGAACCCGAAACAACACGGTAAACGTGAAGCGCCATGATCTACCGACACAAATAAACACCCATTTTTCTCCAAAAAAAGTTCCCCAACTTACCCAGCTCACAATTTATGACGTCATAAAAAAATTACTTACGGAAAGCAAAGTCGGTCATTAAGGTGTGAAATGAAACATACCGCAAGATGCCTATACCGCAAATAAGTTCGGTACGATCCCGCGAGACTACGTGTTACTATAAATAAATAAAGACAGAAGGTCAACTACCATACAATGTTCATTAAATAGATTATTATTAATATTATGAGCCCGTAATGTCCCACTGCAGGGCAAAGGCCTCCCTTCCCTCTTTCCATTTCTCACGGTCAGTTGCGATCTGGGGCGAATCCTTTATGAAAATGTCCAGCTCATCCCGCCATCTCCTTTTGGGCCTGCCGCGCTGTCGTTTCCTGCCGTTCGGGACCCACTCTGTGGTTACTTTAGCCCATGGCTCCTCCGACATGCGGCAGATGTGGCCAGCCCAATTCCACTTCAATTTGGCAGCTGTTTGGCCTACGTCAGCAATTTGTGTTTTGGAACGAAGCAACATTATAAGCATTAAAGAGATGGGTGAACAAAAAAAACAGAAGAAGAAGAAATAAAGAAAAATAATTTTATTCCGTACGGGATAATGATGGCGCCACATTCACAATAGACAAACACACAAAAAAAAAATAGGTACACTTCTAATAAAAAATAAATAAAACATGCCGTCGAGTATGCCCGTACCGAAAGGGTTACCAACTCAGCATATGCTGGATGTGGAACACCGATCGGTGATTTTTCAGTTGGCACCCCCTGCAGTGACAGCGTTAATGTTTTTGTTAACGTTAATGGTTATCTATCTTATCTATACGTGAGGAGAAAACTTTGTGGGTACCCCTTTTTAAGCATCTTACGCGCAAAACGCTTAAAAAAGGGTACAAAGTTTTAAAATATATCATTAATATTCACAACATTTGCTATGGAACCAAAGTCGAAATCTCGAAAAAATAATTTGCTGATCCATAATATTATATTATTTAGTCGAGTAATATTTATTTGTATGGTACAGCAGCATTTTTTCTTCACGATTTCCTGTTCGGTCCCTTATAGAAAGAAAGAGAGAAATAAAATAAAAATTAACTTAAACCTTTAAACAGTAAAAAAAAACTAACTTATGAAAAGTTGTTCATAATGATCAGTACAATACCCCTAAAACTAAGTGCCCTGTATAAATATTTTATACATCATGTATAGACGTTGTAACGAGTGATACTTCTGTTTTTTTTTATGTTGTTAATGTTTCTGGTCATCTTCTATCAAGTTCATATAAATATTACTAGCGGGTTGTAATGTACTTATTCTTATATATTACTAAGTGAGAAACAAACGCGTTGTTCTGTGTTACAGAACTATTTAAATTATTCATTTATTTTATGATTTTATAACCGTTTGGAACATTATTTATTTATTTTATTTGTTGTTAAATAAACCTGGAAAGTTGAATACGTAATTTTTATTATAAAATTAACAAATAATATAAAAAATCAACGAAATCGAACCGGAAGCTTGTTTGCCACCTATAAAATTAAATAAAAAATACTATTGTAAAAACTTAAACATGAGTGAATGTGAAAAAATATCTATCAAGTGTTACATGGTGATTTTTGGTTTATTTGGTGCAGGTAATTTATATTTATTTTAAAAGTGAGCAAAGTATTTTTTTTTGTTTTGTGTATCATAATGATAACTACACTGTTGCAGTATCAGTCCAGTCATCATCACTTCAGATACAACCACAGAATGAACTGAACATCAATTATGACAGCATTTTCGATAATCAGAGACGAGTAAGTTAGACATTTTTTGTTAGGGTACGTCCAGATCTGGCGAATGCGCCGCTCGCGCGCCTTCGCGCACGGTACGTAGCATGCGCGAACGGTGCGCGAACGGCGGGCGAGCGGCTGCACCAGGCCAGCATGATGAACTCAGGCTTTACACTTCTCATTCTGAGAAGAGGCCCCGCAGCTGTAGGACACTGATAATAGAATGGATTTATTTCCGCCTTTTTAAACCATCTGCCTTTTCTTAACTATGTCGAGGTTGGTTTCCCATTTAACCAGATGCAGCTGAATATCAGTATTTGGCACGGAGCGACTGCCTTCAGACCTCCGCCACTCAATTACTGAGAGATACCGACACCCTTCGGCTAGACTGGTTGTCAGACTTTTTGGGCTACTAACTGTCTGTAATTATTATCCTTTTAATGATTAATTAAAGTAATTGATATTTTTATTGTCTTAGGAAGAAGATCCTTGGATTTGGGGATACGTAGATACTAAACCAACCGTAAGTATTGTAGTAAAGTCGGACGGCTTATTTTAATACCCTTTTGCATTACCTTGTCTCTATATAACCTAACCGTCAAAAACCCTCGACTCTAACTAGAATTATATCTCTTCATCAACTTGAAAAGAGGTGATGATCTTCAAATGGCTGAGCCGATTTTCTTGAAATATAGCAAAGAACACTATCGATTAAGACACCTTTCAAACGAAAAAACTTAATCAAAATCGATTCATCCGATGATGCTACAGGCAGACACATAGATACACAGATACACACTACAAACTTATAACACCCCTCTTTTTCGTCGGGAGTTAAAAATGGTTTCGTGGTAGGAGAGTTTCACGTTACAAGCTGAACTAGGTGGTACTTCAGTCCATTTTTCGTGACCTTATCGGGCTGGCAATATAATATATTTAGCTGATAATTTACGAAAGCCAATATTTATTTAAGAAAATAGCGTTGAAAACCAAAATATTTATTAAAATCAAAATAATCACTTAATTATGCAAAATAGAACAATTAGCAACGATAGCGAACGTCCGTCCGATCCGAAAGCCACGAAAGAAGTGTCCCCTCCAACTTGTGCGCCACTATATAATCTGTTACACCCCACCATGTCACACCACTGATTACGTCATCTAACCCGATCTTAACGTCACAGCCAAGCCCCGCCCACCAACGTTCTATTTGTTTGCTAGTTATATAATATAATATGACAGCCTCAAAACCATTATCGATAATTATTTTTTGACCCTAAACCATTTTTTCAGAATATATCATAACTTCTTCCTAAAACTTTTTCAGAAAATTCCAGTAGAGACAGGAAAGGACGCTTGGGCCACGAAGTTTACAGATAATGATCCCTGCTCTCCCTACAATCCTCAGAAACCGAACTTCCGTGCTCCAGGTCGACGGATCAGTGAAATAAGTAAGATATTTTATTTTTAAAGAACCGGTGATGATATTCTATTATCTAACATGAACGCCGCGACATAATTTTGTCGTCGCGTGACAGGTTTTTATCTCTTCTTATAATGACGACAAAGTCCCGTCGCGGTGCGCCTATTATTAGCCTAGCTGGAGAAAAGAGATGATCATAATCATCTCTCTCTTTCTTCCCGTATTAACCACATGGTGATGAGATTAGCTTTACTTACCTATCTCCTCCATTTCGCTAACTTGACATTCATGAAACGGGTCACGAACACACTCGCCTCTGATTTTAATTTCATTGCCTTTGATCATACATAAGTACTAACTAAACAAATTTGTTACAGAATGCTATGAATACATCTGGGAAATAAAAAACAGAGACGAAGAAAGCCAAAGGTCAGCTGAATGTAAGTTACTTATAGCGACAGCACGATGGGCACAGTGGCTCAGCGATTGGCTTCCTACACTACGAGTAACGGGTTCGATTGATATGGCCTACAGAGATAGTTGTTTCAGGTCCACTGTGCGAGCATGTAATTTATTGCATGTTAACCACAGTTAACATGCAATAAATTAACAACTGTACCCAACTGCTGGGCTGCTGCTGCTGCTGGGCTGCTGGGCTGGGTACTGTACTGTACCCAATAACAACTGTACAATTTGTATAAGTAATGCATCGGTCTAAATTCAAACCCAGCCCGAACCTTAGACATTTCGAATTCATGTGCGGATCAATATGTGATTATCACTTGCAATAACGGTGAAGGAAAATATTGTGAGGAAACTTGCACATCTGAGAGGGCCTCATAAAGTTCTCTATAGTGTGTGTAGTCCACCTACCCACACTTGGCCAGCGTGATGGACTAAGGCCCTTCTCATTCTAAGAAGAGGACCGTGCCCAGCAGTGTCAGATTTCACGATACAGGAAAAATAAAAGATTGGGACATCACACACGGATAGCTATCGCTGAGTTTCTTGCCGGTTCTTCTCCATAGGACTTACTATTTGGAATCGCGGACCTGGAGTCTCGACATTTCATAAGTGCCTGTATTTGGTTTACATGAAATAAAGATAGATCCTATTCTAACGAAATGTTTGTCCTGTGGCCTGCATACTGTTATAGGTCGAGCCTGTCTCGTGGAGCCCTGTATTTAGTGTGAAATATTTTAAGATTTTCCAGGTTATTACTTTGATAGATATTATTAATGTTTATATACCTATTTCCGACAGGCGGCATACAACTACGAAAACGATCAGATCCATTTGGTATTCAACACAAATTCGGTGCTATTGGAGGAACTGATACCAAGCCTGGCGAGTATCCACACATGGTAAGTTCTTTAGTATTTTCCTAACGGCTAAGCGGTGGTATTTTTCAACTAACTTTTAAAAAAATAAGGCATATCGGGAGTGTCAACTGAAAATGGAAGGAGCTGCCCGAGTGGGGAAATACCTCCACCTTGCAGAATATTGTAGCCAAATAACACTGCTTTTTTGCAGTGTTGTGTTCCTAATAGGCAAGGTCGCCAATGCTCCTTCGGGAAGCGGGCGGACGCCTACTGCCAACACGACGCTAGTAGTAGGATCGGCAACGCGCGAGTGATGCCCCTGGTGTTGCAAGCGTCCATAGGTTACAGTAACCGCTTACCATCAGGCGGGCCGTATGATTGTTTCCAGTTTAGTAGTATAAAAAAACCACTAAAACTTTACAACAATACCTTTGCCAAATTTTAGATTTCGCACAAATTACCGGGGCTGCATAAATTTAAATGATACAACACTGTAATTCTAGAAGGAAGTTTCCTTCATCACAATAAGCTGAACACATTATAAAATATGTGGAGATAAACGCGAGTATATTTACCTAACCTTTATCAAAATACCAGGGCGCCATAGGATGGCAGGCATTTACGGGAACATGGGTGTTCAAATGCGGCAGTTCTCTGATTAGCTCCAAGTTTGTGCTGACAGCCGGGCACTGCTCTCGTGCTTCGGACAGAGATACGACCATTGCCGACCCAGTACCGAAGATCGTGAGGTTGGGAGACAAGAATATTATCGATGTGGTAAGTTTTAACTATTTTAAGTTTTTTTTTAAGTTTCGTCTTTTCACGGCAAAACTAAAAAAAACTAAAACACAAAACTAAAAAAAAGTTACTAAAATTCATAAATAATTCCTTATTTCGTTAGGAAATAAGGAATTATTTATGAATTTTAGTAACTTTTTTTAAGTTTTTTAGTATAGTTAATGTTTGTCTTAGTTCAGTTAGAGTTTCGGCACTCAATTAATTCTGAATGACGCCTGAAAATTTTAAAAAATTGCCCTACATAAACCAGGTGATATATTAACTTTCAATAAACTATATATCATTTAATACAATCCATTTTGTTTGTATCACTAACCTGTGTCAGTAAATTATAAAAATAATTGCACACAAATTACTATTATTACAATATTATTATTATTTATCTTATCAGACTAGAAACAGCATCTTTATTTTGGACCCTGTTCATCATTTCTATTCTTTTTAATCCCCGACAAAAAAGGGGTGTTATAAGTATTTGTGTATCGGTGTATCTGTATAGGTATATGTGTATTTTTGTATCTGTCTGTGGCATCGTAGCTCCAAAACAGATGGACCGATTTTAAAGCAGTTTTTTTTTAAATCGAAAGCTAGTTTTATCGGGTATCATCTAAGTTATGTTTCATGAAAATCTATTCAGTCGTTCAAAAGTTACAGCTATTTTTAACACGCTTTTATTAGCTTCACCTGTAACTAACTAACTATGTAAGAAAATCTTGGAAGTTAAATTTGACCCACTTCCCGGTTTCCGATTGAGCTGAAATTTTGCATACCTACACGTTCAGTTTGGATGACTAAATCGTGTTCTATAGTTTTTTTTAAACTATAATATTTTATTTTAATTGCAGTCGGGGGTTTTTGATCAAACGTTTTTCTTTTTTTAGTACGCAAATGGTGTTTCTCCAACAGACGCTAAGATCATCAAAATAATTGTGCACCCACGCTACTCTCCCCCTAAGAAATACTACGACATAGCCCTGATGGAGCTGGATAGAGATGTGCAGTTCAGTAAATACGTACAACCAGCGTGTTTGTGGACCAGGTTCGATACAACCAGCTTGGGGACGGAGGCCACCTTGACTGGTTGGGGAGTCGTGGAAACAAGTAAGAAATGCCCAAAATATTGTGTCCTTAGAGTATACATAAGTAAGCTATAGGGCCATAGCACATTAGCTACTTTCTGCATCGAATCGCGTGTTTTTGCGTTCGTTTTTAGAGTTCCGTACCCAAAGGGTAAAACGGGAACCCTATTACTGTACTAAGACTCCGCTGTCCTACCGTCCGTCCGTCTGTCTGTCTGTCTGTCCGTCTGTCACCAGGCTGTATCTCATGAACCGTGATAGTAAGACAGTTGTTTTCACAGATGATGTAGGTATTTCTGTTGCCGCTATAACAACAAATACTAAAAAATAGAATAAAATAAATATTTAAGGGGGCTCCCATACAACAAACGTGTTTTTTTTTTGCGTTCGAAACTCTAGGTGACTCCAGCTAGAATCTAGATAGATATGTTTTATTCCTTTTCTGAAAGTCAAGTAAGAACTTCGATCGCTTTGGAGCGTATTGTAGCAATAGATACGTAATTGAATTCCCTGTTATATCTCAGACCATTAATTATAAAATAGAAGATTGTTAATTAAGTGTAGAAGTGATCAATTTCACACAAGAATAAAACTCATGTGAAATAATTAAATCACTATCAAATTCCTTAGATACGGCGAGACTGTAGGACATAAATCTTTTTTATCCTCTTTAATACTAACTTATGTAAATATTGCGCAAAAAAAAATCATATTATCAAAATTAAACATACGGTCAAGTGCTGACTGAAACCTTCCAGAAGAAATGCTCAAAATGATGGTGAAAACCGGATCAAAATCCGTTGCGTGGTTAAGGAGGAGTTAGCGGATATACAGACAGACAGACAGACAGACGCGGAGAGCGACTTTATTTTATACTATGTAAAGATAAGATGGCACAGTGTGTTAACACAATATTAATTCCGTAGATAACAACAATTTAGCAATTCAGCAAATTTCATGGAATAAAATTATAATCATTATGTGTTACAAATACATTTTGATCGATTTTCCGGAATAACAAGATGACTTGAACTAACCGTAAAATTTTAAATATCGTTTAGTGTTACGAATCTAATTGATTTGACAAACATGTTCATTTTCGTGTGATTTGTCGTAATTTCTCTAAATAGTGGATTGAATTTGTATTTACCAGCGAGAAAATGACCTAATCGTTAAAAACCCCTCGACTCCAACTAGAAAAAGAGCCGTAACTTTTGAACGGCTGAACAGATTTTCATGAAACAAGCTATGGTGATACCCGATTAAACAAGCTTTCAATTAAAAAAATTGCTTTGAAATCGGTCGATCCGTTTTGGAGCTACGATGCACACAGATCAGTGTGATCCACACTACAAACTTACAACACCCCCCTTGTTTGCCGGGGGTTAAAAAAGGCCACATTGAGCAATTCATCTAACCATCTCCAATAACTGATACACAGCTGATTTCTAAAGATGAAACTATGAAATTACGCTAATCAAATTTTGAGTTGTCAATCAAGTGGCCATTTTGTTATTTGTAATGTGAATTTTAAATAGACCCTTAGTTCCTCCTATAAAATGAACTGGAAAACTAATCATACGACCCCATCTCAATGACATACAGGGAATCGGAGAATTGAGCTCCAAGATATGTTATAAGTATACTGGATGACCGTCAAGAAAATAATATGGCGTGTCAAGTACGCTTTTTTTACGCTGTTTAACCATTCCAAACAGCTGGTCGAACAACTTCTCCTGAGCTGCAAGCCGCAGTGGTGGACGTGATCGACTCCCAGACCTGTGACCAACTGCTAAAGGGCTCCTGCAACCGAAACTGGTGTGGATTGAGGGATAACCAGCTCTGTGCTGGCAAGCTGGCGGGAGGAGTTGATGCTTGTCAGGTAAATGTGACGAGATTAAGTTTTGTTTCTTAACTTAATATACAAGATGCCGTAAACGTTATCACATTAAATGGAACCACGTATTTGGTATCATGTTTTGAAGCCGTACACAAAAAATCCGCGATTTTTACTCAAGATTTTTTGCATCATATTTCACTCTGCTATCATTCGACTAGGTGAAGGAACATTGAAGTAGAAATTTATGTCACATTTGTTTGTTGTACACGTGTAAATAAAAATAATTTTGGTTAGAATAGGTTTTTTTTTTTTTTTTTTAATCTTTATTTTAAGAATTTATTCGCCAATGCGAATATGACACTCTATAATTACTTGTCAATAGACATAAATTACTCAACTAAACATTACTTAAGATCTAGATCTTAAACTCAAGGCGAATTTAACCATATTAATCACGGCGAGCACACCATCGGAAAACGGAACTGAGAGACTTATGTTATGCTGACCAATTTGTCTCCTAAGTGTCGAATTTCGAATACATCTCATCAAGATATGGTAGGTGTCTTCGTCTTCATTGCATATACTACAAAAAGGTTATGTTGACTTTTTCCGGGTAGTGTTCTGGGTCTGCGTGTGCGTCCATATGACAATGTATGTTTGTAAACTGTACCCAAGATACAGGAAAAAAAATTGAGGGGAAAAGAATATAAAAAAAAAATTAAGCTCTGCTTAACTCTCAACATTTACTTTTGATATTTCTAGGGTGACTCCGGAGGCCCCCTCCAAGTCCAGATTCCTCTTCCCATCGACAACCAAGGCGGCATGCACTACATCATCGGCGTGACGTCATTCGGTATAGGCTGCGCGTTACCCAACTTGCCCGGGATTTACTCAAGAGTGTCTAGTTATTTAGACTGGATTGAATCTGTTGTTTGGAGCTAACATTAACTATGTAACGTTTATGAAGTCCTAGTATTTATCTTTTGGTTCCTGTATACAAGGCCCTACCTTTCTAGTCCCGATTCCTTTAAGGGGTTATATTGTACTCGTCATTATGACCAACTTTTACCATGGGACCACAGATATACACTCCTAACATTAGTCTATTTCGAATAAACGCTTTTGAATAAATAAAATATTAATAAAGCAGCTTTTCCTCTCTCCTACCAAACCATGCTGTGCCCAACAGGGTCCATAATTGATCCATAGATTAAGCCTACCATCTGTTTTAACTTTACATTAAGGAATGCAATAAAGATTTGATTTGAATTTTGAATTTTACTTACACTCATATTCCTGAAAATAGAATAGTATGAGAGAAGAATTTGAATCCTCAAAAACTCATCATCTTTTTCGTTACAAACCTTTCGTTCACACACCAGCAATCGACATAAAATAACGAACCTCCTCAGCTTAATCATTCGACACCAATTACTCTAATTCAAATCTCATTTAGACCCGACAAAATTGACGCTAAAGAGCTCAAGTTAAATTTAAACGCTTTAAAAAGATGTTAAGCTACGCGACACCATCCATTAGCTATTCGGCACCTTATTTCCGACGCTGTAAAGTAAATTGGTCATGAATTTCTCATAAAATGAGAACTACAAACAATAAAACTGGCCTCACTCTGCGCGGTAGGATATCTAAGGACGTAGGCTTAAGGTGGCCGCCTGTTACACCGGAGTGGTGGGACGAGCATAATTGATTTTGTTATCTGTAATTCCATGTCTTCCATGCAGGAGGGTTGAGATCGAAACCGGCCCGCACCTCTGACTTTTAGAATTTATATGCAAATCATAATTTGAATATCACTTGCGTTAACGGTGAAGGATAATATCGTGAGGAAACCTGCACATCTGAGAGAGCCTCAAAACGTCCTCGATGGTGTGTGTAGTCCGCCAACCCGCACTAGGCCAGCGTGGTAGACTACCCTTCTCATTCCAAGAAGAGGCCCGTGCCCAGCTGCTGTGGGACAGTAATGGGCTGGTTTTTTTTTATATGATAGTTGCAAGATCCATTGTTGTTCAGTTAGCAGTAAATGTCCAAACATAATCATGGCCTGAACAGAAGCGGTAGGCCATAGGTAAGTAGAAAAATAAAACCACTTATTCACCATGCTTGTTAAACGGACTGGTGGTCGTAAAAAGATATTTATCCTAAGAAAAAATCAGTACCTCTCAGAAAAAATTATGGTGTGAACTGACTTATGTTTCTATCTTGGACATGACTGACTTAATTTAACTTAAGTTTCGTTTTATATGAGTATCTAAAGTATTTAATTCCATAACGGTCATCTCTTGTAAGCAAGTTACTTACATACACCATACAATTGATAATCTAAGACATTAATGACATAACCACTACGGTTGGTAGAGAAATTGTTTTTCGTAGAATTGCTACAACCACGTAATGAGCAGCAACGGTATAATAATAATTTTGTTTAAGATTCGACTATTGTGTACTACCTACCAGTGGCGAAGAGTCCATACAACCCGATTCCCATCGGCTTCCCATTAGGAATTGGTTAGTGCATAGACCAACGTAATATGGCTTGCTATTCAGTTAGGTCGAGCTCTTCCAGACATGACTATATATAGATTACAAGAGACGGTATGGATTTTTGTCTTGCAGCATTAATTGCAGCAATTTTTAGAGGGCATTTTTGGGACGGCTTCCCCTTTTAAAACTGTCACCCTTCGTTACTGCTACCTACTGCATACTGCCTCGCACAAAGGTCTTGCAGCAATCAGAATGCTGCCGACCGGGCTGTTACACTTCGGTGTAACATCAGCCCGGCTTTACAGTAATCTTCCATTTGAGGGAGCTATTTGTCTACTAGACAGATAGCAGCGGCAGTTTCTCACAGCCCGACAGACATTACACTCTGCACGATGCAATCGACTGTTCTCTGCACTGCTGAACTCAATTCTGGTATTTCAATTTGGTCATTAAAAATAAGTATTAAATACGAGTAGAGTACTATTTCGTTTGGTTATTAATACAGTGAACTTATAACAGAAAATATCTATACATGGTAGTGACGACGTTACGACAATAAATGAAACACGTATTTGGTATTACGTTCTGTGCCAGTACACAATTTTTTTGTTTGTTTGTTTGTTTGTAATGGATAAACTCAAAAACTACTGAACCGATTTAAAAAATTCTTGCACCAGCGGAATTCTGTATTATCACTGAGTAACATAGACTATAATTGATAAAGATATTACGCTGGCGGAAGCTAGTAAACAATAAAACCGCTACGAGTCTTTAATCAATTTCAAAATCAACCTTCTTTATATTACCCATCTATTTTTCGTCCCTTGAGGTAGCCCTATATACTATAAATAGACCAAAAGTCCCTCCCCTCTTTGTTCTTCACAAACTTTTCCTCATAACACACAGAAAAGCAATGGTAACCGCATAAAAAAATATGCAGATCTGTAAAAGACAAGTCCGATTACAGCGAGCGGTGGAATTTATGCGTCATAAAAAAAGAATAATAAATGAGAACCCACCCTTAAAGTTACGTCACGGGGTTGCTTCATCAACCGACGTTTTATTGAACACGGGTTAGGTGAAGTTAGGTCTAATGGCTATGTGGAATGATCGGTAGTTTATGTGATCGTCTTTTGGGTAATGGGATTACTTGTTATAGATAGCTTTTACCTAATCATTTGTTACTTTTAACTGTATTTGAATTACAGTTATTAGTAATTGGAATCAAAATAAAGCCAAATTCAGACCAGGCTAATAATAGAATTAAAATCCATCCCTGGCGTTGATAATGTTATAAATATTATTTTCAAGACTGCATAATATTAAGTTTAATTTTTATGTCAAATGTCATCGTTATGTTACTGCATGGTTCTGTGTGTTTGTCTGTTTATTTGTTGACAAATATTTTAATTAATGCCGAGCGTTTTATATCGGTTGAAGTAGAAACACAAGCATTGTTTCAAATTCAGAATCAGAAAATTCAAGTCACAAGCTCAGACCAATAAAGAAGTACTTTATTGGTCTGAGGTCACAAGAAATACAAGGTTTATAGAAGCATGAGAAACATAGATCATAAATTTTAAAATAAAAAGTAAATGACGTAATTACTAAAATTCATGACACTTTTAATCTTTTTTAAAGTGAAGTAACAAGTTGTTAAAATTAAGAAAAAATGACCAACAAATCCGCCATGACCATGTTAATATTATGCTAACGAAAAAACAGAAAATTATATAAAAAAAAAGGTTTTCTAATATGCAAATACGACCATCAACACGTGTTCGAAAGAAAAAATGCAAATCATGGTAAGCAAGGCGACCTAAAACTCGTTTTTATGGGAAGTCATAAATTACAAGGGGGGCGGGCGGAGCTGGGACACATAAACATTGGTATTACACATGGTGCCCGCTAACTTTGGCCAGAACATTTTTTTTTACCTTACAGAACATGTTTATTCATGTAAGAAGGGTCCATCGCTTTTTAGTGGCCAATGTTGCAAGGCTTTTTAAAGAGAAGCATGTTTTTAAATATATTATGTTTTTACAAATTTAGTCATGATGCTAATCATATGATTAGTAAACCTCTGTATAGTTAGAAAAAGGTACAATCCACATAAACTTGGAGCTCTAACATTTTTGTTCAATTTAACCAAGATGTCTCATAATATTTCAGAGAATCCTAACAATGGCTAAGTTTCGTGAAAATCTAGCTTATTAATGGTATCGATTTCATAAATATACAAAAATATAAAAAATATCTTTATGGCATTACAAAAATGTATATTGGCGCACTTAGGCATTCTCCACCAATCAAGCATATGATGGTGCAGAGATGCTGAAGGCACAAAAAAATCCAAGACCCCACGGAAATCTCAAGAAACAACCTAAAACAAAAACCTCACGTCAAACCCAAATATCCCACGCCATTGACGGGTATCCCACACAATGGGTAACCTGAGTATCCGCAATACAATGTAAAACCAAACCACGTTTAAATCAATCAAACAATATTTTTCTTCACCATTAACACAAGTGATAATTGAATTTCTGAACCGCAAATATATTATATTAAAAAACACAGAGGTGCGTGCCGGGATCAAGCCCACCTCCTGCATGGAAGACAAGTGACCAACCCAGCGATCAACTAACGCCAACAATGGTAATAAAATATTATAGTTTAAAAAAAAACGAAAGAAAACGCTTTTGTCATCCAAACTAAACGTGTACGCAAAATTTTAGCTCAATCGGAAACCGGGAAGTGGGTCATATTTGCCCTCCAAGATTTTTTTACATAGTTAGTTAGTTACAAGTGAACCTAATAAAAGCGTTTTATAAAGCAAAGAAAAAACTCCTACATCATAAGGAGCCAGTAATAAATAAATTTTATAAATCCAGCCCACTACTGTCCCACTGTTGGGCACGGGCCTCTTCTCGGAATGAGAATGATTCGCGGACTACACACACCAACGAGAACTTGATAAGCCCCTCTCAGAGGAGCACATTTACTAAAACAACGGTAAATAACATTATTGGTTACACATACATTTATATAAAAGCTCATAAAAACAATTGGATCAACTCAAATCCCATTTTTCTCCCATAAATCTAATGGATGACTAATGGAAGCGAGAATTTTTTTTACCACGCTTGTCAAATACACGTTTTTTTCTCATTATGTCATCCTATAAAGAATAAATTGATCGAACTTGGGAACTTAGATTAAGTTCAGGTTAAGTTATTTAAGGGAAAAGTGCTGTTTTCGACATTATTTTATAAAGCATGATCATCTTTAGGTTGATGATTTTTCCAGCATGTATCATTTTGCCCGACGTTTTTAAAGCCTATTTCTAACGAAAAATTGTGCGGAAAAACAGATATATGTGGAAAAACTAATGCGTGTGGAAAAGCCGATGTGGGAGGAACCGCTTTATGTCGAAAAACCGATGCGTGAGGAAAAACCGATGTGTGAGGAAAAACAGATGTGTGAGGAAAAGCCGATATGTGGGGACCCGATTTGTGTGGAAAACCCGTTTTATGGGGAAAATTCAATAACATGTGTGTGAAAAATCCGGTATGTGTGGAAAAAGCGACGTGTCTGGAAAAACCGGTGTGTGAAGAAAAGCCGATATGTGGGGACCCAATTTGTGTGGAAAACCCGTTTTATGGGGAAAATTCAATAACATGTGTGTGAAAAATCCGGTATGTGTGGAAAAAGCGACGTGTCTGGAAAAACTGGTGTGTGAAGAGAAACCGGTGTATGTGAAGGGGATATGTAAGTAGCTCAAACAGATTGGTGTAAGTACTAGTAGAACTAACCTCTTACCCCGTTATGCATAAAATTATTAATCCTTTTTAAACGCTCGTTAAGTCTTACCTGTCATTGTCTTTTCAATAAAAGGAGACTCGTAAAGTGTTTTAGTTATAAACCATTTATGAACCATGGGGTCACTCCAAATGTTCCATAACACCCTCACATGTCCATTAATTAAATATCCAACAAAATAACAATCTTGTGACGATCTAATCAAGACGTCTTACATAATAAACGCCGAATTTACTAACTTGAACACCTTGAAAACCTCAAAATACATCTTCAACTTTATGCCTTAGGTAATAAGGTTCAATTTATTTTAACTGTAACTAGACTCTTTTATGTGCCACCTACAGTAATAAAGACTGTAACGAGGTTGTAAAAGAGTCCACTTCGATTAAAGTGAAAGTAATAAATGACCTTAGTACGTTCCGATTAGGGTTTTAAAACGCCATGTTACAATTGTAACGTTATTGGAAGGAGCTTCGCATTAATGGGTGATATTTTTAAATTTGGAATGTCAGTTTTATGGGATTGGAAACCTTGTAGGTAACTGCTAATAATTTTCGCTTTAATGTGTTTTATTCGGTTGTTAACTGTAAATTAAGGCAAAAAGACTTTTCTAGGCCCTGGGGCAGGGGTTGCGAACCTTTCTATATCTACGTGTAATTTTTTTTCTTAAAGCTATCTTTACTGTGGCCATAACGTTTCCGGTAAGTCAATAATAAAATTGAGGCTAGAAGGAGTGCTGTAATAATACAAGAGGCGTCACAATAGATTTTCGTAGGTCGCAGTGACCAAGGGGCTTAGTACCCTACCTCTACAAACAAATAATAAATAATAATAATAACGTTTCCGGTGGTAGTAGTATCTCGCTTGCATGCCAGCATGAATAGGTCGGCACAACCGGGGAAGTACTACCCTTCTACAGAATATCGACGTTAACTAGCAGAATGCATACTGTTCATTCGGTGACTGTGGAACGGTGGAGGCCCAATTCCTCCCTTAGGGGGACTAAGTTCCTCTCCCTTTTTCCTAACACTATCCTAACAGGTCGGCAACGCATCGGTGACTGCTCTGGTGTTGCGGATGTTCATGAGCAGCGATGATTACTTACTATTAGGCGAACCACAGACTAGTTTGTCCAAATGCCATTAAAAAATCATGCCAATAAGCAATTTTAAAGTAGTGGAAAAAAAACTTAAAAAAAATAATTCTATAGGGTCGTCAATTAATTATGTGCCCACCATTTCTTGTCACATGCCATCAGTGGCATACGTGGTTTGTCATCCCTAGCAGGGCAAAAAAGGGAAGAGAAAAAATCGAGAACAATCCCATTTCTATATAGTTTTCTCTTTAGATATTTCAATCTGTCTTCTGTCAAGGAGACAAAGGGTGGAGAAAACGGGTTTATCCACAGAAAAATCGGAGACAAAACTATCTCTTTACAATTTTCTCTCTTGATTTTTCGTTTTGTCTTCTATCAAGGAGACAAAAGGTGGATGAAGCGGGTTTGTTCATCCGCCGTGCTAGCTCTACTGGGGTTTTCGTTGTTATCGTTGGGATTTTCTTTGCTTGAGAAAATTCTTTTACACAAACATACGTAGGACTAACCTTACGCCCTCAGAAGATCTTTTATCAATAAATATATATTTGCTAAGACTATTATAAACATCAACAATTACCTATGCAACTTACTATAATTTATGTGAAAATCTGTTATTAGCTTTCAGTTTATATCTACTACCACTACAACTGTATGGTTAAATGTAGTTTTTCCTTAAAATAAATAAATACGTAATATAGGTATGCAAAGACGTCCTCACTACATATAAATATATTATATAGTACACAGTAATTTAGGTGCATTTTAACAAAGAAAAAACCCGTACCAAATATATTTTTTACATGTGACAACACACATGTTTCTCCATTTCCCTACTGCTAAACCTTAACAAAATGCTGGTACTTTACCTCATATCTTGATAACCCTCATCCCCATTTACCCAACTCCCCAAAGTTCCCAACTTCTGACAAACTACGCGTCCACAATCACAATTCGCAGACCGTACTACCCTTATTTTTTATTTACATCTACTGATCGCTGCAAGCGAATACGTCAAAATAAACTGGTCCAAGCAATGATATAAAATATCTAGATGCAAATACATACTTTACCTCCAAAAAGACCGAGAAAAACACACGTAAAACTCGCGCGTTCACAATTTGAATGTCATGACTTCGAATTTTTTGGATCAAGGTCATGTTTTCACTTTTCTTCTCCGTCTTCAAAGCAGTCGTGCCAAACTAACGTGAACGCCGCGACATAATTTTTTCGTCGCATTAGCTCGTGCAGAAACAGGTTTTTAGAGGTGTTATCTCGTCTTGTCAGGACAACAAAATTATGTCGTGATGCGTATGTTAGCGTACGTGATGGATAATGTCTGCATACATCTAAGTTATTGGTGTGCACCTGCTTGAATTCAAACACATGACTTATCATAAGTCGGGGCAACAAGCGTTGAGCTACCATAAAACACGCCCAAAGAATAAAAGAAAACAATTGGATATCAAGAACATTATAAACGTGTAAGTATCCGTACAAAGATAGATATCTATAAGCAATTCACATCGGTGTCTACGGGAACTGTGCATCTGGATTTTTTATACCAATACAACGGAACAATAAAAAAAAGTATTTTTTTCATCTCGACTCAGCCATATTTCGTAGTAGGCGAACCATTGATTGGCTGTCAACTCCAAAACACAATAACAACAAGAAAGTCTTTTATCGTAGCGAGACGTAAAAAGACGTGCGTTGACGTTTTTTTTTTATTGCAAGTGAGGAGAGGAGAGCGTCCAATTGCGTCGTGAAAATACACACAAATTATTTGATAGCGAAATATTTGCACTGTAGAATTAAATAATAAATTCAGCCCAATACTGTCCCAATGCTGGGCACAGGCCTCTTCTCGGAATGAGAAGGGTTAGGCCTTAGTCCACCACGCTGACCTAGTCCGGATCGGCGGACTACACACACCATCGACGACTTTATGAAGCCCTCTAAGGTGTGCAGGTTTCCTCACGATGTTTTCAAATAATAATCAAATTGCGATCAAAACAAATTCGAAATCTCAGAGGTGCGGGCCAGGTTCGATCTCGGACCCTCCTGTATGGAAGGCAAGCTTTCAACCGCTAGGCTGTCACTTCTGTAGAATTAGGCACTAATAAAAATGGTGTCAATTCTGTTGTCCACTCTGACAGGACTAAAATAAACTAAGGGTGTTTGTCTCTTTCTGTTTCAATAGAAAAATAAAGAGATAGATGCGTTCAGTCTAGTTTACTACTGTCAAAATGCGCAACAGTATCAACACCAGTAAATTTTTTTTCATTGTAGATTTAGGAAAGATAAATATTTTTCACTATACTTATAATTACGCACTAATAATTTAATAGTGACATTATTTTTAAGACTAACAATATTTCAGCCTTTTTTAACCTTCCTCAAGAATTGGGCTATGAAATGCAAAAATAATTTTTCTAATCCGATTGGTACTTCCAGCGATTAGCGCGTTGAAACAAAAATACAAACAAACTCTTCAGCTATATTATTTCAATATAGATAATAATATAATACTCATTGAAACCTATTACATTGTAAATGAAATGAAGCTGAATCTTAGACGTCATGTACCACTTGCTCTTTTCCCCGGGGTCTGCTATCAAGAGCGGAGTGTGTCACCTTCCGTTATAAACATGTTTCAATGTCAATTTAAAAGCATAACTCATGCTTCACATAAAAATACATTGATCAAAATTAAGATTTTATTTTTCGTTTTATATTTATTTATTTTAAGTTTTTTTTTTTTTTTTTTTTGTATGGGCTAATAAAAAAATATGTGTGTGTTTTGTGCTGTCCAATAATTTCTTTCTATAGAGTTCAGTTTGAACTGTCATCTTTATGAAAGTCGATTAAGATAACCTATAATTGTAAACGCACACCTAACACCAACTTTAGTATTTTAAATATTATAATATATTTGGAAGTCCAACTAAGTACCTAAACAAATACTTGTGTATACTTCAAAACCCACGAAGTCAAGTATACTTTGTTCGATCACGTATCCTTAACTGTCCATCATTTTGAAAATAATGGATGTATCCTTATCTGACGGATTAGTATACCTACGTGCTACTTCGTAATTCGATTCGTGACTCGTTGGATTCGTTTAATAGGTTTTAGTAACAATTTTTTTTCTTGTAAACTCCTCATTGTAACTTTTTCTGGAAGGGGAGGTAGTAGACATTCTGGGATGGACCGTGTTCCTGGGCTTCTTCCTAGCATGAGCAATTCTTAAGCGAGACAGTAAAATCATGATGGAAAAAGTATAATTTATCCATTGCCGTCTTTCAGGCGTGGTCAGCTTGTAACTGCCACGGTATTCTTATTTAAAGGTAAATCATTATTATTATCCTACTCTAAATTATTTTTATTCACATTAAATTACATCATTCTCGCAGCTCTTACCACAACATTATAGGTACTAATCAAGATTGTAATCTATTATTTTAAAAGAGTTTCCATGGAATTTCTTGCGGGTTCTTCTCCATAGGATCTACTATTTGGAACCGCGCACCTAGAGTCTCGACATTTCATAAGTGCCTGTATTTGGTTTACATGAAATAAAGATCTATTCTATTCTATTCTATTGAAACAGGAGTCCGATTTTAAGGTCACAGTTTACAAACACAAATACTAAGCACGTTAATATAACGGGGCCGAATTATCAAACAGTATCCATGTTGTTCGTCGGCTTATTAAAGTTAAGCGGGGGTTAATATTTAATCCGAGTTGCGCACAACTGCCGTCAGGGGGCGCTAATGTATGCGGCGTCACGACTCGCGCGCTGTACGAGTTGGATAAATGCGGTGGGAAGTCACACCGACGTGTATGCGTACTACGAATCGGTGTAGATTTTTATCTCTTTTTGGGATACGAAAAGCCACAGGAATATACCTATCTATAGTTTTTTAACCGACTTCCAAAAAAGGAGGAGGTTTTTTTTAATACTTATTTGTTCAGCGATATGTTCGCTAATTGTTAAGCGATTTTAGTGAACATTTAATGAAGATCTTCGAAGATAGATAGACAATGGAACTGTTCAATGGATATTAGCAAATCACTCACAATTACTGTAATTGCATGTTTATGTACTGTTTAAACTACTAAAAATAGAAAAATAAAATATTATTGTCTGTGCACTATTAATAAGTTTAATTACCTATATCTATGTTTAATGAAATCGTAAGCGACATCCTAAATCTGTGAATGTAATGTTTAATGGAAGGTCATCAATTTTATTTTTAATTTATTTTTTGTTTTTCTGACGAAACCCTAATTTTTTGCATGCCAACAGGTAAAATATGGCTGATCCTGATTTATTATGTATACCACCATGTTACTGTACCCATGTTTGCAAAATTAAATATATCTTATCTTTATCTTTTATCGAAAAAGGCAAAATGAGCAAAAACGTATTTATAATTTTATAT
The DNA here is from genome assembly GCA_932294325.1 of Allophyes oxyacanthae. Taxonomy (NCBI): domain Eukaryota; kingdom Metazoa; phylum Arthropoda; class Insecta; order Lepidoptera; family Noctuidae; genus Allophyes; species Allophyes oxyacanthae. The sequence goes on along the minus strand of OW028623.1, from coordinate 2,526,686 downwards.
ACGACGACGCTAAAATGTCATAGTCTTCGCAAAGTCGTTCGTATTTTCATTCTCATCTTCCTAATCATCAATCTAGATCTCTTCGGTGTGACAGTCCGCCAGACGTACAAGCCAATGAGTTACTTACTACTTAACGCGTATCATGCGTTCCAAGTTAAGGTAAGTGCTGCGAGGAACTTTTTGAATGTGTTCAAGGCTTTATTATATGCGTCGACACTAAAATCCCTCGTATAAACTTGCGTAGGTAGTCGTAGGCACTACGACTGTTCTAAAATATGGGTTAGTTTGATAATATCCTTCATGTAAAGAGATTGAAAGTTTAGTGTTTTACTGTAAATTGTTGGAAATTAATGCAGTAATAACTGTGAAAATAAGAGATTAAAGTCTTCAAATAACCCATATTATGGTAATAACTCTCTCTCAGATTCTTCCGAATTATGTAACTTATTTATTGTATGTTCGAATTTATGTTATCGAATTTATTGTATGTGTAACAAGTTTATTTAGCATACAATACGTATTTATTTATTCATAATTATGTTGGTAATGTTAATATAAGTTTATATAGTTGTAATTGAGTATAATTATACCTCTCATTTAAGTTAATTTTTTGGTGGATCTACCTTCATTGTCTCTGCATCACCCCAAGGTTGGTCTTGGTTGTGAACGCCTTATTATTATATTATTCAGGCTATGTTCACACATAGTCAGAATAATATTGTACACAATGTCTAGGACTTAGTAACGAACAAAGTTTAAGTTACTACCACAGTACTTCATAAGAACATAATAATTACAATTAATAAAAATTATACAATGGGCGGTCTTATCGCAATCGGCGATTTCTTACAGACAACCTTTGGATGGACAGTACAGCATGTAAAAAATACGTAAAATAAATAGTAGTACGTCACAACTTATAAGTTACAGCGATGTTACTGATCGAACAGCCAATGGCAGTCACTCAGTTATTGCGTCCACGTCAGCGTAAAGATCATAATGTTTTACTGCAAACATTCGTGGTCTTGAAGTCGAACTCAGTTCGGAAGTGATCGGTTTTACGAAGTTTGCCGATGTTTTTTTTTATACCTAATTAATTCTTAAAGAAACTTTAGTCACAACAATGGTAGAAACAACTAATGAAAAAATATTTATGTAGATACAAGAAATCTTGATACTTCAAGCATCCTGGTGGCGAGAAAAACTCTCAGAACTGAAAAAAACTGTGTAAAATAAAAAATACAATGTATTTTCTACAAGAGATGTACCAGGCGAGCATAGCAACAAAGTAATAGAAGTAGTTGTTAATATTTTCTAGTTCCAACTCCTCGGGGGCACCTGTTGACTATTCTTTCAGGAAACTTGTTAAATACTTGATGGCATGGTCTCGACAAGTTGGACCTTGCTGCGAGTGTCAAGTGTGAACGGTTCTATTTGCAGCTGGACTGAACGTGGACTTTACTGAAGTACGTGCAAAATATATTTTGTATTCCACCTCGACAATATAAGTGTTTCCGAATTAGTACGATGATGCAACCAATGTCCGGCCCATAGATATCCGTGGTCACGAGATATTCTGTATAATTATTTTATCACTATTCTTTATTTTTGATATTTTTTTTTGTAAAGTAAAGTATTAAACACGTATTCAGTAATGATGCTGTCGTTGATGGTACGTCTTATGGCTCTTAAATTATCAATGGATCCCAATTTCTCACAATTTCGCCAGCTAAACCAAACAGGTTTTTTTTTTTTTTCATCTTATACCTACATCTCTTATTGCGGATACTATTCAACAGGAATATCCGCAGAATAGACTTATATCCGACATTACATACCAACCTATGTACGTTTAAACATGCATATATATATGTCTCCACTTCCAAACAGCCTGACTTATTGCTTCACCGACTGGCCAGTACATATTTACGGTTATAAAACCCCCCATTCACTAGCACGAATGCGCGTACATCACGCGTTCTGTTTGTCGTAGGTCACGTAATGCCGCAATTTGCCGTCCAAATGGAAGAGTGCGGTTGTCCGGCTACGTGGCGCTCCTTTTATAGCTAGCTTTATTTGTGTGAGGAATAAATATATTATTTTTCGAAGGACTTTCTTTTGGCTTGATACCTATGCTATGAAAACTGCTACAAAAGGATAAGTACGTCGAAAATTCGGACTCGTTTCTAAAATTTGGTAGTAAATCGATTTTGAAGATGTTTTCGTTATTCGGGTCAAAGTTTTGGATGAGCGAAAAGAACCTCTGCGAGTGACAATACCCAAGAACATCGCACATATAGTTCTTCAAATCTAATAACCTAACCGTAAAAATCCCCGACTCCTACTAGAAAAAGAGCTGTAACTTTTAAACGCCTGAACAGATTTTCATGAAACTTAGCTAAGATGATACCTGATTAAACTAGCTTTCAATTAAAAACAAACTACATTGAAGTCAGTCTATCTATTTTCGAGCTACGATGCCACAGACAGATACACAGATACAGAGATACACACCACAAACTTATAACACCCCGCTTTTTGTCGGGGTTTAAAAATACCTTTTGATAGCTGTCAAAGCCAGCCAAAAGGTATTTTTTCGATTTGAAAAACTGTAAGACGGTCATTTCCGTTAAAAAAGTAGGTAAATTATGCATAGTTACTTATAACTATTTATAGATAACTTTTTATATTATATACACTATTAGTACATAAATAAATATATATAATATATATCCTTATATACCATAAGTAGTAAGAAAGCGGAGATGATTCTGCCAATTTGGTGCGAACTATTATTACTACTTTTTATTATTATTACTATTATTTTGAACAACCAAACTTCAATCATAAAACGCGACTTTACGTGCGCGTTAACGTTAACTTTAATCTAACTAACGCTCGTAAATCACATAATAACGCAATAACGTCACTGCGTGACGTTTCGACTCGCGTTTATTGCCTGTTGATGTTTGATACGTATAATTTTAAACGACCAGCATCATCCTATACCTACGTAATACTCTTGAATACTTTGATTACTTCGCTAGATACACTCCTAAAAGGCTAGCACGGTGGTTAGAAAAACCGGCACCCTAATTACGTAAAAATCACCTGACAGCGATCCGACAGCCATGCAACAGCAGACGAAGCGCGATCGGTCGCGAACTGTCAATCAAATTCGTATTATGTACGGCATTCGTCCGCCTGTGGCTACTTTTCACATTTGCAGCGCCAAGTATGCACTTTTTAGTTTGTTTATTGTCCACCAGAGGGCAAATCCGTAAGCCGTGGCTGTCGCTTCGCTATCGGAAATACGTGAGTAAGTGATGTTAGATAGCAGCTAACGCGCGATTTACCCTGTCGCAAGCTGTCTGCTACATCAGTACTTTGGGGGCCGTTTTCTCCAGCCTTTGTCTCCTTGACAGAAGACAAAACAAAAAACCGAGAGAAAAACAGGTAAGAGAAGCTTTTGTCCCCGATTTTTCTGTAGCCAAACACGTTTTCTCCCTTTGTCTCCTTAACAGAAGACAAGACGAAACGACAAATGAAAAGAGAAAACGGTAAAGGGATGTTTTCTTCCCGATTTTTCTCCCCCCACCCCCCATTTTTTTGCTCTGTTAGTCCTGCTGAGATAACCGATACACTTACTCCGTGATGTTCTGAATGCTGCAGAAGAATAGAATAGAATAGATCATCATGTAAACCAGATATAGGCACTTATGAAATATCGAGACTCCATGGTCTTGCCTATTTCTTAACAGTGATGACGAATAATTGCGCCCTAACATTATTTTATATGTCAAAGCATATTTATTGTTACCACAAAAACTTTCTAACTGGTGAAAATCTTAATAACATCTACATAGATTGATGGAAAACGAACCGGGCCGGCTTTCATGTGCAAATCCAATGGAGATTAGTCCAGGAGCTAGCACCTTTAAATAAGGCTCCTCGATAGAAAGAGTTTACATATTTTTAGATTGTAACTAGTAAGGGATTTAAAATTGCCTATTGATTTTTCGTCATTTCACTAGACTAGAATAGAATAGAATAGATCGTTATTTCATGTAAACCAGATACAGGCACTTATGAAATGTCGAGACTCTAGGTGCACGGTTCCAAATAGTAGGTCCTATGGAGAAGAACCGGCAAGAAACTCCATGGAAACTCTTTTCAAATAATAGATTACAATTTTGATCAGTACAATGTTGTGGTAAGAGATGCGAGAATAATGTAATTTAATACGAATAAAAATAAGACTAGTATAATAATGATTTGAATAAGATTGCCATGGCAGTTACAAGCTGACCAGTTCCGACGGACGGCACCCGTTCAGGAGCATGACGCATGCGTCAGCATCGCCAAGCTCGACCACAATGAAGGGAACTCAACGACCCGACACACAACGCCACCATGAGCGAGACATTTTAGTGAGCATGACAGACTCATAGTAGACTTTGTTTTGGTGCGAACATTCGAAAGTCATATTTTTATTTGTGATATCTATATGCATACACAATACGTGAAGAGAAAACTTTGTACCCCTTTTTAAGCGTACCTATTGTGTGCACAGAGAAAGAGATTTGGCATAGTTAAAGTTTATGTGCAGAAGCTAATATTACGGTCAAATTTTGACCACTGGGCCACCACCAGTTTTAATTACACGTGTTTTTTTTTTTTTTTTTTGCTATTTTTATTGTCTTTATCTTTAACATTTTTCTGGACACTCAATGAGAAACTCAAGTTTTATTGTTATCACGTTTATACATAATGCGTTCAGTGGCCCAGAGTTTTAAAATAAAAATACATGCAAGTGATATTGTGATTTCCAAGCATTTCTTTCTGAATTCTTCTAATTGAACTTTTCGTAGGTCATTGTGTACCAAACATCGCCATCTTCATTCTCGACACGATAATAAATAATCTGAAACAGAAACTTCGTTATCTGTGGCCATTCGCGGAATGGACCTATCAAACTGCGTATTACCATAGATTAAATAAGTCTATTGCGCACTTAACAAAGATAACTGCCTTTATAGCCACGAAATATCTTAAATTCATTCATTGAGCTTAAAAGCTTAGCCACCTGTGACTGAAATAGGGTCTTTATGTGGAAAAATAGGAAGGCTTTTAAATTGAGGCTATTAAAAATTGAATTGTCACTGTCTAATAGCCTATTTTCTTTGGCACTGAATTTGAATTATGTAGGGGTATACCCCACCCTAGAAAAACTGTTAAAATCGACTGCTGCGAATGAGTCTCCATAAACTGCTGAGAGCGCGTCATAAAGTTGTCGATGGTGTTTGTAGTCCACCAACCCGCACTAGGCCAGTATGGTGGACTAAGACCTAACCCTTGTCATTCTGAGAAGAGGCCCGTGCCCAGCAGTGGGACAGAAATGAGCTGGAATTATTTTATTTCTGTTTTTTTATGATAAATAATCGCTTTGTTTACATAGATTGGTAATCGCAATGATGTGTCTTTTTTTCGACCTAGCCTTTTTTCAACTACGTTGGGGTCGCCTCCCAGTCTAATGAGATATCGAAGAATATATTTTGTATTTTACACAAAGCAACTGCCATCTAATTTCCGCCACCCAATAACTGGGAGACACTGATACCCGAAGGTTAGACTGGTTGTCAGACGTTTTGGACTGTTGAATATTCGTATAACAACTAGGATCAACTGCTTAACGTGCTTTCTGAGACACGAAGGTGTTTCGATATTTGACAAAACGATCACCCATCCAAGAACTGACCGCAGTAAGCACTGCAGTTACGTAGCTACGAGCCCCTCGAAGCTGTAACCCCTTCACCACCATAAAAAGTTCCTCAACTAATTAAAGAATTTCAAACGATTTCTTTATTATAGAAAAAATATCTTCATCTCTTTATGTTAGCCTGGTAGCAGGAAATCGTTAAGAAACATATTTCCGTTCATTTTCCTTTGAGATCGCAACGATAACGTTCCTTGGGGACTAATAATTAGACATTAAATAAAAACCTTGATTTAGTTATGTTTATAACGGTATTGTGATACCGTATTTCTCTGCTAGTTGGATTCTATTATTATTCTTATTTGCATTGATAATTATTCAAAGGAAAATGTAAAATAGATAAATACCTTATTTTCCGGTTAATCTGTTTATCCGTGGATGACGGCAGGTTATCTAAAACTGTACTACAAAGAAGCACATTAGAAAGTAAAAACCGACTTCAAAAAACTAAGAAGTATAAAATAATTTTCTTTAAAAACTTATCAGCTTCTGAAGTCGGTGCCACTACCAAGCTATAGGTGCATTGAAGAATTAAAGACCCCGACTTCAGTAGCTGTTAAGGTTTTTAAATAAAATATTATAAACTTTTTAGTTTTTTGAAGTCCGTTTTTACTTTTATAATAGTTTATTTTAATTTTCTATTTTGAGTGGCATAAACAATACATAAACATGCGATTACAGCAATCGCGAGTGATATGCCTGATTCATTCAAGAGTTCCATTGTCTATCTTCGAATATTCACCAAATATAAATACCACCACCAGAGAATTTTCAAAATCGGTCTGCAATTTAAACTAACATACAAAAAAACATACATACAGTCGAATTGAGAACCTCCCCTTATAGTTTGAAGTCGGTTAATCGTCGCATCAATCGATGATTGCAGTTAGATATTATTTACTTACTATGAGCACAGAAAAAGTATACTGAAGCCCATTGTATACCCACAGGGAAAAAGTATGCCTCATTCTATGCCCGGAGTTCACAATTCGAATGTACGGCAAAAAACAATACATATTTATGTATCCTGAAGTCCTGGTACTTTTATTCTCTTGTACACGGGAATGGTAATATTTGCTCGAGTGACGGCGCAGTTGACAAGACACAATCACTGTTTGTCCAGCTAATGCGACGCACACACGCACGGTTGTGTAAATATGGTTATACGTATGTGTGCCTTTATTTATTTACCTGTCAACATTTGCTTTGGGCTTGATTTTCACTGCTCCTGAATGTTTTTCTAACAAATGCAAGAATTTAGGACATAAAGGTCGAGTATACGTTTATTTTTAACAAATGCGTGATGTGTATATTTGAACGAAGTATGGTGTTCCTTCATTATAAAGGGAGGTTGCTCCGACCAGGTGAGGTAATATTGCCTGGGCCGAAGCCCAACGGTTGATGTCGGACAGTTGTATTATGTGTTAGATACGATAATCTCTTTCATTGCGTGATGCAGGTTTCGTAATCTGATTGGTCGAATTCGTATTGTGTAAGCCATTCAAGTTAGCTTGTTACGTTACTACGTAGTTATTTCATGTAGCACTAGATGTCGCTACATGTGTATGTCTGTAGTATCTAACAGTTGCACCTAGAAATAGGGCACTTAAGTAGATGATCATAATAGGCCTATTATAGCAAGATCTAAAAGTGATCGACCTTCAGGAAAAAACGTGACTTTTTTACGACCAGAATGTAACCAAAATTCGCCCATCAAACAGATACTTGAAAACTTACACCCGTATCCAAGAACAACTTACACCCGTATTGAAAAACAACTGACACCCGTATTCAAGAACAACTTACACCCGTATTAGAACATGCTTTAGATAATAATTATATTTGTTCGCTCAGTGAACAGAAACTGAAGAATGTGGAGGGTTAATCGGTCGGTCGGTAGAAACGTCCACTGTGTGTCGAACTAAACTTTGTGTTCTCAAAGTATTATTCTTGATTATTCACATAACCCCATATTTACATTACGAAACCACGCAATTTTTAGTAGCTATTACATTCACAGGCAATCAACACTAACAATCGTTTCCTACTTTGTACTTATTGTCATCAAACGCTGCGTCAACTGGTGTCACTGGGCTTTGTGATCTATAAGCTACGAGTGCTCACAAACTGCCAGTGTTTATCCAGTGGTGATCTTTCAACCACTGTGGCCTCACAGCGCTCTTGTAATGCCATATTTATGAAAAGCACATCGGTTGTAATTTCAGGTTAGTTATTCGATTATAACAGATAATTAATTATTAAAACTGAAAAGAGAATAAATATCAATTCACAACATGGCTTTTTTTTTTTTTTTTTTTTTTTTTTTTTTATCGTGGTAAAATCATCAAATGAGTCCTCCCACCCCGGGCAGGGCGGGAGGGACTGTCAGACTTGTACTGACTAAAATCCACGGTGTTCCTTCAATAGCCCTTTACGTTCCGGGGTCACGGTAATGAAATAAGCCCCGCGACCCCGGCAGGCTTCGGCCCTCTACAGGGGGGGCCCCGTCATCTTGCTGACGTTCTTTGAGGCGCGCGTGGAACACAACGCGCCGTCGACCCGGGCATGGTCCATGGTCGGACAGAGAGTTTCACAACATGGCTAGGGCAACAAATTCGAGGTGGTAGGACGCACTCATAAAATACTTAAACACTTACCTACCTACTTACTTACTACTTACTTACTTACTTACTTACTTTACTTACTTACTTACTTACTTATACTCTCTGTGTTTAAATTTTATTTTATTTTATTTCTGTACTGACGATGTGTCCTTTATCGAATAAATATTTTCTATTCTATTCTATTCTATACTTATACATAAACAAAGAATATTTTTTTTATAAAAAAATTAAGCATTGTCCAATTGCATTTCTGTCAAACACCACCGCATGAGTTATCAGTCACCGACTGCACTTAATACTATGATGCCAAAACTGAAAAGGCACTTCCAAAACAACGAAGTAAATAAACATCACTTCACGACACGACCAGGGCGACAGAGAATATGAGGTGGTAGGACGAAACTCTCATAAAAGATGTGCAACCGCGCGACCCAAACTTTGCTCTCTGCACTTATCAAGACATATTGCCGCCGTGTGCGGACACACGGACGGAATTATCCGATAGCACAAACAATGGCAGGCTATAGACGTCGACGTGCAAATATAATTATGTCGTCTTTATATGTTAGTTTTGTGCTTGCAAACCATACAAAGAGACAATGTGTATTGGCAATGGGGTACTGTGTTGACAATACACATTCACAACAACAATGTAATAATTTTGTATAGATATACACTATATTACATAGTTATTTTATATTTAAGCTTACAACTATACATTATTATAATATTATATTTGTTTATGATACTTACAAAATCATTTAAAAAATTCTTTGCTTCAGTCATGTGCACTTTTAACATAATTATGTATTACCATCCGCGCGGAGACGATGACATCTACCACTTATCACAACACACACACAAGTTCTCTTATTTTAATTTATATTTTATTTATTTATTTTCTCTACATATAGTACACACAATAATCCATTTCAGTTATGTATATTATATTTTAAGTTTTTTTTTCGTTTGTTTATAAAACCAAAATTATTTAATTTGTCATCAGATCGAAGAAGAAGCATACGTTGATAATCATCGATACGTTAGCGAAGTATGGTATTTATAACAAGGTAGAAGGCCCAAATTCAGCAGCGACTAAAACGATTAAGAATATATTTTTATTAACTTATTTCATTCATTCTATATGTCCAAAAATATTAATGGACGTCTTTCAAAAGAAAAACTCCGTCATTTATCATTAAGCAACTCTACACATCCTCGGGGGTAGTTCAATACTACTTGACGACACGGTTGGCGCAGTGGCTAAGCAATTAGCTTTCTGCGCTACGTGCCGCGGGTTCGATCCCCGCACGAAACAAATATTTGTATGATCTACAAATAGTTGTTTCGGGTCTGGTTGTGTGTGCATATAACATGTATGTTTGTAAACTGTACCCTCGATACAGGAGAAATCCTATTGAGGGGCAATGTTTTATAAAAGAAAAAAAAAAAGAAAAAAACTGAAATAGCATTGGTAAATAGTGTCAAATACCATCACCTTCTAGGGTGCTACTCAGCATTAGCTGTGCACGGGCGCGAAATTACAATTCGGCTAATTTCGTCACTTACTCTACCGAGTAAGTGACGAAATTAGCCGAATTGTTTTTTTCGTCGGGGATAGTACCCTATCCCCGACGATATAGCATCTAGGCAACAAGTCCGTGTGTGTCCCCCAACTGAAGGTACATCCTCATATTTCGTAGACATTATACAGCATCGGCTAAAAGCCTTTGCATACCAAAGTTGTGCGGCCACCGCGCGGCACCGACGACGCTCATAATGGGATTCTTAGCTGGTTCACTTTGTTTAGCAGATGAATGTCTTGAAGGCAATTAGGACCCATATGTTTATTATGTCCTGGTAGCTGTGGTTGGCGAGTCACTTTGTATGTTTCATGTGGAAAATTGCAAGAATGTTCATTATATGGTTCATAATACAAAAAATAATGAAAGAAAAATCATTTATTCTTCACGGATATACAATACAATACACTTTATTGCACACCAGTAACAGATAAAAGAGAGAGAAAAGATTAAAGATAAAAAAAACAATACAAAAGAGACAGTCATGAAATAAAATAAATAATTCCTAGAAAATATAGGTATGCTGTCAATCAATGCCTATGCCGAAAGGGTAGCCAGCTCAGAAAATTTGCTGGCAAAAAATGTCTTGCTATACAATAAGCAAGTTTTTTTACAAAACCAAGTTTTATTTTATTAATAACAAGGTTCAAAATCCCCACCATTTATAATTTTCTTCCTCATCTTGTATTTTGACAGTATCAGAAAAGATATCTTAAAATTCAAATCATCAGAATTCTTCAAAACTAGACATTAATAATGGTTGCCGAGTCTGTCCAGCTTACGCCAACAAACTGGCTGACTGAACAAAACTTTTACAATAGATACTTTAGTGGAAACTGTACAAAACTTGCAATGTAAGCAATTTCTACAGATAATAATCATAAATTTATGGAAACTATGGAAACTGGATACATTGCAGTTTTTTTTATCTTAATTGCTTTAATAAATGACGCTAGCTAGTAAATGGGCGAATTTGACAGGCAAACAATTTTTTCTTACATTGCAAAAAACAAAATTTTCGACGAATACCATAATTAATATTAATTCCAGCTTACATACTATAATGTCTATTTTGATTTCACATTATTTCAAATCAATAAAATTTATTCAAAATTAAAATGGAAAATAAAATTCAATATAATAATATTATGTAAATCTAAGTATTACTACAGGTATTACAATGATGGGTACCTGTACTGGGATAAACCTGTGCCACCGGCGGCAGGAGTGCTTGTAGTATAGTACTTAAAAGAAACAGAATGTTTAACATTATTTTATTTTTATTAATTAAAAATTAATAGAACAATAAATTAATTTATTAAGATATACCTATAGAATAGAATAGAAAATAAATATTCTATACACGACATAGTTGTTAGCACATAAAAATAAAAATAAAATCATGAAGAGCTCACAAAGTTACAAAAATAACTATCACCAACAAGAAATTAATACGAGATACCTAATTAGGTATCTAAAACAAGAAAACCATATATACACATATATAGTAAATTAGGATAATTATCCTAATTTACTTATCTGACAATGGTTATTAAAAGTTCGGTTTGACTAAGAATCTTATCTGCTTCTAGGTAAATCAAAAAGTTTATCAAACAGAATAATATCTCTCAAAGGAATGGAAGCCATCTTTTACAGAAAGACATACACATGTCCCAAGAAATTTGCTATCCAAGAACAGTCACAAACTTTAATCTTTCTTTCCACACCATTAGGAACTAATCGAGAAAACTGCGGTTACAGGCCGACCATTCTACTAAGACCTCTTTAATTACTCTATTATAGTCATCGTGGTCGAAAATTGTAAAGATTAAGAACGATGAGGGTTCTTGGAGAACTGGTCTCATTGGTTGGTAGATGTAGGCTGGATGTAGCGTATACGTATATAGATTTATCTGTGTGATTCATGTGTATTTCTTGTGTTAAATATTTTATTATTTGGTACCGGTTTACTTATTAGACCAGGGTCGAAATTTTTTGAAACCAAAAAAAATAATAGTAGTATGAAACCCATTGGAAAAGGAGGAGAATATTATAAAAATGAAAGGAAAAATAATTTACGGGCAATCTGAGGTCGACACAGCTGATTATTTTTTCGCAATCACGATGGTGGGTCCCATAGAGAAAATCGTTCAGTTTGATGGTCTGATCCACACCCTTAAATATGTCCACGCATTTCTGATACACGTTATAGTACATAGATACGTCTTCCAATCTAACCAGAGGCGACTAAATACCAACTTTACCACACTAGACCGATCTAATAGCTATTAAGCCATATATGCTCCCTCGTATCGCAGGAATCCAGAAGCAGTAACAACGCATTAGATCGGTTGTATTGTATCGCACATATTCATAAGGCCCATGTAGTGAGCATTGCTTGCATATTAACACGTTTATACCTACTCTATTTCATAATTAGACAAATAAAGCCCAGTTTAGCTAGGAAATTTCTAGAAATGAACAACGTCGCGTCCACTCAACATAGTACAATCAAGATGAGCTGAAACTCTATTTGGAGAAACGTTTAAGATTTTCGTGCCTTAATGGGCCACTTTTTTCTAGAGATAGTGTTTTATCCAACGAATATAATAATTTATTCCCTCGGATAAAGTTATCTGGCGATTGAAAAATCTGCTCTAAATGGAGTAACAGTGTCATGAAAGATTATTTTTAAAAAAAGATCACACTTCTACAATTTTTTAATTTAGTGCTGGCGGTGAAATGTGGCCAGTATTAACTTTAAATATAAAAAGACTACCAGCTCTAAAACGTAATGTAATTCTAAAATTACTTTCCATTTTTTTTTTCTCTTTAAACAGGTTGTTTTTTATGTGTTACGCATAATTTGATTTTTTTTTGTAAGCCACAGATTGTGATACACTTCAAATCAAAACGAAAATTCGACTTAGTATGGGGGACACGTATAATTGACTATCGGAAGCCATACAAAATCAAATTTTTGTTTTGTTATGGAACCGAATTTTAGTACTGCGGTTGCATTAGGGAACGGGCACTCTATCACTCTGCGCCCACTACATAAATATAAAATTATCCAGTATATTTATCCATCAAATAAATAATGTATTTCATATAAATTAATATTTTAGTCTTTCTAAATAATATCACATGACATCCACCTCGCTCAAGGTCCCGCAATCGATTTCCGCATAGGGACATAGAAATCAATATGGCTGACAGATAATAAGGCGAAGCTTGAATATCAGGTACAATATCTCAGTATAATTACTATTATTTGAAAAGAGTTACCAAGGAGTTTCTTGCCGGTTCTTCTCCATAGGGTCTACTATTTGGAACTGTGCACCTAGAGTCTCGACATTTCATAAGTGCCTGTATCTGGTTTACATGAAATAAAGATCTATTCTATCATAATCCCTGTAATTTGGCTGATAACTTACATGTTTAGTAATAACTGTAAATGTAAGTTGGTTAATAAAATATAATAATAATAATAATAATCAGTACTTGTTGCTGAAGGCATTATACATAGGCATTTACTCTCAATTTCTGAATTTCTACAATGAGTAGCAACCTAGCAACTATGCTTTTGTATGCGAAGTAAATAGAATAAGATACAATGAATGTTCATAGGATATTAGGTAACATTAATCACCTCGATTTTCAGGCTACAAATCTCGGGAGATAACAGTCTACAGGATAAATACGTTCTTTATATCGGTCGACGTACTCGTATGTCAAGCCAACACAATTTCCTCCGAAAAAAGCTACTAAAACTAGCAACAAAAGTAGAAGGTACAGAGACAAAAACATTCCTATCCATTCACGAAATTCGGAACGATTCAAACGCGAACGTTACGTCCAACAAAAGTGAGGGGAACACAGCTATTGTAAATATGCGGTATAAATAAATAGGTGAGCGCAATATCGTTTGGATTGCGCGTCCCGTGACGTGGGTCGACAACTCGACACCTACGTCCGGCTACTGTTAATTTCGCTTGTCGACTGAGCTGGAACGTGCAAGCGAGGGGCTTAAGCGAACAATACCAGCGATTTTGGAATGGAGTGCGGTTTCGTACTATAAAAGATAAAAAAAGATAAAATTTATTCAAAAATTACTTATGGTAAAAAAAAAAAAACAATATAAATCATAATTATAACATAGGTATCATACTGATAGGTGCCTGCACTAGGATAAATCTGTGCCACAGGCACAGGTACTATGGGTTATATTATTTTTAACCTGCGACAAAAAAGAGGGGGGTTATAAGTTTGTGTGTATCTGTAGATCCTTGTATCTGTCTGTGGCATGGTAGCTACAAAACAGATCGACCGATTTCATAGCAGATTTTTTAAATTGAAAGCTAGTTTAATCAGGTATCATCTTAGCTATGTTTCATGAATATGTGTTCAGCCGTTCAAAAGTTACAGCTCGTTTTCTAGTTGGAGTCAGGGGTTTTTGAGGGTTAGGTTTTTCTTTCTGAAACTTAAAAAATATTTCACCTTGTCGTAGATCTGTACCTAGATTTAAGAGGTCTGCTGGTTTTGCCTATTGTTAATTATGTAAAATTTCATACACAGGTCACAGACACAATATGGATGAAAATGTTACAACAGATCGTCAGAACTCACGACACGATTAGCACGGTGGCTAAGCGATTAGCTTCCTACGCTACGTGATGCGAGTTCGATCCCCGCACGGAAAAATATTTGTATGATCTACAGATAGTTGTTTCTGGTCTGGGTATGTGTGCATGTGAAATGTATGTTTGTAAACTGTACTCTTGATACAGGGCGAAATCTTAGTGAGGGGCAAAGTTAAAACCTACCTACTTCAAAAAACGAAAAGGTATAATAATTTTCATACGAAACTTAACAGCTTCTGATATCGATGCCTCTGCCAATTTAAGGTGCCTGGTGCATGTAAGAATTAAAGTCCCCGATTTCAGAAGCAAGCAGCAACATTATAAAAGATAAGATTCTTATATAAATAATAGATGCCGTCACTTCAACCATTATTACCATAAACCCATTCAAAACTCATCGCCACTTCAGTAATACAGATAACATAATTATGAGCATGGATCCAACGACGCACGCAACATTGGGCCCGAACAAAATCTACCATTATAATGCCTTTCAGTGGCGAAGACTCCATACAACTCGATTCCCATCGGCTTCCCTTTAGGAATTGATAAGTGCATAGACCAACGTAATATTATATTTATTTACTCATCCAATTGACAAAAAAAAAGGCTTGTTATTCAGTTAGGTTAGGTTCTTCCAGACATGACTATATATAGATTACAAGACACGGTATGGATTTTTGTCTTGCAGCATTAATTGAAGCAATTTTTAGAGGGCATTTTTGGGACGGCTTCCCCTTTTAAAACTGTCACCCTTCGCCACTGATGCCTTTCTAGACATTATCAATATCAGTAATGGTGGCAACTTTTTCTTTATGGCTTCCGAAGACCCAGGTGTTATACCTAGGAAATGGGAAATTCAATTAATGTCTCAATAGGTAGTCTTAATTGTTAATTAGTACTTTGATGGGTCTTCCGCTCTTTTGGGGAGAAAGTTCTGGGTATCTGTAAGGGCTCTAATGTATAAAGTTTATGGTACAGGCTTTAAATTCTGTGGTTTATTTCTTTCTGGGGACCTTTAAGGGAACGGAGAGCATTGACAGATATGCTGATTCGAAGGATTTCACGCTGCACGGGTGCAGTTGAAATAACACTTTTTAAGGCATACTGTCAAATATTTTACCCATGTAGCCTTTGGACTAGGCTGTACCCTAAGAGCCGTCAGTGCTCTTCGGGTCCAGTACCACAATGTATTCAGGATGCTGTTGGGGCTGCCAGCTGTCATATACGTTTGGGTCGAGTAGGTACTCGTATTGACTATTGAAGTTTTGTCAGCTGAATATTTTTTTGCGATTACGATGTTGGTTATATCGTGAAAGTTATTCTGTTTGACGGTATGATCTACACAATTAAATATGACTACACATTTCTGATAGATACACGTTGTAGAATAATAGTATGATTTATTTATTTTTATTCATTTTAGTAGCCACTAGAGGCACCCTTCGTTTCATATTAATATTTTGATAGTCACTAGCAAGTATACGAGTACACTTATAATAGAGGGTACTTACAGTACTACTCGCCACGCTATTAATCTTTCAGTCGCCCACACCCACGAAAAAAGAGTAGCAAGCCTGTATTTTACTTATTCTAGTACAACAATAGAAAGGTCTTATAAAGCGTGAAGTTGATACAAAAGATGAAGCAAAACACCCTGTATTCGTACAACCCGTCCAGCAAGACAATGTAAACAAAACACCGCATTGTTAAACTTTAACAGCCAAAAGTTTAATTTCAATATAATTATCTCAACGTTTTGAAGCATACGAAAACAATTTACTGAGACAGCAACACAATTTATAAGGTTGGTATAACATCGATATAAAACATTAAGATGCTCATTGAATGACTTGAAAAAGTTTGAAAAAATACGCCCACAAATAGAAATTGTGCGTTTATTTCGTTTACATTTTTGACGCGCAGCGTGTATAAATAAGTATTGTGTAGATACGTATTCCAATAAAAATTGAAAATATCACGTCCAGAGATAAAAAACGACGCGATTCCTTACTATCAGTAAGTAAAAGATTATTTTATCTGTATAGCATAAGAGTAATTAATTAACAACACTTTTAAAACTTTTTTGTATAAGGAATCTGTGCATCTTGTTATTTCATATTAAGAATTTTTTACTATAATTTGTAGGGAACTGTGCATCTTGAGTTTTAATATCAATGGTAGGTACCAAAATTTAAAGAGGAACTTTTGGAAATTATCGCCCGAGTTCTGAACGTAAAGTTCTCTGAGTGAATTAAGTAGAAGTAGGTTTTAGAAAAATATGCGACCCACTTGAGGTTCCAAACCGCCGCAATGGTTTTATCTTATTTATTATTAAATATGGGACGTTTTACATTAAGCTGTAATGGGGATTGCATTGCATTGTGATTTTTATATTCTTGTAAGTATGAGAGCCTGGTACCAAGAATTCAAAATATTTACTTTATTCTAATTTATTTATTTATTTACACTTTTATTTCGTAAAATTGCTGAATACCAGAAAGAGGGAAATCTTATTATACATAACCCGTTTGATTTAAATATTTTATAATTTGAACTGCTGTCGAATACTTATGAAAATCGATAGTTATATTCAATTCATCATTTACAATATCCAAATTTTAATTTCAACCCTTTTTATTCATAAATTAATTAATTACATATCTCTACAACAACGGAAAACAACACGCAAAATATTGCAACAGTCAGTTCTATTACAGTACGACACAACTGAGAAGTTACATCGATGTACCTGATCGAACAACCAATGGCAGTCGCTCGCTTAGAAAATTTTACAACCAATTGCGTCATCGTAAAGATCATGTTTCACTGCAGTTCGTATAAACATTCATAGTCTTGAAGTCACACTCCAGTTCGGAAGTGATCCGTTTTACTAAGTTTGCTGATGCGGCTTCTTAGTTGTGTCGTATTGTACGCCAAGCCAAAATTTTAATATCGCACACCCAGTTAACTCAGCGTAATTATTCAGCGCAATTTACGGCACGCTCAAATTGCGCTAATCTGGCAAAAAGTCTGACCTTAAAAATATTGCCTAGACCGACCAAGCATATTTCACCAAGAAAAATGTAATAACAAAAACAATATCTGTGGAATCCTTCAAACCGGGCGATAAAGTACAGAGCTGATTATCGTTGAGCGTCGAGTGACGTCATAATTCTTTTTTTTTCTCGGCGGCAGCTCGTTAATTCCCTCTCGCAACAAAATGAGGCTATTTGAGCCTCTCCGAGAAATATAACAACGTAATTCTATAGAAGTAACTGACTTGCAAGAAACATAGAGAGGATTTTATTTACTGACGACTTAATAAATAAAGTGTATGACGGGAATGCTGAGATGAAGATGGTGTATTTGGTGAGTAAGCAATTAGTGTTGGACTATTAAGGATTATGTACAATTGAAGTGTTGATATTGAAATTGAAGCGAGTTACTTAGACAGTAGATATAACTTTGATTTGGCAGGGAGGGATCAAAGTATTAAAAACAAGACTTAAATTAAACCATAAATTGTGTTAATGAAATTGGTTTAACACGGAAATACGTTAGTTCCAAATCTATGAAAAATTTATAATATGAAAACGAATACACACATTTAAAAGTTTTAAATCACTGAGAAGTTAAGTTTTTTTTTACTAATATTATGAAGCACCTCTTTGGAAGCAGGTGCGATGTTTAAGAATACTAAAAAAAAAATAGTCTTCCTTTGATTTTTATTTACGAAACTAAAAATACTTAATTGAAAATCGAATAGTATTAAAATATCTCATCTTATCAAAGTGACTTAAAACTTTTTTGATATGTTTTGTTTAAATAAACAATTAAACATAGTTACACAATGAACAAAATATCTTTATTTCTTAATTTATTGCTACACCAACAACACACTTAAATCTAAATTAAAGATTTTTTTTACAAAAATAGATGTTCGTGTATTTTAAATTAAATAAATGTCATGTTTTATATTAAATAAATGTCTTGTATTTTAAATTAAATATAAATAAATGTTTTGTATTTTAAATTAAATTTAAATAAATGTTCTTGTATTTTTAATTACAGACACTCAAAAGTCAACATACGCTACGCTCTCGATCGACAACATGTTTTTTAGAAATCGCTGAACAAACAACCCAAAACCAAAAATCTATCGAATTGAGAACCTCTTCCTTTTTTGGAAACAAACCGTGCGAGAAACTAACAAGAAGATGCCACAAATGACAACATCTCGGCCACATAATGAAAACACACTCTTCTACAGCCTGTATTAATTTATATATACCTTAAATGCCTTACACATAAGATGAGTAACGCAAGGAACAGATAATTCAGTGGTGTCGCACCCTCAGAAAATAATTACGAGACGGGGTTAAGCGTAAAAGTGGATGTCAGACCTTAGAATATCCCAAGATGGATTATTATTATATAAATGCGTGTCTTGATCTTACATACCTCCATCAGTGGGCCGAGCACGAAAGATTTAAAGTATAATAACGTTAACGTAAGCAAATCTCTACATGGTATAAAATAATAATAATGGTCACCTAGTGGTCGAAATTCGACAGTAATTTTAGCTTTCTGCACTCCTTCTCCATATAAACTTTAACTATGCCAAATCGCACACTACCCCGTGCGCGCAATATGCTTAAAAAGGGGTACAAAGTTTGTTCTTCACGTATTTAATATAATTTAGATAACAGGTGCATCAACCATGTTTTTGTCTCTGCATCACCCTAAGGTTATAAGACAGTGAATGCCTTAGGCATTAAAACCGCCTTTGTATATATTTGTATGAATAGAATAGCTTCGAAATAGGTACCAGTGGCGAAGAGTCCATACAACCCGATTCTCATCGGCTTCCCTTTAGGAATTGGTTAGTGCATAAACTAACGTAATATTATATTATTTACTCACACAACCGACAAAAAAAGGCTTGTTATTCAGTTAGGTCGAGCTCTTCCAGACATGACTATATATAGATTACAAGAGACAGTAGGGATTTTTTTCTTGCAGCATTAATTGCAGCAAATTTTAGTGGGCATTTTTGGGATGGCTTCCCCTTTTAAAACTGTCACCCTTCGCCACTGATAGGTACTCATTATTAATACACCTGATTAAAAAGGAGAAATTAACATAATAATTACAATTAATCATTTTAAGTTTGTATTTACAATGGGCGGTCTTATCGCAATCGGCGATTTCTAACAGACAACTTTTCAATAAATAAATAAATATTATGGCCTAAAAAAACTAAACAAAACGCTTTTGTCATCCAAACTAAACGTGTATGCAAAATTTCAGCTCAATCGGAAACCGGGAAGTGGGTCAAATTTAACTTCCAAGATTTTTTTTCATAGTTATTTAGTTAGTTACAAGTGAAACTAGTAAAAGCGTTTTAATAAAGCATTAAATAAATAAATTAAATAAACAAGTAAATACAGCGAAGTAAATGCAGTCGCCATACCATTTATCTCTCAAATACCTGGCTTGCAAAGCTACTGGACTGAATTAGTCTAGTATAAGATTATACTAGTCGGGTTTCCGATTCACTAGCTTAGCTACAAAATCACTTTAGTGCCATTTGTAGGCGAACCGACAGTTCTGTCGAATAGAAGCCAATTTATTTTGAGTGACCGAACTTAACCTCTTTGATCGAAAACACTCGATCGTGATAATTTGGTAAAATTTTCTATTAAATGATAAGAAATCATTCCGTAATATGTTATAAATTATGTAAATTGCTTCATGGGATAAGGCCGCCCATTTTACTGTATTATTGTAATCTTCACTTACAAGCTTTCAGGTGTAGAATAACATAATAAAATTCAAATTCAAATTCAAATTCAAATTTATTTATTTGTAAAACATAGGTGTTATGTACAGACATGGTGTAAATTTATAGTTATTAGTATCACTATGTTTTTGCCTTGATAGGCGTACAAATTATATTATATTATCTAAATTATTCTAAATACACTAACATACATCAACACAAGAACATCCAAAATAATAAAAGGTCATAACGAAGAAATCGGACTCTGTGGAATCACCCATCAGTTTTATCTGTCAAAAATTCATTTACTGAGTAGTATGCCTTGTTCACTAAAAAACCCATCAGCCTCTTTTTAAATAAACTTAAACTATTCGTCACTTTCACATCTTTAGGCAATTTATTGAAGAGTTTTGGAGCCATACCTAAAATGCTTTTTGCATAAAGTGCTGTCTTATGAGGTTTTATACGAATTAAATTCCTATGGCGCTTGTTGTTTAAGGTCTCAAAAGAATCAATATGTTTAAACACAAACACTGCCACTTCAAAAATATATAAGCATGGGAGGGTCAGTATCTTTAGTGAGACGAAATATGGTTTACATGTGTCAGTAGTTTGCAACTGACAGACTGCTCTCAAGCACTTTTTCTGGGCTTTAAAAGCCAATTCTCTGTCTGGCGAATTACCCCAGAATATCACCCCGTAACGCAGTGTTGCTGACACATACGCATGATATGCAGTGATTACAGTGTTTTGATTCGATATTTTACTTAAATTATGAAGAGCATAATGATATTGATTAAGTTTTTTTACTGTGTGGTCAATGTGTTGTCGCCAAGACATATTATCGTCTAGCCAGACTCCTAGAAATTTTGTAGTATTCGTTTTAACTATAGTTTTATTTGCATATTTAATGTTTAAGTTAATATCTTTAGTCTTCTGCTTAAAAGTCATTATGCAAGTTTTATCTAGATTAATTTTTAGATTATTAGTATTTAGCCAATTTATTAGATTAATCAGACTTTGATTTATGTCAGTTTCATGTAAGGCTTGGTTTAGGCCAGAAAAAACTACAGTGCTATCATCAGCGAATAGGGTTATCGGATGTTGTACAACTTTGGGCATATCGTTAATATAGACCAGGAACAACAATGGTCCCAGTACGCTCCCCTGTGGAACACCAAACATGGTCTGCATCGTATTGGAATAGAATGTTTTCTCTATTAAAGTTCGCGGGCAAATCTTTGTTATACTTGTAATTTGTTCTCTGTTTGTTAGATACGATTTTATGAGGCTCAATACGTTTCCTCTAATTCCGCAATTTTCGAGCTTTGTTAATAATATTTTAAAATGCACATGGTCAAAAGCTTTGCTTAAGTCCATAAATAATGCAGTTACTGGTGTTTTATTGTCCATATTTGTGATAACCTTTTCAATTAGACCATAAATGGCAACATTAATGTTTTTGCATTTCCTGAATCCATATTGTTCCTGAGCTAAGATGTTATTACTTTCCAGAAATCCATAGAGGCTATCGTATATTACCTTCTCTATAACCTTAGAAAATATTGGGACCAGAGCAATTGGGCGGTAGTTTTTGGGATCATGTTTATCCTGTTTTTTATATATAGGTTTAATTACCGATATTTTTAACTTACTGGGGAAAGTACCCATTTCGATGCATAAGTTCGTTATATAACTAATGACAGGAGAGATTTCTACAGCCACGCTTTTTACTACATTTGTGGTTATGCAGTCGTATCCTGCACTACTAGTATTTCGTAATGTACATATGATTTTATATATATCATAGGGAACAGTTGGCGGCATGAATACTGAGTTTAATGTATTGTTTGTAGAGTATCTCCGCTTAGAGCGGTTATTGAGTGCTTCTTCTGATAATGGTAGTACTTGATCGATATAAAATTGATTAAATTTATTTGCAATCTCCTGTGGGTTCGTGGTAGGTTGATTATTGAAGTAGATTTTTAAAATGTTTTCTTTGACAGAGTTCGTCTTAGATCTATTTATAATTTTCCAAGTTGCTTTAGTTTTATTTTCTGCCTGTGCGATATATGAATTATTCCGTGATTTCTGCGTTAGGTTTATTATCTTTTTTAAGCGCTTAGAATAAGCTTTAAATTTTTGTTTATTTTCGGTGTTATGTTTGACTCTTAATTGCCATAACATATCTCGTTTACGTTTACTACAAAGTTTAATTCCTTTTGTTATCCAATTTGGTTTTTTTATTATCGGAATTTTTATTCTTTTAATAGGGAAGCACAGATTAAAGAAGAGTTGAAATAATTCGTGAAATTCATTAAAAGCATCATTTGGGCTTATACAATTAAAAACATTATCAAAACTGAGGTTATGTACCGCATTTTTAAATTTTGCCATATTTTCCTGACAGAAATCTCGTCTTAGTTGAAACCAATGAGTAATGGTATACTTCTTTTTTACTGGACATTTCACAATTTGGGCCGTATGATCAGATATGGCTAACTCAATCACTTCGCCTTTACAACCTCTTACATTGTGAATTATGTTGTCGATACATGTTCCGCTATGCAATCGTGTGGGCTGGTGTACACTAAGTTTCAGGTTGTAATTAAGCAAAAGGTTTTGAAATAGAGAGGATAGCCGGGTGTTTTTTAGTGTATCTATATTAAAGTCACCACATATGAGGAGTTTTTTGCTGGATTTTTTTTGTAAGATTCCTTCTAGATTATCAAAGAAAGTAGACAAAACATCTATGTTGGTTTTTGGAGGTCTGTACACACAAATTATCGATAACGCATGATCAATTAACTCAACTCCGCAGCATTCTATAATATTAGAACAGCAGTGCTCAGTTAGCTCAGTTACTTTATACTGGTGTTTGTTATTTACCAGAATACAGGATCCTCCTTTACGCTTATTTCTAGTGGAATAAGTAGCTAGCTGAAAGTTAGGTATATATAGGTGTTTGTTGTCCCCCTCCTTCATATTATGCTCAGTTATACAAACTACATCCATCGGTTTCCCATTTTGTGAAAGCTCATGCAAATGGCAAGTGAGTAAGTCCGATTTGTTCATCAAACCATTCATATTTTGGTGAAGAATATGTAAACAATTATACGAGAAAAAAATTACTATTATGATCAATGTCAGAATTAATATTATTATCAGTATAGCTATCGGTTGGTACTTGGTCATTAATCACATTAAGGGTTAAATTATCAGGGCAATTGGGCATGTCAGTTTGAGTATATTGGTCAACTAAGACTACATTGTTCATTTTGGTTGTAATATTAGTATTTTTGTGATAATATTCAAAGTTTAGTTTGTAATCGAGACGCAGTACTTCTTTGAGCAAAAATCTACAAATATAAAGCGCGAAGTTAGGCTTACGTGGCTGGTAGTTATAATAATCCATCTCAAGGAAGGATACATTGGTATGCCTTTTACAAATATGCCTTATAAGGTAATTTAATTTATATTCGTTGAGATTTTTGTTGTATGGGACTTTTAGCACAATAAAATTCGGTTTGCTTATGTGTTGAAGACAGTTACCTATGGCCAATTCAAATTTAAACGGGTCACTGTCATTTGTGCCACCTATCACTATAATAAAATCATTTGAACTTAATTGCGACATTGTGTTTAAATTGAGGATATTTTCCATTGTACCTCCAGGCTTTAAATAACTTGTGACCTTAAACTTAGAACCTAAGAGTCCTTGTAGTATTCGGCAGACATTCCGTCCTTGTTGATCGGCAAATATTACCACGTTTCT